>CM062808.1:146538011-147871234 GCA_031772625.1 Pinus tabuliformis | reverse complement strand
TTTAGGAATTCCATCGCTTAAGTATCAAAGGTGTTTACTCGCACGCGTGGTAACTCAATATACCATTTTTCTACATTGCTAGTGAGGGTGTGGGGAAAAAGATGTAACCAAACACCATCATCCATCATAGAGTTAGAAACACACCAGAGATGATAGGTGCTGATATGGGTGCCCAGATCCTCCCCTTGTTTTCCATCGAACTTTGGGATGTCCGTTGCTATTTTATCTCGGATCGATGGCCATTGTAAGTTGTGATAGATGGGGTCATTTGTCAACATGTATAATTCGAGTATATCAAATGTTTCCACAAAAGGCAAAGAGTTAGGTGCCCTCGACTTGGACCATGGTGATGACGGATGACCTAAGGAGCTCTGCGCTCCTCCCATCGTTTGGTTCCTGATAGTGTACATGGGTTGCATGGTGTAGTAGTTGCTTTGCAGTATGGTGTTGTAGAGTGGATTTCCATGAGGATTTTGATACTGGGGTATGAAATTGCCCGAGTATAAGCGGTACCCCTTGTGATCTTGAGTATTGTGAGTAGGGTACCCCCTTGGACTGGTTGGGAACCCCTTGTGGATTCCCACTCACATAGAACTAACCATTTAGCTTTGATTAACATAGGGAACACTCATGTAAATTAGCGATTGACCATGCATGCTTGAGCATGGCGGGGGAATTGTGACATTCCCTACTACCATGTGCATATTGGGAAACCCCCCAAACATATAAATCAAGGGGTTGGAACTATACATTAGCGGCCGAACATATTTTTGGTAAATGGGAACCGTGCCCATAGTGCCGCATTGAGTGTTATATGGAGCACTGTATGTGGCACTTGTCAAAGGTACACATTGTGACACCATAGGGGTGGAACTTGGCATCTCGTGGGTTCCACTCATATAGAGTGTCATGTGAGTTGTCGTAGCTCGGAGAAATGGGATAGCGCGATTCCCCATTACCGGTGTTGGTATAACTCTCATCTAGGGAAGTGGTAAAGGACCAAGAGTGTCGGGAATGTTCCACCTATTGAAGAAGGAAGTACAAGTACCACACGAGCCATGATAGTGAGTGGAGTGTTAAAGTGAGGAAGAAATCCGTGAAGAAATTATATTTTTTTTTGTTTTGATAAAATAATATATTTATATGTCACAATCTAAGAAAATATATTTTTTCACAAGATTATGTTATGATACAAAATTAAGGTAAATATATGAAATAATAGGAAGAGTGAAGGGAATTTGGGTAAATAAATTTCAAAAAATCTTGTATAGGCAGTGTGTTTTTATGGTGGAAATGGATTAGGCACCATCAAAAATGTAGTAAAATTTTGAAGTTTAAGAACTATAACTTGGATTTACAAAAATAATTACATAATTTTCATTGAATTTAACCGGAATTTCCATAATTTTTCAGGGCAACTCCTCACCCTTATTAAACATTAAAAATTAAACTTCTAGTTCATTAATTACTTGAAAAGTAGCCAAAATAAGCACACTCAATAATCTAGTATTTGTGAGATGAAGTAAAACTAACGAAAAATGAGAATTTGTAATAACATTGCAATAAAATTTTAAAGCATTCATGTAGTTCAACCAAACTACAAGAAAGAAGCTAAGAAACTATAACAATTTATGGTTTAAATACCTATCCTTCTCTGCTTTTGTCTTGGGTTCTTAAACCAGTTTCTTATACTCTTCTCCCTCACATAACTAAATATGGTTATAAAATCCATCCTGTTCATCTTAACCCGATTCCCTGTAATGTAAGGAAAGTTTATGTAAAGATGCTCCAACATTTCATAGTTAAAAAATAAAAAACCAATATTTAAGGAATGTGATTTCATTTCTTTTTAGAAATTGCATGGATTATATTACATTAGTTGATTATCCACATATTGGATGGTCTTAATTGAAAATTATTTGATTGACTTATGGATTCATGTATTAGAAACCAGTTTGGGATGTGTTCTTAGGTTTGGATGTTTTCCCTTAAAGTTTTGCAAGCTTGGATTAAACCTATTCTAACATCAACTTTTTACTAGAAAATATGCATATACACACAACAAATTGTACCTTTCTCATTCCAATTTTATGAAATATAAATGACTATGCACATTAAGGTCTCAATTCAGTTACTCATAAAACCAAAGTTCTCATCAAATCCTCAATTAATATGACAATGATACAAAAAAATATAAATATTTTTAGGGGAAAAGCTAGCATTGCAGATAGAACATAAACATAAATCTTAGAAGACAAGCCAACACAAGAGTACACAACAGTGGGGCTAGCCTGGACAAACCCCAATATGGGGAAAAGTTGATCAAGTCTTCTTATATTTTATTCAATAGTTCAAGAGAGATAGTATATTTACAACACAATTCAACACATTGACTTATCAAAATAGGAGCCTACATCATCTCTAAGAAGAAGATGATACATGAGGTAGCTGAGCTTAGCTGAACTTAGCTGAATACATGCTCCTTCAACTGATTCTCCAAGGCTACTCCATCACCATGCTGCACTGCTGCACCTTATCATCATACTGCACTGTGTTGCACCATGCTGCACCCATCATCACTATGCAGCATTTCATCATTCTTCAATGTACCCATCAATTTACTGCATCATGTACCATTCTTCACTGTACCCATCAATTTACTGCATCATGTACCATTATTGTCCCATGTACCATTGTTGCACCATGTCTAGCAACACTCCATGTCCTGCAACACTGATCTAGGCACCATTACTTTTTTCATGCTACCACATTGCTTTAGTCATGCTGCCACATGCCTTAGCTGTTGGCTATTGCCTATGGTGTAGCCCAGCAGCAAGATAAACTATGATCCCATTAAATGTGTGTTTATATTTAATATTTAAGAACCCAACCAATTAGTTTAAGTGGCCTAGATGATATCCTTGCTATTTATCTATCCTTGCTATTGGTTGTTGGAACCCACAGTAATCTACTTACCTTTTTCTATCCACCCATGGTAACCTACTTACACTTTGCTAAACTGTTATAGAGATTTTTGGGCCCTACAAACCCAAGCATGAAATGTACATAAAACAATGGCTCCTAAGTCCCTAAAAGTGTTGTTCTAACCCCTAAAGGAACAAGGTCAACAGATTACAACTTCTCCCAGAAGTTCTCCATGAGAAACTGCTCAGAATTGGTCAAAACAGGATCATTGCAGCTGCTCCACTCCCTAAGTGCATTGCATCTCACCCATATACACTGTGAGGGTGCATTGCATTTCAAAAGTCCCTTCTGTGGGGTGCGATGGGAGAGAAATGACAAATGGCAGTGTCATTCCGCGAGGTGGAGAGGCAATGGAAGCTTCGAGAATCTTCTCTTGTGACACTTGCCTCACTGAATTCTGCCAAGGATGAGTAAGAGGCCATCAGTCTCCAAGTGGAAGCAAGATCTATCAGAGAGAAGGCACTAATCAAATCACAATCTGACTCATCCTCCTTAGAGATATCTATATATGGATCCCTCATTCCAGAGATCCAGAGGCTGGAATTTTGCATATTGTAAGGAATTGTTGTTGGTTTCTTGAGACAAAGATCAGATTGTTTGGTGATCTAAGCTTTGTTTGAGGTGAAGAGGGGCTTCTTTGCTAAGAGGTTGATGCTGGGTCAGAACAACTGGTTGTAACTCCTCTTGGCTCTTTTCTTGTTTATCAATAAAAGCTATTTGAGTTTTCCTCCATGCTTTTGTGTCATTGATGCTTGCTACATTTGTATGGTCAATTTACATCTGATCCTAGATTGTTTATGATTATAGATCCATGTCTTTGTATAGTGTTATGCTTCTGTGATCTTACAGGTACCTTGTGAAGCTGGGCGTGCAAGGGAGCAGGTAGCTGAGCACTATCAAAGAAGAGAGGGATCAAATCGGGATATTAGCGCAATACATAGGTTGGTCTTTCTGTTCCTCTCTATCTATAATTCATAAAGGAAAAATGAAAGTATCTTTTCACTGTTTGTTTCTAAGGTAGCTGTCACACCTTAGTGGGATAGAGCAGTTCTATATAGATGCTTTTCCTTGTAACAAAATTGCGACTCCGCTGGGGAGATAATTAGTTAGTTTGTTTATCATTCTTTGTTGTTTTGTTTCATAAACTTACAAGTAGCATTCGAACTGCATTTTCCATAACAAATGCAAAGTAGATAACTGCTGCTTCAATCCATCCACTGGATCTGTTTATGATTTAAACAACTGATTCACAAACTATCTGATTGCCCTTGAGATAGCTCTTAGATCCTCCTTAGATCTACCCCTGATTGTTGCATTACTGATTGCTTTTTTCTTGGCCAAAACTCAAGAACTGAACTGCGAACTGTGACCCGAAACCCAAACAGAGTCTCGTTTCTGGCCCAGCGCAGGTACCGTTCAGAGATTTTGAATTTCAGCGCACTTCCCGAGTGGACAACCTACGCTGCATTTCAGATTCTCTGTGTTGCAGGTGCGCTGATCATACTAGCTCTGTGTAGTTGTGGCTTCTCTGGTTCATTCTTTCGAGTTCTATTCCTGAATTTTGTTGCCTGTGATCAGTATATGTCTGTTTGAAACCCCTTTTCCTTGCTGTTATTCTGCCTCCTTTGTACAAAAGAACTGTAGATGTTTTTGTGTGTTTGTTGAATCATTTACAGTTCTCCTTTGCAAAAGTAGCGTAATCGTACTGTCATCCTTTGATTTGAATCTGTCGCAAGTGTCGATTTAAATCGTAGGAAAGAGTTTGATTGCTGTTGATGGTTGATTATCCTGTTACTATTGCTTTTGGTCTGAATTTGTAATTTTCTAGTGTCAAGAACAAGTATTCATTTCAAAATCGTAAGGTGTTGTGATCGTCTCCATTTTTTGATTTCGAAAAGAAACTTGGTCATATTTGTCGCTTGAAAAGAAATTCAGATTTGTACATCAACTTTCTTTTTAGCATTCATACACTAAGAAAGTCGAAAACAAATACATGCATGTGCATTTGCATATAGACAGTCTCATTGGCTTGATTTAGGAAAGTGCATTTAGAGTGTGCTCTTTGCTCTTTGTGAAAAGATTCTGCCTTTCTTTCCCTAGTAGTTAGGATTTTCATTGCATAAAGGAGATAAAAAGTTTGTTTATCATCTTAGATTGCATTTTAGGAATTACATCTACATCTCGTGGTGAACCCGAAAGGCAAACTTCATAAACAAGATCAACTTAAAACAAATTCAATGAATCGAACAACGCTTTGGAACTTAACGCACAACATTTAGAAGTCTAGGCTAGAGACGTATTCCCGCGTCGTAAAGCCTGGTAACTGTTGTTCTCACTGATGGTTGGGCGATTCCTCCACTTTGAGACGATAAGTGCCAGTACGGACTTGTGCTCCCACGTACCGTCGAGTATATTTTGGAAGACCCCAATAGGCTTAATCCTTTATCCATAGGAAGTCGTGTCTGTCGCCCTATCGATCGCAATGCACTGAACACAACATTCGGGAAGATTGACTGCCGTACCGTAAAAAGTATTATGTAGTTTTGCGATTGGTTTGGTTATCCCTCTACCTAGATTTCCAGAGCAGTCCCTTTCATTCCTTTTCAGACTCCTTAACGGAAAAGGTCCATCTGAGCACTTGTCACTTTAGACTCATTAAAAATCGAAGGAGACTAGAGTCATCTTTTGTTTTTTCTCAACTCTTAAAAATTGAAAAAACAAGTTGTGTCAAAGCGTCTAAAATTTATTTTAAACGGAATATTCATTACCCTTTCCTACGTTGATCTTGGGTTGAGAAAATGGAATCCACCAACCAAGGAATTCCCCTTGGAGGAAATCCTAGTCCCTTCTCCTCTTGGGGAAATGTTGGTGCACCCCATATGGCCACATTGTCGCTTCCAGGACTGACAATTGGTTTCCTTGTATGGCTCTTCTCAACCTCTGTCGTTCAGAACACCACTATTCTTGAACAATCGAATCAGCAACTAGACGAGTCCAGAGTTACCCACCAACCTTCTACTTCCTCTAATTCTTTCTCTCCTCCTTCCTCTTCGCTTGATGAGGCTGGTAAAGCCAAAAGTCAAGTACCTAAGGAGAAGAAAGAAAAGAAGAAGAAAGAGAAGAAGAAGAAGGAGCCAAAAGCGAATGGGGACAAATGACTATCGTCTAGCGAAAATCCACACACTGCACCGACCAGGCCTAAATCGCCATGTGTCATTTGCAAAGGAGACCACTATCACAGAGATTGTCCTTTCATCCCTCGGATCTTAATGGACTGGTCTCCTCGTTTGCACAACCCGGTGTCATCAACCTCTGATGGTCATGTTGAAAACACACCGTCAACTAGTGAAAGTGAAGCCCCAGGACAAAAAGGAAAATATAGATTTCCTTGTAAACTGTGCAAAGGCGATCATGCCATCCACCATTGTCCCTTCTTAGACGAAGCTAAAAGAGTTTTGGATGATCGTCCGGTTTCACCGTTACGACTTCCTCCTGGATATAAAAAACTCTTGCCAAGTCCGTCACTAGTTGAAAATCCGGCTGTCCCGCTCAGGTGGTCGGCTGAAGCATCTATCATTGAAGATAAACCATCTGAAACCATACCAGACGAAAGTCAAAAGGTCGAGGTGGCAGTTGACCCGGTCTTGCCTTCAGAGGTTCCATCTTCAGATGATACAGTCACGGAAGAGAACAAGGATGACACCGTCCAAATTCTTTTCATATGCACAGACTCCAACGAACATGGGGGCAATTTACCCGTTCCTTTACCGTAGGAAGGAAGTTTGTCAGAGTCGTACCCGACCGTCTATTTGGTCCCACCTCCAAGCAACCTAGTTTTCTCCTTCAACTGGAATCAACTAGGCAGACCCCATTTACGAGCTAGTATACCATTTCAAATCATTGTTCAAATATATAGAATGGTTATGGCTCGTACCATCATAGATGAGGGGGCTTCTGTGAGTATCATTTCCTCAACTTCTTGGAAAGCGCTTGGTTCACCATCGCTTTTGCCTGAAATGAGAAATCTAACAGGCTTTGATAAAGGTACCAGTCGACTGTTAGGGATCCTTCCCAATGTGCCCATAACATTGAGAAGGAAAATCGTTCACATGAACGTTATGGTAGTTTAAGGACCCCTGGATCACAATCTACTCCTTGGACGAGACTATATTTATTGCATGAGGGCCATTGTCTCATCACTCTTTAGAGTGATGTGTTTTCTGCACGATGGAAGAGTGGTCAAGCTCGTAGACCAGCTTTCATTTCCCGGATCACGCATAGCAAATAGTCATATACCATCTTTGAATGGTCTTTTCACACAAGAAATGTCTCAATCTCCAGTCTATCCACTCGATGAGCGCGAGTGATTCGGGGGGACATGACTCAAACCCAGGGGGCATGCACGCTGGTCTGCTTCGGCAGGAAAACTTCGGGTATAGGGTAGGTTTCCGCGAGAGAATATGACTAGTCTGTACCCCCCTCTGTGATTGGAAGAGGGGGTTATTCTAGAACAAGATTCTCTTGTCAAAGTTATGTGAGTGGAGTAGCCTCCTTCACTCACCTTTTTCTATTTCAGTAGACATCGCCGAAGAAGTGTTTTGTTTATGCCGTAAATAGAACAATCTTTGGTAACCTGTAAGAGGTAGGCCTCTCTTGGTAAAACAAATGTTTTAACGGACTAAAGAAGGGGTAACCTTGAAACTCTGTTTTATACTGGGGGCATGCAAACCTTTTGGCGTGTAAGCAAAGAGAGACTATTTATTTTTTTAAATTTGTAGGTCCTCTAACCCTTTAAACTCGTAGGATTGGTCGTTTCCTAACTTGCATAATGAAAGGATGTGGGGCAAAACTATAAAAGTTTTCGTTTTCATATGAGACATTCTTATCACATGACTGGATTAATTGAGCAGTTTTAGCACATAGTTCAAGCTCGTTAAAAAATAAACATAGGCCATGAGCAAATGTTTCCCCCTGCATTTAAGCTCGTTAAAAAATGAACTATTCCTCGGTAAATAACCATCGTGAATGTAGTACTTCAGTCATTAAAGCCTTGGTTGTGTTTGCACCATCACATCCACTTTTTCATTGGCCAATCATTCACCTCCATTTGATTTTTTACCCATTTTGAGGAACAGCTACGAAGAGTGATTTCAGTAGCCATCCTTGTGACACTGCCGTGATTGGAAAATTCCAAACCTTACCTGCAATTAGCTACTACCCATTTTATCACTCGTTCCTCAAAAGACGAGTCTCCTTTAAGCTCTTTTCAACTGACTCGTAAAATATGAAAAGATTGCCGAGCCATTGGCCTCTCCAGCTCGTTAAAGGGACAGGAAGTGCTATCCCTCCTCTAGATTTTAATCTTTTTGGACCTGAGGGATTATTACACAAAAAGATCGAGTGCTTGTTTTGTTCGGCTCGTTAAAAGTATCGAAAATTCATCCCTTCTGTATTGTTTTATACTTTTTCGGACTTAACGGATTAGATGATGAAAAATGGATTTTGGAGTTACCTTTACGTTCCTTTTCAGACTCTCTAAAATTGAAAAGGATCGAGTTATCTTTGTTGTTAAACTCATTAAAAGTATAATAGCGACAAACTTGTCTATAGACGAGAACGAGTTTCACTATCGCTAGGCTCGTTAAAACATAGCGATGGGTTTGCCCGAAGGGAAAATTATAGAACAAGAATATGTTATCCTCCTCAAGCTTGACAAAAATAAAGAGGTACTGATCAGCAATGACTGGGGAAAATTGGGAAGAAAACTTGAAGAAACTTTGTTGGTAGCAAGTCGCTCTTGAACATGACACTTCCACTCCGTGTCCGAGTCGGGTTGGGTTGTTTCATTCACCGGTCACATCACCATGGTCACGCCATACCATCCATATTTGGGGTTAATGCTACCAATCCATCACATCATTGTCACCGATATGTTCAAGAGAAGTCATTCAGAGAATTCACCTGTGTCTCAACACTACCATACATTATACTCCATTCTTTCATGACTGCCACCCTGAACCTTATATCACCAGATCGTTTTTGCCTCCATGAAAATCATTTGCTACGTTATGTGTCATTGATGTGGGATTCATTAAGGCCCTCCTATGATGGATCACTTCTTGTCGACATCAGCTCATTATCCAAGAATTTGATCTAGGAACACCCCATTCAGTACTTTGAAGCTTGCATGCCTTAATTGCAAATTTCTCACTTCCGGCGACGGGTTTACATCAATGGCCTTCGACCGAAAGATTTTGCGTGGTGTTCGACGCCAAGTCCTTTATTCACACCACGTGAATTGTACTGCAGTACCTTGAGGGTCATTATCATTATCTGTGATTCCTCTCGCGCTTGTTAACAGTTTACATCATTGACTAGTAATCAAGCGATGTCTTTCCATGTTCGACTTCATAACATTTCTCACATGGATCGACTTGTACTTTGAGTGAAGATCGGACGAGATTGAAGACCCCAGATCTAGTTTCATCCATCTGGGCTGCGATATATATTCAGGGAAAATAAAGACATCAAATTTACATGATTGCTCCATAGATAATCATCCAATCAGAAGGATGATGGCTCTACAAGAATCATCAGTCTACACTCAGACGATTGTCTGTCCTATGTACATGAAAATGAATTTATAAAGCTGAGCATGGGAATGCCTGCCTCAGCTAGATCATGAAAATATTATGAAGATAATGTATTGTATTGTATCTTATTACAGGTCTCCTCCCAGAATTGAAAGAACTTCGGATCCTCATAATAAAGCATTTCACCCGACATCAAAATATTAACGACCTCATGCTTTAGGGGGCAACTGTTATAGACATTTTTTGGCCCTACAACCCCAAGCATGAAATGTCCATAAACCAATGGCTCATAAGTCCCTAAAAGTGTTGTTCGAACCCCTAAAGGAACAAGGTCAACAGATTACAGCTTCTCCCAGAAGTTCTCCATGAGAAATTGCTCAGAATTGGTCAAAACAGGATCATTGCAGCTGCTCCACTGGCTAAGTGCGTTGCATCTCACCCAAATACACTGTGAGGGTGCATTTCATTTCAAAATTCCCTTCTGTAGGGTGCGATGGGTGAGAAATGACAAATGGCAGTGTCATTCTGCGAGGTGGAGAGGCAATGGAAGCTTCCAGGATCTTCTCCTTTGACACTTGCCTCACTGAATTCGACCAAGGAAGAGTAAGAGGCCATCAGTCTCCAAGTGGAAGCAAGAAATATCAGAGAGAAGACACTAATCAAATCACAAGCTGACTCATCCTCCTTACAGATATCTATATATGGATCCCTCATCCCAGAGATCCAGAGGCTGGAATTTTGCATATTGTAAGGAATTGCTCTTGGTTTCTTGAGACAAACATCAGATTGTTGGGTGATCTAAGCTTTGTTTGAGGTGAAGAGGGGCTTCTTTGTTGGGAGGTTGATGTTGATTCAGAACAACTGGTTGTAACTCCTCTTGGCTCTTTTCTTGTTTATCAATAAAAGCTATTTGAGTTTTCCTCCATGCTTTTGTGTCATTGATGCTTGCTAAATTTGTATGGTCAATTTACATCTGATCCTAGATTGTTTATGATTATAGATCCATGTCTTTGTATAGTGTTATGCTTCTGTGATCTTACATGTACCTTGTGAAGCTGGGCGTGCAAGGGAGCAGGTAGCTGAGGACTATCAAAGAAGAGAGGGATCAAATCGGGAGATTAGCGCAAGACAGAGGTTGGTCTTTCTGTTCCTCTCTATCTATAATTCATAAAGAAAAAATGAAAGTATCTTTTCTCTGTTTGTTTCTAAGGCAGCTGTCACACCTTAGTGGGATAGAGCAGTTCTATATAGACACTTTTCCCTGTAACATAACCACTAAATATGGGAAAAAATATTTGGTTGTTTACTTTTTTTTATAATTCAAAAATTAAAAAGCATAAAAATAAAAAAATAAGAAATGGGATTTGATTTGTTTATGGAAATTTCTTTGACCATTGAATATTTAAAGATGCTCCAACATATTTATGTGAGAACTTGTTGGCCTCCATCGCACCTTCTCTCCATTTATTCCCTTTTCCCCAATGAAACAATGAAATTATTTCCTAGAACTAGATGGAGATCCAATAGGGTAGCTAATGGGTAAATATAAGACATAATTTAATGATTTAATGGATTGTATTACTTGATTACATTAAATGTGAGTTTATATTTAATATTTAAGAGCCTCACTGTTAGTTTAAGTGGCCTACAACTAGATGATATCCTTGCTATTTGTCGTTGGGACCCATGGTAATATACTTAAGGTTTTTTATCCACTAAATGTGGGAAAAAATATTTGGTGGTTTACTTTTTTCAATTCCAAAGTTAAAAAACATAAAAATAATAAATAAGGAATGCGATTTGACTTGAAACTTCTATGACTATTAAGCATCACTTAGTGGAGCAGTAGTCTAACTAGTAAGAGGAATTGCATGGAATGTTATGGAAATTCCGGTCATATTTGGAGAAAATCCTTTGTAAATCCAAGTTATAGTTGTTAAATTTCAAAATTTTAGGTGTCCTATACGTTTTTTATGGTGTTGAATCCATTTCCACCATCAAAAACACAATTCACAGACTCTCTACAAGACTTTTTGAAAAAAAATTAGCGGGATTCCGGCCACTTTTGACCATCCTAGCAATTCCTCCACTTCCTTGGATGAATCCCTTAGTGGATGGTATTAATTGAACATTATTTGATTTTCTTATGGATCTATGTATCATTGGGGATGTATTCATCTGATTGGATGTTTTCCTTCCAAGACACTTATATATATTATTATTATGATCAATTATCCAATTTTAAGGTCAAAGCAGAGCTAGAAACCAAATTGGTGTATGAGACCCCCTTGTTTGTAGGACAAGGGAACACCTCCTACCAAATATTTGAGTGCTAAGTCTACCAAGGCATACATACTCTACCCCCTCTAGTTTTCAATGTGTAAGCTCTTAGGATGAAACACATGCTCTTAACCATTACTACAATTTTAGGAAATATTGTGTGATTACATTAAATGTGGGATTCTATTGAATATTTAATAGCCACAAGGGCGAGTTAGTTTAACTGGTTTAAAAGGAGATGATATTGTGACTAGTTGTTGGAGTGGTTGTAATTAGGGCATAGTTTTTACTATCGAGTCACATGTGGGAAACTAGAAAAAAAACAATATTTAAGAGATTAGATTTCATTTCCTTAAAGAAATTGCATTATTATATTACATTATTTAATTATCCACATACTCTATGGTATTAATTTTACATTATTTGATTGACTTATGGATCCATAGTTTAGAAATAAATTTGGGGATGCGTTACTAGGTTTGGATGTTTTCCTTTGTATATATATATGTATATATGTATGTATGTATATATGTATGTATGTATATATATATATATATATATATATGTATGTATATATATATAAAAGGGAATCACACTATACAATTTCAATCAATATTATGATTTTTTATTATTTAAAATATCTTTAAATGCATAAACTATTGGAGCACCTTGAGATTAGATTTCATTTCCTTCAAGAAATTGCATTATTATATTACATTATTTAATTATCCACATACTCTATGGTATTAATTTTACATTATTTGATTGACTTATGGATCCATAGTTTAGAAATAAATTTGGGGATGCGTTACTAGGTTTGGATGTTTTCCTTTGTATATATATATATATGTGTATGTATATATATATAAAAGGGAATCACACTATACAATTTCAATCAATATTATGATTTTTTATTATTTAAAATATTTTTAAATGCATAAACTATTGAAGCACCTTGAAAAACATTTGGAGCATTCAAAAGATTAAACAATTTCTTATAAAGATTTTAATTTTTTATTGGAGAATTTAGTTAAAATTAACTCTAATGAAAAAGGCTTTTTCATTTATGAGTCAAAATGGAAGTTGTGGATTTGATTTGTTTAACCAAATTTTCAACTAGTTTCCTTTAGTGACACCTTTTGAAAGCTTTTCTTTTTTGTTTTTCAAGTCTAATTCCTCTAAAATCCAGTAAGAATTTCTTGAAATCACAAAGGTGATGGGTATGCAAAATGCAAGTTCCCTAGTAGTTTTAAGGGTGCTCAATAAATATAAACAAAGTAAAAAAACTGTTTAAATAACACAAATCAAGATTTCACTTCAAATTTCTATTCCCCACTAGAAAGTTCAAGAAATATCACAAAAAACAACTCTAATTTACAACACTATACTACACTAGTTACCTTAAACATCTAGTCAATAACATTAATTGGATATTTTCTTAATTGGGTTATGAACTCATGTATTACATTGGTGTTTACCTTGTACAAAAGGTGAGGAAATACCCATGAGTTAGTTAACAAAAAAATTAATATTTAAGTAATAGATAGAGATGATTCATTTTACTAAATTGCCTTGACTAAGTTACATTTGTTAGCTCAAACTTACTGCATCTTATTTATTGAACATTGTTCGATTAGCTATTAAATCCATGTATTATGTATTAGATAAAAACATGGAGGAATACTCAAGATTTTGATCCTTTTTTTTTCTAAATTAGAGTAATTTTATTAATGTAACAAAAGTAGTACAAGGAGGCACTGGCCTATGTAGAGCAAGCCCCAAATTATGCCATGCTTAACAACAAAAAACTCGAAAGAGATTACCTCCAACAAGAAACAAGTCCAAAACTATAAGAGTATGCTACCCACACAAGGTAGCACCCAGTGGTACCAGAGTGGAACAAGTTTTTGAACAATAATCAAAATTAGCAAAATTGAAAAAAAACACCACATAGACGCATAGTATTGGGAGCCGGGAACCCAGAACCTGTAAAACATTGACCAGATAGGTGTCATTAGGAGGAGGAGGTTCTTCCACTATCAGACACCTATACACCTCCATGTCATCTTGTGCATCTTGTTTGTCTCTGAGACTTTCTTCCATGTTCTTGAAGCGGCCTTGAGCAGAGCGTCCCTGAGCTGCTTTTATGCATCCGTGAGTTGCTTTGCTACCTCTATGGGTACCTCTGCTGCTTTCAGGGGATTCTCTCTTGTTGGTGGTGTTTCGCGCTTGAGTATTGTGGGCTGGGTCTTCATAGTTTTGTGATTCCTCTTTAAATGCCACTGAGATAGTCGCTATTATGCAGGGTCATTCTAGCGTGCAGCGAAATCGAAATTGAGCAAAATGATTGGGCTATAGGAATGATACAAAGGTAGCAGGATGCTAGGGAGTAGTGTCAACAGGCCTAGGACCTACAATATGAGCCTTCCCTTTACTGCTGTGAGTGGCTGGGTAGTGGCCAAAGAAATGAGTCGCCGAAGGGGAGGATGAGTCAGAGTGGGACAAGGAGGGGGGGCAGATTGATCTACCTCTACTATTTCCCCTCCTGCAGTGCATTCGATGACACACACAAGGCATGCTCACTCGTGAAAAATTGAGCGGACAAGGACGACAAGGAGAAGTGCCCAAGAATGAGTTGTCAATGGGCACAGAAGGACCTATAATCAGTGGTTCAGAACAGAGATTCAAGATTGAAGAACCATTCCTTAGGCAGCATAGAAGAATCTACGAGAAATGAGCACCATCCACCATCTCAATGCATCACAAAACTTGGTAGTGTCTCTTGGTTGTCGTGTGTGAGCTCGGCTCTGCAGCGGCAGGGAGACAATTGCAGCTCAGAGGAGGCGGAGCGGGGGGAAGATGGTCTGAAGAGGCCATCTTAACAACCAGATTTATGAAGCCCTAGCATGACCGTTTCAAAAAATCTAATTTTGTGAGATGAATTGCTTAAAATTAAGGTTTT
Organism: Pinus tabuliformis; assembly: GCA_031772625.1. NCBI lineage: Eukaryota > Viridiplantae > Streptophyta > Pinopsida > Pinales > Pinaceae > Pinus > Pinus tabuliformis. Next base: position 147,856,414 of record CM062808.1, on the reverse strand, counting down.
TAATCCCACCCCACTTTTTTCCTTTAGTCACCTAAGTTGAGCCCTAGTTTCTCCCTTTTGCACCATGGAAAGCACTAGTTGCTTCTTTCCACATGTGTGGTCATTCTAGGAATTCAAAAGATTCCTCTTCTAGAATCTTCCATGGGTTGTTTTAACTATTTACCATGGATAAGTGGTCGAATCATATTTGATCCTACCTTGAAGACTTCACCTCTTATCCCTTGGAATCATACTCCCATAATATGTGGATCTCAAGCCTATAATGGTAAATCCTAAACTACCATCCTTTTCCTATAAATTTATTACCATCCTTATCATTAGGGTTGAATTTTGGAGATTGATATTGCCCTTATGCTATTGACTTGAACCTAAAGAAGTCATCATCTTGATGCATTAGGGTTGATGTTGAGGTGTGATTTATGACAAGGAAGGACAAGTCAACTTAGGGAGACATCTACAAGGTCAACTACTATTTATGCTTGTAAACTCTCTCCTATTTTTATTAATATAAAGAGTATCTTGTTTCATAATATGGGTTGTGTTATGTTTAGGCTCATGTATTTAAATGTCTTTCTGATTCATTGAATAGAGTAATTAGATTATGCTAAGTAAATTTTATGAATCCTTTGCTTGTTTTAGTCATGTGCGAAGGTTATATTTATAGAATTGGGAGCTACTATGTAGCTTACAAAAGAGGAAATAAAAGCTTCCAAGAGATTCCAAGTAGGCTTCTTTCCCATTTTTCAATTTCTCTAAGGAAAACGTTGTTCCTTTTGTTTGCTTTTGTTCTAGACCAATCCACTGGGTTTCAAGATTTCCCCTTTATTCACAATTATAAATTCCACATAATAAATTAACGACCATACTTGGGGATGATTCTCTTCGCTTAGTGGTTTCCTTGACCTTAGCACCTTTTTCACCTCTTAAAATAACCTTGATTTCCTAACTTGAACCTTGATTGACCATAAGAAAAATACTTCTCTTAGTTTGATTTGATTTTTTGTCTCGTATTTTGGCCAAATTTTCCTCACCACACACTATTTTCTCAAGACAGAGCACCTCAGTGCACTCTCTCCTACTTTGCACCTGCACTGCACACCACTAGTGCCTCTTATGCACGTATTTTTATCCATGTAAGATGTAAAACATTGATTTTCCTCCATTTCTCTCTTATTTTCTTTGGTTCAGGTTGTTTTCCTTTTGACCCTCACTTTGTCTTTGTCTCTTAAATTCCCTCACTATATTTTCTTTTGGTTTTGATATCCCTTGATCAAAATTTGTTTGGATTTTTCTTTGTTCTTGTCAATTAGGTCATTGGTAAACTTTCGGCTTCATCAATGATTTCTTGAAGAAATTGATACTACAATCATCATTTTGTGTGATTTCTTTGACCATTTATTTAGTAGCATCTTATTTTTCATTTGATTTGGAAATTAAGAGGATTGAAAAGAAAAAATGCATTGTTTTTCATTTTGCATTGCATTTATGGTTTTGTGTGTTAAATTGGAAATTTGAAGAGTTGCATTAGGGAAATTTACTTAAAAAAATGTGTTTTCTATATTTTGTATGTTGCATTACACTTTGTTTTTTCCCTCTCATAAATAGATTTTCATTGAAGAAAAGTATTTAATTTTATCATGTTGGATTACCTCTTTGGCATATCTAGGTGAAATTCATGGTGAGCCTTGAAAAATGAAACTTAATTCATGATAAAATTTAAAATTTATTGAATAAATCATAAGGAGCATTTGAAAGATTACCATAAACATATATAAGTCTAGGCTAGAGTCGTATTCTCCCATATATAAACACAGGAGTTGCCATTTTTTCCCATCGTTGCATTCCTAGGTTGATATTGCGTTCCACGTATGTAAGTGTATAGGATCGTTCTCCACGTACCTTCGGGTATATTAGATGGCACTACACACATGAAAAACATATGAGAATGATCTCATCATATCGTTATGTATTAGAAAATAGTAGCATGGACTATGCTTCTATGTACCTTTGAGTATATTTTGGAAGTTCACAGTAGGCTTCTATCCTCACCTTAGGTAACCGAGTCGGCCACGTTGTAAACTATGATACACCTAACATAACATTCTTGGATATTTTTTTCCCATACGTAAATCCTTGGTTCTCTAAGGTTGTATATTGTAGTTCACACTTGCTTAGTAATGTCTTTTGCCTAGTTGCCCCTTTTTTATTTATTTTTGTTGTTAATTTTTAAAATTTATTAAATTAACACGGAAGAAGAACCTTCTCAACCCTGTCATTCACATATGATGTAAATATTTCCTATTCTTCCACCTAAGGGAACTACTAGAGGTCACAGAAACAAAAATATGCAAACTATCAAATATTTTACTTCCGTAGCTACCCCTTTTCTAAATCCATCCAAAATTACTCCTACAAAATCATCTCTTCTTGTGAGTAATGAACCTAATATCACTTCATTATTAGCTCATGAGACTCACATAGTCAAAACATAAGCACTACTATGGGGTAAAATTCACGGTGTATGGAGAATGAAAACTACCCTCAAAGGCCTTCTTGGGACCTTTGACAGACTATAAGATTATCTGTAGAAGCTACCAAGTTATACACATGTTCATCTATCAAATATTAGCTAACCAAGTATGGAAAGAGTGTTTACCTCAAATCTCCTTCTAGATTTTTTTGGAGATCTCAATGTAGCCAAGAAGAGCTCCTTCAAAGCTGGCTGCAAGACAATTCTTGCACAAAGGAAAGGCAAACACAATCACAACATATAATCTCGAAAACTAATATAAGAGTGCACAATGAACATATATTTGTATACAACTTAAACTACTCAACTCGACAAGTATCGAAATGAACAACTCAATGAACAATATTACCAACACTATGGAGTAGGGAACACAACTCTAGTTCTGTATTAATAATGGAAGAGTGATTACAACCATTCGTTGTATCAGTCTTCCCTTGCCCCTTCTTCTTCTCTCTCTCTCTTCTAGCTCACTTCTTCAAATTTGATTTGATGCTCAACAACTTAGTAGGCTATCCTTTCAAATGCTCTGACCCTTTTCACAATGGCCCTCTCACTACTTATGTAGCAATTGAGTTAGGGTTGTGAAGCTCCTCATAGAGTTCATTAGGGAAAAATAAATGAACCTACCTCTTTTTCTAGCTCTTTCCCATTTTCCTTCTTTTTCAAATTGGAATTTCCCCAAATGGTTTGATTTTTGGGAATTTCCCTGCTTTTCTTGAGAAAATTTAGGGATAAATATCTAGATATTTTATGAGCAGATTCATTGGCTTAACCCATGGACTGATGCAAGTGGATGTTGGTGGCCACCCACCTATCCCACTTGGACCCCCACAACTTTCTCTTTCAGTTTTTCAATTTCCTTAATTATAGCGCAGTTTACTATTTTTAGCAATTTTTCGGGTCCTAAACTTCCGGAGCCATTTTGAGGCCCTAAACGACGTTTTTTGGGAAATCTATCGCTAGTGACTTCTCTAATAAAAATCTTCTTTTTCGTCGTATTCCTCAGAGAGATCTTTCCAACGGGCTATCATGCGCATCAAACGGAGATAATACGACCAATTCGCGATCCTGGGAAGTTGGTTGTCCAACTCACCCCAAAACGGGGCCCACAATTTGGTGTTTCATCTTCTAGGGTTAGGTTTTGGAATGTAAAGGGTTTTCCATTGTTTCTCAATAATAAATAGGCCTTCGAGCAACATATTAAACACAGTTCGGAACAGTTCAGACGCATGTAGCTGACACATCTCTTCTTAGAGATAAGCCACCATCGCCCTAGCTGGGTTATTTCTATTTCTATTTGTAAGCATATTTCAGTATTTTCCATTAATGAAATGAAGTATTATTTCCGCTGAATATATGTCTTTATGGTTATCTCTATATTTTATTACGTTCTTATTTAAATCCGGATCATGGACATCTCTTCGTTTCACTAACATTGCCCTTGGTCTAACAACTTGAGTTAGTAGGGTGACTAATCCTCCCTTATGCTTGGTAACAAGCTTTATAAAGCAGGTTAGTAGTGCAAAACTAGCATTAGTGTGGATTCAAGGCATCTAATTGTGGTCTTTGCTTTAGTCATGTTGTCTTTCACCTCTGAGTTGATGAGGAGTTCGTTTTGTTGTATAACAGATGCCCCCTAAAGTGTGAGATCAGAGGGAGAGATGATGGCCGAAATACTTTAATAAAACTATAATTTTCTATCAAAATTTTTAGAGAGAGAGAAGCTTCAGGCGGCAAGGAAAACCTGATACAACACATATATATAAAACTGCTAAAATCATGTCCTGAGTCGGGCATCCCAATGGTCAGTAGCTATGTTAGAGTAATCTTTCTCCAAAAAGATATAACAATGTTGGCCATCAATAAGCACAAAGTGGATCTAGTGTCATAATAGAATCAACCTGAAACAGCTGTCAACAAAAAAAAATATCCGCAGCTTGGGAGAGGAAACAAGGCTGAATGATGCAAGCCTCTACCCAAGGTCTTGATTTCTGCTTCACCAAACAACATAGATCGATGCATGTGATAAGATGTGTCATCATCAAACATGCATGAAATCATCTGATTACCAGTCAATAATGGAGATTGTAAATAGATGCGAGGAAGGCCACCGATAATGGTGATGGTCTCCAAGATGCACAGTGCAAACTAGTGAGTGTGAAAGATTTCTTTGTCATCAAACACCTGTAGAATCACTTAACCGGGAGCCAATAATGAAAACCCCTGATAAAACACAAGGTAACTTGCCACTAATGTTTGCAAGTACCAAGGCACTGAATGTGTTTCTGGGATATCTTCCTAGATAGAGTGTTGAAGTCAATAGGAAGAAACTTGTCGAAAGGTAGGCAATGACGTGTCCTACATCAGTTGACACGAAACCAGACAAGAATGATTTTCTTTTTTGAGGAATCATTTGAGCATTTGGGTCTAAACAAAGGAGGGCGTGATGAAAGGATATGTGTGATTGGTTGACAAAGGAAACAAATGGGTAACCCTTGAACAATAGAAGGCACGACAATGGTTTTAATGAGATAGCACTAGACTCATGAACACTACAGAGTGTTAGGATACAGAGATGAAATTACATCAGGGTCTATAGGCTAAAACTCATAGGATTTGTAGGGTTCATATTGAGAGGCTATCAAAATGAAGGTTTATCTGAGGGAGTTCCATGTTCAAGGGAACGATTGCTGCCAAACCACGCTTTCTAATACGGAACACAGTTGTATCATCCACTTTCCCCGTCTAATTAATTTAATGAGTCCAGATGGGTAAACTCATAAATATTTTCATGTTTAAAGAGTCTAAAAAGGATCGTGAAAATAACGACTCTTTGCCCTATCTGATTAGTTTAATGAGTCCAGATAGGAAAACTCATTGATTTTTCATGTTTTAAGAGTCTGAAAAGTATCATAAAAAGAACGACTCTATATCTTATCTATGTAATTTAAAGAGTCCAGACTAGACAACTCGCTGGTATTTTCATATTTAGAGAGTCTGAAAAGATCATAAAGCGAGACTCCATGGTGTTTCCTTTGTCATAGTTGTTAACCAAGTGCGACAAAAGTTTAATAGTATTCTCGGATCGATTAGTTTTCCGTTAGTTAATCCATTGAACCCAAACAAAGAGAAACCTACTTTTAATAGATTTCAACCTCATTTTGTTACGAGTACGAGCTGATGGACTAAACTCGTTTTTCGTCATGAATTTTTAATGAGTCACGTGACGATAAACTCAATACCTTCATCAAAATTTTTAATGAGTTCGATGAAGAAAACTCACGGTATCTTTTTCAGTTTAATAAGCGAGAAAAAGAGCGAAAAGAACAGCTCATTCCTTATTCATAGTTTTACAAGCTCGAAGGAGGGGAAAAACTCAGGGATTTTTCAATTTAAGAGCAAGAAATTGTCCCAAAAAAGAAATTGCTCTTGCTTCCATATATTTTTAATGATTCTAGAAACAAAAAAACTCATGGTTTTTCAGTTTAACAAGCAATAAAATTACCTAAAAGAATGCTCGGGTTGTCTTTATCGAGTTTAACGAGGCAAAAGACATAGCTTGGGATTTTTTCAGTTTGAAGAGCAAGAAAAAAGTGCCTAAAAAGAATGTTGCTTTGTACTTTTTCAGTTTATGAGCTGGAAAAAGATCAAAAAAGAGTTTCTTAGAGCATTGTTGTATGGATTTAATGAGCGCAATGATGAAAACTTGGAGATGTTTATATTTTTTAAGGAGCAATAAAATATCCCAAAACGTTCTCTACCATTGTTAGATGGATTTGAACGAGCTTAACGATGAAAAATTGGGGATGTTTATATTATTTAAAGAGCAATAAAATATCACAAAAAGTGCTCTAATTATAATTTCTTGCAGCTTTTATTCCTTTTCATTCTTGAAAGTACTTTCATCAAAAGCGGTAAAAAGTATAAAAAGAAGCAATTCCTATCATATGGGTTCATGCATGATAGAAAAGTCATGTAGAATGGACTACTTGCTCTTTAATGATTTTCAACAAATATTGTCTCCAAAATTATATAAGGAGATGCTTTGAGCTTTCACATGCATCAGTTTCACTATTTTTAATTTTGGGATAGCATACTGGAGGCAAAGAGGAGAAAATTTTCCACGAATCATTGCAAGAGATCTGCGAAACCATTCGACGTGTCGTCAGTCCCAGGTGAAAGCTAAAACCTTGCTATATACCCTACTGAACCTTCTTTAACAGTTTTGTGGGTGGAATTTTACAGATCTGAGGTGCCTTAAAGCCTTATTTGTGCACTAGTTCCCTGTAGATGGCCAATAGGTAACGTTAAATGCGCTGTACAAGCCACTGGAGGGTGTTAATCCTCCTTGTGCAACACTGGGGGTAGTGTTAGGGCTAAAGGGTGCAGTGAAAACCCTCATGCATGGATTCTTTAAGTGATTTTTCCCCATTTTAACTAATTTTAGGGTTATTTTGTGCAGGTTTCAGGCTGAAATGACTCACCTATGTAGAGAACATACCGATGATAATGAGGAATTGTTGATTTGAAACATTCCAGCATGCATACTTTCATTGCGCCGCTATAGTTTACCGAAGTATGCAAAGTTGGAGCTGATGAAAGGACAAGAGGATTTACAGAGATGGATTATCCAACGCTCGGATGAACACAAGCAAGTGTTCAGGATTGGAGATCAGGTGTTGGCTATTGACCGAGATGACATCTACTTTTTGACTAGTTTGTCATGTCGTGGGGCACAAGAAAGCTTTATCGGTGGTAGGCTAGATCCACGATCTACCTCAGAGCTGGAACAAACCTACTACATTCGTGAGAGTGGACTAGTCAGCAAGAGAGTCCCCATAGAGAGTGTTATAGGGAAAAGTGCCTATCTAGAACTGCTCTATCCCACTAAGGTGTGACAGCTGCCTTAGAAACAAACAGAGAAAAGTTACTTTTGTTTTTCCTTTATGAATTATAGATAGAGAGGAATAGAAAGACCAACCTCCATCTTGTGCCAATCTCCTGATTTGATCCCTCTCTTCTTTGATAGTCCTCAGCTACCTGCTCCCTTACACGCCCAGCTTCACAAAGTACCTGTAAGATCACAGAAGCATAGCACTATACAAAGACATGGATCTATAATCATAAACAATCTAGGGTCAGATTTAAATTGACCATACAAATGTAACAAGCATCAATGACACAAAAGCATGGAGGAAAACTCAAATAGCTTTTATTGATAAACAGGAAAAGAGCCAAGAGGAGTTACAACCAATTGTTCTGACCCAGCATCAACCTCCTAGCAAAGAAGCCCCTCTTCACCTCAAGCAAAGCTTAGATCACCCAACAATCTGATGTTTGTCTCAGGAAACCAACAACAATTCCTTACAATATGAAAAATTCCAGCCTCTAACCTCTGGATCTCTGGGATGAGAGATCTATATATAGATATTTGCAGAGGTGTGAGTCAGCTCTGGGTTTTTTATTAGTGTCTTCTCTCTGATAGTTCTTGATGACACTTGGAGATCTCATTGATCTCTTACTCATCCTTGGGTGATTCTGAGAGGCAAGTGTCTGAGGAGAAGTTTCTGGAAGATTCCATGATCATCCACCTCGCAAACTATCTCCGCCACTTGTCTTTTCCCATCCATCGCACCCCATAGAAGGGATTTTTGAAATGCAACGCACTTCCCGTGTGTACAAGGTGCAATGCATCACACCCTGGCCATGGGGCAAGTGAAATGACTCTAGTTTTGACCAGTTCTTAGCAGTTTTTCATGGAGAACTTCTGGGAGAAGCTGTAATCAGTAGACCTTATTCCTTTAGGGGTTAGAACAACACTTTTAGGGACTTAGGAGCCGTTGGTTTATGGACATTTCATGCTTGGGGTTGTAGTACCCAAAAATGTCTATAACAATTGCCCCCTAAAGCATGAGGTCGTTAATCTTTTGATGTCAGGTGAAATGATTTATTATGAGGATCCAAAATTCTTTCAAGCTGGGAGGAGACCTGTAATAAGATACAATACAATACATTATCTTCATAATATTTTCATGATATAGCTGAGGTAGGCATTCCCATGCTCTGTTTTATAAATTCATTTTCATGTACATAGGACAGACAATCGTCTGAGTGTAGACTGGTGATTCTGATAGAGCCATCATCCTTTTGATTGGATGATTATCTGTTCGGCAATGATGTACATTTGATGTCTTTATATCCCTGAATATATATCGCAGCCCGGATGGATGAAACTAGATCCAGGGTCTTCGATCTCGTTCGATCTTCACTCGAAGTACAAGTCGATCCATGTGAGAAATGTTCTGAAGTCGAACATGTAAAGACATCGCTTGATTACCAGTCAATGATGTAAACCATTAACAAGCGCGAGAGGAATCACTGATAATGATAATGACCCTCAAGGTACTGCAGTACAATTCACATGGTGTGAATAAAGGACTTGGCGTCGAACACCACGAAAAATCTTTCGGTCGAAGGCCATTGATGTAAACCTGTCGCCGGAAGTGAGAAACTTGCCATTGAGGCATGCAAGCTTCAAAGTATTGAATGGGGTGTTCCTAGATCAACTTCTTGGATAATGAGCTGATGTCGACAAGAAGTGATCTATCACAGGAGGGCCTTAATGAATCCCACATCAATGACACGGAACGGAGCAAATGATTTTAATGGAGGTGAAAACAATCTGGTGATATAAGGTTCAGGGTGGCGGTGATGAAAGAATGGAGTATAAATGTATGGTAGTGGGTGAGACACAGGTGAATTCTCTGAATGACTTCTCTTGAACATATCGGCGACACTGATGTGATGGATTGGTAGCATTAACCCCAAATGTGGATGGTATGATGGGAGCATGGTGATGTGACCGGTGAATTAAACAACCCAACCCGACTCGGACATGGAGTGGAAGTGTCATGTTCAAGAGTGACTTGCTACCAACAAATTTTCTTCAAGTTTTCTTCCCAATTTTCCCCAGTCATTGCTGACCAGTTCCTCTTTACTTTTGTCAAGCTTGACGAGAATAACATATGCTTGTTCTATAATTTTCCCTTCGGGCAAACCCATCGCTATGTTTTAACGAGCCTAGCGATAGTCAAACTCATTCTCTTCTATATACAAGTGTGTCGCTATTAAACTTTTAACGAGTTTAACGATAAAGATAACTCGTTCCTTTTCAATTTTAGAGAGTCTGAAAAGGAACGTAAAGGTAACTCCAAAATTCATTTTTCATCATCTAATCCCTTAAGTCTGAAAAAGTATAAAACAATACAGAAGGGATGAATTTTCGATACTTTTAACGAGCCGAACAAAACAAGCGCTTGATCTTTTTGTGTAATAATCCCTAACGTCCAAAAAGATTAAAATTTAGAGGAGGGATAGCACTTCATGTCCCTTTAATGAGCTGGAGAGGCCAATGGCTCAGCAATATTTTCATATTTTACGAGTCAGTTGAAAAGAGCTTAAAGGAGACTCATCTTTTGAGGAACGAGTGATAAAATGGATAGCAACTGATTCCAGGTAAGGTTTGGAATTTTCCAATCACGATAGTGTTACAAGGATGGCTAGTGAAATCACTCTTCGCAGTCATTCCTCAAAATGGGTAAACAATCAAATGGAGGTGAATGATCGGCCAATGCAAAAGTGGAGGCGACGGTGCAAACACGACCAAGGCTTTAATGGCTGAAGTACTACATTCACGATGGTTATTTACCGGGGAATAGTTCATTTTTTAACGAGCCTAAACGCGGGGGGAAACATTTTCTCATGGCTTATGTTTATTTTGTAACGAGCTTGAACCCTGCAGTAACACTGCTCGTGATAAGTTTGCATGCCCCCAGCATAATAACACAAATCGAGGTGCATGCCTCCAAGCTTCATTGCATTCAACTCGGTGGTTGGAATGAAGATTTACGTTTGAGATTTGGAAAGGGGATTTGTTTCATTTTTTAATGAGGTTGACACAGTAAAAGATCTATCCTCATGACTCCTTGTTTCATTTTTTAACGAGGTTGACATGAGATAAGAACTATCCTTGAAATCCACCATATTTACAGTATTTGATAGAAAAATAAAAACTGAAGGATGATTTAGGTCATTGGAATAATCTTCGTTGTTATCCGGAAGATGGGAGCGATGGTGGTAATCTTCCCATGGTGCCTCCCCTATCATTATTGATTGAATGATTCCTTTGTTTGTATAATGTACATGCGACCAAGGATCTGAAGAGGTGCCATATTCCTTAGACCTATCTATCCAAACACTCGATGAGCATTGATTTGGGTTTGCCCCCCAAGCCGAGAAAATTGATTGCTACAATATTTCTAAAATGGCGATGATCCATGCTGACAAAATGTTTAGGAATATTCTGAATCCATTAAATATAGAAGATTTCATGTTGCAGGTTTCCACTGTGGCCACTTCCGCCAAATTACTCGGAGGCGGTAGGGAAAAGTACCCATTAAGGCATGGTCTTTTAGGAGGCCTACTCCAATATTTTGAAGCAAATGATTGCTTCCATGGATCATTGGAATGCTTCCCGTAACTTGTGAATTGTTGGGGAGAAATGTTTGTTGGTCGACGATTGTAATTCTTCCTTGGAAGGGAAATGCAATCTTCCTGAAGTAGGTCAACGCAACTGCGGCCATGGCATATATCCAAGGCCTTCCCAGTAGGATGTTGTAATCGAGGTTTCCGTCGATTACTTCAACATCAATTTCTACTATTTTCCCCCCAATTCAACTTGCAAGTTACTTAAAATCCCATATGGAGTGTATGATCATCCATTAAATGCTTTTAACGTCGTTGATGACCTCGACAAGGGTGGTGAGCCTAAATTTTTCCAGCAACTCATCGACATAATACATGTAGATGCCCCCTCATCAATAATTGTTCGATGAATAGTTTTGCTGAGGGATTTCAGTTGAATAAGGAAAGCTAGTTGAGCTGGTAACTGAGGGTCATATCCTTTATGATTAAAGGCCACAAGATTGGAATCCATTGGGTCAATCCCACCTATTGCTGATAATAAAGCTTGCTTTTGGGAGGGGCAATTTTGCGGTATCTCAAGTGTCGACATAGCGGATGGCTATTGGGCCAGGTCCTCTATTATATTATAATTTTGTGCTACTTTTTCACGAGGATTAAATGTCGATTTGTGTACTACTCCCTTTGGTGACTTTATCATTGGTTCATGAATGATGGGTGGCACAACTTTGGTCAAAGTTGTTGTCGAACTACTAGGTTGTTCATTAGCCTTGTTATTCGATAGTTGTGGATTCCCGTAATCTTTATTCCTTGTCAAAGCATCATTTTGTTGCTTTGAGATAGACAACATAAGCACTTGGGATCGGGAAGCATTGTGATTAGCAACCAGTCTAGTTCTCGGGTTTGGAAACGGATCAGTCAATACTGCTGAGGTTTTTGAACTCTTAAAGAGTTTCTTAACTTCAGCTTTATGTGGACAATCTCTCGTCCGATGATCCTCATCGCATATATGACACCCTGCAGGGGGTTTCTTTTGCCCAGAAGGGTTTGCAGAAGGTTTTTCAGGAGATGACTCATCCTGCTTCTTTTTTCTCCCTTTCTTTTTCTTCTTGCCCCCTGGTTGCTTTAGTTGTTTGCCCTTGTCGATTGACACGACATTTACTTCCGAGGCAAGAATTTCCTCATTTTCATTATGACTAGAAATATTACAGGCCTTTTTAGATGTAGCCTTTGTCGATTTTGTGTCTATTGCGCCAATCACGCCATCACCGGCATGAGAGTCATTGTTTGATTTAGGAGGAGGATGGACTGAGAATTCCGGTCTAGGAGCATCAGGTATTTTATCGTAGAGCGTGCCAGACTGAGTGTAAATCAAGTCCAAATATTGCGCATGAGCGATAACTTGCTCTTCGGTGATGACTCCCCCTTTTGCCACATCTTTCGTGATGGAAGGAAATAATGACTTAATAAACCATTCAACTGAAAGTTGATCAGGAACATACATTTTTACCATTCTACGATGACGTCACCACTCATGTATATGATCAGATATGTGAGTGGCCGTTGTTTATTTGAAATTGGTAAGAAGTTTTGTTCCCCTTTCGTACCTTATCGGTAACTGAAAATGGGTTAAAAGGTTGTGGCTAGGGCATTGAAGTTTTCAAACAAAGCTCTGGGTAACTCGATATACCATTTTGTTGTCGGACCAGTTAACGTCCTCTGGAAAAGGCAAAGCCTAATCGAATCATCGTTTAGGGTGTTCGATGAACACCATAGATGAAATGTCATCACATGATTCGACAGGTCTTCACCCGGATTTCCATTAAATTTAGGAATATCTGACGGAAGTTTATGCGGAATTGCCGGCCACCAAGGGGCATAAGAAATTGGATCATTCGTCAGCCGATTTAGATCTGGTAATTCTAGAGTTGCTACAAAGGGCAACTGCTGATTTAGGTTAGGTGAAACATACCCAGGATAAGATGGAATCGCCTGAGCAGTGGGTCTTTGCATACCAGCATAATGTATTTGATGCTGGCAACTTTGACAAAGTTGATGGGCATAACCATTGTAATATGGTTGTTGATAACCGCTTTGGAAATGCAGTTGCCCATTACTTACAAAGACTTGTTGCTCAGGTCCTTGATATGATTGCTGGAATGGCGGTTGTTGAGATTGTATCAGCCATGCTTGTTGGACCATTTGTCGTTGCCCAATACTGGATGATTGACCAAGATGAGGAGTCATAGTACTTGTTTGAGCCTGAGTCGCTCCAGATAAGGAGGCACTAACCTGAGGTTGTGATTGAGTCGTTGAGACAAGAGGTTGTTGTATTGCAACCTGAGAAACTTGGGGTTGACATACAACAGGTAGCGCTTGTACTTGCGACGCAGTCACCATAGCAGGTATAGTGGGAATATTCGACACAGGGTGGACTGGTTGCATTGAATATACAACCCTTGGTTGCCGAGGCAGTATTGGTACCCAACTGCTAGATGTACCAGTTTGACCTGAACTTTTTTGTAAACTCTCATATGGTTGTTCTCCGGGAGGGAACAATGAAAAGGCATACTGCCCTCCATATGGTGGCAGTCCAGTACTTCAAGGGTAGATTTGCCTTTTAAGACACATTGGATCAATTTGTTGAGTTTCAATATAAGAAATACCAGATGATAATCTAGATGAAGAAATAGGAACTGACCATGTCGTCGAAACAGTCCTTGATTGGACTCCGGCTTGTTGTTGATAACTTTCCAGGATAGATGGTATACCGACGAGCATCGTTGGAGTAGCAGCAGGAGGCTCTGCCACTGCTACATCAGATGACACAGTCCTGGATGTCAACGGTTGTTCAGACATATCTAGCCTATCCAAAATATTTTCAAGCGATTTCGATTGACTTTCTTCCACGATTGTGGATTACTCGATCAACTAAAAATAAAGGGGAAGTAAGTTTCCGAATTAGATGAATTTTAGATGCTTTGACACAACTTGTTTTTTCAATTTTTAAGAGTCAAGAAAAACAAAAGATGACTTTAGTCGCCTTCGATTTTTAATGAGCCTAAAGTGACAAGTGCTCAGATGGACCTTTCCTATTAAGGAGTCTGAAAAGGAACGAAAGGGAATGCTATGGAAATCTAGGTATAGGGATTACCAAACCAATCACAAAACTGCAAAATACTTTTTACGGTACGGTAGTCAATCTTCTCGAATGCTATGTTCAGTGCATTGCGATCGATAGGGTGGCAGACACAGCTTCCTATGGATAAAGGATTAAGCCTATTGGGGTCTCCCAAAATATACTCGACGGTACGTGGGAGCACAAGTCCGTACTGGCACTTATTGTCTCAAAGTGGAGGAATCACCCAACCATTAGTGAGAACAACAGTTACCAGGCTTTACGGCGCCAGAATACATCTCTAGCCTAGACTTCTAAATGTTGTAAGTTAAGTTCCAAAGCATTGTTAGATTCATTGAATTTATTTTAAGTTGATATTTTTATGAAGTTTTCCTTTCGAGTTCACCACGAGATGTAGATGTAATTCCTAAAATGCAATCTAGGATGATAAACAAACTTTTTATCTCCTCTATGCAATGAAAATCCTAGCTACTAGGGAAAAGAAAAACAGAATCTTTTCACAAAGAGCAAAGTGCACACTCTAAATGCACTTTCCTAAATCAAGCCAATCAGACTGTCTATATGCAAATGCACATGCATGTATTTGTTTTCGACTTTCTTAGTCTATGAATGTTAAAAAGAAATTTGATGCACAAATCTGAATTTTTCTTCAAGCGACAAATATCAGCAAGCTTCTTTTCAAAATCAAAAGATGGAGATGATTACAACACATTACGATTTTGAAATGAATACTTGTTCTTGACACTAGAAAATTACAAATGCAGACGAAAAGAAATAGTAACAGGGTAATCGACCATCAACAACAATCAAGCTCTTTTCCTACGATTGAAATCGACACTTGCGACAGATTCAAATCAAACGACGATAGTATGATTACGCTACTTTTGCAAAGGAGAACTGTAAATGACTCAACAAACAAACAAAAACATCTAAATTTATTTTGTACAAAGGAGGTGGAATAACAACAAGCAAAATGGGTTTCAAACAGACATATACTGATCACATGCAGCAAAATTCAAGAATAGAACTGGAAAGAATGAACCACAGAAGCCACAACTGCACAGAGCTAGTCTGATCAGCACACCTGTAACACAGAGAATCTGAAATGCAGCGCAGGTTGTCCACTCGGGAAGTGCGCTGAAATTTAGAATCTCTTAACAGTACCTGCATTGGACCAGAAACGAGAATCTGTTCAGGTTCCGGGTCACAGTTTGTAGTTCAGTTCTTGGGTTTTGGCCAAGCAAAAGGCAATCAGTAATGCAACAATTAGGGGTAGATCTAAGGAGGATCTAAGAACTATCACAAGGGCAATCAGATAGTTTGTGAATCAGTTGTTTAAATCATAAATAGATCCAGTAGATGGATTGAAATAGCAGTTGTCTACTTTGCATTTTTTATGGCAAATGCAGTTCGAATGCTACTTGTGAGTTTATGAAACAAACAACAAAGAATGATAGACAAACAAACTAATTACTTCCCCAGCGGAGTCGCCATTTTGTTACAGGGAAAAGTGTCTATTTAGAACTGCTCCATCCCACTAAGGTGTGACAGCTGCCTTAGAAACAAACAGAGAAAAGCTACTTTTGTTTTTCCTTTATGAATTATAGATAGAGAGGAATAGAAAGACCAACCTCTGTCTTGCGCCAATCTCCTGATTTGATCCCTCTCTTCTTTGATAGTCCTCAGCTACCTGCTCCCTTGCAAGCCCAGCTTCACAAAGTACCTGTAAGATCACAAAAGCATAGCACTATACAAAGACATGGATCTATAATCATAAACAATCTAGGGTCAGATTTAAATTGACCATACAAATGTAACAAGCATCAATGACACAAAAGCATGGAGGAAAACTCAAATAGCTTTTATTGATAAACAAGAAAAGAGCCAAGAGGAGTTACAACCGGTTGTTCTGACCCAGCATCAACCTCCCAGCAAAAGAAGCCCCTCTTCACCTCAAACAAAGCTTATATCACCCAACAATCTGATGTTTGTCTCAGGAAACCAACAACAATTCCTTACAATATGCAAAATTCCAGCCTCTAACCTCTGGATCTCTGGGATGAGAGATCTATATATAGATATTTGCAAAGGTGTGAGTCAGCTCTAGGTTTTTGATTAGTGTCTTCTCTCTGATAGTTCTTGATGCCACTTGGAGATCTCATTGATCTCTTACTCATCCTTGGGCGATTCTGAGAGGCAAGTGTCCCAGGAGAAGTTTCTGGAAGATTCCATGATCATCCACCTCGCAAACTGTCTCCGCCACTTGTCTTTTCCCATCCATCGCACCCCATAGAAGGGCTTTTTGAAATGCAACGCACTTCCCGTGTGTACAAGGTGCAATGCATCGCACCCTAGCCATGGAGCAAGTGAAATGATCTAGTTTTGACCAATTCTTAGCAGTTTTTCATGGAGAACTTCTGGGAGAATCTGTAATCAACTGACCTTGTTCCTTTAGGGGTTAGAACAACACTTTTAGGGACTTAGGAGCCCTTGGTTTATGGACATTTCATCCTTGGGGTTGTAGTGCCCAAAAATGTCTATAACAGAGAGGGTGATATCTCGGTCTATGAGGGCAGTTTTATGGTTGATTGTGTGGTTGGTGAGGTCAAAGAGTCCCCACGTTGTGACAAAGGCCTAACTATTGCTTGCAGTTGACTGTGTCTAGCCACAAATGTTCAACTGGTGTGAAGTAGTGCTTCACTTGTTCAAGGCAGAATTAACAACATGCAAGACCCATACCCAACACAGTTTTGGATACAGTACTATCATAGTCTCATTTTTCCTTGAGAGGGTACCTGTCATGCGCCCACAAATGAGCTTAGGTCCCTTTGATCCAAGGGAGCCAAGGCAGGGTCGCTGGTGTTAGGATATTCTAACACATAGGAAATAGTTAAGTACAACTTGGTCTAGTATAGAGTTAGGTATAGACTTAGGTAAAGTGTGTTTCTTTACTATGTACATTTTTTAACATACAATCCGACGGTCACGATATGTAGTGATCCGACAGTTCATTCTCTCCTTGGTATTACCGACAGTTTATCCATGGCTTAACACCCGATTGGTCCATGATCTCTATTTAAAGAGCATGGAGGGTCATTTGTAGGGTAATCCGTCTATGAGAGAAGCATATGTAAATTTTAATTCTTTTATTAATAAATTTCCTGAAGTGGCCGCGTTGGCTCAGGCCGTGGACTATTTCCCTCTTTGAGGGTTTTAACCACGTCAAAATATTGGTGTATTGATCTGTGATCTATTTGTGAGTGGTGTCCTTTGGTGTTCTGTCTGAGGAACTTACCTTGTAAATTCCTACATGGTATCAGAGCTATTTGAGGGCCGCGTCCATTGGTGATCCAAATCTGAAGTCGGTAGAACTGCATCCAACAACAGTTTCCTAGATCTATTGTTTCTGATTGCTTTCGGGCCGAGAGGACTGCTCTATTGTGTTGGGAGCATCTGTTCCAGTGAGGAACCCTTTCATTTCACCTGAAAAGGTTTCTGGTAGCCCTAGCTGCGTCATTTTTAAGATCCAGAGGTATACATTGTTTATTTGCAGTTTACAGTCATTTTCTCTCTGTTTATTTCGGTTTCGGTTTATTTAGCCTTTTTTATTACCAGATCTGAACCTTTCATTTATTCTCTTTTCCCCGCGACTCTGTGCGATCTGGGCAAATCAAAAACAGAAAGGAAAGATTTTTCTCATGCATATTCTCTTTTCCGTTGTGCCTTAGTGTGATATCGGAAAATCAGAAACATTGAGAAAAATATTTAGTTTCCGGCTAAAGCTAACTTCTAGCCGTAAGGTTCGTTTTTTTTGTATTTCCGTGTTGGGTTTTGTTTTTTTTGTTTTGTAGGGAAAAAGAGCTTTCTCAAAGTAAGCACGCAACCCAAAGCTTGAACCCCCCCCCCCTCTCTCTCTCAAACTTTTTGTATAGCTCACTTGGTCCAAAGCTAATTTATGAGAGTAGAGGTCTTGGGTTCAAGTCTCCATTTTGTGGGGGCATATTTTTCATTCCCGCACTTTGTCAGTGACTTCATCATTTTTTCTTCAAAAAGCCATAACTTCTTCATCCGAAAGCCGTTTTCAGAATCGTTTTTTTTTAAACAGCCTAATTTTTTGAGATCTTTCCATTGCAACACTTAGTTTCAGTATCTATAGCTTCAGTTTTTTTTTAAATGGAAATTCCATGCCAAGTTATTCTTGACAACACCAACTACTTCCAATGGTGGTCCTACATTGTGGATTTACTTAGAAGTAAAGGTCTTTACAGAATAGCCACAGGCCAAGAGACCAAACCGAAATATGAAGACAAGGCAGCTAAATGGGAAACTATACAAGACCAAGCACGTGGGTTGATAGGGATGTCTATTTCTCCAGATCTTAGATTCCATATTGCAGAACTTGATACTCCTGATGAAGCAATGAAACAGATTACTAAAGTCTTTGGAATTAAAAATGGACTTAAAGCCCATCAACTTGAAAATGAATTTCTTACATTGGACCCCAATAATTTTTCTTGCATTGAAGATTTTTTGTCCAAGTTCAAGACCCTTAGACTTCTCTTGGAAGGTGTTAAGGTTAAGAAAGAAGATAGTAGCCTTATCTACTCCATTCTTACTAAGTTGGGACCAGCCTATTCTGTGTTTATTTCCACCTTCCATTCTACAAGAGAAGCCTTCATTTCTCAAGGACAAACCTACAAGTCCCCTTCCTTTGATTCCTTTTGTGATTCTTTAATAAGAGAACAAGAAAAACTCTTACACCTTGGTCTTCTTCATCTTGGAAAATCTTCTAAGAAAGCGTTAGGTGCCCAGCAGCAACCAAATCCAAAGAATCCTAAGAAGTTGTATCCTAAAAAGAATGGTGCTAAACCAAACAAGGGTCCTAAGCAATTTCAGTCTCAAAATGAAAAATCATTTCAACAAAATGATAAGACAAATAAAAACAAAGGGAAGAAGACTGATAGACATTGCAACTTTTGTAATCGAGATGGCCACGTAGAATCCAAATGCTTTAAGAAGATGGAAGCCTTGCAAGCGGCAATGAAGAAGCATAACATCCATTTGGAGCACTCTTCAACTTCAACTTCATCTTCAGGAATGGCACTTTCTGCATGTGGTTGTCAAGCATCTCGGTCTGGCTATGCACTAAAGGTATCTTTTTCTTCTCATTCTCATGAGTGGCTCATTGATTCTGGAGCTTCTTATCACATGGCCTAAAACAAAGCCATGTTTTCTTCTTTAAATGATTGTAACACCAAAAATATATATGTTGGTGATGATTGATCTCTTAGTGTTGTAGGGACTGGAACTGTTCATATAGACAATGGTCAGTTTAATGATGTATTATGTGTTCCAACCTTATCCTGCAACCTTCTATCTGTATATCAGATAACTCATTCAGGTGAAGGTAAAATCGTTGAATTTTCACCTCACGATGTTGTAATTAAGGACCTAAGAGATCATAGACAGATTTTAGCTACTAGCATTGCTGATGATTCTACAAGGTTGTATAAGTTTCACAACTTTGGGTCATCAAATCTTCCTTCAGTGTTTGTTGCTCATAATGATGAAGTGAGAAAACTTTGGCATGAGCGATTTGGTCACTTAAACTATCGCTCTCTTCAGAATCTATGTAAAGAAAATATGGTGACAGGTCTTCCAATGGTATCTTGTAGAGATGGTGTTTGTTCCGGATGTGTACTCGAAAAACATCATCGGGACGGTTTTGAAAAATGTGCCTCTTAGCACGCCTTAGCCCCTTTACAACTTGTGCATAGTGATTTATGTGGTCCACTTCCAGTTGCTTCATTCTCTGGCTACAAGTATTTATTAACTTTCATTGATGATTTCTCCAGATGCACTTGGGTATACTTCTTAAAACTCAAGAGTGAAGTATTTAACATGTTCTTTGCCTTTAAGGCCTTTGTTGAAAAACAATCTGGACATTAAATTCTTAAGCTAAGATCTGATAATGGTGGAGAATATGTTAAAAACACATTCATCAACTTTTGCACAAAGAATGGAATTCAAATGGAACATACTATTCCATATACTCCACAACAAAATGGTGTAGCTGAAAGGAAGAATCACACCTTAAAGGAAATGGCTAATTGTATGCTTCAATCTAAAGGAATTAGTCTTAATTATTGGGTAGAAGCAATTAACTGTGAAAATTACATAATAAATCGCACTCCTACTAAGGTTTTAAAGAATATCACTCTAGAAGAAGCATGGAGCTCAATTAAACCAGATGTAAGTCACTTTTGTGTTTTTGGAAGTGAAGCATGGGCCCATATTCCAAATGAGAAACATAAAGCTTTAGAACCTAAGAGTGAAAAATGTATTTTTGTTGGATATTCTTAAGATGTCAAAGGATATAGACTTATTCCACTTAATTCCAAAAATGTTATCATTAGAAGAGATGTAAAGTTTTCTGAAAATATATCGGCCTGCGAGCCTAGTTCGGCGGATGTGCCACCTCTCCCTATCTCTTCAACTTTTGAAAATATTTCTTCTTCAGATGATGAAAGCAAGGATGAAAATCCTCCCCAACCTTCTCAGGATCCTCCTTCAGCTCCTTAGCTTCCAAAATGGGTCCGTGCTACTCGGGATGCAGCAGGCGATCTTGCCGGTGATCCTACAGATCAGCGACGTACACGTTCTCAGTTCGAGAGAGCCTCTTCTTTACTGGCTCAAGCTTCAGTAAATTATGATCCTGACACCTTTGCAGAAGCTTCAGGCCATCCAGATTGGGAAGTAGATATGAATGAAGAATATCATTCATTATTGGCAAATGATACATGGGATCTTGTTCCTCTACCAAAGGGACGGAAACTTGTTAGATGCAAATGGGTTTACAGAACCAAGTATGGACCAGATGGGAAAGTTGATAAACATAAAGCTCGTCTTGTTGCTAAGGGTTTTTCTCAAGTTGAAGGCATTGACTATACTGAAACCTTCTCCGCTGTTGCCAAAATGAACTCTATCCACCTTGTTCTTTCCCTTGCTGCCTCTTTCAAATGGGAAG
Organism: Pinus tabuliformis; assembly: GCA_031772625.1. Taxonomy (NCBI): domain Eukaryota; kingdom Viridiplantae; phylum Streptophyta; class Pinopsida; order Pinales; family Pinaceae; genus Pinus; species Pinus tabuliformis. The sequence goes on along the minus strand of CM062808.1, from coordinate 147,835,237 downwards.
TCCATCAGATGGATGTTAAATCCGCCTTCTTGCATGGGGACTTGCATGAAGAAATCTATATGGAACAACCTATTGGATTTATACAAACAGACTCCAGCCTTGTATGTCGGCTTAAGAATTCCATTTATGGTCTCAAGCAAGCTCCTCGAGCTTGGTATGCCAAAATGGATAACTTTCTTTTAGAAAATGGCTTTTCTAGGTGTCATTCTGACAACTGTCTACACCAAGAAAGTGGGCAAGTCTCTTATCATTCTTGTTCTTTATGTTGATGATCTTATCTTGACTGGTAGTGATCCCAACCTTATAAACCATGTGAAGTCTAGCCTTAAAAGGAAATTTGAAATGACAGACTTAGGACACTTACACTATTTTCTTGGTCTTCAAGTCTTGCAATCTAAGGAAGGTATTTCCCTTTCCCAATCCAAGTATGCCTGTGATATTCTACGCCATTTTCACATGGAAGACTGTAAGCCAACCCCTTCTCCCTTTCAGTCTGGAGTCAAACTTTCAGTCACTTGTACTCCTCCTGAAGTTGATGCTACCTTATACCGTCAACTTGTAGGAAAACTTTTGTATCTAACCCATACTCATCTTGACTTTCCTTTGCTGTTGGCCTTGTTGCTCGGTTTATGCAAAACCCACGTGAAAGTCATTGGAAAGCAGCTAAAAGAATACTTCATTATGTTCGAGGTACAGTTCAGTTTGGGATTCATTACAGTGCCGAAGCATCTCCTCTATTGGTTGGTTTCACTGATTCTGATTGGGCTGGTGACCCGGATGATCGGAAGTCTACTGCAGGTTATGTGTTCACTCTTGGTTCAGGACCTATTACATGGGCTTGCAAGAAACAAGGTGCCATTTCTCTTTCTTCAGCAGAAGCAGAGTATCGTGGTGTCGTAGAAGCTAGTAAGGAAGCCTTGTGGCTTCGTCAGATCCTGTCAGATTTTGGCTTTCAGCAGCAGCATCTGACTACACTTTGGTGTGATAATCAAAGTGCCATTCAACTATGCAAAGATCGAGTCCAACATCAGTGCAGAAAACACATTGAACTACACATGCACTTCATCAGAAAGCTCATTCATTACCATGTTCTTGAAGTGCAATATTTTTCAACAGATGATCAAGTTGCAGACATCTTTACAAAGGCTCTCACAGAGGCAAAGTTCACTAAACTTTGATTTCTGGTTGGAGTTCAGGAAGTTGTCACTAAGGGGGGATAGGCTCTAGTGCCTCCATCCTTCTCCTACTGTGTCATATTTGTAATTCCTTCAATCTGTTAAGAAATTTACTACATAACATAAATTGTTACTGAGAGGAATAAATATAAAAATAACTAGCAACAACTATAAACACATAAACACAAAGGTTTTTCTAGGAAAACCCCAAATCCGGGGAAAAACCCAACCTAATAAGATCTCATTAGCATTGGCCAAAACCCTGGCCAATCTGACCAAGTGAGCCTTCACCGCTCACCTCCAGGTCTTGCATTACAATGAAGTCCTTCCAACCTTTTATAAGCTCCATTACATATAATACCACGGGCATAATACTATGGGTGCACAATACCATGTGCCCCAAAACCATCACTATTTAACCTGGTCAAATTTGACTCTATCCTGAGTCAAGTTTACCTAACAATTCCCCCCTTAAACTTGACTTGGGTTTCCTTGACTAACTCCAGCCAAACTTGCTAAGTGAGACAATCCCGCTCCTCTAGCCCTTACCCCCTCAGAGTTTTTACCCGGGGTATTGTTAACTCAACATCCCCCCTATCACCTAGGTTTAATCCAGACTTTACCAGTGATCACCAAGGGGTACACATGCCTTACCAGGTCTTACAGTAGTATGCCCATTTACATGTAATAATTTTGACTTCATTAATTTTTATTTTTTATTTTTTTGTTTATTGCTGCTGTGATTCTGATCGATCCTCTCTCAATTTGATTTGCTCAAAAACTTCTATCAAACCACTCCAACTGCGAGCCCGACGAAAACCTAGTAGATTCTAGCATTGGTGGCCTCACATAGAAAAAAATGAACAATTTTCGAAGCAGCATGAACAATTTTCTTCTTCTGACCTTCTTTAAATAGTCGCATAAATCTCGAACAATTCGTCAGCATGTTCCAAACCAGTAAATATCGCAAATGCACTGCGATCCCTGGCAATTACAGCACTATCTTCCGCACATTCTCCTCGAGGTTCTTCCGTGTACGATTGTTCCACCATTATTTTCAGACCCAGATCTGTAAAACGCTGCATTGATCTCATCAGGTCATAAACTCCTGACATCAAAGAATCCCTTTGAAGCCAATATCTGGCTTTGATACCAGTTGTTAAGAAATTTAATGCATAACATAAATAATTACTGAGAGGAATAAATATAAAAATAACTAGAAACAACCATAAACACATAAACACAAATGTTTTTCTCGGAAAACCCCAAATCCAGGGAAAAACCCAACCTAATAAGATGTCATTAGCATTGGCCAAAACCCTGGCAAATCTGACCAAGTGAGCCTTCACCACTCACCTCCAGGTCTTGCATTACAATGAAGTCCTTCCAGCCTTTTATAAGCTCCATTACATATAATACCACGGGCAGAATACTATGGGTGCACAATACCATCTACCCCAAAACCATCACTGTTTAACCTGGTCAAATTTGACTCTATCCCGAGTCAAGTTTACCTAACACAATCCTATCCCAAGTTGTTCTTAAGGGGGGTGTTAGGATATTCCAACACATAGGAAATAGTTAAGTACAACTTGGTCTAGTATAGAGTTAGGTATAGAGTTAGGTAAAGTGTGTTTCTTTACTATGTACATTTTGTAACTTACAATCCGACGGTCACGATATGTAGTGATCCAATGGTTCATTCTCTCCTCGGTATTACCAATAGTTGATCTGTGGCTTAACACCCGATTGGTCCATGATCTCTATTTAAAGAGCATGGAGGGTCATTTGTAGGGTAATTCGTCTATGAGAGAAGCATATGTAAATTTTCATTCTTTTATTAATAAATTGCCTGAAGTGGCCCCGTTGGCTCAGGTCGTTGACTATTTCCCTCTTTGAGGGTTTTAACCATGTCAAAATACTGGTGTATTGATCTCTGATATGTTTGTGAGCGGTGTCCTTTGGTGTTTTGTCTGAGGAACTTACCCTGTAAATTCCTACAGCTGGTCATAACTCGATCATTGCATAGGAGGAGGACCAATCTGGTATTTCTTTGACAACGACTTCTTCCAGTGGTTTCATAGCCAAATTGTGATTATTGATGACTATGCCTATGAAGGCATGGACTTCACTCGCAACCTAGACTTGATGCTATCACCCGGGACCAACTGGGGTCCACAAGGTGAGAATAATTTTGACAGTAATTTAAGTGTTTTTGTGCTTTTGAATGTTTATGTAATGTTTTTATAGGTGAAATAAGAATTGACATGAAACTTTTATGCTTAACACAGATGTGGCGCCAGTACGACCTACAAGGGAACCTCACCATGTGCGACGAGGAGGCCAACTACTTGCTAGAGGGGGTGATGTCGATAGTCTCCACAAGGTTATGAGAAACCTAGAGGGTTTGAGTATGGGTGTCCCCCCCTTCCTATGAGTTAGATTCCCGCTCATATGTAGCGACACACTGTTGGTTTACCTGAGCGGTTCCTGGTTCCTTTTCAGAGGGTAGCTAGAGCAGTTTCTGCTTTTCTGGAGCAATAGGCTCTTTTTAGCAAGTGTTTTGGCGCAACCATATGAGTGCTTGTAGCTAGGATTTTGAGCCATTTTGTACTTAAATCATCCAAGTTTTGGAATATTTTGATGCAAAAAATTGGATCTTGATCTATATATACAACCGTACATAGTAGCTAATGAATGAACAACCGTACTGAATTCTCGAGGAACATGCTCATATGTGATCATTTCAAATTGAAATTCCAAGAGTCGCACCATTATATAGTTACGTAACAAGGTTGGATTACAAACATGATAACAATTTGTCAATTGCATAACAACTAGCTGGAGTCTAACCTTACCACTAGATTGGAGATTCCCATTGATGATGCTTCTATGAGAAGTGAAACAATGGACATGTTCTCTGCAATATTGTTGGTGGCGGTACCAAGAAAGACCCCCCAGAGCAAAATAGTTCTGACTCAGGTGTCTAGATGAGCCAAGCAATTGATGCAATGTGCCGTGTGTGATGACTGGAACCATCCACGTATCCTATGTATGCGAAGGGTAATGACGACATCTTCATTGTGAGAAGAATGCATGAAAAAAGTACCCCACTAAACAACAAAACAATCCAATCACACCAAAAAAGGTAAGCAAAACTAATGAATACATAATATTACAAAGCATATGCCTAGTGTTTATGTTAGGCATGATAATTTTTCAAATAGAGCCCGTATTTGGGCTCGTTGAGTGGGATTCCTCCCTGGTCCTATAGTTCATATGCCCCTGTGGGGAAGACTTTCATTATGACATAGGTACCTAGCCAAATGGGTCGAAGTGTGCATGCTGCCAAGAAGTTATCTTTTGGATGATAGAGCGATACGAGGTCGCCCTCTTGGAAATACCTATTTCACAAATTGGGATTGTACCTTCTGCTTTTGAGCTTCGAGTTCCAAATCAGCATCTCGATGGGTTTGATCTAGCTATTTGAGGTATAGTAGGTGTTCTTCTTCAACTGTAGGGTCAGGCATGGGTTCAACGGCTGTTTCCGGGGAAGGGATCTGACACTCGATTTGCTTTGCTTCGTCGTAAAGTTGGATCCCATGAGTGATAAATTATGGATTAAAGTCAAACATTTCCTCATGAGACCAAATGAATTCATCATGGAATTCCTCATTGTTACAGGGAATAATGTCTATGCAGAGCTGCTAATCCCACTAAGGCTGGTAGCTACCTTAGAAACAAACAAACTAAAACTACTTTCGTTTTCCTTTATGAGAGATAGATGAGAGAAGAATAAAGGAGACCAACCTCTGTCTTGCGCTTGGTTCCCTGCTCGATTCCTCTCTCTTCTAATAGTCCTTTGCTACTTGCTTTCTTGTGTACACAGCTTCACAGAGTACCTGTAGAATCAAAGCAGCATAACGCTATACGAGAACATAGATCTATTATCATAAGCAATATAGGATCAGATGTATATTAACCACACAAATGCATAAAACATCACTCGCACAAGTGTATGGAGGAAAAGTTGAATAGCTTTATTGATAATCAAGAAAGAGCCAAGAGAATTACAACCAATTATTCTTACCCAGCATCATCCTCTCAGCAAGAAGCCCTTCTTCACCTCATGACAAGCTTAGATCACCCAACACCATGATATTGCACTGGGAAACCAGCAACACTTCCTTACAAGATACAAAATTCTAGCCTCTGGATCTCTGGGATGAGGGATCCATATATAGATGTCTGCAAGGGAGGTGAGTCAGTTTTTGAGATTTGATTAGTGTCTTCCCTCTGATAGTTCTTGATACCACTTGGAGATTGATGATCTCTTACTCATCCCTGGTCGAATTCAGAGAGGCAAGTGCCACAGGAAAAGTTTCTGGAAGATTCCATGCTTCTCCACCTTGAGGAGTGGCCCTGTCATTTGTCCCTTCTCGCCCATCGCACCCTATAGAAGGGCTTTTTGACATGCATCGCACCTACTGTGTGTATTTAGGTGGGATGCAACGCACTTTGCCTATGGAGGAGGTGAAATGGTCCAGTTTTGACCAGTTCTGAGTAGTTTTTCATGGAGAACTTATTGGAGAAGATGTAATCAGTTGACCTTGCTCCTTTAGGGGTCGGAACAACACTTTTAGGGACTTAAGAGCCCTTGGTTTATTGACATTTATGATTGGGGTTGCAGTGCCCAAAAATGTCTATAACAGTTGCCCCCTAAAGCATGAGGTCGTTAATTTGTCGATGTTAGGTGAAATTCTTTATCATGAGGATCTGAAGTTCTTTCAAGCTGGAAGGAGACCTGTAATAAGATACAATACAATAAATTATCTTCATAATATTTTCATGATCTAGCTGAGGTGGGCATTCCCATGCTCAACTTTATAAATTCATTTTCATGTACATGAGACAGACAATCGTCTGAGTGTAGACTGATGATTCTGGTAGAGCCATCATCCCTTAGATTGGATAATTATCTGTGCATCAATGATGTACATTTGATGTCTTTATTTTCCTGAATATATATCGTAGCCCGGATGGATGAAACTAGATCTGGGGTCTTCGATCTCGTTCGATCTTCACCCAAAGTACAAGTCGATCCATGTGAGAGATGTTCTGGAGTCGAACATGGAAAGACATCGTCTGATTACCAGCCAATAATGTAAGCCGTTAACAGGCGCGAGAGGAATCACCGATAATGATGATGACCCTCAAGGTACTACAATACGATTCACGTGGTGTGAATAAAGGGCTTGGCATCGAACACCATGTAAAATCTTTCAGTCGAAGGCCATTGATGTAAACCTATCGTCCGAAGTGAGAAACTTGCCATTGAGGCATGCAAGCTTCAAAGTACTGAAAGGGTTGTTCCTAGATTGACTTCTTAGATAATGCGCTGAAGTCGACAACAAGAGATTTGTCATAGGAGGGCCTTAGTGAATCCCACATCAATGACACAGAATGGAGTAAATGATTTTAATGGAGGTGAAAACAATCTGGTGATATACGGTTCAGGGTGGCAGTCATGAAAGAATGGAGCGAAAATGTATTATAGTGGGTGAGACACAAGTGAATTCTCTGAGTGACTTCTCTTGAACATATCGGCGACACTGACATGATGGATTGGTAACGTTAACCTCGAATGTGGATGGTGTGATGGAACCATGGTGATGTGACCAGTGAATGGAACAACCCAACCCGACTCGGATGCGGAGTGAAAGTGTCATGTTCAAGAGCGACTTGCTACCAACAAAGTTTCTTCAAGTTTTCTTCCCAATTTTTCCCCAATCATTGCTGACGAGTACCTCTTTATTTTTGTCAAGCTTGAGGAGGATAACATATGCTTGTTCTATAATTTTCCCTTCGGGCAAACCCATCAGTATGTTTTAACGAGCCTAGCGATAGTGAAACTCGTTCTTGTTTGTTATGGACAAGTTTGTCGCTATTAGGTTTTAACGAGTTTAACAACAAAGATAACTCAGTCCTTTTCAATTTTAGAGAGTCTGAAAAGGGACGTAAAGGAAACTCCAAAAATCCTTTTTCATCATCTAATCTCTTAAGTCTGAAAAAGTATAAAATAATACAGAAAGGATGAATTTTTGGTACTTTTAATGAGCCGAACAAAACAAGCACTTGATCTTTTTGTGTAATAATCCCTAAGGTCCAAAAAGATTAAAATCTAAAGGAGGGATAGCACTTCTAGTCACTTTAACGAGCTGGAGAGGCCAATGGCTCGGAAATCTTTTCATATTTTACGAGTCAGTTTAAAAGAGCTTAAAGGAGACTCGTCTTTGAGGAACGAGTGATAAATTTAGGTAGCAGCTGATTCCAGGTAAGGTTTGGAATTTTCCAATCACGGCAATGTTACAAGGATGGCTAACAGGATCACTCTTCGCAGTTGTTCCTCAAAAGGGGTAAACAATCAAGTGGACGTGAATGATCGGCCAATATAGAGTGGAGGTGATGATGAGAACACAACCAAGGCTTCCAAGGCTGAAGTACTACATTCACGATGGTTATTTACCAGAAATTGGTTCATTTTTTTATTTTAAAATGAGCTTAAACGTTGGGGGAAACACTTGCTCATTGCTTATGTTTATTTTTTAATGAGCTTGAAGTCCGCGTTAAAACTGCTCGATCTAGTCGTATAATAAGAATGTCTCATCTAAAAAACAGCATTTTCCAAAGCTTTGCCCCGCATCCTTTCTTTATGAAAGTTAGGAAACGACCAATCCTACGAGTTTAAAGGGTTAGAGTACCTAAAAATTTAAAAAATAAATGGTCGCTCTTCTCTTGCATGCCAAAAGGTTTGCATTCCCCCAGGTATAGTGAAATAGAGTTTCCAGGTTACCCTTCAATTTGTAGACAAAATATTTGTTTTATCAGGAAATGCCTACCTCTTTCAGGTTACCAAAGATTGTTCTATATGTGTTACAAACAAAACACTTCTTCAGTGATGTCTACCGAAATAGACAAAGGCGAGTGGCGTAGATGCCTCCACTCACATAACTTTGACGAGGGAATCTTATTCCAGTCTAATCCCATTTTCCAAAATGGACGGGTGTGTCAGACTAGTCATATATCCCTCGTGGAAACCTACCCTATACCTGAAGTTTTCCTGCTGAAGCAGACCAGGGTGCATGCCCCCTGGGTTTCAGTCATATCCTCTGAATCACTAGCGCTCATCAAGAGGACGGACTGGGGATTGATGAGACATTCCTTGCCTGAAAAGACCATTCAGGGTTGGTATATGACTATTTGCTATGTGTGAACCGGGAAATGAAAGCTGGTCTACGAGCTTGACCACTCTTCCTTCGTGCGGAAAACACATTACTCTAAAGAGTGATGAGACAATGGCTCCCATGCAATAAATATAGTCTCGTCCAAGGAGTAGATTATAATCCAGGGGTCCTTGGACTACCATTACGTTCATGTGAATGGTTCTCCCTCTCAATGTTATGGGTACATTGGGAAGGATCCCTAATGGTCGACTGGTTCCTTTGTCAAATCCTGTTAGATTTCTCATCTCAGGCAAGAGCAATGGTGAACCAAGCGCTTTCAAAGTAGTTGAGGAAAGGATACTCACAGAAGCCCCTTCATCTATGATGGTACCAGCCATGACCATTCTATATATTTGAGCAATGATTCAAAATGGTACACCAGCTGGTAAACGGGGTCTGCCTAGTAGATTCCAGTCAAAGGAAACAACCAGGTTGCTTGGAGGTGGGACCGAATAGATGGCCGAATATGACTCTTACGAACTTCCTTCCCGCGGTAAAGGAATTGTTAGATTTCCCCCATGTTCATCGGAGTCTTTGGTTATGAAAAGAATTTGGACGGTGTCATCCTTGTTCTCTTCGGTGACTGTATCATCTGAAGATGGAACCTCTGAAGGCAAGACTGGGTCAACTGCTGCCTAGACCTTTTGACTTTCATCTGGTGTGGATTCAGATGGTTTATCTTCAATGATTGACGCTTCGGCCGACCACAAGGGCGTGTCAGCCGGATTTTCAACTAGTGACAGACTCGGCAAGAGTTTCTTGTATCCAAGAGGAAGCCGTAACGGTGAAACTGGATGGTCATCCAAAACTCTTTTAGCCTCATCTAATAAGGGACAACGGTGGATGGTATGATCCCCTTCAGACAATTTACAAGGAAATTTATATTTTCCTTTTTGTCCAGGGACTTCACTTTCAGTAGTTGACGGTGTATGCTCAACATGATCGTCAGAGGTTGATGACACCGGGTTGTGCAAACGAGGAGACCAGTCCCTTAAGATCCGAGGGATGCAAGGACAATCTCGATGATAGTGGTCTCCTTTGCAAATGACACATGGAAATTTAGGCCTGGTCGGTGCAGTGTGTGGATTTTCGCTAGACAATGCTTGGTTGCCCCTTTTTGCCTTTGGCTCCTTCTTCTTCTTCTCTTTCTTCTTCTTTTCCTTCTTCTTCTCAGGTACTTGATTTTTGGCTTTACCAGCTTCATCAAGCGAAGAGGAAGGAGGAGAGGAAGAATTGGACGAAGTAGAGGGTTGGGGGGTTACTTTGGAATCGTTTGGTTGCTGACTCGATTGTTCAGGACTCGTGGTGTTCTGAACGACGGAGGTTGAGAAGAGCCATATAGGCAAGCCAATTGTCAATCCTGGAAGTGACAATGTGGCCATATGGGGCGCACCAACATCTCCCCAAGAGGAGAAGGGACTAGGATTTCCTCCAAGAGGAACTCCTTGGTTGGTGGACTCCATTTTCTTCAACCTAAGACCAACGTAGGAAAGGTGATGATTATTCCATTTAAAATAAATTTTAGATGCTTTGACACAACTTGTTTTTTCAATTTTTAAGAGTCGAGAAAAAACAAAAGATGACTCTCGTCGCCTTGGATTTTTAATGAGCCTGAAGTGACAAGTGCTCAGATGGACATTTTCTGTTAAGGAGTCTGAAAAGGAACGAAAGGGACTGCTCTGGAAATCTAGACAGAGGGATTACCAAACCAATCGCAAAACTGTAGAATAATTTTTACGGTACGGTAATCAATCTTCCCGAATGATGTGTTCAGTGCATTTCGATTGATAGGGTGGCAGACACGACATCCTATGAATAAAGGATTAAGCCTATTGTGGTCTCCCAAAATATACTCGACGGTACATGGGAGCACAAGTCCGTACTGGCACTTATCATCTCAAAGTGGAGGAATCACCCAACCAACAATGAAAATACGACGCCAGAATACGTCTCTAGCCTAGACTTCTAGATGTTGTGCATTACGTTCCAAAGCATTTTTAGATTCATTAAATTTATTTTATAGTTGATCTTGCTTAAGAAATTTGCCTTTCAAGTTCACCGCGTGATGTACATGTACAATTCCTAAAATGCAATCTAAGATGCACTGTCCTAAACCAAACCAACAAATAGTCTAAATGAAAATGCACATGCATGTATTTGTTTTCAGCCTTCTTAATGTGTAAATGATAAAAAAGAAATCTAAGCACAAATTTGAATTAATTTTCAAAGCGACAATTACTAACAAGTTTCTTTTCAAGACAAAATGAGGACAATGACAACACTTTGCGATTTGGAATTGAAAACTTGCTTTTGACACTAGAAGAAAATACTAATTCAGACCAAATACAAGAGTAACAGTGTAATCGACTATCAAGAATAATCAGATTCTCTTCTATGACTGAAAATGACACTTGCGACACTTTCAAATCAAGAAATGACAGTACAATTATGCTACTTCTTTTTAAAGGAGAACTGAAAATGACTCAAAAAATACATAAAAACATTTACAGTTCTTTGCACAATGGAGGTGGAATAACAGCAAGGAAAGGGGTTTAAGACAGAGGTGTACTGACTACAGGCAGCAAAACTCCTGAATAGAGCTGAAAAGAATGAACACAGAAACCAAAATTTGGGAACAAGGCCTTGTCTGATCAGCGCACCTGTAACACAGTGAAACTAAAATGTAACGCACCTACTACACTCGGGAAGTGCACTGCATTTTAAGTTCATAGAATAGATAGTGCGCTGGACTAGGGACGAGACTTTGATTCGGTTCCGGGTCACAGTTTGCATTTCAGTTCAGGGATTTTGGCCGAGCAAGTGGTAATCAGTAAATCAATCACAGGGGTAGATCTAAGGAGGTTACTAGAGCCATCACAAGGGCAATTAGAGAGCTTGTAAATCAATTGTTTAATTCATAAACAAAACCCGGAGATTGACTGAAGCAATGTTGATCTACTTTTCACTTGCATAGCAAATGCAGTTCGAAGGTAGTTGGCTTGACTTCAGGCTCCGTCTATAAGTTTATAAAGTAAAAAAATGTAGATGAACAAACAATCTAGTCGCTCCCCAATGGAGTCGCCATTTTGTTACCAAGAATAGTGTCTATGTAGAGCTGCTAATCCCACTAAGGCTGGTAGCTACCTTAGAAAAAAACAAACCAAACTACTTTCGTTTTCCTTTATGAGAGATAGATGAGAGAAGAATAAAGGAGACCAACCTCTGTCTTGCGCTTGGTTCCTTGCTCGATTCCTCTCTCTTCTAATAGTCCTTTGCTACTTGCTTTCTTGTGTACCCAGCTTCATAGAGTACCTATAGAATCAAAGCAGCATAACACTATACGAGCCATATATCTATTATCATAAGCAATATAGGAATAGATGTATATTAACCACACAAATTCATAAAACATCAATCACACAAGTGTATGGAGGAAAACTTGAATAGCTTTATTGATAATCAAGAAAGAGCCAACAGAATTACAACCAATCGTTCTGACCCAACATCATCCTCTCAGCAGGAAACCCTTATTCACCTCATGACAAGCTTAGATCACTCAACACCATGATATTGCACTGAGAAACCAACAACACTTCCTTACAAGGTACAAAATTCCAGCCTCTGGATATCTGGGATGAGGGATCCATATATAGATGTCTGCAAGGGAGGTGAGTCAGCTTTTGAGATTTGATTAGTGTCTTCCCTCTGATAGTTCTTGATTCCACTTGGAGATTGATGATCTCTTACTAATCCCTGGTCGAATTCAGAGAGGCAAGTGTCACAGGAGAAGTTTCTGGAAGATTCCATGCTTCTCCACCTTGGGGATTGACCCTGCCATTTGTCCCTTCTCGCCCATCGCACCCCATAGAAGGGATTTTTGACATGCATCGCACCTACTGTGTGTATTTAGGTGGGATGCAATGCACTTTGCCTATGGAGTAGGTGAAATGGTCCAGTTTTGACCAGTTCTGAGTAGTTTTTCATGGAGAACTTTTGGGAGATGTAATCAGTTGACCTTGTTCTTTTAGGGGTCAGAACAACACTTTTAGGGACTTAAGAGACCTTGGTTTATTGACATTTATGATTGGGGTAGCAGTGCCCAAAAATTTCTATAACACCCATATAGGCAAGTGGAGCTCGCAATTTACTCAGGACTATAATCTTCTCGAGTCTAGGTGTTTTCCACGAAGCCTGTCGTGACTGAAATATCTATGGGTAATGACCTGGACATGTCACCCATGTTTCTGCCAGCATCTAAAGTTTGGATGATCACATGGGGTGATGAAAAAATTTCTGGTAAGTTAGAGGATAGGAATTGAAGAGGCATCATGTCCAAATCAGATATCGGGACACAATGGTGCCAATCCTCCCAATGTTGCTCTCCAAAACTCATAATTTATTGAACAACTTCATCTGTAGGTATGAGTTGATTGCATGGATCTAAAGGAGGAGTTTCTATGGAAAGGGCAGTGGTACCATCGGAAATAACCAACATGACTGGAGATGCCTTGGTAGGCCAATTCAGTTGGTGACATAGCATCTTGTCTCTGAATTTGTCAAGGTCTGAAGGAGCTGGTAGGATCCATGGATTGGTCAGTTCATGAGGAATTGATGAAAGCATGTTGATTGATTATGAAACCTTGGGTGGCTAAAGAGAAAAACAACTCATAAGGGCAGAAGCGTTCAGTAGATCGGTACCTAAATTGACATAATAGTCAGTTCCACCTCCTAGTAGGGGTACGAAGCCACTTGGTAATGGTGAATAATTAGGGGTGCAGAAAGACCAATGGTCCACTATAATGACCTTTCCATCCAATGGAAATAGGATGATACAAAAGATAGTAGATAAGACGACTATCATGGCATATGTCCAACTGTGACCCAACAAGATATTATAGTCGAGTTTCTTGTCCACGACTTCTACGTTCATCATTACAGTTTTCCCAGCCAAAGTGATGGGAAAACTAGCTAAGTATCCCTTTCGGATAAAGGTGTGGCTGTCAAAAGATTTAAGGGAGTTTGACAACGGGGATATGGTTGGGTAACCCAGGGCGAGCCAACATGAAGCTGACATGACGCAGGTTGAAACACCTTCATCGATGACAATTCTGTGTATACCTTTACCTTTCGAAGTGATATGAACCTGAAATGCAAGCTGGTGGGAAAGGGGAGGTTTACACTTGTCCATTTCAAAAATAGCAAGCATGGAATCCGTAGGGTTAATGCCTCTCATAGCCAAAATAAAATCTTTCCGTTGGTTGGGGCATGTTTGTAATACTTCGAGCACCGACATAGCCGATAACACTTGCGCCAAATCCTCTCCAATGTTGTAGTGTTGGGTGGCACGTGCAGATGTATTATGCATTGTGCATCGAAGTGCCCCTTTTCGGGGTTGAGTTACAAAGTCCTCAACCAGCCTTTCGATATGCAAATCGTTGGGCGGCGATGGGTTTTGACCTGAGGATGGTTCTGCTGCAAGAGTGACAGGAGCTCCATAAGATTTGGCTCTTGTGGCGAGTTCTACCATTTCAAATGTGTAAACAGTAGAAGATCCTTCACTAGCTGAAGGATGTTGCAAAACATTGTTTCCCCCTTGTGGGGGTTGTCTTTGGTTGGCAACCATATTTTGCTGCTGTTGAGTAGGAAAAGGATTTCTAAGGATAGTGGGTGCCTTACCAGAATCCCTCTTAGCAAGGTAGTCTGTATTCTTGGAGTCGTAGACAATGCCAAGTCGTGTGGTCTTCAACACAAATTTTGCATGGATATTTGGTGGTTTTATGCTTTTCCTCATTAGTAGGTGCAATAGCCTTTTGTTTGGGGTTGGGTTGCTTAGGTGGTTGTTCTTCAAAAGGAGTGGTCTTGTTCTTATTCTTCTTGTACTTGCCACTGTATTTTTGTGTAGACTCCATAGATTTTATCGTGGTGTCTGCAAGAGCAGTTTTTTTGCTCAAGGGGTCCATGGCCAATTTGGAAATGGAACCACTCAGTTGTTTTACAATGGCCCCAGAGGTTGCGCCGACAATCCCGTCGGCATGCACTCTAGGGTGTTGAGTAGTGGAAGCATTGGGGTTACCAAGAACATTGGGGATTATGTCGTAAAGAGTTCCAGATTGTGAATATATCAAATCTAAGTGCTGGGCACAACATATGGATTGGTCTTCTATGACCGCACCACTTAGAGCAACATCTCTAGCGATTTGTGGGAGTAAGGACTTACAGAACCAGTATGTTAAGAGAAAATCTGGGATGGGAGCTTTGACCAACTTACGCCTATGTCTCCATTCATGAATATGATCAGAGATGTGGGTGGTAGTATCGTGATGAAATGAAGTGAGGAGCTCTGTCCCAGTCTCATAATGGATAGGTAACTCGAAATGCTTTAGGAATTCCATCGCTTAAGTATCAAAGGTGTTTACTGGCACGCGTGGTAACTCAATATACCATTTTTCTACATTGCTAGTGAGGGTGCGGGGAAAACGATGTAACCAAACACCATCATCCATCATAGAGTTAGAAACACAACAGAGATGATAGGTGCTGATATCGGTGCCCAGATCCGCCCCTTGTTTTCCTTCAAACTTTGGGATGTCCGTTGCTATTTTATGTGGGATCGATGGCCATTGTAAGTTGTGATAGATGGGGTCATTTTTCAGCTTGTATAATTCGAGTATATCAAATGTTTCCACAAAAGGGAAAGAGTTAGGTGCCCTCGACTCGGACCATGGTGATGACGGATGACCTAAGGAGCTCTACGCTCCTCCCATTGTTTGGTTCTCGATAGTGTACATGGGTTGCATGGTGTAGTATTTGCTTTGCAGTATGGTGTTGTAGAGTGGATTTCCATGAGGATTTTGATACTGGGGTATGAAATTGCCCCCAGTATAAGTGGTACCCCCTTGACTCATTTGAGTACGTGAGTAGGGTGCCCCCATGGACTAGTTGGGAACCCCTTGTGGATTCCCACTCACATAGAACTAACCATTTAGCTTTTTATTAACAGAGGGAACACTCATGTAAATTAGCAATTGACCATGCATGCTTGAGAATGGCGGGGAATTGTGACATTCCCTACCGCCATGTGCATATTGGGAAACCCCCCAAACATAAAAATCAGAGGGTTGGGACTATACATTAGCGGCCGAACATATTGTTGGTAAATGGGAACCATGCCCATAGTGCCACATTGAGTGTTATATGGAGCACTGTATGTGGCACTTGTCAAAGGTACACAGTGCGACACCATAGGGGTGGAACTTGGCATCTCGTGGGTTCCACTCATATAGGGTGTCATGTGAGTTTTCGTACGTGGGACAAATGGGATAGCACCATTCGCCATTACCGGTGTTGGTATAACTCTCATCTAGGGAAGTGGTAAAGGACCAACAATGTCGCTAAAGTTCCACAACCCGTGATTTGTCGACTCGATAGATGGGAATGTTCCACCTGTTGAAGAATGAAGTACAAGTACCACGGGAGCCATGATAGGTTCCGACGGATTTGTGAGCGGAGTGTTAAAGTGAGGAAGAAATCCGTGAAGAAATCCTTATTGGAATGAGATGATCTTTGGATCAATCCTACACCTCTTGATAAGAGCAATCCGAAAATATAAGGTGCCATAAATAAGATGACCCACATGGGGTTTTAACAGTGTAACTTTATGTCATAATCACAATAAATTCAAATTTCCTTAAATCAAAATAAATTACTTCATATCCATATAAAAAATCAAATTAAAAATTCATAAACTAAATCATTGACATGGTTAAAACATTCACATGATTCAGTGATCCTCAAAAGCTTCCAAATACCATTTTCATTAATAAGGAAAAACTCTAAATACATAAACCTGAACAAAAAGAATCTTTCACTAATTCTTCTAGGGACATTTTTAAGAATACCCTCCAAGAATTGAGTATATGAACACTTGCATTCTTAATTAAATTTCTTTTCAATTGATGAGGGTGGCTAGTGGTTTTTATTATTCATTTAGAAATTCCTCTTGGGATTAAAGAGATGAATTATAAACCAACTTTTGTGTATTACCTTATTTTATATGTAAATTTAATGGTTTTCTATTTTTATTTTAACAAATTGAAAAATAATACTTCATAGAAAATATTGAAATAATTTCTTACATTTTCCCAGTGCTACTATGCTAAGGGAAACAACTAACTATGAAGATAGAAAGAGACTTGGTGAGTGGGATAGGTTCACTAATAGGCCTAGAATAACATACTATACTTTCAGTCCATGAAATTTGTATACATGACTAAGAAATAAATGAGAGAGAAAGTAGTATGGTAAATAATGTTTGTGCTTAGAGTTGCACAACCTTGAATTGATTATATTACAATGCCAATGTTTCACTAGCAAATCTATCACATATATAAACAACAATGGTTTACTCTCATCCATTGCTTATAAAATATAAACCAACATGAACATCAGGATCTAGATTTAGTTACTCACATGTTTATAGAATATAAACCAACACGAGCATCAAGATCTCGATTTAGTTACTCAAGAAACTTAAATTTTCATGAACCAACTTTAATAAGACAAATAATTAACAAGATATATATATTTTTTTGTTAACAAAATATATATATTTTTTTGTTATGATAAAATAATATAATTATATGGCACAATCTACCTCACAGAGAAAATACATTTTTTCACAAGATTATGCTGTGATACAAAATTAAGGTAAATAGGAATATGAAAAAATTATTAAAAATTAATCTTCCGCAAGGAGTTCATTAATTACTTGGAAAGCAGCTGAAATAAGCACACACAATAGTCTAGTATTTTTGAGATGAAGTAAAACTAACGAAAACCAGCTAAAATAAAATAAGCACACGCAATGGTCTAGTATTTGTCAGATGAAGTAAAACTAACGAAAACCTAATAATAATATTGTTCCTTGATTCATAGATTGAAACTATTCAAAACGTCCACAACCTCATTAAGGCTGTTTGGCATCTGCCGCATCAATGGTGATGCCTCAGTTGACTGTGTGAATGTTTTGCGGAGTGCCAGCCGATGGAGGGGAAATAACCTGAGAATCATAAAGAAACACATGCACGAAACAAATTCAATCCAAATCTAAAATACTTATGAACATGAAATCAAAATACTTCAATAAGAATACCTCCATGCTCTCCATGCCAATCATCGCAGAGTTTGAAGCTACACTCTCGGTCATTGCCCTTGATGCTGCAATATACATGAAAAAAATGAGAATTTGTAATAACATTGCAATAAAATTTTAAAGCATTCATATAGTTTAACCAAACTAACCAAAGTACAAGAAAAAAGCTAAGAAACTATAACAATTTACGGTTTAAATACCTACCTTTCTCTGCTTTTGTCTTCGGTTCTTAAACCAGTTTCTTATATTCTTCTCCGTCACAGGTCTAAATATCGTTATAAAATCCATCAACCTGTTCATCTGAACACGATTCCTTGTAAGGTAAGGAAATTCTATGTAAAGATGCTCCAACATTTTTCTATGAGAACGTGTTGGCCTCCATCACATCCTTCTCTCCATTTCTTCCCTTCTCTCCATTTCTTCCCTCTTCCCCAACGAAACAATGAAACTATTTCCTAGAACTAGGATAGATGTAGATCCAATATGGTAGCTAAAGGGTAGATATAATAGAGCATTTAATGATTTAATGGGTTGTATTATTGGATTATTTACATTTAATATTTAACATCTCTAGGGTTAATTGGAATTCAGCGAAAAAATTTGAGGTGAAATCTTGTTTTGTGTTATTTAAACTGGTTTTTTAAGTGCATATTTGGATTCAATACCGTCAAAAACCCCAACACACTTTGATTTTGAAGGGATTGTGATTTCAATAAATTGTTGCGGTATTTTAGAGAAATTTGACCCGAAAAACCCACTCAATAATATTTGGTCGTTTACTTTTTTCAATTACAAAGTTAAAAAACATAAAAATAATAAATGAGGAATGGGATTTGATTTGTTTAAGGAGACCTCTTTGACTATTAAGTATAACTTACTGTTCCTTCCAATAGATTTAAATATATTATTATTATGGAAGACCCTCTAACGAAATAATATAAATATAATATAAAAGATAATAATCATAAACAATAGTTAGTTAAGCTAGTAATTAGGTTGTAGGACATGACTCTTCATGAAGACACACTATCGTTCTCATTTGTAATTCATTATCATTCTTATTCATATTTAATATATAATATTTGTATCCTCATGGATATCTTTATATTCCTAGTTCTCGAATAATTAATTTATAGAGGGAACTTTGTTCGCTTCATGTGGTATCATAGCCACGTTGGATGATCACCAGGCCTTTGGCTATCAACCTATGATCAACTTAGTTGCTGTCATAATTGAAGTGTTTGGCTACATATTGGGAGATGCTCCATTTTTTAGGTCTTTTGCCATTATTTAAAAAAAAATTAATAAAAAATAAAGAAGAAGGGTATATAAAAAAAAACAGGAAAGCAAGAATCTTTTCAAGTATATTTAAAACTTTTTACTTGGAGAAGCCCACGGTTTTAAAAACAACCCATGGTAATTGCCCATGGTATTTTAGAAAGTTAAAAGAAAAAGAAAGAAAAACAAAAAACAAAAGGAATACGTTTTACTTAGAACATTTTAAGGGAGGTTTTAAAAACAACCCATGGTAATAGCCCATGGTATTTTAAAAGTTAAAGTAAAAACAATTTAAGTGAAGGTAAATATTACTTTTTAGAGGAGGTTTTAAAAACAACCCATGGTAATAGCCCATGGTATTTTAAAAGTAAAAGATATTTGATAACATTGGAGAAAAATGTGTGATCTAAATAATTTTAATCCTTCAAATCTAAAGATTGTGACCGTACCAAGAGTCACTTCTCATCGAAATTAGTCATGACTCATCCAAATTCTAAAAAAAAATTATTTTAATTATAAAAAAAGATACTATATAAGCCTTATATAGTTACATATAAAAAGAAAAGTGGGTCTCAAAAAAGTATATAGAAATTTTATATAATTATAATTTTATAATATATATAAATTAAAATTATATAATATATATAATTTATAATTATATATATTAAAAAAAAATATATTATTATATAAGAATTTTATTAAAAGAGTGAAGAAAAAAAGAAGAAGAAGGGGAAATATATATATATATATATTAGATTTTTATAAGAGAGAAGTGGAAATATATTTTATAGATTAAAATAAAAAGAGTTAAAAAAATATTATATATAAAAGAAAAAAAATAAAAATCCCAATTTCATCTTAACAAAGTAAAAATGGAGTCAACCAATAAACAAATTGAGTGTAGTCCAAAAATGAGAGATGAAAGGTTTCGTGAAACCTTTGGTAAATATGTTGATACATATAATCTCTATTTGTCATGCTGAAAGAAGTAATTATGTTAGTCCTAAATGTGCTAACCAATTGGTGATTCGTGAATCAAATATAGTTGAAACAAATATTTTTTGCAAACAATACAATATAAGAAATTTACACCTAAATATTGGAGATTATACTTTTACCTCAAAATTCACCATAAAAACCTTACGTTTTGACGATATTGACATTGATAGTGACATTGTTTTGAGGTTACCTTGGATGGAAACTCTAGGTTCCTTTATTCTAAATACAAAGAAGAAGTTTCTAACATTTTCTTACAAGAAGAAGAAAATAACGCTCCAAGATTTTACACTAAACCAAATTCTGTAACACTAGAAGATATCTGAGATATTTCAAAAGTAATGTCTCAAGAAGGTAAAAGCTATTACAAAAAATGCAAAAAGAAATTAACAAAATCAATGTTAACAAAAATGAAGAAGTTTCTAGATTCAAAAATCATAACGAAAAATTGCAGACACAAATTAAGAAACTTAAGAAAGATAAGAAGTCATTAGAAAGCCAGGTCCAACAACTTATCAAGAAGGAAGCATCAAATGTAGGAATTCAAGTTGATGACAAAACAACACATACCGATTCAGTGAATGTCACAACTGAGGAAGAAGACAAGCACGTTGAAGAAAAGACGCGCGTGGATGTTGCAATTCAAACGATGAACATCCCCAATGAATGTTTCATAACAAACTCAACATCTTCGCCAGAAGAAAATATAAAAATTGTCGCATGCCCAGTAAGGAAAAATCAAACAAGAAAGGTTCCATATCGGCATCTGAATCATGAGAACAGACGAATCAACCATGCTACATATTTGAACAAGTGAGAACCGAAACAAAAAACTGATGTTCCGATAATAGTGATGTAATTTCAACCCCTACGAGGACAAGTCGTTACAAAGTTTTAGTGATCAGAATGCTATACAGAAGATTAATGTGGGATGGTCTGATCCCTTCTCAGTGCGACAATTTGTTTGTCACTAAGAAGATCATATCAACTTGTATCGACGAGGATGACTATTCCAAAACAGAAAGACTTTCAAAGCCAAAAAAGAGATCAAGCCTTTTTCATGGGCACTCTTTGACGACAAAGCTTTTTGAGGAAGGAGGAAATGTAACGAATAAAATATATAAATAATATAAATATAATTAAAAGATAATAATCATAAATAATAGTTAGTTAAGCTAGTAATTAGGTTGAAGGGGCATATCTAATAAGACATGAATCTTCATGAAGAGACACTTGCTTGGTATATAAGCAAACCTCTCGTTCTCATTTCTAATTCATTATCATTCTTATTCATATTTAATATATAATATTTTTATCCTCATGGATATCTTTATATTCCTAGTTTTCTGGAATAATTAATTTATATAAGGAACTTTGTTCGCTTGAGACCCCCTTGTTTGTGGGACAAGGGCCTCCCCTCTACGAGTCTAAAAAGACATATATATTCTAACCATTACTACAATTTTAAGAAATATTGTGTGATTATATCAAATGTCTCATTCTATTGAATATTTTAAAATGCTCCAACATTTTTCTATGAGAACATGTTCCCCTCCCTCACACCCTTCTCTCCATTTAATGGGTAAATATACGAGAGCATTTAATGATTTAATAGGTTGTATTAATGGATTATATTGAATGTGTTTTTATATTTAATATTTAAGAACCCCAATGGTTAGTTTAAGTGGCCTAGAACTAGATGATATCCTTGCTATTTGTTGTTGGGACCCATGGTAAGTTACTTAGAGTTTGCTATCCACTAAATGTGGGAAAAAAGATTAGTGGTTTACTTTTCTCAATTCCAAAGTTAAAAAACATAAAAATAATAAATAAGCAATGGGATTTGATTTGTTTACGGAAACTTCTTTGACTATTAAGTATCAATTAATTGAACATTATTTGATTTTCTTATGGATCTATGTATCATTGGGGATGTATTCGGATGTTTTTATGCTTTCCTTCCAAGATAGTTATATATATTATTATTATGGTCACAATCAAGCTAGAAACCAAATTTGTGTATGAGACCCCATTGTTTGGACAAGGGCCTCCCCTAGACCACTGTAAAAAGACATATACATTCTAACCATTACTACAATTTTAAGAAAAATTATGTGATTATATTAATTGTGTGATTTTATTGAATATTTAAAGATACTCCACTGCCCCAATGAAACTATTTGCTAGCACTTGGATAGATGGAGATCCAATAGGGTAGCTAATGGGTAAATATAAGAGAGAATTTAATGATTCTATGGGTTTAATGGGTTGTATTACTAGATTACATTAAATGTGTGTTTATATTTAATATTTAATATTTAAGAACCAAACCAATTAGTTTAAGTGGCCTAGATGATATCCTTGCTATTTATCTATCCTTGCTATTTGTTGTTGGAACCCATGATAATCTACTTACCTTTTACTATCCACCCATGGTAACCTACTTACACTTTGCTAACCACTAAATATGGGAAAAAATATTTGGTTGTTTACTTTTTTTATAATTCAAAAATTTAAAAACATAAAAATAATAAATAAGAAATGGGATTTGATTTGTTAATGGAAATTTCTTTGACCATTGAATATTTAAAGATGTTCCAACATATTTATGTGAGAACTTGTTGGCCTCCATCGCACCTTCTCTCCATTTCTTGCCTTTTCCCCAATGAAACAATGAAATTATTTCCTAGAACTAGATGGAGATCCAATAGGGTAGCTAATGGGTAAATATAAGACAGAATTTAATGATTTAATGGATTGTATTACTTGATTACATTAAATGTGAGTTTATATTTAATATTTAAGAGCCTCACTGTTAGTTTAAGTGGCCTAGAACTAGATGATATCCTTTCTATTTGTTGTTGGGACCCATGGTAATCTAATTAATGTTTTTTATCCACTAAATGTGGGAAAAAATATTTGGTGGTTTACTTTTTTCAATTCCAAAGTTAAAAAACATAAAAATAATAAATAAGGAATGGGATTTGACTTGAAACTTCTATGACTATTAAGCATCACTTAGTGGAGCAGTAGTCTAACCAGTAAGAGGAATTGCATGGAATGTTATGAAAATTCCGGTCATATTTGGAGAAAATCCTTCGTAAATCCAAGTTATAGTTGTTAAATTTCAAAATTTTAGGTGTCCTATACGTTTTTGATGGCGTTGAATCCATTTCCACCATCAAAAACACAATTCAAACACTCTCTACAAGATTTTTTGAAATGTGTTTAGCGGGATTCCGGCCACTTTTGACTATCCTAGCAATTCCTCCACTTCCTTAGATGAATCCCTTAGTAGATGGTATTAATTGAACATTATTTGATTTTCTTATGGATATATGTATCGTTGGGGATATATTCATCTGATTGGATGCTTTCCTTCCAAGATACTTATATGTATTATTATTATGATCCATTATCCAATTTTAAGGTTAAAGGAGAGCTAGAAACCAAATTGGTGTATGAGACCCCCTTGTTTGTAGGACAAGGGACCACCTCCTACCAAATATTTGAGTGCTAAGTCTACCAAGGCATACATACTCTACCCCCTCTAGTTTTGAATGTGTAAGCTCTTAGGATGAAACACATGCTCTTAACCATTACTACAATTTTAGGAAATATTGTGTGATTACATTAAATGTGGGATTCTATTGAATATTTAATAGCCACAAGGGCTAGTTAGTTTAAGTGGTTTAAAAGGAGATGATATTGTGACTAGTTGTTGGAGTGGTTGTAATTAGGGCATATTTTTTACTATCGAGTCAAATGTGGGAAACTAGAAAAAAAAAAAAAAAACTTTAAGAGATTAGATTTCATTTCCTTAAAGAAATTGCATTATTATATTACATTATTTAATTATCCACATACTCTATGGTATTAATTTTACATTATTTGATTGACTTATGGATCCATAGTTTAGAAATAAATTTGGGGATGTGTTACTAGGTTTGGATGTTTTCCTTTGTATATATATATATATATATATATATATATATATATATATATATATATATATATATATATATATAAGGGAATCACAGTATACAATTTCAATCAATATTATGATTTTTTATTATTTAAAATTTTTTAAATGCATAAACTATTGGAGCACCTTGAAAAACATTTGGAGCATTCAATAGATTAAACAATTTATTATAAAGATTTTAATCTTTTATTGGAGAATTTAGTTAAAATTAACTCTAATGAAAAAGGCTCTTTCATTTATGAGTCAAAATGAAAGTTGTGGATTTGATTTGTTTAACCAAATTTTCAACTAGTTTCCTTTAGTGACACCTTTTGGAAGCTTTTCTTTTTTGTTTTTCAAGTCTAATTCCTCTAAAATCCAGTAAGAATTTCTTGAAATCACAAAGGTGATGGGTATGCAAAATGAAAGTTCCCTAGTAGTTTTAAGGGTGCTCAATAAATATATACAAAGTAAAAAAACTGTTTAAATAACAAAAATCAAGATTTCACTTCAAATTTCTATTCCCCACTAGAAAGTTCAAGAAATATCACAAAAAACAACTCTAATTTACGACACTATACTACACTAGTTACCTTAAACATCTAGTCAATAACATTAATTGGATATTTTCTTAATTGGCTTATGAACTCATGTATTACATTGGTGTTTACCTTGTACAAAAGGTGAGGAATTACCCATGAGTTAGTTAACAAAAAAATTAATATTTAAGTAATAGATAGAGATGAGTCATTTTACTAAATTTCCTTGACTAAGTTACATTAGTTAGCTCAAACTTACTGCATCTTATTTATTGAACATTGTTCGATTAGCTATTAAATCCATGTATTATGTATTAGATAAAAACATGGAGGAATACTCAAGATTTTGATCCTTTTTTTTCTAAATTAGACTAATTCTATTAATGTAACAAAAGTAGTACAAGGAGGCACCGGCCTATGCAGAGCAAGCCCCAAATTATGCCATGCTTAACAACAAAAAACTCGAAAGAGATTACCTCCAACAAGAAACAAGTCCAAAACTATAAGAGTATGTTGCCCACGCAAGGTAGCACCCAATGGTACCAGAGTGGAACAATTTTTTGAACAATAATCAAAATTAGCAACATTGAAAAAAACACCACATAGACCCATAGTATTGGGAGCCGGGAACCCAAACCTGTAAAACATTGACCAGATAGGTGTCATTAGGAGGAGGAGGTTCTTCCACTATCAGACACCTCTACGCCTCCATGTCATCTTGTGCATCTTGTTTGTCTCTCAGACTTTCTTCCATGTTCTTGAAGCGGCCTCGAGTGGTGCGTCCCTGAGCTGCTTTTGTGCATTCGTGAGTTGCTTCGCTACATCTATGGGTCCCTCAACTACTTTCAGGGGATTCTCTCTTGTTGGTGGTGTTTCGTGCTTCAGTAATGTTGGCTGTGTCTTCATAGTTTTGTGACTCCTCTCTAAATGCCACCAAGATAGTCACTATTATGTAGGGTCATTCTAGCGTGCAGCGAAATTGAAATTGAGCAGAATGATTGGGCTGTAGGAATGATACAAAGGTAGCAGGAGGCTAAAGAGTAGTGTCAATGGGCCTAGGACCTACAATATGAGCTTGCCCTCGACTGCTTTGAGTGGCTGGGTAGTGGCGAGAGAAATGAGCCATCGAAGGGGAGGATCAGTCAGAGTGGGACACGGAGGGGGGCGGATTGATCTACCTCTACTATTGCCCCTCCTGTAGCACATTCGATGACACACACGAGGCATGCTCACTTGTGAAAAATTGAGCGGTCGAGGACGATAAGGAGAAGTGCCCAAGAATGAGTGGTCACTAGGCACAGAAGGACCTATAATCAGTGGTTCATAACAGAGATTCAATATTGAAGAACCATTCCTTACGCAACATAGAATAATCTACGAGAAATGAGCACCATCCAGCATCTCAACGCATCAAAAAACTTGGCAGTGTCTCTCGGTTGTCGTGTGTGAGCTCGGCTCTGCAGCAGCAGGGAGACAATTGCAGCTCAGAGGAGGCGGAGCGGGGGGAAGATGGTCTGAAGAGGCCATCTTAACAACCAGATTTATGAAGCCCTAGCATGACCTTTTCAAAAAATCTAATTTTGTGAGATGATTTGCTCAAAATTAAGGTTTTTAACCCCACCCCACTTTGTTCCTTTAGTCACCTAAGTTGAGCCATAGTTTCTCCCTTTTGCACCATGCAAAAGCACTAGTTGCTTCTTTCCACATGTGTGGTCATTCTAGGAATTCAGAAGATTCCTCTTCTAGAATCTTCCATGGGTTGTTTTAACTATTTACCATGGATAAGTGGTGGAATCATATTTGATCCTACCTTGAAGACTTCACCTCTTATCCCTTGGAATCATACTCCTATAATATGTGGATCTCAAGCCTATAATGGTAAATCCTAAACTACCATCCTTTTCCTATAAATTTATTACCATCCTTATCATTAGGGATGAATTTTGGAGATTGATATTGCCCTTATGCTATTGACTTGAACCTAAAGAAGTCATCATCTTGATGCATTAGGGTTGATGTTGAGGTGTGATTTGTGACAAGGAAGGACAAGTCAACTTAGGGAGACATCTACAAGGTCAACTACTATTTATGCTTGTAAACTCTCTCCTATTTTTATTAATATAAAGAGTATCTTGTTTCATAATATGGGTTGTGTTATGTTCAGGCTCATGTATTTAAATGTCTTTTTGATTCATTAAATAGAGTAATTAGATTATGCTAAGTAAATTTTATGAATCCTTTGCTTGTTTTAGTCATGTGTGAAGGTTATATTTATAGAATTGGGAGCTACTATGTAACTTACAAGCAAGGAGGAAATAAAAGCTTCCAAGAGATTCCAAGTAGGCTTCTTTCCCATTTTTCAATTTCTCTAAGGAAAACTCTATTCCTTTTGTTTGCTTTTGTTCTAGACCAATCCACTAGGTTTCAAGATTTCCCCTTTATTCACAATTATAAATTCCAAATAATAAATTAACAACCATACTTAGGGACGGTTCTCTTCCCTTAGTGGTTTCCATGACCTTAGCACCTTTTTCACCTCTTTAAATAACCTTGATTTCCTAACTTGAACCTTGATTGACCATAAGAAAAATACTTCTCTTAGTTTGATTTTATTTTTTGTCTTGTATTTTGGCCAAATTTTTCTCACCACACACTATTTTCTCGAAATAGAGCACCTTAGTGCACTCTCTCCTACTCTGAACCTGCGCTGCACACCACTAGTGCCTCTTATGTACGTATTTTTATCCATGTAAGATGAAAAACATTGATTTTCCTCCATTTCTCTCTTATTTTCTTTGGTTCAAGTTGTTTTCCTTTTGACCCTCACTTTGTCTTTGTCTCTTAAATTCCTTCACTATATTTTCTTTTGGTTTTGATATCCCTTGATCAGATTTGTTTGGATTTTTCTTTGTTCTTGTCAATGAGGTCATTGGTAAACTTTCAGCTTGATCAATGATTTCTTGAAGAAATTGATACTACAATCATCATTTTGTGTGATTTCTTTCACCATTTATTTAGTAGCATCTTATTTTTCATTTGATTTGGAAATTAAGAGGATTGAAAAGAAAAAATGCATTGTTTTTCATTTTGCATTGCATTTATGGTTTTGTGTGCTAAATTGGAAATTTGAAGAGTTTCATTAGGGAAATTTACTTAAAAAAATGTGTTTTCTTATTTTGTTTGTTGCATTACGCTTTGTTTTTTCCCTCTCATAAATATATTTTCATTGAAGAAAAGTATTTAATTTTATCATGTTGGATTACATCTTTGGCATATCTAGGTGAAATTCATGGTGAGCCTTGAAAAATGAAACTTAATTCATGATAAAATTTAAAATTTATTGAATAAATCATAAGGAGCATTTGAAAAATTACCATAAACATATATAAGTCTAGTCTAGAGTCGTATTCTCCCATATATAAACACAGGAGTTTCCATTTTTTCCCATCGTTGCATTCCTAGGTTGATATTGTGTTCCACGTATGTAAGTGTATAGGATCGTTCTCCACGTACCTTTGGGTATATTGGATGGCACTACACACATGAAAAACATATGAGAATGATCTCATCATATCATTATGCATTAGAAAATAGTAGCATGGACTATGCTTCTATGTACCTTTGAGTGTATTTTGGAAGTTCACAGTAGGCTTCTATCGTCACCTTAGGTAACCGAGTCAGCCACGTTGTAAACTATGATACACCTAACGTAACATTCTTGGATATTTTTTTCCCATACATAAATCCTTGGTTCTCTAAGGTTGTATATTGTAGTTCACACTTGCTTAGTAATGTCTTTTGCCTAGTTGCCCCTTTTTAATTTATTTTTGTTGTTAATTTTAAAATTTATTAAATTAACACGGAAGAAGAACCTTCTCAACCCCGTCATTCACATATGATGTAAAGATTTCCTATTCTTCCACCTAAGGGAACTATTAGAGGTCACAAAAACAAAAATATGCAAACTATCAAATCTTTTACTTCGGTAGCTACCCCTTCTCTAAATTCATCCGAAATTACTCCTACAAAATCATCTCTTCTTGTGAGTAATGAACCTAATATCACTTCATTATTAGCTCATGAGACTCACATAGTCAAAACATAAGCACTACTATGGGGTAAAATTCACGGTGTATGGAGAATGAAAACTACCTTCAAAGGCCTTCTTGAGACCTTTGACAGACTATAAGATTATCTGTAGAAGCTACCGAGTTATACACATGTTCATCTATCAAATACTAGTTAACCAAGTATGGAAAGAGTGTTTCCCTCAAATCTCCTTCTAGATTTGTTTGGATATCTCAATGTAGCCAAGAAGAACTCCTTCAAAGCTGGCTGCAAGACAATTGTTGCACAAAGGAAAGGAAAACACAATCACAACATATAATCTCCAACACTAATATAAGAGTGCACAATGAACATATATTTGTATACAACTTAAACTACTTAACTCAACAAGTATCAAAATGAACAACTCAATGAACAATAGTACCAACACTATGGAGTAGGGAACACAACTCCAGTTCTGTATTAATAATGGAAGAGTGATTACAACCATTCGTTGTATCAGTCTTCCCTTGCCCCTTCTTCTTCTCTCTCTCTCTCTCTCTCTCTCTCTCTTCTAGCTCACTTCTTCAAATTTGAGTTGATGCTCAACAGCTTAGTAGGCTATCCTTTCAAATGCTCTGACGCTTTTCACAATGGCCCTCTCACTAATTATGTAGCAATTGAGTTAGGGTTGTGAAGATCCTCATAGAGTTCATTAGGGAAAAAGAAATGAACCTGCCTCTTTTTCTAGCTCTTTCCCATTTTCCTTCTTTTTCAAATTGGAATTTCCCAAAATGGTTTGATTTTTGGGAATTTCCCTGCTTTTCTTGAGAAAATTTAGGGATAAATGTCTAGATATTTCATGAGCAAATTCATTGGCTTAACCCATGGACTGATCTAGGTGGATGTTGCTGGCCACCCACCTATCCCACTTGGACCCCCACAACTATCTCTTTCAGTTTTTCAGTTTCCTTAATTATAGCGTAGTTTACTATTTTTAGCAGCTTTTCGGGTCCTAAACTTCCGGAGCCCTTTTGAGGCCCTAAACGACGTTTTTTGGGAAATCTATCGCCAATGATTTTTCTAATAAAAATCATCTTTTCCATCGTAGTCCTCAGAGAGATATTTCTAACAGGCTATCATGCGTGTCAAACGGATAATACGACCAATTCGCGATCCTGGGAAGTTGGCTGTCCAACTCACCCCAAAACAGGGCCCACAATTTGGCATTTCATCTTCTAGGGTTAGGTTTTGGAATGTGAAGGGTTTTCTATTATTTCTCAATAATAAATAGGCCTTCGAGCCACATTTTAAACATAGTTCAGAACAGTTCAGAGGCATGTAGCCGACAAACCTCTTCTCAGAGATAAGCTACCATCGCCCTAGCTGGGTTATTTCTATTTCTATTTGTAAGCATATTTCAATATTTTCCATTAATGAAATGAAGTATTATTTCCGCTACATATCTGTCTTTATGGTTATCTCTATATTTTATTACGTTCCTATTGAAATCCGGATCATGGACATCTCTTCGTTTCACTAACATTGCCCTTGGTCTAACAACTTGAGTTAGTAGGGTGACTAATCCTCCCTTATGCTTGGTAACAAGCTTTATAAAGCAGGATAGTAGTGCAAAACTAGCATTAGTGTCGATTCAAGGCCTCCAATTGTGGTCTTTGCTTTAGTCATGTTGTCTTTCACCTCTGAGTTGATGAGGAGTTCATTTTGTTGTATAACAGATGCCCCCTAAAGTGGGAGATCAGAGGGAGAGATGATGGCCGAAATACTTTAATAAAACTGTAATTTTCTATCAAAATTTTTAGAGAGAGAGAAGCTTCAGGTGGCAAGGAAAACCTGATACAACACATATATATAAAAGTGCTAAAATCATGTCCTGAGTCGGGAATTCCAATGGTCAATAGCTATGTCAGAGTAATCTTCCTCCAAAAAGATATAACAATGTTGGCCATCGATAAGCATAAAGTGGATCCAGTATCATAATAGAATCAACCTGAAATAGTTGTCAGCAAAAAAAATATCTGCAGCTTGGGAGAGGAAACAAGGCTGAATGATGCAAGCCTCTACCCAAGGTCTTGATTTTTGCCTCACCAAACAACATAGATCGATACATGTGATAAGATGTGTCATCGTCGAACATGCATGAAATCATCTGATTACCAGTCAATAATGGAGATTGTAAATATATGCGAGGAAGGCCACCGATAATGGTGATGGTCTCCAAGATGCACAGTGCAAACTAGCTAGTGTGAAAGATTTCTTTGTCATCGAACACCTGTAGAATTGCTTGACCAGGAGCCAATAATGAAAACCCCTGATAAAACACAAGGTAACTTGCCACTAATGTTTGCAAGTACCAAGGCACTGAATGTGTTTCTGGGTTATCTTCCTAGATAGAGTGTTGAAGTCAATAGGAAGAAACATGTCGAAAGGTAGGCAATGACGTGTCCTACATCAGTTGACACGAAACCAGACAAGAATGATTTTGTTTTTTGAGGAAGCTTTTGAGCATTTGGGTCTAAACAAAGGAGGGCATGATGAAAGGATATGTGTGATTGGTTGACAAAGGAAACAAATGGGTAACCCTTGAACAATAGAAGGCACGACAATGGTTTTAACAAGATAGCACTAGATTCATGAACACTACAGAGTGTTAGGACACAGAGATGCACTTACATCAGGGTCTATAGGCTAAAACTCATAGGATTTGTAGGGTTCATATTGAGAGGCCATCAAAATGAAGGTTTATCTGAGGGAGTTCCATGTTCAAGGGAACGATTGCTGCCAAACCACGCTTTCTAATACGGAACACAGTTGTATCATCCACTTTCCCCGTCTGATTAATTTAATGAGTCCAGATGGGTAAACTCATAAATCTTTTCATGTTTAAGGAGTCTAAAATGGATCGTGAAAATAACGACTCTTTGCCCTATCTGATTAGTTTAATGAGTCCAGACAGGAAAACTCATCGATTTTTTCATGTTTTAAGAGTCTAAAAAGTATCATAAAAAGAACGACTCTATATCGTATCTATGTAATTTAAAGAGTCTAGACTAGACAACTCGGTGGTATTTTCATATTTAGAGAGTCTGAAAAGATCATAAAGCAAGACTCCATGGTGGTTCCTTTGTCATAGTTGTTAACCGAGTGCGACAAAAGTTTAATAGTATTCTCGGATCGATTAGTTTTCCGTTAGTTAATCCATTGAACCCGAATAAAGAGAAACCTACTTTTAATAGATGTCAACCTCATTTTGTTACGAGTACGAGCTGACGGACTAAACTCATTTTTCGTCATGAATTTTTAATGAGTCACGTGATGATAAATTCAATACTTCATCAAAATTTTTAATGAATTCGATGAAGAAAACTCACGGTATCTTTTTCAGTTTAATAAGCGAGAAAAAGAGGGAAAAGAACAGCTCATTCCTTCTTCATAGTTTTACAAGCTCGAAGGAGGGGAAAAACTCAGGGATTTTTCGATTTAAGAGCAAGAAATTGTCCCAAAAAAGAAATTGCTCTTGCTGCCATATATTTCTAATGATTCTAGAAACAAAAAAACTCAGGGTTTTTTAGTTTAACAAGCAATAAAAGTACCTAAAAGAATGCTCGGGTTGTCCTTATCGAGTTTAACGAGCCGAAAGACATAGATCGAGATTTTTTCAGTTTGAAGAGCAAGAAAAAAGTGCCTAAAAAGAATGCTCCTTTGTACTTTTTCAGTTTATGAGCTGGAAAAAGATCAAAAAAGAGTTTCTTAGAGCATTGTTGTACGGATTTAATGAGCGCAATGATGAAAACTTGGAGATGTTTATATTTTTTAAAGAGCAATAAAATATCCCAAAATGTTCTCTACCATTGTTAGATGGATTTTAACGAGCTTAACAATGAAAAATTGGGGATGTTTATATTATTTAAAGAGCAATAAAATATCACAAAAAGTGCTCTAATTATAATTTCTTGCAGTTTTTATTCCTTTTCATTCTTGAAAGTACTTTCATCAAAAGCGGTAAAAAGTATAAAAAGCAGCAATTCCTATCATATGGGTTCATGCATGATAGAAAAATCATGTAGAATGGACTGCTTGCTCTTTAATGATTTTCAACAAATCTTGTCTCCAAAATTATATAAGGAGATGCTTTGAGCTTTCACATGCATTAGTTTCATTATTTTTAATTTTGTGAGAGCACAATGGAGGCAAACAGGAGCAAATTTTCCACGAATCATTGCAAGAGATCCGGGAAACCATTCGATGTGCCGTCAGTCCCTGGTGAAAGCTAAAACCTTGCTATATGCCCTACTGAACCTTCTTTAACAGTTTTGTGGGTGGAATTTTGCAGATCTGAGGTGCCTTAAAGCCTTATTTGTGCACTAATGCCCTGTAGATGGCTAGTAGGTAACGTTAAATGCTCTTTACAAGCCACTGGAGGGTGTTAATCCTCCATGTGCAACACTGGGGGTAGTGTTAGGGCTAAAGGGTGCAGTGAAAACCCTCATGCATGGATTCTTTAAGTGATTTTGCCCCATTTTAACCAATTTTAGGGTTATTTTGTGTAGGTTTCACACTGAAATAACTCACCTATGGAGAGAACATACCCATGATAATGAGGAATTGCTGATGTGAAACATTCCATCATGCATACTTGCATTGCGCCACTACAGTTTACCGAAGTATGCAAAGTTGGAGCTGATGAAAGGACGAGAGGATTTATAGAGATGGATTATCCAATGCTCGGATGAACACAAGCAAGTGTTCAGGATTGGAGATCAGGTGTTGGCTATTGACTGGGATGAGATCTACTTTTTGACTAGTTTGTCATGCCGTGGGGCACAAGAAAGCCTTATCGGTGGTAGGCCAGATCCATGATCTACCTTAGAGCTAGAACAAACCTATTACATTCGTGAGAGTGGACTAGTCAGCAAGAGAGTCCCCATAGAGAGGGTGATATCTCGGTCTATGAGGGAAGTTTTATGGTTGATTGTGTGGTTGGCGAGGTCAAAGAGTCCCCATGTTGTGAAAAAGGCCTAACTATTACTTGCAGTTGATTGTTTCCAGCCACAGATGTTCAACTGGTGTGAAGCAGTGCTTTGCCAGTTGAAGGCAGAATTAACAGCATGAAAGACCCATACCCAACACAGTTTTGGATACGGTACTATCATAGTCTCATTTTTCCTTGAGAGGGTACCTGTCATGCGCCCACAAATGAGCTTAGGTCCCTTTTATCCAAGGGAGCCAAGGCAGGGTCGCTAGTGTTAGGATATTCTGACACATAGGAAATAGTTAAGTACAACTTGGTCTAGTATAGAGTTAGGTATAGAGTTAGGTTAAGTGTGTTTCTTTACTATGTACATTTTGTAACTTACAATCTGACGGTCACGATATGTAGTGATCCGACGGTTCATTCTCTCCTCGGTATTACTGACAGTTGATCCGTGGCTTAACACCCGATGGGTCCATGATCTCTATTTAAAGAGCATGGAGGGTCATTTGTAGGGTAATCTATCTATGAGAGAAGCATATGTAAATTTTCATTCTTTTATTAATAAATTGCTTGAAGTGGCCGCGTTGGCTCAGGTCGTGGACTGTTTCCCTCTTTGAGGGTTTTAACCACGTCAAAATACTGGTGTATTGATCCGTGATCTGTTTGTGAGCAGTGTCATTTGGTGTTCTGTCTGAGGAACATACCCTGTAAATTCCTACATGGTATCAGAGCTATTTGAGGGTCATCTCCATTGGTGATCAAAATTTGAAGTCGGTAGAACTGCATCTGACAACCGTTTCCTAGATCTTCTGTTTCTGAATGCTTTCGGGCCGAGAGGACTGCTCTGTTGTGTTGGGAGCATCTGTTCCAGTGAGGAACCCCTTTCATTTCACGCGAAAAGGTTTCTGGTAGCCCTAGCTGCGTCATTTTTAAGATCTGGAGGCATACATTGTTTATTTGCAGTTTACAGTCATTTTCTCTCTGTTTATTTCGGTTTCGGTTTATTTAGCCTTTTTTATTACCGGATCTGAACCTTTCATTTATTCTCTTTTCCCCGCGACTCTGTGCGATCTGGGCAAATCAGAAATAGAAAGGAAGGATTTTTCTCATGCATATGCTCTTTTCCGCTGCGCCTTAGTGTGATCTCAGAAAATCAGAAACATTGAGAAAAATATTTAGTTTCCAGCTAAAGCTAACTTTGAGCCGTAAGGTTCGCTTTTTTTTGTATTTCCGTGTTGGGTTTTGTGTTTTTTGTTTTGTAGGGAAAAAGAGATTTCTCAAAGTAAGCACGCAAACCAAAGCTTCACCCCCCCCTCTCTCTCTCAAACTTTTTGTATAGCTCACTTGGTCCAAAGCTAATTTATGAGAGTAGAGGTCTTGGGTTCAAGTCTCCATTTTGTGGGGGCAGATTTTTCATTCCCGCACTTTTTCGGCGACTTCATCAAGTTTTCTTCAAAAAGCCATAACTTCTTCATCCGGAAGCCGTTTTCAGAACTGTTTTTTTTTTAAACAGCCTAATTTTTCAAGATATTTCCATTGCAACACTTAGTTTCAGTATCTATAGCTTCATTTTTTTTTAAATGGAAAGTCCATGCCAAGTTATTCTTGACAGCACCAGCTACTTCCAATGGTGGTCCTACATTGTGGATTTACTTAGAAGTAAAGGTCTTTACAAAATAGCCACAGGCCAAGAGACCAAACTGAAATATGAAGAAAAGTTAGCTAAATGGGAAAATAGACAAGACCAAGCACGTGGGTTGATAGGGATGTCTATTTCTCCATATCTTACATTCCATATTACAGAACTTGATACTCCTAATGAAGCAATGAAACAGATTACTAAAGTATTTGGAATTAAAAATGGACTTAAAGCCCATCAACTTGAAAATTAATTGCTTACATTGGACCCCAATAATTTTTCTTGCATTGAAGCTTTTTTGTCCAAGTTCAAGACCCTTAGACTTCTCTTGGAAGGTGTTAAGGTTAAGAAAGAAGATAGTAGCCTTATCTACTCCATTCTTACTAAGTTGGGACCAACCTATTCTATGTTTGTTTCCACCTTCCATTCTACAAGAGAAGCCTTCATTTCTCAAGGACAAACCTACAAGTCCCCTTCCTTTGATTCCTTTTGTGATTCTTTAATAAGAGAACAAGAAAAACTATTACACCTTGGTCTTCTTCATCTTGGAAACTCTTATAAGAAAGCGTTAGCCACCCAGTAGCAACCAAATCCAAAGAATCCTAAGAAGTTGTATCCTAAAAATAATGGTACTAAACCAAACAAGGGTCCTAAGCAATTTCAGCCTCAAAATGAAAAATCATTTCAACAAAATGATAAGACAAATAAAAACAAAGGGAAGAAGACTGATAGACATTGCAACTTTTGTAATCGAGATGGCCACTTAGAATCCAAATGCTTTAAGAATATGGAAGCCTTGGAAGCAGCAATGAAGAAGCATAACATCCATTTGGAGCGCTCTTCAACTTCAACTTCATCTTCAGGAATGGCACTTTCTGCATGTGGTTGTCAAGCATCTCAGTCTGGCTATGCACTAAATGTATCTTCTTCTTCTCATTCTCATGAGTGGCTCATTGATTCTGGAGCTTCTTATCAAATGGCCGAAAACAAGGCCATGTTTTCTTGTTTAAATGATTGTAACACCAAAAATATATATGTTGGTGATGATAGATCTCTTAGTGTTGTAGGGGCTGGAGCTATTCATATAGACAATGGTCAGTTTAATGATGTATTATGTGTTCCAACCTTATCCTGCAGCCTTCTATCTGTATATCAGATAACTCATTCAGGTGAAGGTAAAATCGTTGAATTTTCACCTCACGATGTTGTAATTAAGGACCTAAGAGATCCTAGACAGATTGTAGCTACTAGCATTGCTGATGATTCTACAAGGTTGTATAAGTTTCACAACTTTGGGTCATCAAATCTTCCCTCAGTATTTGTTGCTCATAATGATGAAGTGAGCAAACTTTGGCATGAGCGATTTGGTCACTTAAACTATCGCTCTCTTCAGAATCTATGTAAAGAAAATATGGTGACAGGTCTTCCAATGGTATCTTGCAGAGATGGTGTTTGTTCCAGATGTGTACTCGGAAAACATCATCGGGGCAATTTTGAAAAATGTTCCTCTTGGCACGCCTCAGCCCCTTTACAGCTTGTGCATAGTGATTTATGTGGTCCACTTCCAGTTGCTTCATTCTCTGGCTACAAGTATTTATTAACTTTCATTGATGACTTCTCCAGATGCACTTGGGTATACTTCTTAAAACTCAAGAGTGAAGTATTTAACGTGTTCTTGGCCTTTAAGGCCTTTGTTGAAAAATAATCTGGACATCAAATTCTTAAGCTAAGATATGATAATGGTGGAGAATATGTTAAAAACACATTCATCAACTTTTGCACTAAGAATGGAATTCAAATGCAACACACTGTTCCATATACTCCACAACAAAATGGTGTAGCTGAAAGGAAGAATCGCACCTTAAAGGAAATGGCTAATTGTATGCTTCAATCTAAAGGAATTAGTCTTAATTATTGGGTAGAAGCAATTAACTGTGCAAATTACATAATAAATCACACTCCTACTAAGGTTTTAAAGAATATCACTCTAGAAAAAGCATGGAGCTCAATTAAACCAGATGTAAGTCACTTTCGTGTTTTTGGAAGTGAAGCATGGGCCTATATTCCAGATGAGAAACATAAAGCTTTAGAACCTAAGAGTGAAAAATTTATTTTTGTTGGATATTCTTAAGATTTCAAAGGATATAGAATTATTCCACTTATGTCCAAAAATTTTATCATTAGAAGAGATGTAAAGTTTGCTGAAAATATATCGGCCTGCGAGCCTAGTTCGGCGGATGTGCCACCTCTCCCTATCTCTTCTACTTTTGAAAATATTTCTTCTTCATATGATGAAAGCAAGGATGAAAATCCTCCCCCACCTTCTCAGGATCCTCCTTCAGCTCCTCAACTTCCAAAATGGGTCTATGCTACTCGGGATCCAGGAGGTGATCTTGCTGGTGATCCTACAGATCAGTGACGTACACGTTCTCAGTTTGAGAGAGCCTCTTCTTTACTGGCTCAAGCTTCAGTAAATTATGATCCTGACACCTTTGCAGAAGCTTCAGGCCATCCAGATTGGGAAGTAGATATTAATGAAGAATATCATTCATTATTGGCAAATGATACATGGGATCTTGTTCCTCTACCAAAGGGACGGAAACTTGTTAGATGCAAATGGGTTTATAGAACCAAGTATGGACCAGATGGAAAAGTTGATAAACATAAAGCTCGTCTTGTTGCTAAGGGTTTTTCACAAGTTGAATGCATTGACTATAGTGAAACCGTCTCCCCTGTTGCCAAAATGAACTCTATCCACCTTGTTCTTTCCCTTGTTGCCTCTTTCAAATGGGAAGTCCATCAGATGGATGTTAAATCCGCCTTCTTGCATGGGGACTTGCATGAATAAATCTATATGGAAAAACCTATTGGCTTTATACAAACAAACTCCAACCTTGTATGTCATCTTAAGAAATCCCTTTATGGTCTCAAGCAAGCTCCTCGAGCTTGTTATTCCAAAATGGATAACTTTCTTTTAGAAAATGGCTTTTCTAGGTGTCATTCTGACAATACTGTCTACACCAAGAAAGTGGGCAAGTCCCTTATCATTCTTGTTCTTTATGTTGATGATCTTATCTTGACTGGTAGTGATCCCAACCTTATGAACCATGTGAAGTCTAGCCTTAAAAGGAAATTTGAAATGACAGACTTAGGACACTTACACTATTTTCTTGGTCTTCAAGTCTTGCAATCCAAGGAAGGTATTTCCCTTTCCCAATCCAAGTATGACTATGATATTCTACGCCATTTTCACATGGAAGACTGTAAGCCAACCCCTTCTCCCTTTCAGTCTGGAGTCAAACTTTCAGTAACTTGTACTTCTCCTGAAGTTGATGCTACCTTATACAGTCAACTTGTAGGAAAACGTTTGTATCTAACCCATACTCATCTTGACCTTTCCTTTGTTGTTGGCCTTGTTGCTCGGTTTATGCAAAACCCACATGAAAGTCATTGGAAAGAAGCTAAAAGAATACTTCATTATGTTCGAGTTACAGTTCAGTTTGGGATTCATTATAGTGCCGAAGCATCTCCTCTATTAGTTGGTTTCACTGATTCTGATTGGGCTGGTGACCCTGATGATTGGAAGTCTACTGCAGGTTATGTGTTCACTCTTGGTTCAGGACCTATTACATGGGCTTGCAAGAAACAAGGTGCCATTTCTCTTTCTTCAGCAGAAGCAGAGTATCGTGGTGCCGTAGAAGCTAGTAAGGAAGCCTTGTGGCTTCGTCAGATCCTATCAGAGTTTGGCTTTCAGCAGCAGCATCCGACTACACTTTGGTGTGATAATCAAAGTGCCATTCAACTATGCAAAGATCCAGTCCAACATCAGTGCAGCAAACACATTGAACTACACATGCACTTCATCAGAAAGCTCATTCATGACCATGTTCTTGAAGTGCAATATTGTTCAACAGATGATCAAGTTACAGACATCTTTACAAAGGCTCTCACAGAGGCAAAGTTCACTAAAATTTGATTTCTGGTTGGAGTTCAGGAAGTTGTCACTAAGGGGGCATAGACTCTAGTGCCTCCTTCCTTCTCCTATTGTGTCATATTTCTAAATCCTTCAATCTGTTAAGAAATTTACTGCATAACATAAATAATTACTGAGAGGAATAAATATAAAAATAACTAGCAACAACCATAAACACATAAACACAAATGTTTTTCTGGGAAAACCCAAAATCTGGGGAAAAACCCAACCTAATAAGATCTCATTAGCATTGGCCAAAACCCTGGCCAATCTAACCAAGTGAGCCTTCACCGCTCACCTCCAGGTCTTGCATTATAATGAAGTCCTTCCAGCCTTTTATAAGCTCCATTACATATAATACCACAGGAAGAATACTATGGGTGCACAATACCATGTGCCCCAAAACCATCACAATTTAACCTGGTCAACTTTGACTCTATCCCGAGACAAGTTTACCTAACAATTCCCCCCTTAAACTTGACTTGGGGTTCCTTGACTAACTCCAGCAAAATTTGCTAAGTGAGACAATCCCGCTCACTCTAGCCCTTACCCCCCTCAAAGTTTTTACCCCGGGTATTGTTAACTCGACATCCCCCCTATCACCTAGGTCTAACCCAGACTTTACCAGTGATCACCAAGGGGTACACATGCCTTACCGGGTCTTATAGTAGTATGCCCATTTACATGCAATAATTTTGACTTCATTAACTTTTATTTTTTATTTTTTTGTTTATTATTGCTGCGATTCTGATCCATCCTCTCTCAATTTGATTTGCTCAAAAAATTCTATCAAACCGCTCCAACTGCAAGCCCGATGAGAACCTAGTAGATTCTAGCATCAGTGGCCTCACATAAAAAAATGAACAATTTTCGAAGCAGCATGAACAATTTTCTTCTTCTGACCTTCTTTAAACAGCCGCATGAATCCCGAACAATTCGTCAGCATGTTCCAAACCGGTACGCAAATGCACTGTGATCCCTGGAAGTTACGACACTATCTTCCGCACATTCTCCTCGAGGTTCTTCTGTGTACAATTGTTCCACCATTATTTTCAGACCCAGATCTGTAAAAAGCTGCATTGATCTCATCAGGCCATATAAACTCCTGGCATCAAAGAATCCCTTTGAAGCCAATATCTGGCTTCGATACCAGTTGTTAAGAAATTTACTGCATAACATAAATAATTACTGAGAGGAATAAATATAAAAATAACTAGCAAAAACCATAAACACATAAACACAAATGTGTTTTTGGGAAAACCCCAAATCCGGTGAAAAACCCAACCAAATAAGATCTCATTAACATTGGCCAAAACCCTGGCCAATCTGACCAAGTGAGCCTTCACTGCTCACCTCCAGGTCTTGCATTACAGTGAAGTCCTTCCAGCCTTTTATAAGCTCCATTACATATAATACCATGGGCAGAATACTATGGGTGCACAATACCATGTGCCCCAAAACCATCACAGTTTAACCTGGTCAACTTTGACTCTATGCCGAGTCAAGTTTACCTAACAATTCCCCCCTTAAACTTGACTTGGGGTTCCTTGACTAACTCCAGCCAAACCTGCTAAGTGAGACAATCCCGCTCACTCTAGCCCTTACCCCCCTCAGAGTTTTTACCCGGGGTAGTGTTAACTCGACATCCCCCCTATCACCTAGGTCTAACCCAGACTTTACCAGTGATCACCAAGGGGTACACATGCCTTACCAGGCCTTATAGTAGTATTCCCATTTACTTGCAATAATTTTGACTTCATTAATTTTTATTTTTTATTTTTTTGTTTATTGTTGCTACGATTCTGATCCATCCTTTCTCAATTTGATTTGCTCAAAAACTTCTATCAAACCACTCCAACTGCGAGCCCGACGAGAACCTAGTAGATTCTAGCACCGGTGGCCTCACATAGAAAAAAATGAACAATTTTCGAAGCAGCATGAAAAATTTTCTTCTTCTGACCTTCTTTAAATAGCCACATGAATCCCGAACAATTTGTCAGCATGTTCCAAACCGGTAAATATCGCAAATGCACTGTGATCCCTGGCAGTTATGGCACTATCTTCCGCACATTCTCCTCGAGGTTCTTCCGTGTACGATTGTTCCACCATTATTTTCAGACCTAGATCTGTAAAAAGCTGCATTGATCTCATTAAGCCATATAAACTCCTGGCATCAAAGAATCCCTTTGAAGCCAATATCTGGCTCCGATACTAGCTTTTAAGAAATTTACTGCATAACATAAATAGTTACTGAGAGGAATAAATATAAAAATAACTAGCAACAACCATAAACACATAAACACAAATGTTTTTCTGGGAAAACCCCAAATCTGGGGAAAAACCGAACCTAATGAGATCTCATTAGCATTGGCCAAAACCATGGCCAATCTGACCAAGTGAGCCTTCACCACTCACCTCCAGGTCCTGCATTACAATGAAGTCCTTCCAGCCTTTTATAAGCTCCATTACATATAATACCACGGGCATAATACTATGGGTGCACAATACCATCTGCCCCAAAACCATCACTGTTTAACCTGGTCAACTTTGACTCTATCCCGAGTCAAGTTTACCTAACACAATCCTATCCCAAGTTGTTCTTAAGGGGGGATGTTAGGATATTCCGACACATAAAATAGTTAAGTACAACTTGGTCTAGTATAGAGTTAGGTAAAGTGTGTTTCTTTACTATGTACATTTTGTAACTTACAATCTGACGGTCACGATATGTAGTGATCCGACGGTTCATTCTCTCCTCGGTATTACCGATAGTTGATCCGTGGCTTGACACCCGATTGGTCCATGATCTCTATTTAAAGAGCATGGAGGGTCATTTGTAGGGTAATCCGTCTATGAGAGAAGCATATGTAAATTTTCATTCTTTTATTAATAAATTGCCTGAAGTGGCCACGTTGGCTCAGGCCGTGGACTGTTTCCCTCTTTGAGGGTTTTAACCACGTCAAAATACTGGTGTATTGATCTGTGATCTGTTTTTGAGCGGTGTCCTTTGGTGTTCTGTCTGAGGAACTTACCCTGTAAATTCCTACAGCTGGTCATAACTCGATCCTTGCATAGGAGGAGGACCAATCTGGTATTTCTTTGACAATGACTTCTTCTAGTGGTTTCATAGCCAAATTGTGATTATTGATGACTATGCCTATGAAGGCATGGACTTCACTCGCAACCCAAACTTGATGCTATCACCCGGGACCAACTGGGGTCCACAAGGTGAGAATAATTTTGACAGTAATTTAAGTTTTTTTGTGCTTTTGAATGTTTATGTAATGTTTTTATATGTGAAATAAGAATTGACATGAAACTTTTATGCTTAACACAGATGTGGTGCCAGTACGACCTACAAGGTAACCTCACCATGTGCGACGAGGAGGCCAACTACTCACTGGAGAGGGTGATGCCGATAGTCTCCCCGAGGTTCTGAGAAACCTAGAGGGTTTGAGTATGGGTGTCCCCCCCTTCCTATGAGTGAGATTCCTGCTCATATGTAGCGACACAATGTTGGTTTACCTGAGCGGTTCCTGGTTCCTTTTCGGAGGGTAGCTAGAGCAGTTTCAGCTTTTCTAGAGCAATAGGCTCTTTTTAGCAAGTGTTTTGGCGCAACCATATGAGTGCTTGTAGCTAGGATTTTGAGCCATTTTTGTACTTAAATCATCCAAGTTTCGGAATATTTTGATGTAAAAAACTGGATCTCGATCTATATATATAGAGAT
This sequence comes from Pinus tabuliformis, assembly GCA_031772625.1. Taxonomy (NCBI): domain Eukaryota; kingdom Viridiplantae; phylum Streptophyta; class Pinopsida; order Pinales; family Pinaceae; genus Pinus; species Pinus tabuliformis. The sequence goes on along the minus strand of CM062808.1, from coordinate 147,792,468 downwards.
ATTTTTGGTATTTTGGCGGTGTAAATGCATTTTTAAGTGTTTTTCATGACAAATTTTTAACTTAGTAAATGTTTTAATTTTCATGCATGATTCTATGAAGAATGAGACAAATTCCAATCTAGTACATAGTTAGCTAATGAATGAACAACCGTATTGAATTCTTGAGCAACATGCTCATATGTGATCATTTCAAATTGACATTCCAAGAGTCGCACCATTAGATAGTTATGTAACAAGGTTGGATTACGAACATGATAACAATTTGTCAATTGCATAACGACTAGCTGGGGTCTAACCTTACCACTAGATTGGAGATTCCCATTGATGATGCTTCTGTGAGAAGTGAAACAACAGACATGTTCTCGGCAATATTGTTGGTGGCGGTACCAAGAAAGACCCCCCTAGAGCAAAATATTTCTGACTCAGGTGTCTAGATGACCCAAGCAACTGATGTAATGTGCCGTGTGTGACGATTGGAACCATCCACGTATCCTATGTATGCGAAGGGTAATGACGACATCTTCATTGTGAGAAGAATGCATGAGAAAAGTACCCCACTAAAAAACAAAACAATCCAATCACACCAAAAAAGGTGAGCAAAACTAATGAATACATAATATTACAAGGCATATGCCTAGTGTTTATACTAGGCATGATACTTTTTCAGATAGAGCCCGTATTTGGGCTCGTTGAGTGGGATTCCTCCCTGGTCCTATAGTTCATATGCCCCTATGGGGAAGACTTTCATTATGACATAGGGACCTAGCCAAATGGGTCGAAGTGTGCATGCTGCCAAGAAGTTATCTTTTAGATGATAGAGCGATACGACATCACCCTCTTGGAAATAACAAAACCTAACTTATTTCGCAAATTGGGATTATACCTGCTGCTTTTGAGCTTCGAGTGCCAAATCAGCATCTCAATGGGTTTGATCCAACTGTTTGAGGTATAGTAGGTGTTCTTCTTCAGCTATAGGGTCAGGCATGGGTTCAACGGCTATTTCCAGGGAAGGGATCTGACACTCGGTTTGCTTTCCTTCGTCGTAAAGTTGGATCCCATGAGTGATAAATGATGGATTAAAGTCAGGCATTTCCTCATGAGACCAAATGAATTCATCATGGAATTCCTCATTGTTACCGGGAATAGTGTCTATGCAGAGCTGCTAATCCCACTAAGGCTGGTAGCTGCCTTAGAAACAAACAAACTAAAACTACTTTCGTTTTCCTTTATGAGAGATAGATGAGAGAAGAATAAAGGAGACCAACCTCTGTCTTGCACTTGGTTCCTTACTTGATTCCTCTCTCTTCTGATAGTCCTTTGCTACTTGCTTTCTTGTGTACCCAGCTTCACAGAGTACTTGTAGAATCAAAGCAGCATAATGCTATATGAGGACATAGATCTATTATCATAAGCAATATAGGATCAGATGTATATTAACCACACAAATGCATAAAACATCAATCGCACAAGTGTATGGAGGAAAACTTGAATAGATTTATTGATAATCAAGAAAGAACTAAGAGAATTACAACCAATTATTCTGACCCAGCATCATCCTCTCAGCAAGAAGCCCTTCTTCACCTCATGAAAAGCTTAGATCACCCAACACCATGATATTTCATTGAGAAAATAGCAGCACTTCCTTACAAGATACAAAATTCTAGCCTCTGGATCTCTGGGATGAGGGATCAATATATAGATGTCTGCAAGGGAGGTGAGTCAGCTTTTGACATTTGATTAGTGTCTTCATGTTGGGTCCCTATAATACTAGTGATTACCCCATTACTATTGTAGTTATACCCCTTATTTATATTGTTGTGCCCCTATTACCCCCATATTGTTATTTCTGTGCCCATAGAATCCCTCTATTGTTATTTTTGTGGCTTTATATTATTATTGTTAGGTCGGCTAGATTATATTGTGACTCCTTAGACTCCTATATATAGAACGGAGGTTTTGTCATTCGTATCATCCAAGAATTGTTCATTTATGTAATGTAAAGGAGGTTTCCCCATCGAAGAGGCTGAATTCTAAGGCGTGGATCTCTCTTTTCTATCTTTTTGTGAGCTGGTTTCATAACATTTGGTATCAGAGCTTTGGATTCTAGGGTTTCGCTGCTCCAAACAGGTCATCGTGGAATTTTCGCTATAACTTTTTTTCTGTGACGTTTCAGAAGTCGTAAAAAGAACCCATTTGAGAAGTATTGGCTCTGAACCTTGGGTCCAAATTTCAGAGCTTTTCGCGTGATATTTTCGGAGATAGGATCTGAGGAAGTTGGCCTTTTCACAGACTCCTGAATTACATTCAAAACAAGTGACCTGGGGAAAATCGTCATAACTCTCTCTCTGAGGATCAGATTGAAATTTCGTAAAACGGTACAGAAATAGGACGGACTGTAGTTTCGTTTGTGTGTGTTTTAGATTCAAAGGTTGAAACAGTGACTCGTGGCACGTTGTAAAAGTTCGCTCTACTGAACCAGTCTAAAAGCAAGTCACTGTGGGAGATTTCACATAACTCTTCCTTGGAGAATCCAATTTGGCTCAGACTTGTGGCATTGGAAAGAGGACACAGAAGGCTACTACAGGTAGCAATTTCAGAACTGGATGATCCGAAATTACAGAGATACATCAGATTCAATATCAGGCTTCTATAAAGTGAAAAAAGGTGTGTAGTTTTTTTTTTAATTTTTGTGTAAGCTTGGTTTAACGGAATTCAAAGGGCATAGTAAAGCATTATTATCGGTAACTGATGCCCCGAGGAAAGAAAATGCAAACACCTAGTAAGGAACCTGAAAGCTCTAGCATGACTCATGAAGAAGAAGAAGAAATGCTACATGATATATCAAAATTACAAGAACAAGTGCAACAAATGTCACACTCACAAAAGCTAACAGAAGCTAAGATAAGTGGCGTGGAATCTAAGATAAAGGGCATGGAATCTAATATGGATGATTCAAAGATAGATTTGAAGAGAGACATGGCAGATTTGAAGACAGATTTGAAGACAGACATGGCAGATTTGAAGACAGATTTGACAAATTTTCTACAAGAAATACTTACTAATGGTGAAAAGGTTGTAAAGGAAACTCATGATGTGAACAAAAGTAATGTTAATCATGATTCCATAGATGTTAATGTTGGATCAAAGACCCACCATATTCCAAAAATCGATATGAGGAAGTTTGATGGCAAGGATCCTGCCACATGGATATTACAGATGGAGCAGTTCTTCGATCTCAATAATGTGCAAAACACACAAAAGGTATGTATGGCAACTGTATATTTGGAACCAAATCAGTTTGTATGGTATCAATGGCTTTTCTCTCGTAAAAAAATTATCACTTGGGCAATTTTTACGGAAGAATTGATAGCACATTATGAAGATACAAAAAGCAACACTTTTTTTAGCCAATTGTCAAGTCTCAAACAAAAGGGTTCAGTAATGGAGCACATTGAGGAGTTCCAAAAATTGAACATAAGGGTAAAAGATATTCCAGAGGAGCATAGGATTGATGTGTTCATAGGGTCTTTAAAGGATAATATCCAACATGATGTTTGCCTTTGGGAACCTGATTCATTAGAGAAGGCATTCAGGTTAGCAAGAAAAATGGAAAGCAAAATTATGGCAACTAGGAAGCATACCATTCACAACTATAAAGACGGAAGTGTTGTTTCCCATAGTCTTCCACAAACTACAAGGTTGACACCACAACAATTGGAAGAAAAAAGAGAAAAAGGGCTTTGTTACAATTGTGATAGCAAATACACAAAAGGTCATAAGTGTGCTGAGAAGAAATTATTCTACATAGATTGTGAAGAGGAAGAAGAAAAGGAGCAAGAAAGGTCAAAAGAAGAGGATATACTCCAGGAACAAAGCCTAGATGAAGAACAAATAAATCCAACCATATCTTGTAATGCATTGGTGGGAATTACCACTCCTCAAACCATCAAGATAGAAGGACAAATCAAGAAGAAAAAGGTAATAGTGTTGATTGATTCAGGAAGCACCCACAATTTTATTCATTGTAGGGTAGCAAAAGAATTGAATTGCTTCCTATATCCAGCACCAGAGTGTCAAGTGATGATTGCAAATGGAGGAACAATAAATTGCTCTGGAAAGTGCCATAATATCAAGCTATCCATGGGAGAATATGTATTGACTAGCCCAATGCTTTCCATTCCAATGGGAGGTGCTGATGTTGTACTAGGAGTCCAATGGCTACAATCCTTGGGTACAATAGCTTTTAATTTTCAAGAACTTTTCATGAAATTTTCTGTGGAAGGAAAGGAAGTTGAATTAAGGGGTATTGCAGGGAAACCAGGGAAGATAATCAGCTCTAATGGCATGACAAAGCTTCTAAAAAAGGAGCAAAGAGGTGTAATTGCACAATTATGTTCGCTAGATGTTTCCACATTGGAATCATCTATTTCTCCAGATCTCCAAAAAGTCCTGGACAATCATTCCAAGGTATTTGAGACTCCCAAAGGTCTCCCACCTATGCGTGATCATGATCATGCTATTCATCTGATTCCAGGAAGTGTTCCTCCAAACATCAGGCCGTACAGATATCCCTATGTCCAAAAAAGTGAAATTGAACGTATGGTTGCAGAAATGCTAGAGGCTGGTATAATTCAACAGAGTCAAAGTTCTTTCTCAGCTCCAGTAGTATTGGTGCACAAGAAGGATGGATCATGGCGCATGTGTCCAGATTATAGGGAGCTCAACAAGCTCACTATTAAAGATAAGTTCCCCATTCCTGTCATTGATGAATTACTGGATGAATTGCATGGATCAATTTACTTCACCAAGTTGGATCTTCGTTCGGGATATCATCAAATCAGAATGAAGATTGAAGACATTCCGAAAATGACATTTAGAACTCATGAGGGTCATTATGAATTTTTGGTCATGCCTTTTGGCCTTACCAATGCACCTTCAACATTTCAAGGTTTGATGAATTCAATTTTCAAACCATTCCTTAGAAAATTTGTGTTAGTATTTTTTGATGATATACTAATCTACAGCAAGTCTTGGAAGGATCATGTTGAACATGTTGACAGGGTGCTACAACTATTGGAGGAGAAACAATTATATGCAAAAAGATCCAAATGTTTCTTTGGAGTCCAGGAGGTGGAATATTTGGGTCATATTGTATCTCATGAAGGAGTTAAGGTAGACCCTAGCAAAATTAAAGCCATTAAGGAATGGAAAATCCCCACATCCATAAAGCATCTGCGAGGATTTCTTGGGTTGACAGGGTATTATCGCAAGTTTGTTAAGAATTATGGGAGAATAGCAGCACCTCTAACAACATTATTGAAGAAAGATTCATTTTCATGGACTCTGGAAGCAACAAAGGCCTTTGAACATCTTAAAGAGGCAATGTGCCAAGCACCGGTCTTAGCTACACCAGACTTCACAAAAACCTTTATTGTGGAATGTGATGCTTCAGGAAATGGAATTGGTGCTGTTCTAATGCAAGATGAAAGACCCATTGCTTTTGAAAGTCGTCCAATCAAGGGAAAGTTTTTAAGCAAAGCTATTTATGAGAAGGAAATGTTGGCAATACTCCATGCACTTAAGAAATGGCGACCCTACCTAATGGGAAGACACTTCAAGGTAAAAATGGATCATGATAGCCTTAAATACTTTTTAGAACAAAGATTATCCTCTGAAGAGCAACAAAAGTGGGTCACAAAGATGTTGGGTTATGACTTTGAAATCATCTACAAAAAAGGGAAGCAAAATGTGGTGGCAGATGCACTCTCAAGAAAGGATGAGGATGTGGAAGCATTGTTGTGTGCCATTTCTATTATCCAACCAGATTGGATAAACGAAGCAAGGGAGGAATGGAAGAATGACAAAGAAGTGTGGGCACTTATTCGAAAGATACAACAAGATTCCAGTACTTCTGATACATTTAGCTGGCAAAATGATTCATTATGGTACAAAGATCGCTTATACCTCTGTAAGAATTCCCAGCTAAAACAAAAGATTCTTATGGAATTGCACACTTCTCCCTTAGGAGGGCACTCAGGATTTTTAAAAACTTACCACAGGGTTAAGAAGGAATTTTTTTGGGATGGCCTTAAATCAGATATTCAAAAGTTTGTGGCGGAATGTTTGGTTTGCCAACAAAATAAAGTTGAAACAATTAAGACACCAGGTCTATTACAACCTTTATCCATTCCAAGCCAACGTTGGGAGGAGGTTTCAATGGATTTTATCACAGGTTTACCCAAGTCTGAGGGAAAGAGTGTCATCATGGTGGTAGTTGACAGACTTACCAAGTATGCACACTTTTGTGCATTATCACATCCATTTAAAGCCAGTACATTTTCTACTGCATTTATGGAAACAGTTCAAAAGCTACATGGAAACCCAAAGATTATTGTAAGTGACAGAGATCCCATTTTCACTGGAAATTTTTGGACAGAATTATTTTCTTGTCTTGGTACTCAGTTAGCTCATAGCTCATCTTATCATCCTCAATCTGATGGGAAAACTGAGATAGTAAACAAATGTTTGGAAGGATATCTTCGTTGCTTTGTATCTGATAAACAGACACAATGGGTCAAATGGTTGCCTCTGGCTGAATGGTGGTATAACACTTCCTTCCATACAGCAACAAAAATGACCCCATTTATGGCACTTTATGGGTATCAACCACCATCCATCACATCATATTTAAGAGAAAATTCTAAGGTTCAGGCAGTGGAACATCACATCGAACATCAACAACAAGTCCTCCAACTCTTAAAGGATAACCTCGTGTTGGCACAAAATAGAATGAAACAACAGGCAGATCAACATCGCAGTGAAAGAAGTTTTGATGTAGGTGATTGGGTATTCCTACGGCTACAACCATATAAGCAAATGTCCCTAAAGCAAGCTAAGAAGGATAATAAATTATCACCAAAGTATTATGGTCCGTACAAGGTGTTGCAAAAGATTGGTACTATGGCATACAAATTGGAGCTTCCTGCAGCTTCTCGATTGCACCCAGTTTTCCATGTTTCATGTTTAAAGAAGGTTATAGGCGACAAGCTCCCAGTTCAAACAATATTGCAAAAACTTGACGAGGAAGGAAAAATTATATTGGAACCGGAAGCAGTCACAGAAACAAGAACTCGACAGCTACGAAATCGATCAATTTCAGAGTATCTTATCAAGTGGAAGAACTTATCCGCTGAAGATTCCACATGGGAGGATGAGAATTTTATGCAGAAGTATCCAAAACTACTCAAGCGTTGAGGACAACACTTTTTTGAAGGAGAGGGGCATGTTGGGTCCCTATAATACTAGTGATTACCCCATTACTATTGTAGTTATACCCCTTATTTATTTTGTTGTGCCCCTATTACCCCCATATTGTTATTTCTGTGCCCCATAGAATCCCTCTATTGTTATTTTTGTGGCTTTATATTATTATTGTTAGGTCGGCTAGATTATATTGTGACTCCTTAGAATCCTATATATAGAAAGGAGGTTTTGTCATTTGTATCATCCAAGAATTGTTCATTTATGTAATGTAAAGGAGGTTGCCCCCTCGAAGAGGCTGAATTCTAAGGCGTGGATCTCTCTTTTCTATCTTTTTGTGAGCTAGTTTAATAACACTTCCCTCTGATAGTTCTTGATTCCACTTGGAGATTGATCATCTCTTACTTATCCCTGGTCGAATTCAGAGAGGCAAGTGTCACAGGAGAAGTTTATAGAAGATTCCATGCTTCTCCACCTTGCGGATTGGCCCTGCCATTTGTTCCTTCTCGCCCATCGCACCCCATAGAAGGGCTTTTTGACATGCATCACACCTATTGTGTGTATTTAGGTGGGATGCAATGCACTTTGCCTATGGAGCAGGTGAAATGGTCCAGTTTTGACCAGTTCTGAGTAGTTTCTCATGGAGAACTTATTGGAGAAGATGTAATCAGTTGACCTTGCTCTTTTAGGGGTTGGAACAACACTTTTAGGGACTTAAGAGCCCTTAGTTTATTGACATTTATGATTGGGGTTGCAGTGCCCAAAAATGTCTATAACAGTTGCCCCCTAAAGCATGAGGTCGTTAATTTGTCGATGTCAGGTGAAATTCTTTATCATGAGGATCTGAAGTTCTTTCAAGCTGGAAGGAGACCTGTAATAAGATATAATACAATACATTATCTTCACAATATTTTCATGATCTAGCTGAGGTGGGCATTCCCATGCTTAGCTTTATAAATTCATTTTCATGTACATGAGATAGGAAATCGTCTGAGTGTAGACTGATGATTCTGGTAGAGCCATCATCCCTTAGATTGGATGATTATCTATGCAGCGATGATGTACATTTAATGTCTTTATTTTCCTGAATATATATCGCAGCCCGGATGGATGAAACTAGATCTGGGGTCTTCAATCTCGTTTGATCTTCACTCAAAGTACAAGTCGATCCATGTGAGAGATGTTCTGGAGTTGAACATGGAAAGACATCACCTGATTACCAGCCAATAATGTAAGCCATTAACAGGCGCGAGAGGAATCACCGATAATGATGATGACCCTCAAGGTACTACAGTACAATTCACATGGTGTGAATAAAGGACTTGGCGTCGAACACCATGTAAAATCTTTCAGTCGAAGGCCATTGATGTAAACCTATCGTCGGAAGTGAGAAACTTGCCATTGAGGCATGCAAGCTTCAAAGTACTGAAATGGTTGTTCCTAGATCGACTTCTTGGATAATGAGCTGATGTCGACAAGAAGCGATCTGTCATAGGAGGGCCTTAGTGAATCCCACATCAATGACACAGAATGGAGTAAATTATTTTAATGGAGGTGAAAACAATCTGGTGATATACAGTTCAGGGTGGCGGTCATGAAAGAATGGAGCGAAAATGTATTATAGTGGGTGAGACACAGGTGAATTCTCTGAGTGACTTCTCTTGAACATATCGGCAACACTGACATGATGGATTGGTAGCATTAACCCCAAATGTGGATGGCGTGATGGAACCATGGTGATGTGACCAGTGAATGGAACAACCCAACCCGACTCGGATGTGAAGTGAAAGTGTCATGTTCAAGAGCGACTTGCTACCAACAAAGTTTCTTCAAGTTTTCTTCCTAATTTTTCCCCAATCATTGTTGACCAGTACCTCTTTATTTTTGTCAAGCTTGAGGAGGATAACATATGCTTGTTCTATAATTTTCCCTTCGGGCAAACCCATCACTATGTTTTAACGAGCCTAGCGATAGTGAAACTCGTTCTTGTCTGTTATGGACACGTTTTTCACTATTAGGTTTTAACGAGTTTAACGACAAAGATAACTCAGTCCTTTTCAATTTTAGAGAGTCTTAAGAGGGACGTAAAGGAAACTCCAAAAATCCTTTTTCGTCATCTAATCTCTTAAGTCTGAAAAAGTATAAAATAATACAAAAGGGATGAATTTTCGGTACTTTTAATGAGCCAAACAAAACAAGCACTCGATATTTTTGTGTAATAATCCCTCGGGTCCAAAAAGATTGAAATCTAAAGGAGGGATAGCACTTCCAGTCACTTTAACAAGCTGGAGAGGCCAATGGCTCAGAAATCTTTTCATATTTTATGAGTCAGTTTAAAAGAGCTTAAAGGAGACTCGTCTTTGAGGAACGAGTGATAAATTTGGGTAGCAGCTGATTCTAGGTAAGGTTTGGAATTTTCCAATCATGGTAGTGTTACAAGGATGGCTAACAGGATCAGTCTTCGCAGCTGTTCCTCAAAAGGGGTAAACAATCAAGTGGAGGTGAATGATCGGCCAATACAAAGTGGAGGTGATGATGAGAACACGACCAAGGCTTCCAAGGCTGAAGTACTACATTCACGATGGTTATTTACCAAAAATTGGTTCATATTTTTATTTTAAAATGAGCTTAAATGTTGGGGGAAACACTTGCTCATTGCTTATGTTTATTTTTTAACGAGCTTGAAGTCCGCGTTAAAACTGCTCGATCCAGTCATATAATAAGAATGTCTCATCTAAAAAATGACATTTTTCAAAGCTTTGCCCCGCATCCTTTCTTTATGAAAGTTAGGAAACGACCAATCCTACAAGTTTAAAGGGTTAGAGGACCTACAGATTTAAAAAATAAATGGTCGCTCTTCGCTTGCATGCCAAAAGGTTTGCATTCCCCCAAGTATAGTTAAATAGAGTTTTGAGGTTACCCCTCAATTTGCAGACAAAACATTTGTTTTATTAGGAAAGGCCTACCTCTTTCAGGTTACCAAAGATTGTTCTATCTGTGTTACAAACAAAACACTTCTTCGGCGATGTCTACCGAAATAGACAAAGGCGAGTGGCGTAGACGCCTCCACTCACATAACTTTGACGAGGGAATCTTATTCCAGTCTAATCTCATTTTCCAAAATGGATGGGTGTGTCAGACTAGTCATATATCCCTCATGGAAACCTACCCTATACCCGAAGTTTTCCTGCCGAAGCAGACCAGGGTGCATGCCCCCTGGGTTTCAATCATATCCTCTGAATCACTCGCGCTCATCAGGAGGACGGACTAGGGATTGATGAGACATTCCTTGCGTGAAAAGACCATTCATGGTTGGTATATGACTATTTTATATGTGTGAATCGGGAAATGAAAGCTGGTCTACGAGCTTGACCACTCTTCCTTCGTGCGGAAAACACATTACTCTAAAGAGTGATGAGACAATGGTTCCCATGCAATAAATATAGTCTCTTCCAAGGAGTAGATTATAATCCAGGGGTCCTTGGACTACCATTACGTTCATGTGAATGGTTTTCCCTCTCAATGTTATGGGTACATTGGGAAGGATCCCTAATGGTCGACTGGTTCCTTTGTCAAAGCCTGTTAGATTCTCATCTCAGGAAAAAGCAATGGTGAACCAATTTATTTCAAAGCAGTTGAGGAAAGGATACTCACAGAAGCCCCTTCATCTATGATGGTACCGGCCATGACCATTCTATATATTTGAGCAATGATACAATATGGTACACAAGCTGGTAAATGGGGTCTGCCTAGTAGATTCCAGTCAAAGGAAACAACTAGGTTGCTTGGAGGTGGGACCGAATAGTCAGCCGGATATGACTCTGATGAACTTCCTTCCTACAGTAAAGGAATGGGTAGATTGCCCCAATATTCATCGGAGTCTGTGCTTATGAAAAGAATTTGGACAGTGTCATCCTTGTTCTCTTCGGTGACTGTATCATCTAAAGATGGAACCTCTGAAGGAAAGACCGGGTCAACTGCTGCCTCGACCTTTTGACTTTTGTTTGGTGTGGATTCAGATGGTTTATATTCAATGATTGACGCTTCGGCCGACCACAGGGGCATGTCAGCCGGATTTTCAACTAGTGATAGACTCGGCAAGAGTTTCTTATATCCAGGAGGAAGCCGTAACGGTGAAACTGTGGTTGTCCAAAACTCTTTTAGCCTCATCTAAGAAGGGACAACGGTGGATGGCATGATCCTCTTCACAAAAGCAAGGAAATTTATATTTTCCTTTTTGTCCAGGGGCTTCACTTTCACTAGTTGACGGTGTATGCTCAACATGATCATCAGAGGTTGATGACACCGGGTTGTGCAAACGAGGAGACCAGTCCCTTAATATCCGAGGGATGCAAGGACAATCTCGATGATAGTGGTCTCCTTTGCAAATGACACATGGCGATTTAGGCCTAGTCGGTGCAGTGTGTGGATTTTCACTAGACGATGCTTAGTTGCCCCTTTTCACCTTTGGCTCCTTCTTCTTCTTCTCTTTCTTCTTCTTTTCCTTCTTCTTCTGAGGTACTTGATTTTTGGCTTTACCAGCTTCATCAAGCGAAGAGGAAGGAGGAGAGGAAGAATTGGAAGAAGTAGAGGGTTGGGGGGTAACTCTGGAATCATTTAGTTGCTGACTTGATTGTTCAAGACTCGTGGTGTTCTGAACGACAGAGGTTGAGAAGAGCCATACGGGCAAGCCAATTGTCAATCCTGGAAGTGACAATGTGGCCATATGGGCTGAACCAACATCTCCCCAAGAGGAGAAGGGACTAGGATTTCCTCCAAGAGGAACTCCTTCGTTGGTGGAATCCATTTTCTTCAACCTAAGACCAATGTAGGAAAGGTGATGCTTCTTCCATTTAAAATAAATTTTAGACGCTTTGACACAACTTGTTTTTTCAATTTTTAAGAGTCGAGAAAAAACAAAATATGACTCTAGTCACCTTCAATTTTTAATGAGCCTGAAGTGACAAGTGCTCAGATGGACCTTTTCCGTTAAGGAGTGTGAAAAGGAACGAAAGGGATTTCTCTGGAAATATAGATAGAGGGATTACCAAACCAATCGCAAAATTGCAGAATACTTTTTATGGTACGGTAGTCAATCTTCCCGAATGATGTGTTCAGTGGATTGCGATTGATAGGGCAGCAGACACGGCATCCTATGAATAAAGGATTAAGCCTATTGTGGTCTCCCAAAATATACTCGACGGTACATGGGAGAAAAAGTCCGTACTGGCACTTATCATCTCAAAGTGGAGGAATCACCCAACCAACAGTGAAAAAAATAGTTACCAGGCTTTACAACACCGGAATACGTCTCTAGCCTAGACTTCTAGATGTTGTGCGTTAGGTTCCAAAGCGTTTTTTAGATTCATTAAATTTATTTTATAGTTGATATTGCTTAAGAAATTTTCCTTTCAGGTTCACCGCGTGATGTAGATGTACAATTCCTAAAATGCAATCTAAGATGATAAATAGTCGTTTAGTCTTCTTTTTGCAAATGAAAATCCTAGCTACTAAGGAAAGAGAGATGGCATTCTTTCAACAAAGAGCAAAGAGAACACACTATATGCACTGTCCTAAATCAAACCAACAAACATTCTAAATGAAAATGCACATGCATGTATTTGTTTTCAGCCTTCTTAATGTGTAAATGATAAAAAAGAAATCTAAGCGCAAATCTGAATTATTTTTCAAAGCGACAATTACTAACAAGTTTCTTTTCAAGACAAAATGAGGACAATGACAACACTTTGTGATTTGGAATTGAAAACTTGCTTTTGACACTAGAAGAAACTACTAATTCAGACCAAATACAAGAGTAAGAGTGTAATCGACTATCAAGAATAATCAGATTCTCTTCTATGACTGAAAACGACACTTGCAACACTTTCAAATCAAGAAACGACAGTATAATTATGCTACTTCTTTGTAAAGGAGAACTGAAAATGACTCAAAAAATACATAAAAACATTTACAGTTCTTTGCACAATGGAGGCAGAATAACAGCAAGGAAAGGGGTTTTAAACAGAGGTGTACTGACTACAGGTAGCAAAACTCCTGAATAGAGCTGAAAAGAATGAATACATAAACCAAAATTTAGGAACAAGGCCATGTTTGATCAGCGCACCTGTAACACAGTGAAACTGAAATGTAACGCACCTACTACACTCAGGATGTTCACTGCATTTTAAGTTCACAGAATAGACAATGCGCTGGACTAGGGACGAGACTTTGATTGTGTTCCGGGTCATAGTTTGCAGTTCAGCTCAGGGATTTTGGTCGAGCAAGTGGTAATCAGTGAATCAATCATAGGGGTAGATCTAAGGAGGTTACTAGAGCCACCACAACGGCAATTAGAGAGCTTGTAAATCAATTGTTTAATTCATAAACAAAACCTGTAGATTGCCTAAAGCAGCGTTGATCTACTTTTCACTTGCATAGCAAATCCAGTTCGAAGGTAGCTGGCTTGACTTTAGTCTCCGTCTGTAAGTTTATAAAGTAAACAAATGTAGATGAACAAACATTCTACTCGGTCCCCAACGGAGTCGCCATTTTTTTACCGGGAATAGTGTCTATGGAGAGCTGCTAATCCCAAGGCTGGTAGCTACCTTAGAAACAAACAAACTAAAACTACTTTCATTTTCCTTTATGAGAGATAGATGAGAGAAGAATAAAGGAGACCAACCTCTGTCTTGCGCTTGGTTCCTTGCTCTCCTCTCTCTTCTGATAGTCCTTTTCTACTTTCTTTCTTGTGTACCCAGCTTCATAGAGTACCTGTAGAATCAAAGCAGCATCACACTATACGAGAACATAGATCTATTATCATAAGCAATATAAGATCAGATGTATATTAACCACACAAATTCATAAAACATCAATCACACAAGTGTATGGAGGAAAACTTGAATAACTTTATTGATAATCAAGAAAGAGCCAACAGAATTACAACCAATTGTTCTGACCCAGCATCATCCTCTTAGCAAGAAGCCCTTATTTACCTCATGACAAGCTTAGATCACCCAACACCATGATATTGCACTGAGAAACCAGCAACACTTCCTTACAAGGTACAAAATTCCAGCCTCTGGATATCTGGAATGAGGGATCCATATATAGATGTCTGCAAGGGAGGTGAGTCAGCTTTTGAGATTTGATTAGTGTCTTCCCTCTGATAGTTCTTGATTCCACTTGGAGATTAATGATCTCTTACTCATCCATGGTCGAATTCAGAGAGGCAAGTGTCACAGGAGAAGTTTCTGGAAGATTCCATGCTTCTCCACCTTGCGGATTGACCCTGCCATTTGTCCCTTCTCGACCATCGCACCCCATAGAAGGGATTTTTGACATGCATCACACCTACTGTGTGTATTTAGGTGGTATGCAACGCACTTTGCCTATGGAGTAGGTGAAATGGTCCAGTTTTGACCAGTTCTGAGTAGTTTTTCATGGAGAACGTCTGGGAGATGTAATTAGTTGACTTTGTTCTTTTAGGGGTCTGAACAACACTTTTAGGGACTTAAGAGCCCTTGGTTTATTGACATTTATGATTGGGGTAGTAGTGCCCAAAAATTTCTGTAACACCCATATAGGTAGGTGGAGTTCGCAATTTCCTCAGGACTATAATCTTCTCGCGTCTAGGTGTTTTCCACGAAGCCTGTCGTGACTGAAATATCTATGGGTAATGACCTGGAGATGTCACCCACATTTCTGCTAGCATCTAAAGTTTGGATGATCACATGGGGTGACGAAAAAATTTCCGGTAAGTTAGAGGATAGGATTTGAAGAGGCATCATGTCCAAATTAGATATTGGGACACAATGGTGCCAATCCTCCCAATGTTGCTCTCCAAAACTCATAATTTCTTGAACAGCTTCGTCCATAGGCATGAGTTGATTGCATGGATCTAAAGGAGGAGTGGCTATGGGAAGGTCAGTGGTACCATCAAAAATAACCAACATGACTGGAGATGTGGATGCAGATTGAATGCCTTGGTAGGCCAATTCAGTTGGTGACAATAGCATCTTGTCTCTGAATGTGTCAAGGTCTGAAGGAGCTGGGAGGATCCACGGATCGGTCAGTTCATGAGGAATTGATGAAAGCATGTTGATCAATTGTGAAACCTTGGGTGGCTGAAGAGGAAAACAACCCATAAGGGCAGAAGCCTTCAGTAAATCAGTACCTAAATTGACATAATAGTCAGTTCCACCTCCTAGTAGGGGTATGGAGCCACTTGGTAATGGTGAATAATTAGGGGTGCAGAAATACCACTGATCCACTATAATGACCTTTCCATCCAATGGAAATAGGATGATACAAAATATAGTAGATAAGACGACTGTCATGGCATATGTCCAACTGTGACCCAACAAGAGATTATAGTCGAGTTTCTTATCCACGACTTCTACGTTCATCGTTACAGTTTTCCCAGCCAAAGTGATGGGAAAACTAGCTAAGTATCCTTTTGGGATAAAGGTGTGGCCGTCAAAATATTTAAGGGAGTTTGACAACGGGGATATGGTTGGGGAACCTAGGGGGAGCCAACATGAAGCTGACATGATGCATGTTGAAACACCTTCATCGATGACAGTTTTGTGTATACCTTTAGCTTTCGAAGTGATATGCACCAGAAATGCAAGTTGGTGGGAAAGGGGAGGTTTACACTTGTCCATTACAAAAATAGTAAGCATGGAATCCGTAGGGTTAATACCTCTGATAGCCAAAAGAAAATCTTTCCATTGGGTGGGGCATGTTTGTAATACCTCGAGCACTGACATAGCCGATAACACTTGCGCCAAATCCTCCCCAATGTTGTAGTGTTGGGTGGCACGTGCAGATGTATTATGCATTGTGCATCGAAGTGCCCCTTTTCGGGGTTGAGTTACAAAGTCCTCAACCGGCCTTTCGATATGAAAATCATTGGGTGGCGATGGGTTTTGACCTGAGGATGGTTCTGCTGCAAGAGTGACAGGAGCTCCATAAGATTTGGCTCTTGTGGTGAGTTCTACCATTTCAAATGTGTAAATGGTAGAAGATCCTTCACTAGCTGAAGGATGTTGCAAACCATTGTTTCCCCCTTGTGGGGGTTGTGGTTGGTTGGCAACTAGATTTTGCTGCTGTTGAGTAGGAAAAGGATTTCTAAGGATAGCGGGTGCCTTACCAGAATCCCTCTTAGCAAGGTAGTCTGTGCATTCTTGAATCTGTAGACAATGCCAAGTCGAGTGGTCTTCAACACAAATTTTGCATGGATATCTGGTGGTTTTATGCTTTTCCTCATCAGTAGGTGCAATAACCTTTTTTTTGGGGTTGGGTTGCTTAGGTGACTGCTCTTCAGAAGGAGCGGTCTTGTTCTTATTCTTCTTGTTCTTGCCACTAGATTTTTATGTAGACTGCACAGATTTTATCGTGGTGTCTGCAAGAGGAGTTGTTTTGCTAGAGGGGTCCATGGCCAATTTGGAAATGGAACCACTCATTTGTTTTACAATGGCCTCAGAGGTTGCGCCGATAATCCCGTCGGCGTGCACTCTAGGGTGTTGAGTAGTGGAAGCATTGGGGTTACCAGGAACATTGGGGATTATGTCGCAACGAGTTTCGGACTATGAATATATCAAATCTAAGTGTTGGGCATGACATATGGATTGGTCTTCTATGACCGCACCACTTAGAGCAACATCTCTAGTGATTTGTGGGAGTAAGGACTTACAAAACCAGTATGTTAAGAGAAAATCTGGGATGGAAGCTTTGACCAACTTAAGCCTATGTCTCCATTCATGAATATGATCAGAGATGTGGGTGGTAGTATCCTGATGAAAGGAAGTGAGGAGCTCTGTCCTATTCTCATAACGGATAGGTAACTGGAAATGCTTTAGGAATTCCATTGCTTAAGTATCAAAGGTGTTTACTGGCACGCGTGGTAACTCAATATACCATTTTTCTACATTGCTAGTGAGGGTGCGGGGAAAAAGATGTAACCAAACACCATCATCCATCATAGAGTTAGAAACACACCAGAGATGATAGGTGTTGATATGGGTGCCCAGATCCTCCCCTTGTTTTCCATCGAACTTTGGGATGTCCGTTGCTATTTTATGTGGGATCGATGGCCATTGTAAGTTGTGACAGATGGGGTCATTTGTCAACGTGTATAATTCGAGTATATCAAATGTTTCCACAAAAGGCAAAGAGTTAGGTGCCCTCGACTTGGACCATGGTGATGACGGATGACCTAAGGAGCTCTGCGCTCCTCCCATCGTTTGGTTCCTGATAGTGTACATGGGTTGCATGGTGTAGTAGTTGCTTTGCAGTATGGTGTTGTAGAGTGGATTTCCATGAGGATTTTGATACTGGGGTATGAAATTGCCCCGAGTATAAGCGGTACCCCCTTGACTCATTTGAGTATGTGAGTAGGGTACCCCCTTGGACTGGTTGGGAACCCCTTGTGGATTCCCACTCACACAGAACTAACCATTTAGCTTTGATTAACAGAGGGAACACTCATGTAAATTAGCGATTGACCATGCATGCTTGAGAATGGCGGGGGAATTGTGACTCTCCCTACCGCCATGTGCATATTGGGAAACCCCCCAAACATATAAATCAAGGGGTTGGAACTATACATTAGGGGCCGAACATATTGTTAGTAAATGGGAACCGCGCCCATAGTGCCGCATTGAGTGTTATATGGAGCACTATATGTGGCACTTGTCAAAGGTACATAGTGCGACACCATAGGGGTGGAACTTGGCATCTCATGGGTTCCACTCATATAGGGTGTCATGTGAGTTGTCGTACCTGGGACAAATGGGATAGCGTGATTCGCCATTACCGGTGTTGGTATAACTCTCATCTAGGGAAGTGGTAAAGGACCAACAGTGTCCCTAAAGTTCCACAACCCGTGATTTGTCGACTGGATAGATGGGAATGTTCCACCTATTGAAGAAGGAAGTACAAGTACCATGGGAGCCATGATAGGTTCCGACAGATTTGTGAGCGGAGTGTTAAAGTGAGGAAGAAATCCGTGAAGAAATCCTTATTGGAATCAGATGATCTTTGGATCAATCCTACCCAAAAATATGAGGTGCCATAAATAAGATGACCCACATGGGGTTTTAACAGTGTAACTTTAAGTCATAATCACAATAAATTCAAATTTCCTTAAATCAAAATAAATTCCTTCATATCCATATAAAAAATCAAATTAAAAATTCATAAACTAAATCATTGACATGGTTAAAACATTCACATGATTTACTGATCCTCAAAAGCTTCCAAATACCATTTTCATTAATAAGGAAAAACTCTAAATACATAAACCTGAACAGAAAGAAGTTGTCACTAATTCTTCTAGGGACATTTTTAAGAATACCCTCCAAGAATTGAGTATAGGAACACTTGCATTCTTAATTAAATTTCTTTTCAATTGATGAGGGTGGCTAGTGGTTTTTATTATTCATTTAGAAATTCATCTTGGGATTAAAGAGATGAATTATAAACCAAATTTTGTGTATTACCTTATTTTATATATAAATTTAATGGTTTTCTATTTTTATTTTAACAAATTGAAAAATAATACTTCATAGAAAATATTGAAATAATTTCTTACATTTTCCTAGTGCTACTATGCTAAGGGAAACAACTAACTATGAACATAGAAAGAGACTTGGTGAGTGGGAGAGGTTCACTAATAGGCCTAGAATAACATATTATACTTTCAGTCCATGAAATTTGTATACGTGACTAAGAAATAAATGAGAGAGAAAGTAGTATGGTAAATAATATTTGTGCTTAGAGTTGCACAACCTTGAATTGATTATATTACAATGCCAATGTTTCACTAGAAAATCTATCACATATATAAACAACAATGGTTTACTCTCATCCATTGCTTATAAAATATAAACCAACATGAACATCAGGATCTAGATTTAGTTACTCACATGTTTATAGAATATAAACCAACATGAACATCAAGATCTCAATTTAGTTACTCAAGAAACCTAAATTTTCATGAACCAAATTTAATAAGAAAAATAATTAACAAAATATATATATTTTTTTGTTCTGATAAAATAATATAATTATATGGCACAATCTACCTCATAGAGAAAATACATTTTTTCACAAGATTATGCTGTGATACAAAATTAAGGTAAATAGGAATATGAAAAAATTATTAAAACTTAATCTTCCGCAAGGAGTTCATTAGCTACTTGGAAAGCAGTTGAAATAAGCACACGCAATAGTCTAGTATTTGTCAGATGAAGTAAAACTAACGAAAAGCAGCTGAAATAAGCACACGCAATGGTCTAGTATTTGTCAGATGAAGTAAAACTAACGAAAACCTAATAATAATATTGTTCCTTGATTCATAGATTGAAACTTTTCAAAACGTCCAAAGTATTCGGCTATTTACCTGCATATTTGGATTCAACATCCTCAAAAACCCCAACACACTTTCATTTTGAAGGGATTACCCATCAAGCTTGTGATTTCAATAAATTTTTGCGATTTCAATAAATTGTTGCGGGATTTTAGAGAAATTTGACCCAAAAAACCCACCCAATAATATTTGGTCGTTTACTTTTTTCAATTACAAAGTTAAAAAACATAAAAATAATAAATGAGGAATGGGATTTGATTTGTTTAAGGAGAGGTCTTTGACTATTAAGTATCACTTACTCGATGGTATTAATTGAACATTATTTGATTTGCTTATGGATATATGTATCAATTGGGATGTATTCTGCTATCTAGATGCTTTCCTTCCAAGAGAGTTAAATATATTATTATTATGGTCACAACCAAGCTTGAAACCAAATTGGTGTATAAGACCCCCTTGTTTGTGGGACAAGGGCCTCCTCTACAAGTCTAAAAAGACATATATATTCTAACCATTGCTACAATTTTAAGAAATATCGTGTGATTATCTCAAATATCTCATTCTATTGAATATTTAAAAATGCTCCAACATTTTCTATGAGAACATGTTCCCCTCCTTGACACCCTTCTCTCTATTTAATGGGTAAATATACGAGAGCATTTAATGATTTAATAGGTTGTATTAATGGATTATATTGAATGTGTTTTTATATTTAAGTATCACTTAGTGGATGGTATTAATTGAACATTATTTGATTTTCTTATGGATCTATGTATCATTGGGGATGTATTAGGATGTTTGGATGCTTTCCTTCCAAGATAGTTATATATATTATTATTATGGTCACAACCAAGCTAGAAACCAAATTTTTGTATGAGACCCCATTGTTTGTGGGACAAGGGCCTCCCCTAGACCACTGTAAAAAGACATATACATTCTAACCATTACTACAATTTTAAGAAAAATTGTGTGATTATATTAAATGTGTGATTTTGTTGAATATTTAAAGATGCTCCACTGCCCCAATGAAACTATTTGCTAGCACTAGGATAGATGGAGATCCAATAGGGTAGCTAATGGGTAAATATAAGAGAGAATTTAATGATTCTATGGGTTTAATGGGTTGTATTACTGGATTACATTAAATGTGTGTTTATATTTAATATTTAAGAACCCAACCAATTAGTTTAAGTGGCCTAGATGATATCCTTGCTATTTGTTGTTGGAACCCACGGTAATCTACTTACCTTTTTCTATCCACCCATGGTAACCTACTTACACTTTGCTAATCACTAAATATGGGAAAAAATATTTGGTTGTTTACTTTTTTTATAATTCAAAAATTAAAAAACATAAAAATAATAAATAAGAAATGGGATTTGATTTGTTTATGGAAATTTCTTTGACCATTGAATATTTAAAGATGCTCCAACATATTTATGTGAGAACTTGTTGGCCTCCGTCGCACCTTCTCTCCATTTCTTCCCTTTTCCCCAATGAAACAATGAAATTATTTCCTAGAACTAGATGGAGATCCAATAGGGTAGCTAATGGGTAAATATAAGACAAAATTTAATGATTTAATGGATTGTATTACTTGATTACATTAAATGTGAGTTTATATTTAATATTTAAGAGCCTCACTGTTAGTTTAAGTGGCCTAGAACTAGATGATATCCTTGCTATTTGTTGTTGGGACCCATGGTAATCTACTTAAGGTTTTTTATCCACTAAATGTGGGAAAAAATATTTCGTGGTTTACTGTTTTTAATTCCAAAGTTAAAAAACATAAAAATAATAAATAAGGAATGGGATTTGACTTGAAACTTCTATGAATATTAAGCATCGCTTAGTGGAGCAGTAGTCTAACTAGCAAGAGGAATTGCATGGAATGTTATGGAAATTCTGATCATATTTGGAGAAAATCCTTCGTAAATCCAAGTTATAGTTGTTAAATTTCAAAATTTTAGGTGTCCTATATGTTTTTGATGGTGTTGAATCCATTTCCACCATTAAAAACACAATTCAAACACTCTCTTTTGGCATTATGATTCTGGTTTGGTTCTATGGTACAGGTGTTGTACTTGATGGAAACTCACTCAAGTGGCAAAATTCCGTTGATGCTCTCAAAATGATGGAAATTAAGAGGTTCGTAGGTGCATCATTGAAAAGGTGCGGACCCGCAGGTTTCCCGTCCAGGAAGTGCGGACATACCTGCAGGTTATCGGTTCATAAGGTGCGGTCCCCCACTTCACTCATTCCAATGCAAAGAAGCGCACTCGCGTGGGGTTTCTTATGTTTCGCCCTTGGTATTTAGCTCGTCGATTCATGATCCTATGGTTTTGCCCCGTGGTATAGGATCTAATTTATTGAACCCCAGTTTGGATCCCTTGTATTTTTTTTTTATGGTTTTGTCCCATGGTGTGGATAAGGGTTTCACTATAAAAAGGGGAAGGAGATCACTTGACTAGTCACTTGTGAAATTTGAATATCTTAAGATCTGAAATTTTGGGTGATTGGTTTTATAAAGCTAGATCTAAATCAAGAAAAAAAATTAAGGCGAATCTATTGATAAGTCGTGATCTATCGAGCGCATGATCAGATCTGTGGATGTGACTCACTGAGGCACATTGGAGGACTATTAATTTGGCCCTAATTAGAGGTTCGCAGTAGATCCACGGTGTGAGTGCGAGGGTATGCAGCACAGGAGAAGGCACAGTGCGGGGGTACGCAGTGCAGCAGAAGGCGCAGTGCGACGTACACAGCTTAGAAGAAAGCACATTGCGGAGGTATGTAGAGGCACAAAAGGACCAGTGCGGAGGTACGCTGTCAGATGGACAGTGAAGGTGTGGATCTGAGCTGAGGTACATAGTTCAGAAGAAGGAGTAAGTGCGTTGGTATGCATAGTAACAAAGGGATACAGTGTGGATCTCCGCAGTTCAGGCACAGAAAGACTACGGATATCCGCAGGTTTATATTGGTGAAATTGCGGATGCGTCTTGAAACATTTGTTGGCTATCTTTTATCTATTGCTGTAGAGTTTTGGGTTTAGATTTCTGGTATTACTTTTCTGTTTATAGCATTCTGAGAAGTTGGGTAATCCATTGGTTGATTGTATAAGGAGATCGGGTGATTTGCATGTACTTGATGATTATTTGATCTTCTTGGATCCAGTCTGAAAATTAATGAAATGTGGTCCTTATAGAAGTAAAAGAGCAAAGGGGGTTGTAGCTCCCTTCCAGGAGAGACTGGAAAACGAGAGAGAGTTGTAGCTCTCTGCAGGTTGCAGCCTGTGTACTGGTAAAGGACTGCACCAGTACAAAATCCTTGTAAAAGAAGTTTCTAATTCAAAGAAGATACAGACATATTTCAGCAAGTGGTTTTCACCCACATTGAGTTTCCACCTTATATCTGGTGTTCTTTGGTGTGCTTATCTATTTTTCTTGTTCTTGTTCATTATTATATGGCACTCACATACAAATTAATGATCAATATTTGAAGAATAAATTAAAGTATAAATCTGGAAGGCATATTGAAAAGAATTTGATAATACTGATTCACCCCCCCTCTCAGTATTATTTCCAACAATTGGTATCAGAGCAGGTTCTTCAGAAGAAGCTTGATCGCTTGAAGAAAGATCTTTCATCATGAGCAACTACGAGAGGGAAGCATCAATCAGGCCACCGATTTTTTATGGGAAAAACTTCATTTATTGGAAGGTAAGAGTTACTGTCTATCTTCAATCCCTTGGTACAGAAGTTTGGGATATCATAGATACACAGTATACTTTTCCATCAACAACTCCTACAGATCCGGCTGAGAAGAAGAAATATGAAACAAATGCAAAGGTGGTTAATACTCTATTAGCATGCCTATCTCAATCAGAATTTGTTAAGGTAATGCAGTTTAAATCCACAAAAGAGATATGGGACAAAATTGTTCTGAGCTATGAAGGAGATGATCAGGTAAAACGAGCAAAACTTCAAACCCTCAGAATTCAGTATGAAAATCTGAGGATTTATAATGATGAAAGTGTGACTAACTATTTTCTTCATCTAGATGAGATTGTTAATTGTATGAAAAATTTGGGTGAAGAATAAAAGAGGTTGTTGTGGTTGAAAAGGTTCTAAGATCTTTGTCCCCTAGGTTTGAGTCTAAAGTTTCTATAATAGAAGAAAAAGAGAATCTACAAAGCCTTAAAATGTCACAGCTGCACGGAATTCTAACTGCTTATGAAATGAGGAAAGGAGGTTCATGAGACAGGAGAGAAGCTGCCTTCAAGGCTTCAGGCAAAGGAGAGTACTATGAGTTAGGACATGTGTCAGAAGAAGAAGAAGAATCAAATTTTGTCAGAAATCTTCAATGTGGCACTGTTCGTTTCCGAGGTAAGTTACCTTTCAAATGCTTTGCTTGTGGAAGAATCGATCACTATGCTACCAAATGTCCTCACAAGGATAAGATAAGAATGTCATACAAAATGGATCTTCAAAAATAAGTTGAGTGAAAATGGGGAAGTAATTAGAAACAAGGCCAGACTTGTGTGTAAAGGGTATGCTCAACAAGAAGGAATAGACTTTGAAGAAACATTTGCTCCTGTTGCTAGACTTGAGGCCATCCGAATGTTCCTTGCTCTCTCAAGCTTTCAGAAGTTCAAAGTATTTCAAATCGACGTAAAATCAGCTTTTCTGAATGGAGACTTAGAAGAAGAAGTATACATTGAGCAACCATATGGTTTCATCTTTGGGAATGATCCAAATCTTGTATGCAGACTAAAAAAGTCTCTCTATGGTCTTAAACAGACTCCAAGGGCTTGGTACTACCATTTGGACAAATATATTCATCAACAAGGTTTGTCAAAGGGATCAGCAGATAGCGATCTTTATATAAAAATTGAAAATGACAAATTATTAATACTTGTTGTGTATGTAGATGATATTATCTTTGGCAGCAATGAAGAAGCTATGAGTCAAAGCTTTGCCTTGGTGATGCAGAAAGAATTCAAAATTTCTTTGCTTGGAGAACTGACATATTTTCTTGGACCGCAAATCCAACAAAATGAAGGCGGGATCTTCTTGTCTCAAACCAAGTATCTCAAGCAAAGTTTGAAGAAATATGGCATGGAAGATGCAAAACCAGTATGTAGCCCCATGGTCACAAGATGTAGCCTAAGTGAAAATGATGAATCAGCAGCAGTGCATCAACCAACCTACAGATCTATGATTGGAAGTCTACTTTATTTAACAGGTACCCGACCAGACATCGTGGATGCAGTGGGAATAGTTGGAAGATTTCAGGAAAATCCAAAGGAAACTCATCATCAGGCAGTGAAGAGAATTTTCAAATAACTTAAAGGAACTCAAAACTATGGCTTATGGTATCATAGAGATACAGATCTCACACTTCATGCTTATATAGATGCAGATTGGGCCGGAAGCGTGGATGACAGGAAGAGCACAAGTGGTGGTGCATTCTTATGGGTTCCAGATTAGTATCTTGCTTCAGCAAGAAACAGAGTTTGATTGCTTTATCTACAGCTGAAGCAGAATATGTGGCTGTTGTATCTTGTTGCACTCAACTCCTTCTGATGATGTAGACCTTGCATGATTTTCAAATCACTTGTACTCCACCTATCTCCATTTTATGTGATAATACAAGTGCAATCAGCATTTCAAAGAACCCAGTCATGCATTCAAAGGCCAAGCATATACCGATAAAGTATCACTTTCTCAAGGAACAAGTGCTTGAAAAAAAGGTCAAGTTGGAGTATGTTACTTCTAAGGAACAAGTTGCTGATATACTCACAAAACCATTGCCCAGGGAGACCTTTGAATACCTCAGGCAAAAGTTGGGGGTTTTTGATGCATCATCTTGTTGTTAAATCTCATCTGTTTTAGTGATTGTTGGTTGTAAGCAAGTTTCATATCGGGTATACGCGTACATTTGCTGGGTTGCGGATTAGTCGAAGATCGAATGGCATAGGTTCAGGGGGAGCATATAATGCATTGTTGGCATCTTGGAGGAAGTACAGAAGGAGATCATGGATGCTGATCTGAATAGTGCTACAATATGTCTCTATCTCTTTCATGGTCAATTATGGTGTTTGGTGGATTATGGTTCTTCTTGAAGAAATTTCTTTCCTTTTGCAGATCTGGTTTATAGTTAGGGGGAGCATGTTCTCAGAGGGAGCATAACCTTTTTCCCTTGATGTCAAAGGGGGAGAATGATGTTGAGGATCTTAAAGTTGACATCAAGTCCAAAGGGGGAGATTGTTGGCATTATGATTCCAGTTTGGTTCTATGGTACAAGTGTTGTACTTGATGGCAACTCACTCAAGTGGAAAAATTCTATTCAAGCTCTCAAAATGATGGAAAATAAGAGGTTCGCAGGTGCATCATTCAAAAGGTGCGGACCCCCAGGTTCGATGTCCAGGAAGTGCGGACATACCCGCAGGTTATCGGTTCATAAGGTGCAGTCCCCCAATTCACTCACTCCAATGCAGAGAAGCACATTCACATGGGGTTTCTTATGTTTGGCCCTTGGTATTTAGCCCGTCGATTCATGATCCTATGGTTTTGGCCCGTGGTATAGGATCTAATTTATTGAACCCCGGTTTGGAACCCTTGTATTGGTTTTTGATGGTTTTGTCCCATGGTGTGGTTAAGGGTTTGACTATAAAAAGGGGAAGGAGATCACTTGGCTAGTCACTTGTGAAATTTGAATATCTTAAGATCTGAAATTTTGGGTGATTGGTTTTACAAAGCTGGATCTAAGTCAAGAAAAAAATTTAAGGTGAATCTATTGATAAGTCGTGATCTCTTGGGTGCATGATCAGATCTGTGGATCTTACTAACTGTGGCACATTGGAGGACTATTAATTTGGCCCTAATCAGAGGTTCGTAGGCGATCCACGACGTGAGTGCGGGGGTACGCAGCATAGGAGAAGGTGCAGTGCGGGGGTATGCAGCGCAGTAAAAGGCGCAGTGCGAGGTACACAACTTAGAAGAAAGCACATTGTGGAGGTATGCAGAGGCACAAAAGGACAAGTGTAGAGGTACGCTGTCAGACGAACAGTGAAGGTGTGAATCTGAGCTGAGGTACACAGTTCAGCAGAAGGAGTAAGTGCGTTGGTACGCAGAGTAGCAGAAGGATACACTGCGGATCTGCGCAGTTCAGGTACAGAAAGACTGCGGATATCCACAGGTTTATATTGGTGAAGTTGCGGACCTGTCTTAAAACATTTGTTGGCTGTCTTTTATCTATTGTTGCATAGTTCTGGGTTTAGATTTCTGGTATTACTTTTATGTTTATAGCATTCTGAGAAGTTGGGTGATTCATTGGTTGATTGTATAAGGAGATTGGGTGATTTGCATGTACTTGATGATTATTTGATCTTATTGGATCCAGTCTAAAAATTAATGAGACGTGGTCCTTAAAGAAGTAGAAGGGCAAAGGGGGTTGTAGCTCCCTTCCAGGAGAGACTGGAAAATGAGAGAGAGTTGTAGCTCTCTACAGGTTGCAGCCTGCGTATTGGTAAAGGACTGCACCAGTACAAAATCCTTGTGAAAGAAGTTTCTAATTGAAAGAAGATAGAGACATATTGCGGCAGGTAGTTTTCACACACATTGGGTTTCCACCTTATATATGGTGTTCTTTGGTGTGCTTATCTATTTTTATTGTTCTTGTTCATTATTATATGGCACTGACATACAAATTAATGATCAATATCTGAAGAATAAATTAAAGTATAAATATGGAAGGCATATTGAAAAGAATTTGATAATACTGATTCACCCCCCCTCTCAGTATTATTTCCAACAGTTGGTATCAGAGAAGGTTCTTCAGAAGAAGCTTGATTGCTTGAAGAAAGATCTTTCATCATGAGCAACTACGAGAGGGAAGCATCAATCGGGCCATTGATTTTTTATGGGACAAACTTCGTTTATTGGAAGGTAAGAGTTACTGCCTATCTTCAATCTCTTGGTACTGAAGTCTGGGATATCATAGATACAGGGTATACTTTTCCATCAGCAACTCCTACAGATCCGACAGAGAAGAAGAAATATGAAACAAATGCAAAGGCGGTTAATACTCTATTAGGATGCCTATATCAATCAGAATTTGTTAAGGTAATGTATTTTATATCCGCAAAAGAGATATGGGACAAAATTGTTCTGAGCTATGAAGGAGATGATCAGGTAAAATGAGCAAAACTTCAAACCCTCATAATCCAGTATGAAAATCTCAGGATGTATAATGATGAAAGTGTGACTAACTATTTTCTTCATGTAGATGAGATTTTTAATTGTATGAAAAATTTGGGTGAAGAAATAAAAGAGGTTGTTGTGGTTGAAAAGGTTTTAAGATCTTTGTCCCCTAGGTTTGAATCTAAAGTTTCTACAATAGAAGAAAAAGAGAATCTACAAAGCCTTAAAATGTCACAGTTGCACGGAATTCTAACTACTTATGAAATGAGGAAAGGAGGTCCATGAGACAGGAGAGAAGTTGCCTTCAAGGCTTCAGGAAAAGGAGAGTACTATGAGTCAGGACATGTGTTAGAAGAAGAAGAAGAATCAAATTTTGTCAGAAATCTTCAACGGGGTACTGGTCATTTCCGAGGTAAGTTACATTTCAAATGCTTTGCTTGTGGAAGAATCGGTCACTATGCTGCCAAATGTCCTCACAAGGATAAGATTGACAAAGGAAAGGAACCTGTTAAATGGAATAAGAAACAGAATGCAACTAAGAAAAGTTACTACACTCATGAAGACAGTGATGGCCTATCAAATAGTGACGAAGATGAACGAGGTAATAATTATAAACTTTTAATGGGCTTTCAAGATGATGATTACATGGATGCTATAGATGTGGATGACTTTTATGAAGAGATTTCTAGACTTAAGACATGTTTAGAAGAAAAGAATGTGATCATTGATACTTTGCAATTTCAACTTGATGAAATAGAAAAATCTCTTGAGAAGCTAGAATGTGAAATTGTTGGTCTTAGAAAAGAAATTGAGAAAACAAAGGTTCTTAATCTTAAGTTTGTTAAAGGATCTGAAACTCTCGATGAGATTATCAATTTACAAGGTTCTCCAATAATCAAGATAGGTCTAGGTTATAATGGAGAAACATCTCAAGCATCCACCTCAAAGAGTTATCTTGATGCGGCAAGGAGGAATGAGCAAAAGCCCAATGGAGATCATCAGGTAAAGCAGGGACAAATTACATCAAGAAAAAATAGCGACTACCAGGTAAACCAGGGGCAATCCATCTTAAGGGTGAAAAAAAGCTACAACCAGCCACAGGTAAAAAATTCTCAAATTGCTTCAAGAATGGATGACAATAGAAACTACAACCATTTGGCCGATAGATTTGATAATCGCAGAATTTTCTTCAATGGACAATGATTCTCTTGCCATAAATTTGGTCACAAAGCAGCTCAATGTGTTGCCTATAAGACAATCATGACTAGAGATGCTCGAAAACAAAGAAGTATGATCGGGATTACGAAAAGGACCTATAAAAATTTTTCGGCCCTTGAAAATGAAATTGAATGTTTAACTTGTAATAACTTTGGTCATGAAGATTCTGAATGCAGGAGCAGGTTTCAACAGACAAAGGAACAAGCCTCAAGCACCCGAACATGGAGAATAAAGGAACCACAACCGGAAAGATGTGGGATAGCTTTTTATGCAGAAGGGCAGGAAAATCAATGGTACATCGATAGAAGATGTTCGAAGCATATGACAGGTGATAAAGAAAAACTTGAATCATATACTGCTTTAGAAAAGGGTAAGAAAGTTTCTTTTGGAAATGATACCCCTGCAGCCATAAAAGGAAAAGGCACTACTCATTTGAAAGAAAAGGTCAAAGCTAGAAATGTTTTGTATGTTGATGGCTTGAAGCATAATCTACTAAGTGTCAGTCAGATGCGCGATCAAGGAACTGAGGTAATATTTCGATCAAATGGATGTAGCGTTCGTGATCTTGATACAGGAAAAACAGTGATCAAAGGCAAAAGAACTCCAAATAACCTATACATATTTGAGGAAGGAAAACGACAATGCTATTTTGAGCAAAGATGATGAACATTGGTTATGGCACTAGAGGTTGGGGCATCTAAGCTTTTCACAAATAAGGAAAGCATGCAAATACCAGGCAGTTTGTGGTCTTCCAGATATCAAAATTCCAAACAACACCATATGCAAATCATGTCAGTTTGGTAAGAAAACCAGAACTAACTTCCCTGAGAAGGAATGATCGGCCAGCAAACATCTTGAACTAGTTCATACAGATGTATGTGGTCCATTTAGGACAAGGTCACCTCGAGGAGAAGAATAATTTATATTATTCATTGATGACTTCTCCAGGATGGCTTGGTTGGGACTTATGAAACACAAGGACGAAGCATTCGAAAAATTCAAATCTTTCAAAGCCTTGGCAGAAAACGAATCAAATCACAAAATTAAGTGCCTAGGTCCGATAGAGGTGGGGAGTTTACCCCAAATGAATTTTTCAATTTCTGTGAAGAACATGGAATAAGAAGGGAATTCTCTACAGCTAGGACTCCTCAGAAAAATGGAGTGGTGGAAAGGATGAATAGAACGGTCCAACAAATGGCTCGTGCTATGCTTGATGAGTCTGGGACTCCCGCAACCTTCTGGGGTGAAGATGCTTTTGTTGCGGTTGTTATTCTCAACAAAACAAATGTCTGAGTAAACAACACTCAAACTCCTCATGAGCTCTGGTATGGTGAGACTCCTTCGATAAAGCATTTCAAAATTTTTGGGAGAAAATGCTATATTAAGAATACTGATGAACAACTTGGAAAACTTGAACCTAGAGCAGATGAAGGCATTCTCCTTGGTTATTCTCCCCACAGCAAAGCATATCAGTGTTACAATAAAAGGCTTGGAAGAATTGTTGAAAGCATTGATGTAGTGGTTGATGAAAAAGGATACATCCCTAGGCATGTAAATCATGAAAATATCGAAGAGAATGTAGACTACTCTCCAAATCAGATAGATGATGAAGAAGAACCTCAAGAGGCACCAAAGGAATAGATAAGGATAGATGAGAAGACTCCATCCAGGTACGTTGAGAAGAATCATCCATAATATTAGATTTTTGGGTAGAAAGAAGCAGGTATACAAACAAGAAGAACAATTGCAGAAGCCTCAAGCTATTTGGAATTTCTATCCTCCACTGAACTACAAAATGTAAGAGAGGCATGCAAAGATGAATGCTGGGTCAAGGCCATGGATGAAGAACTTGAGCATATCGAAAAGAACAACACTTGGGAGTTGGTTCCTAGACCAAAAGATAAGAATGTCATTGGGAAAAAATGGATCTTCAAAAATAAGTTGAATGAAAATGATGAAGTAATTAGAAACAAGGCCAGACTTGTGTGTAAAGGGTATGCTCAACAAGAAGGAATAGACTTTGAAGAAACATTTTGTCCTGTTGCTAGACTTGAGGCCATTCGAATGTTCCTTGCTCTCTCAAGCTTTCAGAAGTTCAAAGTATTTCAAATGGACGTAAAATCAGCTTTTTTGAATGGAGACTTAGAAGAAGAAGTGTACATTGAGCAACCATATGGTTTCATCCTTAAGAATTATCCCAATCTTGTATGCAGACTAAAAAAGGCTCTCTATGCTCTTAAATAGGCTCCAAGGGCTTGGTACTACCGTTTGGACAAATATCTTCATCAACAAGGTTTCTCAAAGGGATCAGCAGATAGAAATCTTTATATAAAAATTGAAAATGACAAATTACTAATACTTGTTGTGTATGTAGATGATATTATCTTTGGCAGCAATGAAGAAGCTATGAGTCAAAGCTTTGCCTTGGTGATGGAGAAAGAATTCAAAATTTCTTTGCTTGGAGAACTGACATATTTTCTTGGACTACAAATCCAACAAAATGAAGGTGGGATCTTCTTGTCTCAAACCAAGTATCTCAAGTAGATTTTGAAGAAATATGATATGGAAGATGCAAAACCAGTATGTACCCCCATGGTCACAGGATGTAGCCTCAGTGAAAATGATGAATCAGCAGCAGTGCATCAACCAACCTATAGATCTATGATTGGAAGTCTACTTTATTTAACATGTACCTGACCAGACATCATGCATGCAGTGGGAATAGTTGGAAGATTTCAAGCAAATCCAAAGGAAACTCATCTTCAGGTTGTGAAGAGAATTTTCAAATACCTTCAAGGTGTTAGAGTCGGTCTTGAGCCCTCCATCAGTGATCAAAACTCTTTGCATTTGCATAGGTAGGTGTCTCATCAGTGTCATGTTTTGCATTCCATTAGGCATGCCATAACCCTGATGGAGGAGCTGGTGTCTTTGTACCCCTCTTGGCATTGCTGGATCAGGTCATATCAGTCATTAAGCTCTTTCAAAGCTTGTATTGTTTTGTCTTGAAGTCAAATTCCTAGGTCTAGGGTTTTGGTCATTTATCTCTGCAAGGTCATGTCTCTGAAAGTTCATAAGTGCTCAGCAAGCCAGAGGGAGGATTGTTAAGATGTTTCTTCGATATTTTTATCTTGTACAGTTCATTTTCACCTTGGATTTAAAAACTCTGTTTTTAAAGCTAACGTCATTTTAAATTTTTGTAAAAAGTGATGAAATTTCAAAAAGACTTCAAAAGGGCAGCAGTAACCCTGGTCCCCTTGCCAAGATCCCTCAGATGATCTCCCTGCAAAAAGAATCAAGTCAAAGCACTAAAAGAGTAAATTTCAGGACAAAGGAAGCCAAAAAGTCAGTTTTAAAAAGTGTCAATGAGAAAACTTTAGAAAGTGGGTTTGAGCATGAAATTTTTTTAAATGAAACCTATAAACACTCAATCTTCCTCCTTTTACTCTCATTGTGCATCCAAGGCATTGAGGAGTGAGAGTGAGCAAGCATTCAAGAGTTTTGGGCAAAGTCTGGTCGAATTCGGGCTCAGGACAGGCGCGCGACCCATCAGCGCCATTTCCGCAGTGTATTTTGTAACGGGCACGACCCGTCAAGCGCGCGCGACCCATTGGGCATGGTGCGCGACCCGTCAAGGTTTCCCCTGCAAACCCGAAATAAAATCGCTCAAACTCCCTCAAATCTTCAAGATTGTTCGAGGTAGGCCCTCTATACTTCAGTTTGGTGGTTGGTTATGATTGATGACCCTCATGCTTGTGTTTAAAAGTTAAATTGTGCAAGTGGAAGAAATTTCAAATGACTGTAATGTTAATGGTTAAATGTGCTAGGGTTTGTGTTGTTTGAAGGTTTTTTCCCTTGGTAAATTGTTTCCCTCCTTCCCTTTGTACTCATATTTGCATTCATATCTATTTTCCCCATGCTATGTTGTAAATAATTGCAAACCCTCCCCTCTCCCTAATCACCAAAAATACAAACCCTACCCCCCTCCCAAAGCATCAAAAACTCAAACCCTACTCTTGCTTCACCATATGCATGCTATAAACATAAAAATTTCTTGGTGAATATGTGAAAGGTCTTGTAAATAAGTTTCCAAATGTCCCCTTGTTACATACATGTATTCCCTTATGTTCACTGTTTATACATGTATTCCTATATGCAGTGATTTTGTAAATGATTCCCTATATCCCTGTTATGTACATGTATGCCTGTATATATGCAAATATTTGTTTGCAATGTATTCCCTAAATTCCCTGTTATTCATATATTCCCAATTCCTTGTGCAAGAGGTCCCTCTCCTAACATTTCCCTCATGTCATTGTCCCCTTGAAACAACATAGAGTTCAACACTTTTACAGGCAGAAACAGTAGTACATTTTGTCCACTCTGCTCCTCAAACATGTCAGAAACCGAAACTTATGAGTAGAGTGATGACCAAGCATCAGTGTCTGAGGTTGAGGTACAGAGGAGGCCACATAGGGGTGGAAAAGGTGGCAATCATAGGAGAGAGGAACCTACTTCTTTGGCAGGTCTACAAGCTTGTCCTATGGCAGTTTCTTGCTTTCAGTACATGTCCTGTTATGAGTTTTGTGAGAGGACCTCTCGGATTCAGCATCACTGAGAATTGGCCCGCCTCTTTGTCTTGAACTTACATGAGGGTCATGTTAACCTTGCTGGGGTGGATTTCATTTTGACACCCGAGATCATTGCATAGGCTACAGGGATTCCAAATGTCGGGGAGATTTGGAATAAATGCAAGGTATTGGATATAGTTCACTTTGAGCCTTTTGTCCGGCCACCATTCATGAGACATTTCGCCGGTGTGTTTCCTTTCAGGTTCCTCCGGAGTCAGTATACCCCCATGATGAGACTCATTATGCTTTATTTCACCTGTGAGGGAAGATGTTCCCAGGTATACTCATATCACATTCACCTCTTGATGCACTTCACTCGAGTGCGGATGATGAACATCCCGGTCTTCTTTTATCAGAACATTGAGAAGATGGTGTCCATGATGCAGAGGAAGAGCCCAGCACAGCAGTACAGGAGCCTTTATCATTATGGTTTGATTCAGCTAGTGGTACTGCATCAGTTGACTCAGCAGGGCATCTCATGGGAGGAGTTCATTTCCCGTGAGTTTTTCACAGCACCACCTTCACCACATCATGGGGTTGTTCACGAGGAGGGAGGACCATCACAGCAGCATGACATCCCTGTCACTATACATGTCAGCTCCTCACCTCTGGTTACATATCAGAAAGGCCCGAGGGCCTTATTTGCAACAACTAGGCGAGTACTATCTCCACAGCAGGTGGAAGGGGTCTCGCCTTCATCATCGGCTCAGCGAGTGTTATCTCCACATCAGGTGGAAGGGGCCTCACTTTCTTCACCAGCACAGGTACCAGAGAGGGGCAAACAACCCATGATTGATGAGGGTCCATCAGGAGTTCCCGATATTGAGCTTGTTGATCTAGAGGCTAGTTCTCCGAGCCAAGAGGCAAAGGAGACCATTCAGCATCTCAGAGCTGAAAATGATGCCTTGCAGAGGCGATTAGAGGGGGCACAATGGACCATCACATACCTTGAGCAGCGCAACAAACAATTGGAAGATGAGCAGGCACTTGATGAGTTATGGAGGATTCATAGTGACCGAGTCTTGAACCGAAGAAGACCCAGTGATCCCTTGCCCACTGACCGAGAGTCCATGCTCATCCAGGAGAATGCACACTTAGAGAGGCTATTGACTAAGGCCAACCAAGAGAAGAAATTGCTGAGGAACATGAAAAACCATTACTGGGCAAGAATGCATGTGTGCAAGGCCAAGATGAAAATGTTTCAAAGGCGGTTGTCCGAGGCCCTAAAACGGAAAAAGAAGACCAATCCACTCCGTATCTTGGCTGAGGCTTCCCTCAAAGATAAAGGCACTAATTAGCTCAACCACAGCATAAATCCCAAAATTTTTTGAGAATTTTGGGTGAATTTTGGCAATTTGCAGGTTTTTCCCATTAACGGGTCTCACCCCGCGCGCGGCCCTACATCATGGCAACTCAGTTTGGCAAAAACTCAGCATTCCTAGATTTTTCATGCAAAGTTACACATGCCTGTGAATGGACTTGAGAGTTTATGAAGTTTTGGGCCTCCAAAAGGTCAAAATACTAGCAAAAAATGACTTTCTGGCCCTTTTTTGAGTTGCAAAAACCAGTCTTGGGAGAATTACGTTTTGACAGGGAAAATGACCTCCAAATGAAAAAATTCCAGTTGGGTGGGAAAGTAGAATCACAGACCTTTCCAACAAGCCCACTTTTACTCAATTTGGCCACCTAAAAGTGCCTCAAACATCACTCCAAAGGTGCGCGACCCATCAGGGGAGGCGCGCGACCCGTCAGACAATTTTTGCCAGATTGCATTGTACAGCTCAGAAAACGCAGTTTTGACCCAGTTTGACTTTTTGGGGTGGAAGATGATTATCTTTGATGTAATTATTGTAACTCTAAGACACTTTTACTCTTGTTTAACACTTCTAGAAGATTCATTCATGTAAAGGGTAAATATTTAATGAATGGATTGGTTTCCTAGCTTATAGAGGCAAGTTGTTTTGACTGCCTAGATTGTAGTGCTTAGTTTAGAAGTGGTTGAAACATCTCCTAGGATAGTGAGCTCGACCCATGGAGGTAGGGAAAGAGGTTAGATCATCTATATTATGTACTTTCTTGCTCATTTTCATGGTTGGACTCTTGAGGGAGAAGCTATCATTGTATTATTTCACTGTATCTCTGCAATTTTAGGCTAAGGAAGACCAGGGTTTTGCAGTCCTTTTTGGGATTCTTGTGGTTTCATGTATTGATGGAGTGCTTCTTAATGTTCTTGTAAGTGTGTTATGTGACTCATCTCCTTTCTTTCCTTCTGCATATTAAACAAATGAAGTGTTAAAGTAAGAATTCATGCTTGCCATGCTCTGCTTTTAAATTTGTTTAATTTCTATGTTTTCTACTGTTTAAGGAGAATTCAAAGTATTATTTGCTCTCCTTAGCTCCTCACCGGTCTTTTCCATCCACTCACCTCAATCAAAGGCATCAATACGGTCTCCTACCTCGCCCCAAAGAACCCCCTGCAGAAACTGTGTCAAATCCCCGCACCCAAAATTGCAATTCCTCAATTTGCCACCAAAAACCAAAAAAACCCCAAATCAACCTTTTTAATCAGTTTACTAGCCTAATATCAGTGTTACCTTGTTGTTCATCTCATCCCATTGAAGATCTGCTGAGATTGACCGGAGAGAGCCTTCTCCTGCCCCGTAGGGCTAGCTACGAGGCTAAATGGTTTGATGTAGCCTTGAGGTTTACCTTTCTCAGCCTGAGGTGAAATTTCAAGCGCTAACATACTGGCGAACATACTGGGGAGAACAATTAATCGTTTGCTCATTGACGTGTTATTTCATAAGTCTTAGACGGAGCCTGAAGTTACGCTAGGTAGCCTTCGAAAATGCTCTTGTTTTACATCAACGTTAGTAGATAAACGCTGCTTCAGTCAATCTCCGTGAGCTTGTGAATGTAGCACTTCATTGACACTTTATCCCAGTATAATTGTGAACTCTGAGCCGTGGATGATAGGTTGAGAGTTTTCACAGGCTGAATGGTTTTTCTTTCCTAGTCTTTTTGAGAAAACAAGCTGGCTACAGATCCTAGACCCATTTTCAGATCTCATTCATGCCCAGCAATTTTTGATTATCTTGAAGATTTAGATTTTGACGAAAGCTTTGAGTTGTCTCTGTTTAAAGCCAAGTCTGAAAGTGCGCTCGATTCTCTAGTCCTTGACCCTGACTTTGCAGCTGCTATTGAATTTGAGAGACATAACAAATTGGTTGAAAATTTTATCTTGCGACATCTCCAGACACGTGTTCAAGCTACTACCCTTGCTGATTTGTTGAGAATATCTCTGATCACATTGGATCCACTATCACGGCTCACGAAGAATCTTATCCTCCTTATGTTTCAGTTTCGCCTATAATCACATATCTTGAATCCACAGTCGGTTCTCCTCCTACACCCCATACCCCTCCCACTTCTCCTACTCCTCCGACTTCCCCAACTCCACAACCTACACCTCCACTTATTATAGTCCCTGTTATCACAGCTCCTCCTCTTCATACTCATCCTCCTCCTCCTAAAGCTCGGTTTGCCCCACTTGTTTTGCCTGCAAATCTTCATGATATGCCAGCTGATTATCAAAGTAAAATTCCTATGTTTGATGGCACTCCGCAAAGTATTACCGCTCAACAACATATCGACAAAATGACCACCTTCTTCGATCTATATGAGTTAGATGAAGAAGATGTTACCATGCGGTTGTTCGTGCAAACATTTGCAGGAGAAGTTAGAAAATGGTTCAGAGGATTGATAGCTAACAGGATTGCCACTTTGGAAGCACTTCAGAATTAGTTTTTAGATCGATGGGAAATCAGAAAAGATCCACTTCAGATTAATGCCGAATACAACAACCTCAAGCGTAATCCGAGTGAGTCAGTTCAAGATTACATAATTAGATTCAATACAGTTTACAATTCTATTCGCGATTACTTGAGACCGTCAAGGAAATCAGCTCTCCTTAAATTCCCGGATGGCTTTGATCCGGAGATGGCCTACTCATTGAGAGACAGAGATCCACCTACCTTGGAGGATATGCAGAAGATTGCAGTTAGCGTTGAGGCAAATTTAAATGATAAAAGGGCGAGAATGAAGGCTGAAAAGCGAGTCACAATCAAGGAGGAGGCATCCACTTCAAATCAGATTCTTCGTGAGGTTGAGCAGCTTAAGAAAGCAGTTGAGAATGTTTATATTGGAAAGCCGGAACTGCAGATCCGTAATCCTAATTTCAGAGTTCAACAAAACAACAATATAGGATCAAGCAGCGTGAAACAAAGGCACAAGAGGCAGCAGTTCAGCAGCAAATGAAACCTCCTTTCCAGCAGA
The DNA here is from genome assembly GCA_031772625.1 of Pinus tabuliformis. Taxonomy (NCBI): domain Eukaryota; kingdom Viridiplantae; phylum Streptophyta; class Pinopsida; order Pinales; family Pinaceae; genus Pinus; species Pinus tabuliformis. Next base: position 147,754,450 of record CM062808.1, on the reverse strand, counting down.
ATTTTGTTAGCCAAGAATCAGAGGATGAAGGTGATAATGTTGGAGAGGAAAATCACTTCTTCACGCCCGATGATATGCCCACTTATATTACAGAAGAAGATGAGTTGGTGAGTAATTCTATCATTTCTCAAGATGAGCATTATATTTTGTCAAATGATGCAATACTTGAAGAAGAATCCGAGGAGTATCAAAGAGGATATTTGCATGCTTTATCAGCCCAGCAAGGCCAGCAAAGGCAATTGAGAAACCAAGCTATTCCCATAAATCCCATTCAGAAAAGGAAAGATACATCAGCAAAGAATGATTCAGTTTCCTCACACACAAAAGGAAAAGACATAGTCGGTCCTTCAACAAGTCAATCATCACCAGCAGCTAAGACGGATCAGCCATCAAGTGCACCAAAAGATAAAGCTGAAAAAATAGATAATCCGGCTAAAGAAGGTGAGAAGGTTTCAGTTTTCAGTTTGGAAAATGAGATTGCAAAGTTGAAAGTGCCCATTCCTTTAATGGAAATCATGAAGAATAGCACCTACCGTGGCCAGCTCTTTAAGATGTTGAATTTTGATCCAATGCTAGACACGGTGAATGTACAAGATGATCAGCTGGAATTGATTTTTGGGCCAGCTTTAAATGGTGAGTCTCCTAAAAGTAATGTTCCCCCATTCTATATCAGTTTACGATTGCATGAGTATGTGTTGCACAATGCCATGTTTGACTCGAGAGCTTCACATAATTTGATGCCGAAAGCGATTATGGACAAGCTGGGACTTGACATCACAAGAAAGTATCATGATTTGTATTCATTTGATTCCAGCCGCATGAAATGTATTGGCTTGATCAAAGACTTGGTGGTGAGTCTTGATCAAATTCCAGCGAAGAATGTTTTGATGGATGTGGTAGTGGTGGATATCCCTCCACGGTTCGGCATGTTGCTTTCGAGATCATGGGGAGCCAAGCTCAAAGGTACACTTCAGCTTGATTTTTCATATGCCACAATTCCAGTTTTCGGTCAAATGAGGAAGTTATATCGAGAACAAAAGATGAAATACATGATCACCAGTAAGGAAAAGCCAATCAATCATCCTGTAAATTATGTACAAACAGATTTAGAATCTTTTGTTTTGTTTGCGGATAATTTCAATGAGGTAGATAGTCAGTTAGTTCAAGTAGAAGATATACCAGACATTTCAGAAAATTTCAGATAAGTTTTGAGAAAGGAAAGTGAAGAAAGGTCTGCTGTCATAAAGCCAATTGCTGATACAAATGGGCAGCAAACAGAAAATGCATCAACATCACATTTGCAGCACTTAGAAGATGATGAGAATGGTCTTTGGACCATGGATTTTGATGGCGCAGTGGGCAGCGATGGTGCTGGTATAGGTGTGTGGATTCGAAGCCCATTTTTAGTCCAAAACCAAGTTCCAAGCAAGGTACGGGTATGTTCTTATAAGTTGGCATTTGATTGTTCAAATAATGAGGCGGAATACGAAGCTCTTATTGCTGGTCTGAAAATCCTTCAGAAGTTGAACGCAAAGAAGATAGTGATATATGGCGACTCCGAGTTGGTTATCAAGCAAGTGAAGGGTGAATTTCAGGCCAAACATCCTCGTATGCGAGCATATAGGAATGTTGTCCTAGATATCTTGAAGCGGTTTTCAGAACATACTTTGACATGTGTGCCCCGGATTCAAAATGGTGTTGCGGATGCATTGGCAAAGGAAGTAAGTAATATGAAAATACCCATGAATTCCAGCAATAAGTTTGAGATATATGTGAAGCATCGTCCTACAGTTCCAGATAATCAAAGGTGTTGGCAAGTTTTCCAAGATGACGAAGAAATCAAAGATTTTCTGCAAATTGAGGGCAAATTCGAAGACATTTCAATAGACACGGAAGCTGAAGGAGTAAATCAGATGGATGTATTGCAGATCAAGGACAATTACATTCCTAAAGGATTAATTCCTTTGCAAGAATTGTTCGATCAAGATGATGTATCCCACAAGCCAACCTTGAGGCCAACAGGCGAAGGAGTTGAAGATATGAATCTTGGGACAGCCGAAAATCCAAAGATGGTGAAGCTCTCGAAAGCATTGCCGCCAAAGGTAAAGAAAGAATATATCAGATTGTTGTCTTTGTTTTCTAATGTTTTTGCATGGGATTATTTAGATTTGAAAACTTATGACACGAGTATCATTCAGCATACTATTCCCATAAAGCCAAATCAAAAACCTTTTCGACAAAAGTTGAGAAGAATTAATCCTAAATTGCTACCATTAATCGAGAAGGAAGTCAACAGGTTGTATAAGTCTGGAATCATAGTGCCAATCCGATTTTCTGATTGGATTTCTAACTTGGTGCCCGTGAGAAAGAAGACTGGCGAGATTCGCTTGTGCATAGACTTCAGAAATCTGAACAAGGTGTCATTAAAGGACAATTATCCGCTGCCCAAAATGGATCATATATTGTAGCGGGTAGTGGGGGCATCAAGGATGTCTTTGCTTGATGGTTATTCCAGATATAATCAGATTTTGGTGCATGAAGATGACCGTGACAAGACAACATTTACTACTCCATGGGGTACATTTCATTATGCCAAGATGCCATTTGGATTGAAGAACGTGGGTGCCACATTTCAACGGGCAATGGACATGGCCTTTGCAAATGAGAAGGATGTCTTTTTAGTTGTTTATCTTGATGATCTGACCGTGTTTTCTAAATCAGATGAAAAGCATTTGTTCCATTTGACTAAGGTGTTTCAAAATTGCAGGAAATATGGTATCTCATTGAATCCAAAGAAGAGTCTTTTTGCCATGAGCGAAGGTAAGCTGCTGGGCCACATAATTTCTAAGGATGGCATTTGTATAGATCCTGCACGAGTGGAAGCAATTCAGCAATTAGAGCAGCCCCGTAGCAAGAAAGAAATTCAGTCCTTCAATGGCAAATTCAATTTTCTGCGTCGCTTCATTCCCAATCTTGCAAAACATCTTAGAGAGATAACTAACATGCTCAAGAAGGACAGCGAGCTCAAATGGACCGAAGAGGCGGTAAAGTCTTTTAATTTGGTAAAGGTAATCTTATCTTCAGCCCCAACTTTGATCAGCCTAGATTATACACAGGATTTTATTTATTTTCATTTGCTTCTGAGCATACGTTGGCAGCTGTGTTGATGCAAAAGAGAGATGGGGTTGAGAGGCCCATCGCTTTTTTCAGCCGTATCATAAGGGATGGAGCGCTGAATTATAATATTATTGAAAAGCAAGCATTGGCGCTGATCAAAGCCTTGAAAGATTTCTGGGTATAAATATTGAATTCTCATGTTTTAGCATATGTTCCCAATGCAGCTGTAAAGGATGTTTTAGTACAAACGGAACTAGAAGGAAGGAGGGGTAAGTGGATTGCTGCACTATTAGAGTATGATGTAGAAATTAAGCCTACCAAGTTGATTAAAGGTCAAGGTCTTGCTAAGTTGATGGCTGAAACGAATCTCCAAGTCCTTGACATCAATTTGATTGCTGCCTTGTCCGATGAAGACGAAGAAAATTCAGCTCTACAGGTATCCGATATCTTTGTGTCTTCTCCTTGGTATGCTGATATAGTTTATGTGCTTCAAAATTTGTCTTCACCCCCTGGGATGCCTAGAAACAAAGCTAGAACATTAAAGCTAAAGGCTGCCAAATTTTGTATTATCAAATCAATACTTTATTGGAAAGATCCCGGTGGCATATTGCTGAACTGTTTGGTCGAAGAAGAAGCTAAGACAACAGTAGAGGATTTTCATAAAGGTGACTGTGGGGGTCATTTATTTTGGAAGACCACGGCTAATAAGATTTTGAGAGCTGGTTTCTATTGGCCTTCTTTATTTTCTGATGTGTATAAAGCGGTAAAGAGCTGTCATGAATGTCAAATTTTTCAAGGAAAGCAAAAATTACAGCCGTTGCCTCTCAAGCCCGTTGAAATCAACGCACCATTTCAACAATGGGGCTTGGATTTTATTGGCGAAATCCACCCAGCATCTTCCGGGCAGCATCGATGGATCTTGACCACCACAGATTACTTCACGAAGTGGATTGGAGCCATTCCCACCCGGCAAGCCACGGACTTGGTAATTATTTCTTTTCTTGAGAATAATATCTTGTCACGTTTCGGCTGTCCACACAAGTTGATTACAGATAATGCAGCAGCGTTCAAATCAAAGAAAATGGTTGATTTTTGCTATAAATATAACATCAGCTTGGGGCATTTGACCGCCTACCATCCTCAAGGTAATGGGCTGGCTGAATCTTCGAACAAATCTCTAGTGAACATCATAAAGAAATTGCTAGAAATAAATAAGAAGAGCTAGCACAAAAAGCTAGTAAATGCATTATGGGCTGATCGGGTAAGTCAAAAGAAGTCAATCGGTATGTCACCTTTTGAACTCGTTTATGGAGTTGATGCAGTGTTTCCTACTTCACTTAGTGTTCCAATAGCCAAGTTTTTTCAAGAAGCTGGTGGCGAGGAGGATCCTATGCAACGGCGGATCAGTCAAATGATTCATTTACAGCAGACACGAGAGGAGGTTCATCAAAATTCCCTTAAGTTGCAGGAGCGTATAAAGAAAATCTATGACAAAAAGGCCAAATCAGATGATTTTCAGATCGATGATGTTGTTTTGAGATGGGATGCCCGAAATGAAGATAAAGGGAAACATGGTAAATTCGACAATTTGTGGAAAGTTCCCTACAAAATTGCAGCATACCGTGGTCCAAATGCCTTTCTTCTCAAAGAAATGAACGGTGATGAATGTCTTGGTGGGTCGGTGAACGGCCGGTTGCTCAAAAGGTATCATGCTTGAGCATTTTCTGCTCTAATCACTCTCATTGTAATTACCATTTTACTTTCATTCTGCAGCAAGTGTGAAACTGATCTCTCATCTTCAGTTTGGGGCCCGAGGTGAAGGCTATAATTCTGAAAATGGTGATTAGTTGGTGTGGATTTTTTGAAAGTTGTTTTAGTCAGTCAATTTTCTACATAAAGTGAGTCAAGTTAGTGTCAAAGTAAGTCTAAGATTTCAGCCAATTGTCCAAGTCAAATAAAGTTGTTCAAGCTTGGGCACATGTGTAAAAGTTGACTCCATTGCCCAATGTTAATAAAGCACTGGTCTACTCTCCCAGAGGTCTAAGGTTCTTGGTACCTCCAAGGAGCTACCATCCCCATTGGAGCCAATGTTAGAGTCGGTCTTGAGCCCTCCATCAGTGATCAAAACTCTTTGCATTTGCATAGGTAGGTGTCTCATCAGTGTCATGTTTTGCATTCCATTAGGCATGCCATAACCCTGATGGAGGAGTTGGTGTCTTTGTACCCCTCTTGGCATTGCTGGATCAGGTCATATCAGTCATTAAGCTCTTTCAAAGCTTGTCTTGTTTTGTCTTGAAGTCAAATTCCTAGGTCTAGGGTTTTGGTCATTTATCTCTGCAAGGTCATGTCTCTGAAAGTTCATAAGTGCTCAGCAAGCCAGAGGGAGGATTGTTAAGATGTTTCTTCGATATTTTTATCTTGTACAGTTCATTTTCACCTTGGATTTAAAAACTCTGTTTTTAAAGCTAAGGTCATTTTAATTTTTTTAAAAAGTGATGAAATTTCAAAAAGACTTCAAAAGGGCAGCAGTAACCCTGGTCCCCTTGCCAAGATTCCTCAGATGATCTCCCTGCAAAAAGAATCAATTCAAAGCACTAAAAGAGTCAATTTCAGGACAAAGGAAGCCAAAAAGTCAAATTTAAAAAGTGTCAATGAGAAAACTTTAGAAAGTGGGTTTGAGCATGAAATTTTTTTAAATGAAACCTATAAACACTCAATCTCCCTCCTTTTACTCTCATTGTGCATCCAAGGCATTGAGGAGTGAGAGTGAGCAAGCATTCAAGAGTTTTTGGCAAAGTTTGGTCGAATTCGGGCTCAGGACAGGCGCGCGACCCGTCAGGCCACCCGTCAGCGCCATTTCCGCAGTGTATTTTGTAACGGGCGCGACCCGTCAAGCGCGCGCGACCCGTCAAGGTTTCCCCTGCAAACTCCCTCAAATCTTCAAGATTGTTCGAGGTAGGCCCTCTATACTTCAGTTTGGTGGTTGGTTATGATTGATGACCCTCATGCTTGTGTTTAAAAGTTAAATTGTGCAAGTGGAAGAAATTTCAAATGACTGTAACGTTAATGGTTAAATGTGCTAGGGTTTGTGTTGTTTCAAGGTTTTTTCCCTTGGTAAATTGTTTCCCTCCTTCCCTTTGTACTCATATTTGAATTCATATCTATTTTCCCCATGCTATGTTGTAAATAATTGCAAACCCTCCCCTCTCCCTAATCACCAAAAATACAAACCCTACCCCCCTCCCAAAGCATCAAAAACTCAAACCCTACTCTTGCTTAACCATATGCATGCTATAAACATAAAAATTTCTTGGTGAATATGTGAAAGGTCTTGTAAATAAGTTTCCAAATGTCCCCTTGTTACATACATGTATTCCCTTATGTTCACTGTTTATACATGTATTCCTATATGCAGTGATTTTGTAAATGATTCCCTATATCCTTGTTATGTACATGTATGCCTGTATATATGCAAATATTTGTTTGCAATGTATTCCCTAAATTCCCTGTTATTCATATATTCCCAATTCCTTGTGCAAGAGGTCCCTCCCCTAACATTTCCCTCATGTCATTGTCCCCTTGAAACAGCATAGAGTTCAACACTTTTACAGGCAGAAACAGCAGTACATTTTGTCCACTCTGCTCCTCAAACATGTCAGAAACCGAAATATATGAGCAGAGTGATGACCAAGCATCAGCGTCCGAGGTTGAGGTACAGAGGAGGCCACATAGGGGTGGAAAAGGTGGCCAATACAGGAGAGAGGAACCTACTTCTTTGGCAGGTCTACAAGCTTGTCCTATGGCAGTTTCTTGCTTTCAGTACATGTCCTGTTATGAGTTTTGTGAGAGGATCTCTCGGATTCAGCATCACCGAGAATTGGCCAACCTCTTTGTCTTGCACTTGCATGAGGGTCATGTTAACCTTTGCTGGGGTGGATTTCATTTTGACACCCGAGATCATTGCACAGGCTACAGGGATTCCAAATGTCGGGGAGATTTGGAATAAACGCAAGGTATTGGATACAGTTCACTTTGAGCCTTTTGTCGGCCACCATTCATGAGACATTTGGCTAGTGTGTTTCCTTTCAGGTTCCTTCGGAGTTAGTATACCCCCATGATGAGACTCATTATGCTTTATTTCACCTGTGAGGGCAGATTTTCCCAGGTATACTCATATCACATTCACCTCTTGATGCACTTCACTTGAGTGCGGATGATGAACATCTCGGTCTTCTTTTATCAGAACATTGAGAAGATGGTGTCCATGATGCAGAGGAAGAGCCCAGCACAACAGTAAAGGATCCTTTATCATTATGGTTTGATTCAGCTAGTGGTACTGCATCAATTGACTCAGCGGGGCATCTCATGGGAGGAGTTCATTTCCCGTGAGTTTTTCACAGCACCACCTTCACCACATCATGGGGTTGTTCACGAGGAGGGAGGACCATCACAGCAGCATGACATCCCTGTCACTAGACATGTCAGCTCCTCACCTCTGGTTACATATCAGAAAGGCCCGAGGGCCTTATTTGCAGCAGCTAGGCGAGTACTATCTCCACAGCAGGTGGAAGGGGTCTCGCCTTCATCATCGGCTCAGCGAGTGTTATCTCCACATCAGGTGGAAGGGGCCTCGCTTTCTTCACCAGCACAGGTACCAGAGAGGGGCAAACAACCCATGATTGATGAGGGTCCATCAGGAGTTCCCGATATTGAGCTTGTTGATCTAGAGGCTAGTTCTCCGAGCCAAGAGGCAAAGGACACCATTCAGCATCTCAGAGCTGAAAATGATGCCTTACAGAGGCAATTAGAGGGGGCACAATGTACCATCACATACCTTGAGCAGCGCAACAAACAGTTGGAAGATGAGCAGGCACTTGATGAGTTATGGAGGATTCGTAGTGACCGAGTCTTGAACCGAAGAAGACCCGGTGATCCCTTGCCCGCTGACCGAGAGTCCATGCTCATCCAGGAGAATGCACACTTAGAGAGGCTATTGACTAAGGCCAACCAAGAGAAGAAATTGCTGAGGAACATGAAAAACCATTACTGGGCAAGAATGCATGTGTGCAAGGCCAAGATGAAAATGTTTCAAAGGCGGTTGTCCGAGGCCCTAAAATGGAAAAAGAAGACCAATCCACTCTGTATCTTGGCTGAGGCTTCCCTCAAAGATCAAGGCACTAATTAGCTCAACCACAGCATAAATCCCAAAAAAATTTGAGAATTTTGGGTGAATTTTGGCAATTTGCAGGTTTTTCCCATTAACGGGTCTCACCCCGCGCGCGATCCTACACCATGGCAACTCAGTTTGGCAAAAACTCAGCATTTCTAGATTTTTCATGCAAAGTTACACATGCCTGTGAATGGACTTGAGATTTTATGAAGTTTTGGGCCTCCAAAAGGTCAAAATACTACCAAAAAATGACTTTCTGGCCCTTTTTTGAGTTGCAGAAACCAGTCTTGGGAGAATTAAGTTTTGACAAGGACAATGACCTCCAAATTCAAAAATTCTAGTTGGGTGGGAAAGTAGACTCACAGACCTTTCCAACAAGCCCACTTTTACTCAATTTGGACACATGCAAGTGCCTCAAACATCGCTCCAAAGGTGCGCGACCCGTCAGGGGGGGCGCGCGACCCATCAGGAAGTTTTTGCCAGATTGCATTGTACAGCCCAGAAAACGCAGTTTTGACCCAGTTTGACTTTTTGGGGTGGAAGATGATTATCTTTGATGTAATTATTGTAACTCTAAGACACTTTTACTATTGTTTAACACTTCTAGAAGATTCATTCATGTAAAGGGTAAATATTTAATGAATGGATTGGTTTCCTAGCTTATAGAGGCAAGTTGTTTTGACTGCCTAGATTGTTGTGCTTAGTTTAGAAGTGGTTGAAACAGCTCCTAGGATAGTGAGCTCGACCCATGGAGGCAAGGAAAGAGGTTAGATCATCTATATTATGTACTTTCTTGCTCATTTTCATGGTTGGACTCTTGAGGGAGAAGCTATCATTGTATTATTTCACTGTATCTCTGCAATTTTTGGCTAAGGAAGACCAGCGTTTTGCAGTCCTTTTTGGGATTCTTGTGGTTTCATGTATTGATGGAGTGCTTCTTAATGTTCTTGTAAGTGTGTTATGTGACTCATCTCCTTTCTTTCCTTTTGCATATTAAACAAATGAAGTGTTAAAGTAAGAATTCATGCTTGCCATGCTCTGCTTTTAAATTTGTTTAATTTCTATGTTTTCTACTGTTTAAGGAGAATTCAAAGTATTATTTGCTCTCCTTAGCTCCTCACCGGTCCTTTCCATCCACTCACCTCAATCAAATGCATCAATACGGTCTCCTACCTCGCCCCAAAGAACCCCCTGCAGAAACTGTGTCAAATCCCCGCACCCAAAATTGCAATTCCTCAATTTGCCACAAAAAACCCAAAAAACCCCAAATCAACCTTTTTAATCAGTTTACTAGCCTAATATCAGTGTTACCTTGTTGGTCATCTCATCCCATTGAAGATCTGCTGAGATTGACGGGAGAGAGCCTTCTCCTACCCCGTAGGGCTAGCTACGAGGCTAAATGGTTTGATGTAGCCTTGAGGTTTACCTTTCTCAGCCTGAGGTGAAATTTCAAGCGCTAACACAAGGAACTAAAAGCTATGGTTTATGGTATCCTAGAGATACAGATCTCACACTTCATGCTTATACAGATGCAGATTGGCCCGGAAGCGTGGATGACAGGAAGAGCACAAGTGGTGGTACATTCTTTATGGGTTCCAGATTAGTATCTTGGTTTAGCAAGAAACACAGTTCGATTGCTTTATCTACAGCTGAAGCGGAATATGTGGCTGGTGTATCTTGTTGCACTCAACTCCTTTGGATGATGCAGACCTTGTAGGATTTTCAAATCACTTGTACTCCACCTATCTCCATCTTATGTGATAATACAAGTGGAATCAACATTTCAAAGAACCTAGTCATGCATTCAAAGACCAAGCATATATCGATCAAGTATCACTTTTTCAGGGAACAAGTGCTTGAATAAAAGGTCAAGTTGGAGTATGTTCCTTCTAAGGAACAAGTTGCTGATATACTCACCAAACCATTGCCCAGGGTGACCTTTGAATACCTCAGGCAAAAGCTGGGGGTTGTTGATGCATCATTTTGTTGTTGAATCTCATCCGTTTCAGAGATTGTCAGTTGTACGCAAGTTTCATATGGGGTATGCGCGTACATTTTCTAGGTTGCGGATTGGTCGAAGATCGAATGACACAGGTTCAGGGGGAGCATATAATGCATTGCTGGCATTATGGTAGAAGATCTTGGAGGAAGTACAGAAGGAGATCATGGATGCTGATCTGAATAGTGCTGCAATATGTCTCTATCTCTTTCATGGTCAATTATGGTGTTTGGTGCATTATGGTTCTTCTTGAAGAAATTTCTTTCCTTTTGCAGATCTGGTTTATAGTCAGGGGGAGCATGTTCTCAAGGGGAGAATAACCCTTTTCCCTTGATGTCAAAGTGGGAGAATGACGTTGAGGATCTTGAAGTTGCCATCAAGTCCAAAGGGGGAGATTGTTGGCATTATGATTCTGGTTTGGTTCTATGGTACAGCTGCTGTACTTGATGGCTACTCACTCAAGTGGCAAAATTCTCTTCAGGCTCTCAAAATGATGGAAAATAAGAGGTTCGCAGGTGCATAATTCAAAAGGTGTGGACCCGCGGGTTCGTCGTCCAGGAAGTGCGGACATATCCGCAGCTTATCGGTTCATAAGGTGTGGTCCCCTAGTTCACTCACTCCAATACAAAGAAGTGCACTCACGTGGGGTTTCTTATGTTTGGCCCTTGGTATTTAGCCCGTCGATTCATGATCCTATGGTTTTGGCCCGTGGTATAGGATCTAATTTACTGAACCCCAGTTTGGATCCCTTGTATTGGTTTTTGATGGTTTTGTCCCATGGTGTAGATAAGGGTTTGACTATAAAAAGGGGAAGGAGATCACTTGGCTAGTCACTTGTGAAATTTGAGTATCTTAAGATCTGAAATTTTGGGTGATTGGTTTTACAAAGCCAGATCTAAATCAAGAAAAAAAATTAAGGCGAATCTATTGATAAGTCGTGATCTCTCGGGCGCATGATCAGATTTGTGGATCTGACTCATTGTGGCACATTGGAGAACTATTAATTTGGCCCTAATCAGAGGTTCGCAGGCAATCCACGGCGTGAGTGCAGGGGTACACAGCACAAGAGAAGGCACAGTACGGGGGTACGCAGCGCAACAGAAGGCGCAGTGCGAGGTACGCATCTCAGAAGAAAGCACATTACGGAGGTACGCAGAGGCACAAAAGGACCAGTGCGGAGGTACGTTGTCAGACGGACAGTGAAGGTTCGGATCTGAGCTGAGGTACGCAGTTCAACAAAAGGAGTAATTGCGGTGGTACGCAGAGCAGTAGAAGGATACAGTGTGGATCTGCGCAGTTCAGGCACAGAAATACTGTGGATATCCACAGGTTTATATTGGTGAAGTTGCGGACCTGTCTTGAAACATTTGTTGGTTGTCTTTTATCTATTGTTGCAGAGTTATAGGTTTAGATTTCTGGTATTACTTTTCTGTTTATAGCATTTTGACAAGTTGGGTGATTCATTGGTTGATTGTATAAGGAGATTGGGTGATTTGCATGTACTTGATGATTATTTGATCGTGTTAGATCCAGTCTCAAAAATTAATGAAATGTGGTCCTTACAGAGGTAGAAGAGAAAGGGGGTTGTTGCTCCCTTCCAGGAGAGACTGGAAAACGAGAGAGAGTTGTAGCTCTCTTCAGGTTGTAGCCTACATACTGGTAAAGGACTGCACTAATACAAAATCCTTGTGAAGGAAGTTTCTAATTGAAATAAGATAGAGACATATTGCAACAGGTGATTTTCACCCACATTGGGTTTCCACCTTATATCTGGTGTTCTTTGGTGTGCTTATCTATTTTTCTTGTTCTTGTTCATTATTATATGGAACTCACATACAAATTAATGATAAATATCTAAAGAATAAATTAAAGTATAAATCTGGAAGGCATATTGAAAAGAATTTGATAATACTGATTCACCCCCCCTCTCAGTATTATTTCCAACAATTGGTATCAGAGCAGGTTCTTCAGAAGAAGCTTGATCGCTTGAAGAAAGATCTTTCATCACGAGAAACTACGAGAGGGAAGCATCAATCAGGCCACCGATTTTTGATGGGACAAACTTCGTTAATTGGAAGGTAAGAGTTACTCCCTATCTTCAATCTCTTCGTACAGAAGTCTGGGATATCATAGATACAGGGTATACTTTTCCATCAGCAACTCCTACAGATCTGGCTGAGAAGAAGAAATATGAAACAAATGCAAAGGCAGTGAATACTCTATTAGGATGCCTATCTCAATCAGAATTTGTTAAGGTAATGCAGTTTAAATCCGCAAAAGAGATATGGGACAAAATTGTTCTGAGCTATGAAGGAGATGATCAGGTAAAACGAGCAAAACTTCAAACCCTCAGAATTCGGTATGAAAATCTCAGGATGTATAATGATGAAAGTGTGACAAACTATTTTCTTTGTGTAGATGAGATTGTTGATTGTATGAAAAATTTGGGTGAAGAAATAAAAGAGGTTGTTGTGGTTGAAAAGGTTCTAAGATCTTTGTCCCCTAGGTTTGAATCTAAAGTTTCTACAATAGAAGAAAAAGAGAATCTACAAAGCCTTAAAATGTCGCAGCTGCACAGAATTCTAACTGCTTATGAAATGAGGAAATGTTATAGACATTTTTGGGCCCTACAACCCTAATAATGAAATGTCCATAAACCAAGGGCTCCTAAGTCCCTAAAAGTGTTGTTCTAACCCCTAAAGGAACAAGGTCAACAGATTACAGCTTCTCCCAGAAGTTCCCCATGAGAAACTGCTCAGAATTGGTCAAAACAGGATCATTGCAGCTGCTCCACTAGCTAAGTGCATTGCATCTCACCCAAATACACTGGGAGGGTGCGTTGCATTTCAAAATTCCCTTCTATGGGGTGTGATGGGTGAGAAATGACAAATGGCAGTGTCATTCCACGAGGTGGAGCGGCAATGGAAGCTTCCAGAATCTTCTCCTGTGACACTTGCCTCACTGAATTCGACCAAGGATGAGTAAGAGGCCATCAGTCTCCAAGTGGAAGCAAGAAATATTAGAGAGAAGACACTAATCAAATCACAAGCTGACTCATCCCCCTTACAGATATCTATATATGGATCCCTCATCCCAAAGATCCAGAGGCTGGAATTTTTCATATTGTAAGGAATTGTTGTTGGTTTCTTGAGACAAACATCAAATTGTTGGGTGATCTAAGCTTTGTTTGAGGTGAAGAGGGGCTTCTTTGCTGGGAGGTTGATGCTGGGTCAGAACAACTGGTTGTAACTCCTCTTGGCTCTTTTCTTGTTTATCAATAAAATCTATTTTAGTTTTCCTCCATGCATTTGTGTCATTGATGCTTGCTACATTTGTATGGTCAATTTACATCTGATCCTAGATTGTTTATGATTATAGATCCATGTCTTTGTATAGTGCTATGCTTCTGTGATCTTACAGGTACTTTGTGAAGCTGGGCGTGCAAGGGAGCAGGTAGCTGAGGGCTATCAAAGAAGAGAGGGATCAAATTAGGAGATTAGCGCAAGACAAAGGTTGGTCTTTCTGTTCCTCTCTATCTATAATTCATAAAGGAAAAACAAAAGTAGCTTTTCTCTGTTTGCTTCACAGGCAGCTGTCACACCTTAGTGGGATAGAGCAATTCTATATAGACACTTTTCCTTGTAACAAAATGGAAACTCCGTTGGGGAAATAATTTGTTTGTTTGTTTATCATTCTTTGTTGTTTGTTTCATAAACTTACAAGTAGCATTCGAACTGCATTTGCCATAACAAATGCAAAGTAGATAATGCTGCTTCAATCCATCCACTGGATCTGTTTATGATTTAAACAACTGATTCACAAACTATCTGATTGCCCTTGTGATAGCTCTTAGATCCTCCTTAGATCTACCCCTGATTGTTGCATTACTGATTTTTTTTTGCTTGGCCAAAACCCAAGAACTGAACTGCAAACTGTGACCCGGAACCCGAATAGAGTCTCGTTTCTGGCCCAGCGCAAGTACTGTTCAGAGATTCTGAATTTCAACGCACTTCCCGAGTGGACAACCTATGCTGCATTTCAGATTCTTTGTGTTACAGGTGCGCTGATCAGACTAGCTCTGTGCAGTTGTGGCTTCTGTGGTTCATTCTTTCCAGTTCTATTCCTGAATTTTGCTGCCTGTGATCAGTATATGTCTATTTGAAACCTCTTTTCCTTGCTGTTATTCTGCCTCCTTTGTACAAAAGAACTGTAGATGTTTTTGTGTGTTTTTCGAGTCATTTATAGTTCTCCTTTGCAAAAGTAGCATAATCGTATTGTTGTCCTTTGATTTGAAATTGTCGCAAGTGTCGATTTCAATCGTAGGAAAGAGTTTGATTGCTGTTGGTGGTCGATTATCCTGTTGCTATTGCTTTTGGTCTGAATTTGTAACTTTCTAGTGTCGAAAACAAGTATTCAGTTCAAAATCGTAAAGTGTTGTGATCGTCTCCATTTTTTGATTTCGAAAAGAAACTTGTTGATATTTGTCGCTTGAAAAGAAATTTTGATTTGTGCATCAACTTTCTTTTTAGCATTCATATACTAAGAAAGTCGAAAACAAATACATGCATGTGCATTTGCATATAGACAGTCTGATTGGCTTGATTTAGGAAAGTGCATTTAGAGTGTGCTCTTTGCTCTTTGTGAAAAGATTATGTCTTTCTTTTCCCTAGTAGCTAGGATTTTCATTGCATAAAGGAGATAAAAAATTTGTTTATCATCTTAGATTGCATTTTAGGAATTACATCTACATCTCGTGGTGAACCCGAAAGGTAAACTTCATAAACAAGATCAACTTAAAATAAATTCAATGAATCTAAAAACGCTTTGGAACTTAACGCACAACATTTAAAAGTCTAGGCTAGAGACGTATTCCGGCGTCGTAAATCCTGGTAACTATTGTTCTCACTGATGGTTGGGTGATTCCTCCACTTTGAGGTGATAAGTGCCAGTACGGACTTGTGATCCCACGTACCGTCGATTATATTTTGGGAGACCCCAATAGGCTTAATATTTTATCTATAGGAAGTCGTGTCTGCCGCTCTATCGATCGCAATGCACTGAACGACTGTCGTACCGTAAAAAGTATTCTGCAGTTTTGCGATTGGTTTGGTAATCCCTCTACCTAGATTTCCAGAGCAGTCCCTTTCATTCCTTTTCAGACTCCTTAATGGAAAAGGTCCATCTGAGCACTTGTCACTTCAGGCTCATTAAAAATCGAAGGAGACTAGAGTCATCTTTTGTTTTTTCTCGACTCTTAAAAATTGAAAAAACAAGTTGTGTCAAAGCATCTAAAATTCATTTAATTTGGAAACATACTTCCCCTTTATTTTAGTTGATCGAGTAGTCCGCAATCGTGGAAGAAATTCAATTGAAACCCCGTCGTTCACGAAGGCTTACGAGTCAGTCGTCTTTGTCTCCGGAATCGAAGCTAGTATGGACAAAGCGAACTCGTTTAACCGGTTCCAAATCTCCTGTTAAAGTTAGAACAAGTGTTCCAATAACATCAGAGACTCCGGTTACTCCAAACATTTCTGGAATCCTTGCCTCTATAGAAGAAGTTCAGCAGCCACATAAGGACAGTGATATTGGTCCTAGTCTGAGAGTAAACACTTGTGTTACCGAACCAGTTACATTTTCAACCAGTTCAGAGAGTCTTGCTCTTCAAACATCTGTCGCTGCCGATTCCATACCTTCTTTAGCACCAAAAATATTCTACGGACCTGACGGTCTTCCCCTTCCACCTGGTCTGATTGCCATAGAAGAGATTGTAGAAGATCCTCCAATGAGTACTCCATCACAATTTGGAGTCGGGATCACTCTATATCCTTCTTCATCAGAAGTTAGTCTACCACCAGCTGCAGTTCCTGTAGAAGCGCTAGGTAATCTTTTGGATAGACTACAAATGTCTAAACAACCGTCAACATCTAGGACTGTGTCGTCTGACACAGTGATGGAAGAACTCCATGCTATCACTCCAACAATGTTCGGCGGTATACCATTTGTCCCGACTAGCTCTCAACCACTAGAAGGAGCCAACTCAGGGGCCATTTCGAAAGTATGGTCTGTTCCTGTTTGTTCATCTGGAATAATATTCGGAAACTCTTATGTTGAGTCTCAACAAATTGATCCATTTGGAGGTCAATTTGGGCAGTCCGTCCCCCAAGGGAAAACCATTCCTTTGAGTTCTGGATTACCACTGTATGGGGGGCAGTATACCCTTTCATTATCCCCTTCGGGAGGATATCCATACGGGAGCTCACAACAACATTCAAGTTATGCTGGAATTACCTCAAGCGGTTGGGTACCTATACTACCTCAACGACCAAGAGTTGTATACTCGATGAAACAATTCTTACCTATGTCAAATATACCAACTACGCCAGCTATTGTGACAATGTCGCAAGTTCAAGCGCTGCCTATTGTATGCCAACCTCAGGTTTCTCATGTTGTAATGCAATAGCCCCTTGACCCTGCGACTCAACCACAATCGCCGACTGGTGGAATGACACAGGTTCAGGCGGGTACAATTACCCCTCATCTTGGTCAAACTGCTAGTATCGGGCAACAACACATGGCTTCACAACCATGGCTAGTACAATACCAACAACTGCAATTCCAACAAGTGTACCAAGGTTCTGAGCAACAAATCTTTGCAAATAGTGGATAGCTGTATATTCAAAACGGTCGAAATCAACCATTTTATAATGGTCATGCCCACCAACCTTACCAAAGTTACCAACATCAAATGCATTATGCCGGTATGCAAAGACCAACTGCTCAGGCAATCCCATCTTATCCTGGGTATGCTTCGCCTAACTGAATCAACAGTTACCCTTTGTGGCAACTTTAGAGTTACCTGATTTAAATAGGTTAAAAAACGATCCAATCACTTACGCCCCTTGGTGGCCAGCGATTCCGCATAAACTTCCATCAGATATTCCTAAATTTAATGGAAATCCGAGTGAAGACCCATCGAATCATGTGATGACCTTTCATCTATGGTGTTCATCAAACACCCTAAATGATGATTCGATAAGACTTCGCCTCTTTCAGAGGACGTTAACGGGTCCAGTGGAAAAATGGTACATCGAATTTTCTAGAGCTTCGTTAGACAACTTTAGTACCCTAGCCACAACCTTTTTAACCCATTTTCAGTTACCAATAAGATACGAAACGGGAACAGAACTTCTTACCAATTTCAAACAGACAACGACCACTCACATATCTGATCATATACATGAGTGGCGATATCATCATAGAATGGTAAAAATGTATGTCCCTGATCAGCTCCTAGCTGAATGGTTTATCAATTCATTACTACCTTCCATCACGGAAGATGTGGCAAAGGGGGGAGTTGTAATAGAAGAGCAAGTTATCGCTCGTGCGCAATATTTGGACTCGATTTACACTCAGTCTGGCATGCTCTACGATAAAATACCTGACGCCCCTAGACCGGAATTCTCAATTCCTCCTCCTCCTAAATCAAACAATGACTCTCATGCCGGCGATGGTGTGATTGGCACAACAGACACGAAATCCACAAAGGCTACATCCAAAAAGGCCCATAAGATTTCAGGTCAAAATGTAAAAGACAAACTTCTTGCCTCGGAAGTAAATGCCGTAACGACAGATAAAAGCAAAGAAACCAAACAACCAGGGAGCAAGAAGAAATGCAAAGGGAAGAAGAAGAAACAAGAAGAATCATCACCTGAAAAATCTTCTTCAAACCCTCCTGGAGATAGGAAACCAAAATATCCATGCCTTATATGCGATGAGGATCATTGGACCGCAAGTTGTCCACGTAGAGCTGAGCTTAAGAAATTCTTCAAGAATTCGAAAACCTCCGCAGTGTTAACTGATCCGTTTCCAAATCCGGGAACAAATCTGGTTGAAAGTGGAAATGCTTCCCCATCTCAAGTGCTAATGTTGTCGGTTTCAAAACACCAAAATTATGCTTTGATATCGACAAGGAACAAAGATTATGGGAATCCACAGCTATCGAACAACAAGGATAAAGATCAACCTAGTAGTTCGACAACAACTTCGACAGAAGTTGCGCCGCCCATCATTCCTAAATTGACAATAAAACTGCCAAAGGGAGTAGTACACAAGTCGACGTTTAATCCTCGCGCTAGAGTGGCACAATATTATAATATAATGGAAGATTTGGCCCAATCGCCATCCCCTATGTCGACTCTTGAAGTACTACAGAATTGCCCATCCCAAAGGCATTCTTTATTATCAGCCATTGGTGGGATACACCCAAAGGATTCTGATCTTGTATCCTTCGACCATAATGGATACGATCCTAAATTACCAGCTCAACTAGCTTTCCTTGTTCAAGTGAAAGCCCTCAACAAAAATGCTCATCGAACAATTATTGATGAGGGGGAATCTACATGCATTATGTCGATGAGTTGCTGGAAACCTTTAGGATCTCCAACCTTGTCGAGATCTTCGACGACATTAAAAGCATTTGACGAAATGACATATACCCCATATGGTATTCTAAGTAACTTGAAAGTTGAACTAGGAGGGAAAACGGTAGAAGTAGATGTTGAAGTAATCGATGGCAATCTTGATTACAACATCCTACTAGGAAGACCATGGATATATGCTATGGCTGCTGTTGTGTCGACCTATTTTAGGAATATTGCATTTCCCTTTCAAGGAGGGATTACAATCGTCGATCAACAAAACTTCCTACCTAATGGTTCTCAAGTTACGGGAAGCATTCCCATGATCCATGGAAGCCCTCATTCGCTTCAAAATATCGGAGTAGGCCTACTAAAAGATCCTATATTAATGGGAACTTTCGCCCTTCCACCTCCAATCAACCTAGCAGAAGTAGCGTCAGTAGGAACCTGCAATATGATATCTTCTAAAAAGATCTCAGAAAATGATATAAACATGGATCATGCAATGGTTTTGCCCCCAAGCCCAACGGAAATATTGTAGCAATCAATGTTCCTAGCATGGGAGGCAAACCCAAGTCAACGCTCATCAAGCATTTGGATAGAAAGGTCTAAAGAATATGGTACCCCTTCAGATCCTTGGTCGCAAGTGCATGTCACCGACGAAGGAATTGTCCAATCAATGGTAATTGAAGGGGCACCATGGAATGATTCCCACCATCATTCCCCTCTTCCAGATTGTGGAGAAGATACTCAAGATGACCTTTATCATCCTTCAGTTTTTGATTTCCTATCAAATACTGTAAACATGGTGGATTCCGAGCGAAACTTGTCCAACATTGAAGAGACTATCGCCATAAATATCATGACCAAAATAGATGTTGTAGAGAATATTTATGTTGGCAGATGTTGTTCTCCTTCAGAACTGGAAATATATAACACTCTTTTTCGCAAATTCAGAGATGTCTTTGCTTGGTCATATAGTGAAATGCCAAGCATTGACTCGAGTATCGTTGAACACGAAATTAAGATGTATCTAGATGTCAAACCAGTACGACAACGGCTATGGCAGGTGCACCCCAAGAAAGCTGCTGCTATTAAGGTAGAAGTTGAAAAACTTCTCCATGCTGGTTTCATCTACCTGGTTCCTCTAACCGATTGGGTATCGAATATTGTCCTTGTTATGAAAAAACAAGGAACAATTAGAGTGTGCGTCGATTATAGGGATGTAAATCAAGCTTGTCCAAAAGACAATTACCCTACAGCCTTCATCGACCAGATAATTGATGAATGCGCCGGATGCAAAATATTTTCATTCATGGATGGATTCTCCGGGTATAATCAAATAAATATCCACCCACAGGACCAGTCAAAGACTGCATTTATTTGTCCATGGGGCACATTCGCATATCGAAAATTACCCTTTGGTTTAAAGAACGCAGGGGCGACGTTTCAGAGGGCAATGAATTATGCATTCCATGACATCAAAAACATCGTTCAACCATAACTTGACAACCTTCCGGCTCAAGTAGTATCGGCATTGAAGAGCGATATTTCTACGTTGCCGATACTACAAGATACGACTCAATCCACACAAATGTGTATTTTGCGTTAGTTCTGGTCGTTTACTTGGCTTTGTAGTCTCGAAGGATGGGATTCGTCTCGACCCATGTAAGGTCCAGGCAATCATAAAATTGCCTCCACCTTCGAATTTGCTTCAGATTCAGAAACTCCAAGGGAAAGCGAACTTTCTGAGGAGGTTCATTCCAAATTACGCAAAACTTGCTAAAGGTTATACACGTCTTTTGACAAAGGAAGTGCCCTTTGTCTGGGATCAAGTTGCGCAAGCTTCCTTTGATGCTTTAAAAGAATCACTAATGAAAGCATCATTAATGTACGCTCCTGATTATCAAAAAGATTTTAACCTGTATCTGGTTGCAGTGGATATGACCATCGCAATGGTTTTAGTTCAAGAAGTCGATGGAATTGAACATCCTATATATTATTTGAGTAAAAACTTAAATGATACAGAAAGCAAATATTCTTACGTTGAAAAGCTAGCACTCGCAGTTGTTCAAGCGATACAAAGATTTCGACACTATGTCCTCTTTCGAAAAACTACCATTCTGTCAGATTGCAACCCCATGACTTATATATTGTCACGATTGGATTGATCGAGAAGTTTTAGCACATAGTTCAAGCTCGTTAAAAAATAAACATAAGATATGAGCAAATGTTTCCCCCCGCATTTAAGCTCGTTAAAAAATAAACTATTCCTCGGTAAATAACCATCGTGAATGTAGTACTTCAGCCATTAAAGCCTTGGTCGTGTTTGCACCGTCACCTCCACTTTTTCATTGGCCGATCACTCACCTCCATTTGATTGTTTACCCATTTTGAGGAACAGCTACGAAGAGTGATTTCACTAGCCATCCTTGTGACACTGCCGTGATTGGAAAATTCCAAACCTTACCTGAAATTAGCTGCTACCCATTTTATCATTCGTTCCTCAAAAGACGAGTCTCCTTTAAGATCTTTTCAACTGACTCATAAAATATGAAAGGGTTGTCGAGCCATTGGCCTCTCCAGCTCGTTAAAGGGACAGGAAGTGTTATCCCTCCTCTAGATTTTAATATTTTTGGACCTGAGGGATTATTACACAAAAATATCGAGTCCTTGTTTTGTTCGGCTCGTTAAAAGTATCGAAAATTCATCCCTTCTATATTGTTTTATACTTTTTTGGACTTAAGGGATTAGATGACGAAAAAGAAATTTTGGAGTTACCTTTACGTTCCTTTTCAGACTCTCTAAAATTGAAAAGGACCGAGTTATCTTTGTCGTTAAACTCGTTAAAAAGATTAATAGCGACAAACTTGTCTATAGACGAGAACGAGTTTCACTATCTCTAGGCTCGTTAAAACATAGTGATGGGTTTGCCCAAACGGAAAATTATAGAACAAGCATATGTTATCCTCCTCAAGCTTGAAAAAAATAAAGAGGTACTGGTCAGCAATGACTGGGGAAAATTGGGAAGAAAACTTGAAGAAACTTTGTTGGTAGCAAGTTGCTCTTGAACATGACACTTCCACTCCGTGTCCGAGTCGGGTTGGGTTGCTTCATTCACCAGTCACATCAGTATGGTCACGCCATACCATCAACATTTGGGGTTAATGCTACCAATCCATCACATCAATGTCGCCGATATGTTCAAGAGAAGTCATTCAGAGAATTCACCTGTGTCTCACCCACTACCATACATTATACTCCATTCTTTCATGACCGCCACCCTGAACCTTATATCACCAAATCGTTTTCACCTCCATTAAAATCATTTGCTCTGTTCCATGTCATTGATGTGGGATTCATTAAGGCCCTCCTATGATGGATCACTTCTTGTCGACATCAGACCCCATTCAGTACATTAAAGCTTGCATGCCTCAATGGCAAGTTTCTCACTTCCGGCGACAAGTTTACATCAATGGCCTCCGACTGAAAGATTTTGCATGGTGTTCGATGCCAAGTCCTTTATTCGCACCACGTGAATTGTACTGTAGTACCTTGAGGGTCATTATCATTATCGGTGATTCCTCTCGCGCTTGTTAACAGTTTACATCATTGACTGGTAATCAAGCGATGTCTTTCCATGTTCGACTTCAGAACATTTCTCACATGGATCGACTTGTACTTTGAGTGAAGATCGGACGAGATTGAAGACCTCGGATCTAGTTTCATCCATCTGGGCTGCGATATATATTCAGGGAAATAAAGACATTAAATGTACATCATTGCTTCATAGATAATCATCCACTCAAAAGGATGATGTCTCTATCAGAATCATCAGTCTACACTTAGACGATTTTCTGTCCTACATACATGAAAATGAATTTATAAAGCATGGGAATGCCCGCCTCAGCTAGATCATGAAAACAGTATGAAGATAATGTATTGTATTGTATCTTATTACAGGTCTCCTCCCAGCATTGAAAGAACTTTGGATCCTCATAATAAAGCATTTCACCCGACATCAAAAGATTAACGGCTTCATGCTTTAGGGGGCAACTGTTATAGACATTTTTGGGCCCTACAACCCCAAGCATGAAATTTCCATAAACCAAGGGCTCCTAAGTCCCTAAAAGTGTTGTTCTAACCCCTAAAGGAACAAGGTCAACGGATTACAACTTCTCCCAGAAGTTCTCCATGAGAAACTACTCATAATTGGTCAAAACAGGATCATTGCAGCTGCTCCACTGGCTAAGTGCGTTGCATCTCACCCAAATACACTGTGAGGGTGTGTTTCATTTCAAAAGTCCCTTTTATGGGGTGCGATGGGTGAGAAATGACAAATGGCAGTGTCATTCCGTGAGGTGGAGAGGCAATGGAAGCTTCCAGAATCTTCTCCTGTGACACTTGCCTCACTGAATTCGACCGAGGATGAGTAAGAGGCCATCAGTCTCCAAGTGGAAGCAAGAACTATCAGAGAGAAGACACTAATCAAATCACAAGCTGACTCATCCCCCTTACAGATATCTATATATGGATCCCTCATCCCAAAGATCTAGAGGCTGGAATTTTGCATATTGTAAGGAATTGTTGTTGGTTTCTTGAGACAAACATCAGATTGTTGGGTGATCTCATATTTGTTTGAGGTGAAGAGGGGCTTCTTTGCTGGGAGGTTGATACTGGGTCAGAACAACTGGTTTTAACTCCTCTTGGCTCTTTTCTTGTTTAGCAATAAAAGCTATTTGAGTTTTCCTCCATGCTTTTGTGTCATTGATGCTTGCTACATTTGTATGGTCAATTTACATCCAATCCTAGATTGTTTATGATTATAGATCCATGTCTTTGTATAGTGCTATGCTTCTGTGATCTTATAGGTACTTTGTGAAGCTGGGCATGCAAGGGAGCAGGTAGCTGAGGACTATCAAAGAAGAGAGGGATCAAATCAAGAGATTAGCGCAAGACAGAGGTTGGTCTTTCTGTTCCTCTCTATCTATAATTCATAAAGGAAAAACGAAAGTAGTTTTTCTCTGTTTGTTTCTAAGGAAGTTGTCACACCTTAGTGGGATAGAGCAGTTCTATATAGACACTTTTCCCTGTAACAGGAAAGGAGGTCCATCAGAAAGGAGAGAAGCTGCCTTCAAGGCTTCAAGCAAAGGAGAGTACTATGAGTCAAGACACGTGTCAGAAGAAGAAGAAGAATCAAATTTTGTCAGAAATCTTCAACGGGGTACTGGTCGTTTTCGAGGTAAGTTACCTTTCAAATGCTTTTCTTGTGGAAGAATCGGTCACTATGCTGCCAAATGTCCTCACAAGGATAAGATTGACAAAGGAAAGGAACCTATTAGATGGAACAAGAAACAAAATGCAACTAGGAAAAGTTACTACACTCATGAAGACAGTGATGGCCTATCAAATAGTGACGAAGATGAACAAGGTAATAATTATAAACTTTTAATGGCCTTTGAAGATGATGATTACATGGATGCTATAGATGTGGATGACTTTTATGAAGAGATTTCTAGACTCAAGACATGTTTAGAAGAAAAGAATGTGATCATTGATACTCTGCAATTTCAACTTGATGAAAAAGAAAAATCTCTTGAGAAGTTAGAATGTGAAATTGTTGGCATTAGAAAATAAATTGAGAAAACAAAGGTTCTTAATCTTAAGTTTGTTAGAGGATCTGAAACTCTGGATGAGATTATCAATGTACAGCGTTGTCCACTAATCAAGACAGGTCTAGGTTATAATGGAGAAACATCTCAAGCATCCACCTCAAAGAGTTATCTTGATGCAGCAAGGAGGAATGAGCAAAAGCCCAATGGATATCATCAAGTAAAGCAGGGATGAATTACATCAAGAACAAATAGAGACTACCAGGTAAACCAGGGGCAATCCATCTTAAGGGTGAACAAAAGCTACAACCAGCCATAGGTAAAAACTTCGCAATTTGCTTCAAGAATGGATGAGAATAGAAACTATAATCATTTGGCTGGTAGATTTGATAATCACAGAAGTTTCCTCAATGGCCAATATTTCTCTTGCCATAACTTTGGTCACAAAGCATCTAAATGTGTTTCCTATAAGACAATCATGACTAGAGAAGCTCAAAAACAAAGAAGTATGACCGGGATTATGAAAAGGCCCTATAACAATTTTTCGACCCTTGAAAATGAAATTGAATGTTCTATTTGTAGTAACTTTCGTCATGAAGATTCTAAATGCAGGAGCAGGTTTCGGCAGATAAAGGAACAAGCCTCAAGCACCAGAACATGGAGAATAAAGGAACCACAACCAGAAAGATGTGGGATAGATTTTTATGCAGAAGGACAGGAAAATCTATTGTACATCGACAACGGATGTTCGAAGCATATGACAGGTGATAAAGAAACACTTGAATCATATACTGCTTTAGAAAAGGGTGAGAAAGTTTCTTTTGGAAATGATACCCCTCCAGCCATAAAAGGAAAAGGCACTCCTCATTTGAAAGAAAACGTCAAAGCTGGAAATGTTTTGAATGTTGATGGCTTGAAGCATAATCTACTGAGTGTCAGTCAGATGTGTGATCAAGGAACCAAGGTAATATTTCGATCAAATGGATGTAGCGTTCATGATCTTGATACAGGAAAAACAGTGATCAAAGGCAGAAGAACTCCAAATAATCTATACATATTTGATGAAGGACAACAATAATGCTATTTGAGCAATGATGATGAATACTAGTTATGGCACTGGAGGTTGGGGCATCTAAGCTTTTCAAAAATAAGGAAAGCATGCAAATACCAGGCAATTCGTGGTCTTCCAGATATCAAAATTCCTGACAACACCATATGTAAATCATGTCAGTTTGGTAAGCAAACCAGAACTAACTTCCCTGAGAAGGAAGGATCGGCCAGTAGGCCTCTTGAACTAGTCCATACAGATGTGTGTGGTCCATTTAGGACAAGGTCACCTCGAGGAGAAGAATAATTTATATTATTCATTGATGACTTCTCCAGGATGGTTTGGTTGGGACTTATGAAACACAAGGACGAAGCATTCAAAAAATTCAAATCTTTCAAAGGCTTGGCAGAAAACGAATCAGATCACAAAATTAAGTGCCTCATATCCGACAGAGGTGGGGAGTTTACCTCAAATGATTTTTTCGATTTCTGTGAAGAACATGGAATAAGAAGGGAATCCTCTACAGCTAGGACTCCTCAGCAAAATGGAGTGGTGGAAAGGATGAATAGAATGGTCCAACAAATGGCTCGTGCTATGCTTGATGAGTCTGGGACTCCAACAACCTTTTGGGGTGAAGCTGCTTTTGCTGAGGTTGTTATTCTCAACAAAACAAATGTCCGTGTAAACAACACTCAAACTCCTCATGAGCTCTGGTATGGTGAGACTCCTTCGGTAAAGCATTTCAAAATTTTTGGGAGCAAATGCTATATTAAGAATACTGATGAAAAGCTTGGCAAATGTGAACCTAGAGCAGATGAAGGCATTCTTCTTGGTTATTCTCCCCACAACAAAGCATATAAGTGTTACAATAAAAGGATTGGAAGAATTGTTGACAACATTGATGTAGTGGTTGATGAAAAAGGATACATCCCTAAGCAAGTAAATCATGAAAATATCGAAGAGAATGTGTTATGCTCTTAACCTACAAAGTA
This sequence comes from Pinus tabuliformis, assembly GCA_031772625.1. NCBI lineage: Eukaryota > Viridiplantae > Streptophyta > Pinopsida > Pinales > Pinaceae > Pinus > Pinus tabuliformis. The sequence continues at coordinate 147,728,095 of CM062808.1, read as the reverse complement.
ATACCCAAACACAGAATATGCGAAGAAAAGATACCCAAAACACAGAATATGCAAAGAAAAGATACCCAGAACACATAATAGCAATTATTTTATTATTTAGAGAGAAATTTTCACAGGCCTCTTCGAGGGGGCAACCTCCAATAGAGCAAAGCTCGATTACAAAAACAAGACACGATACTCCTCGCAGGGAGTCTCTATCCTTTATATATGACTCATACATGCAATACCATGGGCCAATACCGTGGGTTTTATTAATACCATCTATCTAATACTACCGCCCATTTGCAACTAACTGTGGTCCTGTCATTAATTGCGGGTTAACGACTTACAAATATTAATATGGGCTTTATTGACTCTTGACTATGATGTGATCCCATGACATAAATAAGGGGGTTAGGGTGGGACCCTAACATGCCCTCCCCCTTAAGACTAGCCTTGTCCTCAAGGCTGAAGCTGCGGAAACTGCTGAAGAATAGTGGCTGGTTCCCAAGTTGCATCTTTCGGAGAGGTGTCTTTCCATTTGACGAGGACTTCCTTAATCATGCGGCTGCGCAGGTGCTTGTCTCGTGTGTCTACAACCTATTCGGGTTGAAGCCAGATTGACCCTTCTTCGTCTAATTCAGGTAGACTGGTTTGAACTCGACAATTGTTCCCAATCACTTTCTTGAGGCACGATACATGGAAAATTGGATAGATTTTTGCCGTAGGTGGCAAAGCCAACTTGTAAGCCACTTCTCCAATGCGCTGAAGTACTTGGTATGGTCCGTAGAATTTTGGAGAGAGCTTTTGACAACCCTTATCTTTGAGTGATGTTTGCTTATATGGTTGCAGCCTCAAAAAGACCTGATCCCCTTCTTGAAATTAGCCCTCTGAGCAATGTTGGTCGGCCTGTTGCTTCATGCGGTTCTGAGCTTGATGAAGGTTCTCGTGAAGATGGGCGAGCATGGTTGCACGGTGTTGTAGGAGTTGATCCACTGCTTGTACTTTGGAGCATCCCTTGAGATAAGAAGTAGGGGAAGGCAGAAGTTGACCATAGACTGCTTCATAGGGAGTCATTTTGGTGGTGGCATGATAGTTGGTGTTATACCACCATTCAGCCAGAAGTAACCACTGTGCCCAAAGATGTTGCTTTTCTGAAGTGAAACACCTAAGGTAGGTTTCTAGACATTTGTTGACGGCTTCGGTTTGACCATCTGTTTGCGGATGATATGCAGTACTGAGTTTGAGTTGAGTGCCTTGTATTCTGAAGAGTTCCTGCCAAAAATTGCTGGTGAAGATCGGGTCGCGGTCGGACACTATAGAAGTGGGCATGCCATGTAATTTGAAGATCTGATCCATGAAAGATTGAGCAACCAAGGTTGGTGTAAACGGGTGGGGTAGGGCGCAGAAATGAGCATACTTCGACAGTCGGTCCACAACCACCATGATGACTGACTTGTTCCCTGACTTTGGAAGACCTGTAATGAAATCCATAGAAACCTCCGTCCAAATTGATGTCGGAATGGGCAATGGTTGTAAGGTGCCTGGTGTGTTGACAGTTTCCCCTTTGTGGCGTTGACAGACATCACATTCGGCTACGAACGTAAGGACGTCCTTTTTCATGCCTGTTCAAAAGAATGATCTTCTGGTGTGAGAATACGTCTTCTGAAAGCCCGAATGTCCTGCAATGGGAGATGAGTGCAATTCTGCCAAAAGGCGACTTTTGAGGGTAGATGTTTGTGATATTACGACTCTGTCCTTGTAGCGAAGAATATCATTCTGCCACGAGTAGCCCTTGCTGGAATTAGGATCTACCTGCAATTGAGAAATGAGTTGGGAGAGCCTAGGGTGTGAAAACCATTCCTTGCGAGCCTCTTCAATCCAGTCTGGAATGGGAAGGGAAATTGCGAGCAGAGTACTTTCCTCCTCAAATTGGCATGATAATGCATCTGCTACACTGTTGTCTTTCCCTTTCTTGTAAATGATCTCATAATCATATCCCAGCATTTTGGCTAACCATTTATTTTGTTGTGGGGAGGATAGGCGTTGCTCTAAAAAATATTTAAGACTGTGATGATCTGTGCGGATTTGGAAACGTCGCCCCAATAAGTAAGGTCGCCAGGTCTCGACTGCATGTAAGATGGCCATCATTTCCTTCTCGTAGGTAGATTGGCCCAGATTCCTCCCACTGAGTTGTTGGCTTGTGAAGGCCAATGGCCGCCCTTCCTGCATTAAGACCGCCCCAATACCTGTACCCGAAGCATCACATTCAATGACAAAGGATTTGGTGAAGTCAGGTAGTGCTAAGACTGGAGTGGTACACATGGCATTTTTGAGAGCGGTAAATGCCTGTTGTGCTTCCTCGTTCTAGAAGAAGAAATTTTTCTTTAGGAGTTGAGTGAGGGGCTTCGCTATGCGGCCATAGTTGCGGATAAATTTACGATAATAGCCTGTGAGACCCAAAAATCCTCTCAGGCTCTTCAAAGTCTTAGGATGAGGCCATTCTTGCATTGCCTGGATCTTTTTGGGGTCCACCTTCACACCTTCACGCCCCACAATGTGGCCCAAATACTCAACTTCTTCCATGCCAAACGAACACTTAGACATCTTGACAAATAATTTATGCTTGCGGAGGAGTTGCAAGAGTGGATCTACATGCTGAAGATGTGCTGCCCAAGTGCCACTATAGATGAGAATGTCATCGAAGAAGACAAGGAAAAATTTTCAGAGATATGGTTTGAGGATGTGATTCATAAGACTCTGAAAAGTAGAAGGGGCATTACAGAGACCAAATGGCATGACCAGGAACTCATAATGGCCTTCATGAGTTCTGAAAGCCGTCTTGGGAATGTCGAATTCCTTCATGCGAATTTGGTGGTAGCCAGAGCGAAGATCCAACTTAGTGAAGAATTGAGCCCCATTGAGTTCGTCCAGCAAATCGTAAACCACCAGAATGGGAAATTTATCTTTGACTGTCAATTTGTTGAGGGCCCTGAATTCGGGACACATCCTCCACTCCCCATCTTTCTTAAGGACCAGACCACTGGGGATGAATAAGGACTAATGCTAGGACGAATGACACTTGCTTCCAACAATTCCTTGATGATTTTTTCTATTTCATTCTTTTGAGTGAACGAATATCTGTATGGCCGCACATTTGGGGGTTGGGCCCCTGGAACCAAGGTGATGCTATGATCATATTCCCCTCGCGAGGGTGGAAGCTCATGAGGCTTGTCAAAGACCGTCCGATGGTTATTTAAAATCTGCTGCATCTCAGGATGAATTGGCAGAGACCTGGTTTCAACTACCTGGATGGCATTAAATTGAGCTACCACTCCATGATGGCCCTTTTTTAACAAATTTTCCATCCGATGCGAGCTGATGACAGAGGGGGCTCCCGCCTGGAGGCCACGGAGGGTATGTGTGGAGTTGTTCTTCTTAAAACTCATATATAACTCCTGGAAATCCATTGTGATTGGCCCAAGGGTGCGGAGACATTCAGTACCTAGGACAATGTCGCATCCCCCCATGTGTATGGCAAACATGTGGGTTTTCAACTGATAATCCCCCATTTGAAGTTTGACATTTTCACAGCGCCTTCACATTTCATTGTGCCCCCATCTGCAATTTGGACTTGGAAGTTAGAAACTGGCCGTACAAAACAATGCGTTGCTTCGGCGATTTTTTGATGGAGGAAATTATGTGTACTTCCACTATCAATCAAGACTACTACTGGGCGATGTTTAAGAAAACCCCTGATTTTGAGAGTTTGAGGGGAAGAGATTCTTGCCAACGCATTGAGCAAAATAACTGGTTCATCAGATACAATCTCCTTTTGGTTGTGTTCTTCGATCACCTCCGGTTCCTCAAGTGGTGGATCTTCCTTGGTGGAGTTGTAGTCATTGGCATCTATTTGAAAAAATTTGGGCTCCTTGCATTTATGACCAGGGGAATATTTTTCATCACAGTAGTAACATAGTCCTTGCTTCCTTCTTTCGGCCATTTCCTGAGGTGACACCTTTTGGACCTTAAGTGTCTGAGTCGTGTTGTGAGCTTGTGGGGGACAACCTTTAGTGGGGAAATTGGGGTGGCTGTATTGGGCTATTATGGCACGTTCCACCTTATGGGCTACCTGGCAAGCCTCCGTCCATGTGGGAGGGTGGTGGAGTAGAACTTGAGCTTTGATGGCTTCTTTAAGACCACTGATAAAACATTGCATGTAGAACTCATCTGAGAGATGCTGAGTGCGGAAGGCTAAGGCTTCAAAAGCGGTGATATATTCATCCACTGTACCCGTCTGTCAGAGCTTAGTGAGACGGCCCAAAAAGGAGTTTCCCTGTTCAAAGCGATCTCGAAGAGCTTTGGAAAATTGGGCCCAACTCGGAAAAGTTCCATTGCGACGTTGATGCCATTATGCCCATTGCCATCGTTCATTGTCCAAGTACATGGTCCCCACCATAAGCTTAGTCCAATCATCTTGGATACGATTCAATTTGAAATATTGGTCCATTTGTGCTAGCCATGCGGACGTGTGAGAACCGTCAAATTTCTGCATATCCAACTTGGGAGGTCGCTGACTGGGTGGTGAATGGGTGTGCCAGAGGTGAGGAGAGTAGCTAGACTCACCCTCATGGTGTTCATGGCCATTATACAGTTCCTCGAGAGCTGGCTCCTTGCCCTTATCGAGTGCTTTCCGTACCTGGCTAGTTAGTCTGCTAATCATATTTGTGAGCTCGTTCATATCTGTTTCAAGTTTGTCTAGCCTTTCATTGGCCATTGCTTGAGCTCTAGTTTCTACCATACACCAACTTGATGAAAAATTGGGACCGCCAAATTTTTTTTTCTAATAAATTGAATGGTACCACCGTGCTCAGCTCGTCGTCCTGATGCTGATGGGCTAAATCACAAATAAGCACTTCGGAAGATCTCAGACTTTTTTTTTGGAAAACTCCTAACGAAGTTTTACTCCTTCTTGATCAATACTGCAGTCACCAAATCCTCAAAATGGCAATGCCGCCAAAAGTCCTGCGAAAATTATATCCAGGTACAGGAACCCTTCACAACTACTCCGATCTGGTGGATCTGAGAGATCTGAATGGTGGAACAATTGCTACTGCTGATCTGATGAAGCTGCGGGACTGATGTCTGCTGCTGCTGCACTTGCTGATCTGGAATAGATGATGTGTGATCCCCCGATAGAAAGGGAACTATGGTCTTGAGGAGTGTCAGGTGCTACAGATCGCAATATACATAAGGGTCTGACAATAGTACTCGGCCCAATGTTTCAGGGCTCTAACTAAGGAGGATCGACCGTACCCTTAGCCGTACAACCCGACTACCCTATCGTACAGGCGAATAATCTCTCCAAGTGTTGTTCTCGGTGTACTGTAGCTACAAGACGGCCGAAGGTTTATCTATGGCGAGGTTTCAAGGGAGCTAGGGGGCTTCCTATATACCCAGAGGGTACGTGGAAGACAGTTCGTGTGCGGTTCTGTCTAATGCGCTACTACTCGAAGGGGTACCCACAGGGGTTACAAGGGAGTCCAACAAACATGACCACCTCTTGTATTTCCTGCGTGCATGCCTCCCCAAATCTACAGGTTTATGCACTTAACGACAAATCCCGTGGTTTAAAGATGCCGGAACACGTCTCTAGCCAAAAAAAAAATTTGCTAAAAATTGGAGATCCCACCGAGCCCTCGAAAGTGCTCTGATACCACTTGTTATGCTCTTAACCTGCAAAGTAATATCCAAACACAGAATATGCGAAGAAAAGATACCCAGAACACAGAATATGCGAAGAAAAGATACCCAGAACACAGAATAGCAATGATTTTATTATTCAGAGAGAAATGTTCACAGGCCTCTTCGAGGGGGCAACCTCCAATAGAGCAGAGCTCGATTACAAAAACAAGACACGATACTCCTCGCAGGGAGTCTCTATCCTTTATATATGACTCATACATGCAATACCACGGGCCAATACCATGGGTTTTATTAATACCATCTATCTAATACTACCGCCCATTTGCAACTAACTGTGGTCCCGTCATTAATTGCGGGTTAACCACTTACAAATATTAATATGGGCTTTATTGACTCTTGACTATGACGTGATCCCATGACATAAATAAGGGGGTTAGGGTGGGACCCTAACAGAATGTATACTACTCTCCAAATCAGACAGATGATGATGAAGAACCTCAAGAGGCACCAGAGGAACAGATAAGGATTGAAGAGAAGACTCCATCCAGGTACGTTCAAAAGAATCATCCAGAATCTTATATTTTGGGGCAGAAAGAAGAAGCTGTACAAACAAGAAGAACAATTAGATATCATTTTTGGGATTCAACTGCGTTAAGTAAGTCATTCAAACGTATGACCATTTCCATGAGAGGTAGTCGTAACTGACTAATTTCTCATGATTTTTGAATAGTTCACTTAGCACTCATTGCATCGGGTGATGCTCACAAAGAAGTGGGATTGAAACTAATGAAATGTGGAGAACGAATCACATAGCATCAATCATCACTTCCGAAACCAGGACTTCCCAGGAGGTCAGAACAATTACAGAAGCCTCAAGCTATTTGGCATTTCTATCCTCCACTGAACCACAAAATGTAAGAGAGGCATGTAAAGATGAATGCTGGTTCAAGGCAATTGATGAAGAACTTGAGCAGATCAAAAAGAACAACACTTGGGAGTTGGTTCCTAGACCAAAAGATAAGAATGTCATAGGGACAAAATGGATCTTCAAAAATAAGTTAAAGGAAAATGGGGAAGTAATTAGAAACAAGGCCAGACATGTGTGTAAAGGGTATGCTCAACAAGAAGGAATAGACTTTGAAGAAACATTTGCTCTCGTTGCTAGACTTGAGGGCATCCGAATGTTCCTTGCTCTCTCAAGCTTTCAAAAGTTCAAAGTATTTCAAATGGACTTAAAATCAGCTTTTCTGAATGGAGACTTAGAAGAAGAAGTGTACATTGAGCAACCAGATGGTTTCATCCTTGGGAATGATCCAAATCTTGTATGCAGACTAAAAAAGGCTCTCTATGGTCTTAAACAGGCTCCAAGGGCTTGGTACTACTGTTCGGACAAATATCTTCATGAACAAGGTTTCTCAAAGGGATCAACAGATAGCAATCTTTATATAAAAATTGAAAATGACAAATTACTAATACTTGTTCTGTATGTAGATGACATTATCTTTGGTAGCAATGAAGAAGCTATGAGTCAAAGCTTTGCCTTGGTGATGCAGAAAGAATTCGAAATGTCTTTGCTTGGAGAACTGACATATTTTCTTGGACTACAAATCCAACACAATGAAGGCAGGATCTTCTTGTATCAAACCAAGTATCTCAAGCAGATTTTGAAGAAATATGGCATGGAAGATGCAAAGCCAGTATGTACCCCCATGGTCATAGGATGTAGCCTTAGCGCAAATGATGAATGAGCAGCAGTGCATCAACCAACCTACAGATCTATGATCGGAAGTCTACTTTATTTAACAGGTACCCGACTAGAGATCATGCATGCAATGGGAATAGTTGGAAGATTTCAGGAAAATCCAAAGGAAACTCATCTTCAGGCAGTGAAGAGAATTTCAAATACCTTCAAGGAACTCAAAACTATGGCTTATGGTATCCTAGAGATACAGATCTCACACTTCATGCTTATACAAATGCAGATTGGGCCGAAAGTGTGGATGATAGGAAGAGCAAAAGTGGTGGTGCATTCTTTATGGGTTCCAGATTAGTATCTTGGTTCAGCAAGAAACAGAGTTCGATTGCTTTATCTACAGCTGAAGCGGAATATGTGGCTGCTGCATCTTGTTGCACTCAACTCCTTTGGATGATGTAGACCTTGCAGGATTTTCAAATCACTTTTACTCCACCTATCTCCATCTTATGTGATAATACAAGTGCAATCAGCATTTCAAAGAACCCAGTCATGCATTCAAAGACGAAGCATATACCGATCAAGTATCACTTTCTCAGGGAACAAGTGCTTGAACAAAAGGTCAAGTTGGAGTATGTTCCTTCTAAGTAACAAGTTGTCGATATACTCACCAAACCATTGCCCAGGGAGACCTTTGAATACCTCAGGCAAAAGCTGGGGGTTGTTGATGCATCATCTTGTTGTTGAATCTCATCTGTTTCAGAGATTGTTGGTTGTACACAAGTTTCATATGGGTTATATGCGTACATTTGTTGGGTTGCGGATTGGTTGAAGATCGAATGGCACAGGTTCAGGGGGAGCATATAATGCATTGTTGGCATTATGGTAGAAGATCTTGGAGGAAGTACAGAAGGAGATCATAGATGCTGATCTGAATAGTGTTGCAATATGTCTCTATCTCTTTCATGGTCAGTTATGGTGTTTGGTTGATTATGGTTCTTCTTGAAGAAATTTCTTTCCTTTTGTAGATTTGGTTTATAGTAAGGGGGAGAATGTTCTTATGGGGAGAATAACCCTTTGCCCTTGATGTCAAAGGGCAGAATGACGTTCAGGATCTTGAAGTTGCCATCAAGTCCAAAGGGGGAGATTGTTGGCATTATGATTCTGGTTTGGTTCTATGGTACGGGTGTTGTACATGATGGCAACTCACTCAAGTGGCAAAATTATGTTCAGTCTCTCAAAATGATGGAAAATAAGAGGTTCGCAAGTGCATCATTCAAAAGGTGCGGACCCACAGGTTCGCCATCCAGGAAGTGCAGAAATACCCCCAGGTTATCGGTTCATAAGCTGCGGTCCCCCAGTTCACTCACTCTAATGCAGAGAAGCGCACTCACGTGGGGTTTATTATGTTTGGCCCTTGGTATTTAGCCCGTCGATTCATTATCCTATGGTTTTGTCCTGTGGTATAGGATCTAATTTATTGAACCCCGGTTTGGATCCCTTGTATTGGTTTTTGATGGTTTTGTCCCATGGTGTGGATAAGGGTTTGACTATAAAAAGGGGAAGGAGATCACTTGGCTAGTCACTTATGAAATTTGAATATCTTAAGATCTGAAATTTTGGGTGATTGGTTTTACAAAGCTAGATCTAAATCAAGAAAAACATTTAAGGTGAATCTATTGATAAGTCGTGATATCTCGGGCGCATGATCAGATTTGTGGATCTGACTGACTGTGGCACATTGGAGGACTGTTAATTTGGCCCTAATCAGAGGTTCACAGGTGATCCATGGCGTGAGTGTGGGGGTATGCAGCACAGGAGAAGGCACAGTGTGGGGGTACGCAGCGTAGTAGAAGGTGCAGTGTGAGGTACGCAACTTAGAAGAAAGCACATTGCGGAGGTACGCAAAGGCACAAAAGGACCAGTGCGGAGGTACGCTGTCAGACAAACAATGAAGGTGTGGATCTGAGCTGAGGTACGGAGTTCAACAAAAGGAGTAAGTGCGGTGGTACACAGAGCAGCAGAAGGATATAGTGCGGATCTGTGCAGTTCAGGCACAGAAAGACTGCGGATATCCGCAGGTTTATATTGGTGAAGTTGCGGACATGTCTTGAAACATTTGTTGGCTATCTTTTATCTATTGCTGCAGAGTTCTGGGTTTATATTTCTGGTATTACTTTTCTGTTTATAGCATTATGAGAAGTTGGGTGATTCATTGGCTGATTGTATAAGGAGATTGGTTGATTTGCATCTATTGCTGCAGAGTTCTGGGTTTATATTTCTGGTATTACTTTTCTATTTATAGCATTATGAGAAGTTGGGTGATTCATTGGTTGATTGTATAAGGAGATTGGTTGATTTGCATGTACTTGATGATTATTTGATCTTCTTGGATCCAGTCCGAAAATTAATGAAACGTGGTCCTTAAAGATGTAGAAGAGCAAAGGAGGTTGTAGCTCCCTTCCAAGAGAGACTGGAAAATGAGAGAGATTTGTAGCTCTCTGCAGGTTGCAGCCTGCATACTGGTAAAGGACTGCACCAGTACAAAATCCTTGTAAAAGAAGTTTCTAATTGAAAGAAGATAGAGACATATTGCAGCAGGTGGTTTTCACCCACATTGGGTTTCCATGTTATATCTGGTGTTCTTTGGTGTGCTTATCTATTTTTCTTGTTCTTGTTCATTATTATATGGCACTGACATACAAATTAATGATCAATATCTGAAGAATAAATTAAATTATAAATCTGGAAGGCATATTGAAAAGAATTTGATAATACTGATTCACCACCCTCTCAGTATTATTTCCAACAATTGGTATCAGAGCGAGTTCTTCAGAAGAAGCTTGATCGCTTGAAGAAATATCTTTCATCATGAGCAACTACGAGAGGGAAGCATCAATCAGGCCACTGATTTTTGATGGGACAGACTTCGTTTATTGGAAGGTAAGAGTTACTGCCTATCTTCAATCTCTTGGTACAGAAGTCTGGGATATCATAGATACAGGGTATACTTTTCCATCTGCAACTCCTACAGATCCGGCTGAGAAGAAGAAATATGAAACAAATGGAAAGGCGGTTAATACTCTATTAGGATGCCTATCTCAATCAGAATTTGTTAAGGTAATGCAGTTTAAATCCACAAAAGAGATATGGGACAAAATTGTTCTGAGCTATGAAGGAGATGATCAGGTAAAACGAGCAAAACTTCAAACCCTCAGAATTCAGTATGAAAATCTCAGGATGTATAATGATGAAAGTGTGACTAACTATTTTCTTTGTGTAGATGAGAAATTTAATTGTATGAAAAATTTGGGTGAAGAAATAAAAGAGGCTGTTGTGGTTGAAAAGTTTCTAAGATCTTTGTCCCCTAGGTTTGAATCTAAAGTTTCTGCAATAGAAGAAAAAGAGAATCTACAAAGCCTTAAAATGTCACAACTGCATGGAATTCTAACTACTTATGAAATGAGGAAAGGAGGTCCATCAGACAGGAGAGAAGTTTCCTTCAAGGCTTCAGGCAAAGGAGAGTACTATGAGTCAGGACACGTGTCAGAAGAAGAAGAAGAATCAAATTTTGTCAGAAACCTTCAACGGGGTACTGGTCGTTTCCGAGGCAAGTTACCTTTCAAATGCTTTGCTTGTGGAAGAATCGGTCACTATGCTGCCAAATGTCCTCACAAGGATAAGATTGACAAAGGAAAGGAACCTGTTAGATGGAACAAGAAACAGAATGCAACTAAGAAAAGTTACTACACTCATGAAGACAGTGATGGCCTATAAAATAGTGACGAAGATGAACGAGGTAATGATTATAAACATTTAATGGCCTTTGAAGATGATGATTACATGGATGCTATAGATGTGGATGACTTTTATGAAGAGATTTCTAGACTCAAGACATGTTTAGAAGAAGAGAATGTGATCATTGATACTCTACAATTTCGACTTGATGAAAAAGAAAAATATCTTGAGAAGTTAGAATGTGAAATTGTTGGCCTTAGAAAATAAATTGAGAAAACAAAGGTTCTTAATCTTAAGTTTGTTAAAGGATCTGAAACTCTGGATGAGATTATCAATGTACAACGTTCTACACTAATCAAAACAGGTCTAGGTTATAATGGAGAAACATCTCAAGCATCCACCTCAAAGAGTTATCTTGATGCAGCAAGGAGGAATGAGAAAAAGCCCAATGGAGATCATCAGGTAAAGCAGGGATGAATTACATCAAGAACAAACAGAGACTACCAAGTAAACCAGGGGCAATCCATATTAAGGGTGAACAAAAGCTACAACCAGCCACAGGTAAAAACTTCTCAATTTGCTTCAAGAATGGATGACAATAGAAACTACAATCATTTGGCTGGTAGATTTGATAATCGCAGAAGTTTCTTCAATGGCCAATGTTTCTCTTGCCATAACTTTGGTCACAAAGCAGCTCAATGTGTTGCCTATAAGACAAGCATGACTAGAGAAGCTCAAAAACAAAGAAGTATGACCGGGATTACTAAAAGGACCTATAACAATTTCGACCCTTGAAAATGAAATTGAATGTTATATTTGTAATAAATTCGGTCATGAAGATTATGAATGCAGGAGCAGGTTTCGGCAGACAAAGGAACAAGCCTCAAGCACCCAAACATGGAGAATAAAGGAACCACAACCAAAATATGTGGGATAGTTTTTTATGCACAAGGACAGGAAAATATATGGTACATCGACAACGGATGTTCGAAGCATATGACAGGTGATAAAGAAAACCTTGAATCATATACTGCTTTAGAAAAGGGTAAGAAAGTTTCTTTTGGAAATGATACCCTTGCAACCATGAAAGGAAAAGGCACTGCTCATTTGAAATAAAAGGTCAAAGCTGGAAATGTTTTGTATGTTGATGGCTTGAAGCATAATCTACTGAGTGTCAGTCAGATGTGTGATCAAGGGACCGAGGTAATATTTCGATCAAATGGATGTAGCGTTCGTGATCTTGATACAGGAAAAACAGTGATCAAAGGTAGAAGAACTCCAAATAATCTATACATATTTGAAGAAGGACAACAACAATGCTATTTGAGCAAAGATGATGAACATTAGTTATGGCACCAGAGGTTGGGTCATATAAGCTTTTCAACAATAAGGAAATCATGCAAATACTAGGCAATTCTTGGTCTTCCAGATATCAAAATTCCAGACAACACCATATGCAAATCATGTCAGTTTGATAAGCAAACTAGAACTAACTTCCCTGAGGAGGAAGGATTAGCCAGCAGGCCTCTTGAACTAGTCCATACAGATGTATGTGGTCCATTTAGGACAAGGTCACCTTGAGGAGAAGAATACTTTATATTATTCATTGATGAATTCTCCAGGATGGTTTGGTTGGGACTTATGAAACATAAGGACGAAGCATTTGAAAAATTCAAATCTTTCAAATCCTTGGCAGAAAATGAATCAGATCACAAAATTAAGTGCCTCAGGTCCGACAGAGGTGGGGAATTTACCTCAAATTAATTTTTCAATTTCTGTGAAGAACATGGAATAAGAAGGGAATTCTCTATAGCTAGGACTCCTCAGCAAAATGGATTGGCGGAAAGGATGAATAGAACTGTCCAACAAATGGCTCATGCTATGCTTGATGAGTCTAGGACTCCCGCAACCTTCTGGGGTGAAGTTGCTTTTGTTGCAGTTGTTATTCTAAACAAAACAAATGTATGAGTAAATAGCACTCAAACTGCTCATGAGCTCTAGTATGGTGAGACTCCTTCGGTAAAGCATTTCAAAATTTTCGGGAGCAAATGCTATATTAAGAATACTGATGAACATCTTGGAAAACTTGAACCTAGAGCAGATGAAGGCATTCCCCTTGGTTATTCTCCACATAGCAAAGCATATAAGTGTTACAATAAAAGGCTTGGAAAAATTGTTGACAACATTAATGTAGTGGTTGATGAAAAAGGATACATCCCTAGGCAAGTAAATCATGAAAATATTGAAGAGAATGTAGACTACTCTCCAAATCAGACAGATGATGAAGAAGAACCTCAAGAGGCACCATAGGAATAGATAAGGATAGAAGAGAAGACTCCATCTAGGTACGTTCAGAAGAATCATCCAGAATATTAGATTTTGGGCCAGAAAGAAGCAGGTGTACAAACAAGAAGAATAATTGCAGAAGCCTCAATCTATTTGGAATTGCTATCCTCCACTGAACCACAAAATGTAAGAGAGGCATGCAAAGATGAATGCTGGTTCAAGGCAATGGATGAACTTGAGAAGATCGAAAAGAAAAACACTTGGGAGTTGGTTTCTAGACCAAAAGATAAGAATGTCATAGGGACAAAATGGATCTTCAAAAATAAGTTGAATGAAAATGGGGAAGTAATTAGAAACAAGGCCAAACTTGTGTGTAAAGGGTATGCTCAACAAGAAGGAATAGACTTTGAAGAAACATTTGCTCCCGTTGCTAGACTTGAGGCCATCCGAATGTTCCTTGCTCTCTCAAGCTTTCAGAAGTTCAAAGTATTTCAAATGGACGTAAAATCAACTTTTCTGAACGGAGACTTAGAAGAATAAGTGTACATTGAGCAACTAGATGGTTTCATCCTTGGGAATGATCCAAATCTTGTATGCAGACTAAAAAAGGCTCTCTATGGTCTTAAACAGGCTCCAACGTCTTGGTACTACCGTTTGGACAAATATCTTCATCAACAAGGTTTCTCAAAGGGATCATCAGATAGCAATCTTTATTTAAAATTTGAAAATGACAAATTACTAATACTTGTTGTGTATGTAGATGATATTATCTTTGGTAGCAATGAAGAAGCTATGAGTCAAAGCTTTGCCTTGGTGATGCAGAAAGAATTCGAAATGTCTTTGCTTGGAGAACTGACATATTTTCTTGGACTGCAAATCCAACAAAATGAAGGCGTGATCTTCTTGTATCAAACCAAGTATCTCAAGCAGATTTTGAAGAAATATGGCATGGAAGATGCAAAACCAGTATGTACCCCCATGGTCACAGGATGTAGCCTTAGTGAAAATGATGAATCAGCAGCACTGCATCAACGAAGCTACACATCTATGATTGGAAGTCTACTTTATTTAACAGGTACCCGACCAGAGATCATGCATGCAGTGGGACTAGTTGGAGAATTTCAGGCAAATCCAAAGGAAACTCATCTTCAGGCAGTGAAGAGAATTTTCAAATACCTTCAAGGAACTCAAAACTATGGCTTATGGTATCCTAGAGATACAGATCTCACACTTCATGCTTATACAGATGCAGATTGGGCCGGAAGCATGCATGACAGGAAGAGCAGAAGTGGTGGTGCATTCTTTATGGGTTCCAGATTAGTATCTTGGTTTAGCAAGAAACAGAGTTTGATTGCTTTATCTACAGCTGAAGCGGAATATGTGGATCCTGCATCTTGTTGCAGTCAACTCCTTTGGATGATGCAGACCTTGCAGGATTTTCAAATCACTTGTACTCCACCTATCTCCATCTTATGTGATAATACAAGTGCAATCAACATTTCAAAGAACCCAGTCATGCATTCAAAGACCAAGCATATACCGATCAAGTATCACTTTCTCAAGGAACAAGTGGTTGAACAAAAGTTCAAGTTGGAGTATGTTCCTTCTAAGGAACAAGTTGCTGATATACTCACCAAACCATTGCCCAGGGAGACCTTTGAATACCTCAGGCAAAAGCTAGGGGTTGTTGATGCATCATCTTGTTGTTGAATCTCATCTGTTTCAGAGATAGTTGGTTATACGCAAGTTTCATATGGGGTATACGCGTACATTTGCTGGGTTGCAGATTGGTCGAAGATCGAATGGCACAGGTTCAAGGGGAGCATATAATGCATTGTTTGCATTATGGTAGAAGATCTTGGAAGAAGTACAGAAGGAGATCATTGATGCTGATTTGTTCTGCAATATGTCTCTATCTCTTTCATGGTTAATTATGGTGTTTGGTGGATTATGGTTCTTCTTGAAGAAATTTCTTTCCTTTTGTAGATCTGGTTTATAGTCAGGGGGAGCATAACCCTTTGCCCTTGATGTCAAAGGGGGAGAATGATGTTGAGGATCTTGAAGTTGCCATCAAGTCCAAAGGGGGGATTGTTGGCATTATGATTCTTGTTTGGTTCTATGGTACAGGTGTTGTACTTGATGGCAACTCACTCAAGTGGCAAAATTCTGTTCAGGCTCTCAAAATCATGGAAAATAAGAGGTTCGCAGGTGCATCATTCAAAAGGTGCGGACCCACATGTTCGCCGTCCAGGAAGTGCGGACATACCCGCAGGTTATCGGTTCATAAGGTGTGGTCCCACAGTTCACTCACTCCAATGCAGAAATGCGCACTCACATGGGGTTTCTTATGTTTGGCCCTTGGTATTTAGCTCGTTGATTCATGATCCTATGGTTTTGGCCCGTGGTATAGGATCTAATTTATTGAACCTTGGTTTGGATCCCTTGTATTGGTTTTTGATGGTTTTGTCCCATGGTGTGGATAAGGGTTTGACTATAAAAAGGGGAAGGAGATCACTTGGCTAGTCACTTGTGAAATTTGAATATCTTGAGATCTGAAATTTTGGGTGATTCGTTTTACAAAGCTAGATCTAAATCAAGAAAAAAATTTAAGGCGAATCTATTGATAAGTCATGATCTCTCGGGTGCATGATCAGATCTGTGGATCTGACTGACTGTGGCACAATGGAGGACTGTTAATTTGGCCCTAATCAGAGGTTCGCAGGCGATCCACGGTGTGAGTGCGAGGGTACGAAGCGCAGGAGAAGGCGCAGTGTGGGGGTACGCAGCGCAGCAGAAGGCACAGTGCAAGGTATGTAGCTCAGAAGAAAGCAGATTGCGGAGGTACGCAGAGGCACAAAAGGACCAGTGCGGAGGTACACTGTCAGACAGACAGTGAAGGTGCGGATCTAAGCTGAGGTACGCAGTTCAGCAGAAGGAGTAAGTGTGGTTGTACGTAGAGCAGCAGAAGGATATAGTGCGAATCTGCGCAGTTCAGGCACAAAAAGACTGTGGATATCCGCAAATTTATATTGATGAAGTTGCGGACCTATCTTGCAACATTTGTTGGCTGTCTTTTATCTATTGTTGCAGAGTTCAGGGTTTAGATTTCTAGTATTAATTTTCTGTTTATAGCATTATGAGAAGTTGGGTGATTCATTGGTTGATTGTATAAGGAGATTGGGTGATTTGCATGTACTTGATGATTATTTTATCTTCTTGGATCCAGTCTGAAAATTAATGAAACGTGGTCCTTAAAGAAGTAGAAGAGCAAAGGGGGTTGTAGCTCCCTTCCAGGAGAGACTGGAAAATGAGAGAGAGTTGTAGCTCTCTGCAGGTTGCAGCCTGCATACTGGTAAAGGATTGCACCAGTACAAAATCCTTGTAAAAGAAGTTTCTAATTGAAAGAAGATAGAGACATATTGCAGTAGGTGGTTTTCACCCACATTGGGTTTCCACCTTATATCTGGTGTTCTTTGGTGTGCTTATCTATTTTTCTTGTTCTTGTTCATTATTATATGGCACTGACATACAAATTAATGATCAATATCTGAAGAATAAATTAAAGTATAAATTAGGAAGGCATATTGAAAGGAATTTGATAATACTGATTCACTCCCCCTCTCAGTATTATTTCCAACACTCTCTACAAGACTTTTTGAATTTTTTTTAGCCGGATTCCGACCACTTTTAACCATCCTAGCAATTCCTCCACTTCCTTAGATGAATCCCTTAGTGGATGGTATTAATTGGACATTATTTGATTTTCTTATGGACCTATGTATCATCGGGGATTTATTCATTTGTTTGGATGCTTTCCTTCCAAGACATTATATATATATATATATATATATATATATGATCCGTTATCCAATTTTAAGGTCAAAGCCGAGCTAGAAATCAAATTGGTGTATGAGCCCCCCTTGTTTATAGGACAAGGGTCTACCTCCTAGCAAATATTTGACTGCTAAGTCTACTAAGGCATACATACTCTACCCCCTCTAGTTTTGAATGTGTAAGCTCTTAGGATGAAACACATGCTCTTAACCATTACTACAATTTTAGGAAATATTGTATGATTACATTAAATGTGGGATTCTATTGAATATTTAATAACCATAAGGGCTAGTTAGTTTAAGTGGTTTAAAAGGAGATGATATTGTCACTAGTTGTTGGAGTGGCTGTAATTAGGGCATAGTTTTTGCTGTCCACTCAAATGTGGGAAACTAGAAAAAAAAAACCAATATTTAAGAGATTAGATTTCATTTCCTTCAAGAAATTGCATGATTATATTACATTATTTAATTATCCACATACTCTATGGTATTAATTTTACATTATTTGATTGACTTATGGATCCACAGATTAGAAATAAATTTGGGGATGTGTTACTAGGTTTGGATGTTTTCCTTTGAATATATATATATATATAAGGGAATCACACTATACAATTTCTATCAATATTATGATTTTTTATTATTTAAAATATTTTTTAAATGCATAAACTATTGGAGCACCTTGAAAAACATTTGGAGCATTCAATAGATTAAACAATTTATTATAAAGATTTTAATTTTTTATTGGAGAATTTAGTTAAAATTAACACGAACGAAAAAGGATCTTTCATTTATGAGTCAAAATGGAAGTTGTGGATTTGATTTGTTTAACCAAATTTTCAACTAGTTTCCTTTAGTGACACCTTTTGGAAGCTTTTCTTTTTTGTTTTCCAAGTCTAATTCCTCTAAAATCTAGTAAGAATTTATTGAGATCACAAAGGTGATGGGTATGCAAAATGCAAGTTCCCTAGTAGTTTTAAGGGTGCTAAATAAATATATACAAATTAAAAAAACTATTTAAATAACACAAATCAAGATTTCACTTCAAATTTCTATTCCCCACTAGAAAGTTCAAAAAATATCACTAAAAACACCTCCAATTTACAACACTATACTACACTAGTTACCTTAAGCATCTAGTCAATAACATGAATTGGATATTTTCTTAACTAGCCTATGAACTCCTGTATTACATTGGTGTTTACCTTGTACAAAAGGTGAGGAAGTACCCATGAGTTAGTTAACAAAAAAATTAATATTTAATTAATAGATAGAGATGATTCATTTTACTAAATTGCCTTGACTAAGTTACATTAGTTAGCTCAAACTTACTGCATATTATTTATTGAACATTGTTTGATTAGCTAATAAATCCATGTATTATGTATTAGATAAAAACATGGAGGAATACTCAAGATTTTGATCCTTTTTTTCTTTCTAAAATAGACTAATTATATTAATGTAACAAAAGTAGTACAAGGAGGCACAAGCCTCTGCACAGCAATCCCCAAATTATGTCGTGTTTAACAACAAAAAACTTGAAAGAGATTTCCCGCAATGGGAAACAAGTCCAAAGCTATAAGAGCATGCTGCCCACATAGGGTAGCAGCCTGTGGTATCAGAGTGGAACAATTTTTTGAACAATAATCAAAATTAGCAACATTGAAAAAAAAAACACCACATAGACCCATAGTATTGGGAGCCTCGAACCCAGAACCTGTAAAACATTGACGAGCTAGGTGTCATTAGGAGGAGGAGGTTCTTCCACTATCACACACCTGTACGCCTCCATGTCATCCTCTGCATCTTGTTTGTATCTCAAATTTTCTTCCATGTTCTTTAAGCGGCCTCGAGCGGTGCATCCGTGAGCTACTTTTGTGCGTCCGTGAGTTGCTTCGCTACCTCTGTGGGTCCCTCACCTGCTTCCAAGGGCTTCTCTCTTGTTGGTGGTGTTTTGCACTTGAGTATTGCAGGCTGGGTCTTCAGAGTTTTGTGGCTCCTCTCTAAATGCCACTGAGATAGTCGCTATTATGCAGGGTCATTCTAGTGTGCAATGAAATTGAAATTGAGGAGAATGATTAGGCTGCAGGAATGATACAGAGGTAGCAGGAGGCTCGGGAGTAGTGTCAATAGGCCTAGACCTACAATCTGAGCCTGACCTCGATCGCTGTGAGTTGTTGGGTAGTGGCCAGAGAAATGAGTCGTCGAAGGGGAGGATGAGTGAGAGTGGGACAAGGAGGGGGGGTGAATTGATCTACCTCTGCTACTGCCCCCCCTGCAGCACATTTGATGACACAAACGAGGCATGCTCACCTGTGCAAAAGTGAGCGGACTAGGACGACAAGGAGTAGTGCCAAAGAATGAGTGGTCATTGGGCACAGAAGGACTTGTAATCAGTGGTTCAGAACATAGATTCAAGATTGAAGAACCATTCCTTAGGAATCATAGAAGAATCTACGAGAAATGAACACCATCCACCATCTCAACACGTCACAAAACGTACCACTGTCTCCTGGTTGTCATGTGCGAGCTCGGATCTCCAGTAGCAGGGAGACAATTGCAGCTCAGAGGAGGCAGAGTGGGGGGAAGATGTCTGAAGAGGCCATATTAACAACCAGATTTATGAAGCCCTAGCATGACCTTTTCAAAAAATCTAACTTTGTGAGATGAATTGCTCAAAATTAAGGTTTTTAACCCCACCCCACTTTGTTCCTTTAGTCAACTAAGTTAAGCCCTAGTTTCTCCCTTTTGCACCATGGCAATCACTAGTTGCTTCTTTCCACATGTATGGTCATTCTAGGAATTCAGAAGCTTCCTCTTCTAGAATCTTCCATGGGTTGTTTTAACTATTTACCATGGATAAGTGGTCGAATCATATTTGATCCTACCTTGGAAACTTCACCTCTTCTCCCTTGGAATCATCCTCCCATAATATGTGGATCTCAAGCCTATAATGGTAAACCGTAAACTACCATTCTTTTCCTATAAATTTATTACCATCCTTATCATTAGGGTTGAATTTTGGAGATTGATATTGCCCTTATGCTATTGACTTGAACCTAAAGAAGTCATCATCTTGATGCATTAGGATTGATGTTGAGGTGTGATTTGTGACAAGGAAGGACAAGTCAACTTAGGGAGACATCTACAAGGTCAACTACTATTTATGCTTGTAAACTCTCTCCTATTTCTATTAATATAAAGAGTATCTTGTTTCATAATATGGGTTGTGTTATGTTTAGGCTCATGTATTTAAATGTATTTTTGATTCATTGAATAGAGTAATTAGATTATGCTAAGTAAATTTTATGAATCCTTTTCTTGTTTTAGTCATGTGCGAAGGTTATATTTATAGAATTTGGAGCTACTATTGTAGCTTACAAGCAAGGAGGAAATAAAAGCTTCCGAGAGATTCCAAGTAGGCTTCTTTCCCATTTTTCAATGTCTCTAATGAAAACTCTATTCTTTTTGTTTGCTTTTGTTCTAGACCAATCCACTACGTTTCAAGATTTCCCCTTTATTCACAATTATAAACTCCACATAACAAATTAACGACCATACTTGGGGACGATTCTTTTCCCTTAGTGATTTCCTTGACCTTAGCAGCTTTTTCACCTCTTAAAATAACCTTCATTTCCTAACTTGAACCTTGATTGACCATAAGAAAAATGCTTCTCTTAGTTTGATTTGATTTTTTGTCTCGTATTTTGGCCAAATTTTCCTCACCACACCCTCTTTTCTCGAAACGGAGCACCTCAGTGCACTCTCTCCTACTCTGCACCCATGTTGCACACCACTAGTGCCTCTTATGCATGTATTTTTATCCATGTAAGATGCAAAATGTTGATTTTCCTCCATTTCTCTCTTATTTTCTTTGGTTCAACTTGTTTTCCTTTTGATCCTCACTTTGTCTTTGTCTCTTAAATTCCTTCAGTATATTTTCTTTTGGTTTTGATA
Source organism: Pinus tabuliformis (assembly GCA_031772625.1). Classification (NCBI taxonomy): domain Eukaryota; kingdom Viridiplantae; phylum Streptophyta; class Pinopsida; order Pinales; family Pinaceae; genus Pinus; species Pinus tabuliformis. The sequence goes on along the minus strand of CM062808.1, from coordinate 147,706,903 downwards.
TCCCTTTATTAGAATTTGTTTGGATTTTTATTTGTTCTTGTCAATTAGGTCATTGGCAAACTTTTGGCTTGATCAATGATTTCTTGAAGAAATTGATACTACAATCATCATTTTGTGTGATTTCTTTCACCATTTATTGAGTAGCATCTTGTTTTTCATTTGATATGGAAATTAAGAGGATTGAAAAGAAAAAATGCATTGTTTTTTATCTTGCATTGCATTTAGGGTTTTGTGTGTTAAATTGGAAATTTGAAGAGTTGCATTAAGGAAATTTACTTAAAAAAATGTGTCTTCTATATTTTGTATGTTGCATTACGCTTTGTTTCTTCCCTCTCATAAATAGATTTTCATTGAAGAAAAGTATTTAATTTTATCATGTTGGATTACATCTTGGGCATATGTAGGTGAAATTCATGGTGAGCCTTGAAAAATGAAACTTAATTCATAATAAAATTTAAAATTTATTGAATAAATCATAAGGAGCATTTGAAAAATTAACATAAACATATACAAGTCTAGGCTAGAGTCGTATTCTCCCATATATAAACACAGGAGTTGCCATTTTTTCCATCTTTGCATTCCTAGGGTGATATTGTGTTCCACGTATGTAAGTGTATAGGATTGTTCTCCACATACCTTCAGGTATATTGGATGGCTTTACACACATGAAAAATATATGAGAATGATCTCATCATATGGTTATGTATTAGAAAATAGTAGCATGGACTGCGCTTCTATGTACCTTCGAGTATATTTTGGAAGTTCACAGTAGGCTTCTATCCTCACCTTAGGTAACCGAGTCGGCCACCTTGTAAACTATGATACACCTAACATAAAATTCTTGGATATTTTTTTCCCATACGTAAATCCTTGGTTCTCTAAGGTTGTATATTGTAGTTCACACTTGCTTGGTAATGTCTTTTGCCTAGTTACCCCTTTTTTATTTATTTTTGTTGTTAATTTTTAAATTTTATTAAATTAACATGGAAGAAGAACCTTCTCAACCCCTTCATTCACATATGATGTAAAGATTTCCTATTCTTCCACCTAAGGAAACTCGTAGAGGTCACAAAAACAAAAATATGCAAACTAGCGAATCTTTTACTTCGGTAGCTACCCCTTCTCCAAATCCATCCAAAATTACTCCTACAAAATCATCTCTTCTTGTGAGTAATGAACCTAATATCACTTCATTATTAGCTCGTGAGACTCACATAGTCAAAACATAAGCACTACTATGGGGTAAAATGCACAGTGTATGGAGAATGAAAACTACCCTCAAAGGCCTTCTCGGGACCTTTGACAGACTATAAGATTATCTGCAGAAGCTACCGAGTTATACACATGTTCATCTATCAAATATCAGTTAACCAAGTATGGAAAGAGTGTTTAGCTCAAATCTCCTTCTAGATTTGTTTGGAGATCTCAATGCAACCAAGAAGAACTCCTTCAAAGCCAGCTCCAAGGCAATTCTTGCACAAAGGAAAGGCAAACAAAATCACAGCATACAATCTCGAAAACTAATATAAGAGTGCACAATGAACATATATTTGTATAGAACTTAAACTACTCAACTCGACAAGTATCGAAATGAACAACTCGATGAACAATATTACTGACACTATGGATTAGGGAACACAATTACAGTTCTGTATTAATAACGGAAGAGTGATTACAACAATTCATTGTATCAGTCTTCCCTTACCCCTTCCTCTTCTTCTCTCTCTCTCTCTCTTCTAGCTCACTTCTTCAGATTTGAGTTGATGCTCAACAGCTTAGTAGGCTATCCTTTCAAATGCTCTGACCCTTTTCACAATGGCCCTCTCACTACTTATGTAGCAATCGAGTTAGGGCTACCAAGCTCCTCATAGAGTTCATTAGGGAAAAAGCAATGAACCTACCTCTTTTTCCAGCTCTTTCCCATTTTCCTTCTTTTTCAGATTGGAATTTCCCTAAATGGTTTGATTTTTGGGAATTTCCCTGCTTTTCGTGAGAAAATTTAGGGATAAATATCTAGATATTTCGTGAGCAGATTCATTGGCTTAACCCATGGACATCTCTTCGTTTCACTAACACAACCCTTGGTCTAACAACTTGAGTTAGCAGGGTGACTAATGCTCCCTTATGCTTGGTAACAAGCTTTATAAAGTAGGTTAGTAGTGCAAAACTAGCGTTAGTGTGGATTCAAGGCCTCCAATTGTGGTCTTTGCTTTAGTCATGCTGTCTTTCACCTCTGAGTTGATGAGGAGGTCATTTTGTTGTATAACAGATGCCCCCTAAAGTGTGAGATCAGAGGGAGAGATGATGGCCGAAATACTTTACTAAAACTGTAATTTTCTGTCAAAATTTTTAGAGAGAGAGAAGCTTTAGGTGGAAAGGAAAACCTGATACAACACGTATATATAAAACCGCTAAAATCATGTCCTGAGTTGGGCATTCCAATGGTCAGTAGCTATGTCAGATTAATCTTTCTCCAAAAAGATATAACAATGTTGGCCATCGATAAGCATAAGGCGGATCCAATGTCATAATAGAATCAAACTGAAACAGTTGTCGCCAAAAAACAATATCCACAGCTTGGGAGAGGAAACAAGCCTGAATGATGCAAGCCTCTACCCAAGGTCTTGATTTCTACTTCACCAAACAACATAGATCAATACATGTCATAATATGTGTCATCATCGAACATGCATGAAATCATCTGATTACCAGTCAATAATGGAGACTGTTAATAGATGCGAGGAAGGCCACCGATAATGGTGATGGTCTCCAAGATGCACAGTGCAAACTAGTGAGTGTGAAAGATTTCTTTGTCATCAAACACCTGTAGAATCACTTAACTAGGAGCCAATAATGAAAACCCTTGATAAAACACAAGGTAACTTGCCACTAATGTTTGCAAGTACCAAGGCACTGAATGTGTTTCTAGGTTACCTTCCTAGATAGAGTGTTGAAGTCGATAGGAAGAAACCTGTCGAAAGGTAGGCAATGACATGTGCTACATCAGTCAACACGAAACCGGACAAGAATGATTTTGTTTTTTGAGGAATCTTTTGAGCATTTGGGTCTAAACAAAGGAGGGCATGATGAAAGGATATGTGTGATTGGTTGAAACAAATGGGTAACCCTTGAACAATAGAAGGCACGACAATGGTTTTAACTAGACAACACTAGATTCATGAACACTGTAGAGTGTTAGGATACGGAGATGCAATTACATCAGGGTCTATAGGCTAAAACTCATAGGATTTGTAGGGTTCATATTGAGAGGCCATAAAAATGAAGGTTTATCTGAGGGAGTTCCATGTTCAAGGGAATGATTGCTACCAAACCACGCTTTCTAATACAGAACACAGTTGTATTGTCCACTTTCCCTATCTGATTAATTTAATGAGTTCAGATGGGTAAACTCATCAATATTTTCATGTTTAAAGAGTCTGAAAAGGATCGTGAAAATAATGATTATTTTACCTATCTGATTAGTTTAATGAGTCCAGACAGGCAAACTCGTCGATTTTTTCATGTTTTAAGAGTCTGAAAGTATCATAAAAAGAACGACTCTATATCTTATCTATCTAATTTAAAGATTCTAGACTAGACAACTCGGTGGTATTTTCATATTTAGAGAGTATGAAAAGATCATAAAGTGAGACTCCATGGTGGTCCCTTTGTCATAGTTGTTAACCAAGTGCAACAAAAGTTTAATAGTATTCTCGGATCGTTTAGTTTTCCGTTAGTTAATCTATTGAACCCGAATAAAGAGAAACATACTTTTAATAGATGTTAGCCTCATTTTGTTACAAGTACGAGCTGACGAGCTAAACTCGTTTTTTGTCATGAATTTTTAATGAGTCACATGACAATAAACTCAATACCTTCATCAAAATTTTTAATGAGTTCGATGAAGAAAAATCAGGGTATATTTTTCAGTTTAATAAGCGAGAAAAAGAGGGAAAAGAACAGCTCATTCCTTTTTCATAGTTTTACGAGCTCGAAGGATGGGAAGAACTCAGGGATTTTTCGATTCAAGAGAAAGAAACTATCCCAAAAAAGAAAGTGCTCTTGCTACCATATATTTTTAATGAGTGTGGTAACAAAAAACTCGGGGTTTTTTAGTTTAACGAGCGAGAAAAGTACATAAAAGAATGCTCGAGATGTCTTTATCGAGTTTAACGAGCCGAAAGACATAGCTTGGGATTTTTTCAGTTTGAAGAGCAAGAAAAAAGTGCCTAAAAGGAATGCTCCTTTGGTATTTTTCAGTTTATGAGCTAGAAAAATATCAAAAAAGAGTTGCTCAGAGAATCGTTGTATGTATTTAACAAGCACAATGATGAAAACTTGGAGATGTTTATATTTTTTAAAGAGCAATAAAATATCACAAAAAGTTCTCTACCATTGTTAGATGGATTTTAATGAGCTTAACGATGAAAACTTGGGGATGTTTATATTTTTTAAAGAGCAATAAAATATCCCAAAAATTGCTCTAATTATAATTTCATGCAGCTTTTATTGCTTTTCATTCCTGAAAGTACTTTCATCAAAAGCGGTAAAAAGTATAAAAAAGCATCAATTCCTATCATATGGGTTCATGCATGATAGAAAAATCATGTAGAATGGACTACTTGCTCTTTAATGATTTTCAACAAATCTTGTCTCCAAAATTATATAAGGAGATGCTTTGAGCTTTCACATGCATCATTTTCACTATTTTGAATTTTGTGAGAGCATACTGGAGGTAAAGAGAAGTAAACTTTCCACGGATGATTGCAAGAGATTTGGGCAACCATTCGAAGTGTCGTTAGTCCTAGGTGAAAGCTAAAACCTTGCTATATACCTTACTGAACCTTCTTTAACAATTTTGTGGGTGGAATTTTCAATTTTGAGGTGCCTAAAAGCCTTATTTGTGCACTAACGCCCTGTAGATGGCTAGTAGGTAGCGTTAAACGCTTTGTACAAGCCACTGGAGGGTGTTAATCCTCCCTGTGCAACACTAGGGGTAGTGTTAGGGCTGAAGGGCGCAGTGAAAACCCTCATGCATGGATTCTTTAAGTGATTTTGCCCCATTTTAACTTATTTTAGGGATATTTTTTGCAGGTTCCAGGCTGAAATGACTCACCTACGGAAAGAAAATACCCATGATAATAAGGAATTGCTGATATGAAACGATCCAGCATGCATACTTGCATTGCACCACTACAGTTTACTAAAGTATGCAAAGCTGGAGCTGATGAAAGGACAAGAGGATTTACAGAGATGGATTATCCAACGCTGGGATGAACACAAGCAAGTGTTCAGGATTGGATATTAGGTGTTGGCTATTGACCGGGATGACATCTACTTTTTGATTGGTTTGTCATGCCATGGGGCACAAGAAAGCCTTACAGGTGGTAGGCCAGATCCATGATCTACCTCAGAGCTAGAGAAAACCTACTACATCCATGAGAGTGGACTAATCAGCAACAAAGTCCCCATAGAGAGGGTGATATCCCAATCTATGAGGGTGGTTTTATGGTTGATTGTGTGGTTGGCGAGGTCAAAGAGTCCCCACGTTGTGACAAAGGCCTAATTGTTGCTTGCGGTTGACTGTGTCCAGCCACAGATGTTCAACTGGTGTGAAGCAGTGCTTCACCAATTAAAGGCATAATAAACAACATGCAAGACTTGTACCCAACACTGTTTTGGATACGGTACTATCATAGTCTCATTTTTCCTTGGGAGGGTACCTATCATGCACCCACAAATGAGCTTAGGTCCTTTTGATCCAAGGGAGCCAAGACAGGGTCGCTAGTCATCACTCGATCCTCGCACAGAAGGAGGACCGATTTGGTATTTCTTTGACAACGATTTCTTCCAATGGCTTCATAGCCAAATTGTGATTATTGATGACTATGCCTATGAAGGCATGGACTTCACTGGCAACCCAGACTTGATGCTACTGCCTGGGACCAACTAGGGTCCACAAGGTGAGAATAATTTTGACAGTAATTTAAGTACTTTTGTTCTTTTGAATTTTTATGTAATATTTTTATAGGAGAAATAAGAACTGACATGAAAATTTTATGCTTAACACAGATGTGGCGCCAGTACGACCTGCAAGCAAACCTCGCCATGTGCGATGAGGAGGCCAACTACTTGCTGGAGGGGGCGATGCCGATAGTCTCCGCGAGGTTCTGAGAAACCTAGAGGGTTTGAGTATGGATGTCCCCCCCTCCCTATGAGGGAGATTCCCACTCATATGTAGCGACACACTGTTGGTTTACCTAAGCAGTTCCTGGTTCCTTTTCAGAGGGTAGCTAGAGCAGTTTCAGCTTTTCTGGAGCAATAGACTCTTTTTAGCAGGTGTTTTGGCGTAGCCATATGAGTGCTTGTAGCTTTGATTTTGAGCCATTTTTGTACTTAAATCATCCAAGTTTTGGAATATTTTGATGTAAAAAATTGGATCTTGATCTGTATATATAGAGATATTTTTGGTATTTTGGTGGTGTAAATGCGTTTTCAAGTGTTTTTCATAACAAAATTTTAACTCTATAAATGTTTTAATTTTCATGCATGCTTCTATGAAGAATGAGACAAATGCCAATCCAGTACATAGTTAGCTAATGAATTAACAACCGTATTGAATTCTCGAGGAACATGCTCATATGTGATCATTTCAAATTGACGTTCCAAGAGTCGCACCATTAGATATTTACGTAACAAGGTTGGATTACGAACATGATAACAATTTGTCAATTGCATAACGATTAGTTGGAGTCTAACCTTACCACTAGATTGGAGATGCCTGTTGATGACACTTCTGTGAGAAGTGAAACAACGGACATGTTCTCGGTAATATTGTTGGTGGCGGTACCAAGAAAGACCCCCTCAGAGAAAAATAGTTCCGACTCGGGTGTCTAGATGACCCAAGCAGCTAATGCAATGTGCCATGTGTGATAATTGGAACCATCTATGTATCCTATGTATGCGAAGGGTAACGACGACATCTTCATTGTGAGAAGAATGCATGATAAAAGTACCCCACTAAATAACAAAACAATCCAATCACACGAAAAAAGGAAAGAAAAACTAATGAATACATAATATTACAAAGCATATGCCTAGTGTTTATGCTAGGCACGATACTTTTTCAGATAGAGCCCATATTTGGGCTCATTGAGTGGGATTCCTTCTTGGTCCTGTAGTTCATATGCCCCCATGGGGAGGACTTTTATTATGACATAGGGACCTAGTCAAATGGGTCGAAGTGTGCATGCTGCCAAGAAGTTATCTTTTGGATGATAGAGCGACATGAGGTCACCCTCTTGGAAATAACAAAACCTAATCTCTTTCGCAAATTGGTATTGTACCCACTACTTGTGAGCTTCGAGTGCGAAATCAACATCTCGATGGGTTTGATCCAGCTGTTTGAGGTATAGTAGGTGTTCGTCTTCAACTGTAGGCCCAGGCATGGGTTTAATGGCTATTTCCAGGGAAGGGATTTGACACTCGATTTGCTTTGCTTCGTCGTAAAGTTGGATCCCATGTGCGATAAATGACGGATTAATTTCGATAATTTCCTCATGACACCAAATGAATTCATCATGGAATTCCTCATATAGGCATGTGGAGCTCAAAATTTCCTCAGGACTATAATCTTCTCGCATCTAGGTGTTTTCCGCGATGCCTGTTGTGAGTGAAATATCTATGGGTAATGACCTGGAGATGTCACCCATGTTTCCGCCAGCATCCAAAGTTTGGATGTTCGCATGGGGTGAGTGTTATAGACATTTTTGGGCACTGCAACCCCAATCATAAATGTCGATAAACCAAGGGCTCTTAAGTCCCTAAAAGTGTTGTTCCAACCTCTAAAAGAATAAGGTCAACTGATTACATCTTCTCCTAGAAGTTCTCCATGAAAAACTGCTCAGAACTGGTCAAAACAGGACCATCTCACCTGCTCCATGGTCAAAGTGTGTTGCATCCCACCTAAATACACTCGGGAGGTGCAATTCATCTTGAAAAGCCCTTCTATGGGGTGCGATGGGCGAGAGTGGACAAATGGCAGGGTCAATCTACAAGGTGGAGGATCATGGAATCTTCCAAAAACTTCTCCTGTGACACTTGCCTCTCTGCATTTTCCCAAGGATGAGTAAGAGATCATCAATCTCCAAGTGGCATCAATAACTATCAGAGAGAGGACACTAGTCAAATCTCAAAAGCTGACTCACCTCGCTTGCAAATATCTATATATGGATCCCTCATCCCAGAGATCCACAGGCTCGAATTTTGTATCTTGTAAGGAAGTGTTGTTGGTTTCTTGGTACAATAGCATAGTGTTAGGTGATCTAAGCTTTTCATGAGGTGAAGAAGGGTGTTCTTGCTAAGAGGATGATGCTGGGTCAAAACAATTGGTTGTAATCCTCTTTGCTATTTCTTGATTATCAATAAAGCTATTCAAGTTTTCCTCCACATTCTTGTATGATTGATGATATATGCATTTGTGTGGTCAATATATATCTGGTCCTATGTTGTTTATGATAATAGATCTATGTTCTTGGATAGTGTTATGCCGCTTTGATTCTACAGGTGCTCTTTGAAGCTAGGTAGATGAGGAAGCCAGTGGCAAGGATCTATTAGAAGGAAGAGGAATCAAGCAAGGAACCAAGCGCAAGATAGACATTGGTCTCCTTTATTCCCCTCTTATCTATTTCACATAAAGGAAAATGAAAATAGTTTTAGTTTGTTTGTTTCTAAGGTAGCTACCAGCCTTAGTGGGACTAGCAGCTCTGCATAGACACTAGATTTCCCAATAACAAAATGACGACTCCACTGGGGAGCGAATAGATTGTTTGTTTTTGTACATTTTTTTGCTTTATAAACTTACAGATGGAGCCTAAAGTTAAGCCAGCTGGCCTTCGAACTGAATTTGCTATGCAAGTGCAAAGTAGATCAATGTTGCTTCAATATATCTCCAGGTTTTGTTTATGAACTGAAAAATTGATTTACAAGCACTCTAATTGCCCTTGTGGTGGCTCTAGTAACCTCTTTAGATCTACCCCTGTGATTGATTTACTGATTACCACTTGCTCGGCCTAAATCCCTAAACTGAGCTGCAAACTGTGACTCGGAACCCAGTTAAAGTCTCGTCCCTGGTCCATCAAATTGTCTCTTCTATGAGATGCATCGCATTTCCTGAGTATAGTAGGTGCGCTGCATCTCTTTTTCACTATGTTACAGGTGCGCTGATCAGACAAGGCCTTTCTTGCTCCTAGATTTTGGTTTCTGTGTTCACTCTTTTCGGCTCTATTCAAGAGTTTTGCTGCCTGTAGTCAGTACACCTATGTTGAAACACCCTTCCTTGCGATTATTCCGCCTCCATTGTGCAAAGAATTATAAATGTTTTTATGTATTTTGAGCCATTTTCAGTTCTCTTTTACAAAGAAGTAGCATAATTGAACTGTCGTTTCTTGATTTGAAAGTATCGCAAGTGTCGTTTTCAGTCATAGAAGAGAATCCGATTGTTCTTGATAGTAGATTACATTGTTACTCTTGTATTTTATTTGAATTAGTAGTTTTTCAAGTGTCGAAAGTAAGTTTTCAATTCCAAATCGCAAAGTGTCGTCATTGTCCTCATTTTGTCTTAAAAAGAAACTTGCTAGTAATGTCGCTTTGAAAAATAATTCAAATTTGCGCTTAGCTTTCTTTTTATCATTCACACATTAAGAAGGCTGAAAACAAATACATGCATGTGAATTTTCATTTAGACTATTTATTGGTTTGATTTAGGACAGTGCATATAGTGTGTGCTCTCTGCTCTATGTTGAAAGAATATCATCTCTCTTTCCTTAGTAGCTAGGATTTTCATTGCAAAAAGAGGATTAAACGGCTGTTTATCATCTTAGATTGCATTTTAGGAATTGTACATCTACATCACGCGGTGAACTTGAAAGGAAAATTTCTTAAGCAAGATCAACTGTAAAATAAATTTGATGAATCTAAAAACGCTTTGGAACCTAACGCACAACATTTAGAAGTCTAGGCTAGAGATGTATTTTGGCGTCATAAAGCCTGGTAACTGTTGTTTTCATTGATGGTTGGGTGATTCCTCCACTTTGAGATGATAAGTGCCAGTACGGACTTGTGCTCCCATGTACCATCGAGTATATATTGGGAGACCACAATAGGCTTTATCCTTTATCCATAGGAAGCCATGTCTGCCGCCCTATCGATCGCAATGCACTGAACACAACATTTGTGAAGATTGACTGTCGTACCGTAAAAAGTATTCTACGGTTTTGTGATTGGTTTGGTAATCCCTCTACCTATATTTCCAGAGCAGTCTCTTTCATTCCTTTTGAGACTCCTTAAATGAAAAGGTCCATCTGAGCACTTGTCACTTCAGGCTCATTAAAAATTGAAGGCGACTAGAGTCATCTTTTGTTTTTTCTCGACTCTTAAAAATTGAAAAAACAAGTTGTGTCAAAGCATCTAAAATTTATTTTAATCGAAATAAATATCACCTTTCCTACATTGGTCTTAGGTTGAGAAAAATGGAGCCCACGAACCAAGGAGTTCCCCTTGGGGGAAATCCTAGTCCCTTCTCCTCTTGGGGAGATGTTGGTGCACCCCATATGGCCACATTGTCGCTTCCAGGATTGACAATCAGCTTGCCCGTATGGCTCTTTTCAACCTCTATCATTCAGAACACCATGATTCCTGAACAATCAAGTCAGCAACTAAATGATACCAGAGTTACCCCCCAACCTTCTACCTCGTCCAATTCTTCCTCTCCTCCTTCCTCTTCACTTGATGAAGCTAGTAAAGCCAAAAATCAAGTAACCGAGAAGAAGAAGGAGAATAAGAAGAAAGAGAAGAAGAGAAGGAGCCAAAGGTGAAAAGGGGCAACCAAGCATCGTTTAGCGAAAATCCACACACTGCACCATCCAGGCCTAAATTGCCATGTGTCATTTGAAAAGGAGACCACTATCATCGAGATTGTCCTTGCATCCCTCAGATCTTAACGGACTGGTCCCCTTGTTTGCACAATCCGGTGTCGTCAACCTCTGATGATGATGTTGAAAATACACTGTCAACTAGTGAAAGTGAAGTCCCTGGAAAAAAAGGAAGATGTAAATTTCCTTGTAAATTGTGTGAGGGCAATCACGTCGTCCACCGTTGTCCCTTCTTAAACGAGGCTAAAAGAGTTTTAGATGACCATTCAGTTTCACCATTACGGCTTCCTCCTGGATATAAGAAGCTCTTATCAAGTCTATCACTAGTTGAAAACATGGCTGACATGCCCTTGTGGTTGGCCAAAGCATCTATCATTGAAGATAAACCATCTAAATCCACACCAGACAAAAGTCAAAAGGTCGAGGTAGCAGTTGACCTAGTCTTGCCTTCAGAGGAGCCATCTTCAGATAATACAGTCACCAAAGAAAACAAGAAGGACATTGTTCAAATTCTCTTTAAGCACAGACTCCGATGAACATGGGGGTAGTCTACCCATTCCTTTACTGCAGGAAGGAAGTTTGTCAAAGTCATACCCATCCGTCTATTCGGTCCCACCTCCAAGCATCCTAGTTGTTTCCTTCAATTGGAATCTACTAGGCAGACCCCGTTTACCGGCTAGTGTACCATTTCGAATCATTGCTCAAATATATAGAATGGTCATGGCCGGTACCATCATAGATGAAGGGGCTTCTATGAGTATCCTTTCCTCAATTGCTTGGAAAGCGCTTGGTTCGCCATCGCTTTTGCCTAAGATGAGAAATCTAACAGGCTTTGACAAAGGAACCAGTCGACTGTTAGGGACCCTTCCCAATGTGCCGATAACATCACATGAACGTAATGGTAGTCCAAGGACACCTGGATTATAATCTACTCCTTGGACGAGACTATATTTATTGCATGGGAGCCATTATCTCCTCACTCTTTAGAGTAATGTGTTTTCCGCATGAAGGGAGAGTGGTCAAGCTCGTAGACGAGCTTTCATGCCCCGGTTCACACATAGCAAATAGTCATATGCCAACCCTGAATGGTCTTTTCACACAAGGAATGTCTCATCAATCCCCAGTCCTTCCTCCTGATGAGTGCGAGTGATTCGGAGGATATGACTGAAACCCAGGGGGCATGAACCCTGGCCTGTTTCGACAGGAAAACCTTGGGTATAGGGTAGGTTTCCATGGAGGATATATGACTGGTTGACACACCCGTCCATTTTGGAAAATGGTATTAGACCAGAATAATATACCTCCGTCAGAAGGTAGGCCTTTCCCGATAGAAAAAATGTTTCGTCTGCAAATTGAAGGGTAACCTGGAAAAGGTAGGCCTTTCCCGATAAAAACAATGTTTTGTCTGCAAATTGAGGGGTAACCTTGAAACTATGCTTCACTATACCTGGGGGCATGCAAACCTTTTAGCATGCAAGCGAAGAGCGACCATTTATTTTTTAAATTTATAGGTCCTCTAACCCTTTAAACTCATGGGATTGGTCGTTTCCTAACTTGCATAAAGAAAGGATGCGGGGCAAAGCTTTGAAAAAATGTCGTTTTTATATGAGACATCCTTATTATACGACTGGATCGAGCAGTTTTAACGTGGAATTCAAGCTCGTTAAAAAAATGAACATAAGCAATGAGGAAATGTTCCCCCAGAGTTTAAGCTCATTAAAAAATGAACCAATTTCGGGTAAATAACCATCGTGAATGTATTATCACCACCCTTTGAAGCCTTGGTCATGTTCTCATCATCACCTGCACTTTGTATTGGCTGATCATTCACCTCTATTTGATTGTTTACCCTTTTTGAGGAACAACTGCGAAGAGTGATCCTGTTAGCCATCCCTGTGACACTGCCATGATTGGAAAATTCCAAACCCTACCTGGAATTAGCTGCTACCTGAATTTATCACTCGTTCCTCAAAAAACGAGTCTCCTTTAAGCTCTTTTCAACTGACTCGTAAAATATGAAAATATTGCTGAGCCATTGGCCTCTCCAGCTCGTTAAAGGGACCGGAAGTGCTATCCCTCCTTTAGATTTTAATCTTTTCATACTTAAGGGATTATTACACAAAAAGATCAAGCGCTTGTTTTGTTCGGCTCATTAAAAGTATCGAAAATTCATCCCTTCTGTATTGTTTTATACTTTTTTGGACTCAAGGGATTATATGACGAAAAAGGTTGGAGTTTTCTTTACGTCCCTTTTTAAGACTCTCTAAAATTGAAAAGGACTGAGTTATCCTTGTCATTAAACTCGTTAAAACCTAATAGCGACAAACTTGTCGATACAGACAAGAACGAGTTTCACTATCGCTAGGCTCGTTAAAACATAGCGATGAGTTTGGCCGAAGGGAAAATTATAGAACAAGCATATGTTATCCTCCTCAAGCTTGACAAAAATAAAGAGGTACTGGTTAGCAATGACTGGGGAAAAATTGGGAAGAAAAATTGAAGAAACTTTATCGGTAGCAAGTCTCTCTTGAACATGACACTTTCACTCCACATCCGATTTGGGTTGGGTTGTTCCATTCACTGGTCACATCACCATGTTTCCATCACACCATCCATATTTGGGGTTAATGCTACCGATCCATCATGTCAGTGTTGCCGATATTTTCAAGAGAAGTCGCTCAGAGAATTCACCTGTGTCTACCCACTGCAATACATTTATGCTCCATTCTTTCATGACCGCCACCCTGAACCTTATATCACCGGATAGTTTTCACCTCCATTAAAATCATTTGCTCCGTTATGTGTCATTGATGTGGGATTCACTAAGGCCCTCCTATGATGGATCACTTCTTTTCGACGTTAGCTCTTTATCCAAGAAGTGGATCTAGGAACAACCATTTCAGTACTTTGAAGCTTGCATGCCTCAATGGCAAGTTTCTCACATCCGGCGACAGCTCTACATCAATGGCCTTCGACCGAAAGATTTTGTGTGGTTTTCGATGCCAAGTCCCTTATTCACGCCACGTGAATTGTACTGTAGTACGTTGAGGGTCATCATCATTATCAGTGATTCCTCTCGCGTCTGTTAACAACTTACATCACTGGCTGGTAATCAGGCGATGTCTTTCCATGTTCGACTCCAGAACATCTCTCACATGGATCGACTTGTACTTTGAGTGAAGATCGAACGAGATTGAAGACCCCAGATCTAGTTTCATCCATCCGGGCTACGATATATATTCAGGAAAATAAAGACATCAAATGTACATCATTACTGCACAGATAATCATCCAACCTAAGGGATGATGGCTCTACCAGAATCATCAGTCTACACTCAGACGATTCTCTGTCTTATGTACATGAAAACGAATTTATAAAGCTGAGCATGGGAATTTCCGCCTCAGCTAGATCATGAAAATATTATGAAGATAATGTATTGTATTGTATCTTATTACAGGTTGCCTTCCAGCTTGAAAAAACTTTAGATCCTCATGATAAAGCATTTCACCCGACATCAACAAATTAATGACCTCATGCTTTAGGGGGCAACTATTATAGACATTTTTGGGCACTGCAACCCCAATCATAAATGTCCATAAACCAAGGGCTCTTGAGTCCCTAAAAGTGTTGTTTCAACCTCTAAAAGAAAAAGGTCAACTGATTACATATTCTTCCAGAAGTTCTCCATGAAAAACTTCTCAGAACTGGTCAAAACTGGACCATCTCACCTGCTCCATGGTCAAAGTGCGCTGCATCCCACCTAAATACACTCGGGGGGTGCAATTCATCTTGAAAATCATTTCTATGGGGTGCGATGGGTGAGAGTGGACAAATGGCAGGGTCAATCTGCAAGGTGGAGGATCATGGAATCTTCCAGAAACTTCTCCTGTGACACTTTCCTCTCTGCATTCGCCCAGGGATGAGTAAGAGATCATCAATCTCTAAGTGGAATCAAGAACTATCAGAGAGAGGACACTAGTCAAATCTCAAAATCTGACTCACCTCCCTTGCAAACATCTATATATCGATCCCTCATCCCAGAGATCCGTGTTATAGACATTTTTGTGCCTTACAGCATTGAGCATGAAATGTCCATAATCTAAGGGATCCAAAGTCCCTAAACATGTTGTTCCTACCCCTAGAGGAACAAGGCTAACAAACCACAGCAATTCACAGAAGTTATCCACCAGAAACTGCTCAAAAACAAGTCAATTCAGGATCATGTCAATGGCTCCACTGACCATCTGTGCTGAATGTCAATGGCAACACTGGCTACCTGCGCTGAATGTCAAAGCCAACACTCGCTACCTGTGCTGAGCGCGAGTGGACATGTGGCAGGCTCATTTCTCAAGGTGTCAAAGCCTAGGAAGCTTGCAAAATGACACTTGCCTCAGGGAATTCGACTGGTGATGAGTAAGAGGTTCCAAATCTCCAAGTGGAAGCAAGAACCTCCAAGTGGAATCAAGAATTGACAGAGGGAGAGGACACTAGTCAGATCTCAAGCTGACTCATCCTCTCTCCAAAACATCTATATATGGATCTCTCCTCCATGAGATCTAGGGGCTGGAATTTTGTTATTGCAAAGAATTGCTGTTGGTTTGAGACCGGAATCATTGGGTGTTTAATGCTTTGAAGGGAGGTGAAGATAGGAATTCCATTCTGTTGGGAAGGAGATGTTGGATTGGAGCCCTCTAGGTTGTATCTCTTCCTGAACCTTGTTATTCATCAATAAAGCTATCTTGGTTTTCTCCTATATACTGATGTATCTTTGATGTATGATTGCATTAGTGTATTTGGTTTATTTCTAATCATGAATCAGTTATGAATGTGAATATCTATCTTTGTGTAGTGTTCTTCTCTTGTCGCAAGTAGCTGTTCTCTTGTGATCTTGCAGGAACCTGTTGAAGCTGGGCGAGCGAGAAGGCAAGTAGCTGTGAACACCCAAAGAGAAGAGGATCTGGATCAAGGGACAAACGGAAGACACCGGTTAGTCCATTCATCTCACTTCATTCTTAATTCATAAAGGAAGAATACTAGAATAGCTATCTCTGTTTGTTGCTAAGGCACTGTCACACCTTAGGTGGATAGGATCGTCCTGCATAGGCGTTTTTCCCCACAACAAATTGGCGACTCCACTGGGGAGATTTGTTTTAGTCATTTTATTTGTGTCTCTATCATTGTTTGTTTCATAGACACAACAACAACAATCGAACTGCTTCTGCTATTCTCAGTTGCAAAGTAGACAGTTGCTGCCTTGATCCTTCACTGGATTTTGTCTATGATCTGAACAATGGACTCACAAATGATTTGATGATCCTTTGTGATAGATCTTAGTACCCCCTCAAAGCATCCCTTTGATTGTACCTTGCTTGTGTCTTTGATTTGGCCTGAAACCGTTGATTAAATAGCAATCTATGACCCAGAACCCAGTGAGAAACGAGAGTTTCTCCTTCAGCACAACTGCTGTGAAGGCATTCTGCATTTCAACACAGGTCCCGTGAAGGCTACTTGCACTGAATGTCAAAACCTCGGTGTTGAGGTTGCGCTGAACCAGTTTTGCCTTGTGCAGCTGGGGTTCTCTGCTCTCTGTTGCTCTATTTTGATCTCTATTTTTTGCAGCCTGTAACCAGCATAGGTACCAGTCTGATAAATCTTTTTCTCTGCTTAAATTCCACCTCCTTTTGTACAAAAAGACTGTGAGTGTTTTTATGTGTTTGTGGCGTCATTTACAGTTTTCCTTTGCATGAGTGAAATAATCATCTTGTAGCCCTTGATTCAGATCTATTGATAGTGATCTCAGGAGAGAGCTCATTGGCTGTTTACAGTTGATTATACATTTGCTTTTTCTTATTGGTTTGAGTTTGTCTCTTTTACGTGTCGAAACAAGTGTTCATTTCGAAAGTCGCAAAGTGTTATAATCTCTTCTACCCTTGTTGATTTCGAAAAAGTAAACTTGTTTATACTTGTCATTTAAAAGCAAATTCAAAGTTGTACAAAAAGCTTTCTTTGTAGGCATCAATACTAAGAAAGTGGAAAACAAACACCTGCATTGTGCATTTGCATTTTGATAAGTTTGCATGCTTGATTTAGGAAAAGTGCATTAGAGTGTGCTGATTGCTCTTTGAGAAAAGATGGTGTCTTTCTTTTCCCTTAGTAGCTAGGATTTTCAAATTTGAAAAGATATAAAGTTTGCTTATCATCGTAGACTGCATTTAGGAATTGTACCATACATCTCGTGGTGATCTAGAAAGGAAAACTTCTAAAAAGATCAACTTAAAATAAACTGAATGAACCTAACAACGCTTTGCAACATAACGCACAACATAGAGGTCTAGGCTAGAGACGTGTTCCGGCGTCGTTAAGCCTGGTGACTGTCGATCTCGTGGAAGGTGGGTGATTCCTCCTGACGGACGATAGCGCCAGTATGGATTGTGCTCCCACGTACCGTCACGTATATATTGGGAGACCCCTATAGGAATTTAACCTTTATCCTTAGGAAGCCGTGTCGGCCGCCCTACTGATCGCAATGCACTGAACACAGCATTCAGGAAGATCGACCGCCCGTACCTTAAAAAGTATTCTGCGGTTTTACGAAAAGTTTGGCACACCCTCTGCCTAGAACTCCAGAGCAGTTTCTTTTGGCCTTTTTCAGACTCTATAACAGAAAAAGTCCATCCGAGCATTTTTCACTTCGGGCTCGTTAAAACATCGAAGGAGACTCGAGTCATCTTTAGCTTTTGCTCGACTCTTTAAAAGTGAAAAAGCAAGTTGTGTCTAAAGCGTCTAATAAATTCGTTCAATTCGGAAACACATTTTCCCCTTTTGTATTTTAGTTGATCAAGTAATCCGCAATCGTGGAAGAAAGTCAATTGAAACCCCGTCGTTCGTGGAGGCTTACGAGTCAACCATCTCTGTCTCCAGAATCGAAAATAGTACGGACAAAGCGAACTCGTTTAACCGGTTCGAAATCTCCTACCAAAGTTAGAACAAGTGTTCCGACAACATCTGAGATTCCGGTTACTCCAAGCATTTCTGGAAACCCTGCCTCTATTGAAGAAGTTCAACAGCCACAGAGGGACAGTAACACTGATCCTAGTCTGAGAACAAATACTTGCGTTACTGAACCAGTTCCATCTGTAACCGGTCCAGAGAGTCTTGTTCCTTAAACAACTGTCGCTGTCGAATCAACCCCTTCTTCGGCACCAGAAATATTTTACGGACCTGACGGTCTTCCTCTTCCACTTGGTTTGATTGCGATAGAGGAAATTGTAGAGGATCCGCAAGCAAGTACTCCAACCCATTTTGGAGTAGGGGTCGCTCTTTTTCCTTCTACATCAGAAGTTAGTCTATCACCAGTGGAAGTTCCTGTAGAATCGTTAGGCAATCTATTGGATAGACTCAAAATGTCTGAGCAACCGTCAACATCTAGGACTGTGTCGAATGACACAACGAAAGCAGAACTCCCTGCCGTCACTCCGACGATGTTTGCCGGCATACCATCTGTCCCAACTAGCTCGCAACCGCTAGAAGGAGTCCACCCAGGGACTATTTCGACAGTGTGGTCTGTTCCAGTTTGTTCCTCCGGAATAATATCCGGTAACTCTTATGTTGAAACTCGACAGATTGATCCCTATGGAGGTCAATTTGGGCCATCCAGTCCCCAAGTGCAAACAATCCCCTTGAGTTCCAGATTGCTACCGTATGGGGGGCAGTATGCCCTTTCATTACCCCCTCTGGGAGGATATCCATACGGCAGTTCTCAACAGTATTCAGGTTATACTGGAGTTACGACAAGTGGTTGGGTACCTATGCTACCCCAACAACCAAGAGTTGTGTATTCTATGCAACAATGTGTACCCATGTCGAATATCCCGAAAACACCAGCTATTGTAACAGTGTCACAAGTTCGAACGATGCCTGTTGTATGTCAACCTCAGATTTCTCAGGTCGTAATGCAACAGCCCCTTGACCCTGTGACACAACCACAATCGCCAACTGGTGGGGCGACACAGGTCCAAATGGGTATAATTACCCCACATCTTGGTCCGCCGATTAGTATAGCGCAGCAGAACATGGCTTCACAACCGTGGCTGGTGCAATACCAACAACCACAATTCTAGCAACTGTACCAAGGTTCTGAGCAGCAGATCTTCGCGAATAGTCGACAACCGTATATTCAAAACGGTCAAAACCAACCGCTTTACAGTGGTCAAGTCCACCAACCGTATCAGTCATACCAACATCAATTACATTATGCTGGTATGCAAAGGCCTACTGCTCAGGCGATTCCATCGTATCCTGGGTACGCCTCACCTAACCTGAATCAACAGTTACCATTCGTGGCAACTTTAGAATTACCGGATTTACACCGATTAACGAACGATCCAATTTCTTACGCCCCTTGGTGGCCAGCGATTCCTCACAAACTTCCATCAGACATTCCTAAATTCAACGAAAATCCAGGTGAAGACCCATCGAATCACGTGATGACATTTCATCTGTGGTGTTCATCAAACACCCTGAACGATGATTCGATAAGGCTTCACCTTTTTCATAGGACATTGACGGGTCCAGAGGCTAAATGGTATATTGAATTACCTAGAGCCTCTTTCGACAATTTCAGCTCCCTAGCCATGACTTTCTTAACCCATTTTCAATTACCGATAAGGTATGAAACTGGAACAGAAATCTTAACCAACTTCAAGCAGATGACGGCCACACATATATCTGATCATATACATGAGTGGCGTCGTCGTCGCACGATGGTAAAGACTTATGTTCCCGATCAGCTATTAGCTAAATGGTTTATAAAGTCATTATTTCCTGCCATAACAGAAGATGTGGCCAAGGGGGGAGTCGTAATGGAGGAGCAAGTTATTGCTCGTGCACAGTATCTAGACTTAGTATATACTCAGTCTGGCACGCTCTATGACAAAATACCTGACGCCCCTAGACCGGAATTTTCAATTCCTCCTCCTCCTAAATCAAATAGTGACTCTCATACCGGCGATGGTGTGATTGGCAGTGCAAACACGAAATCGACAAAGGCTTCATCTAAGAAAGCCCGTAAGACTTCAGATCAAAATGCAAAAGAAGAAATTCTTGCTTCGGATGTAAATGCCGTATCAGGAGATAAAGGCAAAGAAACCAATCAACCAGGAAGCAAGAAGAAGCAAAACAAAGGGAAGAAGAAGAAACAGGGTGAGTGATCCCCTGAAAAAACTTCTTCAAACCCTCCTAGGAAAGGGAAACCAAAAACTCCATGTATGATATGTGACGAGGATCACTGGACATCCGATTGTCCATACAAAGCTGAGCTTAAAATATTCTTCAAAAGTTACCAAACCTCAGCTGTGTTAACTGATCCATTTCCCAATCCAGGTCAAAATCTGGTTGATAGTGGAAATGCTTCCTCGTCGCAAGTGCTAATGTTGTCGATCTCCAAGCAACAAAATGATGCTTTGATTTCGACAAGGAACAAAGATTATGGGAATCCGCAGCTGTCGAATGACAAAGGTAAAGATCAACCAAGTAGTTCGACAACAACTTCGACAGAAGTTGTACCACCCATCATTCTTGAATTAACAATAAAACTGCCAAAGGGAGTAGTACACAAGTTGACATTTAATCCTCGCGCCAGAGCGGCACAACATTATAACATAGTGGAAGATTTGGCCCAATCTCCATCCGCTATGTCGACTCTTGAAGTACTACAAAATTGCCCATCCCAAAGTTAGGCTTTATTATCGGCTATTGGTGGGGTTGATCCTAAGGATTCCAATCTTGTATCCTTCGACCACAAAGGATACGATCCTCAGTTACCAGCTCAACTAGCTTTCCTTATTCAAGTGAAAGCCCTCAACAAAACTGTTCACCGAACAATTATTGATGAGGGGGCATCTACGTGTATCATGTCGATGAGTTGCTGGAAAACTGTAGGATCTCCAAACTTGTCACGATCTTCGATGACACTAAAAGCATTCGACGGAAGGACGTACACCCCGTACGGTATCCTAAATAAATTTAAGGTTGAACTAGGGGGAAAAACAGTGGAAATAGATGTTGAAGTCATTGATGGGAATCTTGACTATAACATCCTACTGGGAAGACCATGGATATATGCCATGGCAACTGTAGTGTCGACTTATTTTAGGAAGATCGCATTCCCTTTTCAAGGAGGGATTACAGTCGTCGAACAACAGAACTTCCTCCCTAATGGTTCACAAGTCACAGGAAGCATTCCCATGATCCATGGAAGCAACCATTCGCTTCAAGATATCGGAGTAGGCCTACTGAAAGACCCCACATTGATGGGAACTTTCGCGCTTCCACCTCCCATTCATATAGGAGAAATAGCATTGGTAGCAGCCTGCAACATGATATCTTCCGCGAAGGTCGCAGAAGACAATATCGACATGGATCATGCAATGGTTTTGCCCCCAAGCCCAATAGAAATATTGTAGCAATCAATGTTTCGGGCATGGGAGGAAAACCCAAATCAACGCTCCTCAAGCGTTTAGGTAGATAGGTCTAGAGAATATGGTACCTCATTAGATCCTTGGTCGAAAGTTCATGGAACTAACGAAGGAATTCTACAATCAATGTTGATTGAGGGGACACCATGGAATGATTCCCACCATCATTCCCTTCTTCCAGATTATGAAGAAGATACTCAACATGACCTCTATCACCCTTCAGTCTTTGAATTCCTATCAAATACTGTAAATACGGTGGATTCCGTGCGAAAATTATCCAATATTGAAGAGACTATAGCCATAAATATCTCGACTAAAACAAATGTTGTAGAGAATATTTATGTCGGCAAAGGTTGTTCTCCTTCAGAACTGGAAATATATAACGCTCTTTTTCGCGAGTTCAGAGATGTCTTTGCTTGGTCATATGATGAAATGCTAGGCATTGACTCGAGTATTATTGAACATGAAATTAAGATGTATCCTGATGTCAAACCAGTAAGACAACGGCTTTGGCAGGTGCACCCCAAGAAAGTCGTTGCCATTAAGGCAGAAGTTGAAAAGCTTCTCCATGCTGGTTTCATCTACCCGGTTCCTCTAACCGATTGGGTATCGAATATTGTCCTGTTATGAAGAAACAAGGGACGATTAGAGTGTGTGTCGACTATAGGGATGTAAACCAAGCTTGTCCGAAGGACAACTACCCTACACCCTTCATCGACCAGATAATTGATGAATGCGCCGGATGTGAAATCTTTTCATTTATGGATGGATTTTCCGGGTATAATCAAATAAATATCAGCCCACAGGACCAGTCAAAGACTGCATTTATTTGTCCGTGGGGCACATTCGCTTATCGAAAATTACCCTTTGGTTTAAAGAACGCAGGGGCGACGTTTCAGAGGGCAATGAATTATGCCTTCCATGACATCAAGAACATCATTCAACCATATCTTGATGACCTTCCGGCTCATTCGCGAAAGCGGGCTGACCATCCGTAGCATTTAAGAGCGATATTTCTACGTTGCCGACACTACAAGATAAGACTCAATCCACACAAATGTGTGTTTTGCGTCGGTTCTGGTCGTTTACTTGGCTTTGTAGTCTCTAAGGATGGGATTCGTCTCGACCCTTGCAAGGTTCAGGCAATCATTAATTTGCCTCCACCTTCAAAATTGCTTCAGATTCAGAAACTCCAAGGGAAAGCAAACTTTCTGAGGAGGTTCATTCCAAATTATGCAGAACTTGCTAAAGGTTATAATCGTCTTTTGAAAAAGGATGTACCTTTTGTCTGGGATCAGGTGGCACAAGCTTCCTTTGATGCTCTGAAAGATTCTCTAGTAAAAGCATCATTAATGTAAGCCCCAGACTATCAAAGAGATTTTAACCTGTATTTGGCTGCAGCGGATACGACCATTGCGATGGTTTTAGTTCAAGAAGTCGATGGAATTGAACATCCTATATATTATTTAAGTAAAAACTTGAATGATACAGAAAGCAAATATTCTTATGTTGAAAAACTAGCGCTTGCAGTTGTTCAAGCGATTCAAAGATTTCGACATTATGTCCTCTTTCGGAAAACTACCATTTTATCAGATTGCAACCCCATGACTTATATACTATCGTGACAGTTGCTGGGGGGAAAATATTCAAAATGGATAGCAATCCTTCAAGAGTTTGATCTGGAATTTGTAAAATCCAAATCAAAGAAAGCTCTAGTTTTCGCAGAATTATTGTGCGACCTCCCATCGTTGTCCAACGATGAAACATCCGAAGAATCAATCGTGGACGAGAATTTGTTTCTGATATCTACAAGCAATGAGTGGTATGGAGATATAATAATTTATCTCCAAACCCAAAAGTTTAGGCCTAACACCTCTCACTCTGAACAGAAACGTATATGATACCAAGCTAAAGACTACATGATCGTCGGTGATACACTTTACCGTCATGGTATCGATACAGTTCTGAGGAGGTGCCTCACCCATGAGGAGGCCAGAAAAGCCCTGAACGAGTGTCATTCAGGCGCGTGTGGGGGTCATCAATCTGGATATGCAACAGCACAGAAAATCTTACGAGCAGGATACTTCTGGCCAACCATGTTCAAAGATTGCATAACCGCAGTCAAAAGTTGCCATGCATGTCAGATTTTTGATAGCAAAACCAGAAGACCACCCTCACTTTTACAGCCAATAGTTGCTGTTGGGCCTTTCACCAAATGGGGCATCGATTTCATGCAATGTAACCCCACCTTGACCGGGGGGCATGGGTATATTATAGTCGCCGTTGACTATTTTACCAAATGGGCCGAGGCGATGCCTACATTAGATAACACTGGTGAAACAGCTGCCCTTTTCTTTTTTAATCATGTAGTCGCCAGGTTCGGCGTACCACAGGCTATAGTTACAGATCATGGATCACATTTTCGCAATCACATGATGGTGGAATTAGCTGCCAAGCTAGGGCTGTCTCACGACAGCTCTACCCCGTATTATCCGCAAGCCAATGGACAAGTTGAAGCGATCAACAAGGTCCTGAAGCATATGTTGCAAAGGATGATCGGGGTTCACAAAAGAAGGTGGCACCTATTCCTGTACTCAGCCTTGTGGGCTTACCGAACATCGGTAAAGAATGCGACCAGGTTCACAACTTTCCAACTGGTGTATGGCCTGGAAGCAGTCTTACCAGTCCAGTGCGAAATTTCGTCTCTTAAACTGGCAATCAACCTCCTCCCCGGAAATTCAGAAGAAGAGGCCCGCTTCTTGGAATTAACCCAATTGGATGAAACCCGTCGTGACGCCGCTTTGGCTAATGAAGCCCATAAGAAACGAGTCAAGGCGCAGTTCGACAAAAATGTCAAACCCCGTGTCTTCTCAGAAGGTGACTTGGTCTTGCTTTACGACCAAGAATCCGACAAATTGGGAGCTGGTAAATTTAATTCTTTATGGATGGGCCCCTATATTGTTAAACGAGTGTTAGCAAAAGGGGCCTACGAGTTGATGGATTATGATGGAATTCCACTGGCGCAACATCGTAATGGGTTGTACCTCAAGCGTTACTATGCTTAAATAGTGACCAATATGCATGCACCTCGATTTGCTTTATTATCGAGCAGTTTTAGCACAAAGTTCATGCTCGTTAAAAAATAAACGCAAGATCCGAGAAGTTTTAACGTGGACTTCATGCTCGTTAAAAAATAAACATAAGCACCACACGGTAAATAACCACTGTGAATGTAACTTTATCAGCCATTAAAGCCTTGGTCGTGTTTGCACCGTCACCTCCACTTTTCATTGGCCGATCGTTCACCTCCATATGATTGTTTACCCATTTTGAGGAACAGCAGCGAAGAGTGATTTCACCTAGCCATCCTTGTGACACTGCCTTGATTGGAAAATTCCAACCTGTACCTGGAATCAGTTGCTAACCCTGTTTATCACTCGTTCCTCAAAAGACGAGTCTTCTTTAAGCTCTTTTCAACTAATTCGTAAAATATGAAAAGATTGTCGAGTCCTTGGCCTTCCAGCTCATTAAAGGGACAGTAAGTGCTATACCTCCTCTAGATTTTAATCTTTTTGGACCTGAGGGATTATTGCACAAAAAGATCGAGCGCTTGTTTTGTTCGGCTCGTTAAAACTATCGAAAACTCATCCCTTCTATATTGTTTTATACTTTTTTGGACTTAAGGGATTAGATGACGAAAAAGGAATTTTGGAGTTAACTTTATGTACCTTTTCAGACTCTCCAAAAATGAAAAGGACCGAGTTATCTTTGTCGTTAGACTTGTTAAAATCACTAAATAGCGACAAACTTGTCTTTAGACGAGAACATGTTTCACTATCGCTAGGCTCATTAAAACATAGCGATGGGCTTTCCCGAAGGGCAGGTTATAGAACAAGCATATGTTATCCTCCTCAAGCTTGACAAAAATAAAGAGGTACTGGTCAGTAATGACTGGGGAAAAATTGGGAGAAACTCAAGAAAACTTTGATGGTAGCAAGTCGCTCTTGAACATGACACTTTTCCTCCATACCACAATCGGGTTGGGTTGTTTCATTCACCGGTCACATCACCATGGTCTCGCCATACCATCCATAATTGGGGTAATGCTACCGATCCATCGCATCAGTGTCGCCATGTGTTCAAGAGAAGTCGTTCAGAAAGAGTCAACCGTGTCCCATCCACTGCCATACATTCTTCTTCATCCGTTCATGACCGCCACCCTGAATCATATGTCACAGATCGTTTTCACCTCCATCAAAATCATTAGCTCCGTTCCGTGTCATTGATGTGGGATTCATTAAGGCCCTCCTTTGACGGATCGCTTCTTGTCGACATCAGCTCATTATCCAAGAAGTTGATCTAGGGACAACCCCTTCAGTACTTTGAAGCTTGCATACCTCAATGGCAAGTTTCTCACTTCCGGCGACAGGTATACATCGATGAACTTCGACCAGAAGATTTTTCGTGGTGTTCGACGCCAAGTCCTTTATTCACACCACGTGAATTGTATTGCAGTACCTTGAGGGTCATTATCATTATCGGTGATTCCTCTCGCGCTTGTTAACGGTTTACCTCATTGACCGGTAATCAAGCGATGTCTTTCCATGTTCGACTTCAGAACAATTCTCACATGGATCGACTTGTACTTAGAGTGAAGATCGAACGAGTTTGAAGACCCCGGATCTAGTTTCATCCATCCGGGCTGCGATATATATTTAGGAAAGATAAAGACATTTGACATGTACATCATTGCAGCAGATGATCATCCTACTCAAAGGATGATAATTTCACCAAAATTATCAGTCTACCATCAGATGATTGTCTGTTCTATGTACAAAAAATGAATTTATAAAGTTGAGCATGGGAATGCCCGCCTCAGCTAGATCATGAAAGCATTATGAAAAATAATGTATTGTATTGTATCTTATTACAGGTCTCCTCACAGCAAATGGATGAACTTTGGACCCTCCTGGATAAAGCATTTCACCCGATAAACGGCCTCATACTTTACGGGGCAACTGTTATAGACATTTTTGTGCCTTACAGCATTGAGCATGAAATGTCCATAATATAAGGGATCCAAAGTCCCTAAACATGTTGTTCCTACCCCTAGAGGAACAAGGCTAACAAACCACAGCAATTCACAGAAGTTCTCCACCAGAAACTGCTCAAAAACAAGTCAATTCAGGATCATGTCAATGGCTCCACTGACCATCTGCATTGAATGTCAATGGCAACACTGGCTACCTACGTTGAATGTCAAAGCCAACACTGGCTACTTGCACTGAGCGAGAGTGGACATGTGGCAGGCTCATTTCTCAAGGTGTCAAAGCCCAGGAAGCTTCCAAAATGACACTTGCCTCAGGGAATTCGACTGGTGATGAGTAAGAGGTTCCAAATCTCCAAGTGGAAGCAAGAACCTCCAAGTGGAATCAAGAACTGACAGAGGGAGAGGACACTAGTCAGATCTCAAGCTGACTCATCCTCTCTCCAAAACATCTATATATGGATCTCTCCTCCATGAGATCTAGGGGCTGGAATTTTGTTATTGCAAAGAATTGCTGCTGGTTTGAGACTGGAATCATTGGGTGCTTAATGCTTTGAAGGGAGGTGAAGATAGGAATTCCATTCTGCTGGGAAGGAGATGCTGGATTGGAGCCCTCTGGGTTGTATCTCTTCCTGAACCTTGTTATTCATCAATAAATCTATCTTGGTTTTCTCCTATATACTGATGTATCTTTGATGTATGATTGCATTAGTGTATTTGGTTTATTTCTAATCCTGAATCAGTTATGAATGTGAATATCTGTCTTTGTGTAGTGTTCTTCTCTTGTCGCAAGTAGCTGTTCTCTTGTCGCAAGTAGCTGTTCTCTTGTGATCTTGCAGGAACCTGTTGAAGCTGGGCGAGTGAGAAGGCAAGTAGCTGTGAACACCCAAAGAGAAGAGGATCTGTATTGAGGGACAAACGGAAGACACCAGTTAGTCCATCCATCTCTCTTCATTCTTAATTCATAAAGGAAGAATACTAGAATAGCTGTCTCTGTTTGTTGCTAAGGCACTGTCACACCTTAGGTGGATAGGATCATCCTGCATAGGCATTTTTCCCCACAACAATCCGTAGGCTGGAATTTTGTATCTTGTAAGGAAGTGATGTTGGTTTCTTGGTGCAATATCATAGTGTTAGGTGATCTAAGCTTTTCATGAGGTGAAGAAGGGCTTTCTTGCTAAGAGGATGATGCTGAGTCAAAACAATTGGTTGTAATCCTCTTTGCTATTTCTTGATTATCAATAAAGCTATTCAAGTTTTCCTCCACATTCTTGTATGATTGATGATATATGGATTTGTGTGGTCAATATATATATGGTCCTATGTTGTTTATGATAATAGATCTATGTTCTTGGATAGTGTTATGCTGCTCTGATTCTATAGGTGCTCTTTGAAGCTGGGTAGACGAGGAAGCTAGTGGCAAGGATCTATCAGAAGGGAGAGGAATCAAGCAAGGAAGCAAGCGCAAGATAGAGGTTGGTCTCCTTTATTCCCCTCTTATCTATTTCTCATAAAGGAAAACGAAAGTAGTTTTAGTTTGTTTGTTTCTAAGGTAGCTACCATCCTTAGTGGGACTAGCAGCTCTGCATAGACACTAGATTTCCCGATAACAGTGAGGAAAAAATTTATGGTAGGTTAGAGGACAGGATTTGAATAGGCATCATGTCCAAATTAGATATCGGGACATAATGGTGCCAATCCTCCCAATGTTTCTCTCCAAAACTCATAATTTCTTGAACAGCTTCGCCCGTAGGTATGAGTTGATTACATGGATCTAAAGGAGGAGTGGTTATGGGAAGGGCAGTGGTACCATCGGCAATAACCAACATAACTAGAGATGTGTATGTGGATTGAATGCCTTGGTAGGCCAATTCAGCTGGTGACAACAACATCTTGTCTCCGAATGTGTCAAGGTCTGAAGGAGTTGGTAGGATCCATGGATCGGTTAGTTCATGAGGAATTGATGAAAGCATGTTGACCGATTGTGAAACCATGGGTGGATGAAGAGGAAAACAACCCATAAGGGAGGAAGCCTTTGGTAGACTGGTACCTAAACTGACATAATAGTCAGCTCCACCTCCTAGTAGGGTTACAGAGCCACTTGGTAATGTTGAATAATCAGGGGTGCAGAAAGGCCACTGATCCACTATAATGACCTTTCCATCCAATGGAAATATGATGATACAAAAGATAGTAGATACGACGACCATCATGGCATATGTCCAGCTGTGACCCAATAAGAGATTATAGTCGATTTTCTTGTCAACGACTTCTACGCTCACCGTTACGGTTTTCCCAGCCAAAGTGATGGGAAAACTTGCTAGGTATCCTTTTGGGATAAAGGTGTGGCCATCGAAAGCTTTAAGGGAGTTCAACAGGAGGGATATGGTTGGGGAACCCAGGGCGAGCCAACATGAAGCCAACATGACGCAGGTTGAAACACCTTCATTGATGACAGTTCTGTGTATACCTTTACCTTTCGAAGTGATATGCACCTGAAATGCAAGCTGTTGGGAAAGGGGAGGTTTACACTTGTCCATGTCAAAAATAGCAAGCAAGGAATCCGTAGGGTTAATACCTCTGATAGCCGAAATAAAATCTTTCTTTTGGGTGGGCATGTCTGTAATACTTCGAGCACCAAAATAGCCGATGACACTTGGGCCAAATCCTCTACAATGTTGTAGTGTTGGGCGGCATGTGCAGATGTATTGTGCATTGTGCATCGAAGTGCCCCTTTTCGAGGTTGAATTACAAAGTCCTCAACCGGCCTTTCGATATGAAAATCGTTGGGCAGTGATGGGTTTTGACCTGAGGATGGTTATGTTGTAAGAGCGATAGGAGCTCCATAAGATTTGGCTCTTGTGGTGAGTTCTACCATTTCAAATTTGTAAATGGTAGAAGATCCTTCACTGGCTGAAGGATGTTGTGAACCATCGTTTCCCCCTTGTGGGGGTTGCGGTTGGTTGGCAACCAGATTTTGCTACTGTTGAGTAGGAAAAGGATTTCTAAGGATAGCAGGTGCCTTAGCAGAATCCCTCTTAGCAAGGTAGTCTATGCATTCTTGAAGTTGTAGAAAATGCCAAGTCATGTGGTCTTCAGCACAAATTTTGCATGGATATATGGTGGTTTTATGATTTTCCTCATCAGTAGGTGCAATAGCCCTTTTTTTAGGGTTGGGTTGCTTAGGTGACTGCTCTTCAGAAGGAGTGGTCTTGTTCTTATTCTTCTTGTTCTTGCCACTAGATTTTTGTGTATACTGCACAAAGTTTATCACGGTGGCTGGAAGAGAAGTTGTTTTGGTAGAGGGGTCCATGGTCTATTTGGCAACGGAACCACTGAGTTCTTTTACAATGGCCCCAGAGGTTGCACCGACAATCCCGTCGGTGTGCACTCCAGGGTGTTGAGTGGTGGAAGCATTGGGGTTACCAGGAACATTGGGGATTATGTCGTTAAGAGTTCTAGACTATGAATATATCAAATCTAAGTGCTGGGTATGACATATGGATTGGTCTTCTATGACTGCACCACTTAGAGCAACATCTCTAGCGATTTGTGGGAGTAAGGACTTACAGAACCAGTATGTTAAGAGAAAATCTGGGATGGGAGCTTTGACCAACTTACGCCTACGTCTCCATTCATGAATATGATCAGACCTGTGGGTGGAAGTATCCTGATGAAATGAATTGAGGAGCTTTGTCCTAGTCTCATAACGGATAGGTAACTTGAAATGCTTTAGGAATTCTATCACTTAAGCATCAAAGGTTTTTATTGACACACGTGGTAAACCAATATACCATTTTGCTACATTGCCAGTGAGGGTGCGGGGAAAAAGATGTAACTGAACACTATCATCCATCACAGAGTTAGAAACACACCAGAGATGATAAGTGGTGATATGGGTGCCTAGATCCTCCCCTTGTTTTCCATCGAACTTTGGGATTTCCGTTGCTATTTTATGTGGGATCGGCGACCATTGTAAGTTGTGATAGATGGGGTCATTTGTCAACTTGTATAATTTGAGTATATCAAACGTTTCCAAAAAGGAAAAGAGTTAGGTGCCCTTGAATGTTATAGACATTTTTGTGCCTAACAGAATGAAGCATGAAATGTCAATAATCTGAGGGATCCAAAGTCCCTAAACATGTTGTTCTTACCCCTAGAGGAACAAGGTGAGCAAACCACAGCACTAAAAATCAGTTCTCCACCTGAAAACACTCAAAAACAAGCTATTTCTGGATCATGTCAGCTGCTCCACTGAGCATCTGCGCTGAATGTCAACTGCTCCACTCTGTACCTGCGCTGAATGTCAAAATCAATGAAGGCTACCTGCGCTGGGCGAGATTGGCCAAGTGGCACAGTCATTCTGCAAGGTGTCAATTGCCCAAGAAGCTTCCAAACTGACACTTGGGTCAAGGAATTCGCCTTGTGATGAGTAAGAGGGTCTTGATCTCCAAGTGGAAGCAAGAATCTCCAAGTGGACCCAAGAACTGAAGAATAACTAAAGTGGGAGAGGACACTAGTCAGCTTCATGCCAGCCTCAATCTGACTCATCCTTTCTCCAAAACTCCTATATATAGAGCTCTCTCATGAGGTCTAAGGAGGCTGGAATTTTGTGCAAGTAAGGAAGTGCTGTTGGTTTGAGTATAGAACTATTGGGTGATTTTCTTGAAGGAGGTGAAGAGGAGATTTCTTTCTGCTGGGAGGTGTTGTTGGATTGGGCCTATTATGGTTGTAACACTATCAGAACTTTACTTCTTCCATTAATAAAGTATTTGAGGTTCTTCTATATGCATGTGTCTCAATGGTGAATTGATGCTTGTATATTTGATTTATGCTAATCCCTGAATCGATTATGGATGTATGCTTCTTGTAGTTTCCTTTTCTTGTGCTTTTACAGGATCTTTGTGTAGCTGGGCCGGTGAAAGAGCAAGGAGCTAGGAGCAAGCAGCGAAGAGGGAAGATTGGATCAACCATTAGCGGAAGATAACGGTTAGTGGATCCCCTTTTCTCTTCTCTCTCTCATCTCATAAAGAAGTAATCTTGAATAGCTTTGCATTCAGTTGTTGCTGAGATACTATCACCCTTAGAGTGGGATAGGGTCATTCCGTATTGGATACTTTTCCCAACAACAAATTGGCGACTCCACTGGGGATCGTATCTTGTTGGTTATTTGTGTTTTTTGCTATTCATTTCATAAACAAAGGGAGTACCGAATCGAACTGTATTTGGATCTTTCAAATACAAAGTAGAGGGCAGCTACTCTAGCTCAGTTTCTGGGCAAGTTTATGATTTGAAGAGCTGATCCACAAGGACTCTAATAAGCTCTTAGTGATAGCTTTTCATCCTCCTTTCCATCCCTTAGTGTGCCCTTGACTGATAGCTTCTGATTTGAGCAAAAACTGTGAATTTTTGAGCAATCTGTGACCCAGAAACCAAGAGAAACGAAAGTTTCGTTCTTCAGTGCAGGCTGTACAAAGGCTGTCTGCATTTCAGCATAGTTCCCGAAGGGGCTACCTGCGCTGAAGGTCAAATAGACAGTGTCCCACCTGCGCTGGACCAGTCTTGCCTTGTGCTACTGGGGTTCCTGTTGTTTCTTGCCCTGTTTTCACTCTTGTTTTTGCTGTTTGTTACCAGTCAATGTGCCTATCTGAAACCATCTTTCCTTGTCACTATTCCGCCTCAGTTGTATAAAGAAACTGTGTTTGTTCTTTTGTATTTCTTGTGTCATTTACAGTTTCCCATAACGAAAGTGAACTAGTCTTGTTGTGGCCTCTTAGATCTAGACCTGTGATTAAGTGTCGTTTTGATCTTAAGAGTTAGTTTATTTGCTGTTCATAGCTGATTGAGCTTTTGCTTTCGTCATATGGTTTGAATTTATATATTTCTAGTGTCGAAACAAGTAAATCTTAAGGTGTCTTTTGATTTTGGACAAGCTTGTTTGCTTTCACTTGAAATTGAATTCAAAGTTATACAACAGCTTTCTTTTTGTATTTCACCAACATTAAGAAAGAGAAAAGAAATACTTGCATTGTGCATGTGCATTATGACAGTTTGCATGTTGATTTAGGGAAAATGCATTAGTGTGTGCTCTATGATCTGTGTGAAAAGGTGTTATCTTTCTTTTCCCTCAGTAGTTAAGGTTTTCAAAGTTGAAAGATTGAAAAGCTTGCTTATCATCTTAGACTGCATTTAGGAGTGTTACTATACATCTCGTGGTGATCCATAAAGGAAAACTGCTAAACAAGATCAACCTTAAAATAAATTGAATTTACATAACAACGCATTGAAGCATAACACAAACACATAGAGGTCTAAGCTAGAGACGTGTTCCGGCGTCGTTAAACGTGATATCTTAGCGTTGAGTGGTTGGGTGATTCCTCCACGGTGAAGCGATAAGTATCAATACAGACTTGTGCTCCCACGTACCGTCGCGTATATATTGGGAGACCCCTATAGGATCAAAGCCTTTATCCATAGGAAACCATGTCGGCCGCCCTACTGATCGCAATGCAGTGAACACAGCATTCACGAAGATCGACCACTCGTACCGTAAAACGTATTCTGTGGTTTTGCGAAAGGTTTGGCACACCCTCTGCCTAGAACTCCAGAGCAGTTTCTTTTGGCCTTTTTCAAACTCTATAACTGAAAAATTCCATCCGAGCATTTGTCACTTCGGGCTCGTTAAAACATCGAAGGAGACTAGAGTCATCTTTAGCTTTTTCTCGACTCTTAAAAAGTGAAAAAGCAAGTTGTGTCTAAGCGTCGTTATAAAATTTATTTTAAACGGAACATAATCACCTCCTATTCCTGCGTTGATCTTTAGGTTGAGAACATGGAACGCCCCAACCAAGGAATTCCACATGATGGAAATCCTAGTCCTTTCTCCTCTTGGGGAGAAGTTGGTGCGCCCCACATGGCCACATTGTCGCTTCCAGGACTGACAATTGGCCTGCCTATTTGGCTATTCTCAACTAATGTAGTTCAGAACACCATGGTTCCTGAACAGTCGAGTCAACAGTTAGATGAGTCTAGAGCTGCCCACCGGCCTTCTACTTCCTATAATTCTTCCTCCAATCCTTCATCTTCGAAAAGTGGGGCTGGCAAAAGCCAAGCTCCCATGGAGAAGAAGGAAAAGAAGAAGAAAGAGAAGAAGAAGAAGGAGCCTAAGGCGACTGGGGGCAAGCAAAAGACATCTAACAAAAACCC
Organism: Pinus tabuliformis; assembly: GCA_031772625.1. Taxonomy (NCBI): domain Eukaryota; kingdom Viridiplantae; phylum Streptophyta; class Pinopsida; order Pinales; family Pinaceae; genus Pinus; species Pinus tabuliformis. The sequence continues at coordinate 147,673,244 of CM062808.1, read as the reverse complement.
ACACACAGCACAGACCGGGCCTAAATCGCCATGTGTCATATGTAGAGGAGACCACTTCCATAGAGATTGTCCCTGTATTCCCCGGATACTAAGGGACTGGTCCCCTCGGTTGCACAATTCGGGAGCATCAACCTCTGATAGCCAGGTTGAGTGCTTACCGTCAACCAGCGAAAGTGAAGGTTCAAGACAAAAGGGAGGAACTAGATCCCCCTGTAGACTGTGCGAAGGCGATCATGCCATCCACCGTTGTCCCTTCTTAGACGAAGCGAAGAGAGTTTTGGAAGATCGTCCGGTTTCACTGTTGAGACTTCCTCCTGGGTACAAAAAACTCGTGCCAAGTCCTTCGTTGGTTGAAAACACAGCTGGCCCGCTCAAGTGGTCCGCTGAAGCGTCAGTCATTGAAAATGAACCTACTGAATCCAGACCAGACGAAAGTCTAAAGGTCGATACGGCAGTTGACCCGGTTCTTCCTTCAGAGGTTTCATCCTCAAATGACACCGTCACTGAAGATTCATATTCAAATGACACCCCCACGGAAGAGAATAAGGATGACACCATCCAGATTCTTTTCATCAACACAGATTCTGATGAGCATCAGGGCAATGCGCCCATTCCTTTATCGCAGGAAGGAACGTCGTCAGGATCGTATCCGGCCGTGTATTCGGTCCCACCACCAAGCAACCTGGTTGTGTCCTTTGATTGGAACCAACTAGGCAGACCCCAGTTACCAGCCAGTATACCATTCAGAATCATAGTCCAAATTTATAGAATGGTGATGGCTGGAACTATCATTGATGAAGGGGCATCTGTGAGTATCCTTTCCTCTGTTGCTTGGAAAGCACTGGGTTCCCCGGCGCTTTTTCCTGAGATAAGAAATCTCTCAGGCTTTGATAAAGGAACCAGTCGACCGTTAGGGATCCTCCCCAATGTACCTGTTACATGGAAAGGGAAGACCGTTCAAATGAACGTGATGGTCATTCAAGGACCCTTGGATTATAACCTACTCCTTGGACGAGACTATATATATTGCATGGGAGCTATAGTCTCCTCACTCTTTAGAGTAATGTGTTTTCCACACGAAGGAAGGGTGGTCAAGCTCGTAGACCAACTTTCATTTCCGGGATCATGCATCGCAAATAGTCAAATACCAACCCTCAATGTTCTATTTACTCAAGAAATGTCTCCACCCCCAGTCCTCCTTCCCGATGAATGCGAGTGATTCGGAAAGATGGGACTGGAACCCAGGGGGCATGCATCCTGGTCTGCTTCGGGCAGAGGAAACCTTGGGTATAGGGTAGAATTTCCGCGAAAGAATATGACTAGTCCGTACCCCATCCGTATTTGGAAGAGGGGTTGTTCTGGAATAAGGTTCTTTTGTCAAGGTTACTTGTTTGACAACAGTCATTCATCCTTGTCTATTTCGGTAGGCACTGCCGAAGAAAGAGATTGATTTGCGGCAGCAAATAGAACCATCTTTGGGTAACCAGAAAGAGGCAAGCCTCACCCTTTAAAGCGAATGTTTTATCGGATAAGTAGGGGCAGCCTTGAAATTGTACTTTATACCTGGGGGCATGCAAACCTTTTGGAGTGCAAGCTAGGGGCGGTTATTTATCTATTTTTTGGGATTAGCCGTTTCCGAACTTGCATAAAGAAAGGATGAGAGGGAGCAAAGCTTAGTGAAGATGAAGCTCTATAAAAAATAGAGATCTCACAGGAGACATTTCTTATCTTATGACTGGTATAATCGAGCAGTTTTAGCATAAAGTTCATGCTCGTTAAAAAATAAACGCAAAGATTCGAGCAGTTTTACCGTGGAATTTATGCTCGTTAAAAAATAGAAAAGCGTGAGCAAGGGTTCCCACCAGAGTTCAAGCTCATTAAAAATGAACCTATCCCGGTAAATAACCATTGTGATCGTAAATTTATTAGCCATAAACGCCTTGGTCGTGTTTGCACCTGCCACCTCCATTCCATTTGGCCGATCGTTCACCCCCATATGATTGTTTACCCATTTTGAGGAACAGCTGCGAAGAGTGATTTCAGTTAGCCATCCTTGTGACATTCCGTGATTGGAAAATTCCAACCTGTACCTGGAATCTGCTGCTATCCCTGTTTATCACTCGTTCCTCAAAAGACGAGTCTTCTTTGAGCTCTTTTCAATTGACTCGTAAAATGTGAAAAGTTTGCCGAGTTTTGGCCTTCCAGCTCGTTAAAAGGACCGGAAGAGCTATCCCTCCTCTAGATTTTAATCTTTTTGGACCTGAGGGATTATTGCACAAAAAGGTCGAGCGCTTGTTTTGTTCGGCTCGTTAAAGTTATCGAAAACTCATCCCTTCTGTATTGTTTTATACTTTTTCGGACTTAAGGGATTAGATGACGAAAAAGGAATTTTGGAGTTAACTTTCTGTACCTTTTCAGACTCTCTAAAAATGAAAAGGACCGAGTTGTCTTTGTCGCTAGGCTCGTTAAAATGATTAAATAGCGACAAACTTGTCTTTAGACGAGAACGAGTTTCCCTATCGCTAGGCTCGTTAAAACGTAGCGATGGGCTTGCCCGAAGGGTAGGTTAAAGAACAAGCATATGTTATCCTCCTCAAGCTTGACAAAAATAAAGAGGTACTGGTCAGAAATGACTGGGGAAAAATTGGGAGAACCTCAAAGCTTTAATGGTAGCAAGTCGCTCTTGAACATGACACTTTGTCCTCCGTATCACATCGGGTTGGGTTGTTTCATTCACCGGTCTCATCACCATGGTCTTCGCCAAACCATCCATATTTGGGGTAATGCTACCGATCCATCACATCAGTGTCGTTATATGTTCAAGAGATGTTGTTCAGAAAGAATCAACTGTGTCCCATCCACTGCCATACATTATCCTTCATCCACCCATGATCGCCACCCTGAATCACATCTCACAGATTGTTTTCACCTCCACTAAAATCACTAGCTCCGTTCCGTGTCACTGATGTGGGATTCATTAAGGCCCTCCTTTGACAAATCGCTTCTTGTCGACTTCAGCTCATTATCCAAGAAGTTGATCTAGGAACACCCCCCCCAGTACTTTGAAGCTTGCATGCCTCAATGGCAAGTTTCTCACTTCCGGAAACAGGTATACATCAATGACCTTTGACCAGAAGATTTTGCGTGGTGTTCGACGCCAAGTCCTATATTCACACCACGTGAATTGTACTGTAGTACCTTGAGGGTCATTATCATTATCAGTGATTCCTCTCGCGCTTGTTAACGGTTTACATTATTGACCGGTAATCAAGCGATGTCTTTCCATGTTCGACTTCAGCGCAATTCTCACATGGATCGACTTGTACTTAGAGTGAAGATCGAACGAGTTTGAAGACCCCGGATCTAGTTTCATCCATCCGGGCTGCGATATATATTCAGGAAATATAAAAGCATTTGATATGTACATTATTGCAGCAGATGATCATCCTACTCAAAGGATGATAATTTCAGCAGAGAATTATCAGTCTATCATCAGACGGTCGTCTGTTATATGTACCAAAATGAATTTATAAAGCTGAGCATGGGAATGCCCGCCTCAGCTAGATCATGAAAGCAGAATGAAAAATAATGTATTGTATTGTATTTTATTACAGGGCACCTCTCAGCGATTGAATGAACTTCGGATCCTCCTGATAAAGCATTTCACCCGATAAACGACCTCATACTTTAGGGGGCAACTGTTATAGACATTTTTGTGCCTAACAGCATGAAGCATGAAATGTCAATAATCTGAGGGATCCAAAGTCCCTAAACATGTTGTTCTTACCCCTAGAGGAACAAGGTCAGCAAACCACAGCACTAAAAATCAGTTCTCCACCTGAAAACACTCAAAAACAAGCTATTTCTGGATCATGTCAGCTGCTCCACTGAGCATCTGCGCTGAATGTCAACTACTCCACTCTGTACCTGCGCTGAATGTCAAAATCAATGAAGGCTACATGCGCTGGGCGAGATTGGCCAAGTGGCACAGTCATTCTGCAAGGTGTCAATTGCCCAGGAAGCTTCCAAACTGACACTTGGGTCAAGGAATTCGCCTTGTGATGAGTAAGAGGGTCTTGATCTCCAAGTGGAAGCAAGAATCTCCAAGTGGACCCAAGAACTGAAGAATAACTAAAGTGGGAGAGGACACTAGTCAGCTTCATGCCAGCCTCAAGCTGACTCATCCTTTCTCCAAAACTCCTATATATAGAGCTCTCTCATGAGGTCTAAGGAGGCTGGAATTTTGTGCAAGTAAGGAAGTGCTGTTGGTTTGAGTATAGAACTATTGGGTGATTTGCTTGAAGGAGGTGAAGAGGAGATTTCTTTCTGCTGGGAGGTGTTGCTGGATTGGGCCTATTATGGTTGTAACACTCTCAGAACTTTACTTCTTCCATTAATAAAGTATTTGAGGTTCTTCTATATGCATGTGTCTCAATGGTGAATTGATGCTTGTATATTTGATTTATGCTAATCCCTGAATCGATTATGGATGTATGCTTCTTGTAGTTTCCTTTTCTTGTGCTTTTACAGGATCTTTGTGTAGTTGGGCCAGTGAAAGAGCAAGGAGCTAGGAGCAAGCAGCGAAGAGGGAAGATTGGATCAACCATTAGCGGAAGATAACGGTTAGTGGATCCCCTTTTATCTTCTCTCTCTCATCTCATAAAGAAGTAATCTTGAATAGCTTTGCATTCAGTTGTTGCTGAGGTACTATCACCCTTAGAGTGGGATAGGGTCATTCCGTATTGGATACTTTTCCCAACAACATTGACTCAGACCATGGTGATGACGGATGACCTAAGGAGCTATACGCTCCTCCCATCGTTTGGTTCCCCATAGTGTACATGGGTTGCATGGTGTAGCAGTTGCTTTGCAGTATGGTGTTGTAGAGTGGATTTATATGAGGATTTTGATAATGGGGTATGAACTTTCCCCGAGTATAAGCGGTACCCGCTTGACTCATTTGAGTATGTGAGTAGGGTGCCCCCATAGACTGGTTGGGAACCCCTTGTGGATTCCCAACTGACACAGAACTAACCATTTGGCTTTGATTAACAGAGGGAACACCCATGTAAATTAGCGACTGACCATGCATGCTTGAGAATGGAGGGGGAGCTATGACATTCCCTACCAGCATGTGCATATTGGGAAACCCCCAAACATATGAACCAAGGGGTTGGAACTATACATTAGCGGCTGACCATATTGTTGGTAAATGGGAACCATGCCCATAGTGCCATATTGAGTGTTATATGGAGCATTGTATGTGGCACTTGTCAAAGGTATGTAGTGTGACACCATAGGGGTGGAACCTAGCATCTGCTGGGTTCCACTCATAGAGGGTGTCATGTGAGTTGTCGTACCTAGGACAAATGGGATAGCGGAATTCGCCTTTACCGGTGTTGGTATAACTATCATCTTGGGAATTGGTAAAGGACCAACAGTGTCCTTGGAGTTCCACAACTTGTGATTTGTTGACTGGATAGACGGGAATATTCCACCTATTGAAGAAGGAAGTACTAGTACCACAGGAGCCATGATAGGTTCCGATGGATTTGTGAGCGAAGTGTTAAAGTGAGGAAGAAATCCTTCCGTGAAGAAATCCTCTGGCAAAATTGAATCGTCGGTTGTCCACACAGATCCCATGTGACATTTAGGAGACTAATCCCTCGAAGAGGAGGAATCTGAGCTAGTGGAACTCGGCAGATCTTCCACAATGAGTGGAGGAAGTCCTAACAATTGTTTGGAGTGATGACAATGGCCGGATGTAGCCACGGCGACTCTTAAGTTTTATCAAATAAATTTTAGCATGATATTCTTTAAACTCTAAAAAATGATAGCACTTAGGTACCTAAAAATAAAAAATACACTAAATATATCAATCAACAAACAAATGGAAATTACCTCATTTGATAAGCACCGATCACTGGAGATGAAACCCAGTATCTAAATGAATAACAGAGAAGGATGGCCAAATGTATGGTTACAGTTACTCTAGAGCTTTTCCCAAACCTCAGATTGAGGGGCTAAGTACTATCGTGAAGACGAGAGCACTCCCAAAAACTAAATACAGAGTAGATCCATCCATGTTAGGTACCAGGATAGCCTGTCCCAATCATCTTGTGTAAGTACTTAGAAGTTTGGCCACTAGAGATACGTCAGATCAAAACATTACAACAGGGGACATAGTCGTAGATAGCATGCTGTGTGGGTAGGTAACCTGGGTCCCTGACTCAATTCTAAAATCCCCGAAGGGACCCTCAGTACACGAAATCCCAAAGGATTTGTAAGAGAAGGTAGGCTACTTTCAATTATAGTCTGATGTTGTCTCGTATTTGGCTCTATTTTTAGTGGAGTGGTCCTGGTAATATGAGTGTAGAATGAATTTTTTGCTCGTTAATGACACTAGTTTTGGTTTTTTAACCTTAGGCAGTTCACTCACATGCTTATCCCAAGATCCTAGCCTAGCTAATGTTGGTTTTCTCAAAAGAGTAACTGATAGATTTTAATGTAAATTTTACATCTACTTGATTATTTGTCTTCGGTAGGGGTGTTTACTCATGAAATATGGTGAGACTCTTGACTCAATAAATCATGCAAAATAATGCTCTAAACTTTTTTTCCAATTTTTATGCAAACAAGCCTTATTCTACATATTCATATTTTCGCATATTCATAATTTCGTTTGTGCATCTATAGCCTTTCAACACTTGCATAACCAAAAGAATCTTTTCCAATATTTCCTAACAACTACTGAAAACCAAAATTAAGCAGATTAAAACTATTTAAAAAGAAGGATGAATACAGATTATCAGTCTTTCTTTCAAAAAAAATGTCTTTTAAGAGAGAAAAACCAAAACTTTTCACAAGAAAAAAATTCTAGGACACCAAATTTGCTAACATAATATAGTTACAAATCTTATTTAAGCCCATGAGAATATTTTCCATCCCTTTTGGTCCACAAACACTACTGGAAATCATGGAAATGGGAGACTAACGCTCTGTTTCAGTGGATACAAAGAGTTAATAGGCCCACTAATGCTCCCTGTACATAGGCATAATGCTTTATAAAGCTTTGTGTAGCCTAGTAACCTGTGTTAGTGTGGGAAATTACTCAAACAGAGGGCTTTCAAGATTAGTTTCTGAGGTGAATACAAACTAGTAGGATGCAGCAAGATATTTGATGGATCAAAAAAGGATTTGAAGATGTAGGGAGCTCTTAGAAGTAAGAGAGAACTGAGAAGATTCTAGGTAAACTGGGAACTAGATGTATAGTCCCCAGCGGAGTCGCTAATTCTACTATGGGGTGAAATGCACAGTGTATCGAGAATGAAAACTACCCTCAAAGGCCTTCTTGGGACCTTTGAAAGACTATAAGATTATCTGGAGAAGCTACCAAGTTATACACATGTTCATCTATCAAATATCAATTAACCATGTATGGAGAGAGTGTTTACCTCAAATCTCCCTCTAGATTTATTTGGAGATCTCAATGCAACCAAGAAGAACTCCTTCAAAGCCAACTCCAAGACAATTCCTGCACAAAGGAAAGGCAAACACAATCACAACATACAATCTTGAAAACTAATATAAGAATGCACAATGAACATATATTTGTATACAACTTAAACTACTCAACTTGACAAGTATCGAAATGAACAACTCAATTAACAATATTACCGACACTATGGAGTAAGGAACACAACTGTAGTTCTGTATTAATATTGGAAGAGTGATTACAACCATCCATTGTATCAGTCTTCCCTTTCCCCTTCTTATTCTCTCTCTCTCTCTCTCTTCTAGCTCACTTCTTCAGATTGGAGTCGATGCTCAACAGCTTAGTAGGCTATCCTTTCAAATGCTATGACCCTTTTCACAATGGCCCTCTCACTACTTATGTAGCAATTGAGTTAGGGCTGCCAAGCTCCTCATAGAGTTCATTAGGGAAAAGGCAATGAACCTGCCTCTTTTTATAGCTATTTCCCATTTGCCTTCTTTTTTAGATTGGAATTTCCCCAATAGTTTGACTTTTGGGAATTTCCCTGCTTTTCTTGAGCAAATTTAGGCGTAAATATCTAGATATTTTGTGAGCAGATTCATTGGCTTAACCCATGGACATCTCTTAGTTTCACTAACGCTGCCCCTAGTCTAACAACTTGAGTTAGCAAGGTGACTAACGCTCCCTTATGTTTGGTAACAATTTCCCCCTAAAGCATGAGGTCAAAAATATTTTGATGTCGGATGAAATGATTTATCATGAGAATCCGAGCTTCTTCAAACTGGAAGGTGACCTGTAATAAGATACAATACAATACATTATCTTCATAATATTTTCATGATTTAGCTGAGGTGGGCATTCCCATGCTCAGCTTTATAAATTCATTTTCTTGTACATAGGACAAACAATCGTCTATGTGGTAGACTGATGATTTTGATAGAGCCATCATCCTTTGATTTGGATAATCATCTATGCAGTAATGATGTACATTTGATGTCTTTATTTCCCCGAATATATCACAGTCCGGATGGATGAAACTAGATCCAGGGTCTTCAAATTCATTCAATCTTCTCCAGAAGTACAAGTCGATCCATGTGAAAAGATGTTCTGGAGTCGAACATGGAAAGACATCTCCTGATCACTAGCCAATGATGTAAGCTATTAATAGGCATGAGAGGAATCACCGATAATGATGATGAGCCTCAAGGTACAACAATACAATTCACGTGGTGTGAAAATGGGACTTGGCGTCGAACACCACGCAAAATCTTGCGGTTGAAGGACATTGATGTAAACCTATCTCCAGAAGTGAGAAACTTGCCATTGAGGCATGCAAGCTTCAAAGTACTCAACGGATTGTTCCTAGGTTAAATTCATGGATAATGAGCTGTCGTCGACAAGAAGTGACCCGTCGTAGGAAGGCCTTAATGAACCCCACATCTACGACACGGAACAAAGCAAATGATTTTGTGGAGGTGAAAACAATCTGATGATACAGGGTTCAGGGTGGTAGTCATGAAAGAATGAAGGGTGAAGGTATTGCAGTGGATGAGACACAAGCTTGGTTGGTGACTTCTCTGAGTGACTTCTCTTGAACATATCAGTGACATTGAAGTGGATTGGTAGCATTAACCCCAGTATGGATGATACGGTGGACCAATGGTAATATGACCGGTGAATGTAATAATCCAACCCGACTCAATGATGGTGATGGAGTGAAAGTGTCATGTTCAAGAGCGACTTGCTACCAATAAAGTTTCTTCAAGTTTTCTTCCCAATTTTTCCCCAGTCATTGTTGACCAGTACCTCTTTATTTTTATCAAGCTTAAGGAGGATAAAATATGCTTGTTCTATAATTTTCCCTTCGGGAAAACCTGTCGCTATGTTTTAATGAGCCTAGCGACAGTGAAACTCGTTCTTGTCTACATGGACAAGTTTGTCACTATTGGTTTTAATGAGTTTAATGACAAAGATAATTCAGTCCTTTTTCAATTTTAGAGAGTCTAAAAAGGGACAGAAAGGAAACTCCAGTAATCCTTTTTCATCATATAATCCCTTAAGTCTAAAAAAGTATAAAATAATATGAAAGGAATGAACTTTCGATAGTTTTAACGAGCCGAACAAGACAAGCACTTGATCCTTTTGTGTAATGATCCCTCAGGTCCAAAAAGATTAAAATCTATAGGAGGGATAGCACTTCTGATCCTTTTAACGAGCCGGAGAGGCCATTTGCTCGACAATCTTTTCATATTTTACGAGTTAGATGAAAAGAGCTTAAAGGAGACTTATTTTTTGAGGAACGACTGATATTTTCAGGTAGTAGCTGGTTCCAGGTAAGGTTTGGAACTTGCCAATCATGACAGGGTTAAGAGGATGGCTAACAGAATCACTCGTCGCAGCTATTCCTCAAAAAGGGTAAACAATCAAATGGAGGCGTATGATTGGCTAAAATAGAGTGGAGGTGATGGTAAGAACATGACCAAGGCTCAAAAGCTGATGATAATGTGATCGAAATGGTTATTTACCAAAGGTGGGTTCATTTTTTAATGAGCTTAAACTCTGGTGCAACATATGCTCATTGCTAGGTTTATTTTTTAATGAGCTTGAACTTTGCATAAAACTGCTCATGGCCTGGTTTATTTTTTAATGAGCTTGAACCATGCGACATCATATGCTCAGATTCGGTTTCATGTTTACACAAGCTTGAAACAAAAAACTATGCTTGTTATAAGTTCACATGCCCCCAACATAGTGACGCAAATAGAGGTGCATGCCCCCCAAGCTTCATTGCATTCAATGAGGTGGTTGGAATGAAGGTTTACCTTCGAGATCTTTGAAAGACTCGACTTGGAAAGGGAGTTGTTTCATTTTTTAATGAGGTTGACACAGTAAAAGAGCTATCCTCATGACTCCTTGTTTCATTTTTTAACGAGGTCAACACGAGATAAGAACCATCCTCGAAATCCATTGTATTTACAGTATTTGATAGAAAATAAAAAACTGAAGGATGATTAAGGTCGCTAGAATAATCTTCGTGGTAATCTAGAAGATGGGAATGATGGTGGTAATATTCCCATGGTGCCTCTCCTATCATCATTGATTGAATGATTCCTTCATCTATAGAATGTACATGCGACCAAGGATCTGAAGAGGTGCCATATCCCTTAGACCTATCTATCCAAACACTCGATGAGAATTAATTTGGGTTTTCCCCCTAGGCAAAGAAAATTGATTGCTACAATATTTCTAAAATGGCGATGATCCATGCTGACAAAATGTTCGGGAATCTTCTGAGTCTTTTAGATATAGAAGATATCATATTGTAGGTCTCCACCTTGGCTTCTTCTGCCAAATTATTTGGAGGCGGTAGGGAAAAAGTACCCATTAAAGTAGGGTCTTTTAGGATGCCTACTTCGATATTTTGAAGCAAATGAGAGCTCCCATGGATCATTGGAATGCTTCCCATAACTTGTGAACTGTCAGGGAGGAAGGTTTGTTGATCAATGATTGTAATCCCTCCTTGGAAGGGAAATGCAATATTTCTGAAGTATGTCGACACAACAGCAACCATAGCATAAATCTAGGGCCTTCCCAGTAGGATGTTCTAATCGAGGTTTCCATCAATAACTTCAACATCAATTTCTACTTTTTTCCCCCCAGTTCAACTTGCAAGTTACTTAAAATACCGTATGGAGTGTATGTCCGTTCATCAAATACTTTTAACGTTGTTGATGATCGTGACAAGGGTGGTGAGTCTAAATTTTTCCAGCAACTCATTGACATAATACATGTAGATGCCCCCTCATCAAGAATTGTTCGATGAACAGTTTTGTTGAGGGATTTCACTTGAATGAGGAAAGTGAGTTGAGCTGGTAACTAAGGTTCATATCCTTTATGATTAAAGGCCACAAGATTGGAATCCACTGGGTCAATCCCACCTATTGCTGATAATAGAACCTGCTTCTGGGAGGGGCAATTTTGCAGTACCTCAAGTGTCGACATAACGACCGACGATTGGGCTAGGTCCTCTACTATATTATAATTTTGTGTTGCTCTGGCACAAGGATTAAATGTCGATTTGTGTATTACTCCCTTTGGATGCTTTATAGTTAGCTCAGGAATGATGGGTGTCACAACTTTGGTTGAAGTTGTTGTTGAACTACTAGGTTGATCTGCAGCGTTGTTGTTCCACAACTGTGGATTCTCGTAATATTTATTCCTTGTCAATATCAAAGCATCATTTTTTTGTTTCGAAATGGACAACATAAGCACTTGGGATGGGGAAGCATTGTCGCTAGTAACTAGATTGATTTTTTGGTTTGGAAATGGATCCTTTAAGACTGCTAAGGCTTTTGAAGTCTTAAAGAACTTCCTAATCTTAGCTCTATATGGACAATCACTCATCCAATGGTCTTCATCACATATGTGACATGCCGAACGAGGTACCATTTGCCTAGAAGGGTTTGTAGAAGATTTTTCAGGAGATGAATCATCCTTTTTTTCCTTTTTGCTTCTCCCTTTATTCTTGCCCCCTAGTTGCTTCGGTTCTTTGCCCTTGTCGGTCAATACAACATTAACCTCTAAGGCAAGAAGTTCTTCATTTACATTTTGACTAGAAACCGTACTGGCTTTCTTTGATGTAGCCTTTACAGTTTTCGTGCTAGTCGTACCTATCACACCATCACCGGCATGAGAGTCTTTGTTTGATTTAGGAGGAGGAGGAACGGAAAAATCTGGTCTAGGAGCATCAGGGATTTTGTCGTAGAGCATGCCAGACTGAGTATAGATCAAGTCTAGATATTGCGCACGAGAAATGACTTGCTCTTCAGTGATGACTCCTCCCTTTGCCACATCTTCTATAATAGAAGGCAACAATCACTTAATAAACCATTCATCTAGTAGTTGATCAGGAACATATGTTTTTACCATTCTTCGACAACATTTCCACTCATGAATATGATCAGATATGTGAGTGGCCATCGTTTGCTTGAAATTGGTAAGAAGCTCTATTCCTATTTCATGCCTTATTGGTAACTGAAAATGGGTTAAAAAGGTTGTGGCAAGGGCATTGAAGTTATCAAATGAAGCTCTAGGAAATTCGATGTACCATTTTGCTGTCAGACCAATTAACATTCGCTGAAAAAGGTGAAGCCTAATTGAATCATCATTGAGAGTGTTGGATGAACACCACAGATGAAAGGTCATCACATGATTCGATAGGTCTTCACCCAGATTTCCATTAAAGTTAGGAATATATGATGGAATTTTATGAGGAATCATCGGCCACCAAGGGGCATAAGAAATTGGATCGTTTGTTAGCCGATTTAGATCTGGTAACTCTAAAGTCACCATGAAGGGAAACTGTTGATTCAGGTTCGGTGAAGCATAACCAGGGTAAGATGGGATCGCTTGAGCAGTGGGTCTTTGCATACCAGCATAATGTATTTGATGCTGATAACTTTGGTAAGGCTGATGGGCATAACCATTATGATATGATTGATGTTGACCATTTTGAATATATGGTTGCCTATTACTCGCAAAGCTTTCTTGCTCAGGTCCTTGATAAGATTGTTGGAATCACAGTTGTTGATAATGTACCAGCCATGGTTGTCAAGCCATTTGTTGTTGTCCAATATTGGTTGTCTGACCAAGATGAGGGGTGATGGTACCTGTTTGAGCCTAGGTCAATCTGGTTAAGGAGCCACTAATTGGTGATTGTGGTCGTGTCGTGGAGACAAGAGGTTGTTGTATTACGACCTGAGAAGCTTGAGGTTGGCATACAACAGGTAATGCTTGTACTTGCGACACCGTCACAATATCCGTTGTAGTGGGAATATTCGACATAGGTAGACTTGGTTGCATTGAGTATACAACTCTTAGTTTTTGAGGCAGTATTGGCACACAACCACTAGATGTAATTCCAGCATGACCTGAATTCTGTTGTGAACTCTCATATGGTTTTTCTCCTAGAGGGAACAATGAAAGGGCATATTGCCCCCCATATGGGGGCAATCCAGTGTTCAAAGGTATGATTGGCCTCTGGAGACTGGACTGCCCAAATTGATACTGTTGTGAAGGATCAATTTGTTGAGACTCAACATAAGAGATTCCAAATATTATTCCGGATGAACAAACGGGAATAGACCATACTGTCAAAACAGTCCCTAGGTGGACTCCATCTAGTGGTTGAGAACTAGTTGGGACAAGTGGTACACTAACAAACATTGTTGGAGTAGCAACACGAACTTCTGTTGCCGCTACGTCAGATGACACAGTCCTGGATGTCGACAATTGTTCAAACATATCGAGTCTATCCAAAAGATTTCCTAGCAATTCTACAAGAACTTGCGATGAAGGGAGAATAACTTCGGAAAAATAAGGTTATAAGGTGATCCCAACTCCAAAATGTGATGGAGTACTGGATGGAAGATCGTCCACAATCTCTTCTATAGAAATAAATCCAGGTGGGAGAGGTAGATTTTCACGTCCGTAAATATTTCTAGTGCCAAAGAAAGTATAGGCTCTTCAGCGACAGATGTTGGAGGGATAAAACCTTCTGAATCAGCTATAGATGGAGCTGATTCAGGAATAAAAGTGTGTACTGTTACATTAGGATCAGTTCTAGTGCCCTCTTGTGATTGCAGAACTTCTTCTGTGAAGGCAGGGATACCAGAAATGGTTGGAGTAACTGGAGTCTCTGAGGATGTTGGAACACAAGTTCCAAGCAAACCAGGGGACTTTGATCCAGTTAAACGAGTTCACTTGGTCCAGAATAGTTTCATTTCCAGAGTCAAAGATGGTTGGCTCGTTAGTCTTTGTGAATGATGGGGTTTCGATTGAGTTTCTTCCATGATTGCGGATTACTTGATCAACTGAAAATAAAGGGGAAAAATGTGATTCTGAATTAAATGAATTTTATACGCTTCGACACAACTTGCTTTTTCAATTTTTAAGAGTCGAGAAAATGCTAAAGATGACTCTAGTCGTCTTCGATTTCTAATGAGCCTAAAGTGACAAGTGCTCAGATGGACCTTTTCCTTTAAGGAGTCTGAAAAGGAACGAAAGAGTCTACTCTGGAAATATAGACAGAGGGATTACCAAACCAATCGCAAAACTGCAGAATAATTTTTATGATATGATAGTCAATCTTCCCGAATGTTGTGTTCAGTGCATTGCAATCGATAGGGTGGTAGACACGTCTTCCTAAGGATAAAGGATATAGCCTATTATGGTCTCCCAATATATACTCGACGGTACATGGGAGCACAAGTCCGTACTGGCACTTGTCATCTCAAAGAGGAGGAATCACCCAACCTATGATGAAAACGATAGTTACCAGGCTTTACGACGCTAGAATACGTCTCTAGCCTAGACTTCTAAATGTTGTGCGTTAGGTTCCAAAGCATTTTTATGTTCATTGAATTTATTTTACAGTTGATCTTTCTTAAGAAGTTTTCATTTAATGTTCACCGCGTGATGTAGATATACAATTCCTAAAATGCAATCTAATACGATAAACAATTGTTTATTCTTCTTTTTGCAATGAAAATCCTAGCTACTAAGGAAAGAGAAGCGAGATTCTTTCAACATAGAGCAGAGAGCACACACTAGATGCACTGTCCTAAATCAAAATCAACACGTAGTCTAAATGAAAATGCACATGCATGTATTTGTTTTCCGCTTTCTTAATGTGTGAATGACAAAAAGAATGCTAAGTACAAATCTGAATTATCGTTTCAAAGCGACAGTACTAACAATTTTTTCTTCAAAATACGAAAGGAAGACAATGACGACACTTTGAGATTTTGAATTGAAAACTGATTTCGACACTTGAAATACTACTAATTCAAACCAAATACAAGAGTAACAGTGTAATCGACCATCAAGAAGAGTAGAATTCTTTTCTTTGACTAAAAATGACACTAGCGACACTTCCAAATCAAAAGATGACAGTTCGATTAAGCTACTTCTTTGTAAAAGAGAACTGTAAATGGTGAACAATACGTAAAAACATTCATAATTCTTTGTACAATGGAGGCCAAATAATGAAAAGGAAGGGAGTTTACATAGTGGTATACTGATCACAGACAACAAAACTCTTGAATAAAGCTGAAGAGAGTGAGGAAAAAACCAAAATCTGGAGGCAGAATTAGTCTTATCTGATCATCGCACCTATAACACAGAAAAACAGGGATGCATCTCACCTACTACACATGAGAGGCGTGATGCATCCAGGTTGCCAAGAGGAGAAGGTGCGATGGTCCAAGGACGAGACTTCAACTTGGTTTTTGGTCACATTTTGTATCTTAGTTTAGGGATCTTGGCCGAGCTAATGATAGTTAGTAAATACAAATCATAGAGGCTGATCTAATGAGGTTACTTGAGCCACAACTAGGGCAATTAGGATGTTTGCAAATCAATTGTTCAATTCATAAACAAAACCCAGAGATAGACTGAAGCTGCATTGATCTACTTTGCACTTGCATAGCAAATGCAGTTTGAAGGATAGTTGGCTTAACTTCAGGCTCTATTTGTAGTTTATAAAGAAAAAAAATATAGATAAGAAAACAAGCTATTCGCTCCCCAGTGGAGTTGCCATTTTTTTATCAGGAAATCTAGTGTCCATTCAGAGCTACTAGTCCCACTAAGGCGGGTAGCTATCTTAGCAACAAAAAAACTAAAGTTACTTTCTTTTTTCCTTTATGAGAAGTAGATGAGAGAGAAGCAGAGAGTACCAACCTCAATCTTTCACTTGGCTCCTTGTCCTCTCCCCTCTGACAGATATTTGTCGCTCCTTCCTTGCTTACCCCACTTCAAAGAGCACCTATAAAGTCAAAGCAACATAATACCATCAAAGTATAGGGATCTACAATCATAAAAAATATAGGACCAGATATATATTGACCACAAAAATGTGTATATCATCAAACATACAAGAATGTGGAGGAAAACTCGAATAGCTTTATTTATAGAAAGAGTAGAAGAGAGGATTACAACCCATTGATCTGACCTAGTGTCATCCTCCTAGCATGAAAGCCCTTCTTCACCTCATGAAAAGCTTAGATCGCCCAACACTATGTTGTTCCACCAAGAAACCAATAGCACTTCCTTACAAAATACAACATTCCAACCTCTAGATCTCTGGGATGAGAGATCCATATATAGAAGCTTGTAGGGGGGTGAGTCAGCTTCTAGGATTTTGATTAGTGTCCTCTCTTTGATAGTTCTTGGTTCCACTTAGAGATTCATGATCTCTTACTCATCCCTGGACGAATTCAAAGAGGCAAGTGTCACAGGAGAAGTTTCTGGAAGATTCCATGATCATCCACCTTGCAAACTGTCTCTTCCATTTGTCTACTCTCATCCATCGCACCCTACAGAAGGGCTTTCCAGTATGCATCGCACTTTTTTCATGTGGCAGGTGAGATGCATCGCACCCTTAGCATTGACCAGTGTGTATGGTCTAGTTTTGACAAGCTTTGAGCAGTTTTCCATGGAGAAATTCTGCAAGATGATGTAATCATCTGACCTTGTTCCTTTAGGGTTTGAAACAACACTTTTAGGGACTCAGAAGCCCTTGGTTTATGGACATATATGATTGGGGTTGCAGTGCCCAAATATATCTATAACACCATCATTTGAATTGTCATTTCTTTGGTGTGCTGAACAATCTGAGAATGTAGTGAACATTTACATATGTTGTCTAGTTCCTAGATTGATGATCTTTTCCTTGATTGCCTTTTAATTACATCAGTTTACAGAGGGAGGAGTTACCATTATTGTACCCTTGAATGATAAATTGCCATAGTTTTTGAATGCATGACTTGACTTTTAAGTTACTTTTTATAAGTAGATCTTATCCTAAGCATCCATTTACTTTTGTATTTAGACCACTATACTACTAGCATTACTCTAACAAATGACTACCTAAAACTGAGTACACTCTTTGAGATAACAAATCATTCCTAGATTGACAATTAATGTAGGGTAAATAGAGGTGAAAAAGACCCTTTTTACTGCTCGACAATTATGATTTAGGTATAACTCAAGTCTGGAATAGCTGCAATTTATGAATAAATATTTATAGATGTATATGCTGGTTGACTTTGATAAAAGTGTATATATACGTAGGTTAGATACATCTAAGTAGCGTATGCCATATGAACTATGATGTTTGAAGTTGCAAGTGGTTCTGGTTGTTGATGAAAGGTTCTAGTGACTGTTTACTAGTGTCAGTACTCTGCATATTCAGATTGGTTGATTGTGTTGAGCTTCAGTGTTGATGGATGAGATCTAACAATGGATCAAGATCATAATAGATTATCTTTATGTACTCTAATAGACTAGATCTAGTTGCTAACACACATTTTATCCTTTTGTATGTAATGATATGGGTATGTATGAAGTCGGGAAATGCAATGAAGTTGTAGGTAAGTATTTAATGACATATACATTGGTTCACTTTGGTGAAGTTGCGTATACACACTGGTTCAACTCTTCCAAGTACAGTATGCACTCTGATGCATGATTTGTGATGATACACCTAGCTCTGAATATTATTGTAGAGTTATGTGATCTGCTCTGTGTTCTAGTGACTGTGTTTCTATTGACAGGGTTTTAGTGATTCAGTGTTGAGTGATTCAGAGATTGATGATTGGTTGTATCGCATTGGTATTTGAGTTTGAGATTCAATGTTGTTGATGGGTCCAGTATGAAAATTGGATGAAACATGGCCTTCATATTATGGTGTTGTGCTTCAGGAGTATCTAGTATGAAAATTTATGAAACGTGGTCCCTGGAGGAAGAGAAAAGATAATAGCCCTATGTAGGCCAGCACCTACGTACTGGTAAACATATTAGATAGTACAAGAGCCAGGGGGTCGTAGCTCCCTTCTAGTAGCAACTCAAAATGAGTGAAGGTTGGAGCCTTTAGGAGGTCAGCGCCTACGTGCTAGTAAATGGATCGGCTAGTGTTGGCCCTCAGTTTTGGTCTATTTTTGCTTAGGGAAACCTACTTAATCCTTATATTTTCCATCCATTTTCCATCACATCCCTCTCATTTTGATGTATTTTATGCATATTCAGGTGTTTAATTTTAATTTTGCAATTTCTATAAGTTTTTATGAAAATTGAGTTTCAAGTGCAATTTTGGACTGAATCATAAATTCCCGTAATAGCTATGTGGATGACATGTTTGCAGGACACTTGGGCTCGAGTTTGATGCATGGATGAATAGCTTGGGAACTAGGACTAAGCTAACTCCACTTGGTTTGGCCAGAACAAGCTTTATTAGGCTCGGTCAAGGCTGGTCAAAAATGATTAGTCACCAGAAAATCCCTAGGAAATAGAGCAGTTTTAAGATTTTATGGGATTGACCATATTTCTTGGGATGAATTGGATGAGTTAGACTTAGCTAGGTGGATATGAGTGGATATGAGTGTTAGAGATAATATATATTAGTTTGTTTCATTAAACCTCTATTTAAAGCCAAGACTTTGATGGCTTTTGTAATGGAATTTATATGTAACTTTTGTATGAGTTGGGAGCTAATTTGAAGAACTTGTTTCATTCCAATTTGTTGTTCATGCTTGGTTGATTTAGTGAATTTTTTGTAGCTGATATTTGTTCAAGTGTGCAAGGCAAGGGTGGAGGGCCCCCGCACCAAGCTATGTACACTTCTTGGTTCAATTTTCATAGTTTTCATAGACTAGTTTTTGTTTCAAATGTATTTAGATGTGTCATGATTGCTGAATGAATATTGGTTTAATTCTAATATACATATGAAGGGACATAAAGGAATTTAAGTTAAATTCCCCTTCTATTTGATCTTGAACTAAAACTGAATTTCATTCTCCATTTCTCATTTGAAGTTATTTCTGCATTTCTGGTTTGAAGCAATGGTGATATAGTAGGATTGTGAAGAAGGACAATTTGGACATCCTTAGTTAAGAGCCTCTTCTTTTACCATCATTTTCCATCACTTCCATCTCATTTTGATGTATTTTATGCATATTCAGGTGTTTAACTTTAATTTTTCAATTTCTAGAGGTTTTTATGAAAATTGAGTTTCAAGTGCAATTTTGGACTAAATCAGAAATTCCTGTAATAGCTATGTGGATGACATGTTTGTAGGACACTTGGGCTTGAGTTTGATGCATGGATGAAAAACTTGGGAACTAGGACTAAGAAAACTCCACTTGGTGCGGCCAGAACAAGCTTTATTAGGCCGGGTCAAGGCTGGTCAAACATGACTAGTCACCAGAAAATCCCTAGGAAATAGGGCGGTTTTGAGATTTTATGGGATTGACCATATTTCTTAGGATGAATTGGATGAGTTCAACTTAGATAGGTGGATATGAGTAGATATGAGTGTTAGAGATAATATAGATCAGTTTGTTTCATTAAACCCCTATTTAAAGCCAAGACTTCGATGGCTTTTGTAACGGAATTTATATGTAACTTTTGTATAATTTGAGTTGGGAGCTAATTTGAAGAACTTGTTTCATTCCAGTTTGTTGTTCATGCTTGGTTGATTTACTGTAGTTGATTTAGCTGAGATTTCTTCAAGTGTGCAAGGCAAGGGTGGAGGGCCCCCACACCAAGCTAAGTACACTTCTTGGTTCAATTTTCATAGTTTTCATAGACTAGTTTTTGTTTCAAATGTATTTAGATGTGTGATGATTGCTGAATGAATATTGGTTTAATTCTAATCTACATATGAAGGGACATAAAGGAATTTAAGTTAAATTCCCCTTCTATTTGATCTTGAACTAAAACTGAATTTCATTCTCCATTTCTCATTTGAAGTTATTTATGCATTTCTGGTTTGAAGCAATGGTGATTGTGATATAGTAGGATTGTGAAGAAGGACAATTTGGACCTCCTTAGTTAGGAGCCTCTTCTTTTACATCTTATGCATCATAAGCCATTGTTAATTAGTGCTCTTAGATTTATCTTCATGAAAGTAGTATTGTAGGGAAGGGAAACCTGGTTCTCCTAGGTTAGGAGCCTCTTCCCTCATATATTACATAAATAAAGTAGAAATTGTTAAAATAGGTTTATATTTGTAATATGTACTTCCTTAATTCTTCAAATTTTATCTTCTAAACTTGATTATATCTGATGTCCATATACAGTGGATTTTCCTCCAAGTTTTACAAACCCAGGTTGATAACTAAATACTTGTTTTAATTTAGTCAATAAATTAGCTCAACATTTTGGCGTCATTGCCAGGGAGGTAATTATCAGTATAGTCAAATAGAAGATAAACAAAAACACTAAAAATTTAGCTAGTATACATTTCTCTTAGTTATGTTTCTTTATGCCTAGAAATAGAGATCCTAAAATTAGGTTTCCAAAACAAAACCCCCCAATAAAAACGTAAAATCAAAAAAATAACTAAAAAATCCATTTTCAACGACAAGATCTAAAAATGATGTTAAAGAATAGGTTACAACACTACTCCATTCTTCAACATTCTTTCTCATCAAATCTTTATGATCAAATAAATTTTCATGTCCAAACATCATTACGAAAATGGATGCACTGGAAATTCTCTTATACTTGAGAGAATGAATTATTTTTCTAAAATAGAATAAGATAAATAGAATAAATAAACAAGTAGAATAAATTCACAATAAGACTTCCATAATAAATTTGTTTCAAACAATTTCTTCAAATCATTGTTCAATATTCATTTGAAAGGACTACATGGCAAAATGCAGTAAGAGCAAGCCTATTTTGGGTAACCATATAGGATCATTTTGAAATCATGTTTTGAAATCTAGTTTTGGAATCCATTTTGAAGTTCTCAATTTATATCACAAATAAAAATGTGATCAAAATCAAAACAAGGTCTCAAGTGAAATGTTGAGGACAGAGTTAGTATAGCATATATTTTAAGTGTCTAATGGAAACATTTTTATCCGAAATTCATAGGGACGATAGCCCTTGGAATCTAGTTTCCAAATCAATTTGAATCACTTCAATCAGATATCATATGAAAAGGTTATTCTTGAAATACTAACTGCTTGTCGAAAAATCTGCAAGGTAACAATTCTAGGCCTTGACTGTTCATTGGCATATTTGACATACCAAATGATCTTCTTTTCAAAACCTGTTTATATGGGAGATATATATTCAAGTCTAGTTTAAGATACAATTTGAATCATCCCATTTGGAGGTGAAATGAAAAAGTTATGTCACATTTAGTGACTACATGTCTTCAAAATAGTACAGTAAAACTATGCCTCCTAGGTCTGTTCATCACCAATTTTGTGATATCAAGCCTAAGAATTTTAAAAACATGTTTCTACAGGAAATAAAAAAATTAATCTACTTTAATCTCCAAGTGGAATTACATTTATCTTATCTTTATCTAAGAAGTTACACTTCAAATAGTGACTGTTGGTATAGTTAAAAATTAACAAGCAGCTCTATCAAACATGGCACTCCTTATAATTTTTACCATATCATTTTAAACCATTTTTAAAACCTGTTTATATTGGGGGTATCCATATGAATTCACTTTAACTTGGCTTTTGAATAACTCTAATTGGATATAAAACAAATATTTTGTAAACAAAATACCACTAGGAGGTCTAGGCTGGCCACCATTCCTCAAGGGGTAAATAAATGCAATTTGTTTGTATATAATCTTTGGACTTGTTTCCTAAGCAATGCTTGTAATGATTTACATGTTTATTGGAAGAAAAGATACTGTACACCTCTCTTCCTCCATCATCTAATGTTGTATTGCAGGCAAGTGCTATGTTTTTGTAGGTCATAGGAAGAATGAAGGAGTGAACTCCATGGATGAAGTAATTTTCAAAGTCAAATTCATATTCCAGAATATGAATACAAATGTTCAATTCAAAGAAAAGTGAAAATTCCCCTGATGTTGAGTTCATTCAATGAAACTCAAACTCTTGAAGCTTGCTCTTCAATGTTTACCAACAACACCAACAAACCCTACAACATGATCGAGATCAAGGCAAAAAGCCCTGAAAATAATAATCAGAAGAAGCAGTCAAGTTCAATACCATGTCAAGTCACATCAATCTTCAAAGAAGCCTTTCATATTGAATTCATATTGTTCATGATTTGATCATCATCATCTGTTCATGATTTGAATTCATATTGTTCATCATCCATATTGTATGTTAAGCTCCATGACCAAGCATGTCGAAGTCCAACCTTACTACTACATCATGACTTCACTATAACCTATTTTCATAAGCTTTTCATACTTCCCTACTCCATTACACCCCACCTCCATTCAGAAAAGGGAAAAATAAAAAAAATAGAAAAAGATCAAAATTAATAGAGTTTGGTTGTGAAAATTCACGAAAGTGGCACAATACAAACTCGAATTCATATCGGAAAACCAACTTGTTTGGCCAATATGAATTCTCTATTTTGTTTTACCATTTCTTCAGTTTGAGTTGCAGGAATCATCCTCCAAAATAAACAATACTTGAGGACAAGTCTTCCCATCAGCAAGGGGGGAAGATTCACAAAAAGAAACTTAGTTATGAAGCTGCATTGACGACAGACCTTGTATTGTTGGTAGTTGGGACCTGAAATATTTTTGAAATCAATTGCAGAGGGACCTGAACGACATCAACAATCAATGGACCAGAATCAATGAAGGATGCTAGAACAGAAAGCATAAATAAGCTCTATCTATCTACAATATTCAATCAAGACAACTTCATCCAATATTTTTAAAGAACAACAACATTCATCCGATACTACAGGGAAGTACAAGAACAGTAAGTGCACAATTTTGCTCTTGTAAATTCAAATTTTTGTAGAAATTTTTAGATTTTGTTAAAATTGAGTTAATACCTGAATGCATATTTTATATTCATCACATTTTCCTCATTCTATACCCATTAGCATATGTCCATCCTACTACATTTACCCTATACCTAATCCAATGTACATATGTACATATTTTTCATTTCATAACCCTAAATATCATTCTCTATTTACCTATATTTATTTTCTACATTCCATATTCATTTCATAACCCTAAAACTAAGTATTTTTCTTTAGAAGCAAAAATGGATCAAAGTGAGGATTTAAAAAGTTGAACCTGCACAAACAAAGCAAGCATTAGTCCTATGGAAACAATTTTAAACATGACCTAAAAATGGTCATTTTAAAATTATGAGAAATATTTCAAAAAGGCAATACATGTGCATACACAACTTTAGATTACGAGCAATATGAGAAATATTTCAAATACATGTGCAAAGGAAATAAGAAATGCAATATTTCAAAAGGAAATATATGCACATTTTTTAAAGGAAGTGAGAAAGGTAATACAACATCATATGCACATTTTGAATGAAAATACAACAAAGACATGTCCATTTTGAAATGTATTAAACACAATATTCTTGCGCATAACCAAAATGGAAAGCAAGGAAATGATTTCATATAATTATAAAACAGGCTTGCAACAATATAATTTCATAGTATGGCATAATACTATTGGCAATGTGGTAATACGATGGTGTAAGCCAGTGGTAATGCAATGAAATACGATGGTATATATGATAGTCAACGGATAAGTCACGATAGTGTGAGTCGGTATACAGGAGGACAGCCATGACAGAATGGAAGGGAGGGCCGTGAATAGTATAACCTGCGTATGAATGCAACAAGAAGCCGGATGGTGTCAGCAAATAATTACAAATGGTTCCAATTATCAGTTTGATGGTATATGCATGGCATACCAGTCACAAGGAAATGGGTCAAAACGTTTAAAAAAAAAACAGAGAAATAAGCCACGGCGCATTCCAGTCAAAGGACGACAATCAAATAAAAAAAAGTCAAATATGTATCTGAAACAGTAGAGAATTAAGCAGTTTTGAAACCCCATGAGCTGTAGAAAAACGTTGGAGCTATAGTTACGTAGAACTGACAACAATCAAACAGTGAAATGGTGGTAAAAACGTTTTGAAACAAGCTGAGAAATAAAACCTGTGCATTTAGCAAAGAAGAGATCTGCCATTATTGAAGCTCAGAGCAGTAAATTTTCTGCCATCACAATCGTTGAGAGGCTCAGAGAAAACAATGAAGCATTGAAAAATAAATTAGTGTATAAGCTTTGAGATTGAAGTAAAAATGTTTTGAAAAAAACCCTATGCATTTTAACAGAGCTACAGCTACGCAGAACACACTCTCTCAGCTATTGAAGCTATAAAAAGGCTTGTACACCGTGGATCCAGAGAACATGGCCACAGGAAGGACGCAACCATAGCAACTACAGGTACGCAGAACAGAAAATGACTTGGAAGGTAAAAAAGGGGTCAAACTACATTTAAACAAACTCTGTAATGTTATTTTCCATAATTAAAATGCAACCTAGCTTAGTGATTGAGCCTTTCATCGCATGAATGAAGCTGGAGCCATAAAAGAACGCAGAGAGAAATGCAAAGCTAAGCAAGCAGCATAGGAGTAAGGCAGTTATACATAAGATTTAACACTGAGTTAAATCCCATGGATTGCGCAAGAGAATAAGGTAAGATCAGAAGTTTAATAAATACAACAAAGGTTCATGAGGAACTCTGGGGATTTTTCTAAAGATCGTCGGGATATGGAGCGCCATTAAACAATCCTCAGAACTCGCCAATAGGCAGGTAAACACAAAAACTACATCTTGATTCCAGAAACTAATAAATACAAGGGTTAGATGAACAACAATATTAATGAAGTAAATGGCTATGTGATAAGGAAACACGATTTGTTCATCAATCAAGGCGCTGAGTAAGGCATGAAAATTATGCAAAGCAATGTGGCATTCCAACCATATTTCACATGCAAAACACATCATTAACATATCTATGGGATCATATGCGTATTTTGCACAGTCGAAACAAAGCTTTCGTAAACAATGACCTTGGATAGCAGAGGAGGCAGAGTGATATTGTTTAGATCCGAGGATGCATTTTATTTTAGTGTTGTTTCATGACATAGGATTTGTATGGCCGATACGTTTGTTTCCATTATTACACAAGGATATATATTGCATGATTTTGATTAAAGGAGAACTGTAATGTTTAACAAAAACATATACTGTGTACATGAATGAATTTTGGTTGCTGCAGGGGATTGGATTGTATTGACAATAAAGGTAATATATTGTGCATTGTATAGCATAGGTTGCAAAGGGCCGAGTCATTTGATTTTTTGTAGGAAATGTGTTGATTGTTTGAAGAGCTATTAACGATGAAAATCCTTTAGTTTTTAAACAGTGCAGGGGTTGATACAAACCATTGAACGGTGAGCAACAAGTTTCTTTATAATGATTCGCACAGTGCTGAAGATTAGTTATTGAATCTTGGCTTGCATGGTGAATTATACGAGCAGAAGAACAATACCTTGAGATTACATTAAGATATTTTTCTTATGTATTTCCATTTCAAAGAAGAGCTCAATTTTTTTACAAGAGGTGTTTGTTTTTTTCCTACAAAGGGTAATGATTTTTAAAAAGCAGTGACTTATTGTTGTCGTGAGATAGAAATCAAACAAGCTTGCAATTAAATTGTTTTAAAAAGAGCATCAGAAAAGAGGTAAGCAAGATATTGGAGAAAACAATTGAAGAGAAAAAATTTATTTCAAATTGAATGATCATTCAATCTCAGGAATGCATTTCAATTTTGAGAAGCTACTATTTTTCGTTGCTTTTTCTGAGCAAAATAAACTGAAATTTGAAAAACAAAAACATGGGTTTTCTTCAGAACGAGCCTAATTAGACTCCATGTGGGTAGTTTTCTCAAATTGATTTCTGTTTGGGATATTTTCATGGTTCTTCCAACCCATATTTTGTAGATTGCATGGGTAAATCAGTGGCTAAATTAAAAGTGAATGCCTAGACATAAAATTTTTGCTTCTTTTAATGAGATTTAAGAGCAACTGGATATTGGATCCTTTGAGTAAAATTGTTGATTTGAGAGGGACATGGATCCTATGACAGAATGTATTGCAAAATTCAAGTTTTATTTGTTGTCTTCTCTAAAGCCGCTCATCCAGAATGATATATTGGTAAAGAATGTCATCCACAAGAAAAGAGAAGAAGTACATGAAGGCATAGATATCCTTTTACAAGTAGATCAAGAGAAAGCTTCATCTTCAAGGGTCAGAGCCATAGGTACATCAGCAGATCAGTCAGCATAGAGAAGTAAAAGGTCAAGTGGCAGAAGATTAATGAGACAAAGACAAGCATGAGGACATGCTTGAAGATCAGCAAGGGGGAGATGTTGGCCCTCAATTTTGGTCTATTTTTGCTTAGGGAAACCTACTTAATCCTTATATTTTCCATCAATTTTCCATCACATCCATCTCATTTTGATGTATTTTATGCATATTCAGGTGTTTAATTTTAATTTTGCTATTTCTAGAAGGTTTTATGAAAATTGAGTTTCAAGTGCAATTTTGGACTGAATCAGAAATTCCTGTAATAGTTATGTGTTTGACATGTTTGCAGGACACTTGGGCTCGAGTTTGATGCATGGATGAACAACTTGGGAACTAGGACTAAGCTAACTCCACTTGGTTCGGCCAGAACAAGCTTTATTAGGCCCGGTCAAGGCTGGTCAAACATGACTAGTCACCAGAAAATCCCTAGGAAATAGGGCAGTTTTGAGATTTTATGGGATTGACCATATTTCTTGAGATGAATTGGATGAGTTCGACTTAGATAGGGAGATATGAGTAGATACAAGTGTTAGAGATAATATAGATCAGTTTGTTTCATTACACCTCTATTTAAAGCCAAGACTTTGATGGCTTTTGTAATGGAATTTATATGTAACTTTTGTATAATTTGATTTGGGAGCTAATTTGAAGAACTTGTTTCATTCCAATTTTTTGTTCATGCTTGGTTGATTTACTGAAGTTTCTGTAGTTGAGATTTCTTCAACTGTGCAAGGCAAGGGTGGAGGGCCCCCACACCAAGCTAAGTACACTTCTTGGTTCAATTTTAATTGTTTTCATAGACTATTTTTTGTTTCAAATGTATTTAGATGTGTGATGATTGCTGAATGAAAATTGGTTTAATTATAATCTACATATGAAGGGACATAAAGGAATTTAATTTAAATTCCCCTTCTATTTGATCTTGAACTAAAACTGAATTTCATTCTCCATTTCTCATTTGAAGTTATTTCTGCATTTCTGGTTTGAAGCAATGGTGATTGTGATATAGTAGGATTGTGAAGAAGGACAATTTGGACCTCCTTAGTTAGGAGCGTCTTCTTTTACATCTTCTACATCATAATCCATTGTTAATTAGTGCTCTTAGATTTATCTTCATGAAAGTAGTATTGTAGGGAAGGGCAACCTGGTTCTCCTAGGTTAGGAGCCTCTTCCCTCATATATTACATAAATGAAGTAGAAATTGTTAAAATAGGTTTATATTTGTAATATGTACTTCCTTAATTCTTCAAATTATATCTTCTAAACTTGATTATATCTGATGTCCATATACAATGGATTTTCCTCCAAGTTTTACAAACCCGGATTGATAATTAAATACTTGTGTTAATTTAGTCAATAAACTAGCTCAATAGCTAGCACAACAGCTAAGGGGTTGTAGCTCCCTTCCAAGAGAAGCTGGAGAACAAAAGGAGGTTGTAGCCTTCTGTAGGTAGAAGCCTACATACTGGTATAAGACTGCTCCAGTACAAAAATATTGTAAAAAGAAGTTTCTTCTTAAAAGATGATAGAGATGATTTGCAACAGGTTGTTTACACCCACATTGGGTTTCCACCTTACATCATGGTGTTCATGTGTGCTTCTTGTGTGTGATG
The DNA here is from genome assembly GCA_031772625.1 of Pinus tabuliformis. Classification (NCBI taxonomy): domain Eukaryota; kingdom Viridiplantae; phylum Streptophyta; class Pinopsida; order Pinales; family Pinaceae; genus Pinus; species Pinus tabuliformis. The sequence goes on along the minus strand of CM062808.1, from coordinate 147,644,927 downwards.
ATCTGTTCTATTTTATTGCATCTTTTTACCATTCATATGGCTAATGAAGTTCTAATGCACTAATTAAAGATCAACATTTAATGGATTAACTAAATCATAAGTTTACTAGATATACACTAATTGCATTAGACATAGTTGTGTGTACATGCGGGTTCCCTTAACTGAAGTAGCGTATATGAATCTAAGTATGGAAATGAAAAAGTTATTGATTTTCTAATACTGATTCACCCCCCCCCCCCATTCTCAGTATTATTTCCAACAATTGGTATCATAGCAAGTCCTTTGGTAGAAGCTTGGTCGCTTGAAGGAGATTTGTAGAACAATGGGATAGAAGATAAAGAATAAAGCACCTCAAAAGAAGAAGACATCCCAAAGGAACTATGACAGTGGGAGAATTAATTCGGGAATATGTGGAAGCAAATCTTCAAATCTAGGATCACCTCAGAATGTAGATGAACATGAAAAAGAACTATCAGGTATGAGTTTGTTATCCTCTGGTGATACATTTCTCCATCCATTTGAAGAAGATGAAAGTGATAGTGAAACAACTAAAATTACTCTTATGGGTGACGATGAAAGATATCAAGTAGAGGCAGAATTTAAAAAGCTTATGGATGAAATTAAAGATCAAAAAAATCTATTGGACAAAAGGGAATGTGCCTCCAAAGAAGAAGCTACCAAACTAGAAGCTCAACTAGAGGAAGGAAACAAGGTAAGGAAGCAGCTCAAGGAAAAGGAAGATCAATGTCAAAAGCTACAGGATGAAGTGACATCATTAAGAAATGAAGTAAATGAAAGGAGCACAACGGTGAAGAAACTCAGAGATAGATCCAGTTACTATGAAAGTCTTGAATCTAAAATCCTCTTGCTAAAAGAATATCTTGAAGAATCAAATAAGCAGAATAAAGAACTACTCCAAGATCTTGAAAACCAAGAAAACAAAGTTCTTGAATTAAGACATTAGTTGGAAGAAGGAAGAAAAGCTGAAGTAATCATGAAGAAGCAGTATCTTGAGAAGGAAGAGCAACATCAGGTTGAGGTAAATATTCTAGTTGATAAATTAGAAGAAAAGGATAAGCTCTTACGATTTCAATATAGTACTAAGATATTGGATGATATTCTTAGTAGTCAAAGGTTTCCTACTATCAAAATTGGTATTAGTTTTTATGAATCTGTTGAAGGTGAGTCTAGTTCACAAAGTAAGACAAGGGACTCTAATGCAAAATATGAAATGCTCAACAAGGAGATGAGAGGTCAATGCCATCAACAACCAAGGAAAGAAATTCTTCAAAGAAAACCTTTCACTCCTAACTATGGAAGTGATAGTCGGTCATTTCCTCAATTGAATAATGTTGAATGTTATGTATGTCATAATTTTGGACATGTTGCAGCCAGATGCAGAAGAAGAATGGTTCAAGACCATCACACAAAAATATCATCACGTTCCAAGTACTTTAAGGGATATTGTTTTTCTTGCAATATGTTTGGTCACAAAGCCATTGACTGCTATAGAAGGAATATGAAACATATGAGATGTTATGCATGTAACAAGCTTGGAAATATAGCAAAGGAATGCAGGAAAAAAGTACGGGAACCATACCAAAAGGATAAAACATCATCACACTTGAATATATGGAAGAAGAAGGAAGTACAGTCAGAAAGATGTGGCACAGCACAATTTACAGACATAACAGACTCAAAGGGAGCTAAAAGTGTGAAACCTAAGTATTCTAAATCTCATATTCAAGTTTCATGAAGAGAGGCCATGTATATATGTGAGTTAGACACTGCATAGTCGTGTATATGTTAGTTTGAGGAAAAGCAGTGAGACAGGCTCAAGGAAAAGGGTCTGATATGATTCAGTCCATTATTTGCTCTATTTGATAATGATTACAATTTGATGATGATGTGTCGAAATATCTTGATACTCATAAGATGTTTAAAAGTGTTTTTGATCCTAACTTGATGATGATGATGCCTTGATACTTCTTGTTGATATATGCATGATTAGATCTGACAGTTGGCACAGGTTCAGGGGGAGCTTATGCTTTAAATAATGCATTTTTGGCATTATGGTTAGAAGTACTTGGTGATGATGCTTATATGGCTAAATGACACATATTCCTATGATATGGTTATGGGTTGTCCATGACAAAATATCATATGATTCTTGGGGTTACATAGTTGTAGTTCAGATCAGATTTGTGTCTGATTCTCTGATGATACATATATGTTGCTTACATGGTAATATTCATAAGGATAAGGAGAAGTACAACGCTTGAATACACATCTTCATTACTTGATGATGAGTCACTCATATGTTGTTGTCATCATATGCATAAAAATAATATAATATAGTTATGATGCAGAATTCCTATAGTTCTTGGCTCTCACATGGTTGAGGATTGTTGCTATTGATATCTTGAATAATGTCCATAGGATCATGGTTTGCTAGATACATATTGATATCTCTTTTATGGATATACAATATGATGGATGCATGGATGATTACTTAAGTTGCATATTTTTGGTTAGCCAAGAGAATGTTGTTATTACAGGTCACATGGAGACATAGCTATTTAAAGACATGGCTTACTTAATCACTTTGAGTTCCTACCTTATGGTGATAGGTTGATACTCACCTATGTTGATTATCATGGTTGATGCTTGTCAGATGTGTGATGTTCCCTAGTGATGATACATGGTTGATATATTTAAGGCTCTTATGGAAAGATCATACTGTTATTGATGACAATGCTATGATCATATATGATGACCATGGTGTTTTTCACATACAGATGATATGATGTGAATGATTGAAGATATGACATATGTTGAGGTTATGATAAGTCTTTTTATACTAAGGAAACCAAGAAAGTTGATCTTTATGAAATAAAGACGATGAGTTGATATCTATATACAAACATACCTTGTCACGGATTGAAGATATCTACACTAAATGGACATATACAGGTCACTAGTCTGGATGGTGTTAACAAATACTTATGGAGCAGATCATACATTGTGTATGATAGTTGCTGATGACTATCATGGTCTTGTTTATATATTTGGTCTCTGTTATAAATGTCATGTATATGATTCAATGTAAAGATCATATCAAGACCCATGATGTAATATTTTGTCTATGTCTATTGTAGTCATTTGATGAATCCATTGTGGTCATATGATGTAATTTGTACCCCCACTATGCATGGGAAGGATGATGTAATATTTCAGTCATACATAAACAATTGGTATCTGGTATATTCCCACTTGGTTGGGTGGATGAGTCAAGTGTATCCCAACTTGATTGGGAGATTGATGTATGTATGAGTAATTGGTGATAGGAAGGTCATAATCACTTAGTTAAGTTGTAGAGTCGTGTTATTCTCATGAAAAATATTTTTGCAGACTCGGCATGTGCTCAGGGGGAGCATGGACGGATTGGTACATCTTGACATGTACAAAGGGGTAATCAAAGATTTCAACATGTACTCAGGGGGAGTATGGACAACATAATGTATATCAAGGGAGCGAACATCTTGGTCCGCCCTTTTCCATTGATGTCAAAGGGGGAGGGTGACCTAGTGTTGTTGTTGCCATCAAGTCCAAAGGGGGAGATTGTTGGCATTATGATGAATGTTTTGTACTTGATGGCAACCCTCTCGTAGTAGAACAACTCACCTATACATTGTAACTAAATGAATCTTCATAAGAGATATCATATGTGAAATTAATACATGGAAGTTGTGTTAATAGATGTGATGAAAGGCGGTTCAAAGGAAATGACAGTTCACAGTGCACCAAGTTAACATTATGATACAGGTGTTGTCCTAGTGGATGAAGATCAAAGTACTATAGTTTAACAGTATTGAATCACAGTTTACGCTCACAGAATGAAAGAAAAAGAGGGATACACGATTTTACCTTGACCAAGATGCGTATATACGCAAGTTCATTGAGCAGAAGGCACGTATGCATATACACGCACTTTCATGCAAGGAAAAGTGCGTACATGTCAGAAACTAAGCTTTTGGTCCATAGTATTTGGACAATGGTATTTTGGTATTAGTCCATGGTATTTGGTTCGAGGTATTAACCCTAGGTATTAAGACCAAGGTATTGGTTCTAAATGGTTTTGGACCATGGTATTAAGTAAGGCCTAAGAATATAAAAGGAGGAGAAGATCATTAGGCAAAGGAACTGAGAAAGTCTTGAATATCTGATGAAATGTGAGATCTAGTATGCAAGTTATGGGTTTATGATATTTTGCTTGATCTGAGCCAAGGAGGAATCTCAGCGGTTGATGGAGGACAAGGTCTAATGATGGATCGGGATCTTATGGCTTGGAATGCATCATCTCTATATTGTTTGATCATCTCTATGTTCTAGTGACTATGTTTCTATTGACAGGGTTTCAGTGATTCAATGTTGGGTGATTTAGAGATTGATGATTGGTTGTATCACAGTGGTAATTGATTTTGAGCTTCAATGTTGTTTATGGGTCCAGTATGAAAATTGCGTGAAATGTGGCCTTCAGATTATGGTGTTGTGCTTCAGGAGTATCTAGTATGAAAGTTTATGAAATGTGGTCCCTGGAGGAAGAGAAAAGATAGTAGCCTTCTATAGGCCAGCGCCTATGTACTGGTAAACATATTGGCTAGTACAAGAGCCAGGGGGTTGTAGCTCCCATCCAGTAGTAGCTAGAAACAAGTGAAGGTTCGAGCCTTCAGTAGGCTGGCGCCTACATGCTAGTAAATGGATCGGCTAGTACAAGAGCTAAGGGGGTTGTATCTCCCTTCCAGGAGAAGCTAGAGAACAATAGGAGGTTGTAACCTTCTGCAGGTAGAAGCCTGTGTACTGGTATAAGACTACTCCAGTAAAGAAATATTGTAAAAAGAAATTTCTTATTAAAAGAAGATAGACGAATTGTAGCAGGTGTTTTTCACCCACATTGGGTTTCCACCTTACATCATGGTGTTCATGTGTGCTTCTTGTGTGTGATGATCTGTTCTATTTTACTGTACCTGTTTACTGTTCATATGGTTAATGAAGTTCTAATGCACTAATTAAAGATCAACATTTAATGGATTAACTAAATCATAAGTTTACTGGATATACACTAGTTGCATTAGACACACTTACATGTACACGTGGGTTCCCTTAACTGAAGTAGCGTATATGAATCTGTGTATGGAAATGAAAAAGTTAATGATTTTCTAATACTGATTCACCCCCCCAGTCTTAGTATTATTTCCAACACTAACTATAGACATGAAATTTTGGAATTTTCTATAAAAATAGCAGTGTGATACTAATTCATTGAATCAGATTCCTTTCTTGTGCTTGTAGCTGATAGATTGCGAGCATTGGCTAGATTTCTAGAGGTTGACTCATCCTAGAGTGTAGTTGGGTTGCAAAGGTGGCATAGGAGAGTTCGGGAATCATGCAACTGACTGCGTCGGAAAGGCATTTCCCTTCCATCTGCTAGCTATGTGGCTTGACTAAAAAATACCATAAGGTATCCCATGTCAAGTTTTTCCCTTCTTTGATTTTCTTTTCTCTGTTTGATATCTCCTGTCTCCAATGATGTTCCAGTGCCTTTGCTTTCGGGAGTTTACCTAGAGAGAAATTGGAGATCAAATTAGACGTATGTAAACTGTTATTTACGAATTCGATCAAACCATTCATTGCAGCTCTGGATCTAGAAGTTGTCCTTTTTGAATTTCATTAGCTGAGACTCCCATTCTGAAAACAAGATTTCGTTTTGTGATTCTTGTATCTTTGGCAAATTCTGAGCCTTTCCTTCTTTGGAATCTTGCCAAGAAATAAAATTTGTTATCCTTTCATTTTCATTTTCTAATTCCAGTCTGGTGTCAACTACCTTTTCAATCAGTGATGTAGAGATATCGCAAAATGGGTTAGCTAATGATATATTATGGAAAAGGATGTTCAATTGTTGGGACAAGGCTTTCATTATCTCCAAGGATTCATTTTTGAATTCACTAACGTGTGGATAACCCTTGCACTTTTCTATCTGTAATTGCATTTATGCAATTTGATCTTCCTTGGCCTTCTATTCCTACTCAATGGTCATCTGAAGCCTACTTAGTTCTTGAGACAACTCCTATTGTTTCTTGAGAGTCTGCCTATCAATATTTTGTTTCTCTAGTTTCAACTGCTCTTTTAGTTTCTCATTTAGTTGTCTCTGCTCTACTAGCTGCTATTCAAGCTGGCTAATTCTTTATTTTTCTTCTGCCGATTGCATTTCAAGTTGAGTGATCCTTTGATCCTTTTCCCTGATTAGCTGGCTAACTTCTAAGGCTTTATCCATTGTTGTTGCTATGTAAGCCCCTGCATACTGAGATAATTTTTCTAAATCCTCAGAAGGATTGACTTCTGCTGAGTGATAAAAAGGTGTCTTTTAACCCCTATTTACCCTACATTAATTATGAATCCAAGTACAATTTTTTATCTGAAGAGTGTACTCAATCTGAGGTGATCACTTGTTCAAGAGAAATGTTTGCAATATAGTGCTTACAAAAGCAACTAAATGTTGGAAACAAAATCTAATTATAATGGCAAGAAAATTAAATGCTTTATAACTAAATCATTCACTCAAGAAACTACAACAATCATCAGTCAAGGATGCAGTAATGATAACTCCTTCCCCTGTAAACTGATGTAAATGAAAATCAATCATAGACAAGATCTCGAATCTAAAACTTAGACAGTAGTAGTCAATGTTCGTTACAGTTGTAGATCTTTCTATCCACATCAAAGAAAATTCTGGAAATAGCAATTTGATTAGCAGCAAAGGAATAACAACTAAATCTATTGAAAAGATCGAACAACAAATCTTGATCTACAGAAATGAATTAAGCAGCAATCTGAAATGAATTGAACAACAATCTTAACCAAAATGAATTGAAAAGCAATCTTCAACTAATAAAGGAACAATAAACCTAATTAAATCTACAGAAATCGAACAACAAACTTAATTAAGTGTAAACACATAGTGACTATAGCGTAATTGAATCAATAATCTTATTCTAGCATAATGGACATTAACCACAGGTATAAAGGAACGAAAATTGCAGTTATATTTGAACAACAGTTAAAGGAACAACAATTGCAATTGGAAATGAACCGTAGTTAAATGAACAACAATAGCAACTGTAAATGGACAACAATGGCAATCTATAATTGAACAGTAGAATCTGAATTAAACAGTGCAATACTGTTTTAGAATGAATAGTGTGACATTTCTAGTTGTGAATATTAATCTCGTTATCCAATTATGATTCTGATATACAGAGTAATTCAATGAAATGTTCAGGAACAAAAGATTACTGAATAAAATGAATTAAGGAAATGTGAAGGAAATCAAAGCACACACGACTGTAATTGTAAAATAATGATACAGGGAGAAAGTGGATCCACTAGGGTCAGGCCCTTAGCTACTAGGGAAGCACTGCTATGTTTACTCCAAGATCAGATAATGGAACAACAACTGAGTTATATATTAATCATAAATGGCAGAGTTACAACTATTGCTCTTCAAAGAGAGTCGATGATAAAAGTTAAGATTACAATAGTAAGTTCTACAAATTGAAAATAATATTCCTCTCCCAACCAACACTGTCCCTTTTTATAATGGCCAGGCAGAAGTATCAAGAATATAGATAAGTCTTGAATCAGCGATCCCTCAGGATCAAAGGATCCTGAGGGATTTGCTTTATCTTTTATCTCAAGTTATCGTTTTGTCTTCTTGTGCCGATGCCGCATTTCCTATTCATTTTCCTAGACCATGCGCTCTGATCTTGATCTCCTTGTCTGGATACGACTTCCTGTCAAAGGGACAACAGTTACTTCTACTTTGTCTTTTCCTCCTGAATAGTGATTTTCCATTTTCTTCACTTTTTGTATAGAAAAAGACAATAATTAGTCATTTTGCATTAATCACAAATCTCCTTAATTCTATCATAATTATTTAACATACTACCATATTAGAATGTAAAGAAGTTGTGATTCAAAGGAAAAAGATAAAGAAATAAATGGTAAATACATACCTTTTCCAATGCTCAACACACCCCGGACAAGAAATTTGGGCAAGATCTGAGTCTCCTAGAGGTCAAAAACACCCAAAAAATGGCCTCTCTGCACCTTTTTTGACACACAGGAAGCAGTATTGGGAGAATGAAGATTTGGAGGGGAAAATGAGCACCAAATTCAAAATTCTAGTGGGGTTAGAAAGTAGACAGGACAGGCTTTCCAACAAGCCCAATTGGATACATTTTGGACACCTGAAAGTGCCCCAAAACAGGCCCCAAACTAGCGCGGTGAACAGAGAAAATGGTGCGACGCACAGAGGAAAAATTTCCAAATTTGCTTCCGTTTCGCGAAATTTCAATTCGTGACTTCTCCAAGTGGGCCCGCTCATCTACACTTCGATTTTTTTGCACCAAAGGTGGAATGTAAAGTATTTTTTCTCCATATTGGCTTCTATCCAAGTGGCGAAAGAAGGCAAACGGTCACCCAAGCCATTTGTCATGTTTGTAAACGTTGCACCTGTAGCTGATGGTTGGCTCTTCATCTCCATTTTGTAATGATTCGAGTAACTCCCCAACCCTTGGGAATTCTATCTCTTCATGGCACATTCTATATATTGTATGTAAGCTATTTGCAAAGGGTTTGTTAGTTTGTAACTTCTGGGAGACTGTGGGAAAGAAGCTATGTTTCTTCACTGTGTATTTTTGACAGAGAATTAATGAAAGGCAATGGCTCTGTTTCATGAGATTCTTGTGGTTGTGAGTGTAGCAAATTTGTCTCTTATGTTTTCATATGTATTTCGTTATGTTTCATAACTCAATTCATGTTCATTTCCAGTGAAATTTTCTTAGTGAGATTAAGTAGAATTCAATTTTATTGCTATGCCTGTGGGAAAATTTCATGTTCAGTGTTCTTCCTTTGTTAAAAAGGATTCATGTTCCTATGCCCTTTTCACACTCCTTAGCAATCTCTCTGTTCCACGTTATTCCAAACTAAATTGCTACACTTTCCTCCTACCTTGCCTCACGAAGTAATCTGTGCCTTTGTAGTAAACGGTATGTTCTTTGCTGACCGTTAGTCCCATACCATCCCAGAAGCTCGGTCATTCAAAAAAAAATTGTTTCTTGTATCCATATTCACTTACTAGCCTAAGATCAATATTACACTGTAAGTCATCTCAGACCATTTTTTGCTTATCTATTCACTAAGCATGACTCAGAGAGAGCCCTCTCCTATTCTGGTAGGGCTAGCTACCAGACTAAGCGTGGCTTGTGGTTACCCTGAATTTTGCCTTCCTTCAGCCTAGGGCAGATTTAGGTGCTAACATAGTGGCGACTCCATTGGGGAAGAAAATGGTTTGCTTGAAGATTGTTTTGCCCCAGTACATCTATCAAGCTCAGATCTGATGGTTGATGGTGAACAACGATCAGACATAAGAAGACGGTTGAAATCATTCACCTGGCGACTCCATTCACTGAAGAATCCAGCAATCGGTGCTTCATGGTGACTCCACTGCAAAGAGGTCAGTAGCTTTGAGATTTTCAAGATGGATCGGGTTGCAAGAAGATACGCTCCCATGAGCCGAGATCACATTCCAATCTTTCCAAATAAGATTCCGAAAGTAGATTTGTCAAGGAATTTGCCTAAGTTTAAAGACGATGGTAGGAAGGACGCTGCTTTACATCTAGTTCGATTTCACATGCATATTCGCAAGTTGAAGGTTGATTTTCCTGAAGATTTCTTAATGAAGATATTCATGGCCACTCTAGAAGGTGAAGCCCAATCTTGGTAGGAATGTTTTCCGCCTGCTTGTATTTACTGTTTAAAGGATTTTCATGCCATGTTCATTGAAAGATGTAAAGACTCTTATCTAGCATTAAATCTAGTTCATGATTGTTGCAAACATGCTTCTACTTTTATTGAAAGCCTTGAAAAATACTATGAGGATGATAATTTTATGGATGATGAGATCATGGAAGCCCTGGATGAAAATCCCTTTCAGCTGCGTAAAGACGATCATGAAAATTTGCAGCATGATCAAGATTGTAGTATGGTGGAAGAGGAAAGAATTTTTCATCTTGACAGTCAACAGGAATTACATGAAATGGATCAGCAGTATGAGGAATATATATATACACCTTCACTTGAAATTAATGAAGACAATCATTGTTTGAGAGAAAGGAAACAAAAGATCTTATCTCCTTTGTCTGAAGACGAGATAGGTCAACTCTTGCACGGTTATGTTCCAGCTCAAGCTAAAGCAGATTTGTAGTGCACACATGGTCAAGAAAGTGTTGGTGAAACTTCTTCTTCTTTTGAAAAGGATGACAATCCGGTGAACAACTTTATAGATCGGCAGATTGAAGAATTCCATATGGCTGAAAGTGATGAAAGAAAAAGTGTCGTTTTGGATCTGTCCATAGAAGAAGACAGCATGTAGGGAAGTCCAGTTCTACTTTCAGAATTTGATAACGTTAAGTCAACCCTTTCAGATCCAGATTTAGATTATGGTGACCAAGAAAACCTTGTAATAAGTCCCATGAAAGAGAACTCTGCTGCTAAAATCATCTGGGATGAAGAAGACAGAGTTTTGGATCCAAATGTTCTCATGTCATCAGAACACAGTCTTCATGAAGAGGTAATCCAGTTAGCTCATGAACAGCAAGATGAGAATTTTGTTCAAGTAAGTGAAAAAGGTTCCTTGGATGAATCGTTGGTAGATGATAGAAATGTCATGCTTGAGTTTCAAGAATCATTTGAAGTTTCTTTTCTCATGATTGATGAATGCAAAGACAATCTCGTTGTCATATCATATGAAGGTGACCTACAATACATTCCGGCTACTGAAGAACAGAACATTCAAGATTGTCTTTCAGACTCTTCCTCATATGTTTCATGTTTTGAAGTGTTCTTTGAAGAGGAAATATGCTCATCTATTTGTTCAGAATTTTTTGAAGACCAGGAGCATACTCTTATTTATGAAGAATGACCAGAATCAAGAGAAAAAGATACCTTGTTTTTTCAGCAGGAGGAAAGACTTCATGTTCTTCAGGATCCAATGGCAGATTTGTTGTAGTCAGCAGTGAAAGTGATTATTGCAGTATTCAGTGATGAAGGGGATCATGGTCAATTATGTTTTTGGAGGCCCAGTTACCAGTATCTATTGTTGACCAGAAGATCTGATCCAGAGAATCAATCAAGGAGGCATCTACTTGATTGGTTACATTGGAAGACACATTACACATGATTGTACATATTGCATTAGTACGCAGGTGGCTGTCATCATGATTTGAAACCCTCGAATCTTGATGGACTGCTCCCATTGAACAAGTTTTGTAAGTTCTTGTTTTAGCTAAGTCAATCATGAGTCATTTCCTTTTTCATTGAGTCAATTTTTTCAGTCATGTTGGTTCTATAATTGAGTCAGTTTGAGCCAAGTTTTAGTCAATAAATTGATTCATGTTGTTTGTCGAAATAACGACTCCATAGCCCAATGGACGAAGGCACTGTCTAGCTCTTCCAGAGATCTGCTGTTCTTGGCACCTCCAAGGAGCTACCATCCCCCACTGGAGCCAATGTTAGTGTCAGTCCTTGCAGCCTTCCTCCAGTGATCAAATGTGCTCTTACAAAGTGGTCTCAGAGTGTCAAGGTCAAATTTTGTCATTTCAGTAAGTCTTCAAGCAAAATTTGGTCACTAGACATTAGATCTAGGGTTTGCTTTTATTCCTGTCAAAGTTGTCCAAATTTTGGTCCATGTCACCATTCAGCTAAGTGTACCATCATTCAGAGGGTTTTCATTATCATGTCAAGTTCCACTGGGTCATTTTACACCTTGTTCATGCTTTAGTTGCGCCTAGCTACGATCATTTCCCTCTCCTAGGGTTTTGAAGGAAATTTCTCTTGGACGGTCAAATCATTAGAAAAAATTGTATCCTAATGTTCATACACCTTCCACTATCCGTAAAGTACCTTATCAAACACTTCCCATCACTGAGGTCCCCCAAATTCCTCATTTTCGCACAAACCCTAGTTTCTTGCTACAACCTGACAATTTTCTAGGTTGGACCTATGTTTTTCCTTTTTGGACCCCTTTCCCTCACTCAATCTCTGAGATTTAACTTTCCCCTACTTCCTAACATCCCTCCCTAATTCCAAAAATTTCCTCAAGAATTTATAAGCTCCCTATCCCCTTCATTTCACTTCATTTCGACAAATCCCTTGTTCCATGCATCGGGATAGGTTTCACTCAAATGATGTTTCTGAGCAATAAAAGATGAATTTTGGAAAAATGAGAGAGATTTTTGTCCAAAACATGACAAGGAAGAAAATATTCCTTCACTTTTTACACAGGTGTCATGGTTTTGGAGAAATGTCAAAAATATAGTTGCCTCGGGAGAATTGATGCACCTCTAAAGTGACCTTGGGAAAATCAAATTTTTGCCTAGCTCAGTTGGCCAAATTACTTTATTTATGAGTCAAATGACAACTGGACACAAAGAGATTTCTAATGAGCTATCATGAGCTCAATTTGGAGTTGTGGAAGGCATTCAAACGTTGACTGTAACAACACTCTGCCTTTAGGCAGCCTCATTTGGCACATTTTGACCAGTCTTGGAAGATTTGATTTTTTACAGGGAAAATGAACTCCAAATTGAAAAATTATGGTTGGGTTGGAAATTATACTCAAATAAAGTTCCAACGAGCTATCTTGCACCAAATTTGGACACCAGGAAGGCCTCCAAAAGGCTCCTGAAAAAAGGTACGACGCACATAGAGAGCACGGCGCATTGGGAGAAATTTCCCAATGTAAATTTACACTGGCGCGGCGCACATGGGAGGCACGACGCACAGGGCTAAAAGGCTTGAATTTCATTGAAATTTGCCTCCAAATTTCCAGGTAGGGTCTAAATCATGGCTTTCTCATCAAATTTTATGGATGATATGGTGGTTCTTGGCTATGTTCAATTGCCACAAAACTCATACGACCAACCACTCAAAAAACATCAAAAAAATGGTGGCTAGGGTTGCATAATTAAGGGATTGAGGCCAAGGTTCTGTTTTCCTACCATTTTTCCCTCTCCTACCATTTTTTCCTATCCTCCCTTTCTCATTTTTCCTATTATCCCTACCCTAAAATACTACCAAACCCTGTCCCCTATCCCTCCTCTTATTTGTCAACATAACACCCCAAAACCCTACCTTGTCAAAACCCCAAAACCCTACCCTATCAAATACCCAAACCCCCTACATATCCCTAAACAAACCTATCCCCATAACCCCTATTCCCATCACATTTCTCTCCTCCTAATACTCCCTTTTTCATTGTTCCCCTTGGTGGCAGATTATTAAAACAACCTAGCTTTCACCATCATCAAAAGGGCAACCTAAATTCAATTTATAAACAACAGTCATGGCATCCAAGGTTTCATAAGAGTATGAGGTGGAGACCCATAGTGATACAACTTCAGGATAACAGGCCCCTAGGAGACATCATTGGAGTGGCAAACATGTTAGAGATGAGCCAAACACCCTCACTGAGTTGCAGGCATGCCCTCTTGCTATGTCATGTTTCCAGCACCTAGCATGTTTTGAATTTTGTCAAAGGGTGGAAAATGTCAGAGTTCACCATGAGTGGGCTGGTCTTTTTGTGCTTCAGCTACATGGAGGTCAGTCTATCTTGGCCGGGGTCACATTCACATTGACACCCGAAACTATCTCAGTGGCAACAGGCATACCAAATGTTGGAGAACAGTGGCATAAGAAGAAGAAGGTGGATAGGCAACACTATGAGCCTTACCTTAAGGCCAAATTCTTGAGTCAGCTCACAAGAGTCTTTCCATTCAGATATTTGAAAGATGAGTATGCTCCACTCGTGAAATTGATCATGAAGTACTTTAGTTGTGAGGTATGAGTGCACAGGCCCGGATAAGGAGCTTGAAGGCAAAATTAAGCAAAGCAACAAAAGAGGCAAATGAGGAAAAAGAGCAAGATCAGCTTCGAATCTTGGTTGAGGCTTCCGTGGCCCATCATAACACCCCATACAGAACCTCCAACCCAAATTTCAAGAAATTTGGGGAATTTTTGGTCACATGACAAATTTTTGGGCAAAACACAGGGTTTTCCTCCCTGTGTTGCGGCGCTAAAAATCTAGAGCTCGAAATGAGGAATGGTTTGCATTTTTGGATTTAGCATGGAAAATCACGACTACCGGTTCCCGTACAAGAAATTTGGGCAAGATCTGAGTCTCCTAGAGGTCAAAAACACCCAAAAAATGCCCTCTCTGCCCCTTTTTTTACACACAGGAAATAGTTTTGGGAGAATGAAGATTTGAAGGGGCAAATGAGCACCAAATTCAAAAATTCCAGTGGGGTTAGAAAGTAGACAAGACATGATTTCCAACAAGCCCACTTGGGCACATTTTGGACACCTAAAAGTGCCCCAAAACAGGCCCCAAAGTAGCACGACACACAGAGAAAATGGCGCGACGCACAGAGGAAAAATTGCCAAATTTGCTTCCGTTTCGCGAAATTTTGATTCGCGACTTCTCCAAGTGGGCCCACTCATCTACACTTCAGTTTCTTGGAACCAAAGGCAGAATTTAAAGTATTTTCTCTCCATATTGGCTTCTATCCAAGTGGCAAAAGAAGGCAAACAGTCACCCAAGCCATTTGTCATGTGTGTAAACGCTGCACCTGTAGCTAATGGTTGGCTCTTCATCTCCATTTTGTAATTATTTGAGTAATTCCCCAACCCTTGGTCATTATATCTCTTCATGGCACATTCTATATATTGTATGTAAGCTATTTGCAAAGGGTTGGTTAGTTTGTAACTTCTCGGAGACTGTGGGAAAGAAACTCTGTTTCTTCACTGTGTATTTTTGACAGAGAATTAATGAAAGGCAGTGGCTCTGTTTCATGACATTCTTGTGGTTGTGAGTGTAGCAAATGTGTCTCTTATGTTTTCATATGTATTTCGTTATGTTTTATAATTCAATTCCAGTTCATTTCCAGTGAAATTTTCTTAGTGAGATTAGGTAGAATTCAATTTTATTGCTCTGCCTGTGGGAAAATTTCATGTTCAGTGTTCTTCTTCTGTTAAAAAGGATTCATGTTCCTATGCCCTTTTCAAACTCCTCAGCAATCTCTCTATTCCGCGTTATTCCAAACTAAATTGCTATGCTTTCCGCCTACCTTGCCTCACGAAGTAATCTGTGCCTTTGTATTAAACTCTCTGTTCTTTGCTGACCGTTGGTCCCATACCATCCCAGAAGCTCGGTCATTCAAAAAGAATATGTTTTTTCTTGTATCCATATTCACTTACTAGCCTAAGATCAATATTTCACTGTAAGTCATTTCAGACCGTTATTTCCTTATCTATTCACTGAGTGTCACTCAGCGAGAGCCCTCTCCTATTCTGGTAGGGCTAGCTACCAGACTGAGCGTGGTTTGTGGTTACCCTGAATTTTGCCTTCCTTCAGCCTAGGGTAGATTTAGGTGCTAATAGGTTGTTCCTTTAAAAGGGACAGAAAAACAATTTGGTGGAAGTGTTGTTCCTTCAGAGAGGAACGAAACAACAATCTGGTGGAAATGTTGTTCCTTCGGAAAGGAACAACAAAATGCAAAAGTGTTGTTCCTTCAGAAAGGAACAACAAAAATGCAGAAATGTTGTTCCTTTGGAAAGGAATAGAAAAAATGTGGAAATGTTGTTCCTTCAGAAAGGAACAACAAAATGTGAAAGTGTTGTTCCTTCGGAAAGGAACAACAAAAAGGCAGAAATGTTGTTCCTTTGGAAAGGAACAACAAAATGAAAAGGTGTTATTCCTTCAGAAAGGAACAACAAAAAGGTGAAAATGTTCTTCCTTCAAAAAGGAAAAAAAAAATGCAAAAGTGTTGTTCCTTCAGAAAGGAACAACAAAAAGGTGGAAATGTTGTTCCTTCGGAAAGGAACAACAAAATGCAAAAGTGTTGTTCCTTCGGAAAGGAACAAAAAAAAGGAGGGAATGTTGTTCCTTCGAAAAGGAACAAAAAAATGCAAAAGTGTTGTTCCGTTGGAAATGAATAGCAAAAAGAAAGAAATGTTGTTCCTTCGGAAAGGAACAAAAAAATGCAAAAGCGTTGTTCCTTCGGAAAGGAACAGAAAAAGGGTGAAAATGTTGTTCCTTCAAAACGAAACAACAAAATGCAAAAAATGCAAAAATGCAAAAATCTATACAGAAAGTAGTTTATACAAGCAGAAAAGAAAAACTTATGTACAAAATTTAAGAAAAAAGAAATTGTTTACTGAACCAATTCCTCTCCTTAACAGTCGAGCCCCTCCGGTCCTTGCACTCGGAAGCGCAAGACCCTCCGGACCTTTTGTGATCCGATCACGCTACCGCTTTGAGGGATTCGCTGCGCTGTGTGTCTTCCTTCTCCGCTTTCAGATAGCATTGTTAGTCATTGATGCGAGAATCTTGTTTAAAATTTCTTGGTGGAACAAGAAAGAAAGGACTTGACTAACGACATTCATTCTCACTGTAGCTCTTCATTCGGTCTTTGTCTATCATGATCAGTCTCTCTTAACTCATACTTGAGGAAGGATTATTTTCCTCAGCAAGAATCTGCATATCAGAATCTTCCTAGAGCTGCGGGTAAAAGGATTCCGGAGTAAGTGGTTTATGGTACAGTCGCACTCGGTGACCATTTGCTTTAAAGGTATGTCTGGATCCATCAACAGTAGTCAAAGTAATGGTGCCATTGTCATGCACTTTCTGTATTTCATATGGTCCAAGCCATCAAGTTTGAAGTTTTCCCGAAAAATCCTGAACCTTGGAGTCATATAGGAGTGCCCAATCTCCTTCGTGGAAGATTTTCTTTTTGATCCGGGCATCATGTCATTTTTCTCTCTGTTGTTGAATTAATGCAGTGTCTTGAAGAGTCGAGAGCCTAATTTCATCTAGCTTGTTAATTTGTTATAATCTACTAGTCTGGGCCTCATTTAAATCCAAACCGATCACTTGTGATGTTCTTAATGTTTGTATTTCGAACTCTATTGGAAAGATGGGTTCTTTTCCAAATACTAGTTGATATGGTGAATAGCTGGTGGTGTTTCTCCATGTTGTTAGGTATTCCCACAAAGCTTCAAGCAATCTTGAAGCCCAATCATGCCTATGTGATGCAACATTTTTTGCTAATATTTCCTCTATCACCTTATTCTTTCTCTCTACTTGGCCATTTGCCTGTGGGTGATACAGAGTGGTAATTTTGTGATGAATGTGATAATTTTTTAATGTTGCAGTGATTTTATTACCTACAAACTGTAGTCCTCTATCCGTGATTATGTCCCTCAGGAGGCCATATCGCACAAATATTTGGAACAGGAAATGAATCATAGAGTCTTCTGTAGCTCTTGGAAGTACCTCTGCTTCAACCCATTTGGTAACATACTCTATTGCTACGAGAATATATGTTTTCTGATTTGATGATGGGTTGAGTGGGCCAACGAAATCCAGGGCCCAATGCTCAAATGGTTCGATTACTAACTGTGGGTTTAAAGGCATTTCATTGGACTGTCTAGGGCAGCCTGCTCTTTGGCAACTGTCATAGGTTTGAACAAATTTCTTAGTGTCTTCAAAGATTGTGGGCCAATAATAACCTGTTTGCAAAACCTTGTGACCAGTCCTGCAATCTACGAAATGTCCGCCACATGGTTTGTTCTGACAAGCTTTCAGAATGTCAAATATTTCGTCTTCACGAACGCATCTTCTGATGTGCATATCTGCCCCTGTATGAAATAGGTAGCCCCCAATCCAAGAAAATCAGGTACTACATTGCATAATCTGTTTTCGTTCATTAGGGGTTAGATGCTTTGGTAATTTTCCTACTGCTAAATAATTTGCAACATCAGCATACTAGGGTGTCTTGACAGTAACAACAAACAAATGTTCATCTATGAATTGATCCTCGACTGTTGCTATGTCTGCTCGCTTTGGCATCCGTGAGAGAAAATCAGCTATAGGATTCTCTTTCCCAGGTCGATATTGTATTGTGATATCAAATTCCTATAATAAAATCAACCATCTTGTTACTCTACCATTTGTAACAGGTTTATTTGCTAAGTATTTTATGGCAGAGTGATCTATATATAAAATAATAGGATATCCAGTGATATAATGCCTAAATTCCTTTATAGCATGTATTATAGCTAAAAACTCCTTTTCAGTTACAGTATAGTCTAGCTCAACAGGAGACAAATTTTTGCTAATATAATATATTGCATATCATTTTTTGTCTTCTTCTTGCCCAAGCACTACTCTAATAGCTGTGTCTAAAGCATCCGATGAAATTTGAAATGGCAGGTCCCAATTTGGGCCTCTGAGCACTGGGGCTGTTGACACAAGCTTTTTCAGATCCTCAAAAGCGCGATCGCATTTATATGTCCAAAAAAAATCAACATTCCCTATTAGTGCATATAGAGGTGCAGGTATTTGAGAAAAATGCTCTATGGATCTCCTATAATAGCCAGAAAATCCTAGAAAAATGCATACCTCTGTCTGTGTGGTAGGAGTAGGTATTAACAAAATTATTTGAATTTTGGCTGAATCTACCTATATTCCAACTGCTGAGATATAATGACCCAGGATGAGCCCTTTGTTCATCATCATATAACACTTTTAATGGCTCAAGTAGAGCCTAGTGGCAATACATCATTGGAACACCTTTTCCAATGTGTCCAACACTCGCTCAAAATCATCTCCATATGGTGTGAAATCATCCATATATACTTCGAGCCGTTCATTGATTAAATCTGAAAAGATGTTGAGGATGGCTCTCTAAAATGTGGCAGGGGCATTGCATAAGCCAAAGTGTAGGACTTTGTAGGAAAATGTTCCCCAAAGACAGGTAAAGGTAGTTTTATCCTGGCTTTCAGGGGCAATCTGAATTTGATTGTATCCACTTAAGCCATCCTAGAAAGAAAAGAATTTCTTTCCTGCTAATGTATCTAATACCTGATCAATGAATGGAAGGGGAAAGTGGTCTTTCAATTTGCTTTGTTTAATTCTCTATAATCTACACAAATCCTCAATTTTCCATTCTTCTTTGGCACCACTACTAGTGGAGAGACCCACTTGGTATCTGAGATCGGATAAATAAAGTTTACATCTAAAAGTTTTTGTAATTCAACTTTCACAATATCTTTCAGGTGACGGTTGAGTATCCGTTGGGGTTGGCGAATGGGTCTAACATCCTTTTCTGTGTAAATGTGGTGCGTACACTGCTGGGGATCAATTCCCTTCATGTCTGGATAATCCCATGCAAAAGCTTCCTTATATTTTCTCAGTAGTTGGATCAAATTTTCTTCTTGTTCAGGAGTCAAGTTTTTGTTAATGTTCAAGGTTTTTCTTGGCTCAATCTCTATAGTTTTTTTGTTTGAAACAGAGGTAGTGGGTATTTTTTTATCATAAGTGTTTTTGAGGGGATCTTCTTCTAGCTCATTGTCAAATGTTTCCTCTATCATGTGACATTGTACATGGGATCTGAATTCATATTCATTAATGAAGTTGTTAATAACATCATCCTCTATTTTATATTTAAAATCGAGGGCATCTTCTATGGTTAATGGGGACCTATTGTTTTCTATGAGATATGATAGAGGTTTTTTGTTAGTTTTCATTATTGTCCAACTTGGCTGGGCTAGAGGGTATAGTGCTAGATTCTTGATATTGCTCCCTCTAGTTATAGTCATCCTGCCTTGTTGGCAGCCAATGTAAGCATCAACCGTGGCAAGCCAAGGTCTCCGTAAGATTAAAGGGTGTCCATTGAGTCATTTTTTGGGATTGATTATCCAAAAGTCAGTAGATTATTCCCAAGAATCTATGGATACCATTACATCATGTAGTGTACCTTCTAGCCTAACTATTGATCAGTCAGCTAGTTTCAATAAGGTGGAGGTTGGTTCCACTGATGTAATGCCAAGTTTTTGACAAGTAGTGGTTGTTAAAATATTAATTGCAGCCCCAAAATCAACCAAGGCATTTGAAAATGTTTGTCCATTGATTTTCACCGTCACTATAGGATTCCCTGGGTCTTCATATTTGACAGGTGCTTCTCTTCCTGATAACAGATCAGATAGGGTGCCAACTACTTGGACAATTGGGTTAGTTGTTATTCTCCTCTTTGGCTTCCTTATACATAACTCTTTGATGGTTTTTCCATATATTGGGATATCTTAGATAGCTTGGAGGAGTGGGATTTTTATACACAAGTTTCTTAGTTCTCCCAGAAGATCAAAGTCAAGATGTTCTATAGGGCGTGGTATGATTAATCGTTCTGGGAATGGGGGAGAAGACGTGGTTGCTTGGTCGTGAGTTTGTTCTCTGACCACATCCTCTTCTTGTAGTGGTTGTTCTATTGGTAATTGATTTTCAACTTGAGAATTTTTATCTCCGTCAGTTTTTATTATGCGCCCAGACCTTAATTGAAGGTCGTTGCACTTCCTTACATTGGTTTCTAGTTCTGGTGTTTCGATTATTTTAATAGATTGAACCAGTTTGTTATTTGGGTTCGGGTTGTGTTGGGCTGGGAGTTGCGGTCTTCAGTTGGGCTGGGGGTTTTGTTGTATTGTATATGGCGCTGGTAGTATGGGTTGAGGGAGAGGGATGGTTCCAGCTGGCTGATTCATCGGTCTTTGCCAGTTTGACTACTAGGCTTGACTCTGTGAAGTGGGAGGGGACCATTGTGTTGGATATGCATTGTTTTGCCAATATGGTGAAGAGTAGGGAAAATTTGGCCAATTAGGTTGGCTTGTTTGATTTGGCCATGGTGATAAAGGAAATGCTTGTTATGACTAGTTTGAAAAGGGTTGCTAATTTTGCCACATTGTATTATATTGTTGAGCATGATATTGCAGAGATTGGAAAGAAGAAGATGGATTGGAGGGCATGCCTAGCTGTCGTGGCTGCCATTGATGGCAATGATTGAGTAGGTACACTAGTTCTTATTCCTCTTCTGCTTCTTTGTACACTGCTTTCAAACCCAGAAGTGAGGGGAAGTTCTTTGTGGAGTGATATTTTGTACAAATAGTGTAGACTTGAACTGCATCCAGTGGGCACTCTTTATGGTTGTGTTTCTTTTTGCATATAGGGTAGAATATTGCAAGGTTTTTCTCTTCTTCTACTTTTTTCTGTTTAGCTTGCATAATATCGAGCTGCATTGTCAGAGTCCCCAATATATCAGTTTTGAAATTCTCAAGTAAATTCCCTATTTCTGCGTGGGTTACTCCTCCACCTGAGATCTTTTTGTCCCTGGTAAGCATGTCATGTTCCATTGGTTTTAGCCTTGTACTGCCTCGTGAACTCCTAATGCACAAATCAATAATGTCAGAAAAATTTTCTTAATAGATGTCAACTTTTCCCATAATATTTAGTGTTTCAACCCATTTTTCCTTCATTCCTTTAATTAATGTCATTTTAAATACATTGTCAGGTAAGGTTAATGATGCATAAGGATATCTCTGAAGATTATATTGAAAATGTTCAATGTACTCTTCTAATGTCTCATTAGGTCTAGCTACCATCTAAAATATTTCATCCTTTAATTCTCTAGACCTACAATAATCCTGATATTTCTTTAGAAAAGAACCTTTCATCTATTCCCAGTCATTTATAACACCCCCACCCAACCCCATAAATCATCATAAAGTTGCTCCTTTTAATGTGGAGGGAAATAATTTTAGCTTTTGGGGATCGATTGTATAGTCATACCCCTGGCATAGTACATTGAACTGAAACAAAAATGCGTCTAGATCTTCTGATGTTAGGCCATGGAATGTAGGAATGTGCTAGAGAGGAACGACCTTCATAGGTGCATTAACTGTAGTATCTATAATGGGATATTGCAGTGTGGAGGTTTGAGGTGCTTGCTGGTTCTGGGCCATTTGGTCAAATATGTGCCAATATCCTTCTAGGATTTCTAGGAGTGTATTCTTGGGCTAGTTAGAAGGAGCAGGAATGGCCTTAACAACACTTTATTTGTCTAGGATGATAAGAGTTCCTTGTTGAACTAATGTTTAGGGGGATCTTAGCTCTTCAGGTTATTCAGCTTTGTTCTGGATGATTTTTGACAACACTTCCCTTATCTGGGCTGCTCAGTGGCTAAACTATTCCAAGAGGAGATCTTTGTTCTTCTGTTTCCCCTATTTCTCCTCCTCCTTCACAAAGATTACTAAGGTTCCCTTCTTGTAATGATTTTGGGCTAGAATTCTCAATTTCTTGAAAATCTTGCTCCTTTGTTTGGCTGTGCACCTCAGCAAAGGCTACATATGGTGATTCTGTGGCCCAAAGGAAACTAGTAGATTGTCTAGAAGAAAATTTTCTAAGACCTACTAACGGCTAAGATTTTACTTTTTTAAGGATATCATCTATAAAGGTTAATTAGCCAAGTGTCACTGGTCCCTTAGCTTTATCAGGTTTGGGTAGCAGTTTTGGATTATTTTCAGGCTTTTTCTACTTCGTCATGCACACAAATCAAATATTTATTTCTACCAGAAACAATCAACAAATTTGCAGGAAAGCGAGCGGGCGAGCAGGGCTGTTACATGCTCCATATGCAGGTTCTTACCTTTTGTTTGCTAAACCCAACTCTCTCCTAGCAGGTACTTACACTACTCTCTTTCAAAAGAAATAAATGGCTATACTCTCCCCAACAACGATGCCAAAATGTTGAGTGATAAAAAAGTGTCTTTTAACCCCTATTTACCCTACATTAATTATCAATCCAGGTATGATTTTTATCTTTAGAGTGTACTCAGTCAGAGGCAGTCACTTGTTCAAGAGTAATGTTTGCAGTATAGTGCTTACAAAAGTAATTGAATGCTAGAAACAAAATCTAATTATAATGGCAAGAAACTTAAATGCTTTGTAACTAAATCATTCACTCAAGAAACTACAACAATCATTAGTCAAGGATGTATTAATGATAACTCTTTCCCCTGTAAATTGATGTAAATGAAAATCAATCATAGACAAGATCTCCATTCTGAGAACTTAGACAACAGTAGTCAATGTTCGTTACAGTTGTAGATCTTTCTATCCACACCAAAGCAAATTCTGGAAATAAAAATTCGATTGGTAGCAAAGGAACAACAACTAAATCTATTGAAAAGATCGAACAACAAATCTTAATATACATAAATGAATTAAGCGGAAATTTGAAATGAATTGAACAACAATCTTAACCGAAATGAATTGAATAGCAATCTTCAACTAATAAAGGAACAACAAACCTAATTAAATATACAGAAATTGAATAGCAAACTTAATTAAGTGTAAACACACAGTGACTATAGCGTAATTGAATCAGTAATCTTATTCTATCATAATGGACATTAACCATAGGTATAAAGTAACGATAATTGCAGTTATATTTGAACAACAGTTAAAGGAACAACAATCGCAATTGTAAATGAATTGTAGTTAAATGAACAACAATAGAAATTTGTAATTGAACAACAAAATCCGAATTAGACAATGCATTGTTGTTTCAGAATGAACAACATGACATTTCAAGTTGTGAATAATAATCTTTCTATCCAATTATGATTTCGATATATAGAGAAATTCAATGAAATGTTTAGGAACAGAAGATTACTGAATAAAACAAATTAAGGAAATGTGAAGGAAATCAAACCACACACGATTGTAATTGTAAAATAATGATACAAAAAGCAAGTGGATCCACTAGGGCGAGGCCCTTAGCCACCAAGGAAGCACTGCTGCATTTACTCCAGGATTAGATAATGGAACAAAAAATGAGTTATATATTAATCATAAATGGCAAATTTACAGCTAACGCTCTTCAAAGAGAGTCGATGATAAAAGTTAAGATTACAACAGTAAGTTCTACAAATTGACAATAATATTCTCCCAGGGCTACCTGCGTTGTCCCTTTTTATAATGGCCAGGCGGAAGTATCAAGAATACAGATAAGTCTTGAAGCAGTGATCCCTTAGGATCAAAGGATCCTAAGCGATTCACTTTATCTTTGATCTCCAGTTATCGTTTTGTCTTCTTGTGTTGATGCCGTGTTTTCTCTTCCTTTTCCTGGACCATGCGCTACGATCTTGATCTTCTCATCTGGATACGGCTTCCTATCAGAAGGACAACAGTTAATTATGCTTTGTTTTTTCATCCCAAATAGTGATTTTCCATTTTCTTCACTTTATGTATAGAAAAAGACAATAATTAGTCATTTTGCGTTAATCACAAATCTCCTTAATTCTATCATAATTCTTTAACATACTACCATCTTAGAATGTAAAGAAGTTATGATTCAAAGGAAAAGATAAAGAAATAAATGGTAAATACATACCTTTTCCAATGCTCAACAACTTCTTCTTTCCATACCACATTCATCATTTCTGCCTGAGGAGTTGTTGTGGCCAGCAACAACCCCCCTTCTTATTTAGTTTATCACTAATACTAAATAAGTGGGGACCCTTATTCAAAAATTTAAAAAATTAATTAGTGCTTGTATTTCCTTTTTCAATAAAACTTACTATCATAAACTTAAGAGAATACCCTTGAAAAATCTAAAAAGACTTAAGTTTTATGATAAGTTAGAATAAAATCACTCCTTAAAGAGTGTGACATCGCAAAAAGGTAATGGATGCCTTCCTACAAGTGGAATCTTAAAGTTATGAAATCGCGATGCGAAATCATGGATAAAAAGACCCTCATCACATCGCATGTCTCGAATATCATTTAAAGCTGGAATGCCTCAAACCGCCAATATGTGATAGCGCATTTCGCAAATCGCATTTCGCAGAAAACACATTAGCGGTGGATTGTCATACACAATGAATTTGTGATATTGTGATCTGCGATATTGCGAAGCAAATCGCAAAATCGCCTCATTGCAGATCTACACGGATCGCCGTTCGAAAAAGATTTTTCCATAAATCAATGCCCAGTTATGCGCATTAATGTTAATTAATAAGTTAGTTGGCAATCATTAATGAAATATGGTTTTGATCTGATCGAAGAGCCATTTCACGTATGGTGGTATATTTTACATGTTTTCGGCATTTAAAGCTTTCCTGTCACCTTTTTCTTATCATTATTATCACTTCATTTGTAAACTGCAGGAGCAAAGAGCAGAGAAATATACATAGCAGTGTTCAGAATATCATGGGAAAGAAGGGTAAAGCTCCGATTTCTGAATATAAATAAATGACGCCCTTGTACACAGACACCACCTGTAACAAATAAGTCGGTATTACTACCTCGGAAGGCATGTACAGTCTACTCGAGGAATAAAATCCCAAAATGATGGAGGTTACAGCTACTGCAGGCTCACACGAGTCTTCTAGGGCATCTATTACAGAGCTATCATGTTTGTTCTCACACTAAATAGCGGTGAGGCCTAAAAATATTCCATATATGAACATGGTCAAATGGGTACTAGGTAACGCTGATATCACATATAGAGAATTTAAAGCTCAAAACTACGAACTCACGGAGTCGTTATTTTCACAAAATTTAAGCTTTATATCCTCTAACAAAAAGCACGTAAGAGGCGAAAATCGCACTAGGGAAGCCCGGATCAAGAAACAGAGGCAGTTTCTAATGCTCGATTAGCCAGACAAAACCCCTCGAGATGGAAAGCCTCTAATTGCTCAGTCGCTTATAAGCCCGAAAACTTGTAGAAAAAAGCACTAAAGGCAAAAGGGAAAACTTGAATTCTAAAACCAGTGGTATTTATCAAGGACATACTCAAGTGGTATGTAAATATCTACCAAATGTACAACATCTACAAACACGTTGGAGACAGAAGGCTCAAGAAAGGGCAGAATCCATCAACAAGTTGACCAAGTTAAATTGGGATTCTTACTGGGCGTACTTAGTAAAACCACACAGTCAGTGCATGACTCTCAAATGTATCATCAATTCTGCCGAGAAGATGGCGCCAGCTCTTGCCGATTCCATTTTCGCTACATAGCTAAAGTCAGAGGCCAGCCAGCCAACTCTCCTCAAGCAAATACTGAATGCTTGCAACTACAAGGAACATATACATAGATAGTTAGTTATCAGTTTTAGTTTTAGATTTAGTTTTAGTTTTAATTTTTCTTTATTTTTGCCTATAATGAGGACGGTAATTTAAACTGCATCCTACATTTTTGTAATAAATTATTTTTAGATTTACCTAGTAACCCTTTTCATGCATTTAGAGAAAGGTCCTGAAATTTGTCAAAAACTTGTCCTCAGAACATGCACTATTGCACCTTCCAAGGAGGTTTTGATGAATGAATGGAATAGGATTTATTGATATCTACATTTAATATCTACTACTGATGTTGCACTTTTGTACTCTTAGTGGATGTTGGATTAAGAAGAGATAAATAATTATTGCTTGAAGCTCATGAGTATAACTAGTTATAAATGGTACGTTTATCTCTTAACTATTTCTACCTATGTGTTAGAGTGATATTCATGTTCAATTATTTATATATGAATGTGTGAATGCTTGAGATATCATTTGGCACTTTTGTACCGTGATAGCTATTTATTTATGCTTAATATATGAGTAGCTTATTATGCGATATGTTTTTCACAATTATTTTGTCTAACTTTTTATACGAATTTGTTTATCTTTATTGAATTCTTTTCTCATAGCAGTTGAATGATATTTATTACCAATTGTTATTTGAAATCATTTTAGATCGCATAAAGGAAAGATTACATCCCGGGTTAGTTTAGAATTAGATATTTCAGTTTATTAAAATACAATTGCATGTTTTTAGATTAGATTTACAATAAAAGCATTTTACTTAAGGAATTATTAGAAAGGAAATATCAATTCTCAACACACACACACACATATATTGGGAAACTAGTCCCATATCCCCAGTCGAACCCACTATACCAAATGGAAAAGGAGCTTCTAACCAAGGTCCAGACTAGGTGGGTATCTCCCTTGTTGTAGAACTGATTTTTAGGGCTTCAACATATTTGGCACTTGAATGGTAAGTAAATCTAAATCTAAATACCATTCTGAGAGTAAATCGCCCTCACCATCTCCCCCGACTTCTCCATCACACTTAGAATCTTTAAACCTTGAGCAAGAAGTTGAAAGAACAAAAACCACTACCACAAACTCGAATGTTTTAGATAAATCTACTATTGAACCTCCTGAAGTTGAATCTTTGATCCAAATACCAGCCCATCCTAAAAAATGGCTGCCGAAGTTTAATCCTGAAGCAGGCATGCTAGCGGAAGAACATATAAACAACTTTATGTTATCTATAAATCTCAATGGAGTTACTAATGAAGACGATGTCATCCAACTCTTTCCTTACACCTTGCAAGGAGCAGCTGGATCATGGTATTTCTCATTATCATCTAGATCTATCACTAGTTGGGATATTTTCCAAGAACAATTTTTTACTAAGTTCAGTGATGACAGGTCTATGGCGACATTAATCAATGACTTGTCTAACCTTAGGGCTGAGTCAAAGGAACCTATCAAAGATTTTAATTCACATTTCAATAAACTGTTGAACAAAATTCCTACTGCTTCCAAGCCTAGCGAAGAAGTGCGAAGTGAATGGTACATTTCTACTTTACCATCAAACATAGCAATCTTCATTGATAGGGCTAATAAAATGACCTTAGCTGACAATATGAAGGAAGAAATAGTGGTAGAGAAACATATCATAGCCCTAGAAAAGAAAAACACCATTGATGAGCGAACATCTAAGAAGGTTAAGTTTAAGGAAGATCCCAAGAAAAAACAATCGAAAGATCCATTCGATTTAGAAGGATTGTAGAAAGTTTTGAAAACCATGTCTAATGAAATGGTCGACATTAACAAACAAGTAGCATAGACTTCTTCTAAAAAGCCTTACATACCTTATAGAATAAATCCTTCAGATGATTCAAAGCCTCCCAATGCTATTACAAATGCTGAATCAGAAGAAGAAGAGGAAATTGCTACCGAAGAACCTACCAAAGAAGAAGAAGTTGTAGAAGGACAAGGTATGTGGGATTTCATCCTCCAAGATGAAGAGGATCAAGAGGCATCACTGGTTAGTACTCGAAGTAGAAATCAACTTGATCTTCCTCAAATTAATCCTAAGCCAAAGAGCGCAATCTCAATGCCTAAGGATAAAGTCGCATCTAAGAAGACATCACCCAAAGCGACTCAAACAAGCCCAGTCCAAATAGATTAACCAACTCCATCTAAAGCATTGATTGTTTTGGATGAAATGGAGTATAATATCATAGAAGACATGAAGAAGACTAGGGCTAACATCACTTTTTATGAAATGAACAAGTTAAAACATCAGCAAAAGCTACTTTTGAAAGAGTTACATGCAGTACTGGTTACACCTCTACCCGTTGCTTTAATCTCACAAGCTTCTCATGAGATGGGAAGACCTCCAAGTAATGTGATTAATAAAGGTGATCCAAACAATATTGCTTTAATTAGAGGAAGGTCAAGATCACATACTCCCCCATTTCTTCTTACCTACGAAGTTTTCGACAAAAATTTGCATAATTGTTTAGTTGATTATGGAGCTTCATCTAATATCTTACCTAAATCAATATGTGCAAATTTGAACGTTCAACCTCAGAAATCTGCAGTGCGCTTAGTTCAGTTGGATCAGTCACAAGTTGAAGTGATCAGCGAACTAAATCAGGTTACCATAAGGCTGTCATCTAATCCAAAGGTATGTCAAGTTATCGACATTTTAGCTACAGATATTCCAGAATTTTATGGATTAATTCTTAGCTGAGATTGGTTTGAAAATATTCATGGATACTTTGCAACTGATTGGTTGCATATGTGGCTCCCTTACAATGGTAAACCAAATCAAATAAAGGTTGAGTGAGAAAGACATCAGAAATACATAGTAACATAATTGGAAGGAGAAAATGAACCGGTATCATACAACAACAATATAATTGGCAACTATTCTGTTGATTCTTTCTTAGGAAATTTTAATGCTCATACTTCACCTTACATAGAACATTATGTTTTATCTCAAGTAGAAATTTTTTCTCAAAAAGATAGTTCTAAATGTATTAATGTTATAGATAGTCCTGTAAATAAATCTTTATTTTGGAAGTTATTCTTTGACGGTTCTAAGTCTAACGAAGGAGCAGGAGCAGGATGCATACTAATCAGTCTAGAGGGAGACAAAACTATGCTTACTTGTAGACTCGAGTTCGATTGCACCAATAACATTGCAGAATACGAGGCTATAGTCCAAGGATTATACAAAGTAATTATATTAGACATCAAATATTTACAAGTCTTCGAAGATTCTGAAATTGTAATCAGACAAGTACGGAATACTATCCATTGTCTATCAGGTTGTTTAAAGTACTACCAATCTTTAGTACAAGATCTGACTGAACATTTTATAGCATTCAATATTTCATCAAGTCCCAGACTCCAGAATGCTAGTGCAGACCTCTTGGGAGACGTAGCTTCCAAGCTCATTCCCTCATAATACTATAACCCTGATAGATTTTCAATCGAATTAATCTTTAGACCCTCGATTCCTGATAACATTACCAATTGGAGAATTTTCAAAGATGATCCTGATATTGTAAGTTTCCTCACATCAAAGGGATCTTACACTAATTAGATAATTGATGAGGACCAACATGAAAAACAATTGCAACAAGATAGCACTAATAATGCTATGCCAAAATCAGTAGTCAAATTAGAAGACCTATATGATTTGAAAGATCGATTCAAAATATCTATCAATTCAAAACTTCAAAGTTCAAATCTGAACTATAATTTGGTAAATCTAGGATTTGATACCAAGCCGCAGAATATCAACCTAGGTCTTGGCCCAACCCTTGAAGAAAAATTAGCCTATGTTCGTCTCTTGAAACAATACAAGAGTGTCTTTGCTTGGAACTATGATGAACTTAAGACTTACGACACTTCCATCATCCAACATACTATCCCAATGATAAACGATGAAAAACCTGTCTAGAAAAAGCTGAGAAAGATCCATCCTAACCTAGAAAACCAGATCAAATCCGAACTCAATAAATTATTGAAAGCCAAAATTATTTTTCTCGTTCGACATTCTAAATGGTTTTCCAATATGGTTCCCATAAGAAAGAAGAACAGAGACATTAGAATTTGCATTGAATTTCGAAATATTAATAAAGCCTGCCAAAAAGATAATTTTCCTTTGCCTCCTATGGAGCAAATATTATGGGCGATTGCAAGGTTAGAATTAATGTCTTTCTGGGATGGTTTCTTAGGCTACAACCACATTTTGGTCCATCCTGATGATCAATTAAAGACCACGTTCAAAAATAAAGGGGGTACTTATGCATATCAAAAGATGCCTTTCGGTCTGATCAACGCTAGTGCCACTTTTCAAAGGGACATGGACATCACATTTAAGGGATTAGTAAACAAATCAGTAGTAATCTAATTGGATGATATAACTGTATATTCTAAGAAGCAAGGCAATCATCTCAGAGATATAAAACAGATCTTCCAACGTTGTTAAAGGTATGGAATTTCACTTAACCCAAAAAAGTCATTTTTTGCATTAAGTGAAGGAAAACTTCTTGGATTTAGAGTGTCAAAATCTGGAATCCATATTGATCCCGATAGAATCAAGGAGATTTCCAAAATACCTTTGCCTCACAACAAGAAGGCTATGCAATCCTTGGCCAGATTAATATTGTTAAGAGATTTGTTTCAGATTTTTTAAGGATTGTATCTCTCTTACAAGCAATGATTAAAAAGAATTCAATCTTCAAATGGGGCCAAGACGAATACAAAGCACTCAATCTGATTAAACAAGCGATTGTTAATGCTCCATCTTTAGCAACTCCCAATTTTTTCGATCCTTTCATTTTATACACATTTGCCTCTGATAGATCATATGTTGTGATACTCACTCAAGCAAATCAAGACAAGGAAAAAGCCCCAATTGCTTTTTTCAGTTCAAATCTACAAGGGCCTGAACTAAATTATTCAGATGTCGAGAAACAAGCTTATGCTGTTTTCAAAGCGATTAAATATTTTAGACCCTTTCTGCTTAAAACCCATATAAAAATCATAGTACCATTTCTAATGGTAAGAAATATCTCGGTACAGAAAGATGTGGATGAGAAAAGAGCCAATTGGGTTATTGCCTTACAAGAATACAATGTTGAAATTAAATCAACAAGTATTGTAAAAGGACAAGGTTTTTGCAAAATGTTGGTTAGAGCATCTCTTATTTCTGAAATACCGTCTGTAGAGATACAAATGTACGAGGTAAGCCTAAACGATGTTGAATCATTATACGTTGATATCATATTTTACCTAAAGAACTGATATGCTCCTTCAAACCTCGATTATTCAAAGAAAATAGCTCTAAGGTTGAAGGCTAAGCAATATCAGCTCATGAACGATGTACTTTTAAGGATGAATTATGATTTTGTTCTCCTTAGATGTCTTGAGAAATCTAAAGCTGAAAAGGTATTGCAGGAACTCCACGATGGACCAGCAGGTGGAAATTATGCTGGAGATGCTACCGCACATAAAATCCTGCACATATGCTATTACTGGCCTACACTAATCAAATACGCACATAGCTACGTAAGGAAGTGTCAAGTTTATCAAATTGCTACAGGAAGACAAAAGAAACCATTGTTGCCCTTGCAACGAGTCAATATTGAGCAACCTTTTTATCAATGGGGATTGGATATAATAGGTGAGATCGTTCCTCACTCTTCTAAATAGCATAGGTATATCCTTACAGCTACAAATTATTTTACTAAATGGGTAGAAGCAGTTCCTCTCAAAACAGCTAATGTCAAACACATTATTGATTTCATAGATCAGTTCATCATCACAAGGTTTGGTTTACCCTCTGCTTTAATGTTTGATAATGCATCGTATTTTTCTGGCAATACTATGACTGAATTTTCACTCAAAAGAGGTTTTAAACTTAAATACTCTGCCAACTATTACCCACAGGGGAATGGATTAGCTGAATCAACGAATAAAAACATAATCAGAATCATTAAGCGAACCATTGATAAGACTCATAAGAATTGGCACAAATCCTTAATATATGCTCTATGGGTAGACCGAATAATGCAGAGAGCCTCCATTGGCACTTCTCCCTTTAATTTAGTTTATGGGAA
This sequence comes from Pinus tabuliformis, assembly GCA_031772625.1. Taxonomy (NCBI): domain Eukaryota; kingdom Viridiplantae; phylum Streptophyta; class Pinopsida; order Pinales; family Pinaceae; genus Pinus; species Pinus tabuliformis. Next base: position 147,612,721 of record CM062808.1, on the reverse strand, counting down.
AGAAGTGGTCCTCCCAACTCATCTAGTGATTCCCTCTTTTGCCTTAGTTCAATATATTGATGAAGCACCAATTTCTTCCTTACAACTAAGGCAACTAGAAATACTTAAGCTAGAAGAACAACGAGAACAAGCTGAAATAACTCATGATCATCACCAAGAATTAGTAAAAGCTTCTTTTGATTCAAACATGATATCTAGAAAGGACTTTCAAATTGGAGATCTAGTTTTAAAATGGGACAAGGCTAATGAGGAAAAGGGAAAACATACGAAATTTCAATCAATGTGGCTTGGCCCTTTCCAAATTGCAGAAATCATAGGTCCATCTACTTTTATGTTACAGGATTTAACAATAAAAAGAGAGTCTTTACCTATTAACAGGAAGATCCTCAAAAAATACTTTCCATAGGAGATCATTCTTCAATTTTTTTTTGTAAATTAGTTTTCCTTTATTTTTTTATAATAAAACCAGTTGTAATTGGTTACGTTTGGAATTCATGAAAAGGACAAGTATTTCTTTTAGATTTTGTTTTTTTGCTTGTATAAATAGAAATGATTTAGAAAATTGATCATTATTATTCAAAGATACAGTCAAAGGCTATAAGCCAGAATGTGATACTAATTTCAACCTTGTAAATTTTGATAAAAAGTGACCTTTAGTGAGAATTTTTTATATATCAGTCAAATGAAAGGTATCAATAACAAAACGAAGATTCTCTGTAGAAAATCTCTTTCCAAAAAACTCTACCATTGTCATCCAGAGCTATTCTTAAGGAAACAATGACTTCCTCCCCACCTAGAGAACTACAAGCTTCAAAGAATAATCCAGCAATACACTTTAACTTAAAGAATAAGAGGTCTCATCACGAGCTGACTTATCATGATCATAGATATTATAGCTTGCTGACTTTGCCAAAACTGCATACAACAACAGGGCAATGACTCAAGATTGTTGTAATCAAAAGACAAGGGATCTCATCACAAGCCAGCTTGTTCAGCAAAGTTATAAATCAAGTGAATGGCACTGTCATAATTTGGCTACCAAACCAAGGCATTGTTCTTTAAGGATTAAAAGAAAATAAAAGCAATAAGTGTGGATATGGATTTCTATTTGAAAATTGTATATTTCTCCAAGTAGGATACAAGATCATTTCTGGGTAATAGGTAACCCTGTCGAGGCTATAAACACTTGCTGGCAGCAGAGGCTCTACTTATGACAAATGAGCATATTTAAAACTGATTTATAGAGAAGCCTTTGTTTTTATGTTTATAAACCAAGTAGTGACTGATGTATATACAATGACTAACTTTAGGAAGTAAATAACAAAAGTTAAACATAGAAGAAACAAACTATTGATGACAGTTGAAAGCATGATGTACTTTATCTTTCTATAATAAAGTTTGATTTTCTGAAAATTTTCTATTTTGGAAGTTTAGAAAACTCAAAAAGAAAAGCAAAGATAACTAGTTCTTCCATGTGAATTGCCAATTGTTGTGGCCAGCAACAACCCCCCTTCTTATTTACTTTTATCACTAATACTAAATAAGTGGGGACACTTATTCAAAAATTTAAAAAATTAAGTCCAGCCCCTCATCACTTAGATGAGTGGTCAATTTATAGGAAGATGGAGGAGGTTTGTCATCAATGAAGGTATTGAATGGCCTTCCATACTTATAACTAGTTCCATGGAGGAAGGAATGAGACGATAGGAGGTATCTTAACTCATTCCTCATCCATTTTTGAGCTCATATGAGATGATAAGTGTGGGAATATTATAGATGGCTCCAGAAGATAAGAATATTCCTAGAACCCTATGTGAATTTCACTCAATCTCACCCAACACAAGTCAAAGCGGGCTTAATTTCTCTACAGAGCACCCTGGCATGGACTCAACTACTCTATAGAGCACCCTTGCATGGGGCTAACTGCGCTGGTCCATCTAGAGATCATTTCAGGATGTCTTCAGGCCATGAAATTGTCTGGGAGGGAGGCATTCAAAAAGTTTAATTATCTAGGGCATGTAGCAACTAAAATTAAGGTTTGATGAGCCCTAAAACATTGATCTAGATGATGGGAGTGAGGTGCCCAAATGGATCTGTAATAATATCGGAGGTTGGAATGATATCATAACATAAGAGAACACTATATCTAAGGTTGGAGAATATTGACACCTTAGAGAAGTTCATATCAGGATATCATATGTTGGAGGCCATCAGAACATCAGAACATCAAAGGTTGGACCATATCAAAATATTAGAACCTCATAATTCCTTATGATTGCAACTCATTAAAAGTGCTAAGGTTTGTGAAGGTATAGAAATACAAAGGATTTCAGTGCAGGACTAGGGATCAAGGAGGCTCTTTCTCTCTTCTTAGATAGGACACATGGTAGCCTATGATTTTCCTTGATAATCTATAGTGGTAACTAATGTTAGCATGACATGGCAGTAAGGTGGACACGTGGAAACCTGTTTTTCCATTTTTGGTGACCCAATGGGGAAAATTAGGGTGACATGTGTCACCACTCAGGAGGTACCACTTGTTGAAATGATGAAAGTGTGACATCATACCATAGGTCAGCATATCAGAGGTTTTGGACCTCATAATTCCTCTGAAAATGGCATTTGAAAAAAGTTATGATAAAGAGGGCTATGATATTATCCGGCACATGGTCATGTGGGGATCAAAGGAAACAAGGGCTAAGCAGAGGGAGCTAAAATGTGATTGGGACTTTAAAAAAGTTATGATAAGCAGGGGTTCTGATATAACACTACAATGGTATGCTAAGCCGACGGTTAGAGCCTAGTCTTATGACAAAGAAAACAGTCAGGGAGATAAGTGCCAAGGGAGCTAGAGGTATCAGAATAGTGTGATATCGTAACTTTCCTCTTGCATGAGTTATGATATGTTGTGACTCTGATATATAAGTATGGAGAAAAAAATGTATGAATGGGTCAAAAACTAAAGATTAAATTTAGAACAACAGAATTGGTTTATGGAGTCAATGGGATGTGCACAAAGTGATGAGACAAGGAAATGAGGACAATGGTCCACAAATATGAACTGAAGAAATGGAGAAATAAATTGTCTACTTCCTGTGCATGTCTTGTAGATTTAAATGAGGAACACAGTGGTGACTTTTGAGTACTTTCAAGCTATGTGGAGAAATGAATAAGCATGGGAAGTCACGGTAGATTATGCATGTTAACTAAGATTAAATTCTTAGTATGGAGGATTATAGAGGGGGTTAGTGAAGAAATCGAAATCCCATTGTGTTTAATTCCATGACAGAGTTTATCGAGCAAACACAATGGAAAATCCATAAAATTATGATTATGGTGATAGGGAGTTCAAGAGGAATCCCATTATTGCTGCAGTGCTATGTAGGGAATCATCATAGTAGCAGGCTTACGAGAGAAGCCATAAAATTATGACTATGGTGGTTGGGAGTTCAGGATTCCTGGCACAAGAAGAAGAGTAAAGGAAGAAAGAGTGGCAGAAATGTTACAACCATTTTATAGGTGGAATATGGGCTCAAAGGCTATATCAGTCCCTCTATATTGGAAAGTGATCTTAAAGAGCTTTCCGACAATGTGTGTAAGTCTAAAAATGGACTCTTGGATCAAAAGTTATAGTATGTCGAAGTTAGGGTCTTAAAGTCCTAAGCAGGTTGATATATCAAAGGTTGGAATAATATCAGAGCATAAGAGCACACTATATCTAAGGTCAGAGAATATCAACACCTTAGAGAAGTTCATATTGAGATATCAAGAGTTGGAGGCCATCAGAACATCGAAACATTAGAGGATGGACGATATCAAAATACTAGAACCTTGTAAGTCCTTATGATTGCAACTCATTAAAAGTGCCGAGGTTTGCAAAGGTATAGAAATACAAAGGATTTTGGTGTAGGACCAGGGATCAAGGAGGCTCTTTCTCTCTCTTCAGATAGGACATGTGGCATCCTATGATATTCCTTGATAAGCTATAGTGGCAACTAACGTTAGCATGACGTGGCAGTAAGGTGGAAACCTATTTTGGCATTTTCGGTGACCCAATGGGGAAAATTAGGGTGACACGTGTCACCACTTGGGAGATACCACGTGTTGAAATGATGAAAGTGTGACATCACACCGTAGGTCATCATATTGGAGGTTGTGGACCTCGTAACTCCTGTGAAAATGGCATTTGAAAATAGTTACGATAAAGGGGACTATCATATTATCCGGCACATGGTCGTGTGGGGATCAAAGGAACGAAGGACTAAGCAGAGGGAGCTAAAATGTGATTGGGACTTTACAAAATTTATGATAAGCAGGGGTTTTGATATAACGCTACAATTGTATGCTAAGCCGATGTTTAGAGGTTTGGTCTTATGATAAATAAAATGCTCAGGAAACTAAGTGCTAAGGGGGATAGAGGTATTAGAATAGTGTGATATCATAACATTCCTCTTGCATGAGTTATGATATGTTGTGACTCTGATATATAAGTACAAATAAAAAAATGTATGAATGGGTCGACAACTAAATATTAAATTCAGAATAACGGAACTAGTTTATGGGGTCAATAGGATTTGTAGAAAGTGTTGAGAGAAGGAAGTGAGGACAACAGTCCACAAAGATGAACTAAATAAATGGAGAAAGAAATCATCTACTTCCTATGCATGTCTTGTATATTTAAATGAGAAACACAGTGGCAACTTTTGAGTACTTTCAAGCTATGTGGAGCAATGAATAAGCATGGGAATTCATGGTAGATTATGCAGGCTAACTAAGATTAAATTCTCAGTATGGAGGATTATAGAGGGAGTTAGTGAAGAAATAGAAAGCCCATTATTGTGTTTAATTCCATGACAAAATTCATCCAGAAGACACAACAACAACAATAGGAGCCATACTCAACTACACTTAGGAAGTATGGACACAGGTAGTAGAGACAATGTTATGTAGTGTGCATCTTTTTTAGAGGATCAAAACCATTGATTTCCATCGAGAAATGGGGGGTGTAGATTTTATTGTTGATGTGCTGAGCAGCAAGTGTAGAGAGAGTGTTGTGAGATGAACAACGAGAGCAGAGATGAAGAGTGTGCAAAAAATAGTTTGTGCGAGAGAAGAAAAAGTGTTGATGATATGTTATTGTGATTAGAAGGAAAAGAGAAGTTTTATGAGACCAAGGGAGTATGTTGTAAAATAGTGGACTAAGAGAAGAAGTCGTTCATGCAACCAACTAGATTGGTATTTTCCATAATTGTATATGGCTTTGTTTTTAGTTTGAAAATTGTATGAAATAATAGAATAGTGGCAAGAGCAGGCTGTAGCCTACATTCACAATAGGTTGGTGCCTCTTGGAAAGTTGTCGATTGCTAACCTAAGGAGGTCGTTGCCTCCTGTGAGTGGGTGATCACAAACAAACTAATGTAGTTAAGGAGGTGCTTAATTTACATCATAAAAAAACAACGATTTGGTGGTTTTTTCCCCTCTGGGTTTCCACATGAAAACACTAGTGTCAAATTGTGTGTATTTATCATATGATTTTTTGCATGAACATATGAATTCTTAAACTTGTTGCTCACTTTCTCTATGGATGAATTCTCTCATAAGTAACAAAAAATAAAAATGACTAAAAGCATATTCAGTAAAAATATTTAAGAATCTCACTATTACAAATTCACGCCCCCGCCCTTCTCAGTAATTCCTTTTTCCAACATCTTTTTACATTGAAATTTATGGGCTGATATCTTCTCACAATTCTTTTCTTTCAGCAAAAATTGAACCTCTTTTGAGCTCACAATACATAGGGAATTTAATGTTTGGAGCGAGCAACCCTTTTATAATTAAAACTTGTGTCTATCAGCTAAAATTAAAATTCCTATAGTAGGTTGTTACACCAGAAATAGCCCATAGATGCCTCACAAAATTTGCAATGCACATACATATATTGGCCCAAGAATTTCACTGCTCAAGCCTGAGATTTTTGGCCTCCTTTTGGCTAATTATTGGGTGGGAAATGTTACTTGTACACTTCCTCTAGCTCACAAAAACAATACAACCCAGGTCTGAAGGATATATTGTTTCTCCTTAGAGATTTGATCCTCCTCCTTCAACGCTTAAGCTCAACCTCTTGAGATTCAAACCACTAAATATCTTGTGTTCTTCATCATACACAAACCTTGTCTTCTTAGAAATATCATCCTCCCTATAGTTTTTATCTTCCTACAAGCAATATTTAGCTCCTCTCCTTTAGAATCCTTCCAAAATCAAGCTCCTTCTTGCATCCCTGTTATAGACATATTTGGGCACTGCAACCCCAAACACATATGTCCATAAATCAAGGGCTTCTAAACCCCTAAAAGTGTTGTTTCATACCCTAAAGGATCAAGGTCAACTGATTATATCATTTCCCAGAAGTTCTCCCTGAAAAACTGCTCATAACTGGTCAAAATTGGATCACCTCACTTGCTCCATGGCCAGGGTGCGATGCATCTCACCTTGTACACACGGAGGTGTGATGCATACTAGAAAGGCCTTCTGTAGGGTGCGATGAGTGAGAATAGACAAATGGCAAAGACAGTTTGCTAAGTGGATGATCAAGGAATCTTCTAGAAACTTCTCATATGACACTTGCCTCTCAGAATTCGCCCAGGGATGAGTAAGAGATCAATGAAATCTCCAAGTGGAACTAAGAATTATCAGTGGAATGACACTAATAAAAAACACAGAGTTGAATCATACCTCTACAAATGTCTATATATATGGATCCCTCATCTTAGAGATCCAGAGGCTGAAGGTTGGAATTTGGTAATTTGCAAAGAGGTGCTACTGGTTTCTCTTTGAAGACATTGTTGGGTGATCTTGCTTTGTATGAGGTAAAGAGGGCTTTCAAGCTGAGAGGATGGCACTGGGTCAGACCAAGTGGTTGTAATCCTCTCTTATAGTACTTTTATCAATAAAGCTATTTGAGTTTTCCTCCATATTCTTGTGTATCTCTGAATATTGTGTTGATATATACATTTGTATGGTCAATATATATCTGATCCTATATTGTTTACAGTCATAGATCTCTATGCTTTGATGGTATTATGCTGTTGTGACTCTACAGTTGCTCTTTGAAGTGGGACAAGTAAGGAAGCAGTGGCGAGATTCTGTCAAAGGAGAAAGGAAACAAGCAAGGAGCCAAGCGGAAGACTGAGGTTGGTACTCTCTGCTTCATTCTCATCTCTCTCTCGTAAAGGAAAAACAAGTGACTTTAATATGTTTGTTTCTAAGATAGATACCCGTCTTAGTGGGACTAGTAGCTCTGAATAGACACTAGATTTCCTGATAACAAAATGGCGACTCCTCTGGGGATCAATTAGTTTGATTGCTTGTCTCTATTTGTTTGATTCATAAACCATGGACAAAGCCTGAAGTTAAGCTAGCTAGCCTTCGAATTGCATTTGCTATGTAAGTGCAAAGTAGATCAACACTGCTTCAGTCAATCTCTGGGTTTGTTTATGAACTAAACAATTGACTTGCAAACATCCTAAGTGCCCTAGAGGTAGCTTGAGTAACCTCATTAGATCAGCCCCTATACTTTGTATTTACTAACTATCATTTCCTCAGCCTAAATCCCTGAACTAAGCTGCAAAATATGACCAAAATCCAAGTTAAAGTCTCGTCCCTAGACCATCGCACCTTCTCCTCTTGGCAATTTGGATGCATCGCACCTCCCATGTGTAGTAGGTGGGATGCATCCCTGTTTCCCTGTGTTACAGGCGCGATGATCAGATAAGACTAATTCTACCTCTAGATTTCGGTTTTTTCTTCACTCTCTTCAGCTTTATTCAGGAGTTTTGTTGTCTGTGATCAGTAGACCACTGTTGAAACCCCCTTCCTTTGCATTATCCAACCTCCACTATACAAAGATTTTTGAATGTTTTTATGTATTTTTCGCCATTCATAGTTCTCATTTGAAAAATGGTAGCTTAATCGAACTGTCGTCTTTTGATTTGAAAGTGTCGCAAGTGTCATTTTCAGTCAAAGAAAAGAATCCTCCTCTTTTTGATAGTCGATTACATTGTTGCTCTTTTATTTGATCTGAATTAATAGTATTTCAAGTGTCGAAAGCAGTTTTCAATTCAAAATCCAAAGTGTCGTCTTGTCTCTCTTTTGTTTTTTGAAAAGAAAATCGTTAGTACTGTCACTTTGAAAGAAGATATAATTCAGATTTGAACTTAGCATTCTTTTTGTCATTCACACATTAAGAAAGAAAAAAAAAATACATGCACATGCATTTGCATTTAGACTTCTTGTTGATTTTGATTTAGGACAGTACATCTAGTGTGTGCTCTCTGCTCTATGTTGAAAGGATTTTGTTTCTCTTTCCTTAGTAGCTAGGATTTTCATTGCAAAAAGAAGAGTAAACGACTGTTTTTCATCTTAGATTACATATTTAGGAGTTGTATATATACATCACGTGGTGAACCTTAAAGGCAAACTTCTTAAGAAAGATCAACTGTAAAATAAATTCAATGAACATAAAAACGCTTTGGAACCTAACCCACAACATCTAGAAGTCTAGGCTAGAGATGTATTTCGGTGTCGTAAAGCCTGGTAACTATCGATTTCATCATAGGTTGGTTGATTCCTCCTCTTTGAGATGACAAGTGCCAGTACAGACTTGTGCTCCCACGTACCGTCGAGTATATATTGGGAGACCACAATAGGCTACATCCTTTATCCTTAGGAAACTGTGTCTGCCACCCTATCGATCGCAATGCACTAAACACAACATTTGGGAAGATTGACTGTCATACTGTAAAAAGTATTCTGTATTTTTGCGATTGGTTTGGTAATCCTTCTGTCTAGATTTCTAGAGTAGTCTCTTTCACTCCTTTTCAGACTCCTTAAAGGAAAAGGTCCATCTGAGCACTTGTCACTTTAGGCACATTAAAAATCAAAGGCGACTAGAGTCATCTTTAGCTTTTTCTCAACTCTTAAAAATTGAAAAAGCAAGTTGTGTCAAAGCGTCTAAAATTCATTTAATGCAGAATAACGTTTTCCCCTCTTATTTTGAGTTGATCAAATAATCCACAATCGTGGAAGAAAGTCAATAAAAACCCTGTCATTCGCAGAGACTAACGAGTCAGCAATCTTTGACTCCAGAAACGAAACCGTTCTAGGCCAAGCGAACTCGTTTAACTGGGTCAAAGTCTCTTGGTTTGTTTGAAACTTGTGTTTCAACATCCTCTAAGACTCCAATTACTCCAAACATTTCTGGTATTCCTACCTCTATAGAAGAAGTTCTGCAGTTACAAGAGGACAGTAGAACTTATCCTAGTGTAACAAAAAAAACACTTCTATTCCTAAATCAGCTCCATCTAGGGTTGATTCATAAGGTGTTACCCCTCCAGCATCTTTCGCTATAGAATCTATACCTTCTTCAGCACCATAAATATTTTACGGACCTGAACGTATGCCTCTTCCACCTGGATTGATTGGTATAGAAGAGATTACGGAGGATCTTCCATCCAGTACTCCATTTTATTTTGGAACCGGGATCCACCTATATCCTTCAACTTCAGAAGTTAGAACTCCTTCATCGCAAGTTCCTTTAGAAGCGTTGGGAAGTCTTTTGGATAGACTCTATATGTCTGGACAACTGTTGACATCTAGGACTGTGTTGTCCAATACAACGGTAGCAGAACCTCTTGCCACCACTCTGACAATTTTCGCTGGTATACCATCTATCCCAACTAGCTCGCAACCGCTAGAGGGAGTCCACCCAGGGACTGTTTCGACAATATGGTCTATTCCCGTTTGTTCGTCTGGAATAGTATCTGTAATTTCTTATGTTGAATCTCAGCTAATTGATCCTGCACAATAGTATCAATTTGGGCAGTCTGGTCTCCAAAGACCAATCATTCCTTTGAGCACTAGATTACCGTTATATGGGGGGCACTATACCCTTTCATTGTTCCCTCCGGGAGAACAACCATATGAGAATTCACAACCAAATTTGGGTCAAATTGGAATCACATCCAGTGGTTGGGTGCCAATACTGCCTCAACAACCAAGAGTTGTATACTCTATGAAATCGAGTCTACTTGTGTCGAATATCCCCACTACACCAGCTATAGTGACAGTGTCACAAGTACAAGTGTTTCCTGTTGTATGCCAGCCTCAAGTTTTCAAGTCTTAGTACAACAGCCTCTTGTCTCCAGCATGCAACCGCAATCACCAATTAGTGGCTCCTCAACTGGAGCGACTCGGGCTGAAACGAGTACTATTACCCCTCATCTTGGTCAAACATCTAGTATTGGGCAACAGCAAATAGTTTCACAACCATGGCTGGTGCAACATCAACAATTGCAATTCCAAAAAGCTTACCAAGGACCTGAGCAACAAAGCTTTGCAGGTAATGGGCAGCTGTATATTCAAAATGGTTATCATCAATCATCCCAAATTGGTTATGCCCAACAACCTTATCAAATTTATCAGCATGAAATGAATTATTCCCAACAACCTTATCAAAGTTATCAACATCAAATGCATTATGCTGGTATGCAAAGACCCACTGTTCAGGTGATCCCATCTTATCCTGGGAACGCTTCACCAAACCTGAATCAACAGTTTCCCTTCGTGGCGACTTTAGAGTTACCAAATCTAAATCCGCTAATGAATGATCCAATCGCTTATGCCCCTTGGTGGCCGGCGATTCCTCATAAACTTCTGTCAGATATTCCTAAATTCAATGGAAATCCGGGTGAAGATCTATCAAATCATGTGATGACGTTTCATCTATGGTGTCCCTCCAACACTCTAAATGATGATTTGATTAGGCTTCGCCTTTTTTAGCAAACTTTAACTGGTCCGGCAGCAAATTGGTACATCGAATTGCTTAGAGCTTCATTTGATAACTTTGGTGCCCTTGCCACCACCTTTTTAACCCATTTTTAGTTACCAATAAGGTACAAAACAGGAACAGAGCTTCTTATCAATTTCAAATAGACAATGGCCACTCACATATCTAATCATATTCATGAATGGCGACGTCATCGTAGAATGGTAAAAACATATGTCCTTGATAAACTACTAGCTGAATGGTTTATTAAGTCTTTATTACCTTGTATTACAGAAAATGTGGCAAGGGGAGGAGTCGTCACAGAAGAGCAAGTCATTAATTGTGTGCAATATCTAGACTTAATCTATACTCAGTCTGGCATGCTCTATGACAAAATCCCTGATGCTCCAAGGCCAAATTTTTCGGTTCCTCCTCCTCCTAAATCAAACAAGGACTCTCATGCTGGTGATGGTGTGATAGGTATGACAAGCACGAAATCAACAAAGGCTACATCTAAGAAAGCCTGTAAAATTTCTAATCAAAATGCAAATAAAGAACTTCTAGCCTTAGAGGTTAATGTTGTGTCGACTGACAAAGGAAAAAAACCAAAGCAACCAGGGGGCAAGAAGAAAGGGAAGAGCAAAAGGAAGAAACAGGATGATTTGTCTCTTGAAAAGTCTTCTACAAACCCTTGTGGGCAAAAGAAACCTACTCAGCCATGCCTCATATGCGATGAGGATCATTGGATGAGGGATTCTCCATATAAATCTGAAGTTAAGAAATTCTTCAAGAATTCAAAAACCTCAGAAGTATTGAATAATCCGTTTCCAAACCCAGGAACCAATCTGGTTGCTAGTGATAATGCTTCTCCATCCTAAGTGCTTATGTTATCCATTTTGAAATAGCAAAATGATGCTTTGATATCGAAAAGGAATAAAGATTACGGGAATCCACAGCTGTCGAACAACAAGGCTAATGATCAACCTAGTAGTTCGACAACAACTTCGACCGAAGTTGTGCCACCCATCATTCCTGAGCTAATGATAAAGCCGCCAAAGGGGGTAGTACACAAATTGACATTTAATCCTCATGCCAGAGCAGCACAGAATTATAATATAGTAGAGGACCTGGCCCAATCGCCATCTGCTATGTCGACACTTGAAGTACTGCAAAATTTCCCCTCCAAAAAGTAGGCTCTATTATCAACGATAGGTGGGATTGACCCAGCGGATTCCAATCTCGTGGCCTTCAATAATAAAGGATATGAACCTCAGTTACTAGCTCAACTCGCTTTCCTCATTCAAATGAAATCCCTCAACAAAACTGTTCATCGAACAATTATTGATGAGGGTGCATCTACATGTATTATGTCAATGAGTTGCTAGAAAACTTTAGGATCACCACCCTTGTCGCGATCATCAACAACGTTAAAAGCATTCAATGGATGAACATACACTCCATATGGGATTTTGAGTAACTTACAAGTTGAATTGGGGGAAAAAATAGTAGAAATTGATGTTGAAGTTATTGATGGAAATCTCGATTATAACATCCTACTGGGAAGGCCTTGGATTTATGCTATGGCCGCTGTTGTGTCAACATACTTCAGAAAGATTGCATTTCCTTTTCAAGGAGGAATTACAATCATCGACCAACAAACCTTTCTCCCCAATAGTTCACAAGTTACAGGAAGCATCCCGATGATCCATGGAAGCTCTCATTTGCTTCAAAATACAGGATTAGGCCTGCTAAAAGACCCTACATTGATGAGTAATTTTGCCCTACCGCCTCAGAGTAATCTGGCAGAAGTGGCCACGGTGGAAACCTATATATGATATCTTCTATATCTAAAAGATTTAGAAGATTCCCAAAAATTTTGTCAGCATGGATCATCACCATTTTAGAAATATTGTAGCAATCAAGTTTCTTGGCCTGGGGGGCAAACCCAAATCAATGCTCATCGAGTGTTTCGATAGATAGGTCTAAGGAATATGGCACCTCTTCAGATCCCTGGTCGCATGTACATTTTATAGACGAAGGAATAATTTAGTCAATGATGATAGGAGAGGCACCATGGGAAGATTACCACCATCATTCCCATCTCCCGGATTACCACGAAGATTATTCCAGTGACCTCAATCATCCTTTAGTTTTTGATTTTATATCAAATATTGTAATTACGATGGATTATGAGGATAGTTCTTTTACTATGTCAACCTCATTAAAAAATGAAACAACTCCCTTTCCAAATCGAGTCTTTGATTACGATCTCATAAAATCCAAGTCGAGTCTTTCAAATATTTCAAAGGTAAACCTTCATTCCAACCACCGCGTTGAATGCAATGAATCTTGGGGGGCATGCACCTCAATTTGTGTCATTATGTTGGGGGCATGCGAGCTTATAACAAGCATAGTTTCTCGTTTCAAGCTTGTCTAAACATGAAACCAAATCTGAGCATATGTTGTCACATGGTTCAAGCTCATTAAAAAATGAACCAGGTCACGAGTAGTTTTACGCAAAGTTCAAGCTCGTTAAAAATTAAACCTAGCAATGAGCATATGTTCCACCAGAGTTTAAGCTCATTAAAAAATGAACCCACCTTTGGTAAATAACCATTGCGATCGCATAATCATCAGCTTTTGAGCCTTGGTCGTGTTGTTACCATCACCTCCACTCTTTTTTAGCCGATCATACGCCTCCATTTGATTGTTTACCCCTTTTGAGGAATAGCTACGATGAGTGATTTTGTTAGCCATCTTCTTTGCACTCTCGTGATTGAAAAGTTCCAAACCTCACTTGGAACCAACTTCTACCCAAAAATATCACTCGTTCCTCAAAAAACGAGTCTCCTTTAAGCTCTTTTCATCTGACTCATAAAATATGAAAAGATTGTCGAGCAATTGGCCTCTCCAGCTCGTTAAAATGATCAAAAGTGTTATCCCTCCTCTAGATTTTAACATTTTTAGACCTAAGGGATCATTACACAAAAATGTCGAGTGTTTGTCTTGTTCAGCTCATTAAAACTATCGAAATGTCATCCCTTTCGCATTGTTTTATACTTTTTCGAACTTAAGGGATTATAGTATGAAAAAGGAATATTGGAGTTTCCTTTCCGTCTCTTTTTAGACTCTCTAAAATTGAAAAGGACTGAGTTATCCTTGTCATTAAACTTGTTAAAATAATATCGACAAACTTGTCCATTCAGACAAGAGCGAGTTTCACTGTTGCTGGGCTCATTAAAACATAGTGAAGGGTCTGCCTGAAGGGAAAATTATAGAATAAGCATATGTTATCCTACTCAAGCTTGACAAAAATAAAGAAGTACTGGTTAGAAATGACTGGGGAAAATTGGGAAGAAAACTTGAAGAAACTTTATTCGTAGCAGGTTTCTCTTGAACATGACACTTTCACTCCATCACCATGATTGAGTTGGGTTGGGTTATTCCATTCACCGGTCATATCACCATTGGTCCACCGTACCATCCACTTCTGGGGTTAACGCTACCAATCCATTTCAGTGTCGCCGATATGCCAAAGAGAAGTCACTTAGAGAATTCACCTACCCAGCTTGTGTCTCATCCACTGCAATACCTTCACGCTTCATTCTTTCATGACCACCACCTTGAACCTTGTATCATCAGATCATTTTCATCTCCACAAAATCATTTCTCCATTCCATGTCGTAGATGTGGGATTCATTAATTCCCTCCTACAACGGCTCACTTCTTGTCAACATAAGCTCATTATCCAAGAAGTCAACCTAGGAACAACCCTTTTAGTACTTTGAAGAGTGCATGCCTCAATGGAAAGTTTCTCACTTCCGGTGATAGGTTTACATTAATGGCCTTTGACCGAAAGATTTTGCATGGTATCGAACATCGACTCATGTATTCACACCATGTGAATTGTATTGCACTAACTTGAGGGTCATCATCATCATCGGTGATTCCTCTCGCACCTGTTAATAGCTTACATCATTGGCTGGTAATCAGGTGATGTCTTTCCATGTTCGACATCAAAACATCTTTTCACATGGATCGACTTGTACTTTCAGGCAAAGATTGAACGAATTTTGAAGACCTCGGATCTAATTTCATCCATCTAGGCTGCGATATATTCAGGAAAATAAAGACATCAAATGTACATCATTGGTGCACAGATAATCATCCAAACCAAAGGATGGTGGATCTACCAAAATCATCAGTCTACTACACAGACAGTTGTCTGTCCTATGTACATACAAATGAATTTATAAAGCTGAGCATGGGAATGCCCACCTCAGCCAGATCATGAAAATATTATGAAGATAATGTATTTTATTGTATCTTATTACAGGTCACCTTCTAGTTCAAAAAACCTCAGATCCTCATGATAAAGCATTTCACCTGACATCAAAAATATTTACGACCTCATGCTTTGTAGAAATTTTGAATAATTTAACACATATTCACATATATTATCCTAATCATATAATTATAAGTGGAACATGTATAATACATAATATCTACTACATTGATCATCAATTTACAGAAGCAGAAACATTCATAGGCACACATAGAAGCATCAATCAAACTCATAAAAACAGTATGTATCCCGGGAAAGCATCTTGCTAAAAACCCCACACTATCTATATATTATATTGATTGAATCATGTAACATTACAAAGTACAATGCTTATCACAAGCAATCCAGTACCAGCTCCACCTGTTACACACAATACAGCTCAGACCTGATCTCCAAATCTATTCCACTACTTGCCTGCCTCTCCAGCTCAATACCTGCTCAAGAACTGATGAGAATGGCTTACCAAACTCGTATTTGACCTGCAAATAATCACTCACACTCTGTTGGATGTGAGAACATGCTACAATTCTTGATATTGGCCAATTCATTGGCATACTCAATCCATCTGATTGTGCAAATCATCATGCACAACTATAGTCACAACTGATAGCAATCTGATCCTCTAACACCTGTCCCTGCTGAACTGAACATGCACTGACATGCAACTGAGTTAACTGATGTATTATATAGTTGCATTATGAGTTAATAACTTGTGAATTAATTAATAACTAATTCACCCAACTCATCTCTAGTCTATTGATCAGTTAGACTAAATACAACTAGTTTAACAAAGCTAAACTGAACACAACTCCATCAACTGCACCCCCAGTCCACTAAACTCAACTCACTTGAGTTTTAACTGAAGTCCTGCATGAAAATATTAGTCATCCCATAGGTAACCACGTATTTCCCTCTGGGATCTGCATGTACCACATTCGTAGCTCATCCTGAAGTGCTTCAAGAGAATAAGATCAAGTTTATAGTCCAAATATTATTATGAGACAATAATATTTGACTTTTCTATTTTTGACAGCCAGTCTAAAAATAGACTTTGATCACTCACACTTTGATCACTCACACTTTGATCACTCACACTTTGATCACTCACACTGTGGTCATCCACACTGTGATCACTCATACTATGGTCACCCACACTGTGGTCACCCACACTGTGACCACTCATACTGTGGTCACCCACACTATGATCATCCGTGTTGGGATCCAAAAATAGAACTTGCGCCATAATTTGCCTGCAGGCCCACTTAGTGAAGGTGACTCTTTTCACTAAGCTCCATCATCTTGTTGCATTCTCAACAAGCATTTCTTGTTGCACACTTTTCAACACTCCCTCTCAACAAGAAAGGCTTCCTCTCAAACCCGATCCTGTAACTCTGGAATGTTCTCCACGCAACACATCTGGTCGGTCCACTTGCTCTGTCATCAAAGTCTCTAACTGCTATTACCTCTGTCGACTGAAACTCTCCATCTTTGTGCTCTTCAGTATCTGACTGCTCTAGCCTCTGTCACTTTGATCTCTGACTACATCCGTGCTGTTGCTGGTTCTATCTCCCAGCATTGCATCCGCACTGCAGCGCCCAACTGATCTCCCTGTTGGGCTAGAAACACCCTCTGATGCTGAAGCTCTACCTGCTACTGACAAGTGCTCCCTCTCTAACATCTGCGCTACTGCAACATCTCCATGCATCTTTCACCATTGCACACCTATGTGTGCCACCTAGCACTATGCAAAACACTTGTGCCTCTCGCATTGCTGCAGCTGCTAGCTATGCACTGTCCTGGGATTCCCTGCACTGTCGCTCTCTCTACCACTCCATCTGCATATGTCTCTACCCAATCAATCAGTTCCTGCTACTACACATCGAGGCTCCCGTAGCAAGGTATCATCTAAGAGGTTGGGTACCTCAAGGATCTTGCCCCTCCTCCTTGGGACAATCAATCCACATCACCCC
Organism: Pinus tabuliformis; assembly: GCA_031772625.1. NCBI lineage: Eukaryota > Viridiplantae > Streptophyta > Pinopsida > Pinales > Pinaceae > Pinus > Pinus tabuliformis. The sequence goes on along the minus strand of CM062808.1, from coordinate 147,595,584 downwards.
ACCTCCTACCTGGAGGTATGGCTGCATGCAATCCCTCAGCCCACCTGGCTCGAAGTTTCCCCCTACTGGAGGTCTCTGGATGAGTAGATGTCTCTACTCGATCTCCACTCAGCTTCCCTTGTTGTGGCTGCTCCACAACCTCCTAAAGTTGTTGCACCAATCGTGGCTCCTCCATAATCGTCTGAGACTTCTTCTGGCTCTGCATGTTGAGAGGTGATATACGCTCCCTCTCAACCACCAAGTCTCCATTAGTTGCCTCGCTCCTCAAGGTTTTGCATGCATCTTGAACCTCAAGACCATACAGGTTCCTGACCCATGAACCAATCTCATGACAACGAAAGCATCTCACCTTCGACTTGTCAACCTTCTTCCCATCACTGGAAGAACTAGATTCGGAAAGAGAAACCTTCTTCTTTCCCTTCTTCACCTTACTCGCTAAGGCACAGTTCTCCTCATCCTGCATGGATGAAGAACCATCTCTGGTGCTCCATCTAATCTCCTCCTGCATGAAATCCGACCATAGTCATTCCCAATTTGGCAGTTTATCCCTTCCATTCACCGATTCCTGGTAGCTATGCCAACTCTTAGGAAAGTCAAGGAGTGCTAGACTCACCATCCTCATCCGACAGTCACCCCCACACTTCTTAGCTCATCCCAGCATTGGGTGAACTTTGTGAGATACTGGGGCATACTATCTCCATTCTCACACTAAATGTTTCTGAGTTTTATCTCTTGCTTTGGTATTAAATTCGAATTCCACCAACTCAAAACTCAACCGCTTCCGATCTAAAATTCCTGAGAACAAAGTATTTCTCGTACAGAGATTGACTGTCTGGGCATTCACCGGATATCTCACCTTCCGAAAGAAGGATGAATCTAGAGGCTACCTAGCCCAATTACAGACTCTGCCTGAAGAAATAAAATGTAAACACTTTCTGAATAATAGATCTGATGATCAATCCTCGCTTGATATCCTGTAAAAATCTCTTCTACAAATCAAGAAGCTCCGATACCATGTAGAAATTTTGAATAATTTAACACATATTCACAGAGATTATCTTGATCATACAATTATAAGTGAAAAATGTATAATACATAATCTCCTCTACGTTGATCATCAATTTACAGAAGCAGAAACATTCATAGGCACATGTAGAAGCATCAATCAAACTCATAAACACAGTATGTATCCCGGGGAAAGCATCTCGCTAAAAACCCCACACTATCTGTATATTATATTGATTGAATCATGTAACATTACAAAGTACAATGCTTATCACAAGCAATCTAGTACCAGCTCCACCTGTTACACACAATACATCTCAGATCTGATCTCCAAATCTATTCCACTGCTTGCCTGCCTCTCCAGCTCAATACCTGCTCAAGAACTGATGATAATGGCTTACCAAACTCGTATTTGACCTGCAAATAATCACTCACACTCTGTTGGACGTGAGCACATGCTACAATTCTTGATATTGGCTAATTCATTGGCATACTCAATCCCTCTGATTGTGCAAATCATCATGCACAGCTATAGTCACAACTGATAGCAATCTGATCCTCTAACACCTGTCCCTGCTGAACTGAACATGCACTGACATGCAACTGAGTTAACTGATGTATTCTATAGTTGCATTATGAGTTAATAACTTGTGAATTGATAAACTAATTCACCCAACTCATCTCTAGTCTATTGATCAGTTAGACTAAATACAACTAGTTTAACAAAGCTAAACTGAACACAACTCCATCAACTGCACCTCCAGTCCTCTAAACTCAACTCACTTGAGTTCTAACTAAAGTCCTGCATGCAAATATTAGTCATCCCATAGGTAACCACGTATTTCCCTCTGGGATCTACATGTACCACATTCGTAGCTCATCCTGAAGTGCTCCAAGAGAATAAGATCAAGTTTATAGTCCAAATATTATTGAGACAATAATATTTGACTTTTCTATTTTTGATAGCCTGTCTAAAAATAGACTTTGATCACTCACACTGTGATCACTCACACTGTGGTCATCCACACTGTGATCACTCATACTGTGGTCACCCACACTGTGGTCAGCCACACTGTGATCACTCATACTATGGTCACCCACACTATGATCATCCCTGCTGGGATCCAAAAATAGAACTTGCACCATAATTTGCCTGCGGGCCCACTTAGTGAAGGCGACTCTTTTCACTCAGCTCCATCATCTTGTTGCATTCTCAACAAGCATTTCTTGTTGCACACTTTTCAACATGCTTTAGGGGGCAACTGTTATAGATATATTGGGGCACTGCAACCCCAAACACATATGTCCATAAATCAAGGGCTTATAAACCCGTAAAAGTGTTGTTTCATACCCTAAAGGATCAAGGTCAACTGATTACATCATTTCCTAGAAGTTCTCCCTGAAAAACTGCTCAGAAGTGGTCAAAATTGGATCATCTCACTTGCTCCATGGCCAGGGTGTGATGCATCTCACCTTGTACACACGGGAGGTGTGATGCATACCAAAAATGCCTTTTGTAGGGTGCGATGAGTGAGAATAGACAAATGGCAGAGACAGTTTGCTAAGTGGATGATCAAGGAATCTTCTAGAAACTTCTCATATGACAATTGCCTCTCAGAATTCTCCCAAGGATGAGTAAGAGATCAATGAAATCTCTAAGTGGAACTAAGAGCTATTAGTGGAATGAAACTAATCAAAAACCCAGAGCTGACTTACACCTCTGCAAATGTGTATATATGGATCCCTCATCTTAAAGATCCAGAGGCTGAAGGTTGGAATTTGGTAATTTGCAAAGAGGTGATGTTGGTTTCTCTTGGAAGACCTTGTTGGGTGATCTTGCTTTGTATGAGGTGAAGAGGGATTTCAAGCTGAGGGGATGGCACTGGCTCAAACCAAGTGGTTGTAATCCTCTCTTCTAGTACTTTTATCAATAAAGCTATTTGAGTTTTCCTCCATATTCTTGTGTATCTCTGAATATTGCGTTGATATATGCATTTGTATGGTCAATATATATCTGATCCTCTATTGTTTACAGTGATAGATCTCTATGCTTTGATGGTATTATGCTACTATGACTCTATAGGTGCTCTTTGAAGTGGGACAAGTAAGGAAGCAGTGGCGAGATTCTATCAAAGGGGAAAGGAAACAAGCAAGGAACCAAGCGGAAGACTGAGGTTGGTACTCTCTGTTTCTTCCTCATCTCTCTCTCGTAAAGGAAAAAAAGTTGACTTTAATCTATTTGTTTCTAAGATAGCTACTCATCTTAGTGGGACTAGCAACTCTGAATAGACACTAGATTTCCCAATAAAAATCCCTCATACTCTTCTCCAATGCTACTCGAGCTCTGCTTATGTTGCCTCCTCACTCTCCTCTTTCCTTTGAGAAGAACAATGATTAATGAAAATTAATCTTCCCTTGCTTTTTCTCTTTAGAAAAGGTTGGAACCCCATCCCTAAGATCTAATGGCTGAGATTGAAATGGCTAGGATCATTTCTACACTTGACCCCTCATACATGTGGTCCCCTTCTTTTAAAAATACTTCCTATTACTTTTAATGTTATTTTGCACCATGGTCACTTTTCCCATAAAGTAACTTATAAAACATAAGTCACTTTAATATTATAAAGTGAAATTTAGTACTTTACCCATAAAGTCACATTTAGACACACATGACTTCAATAATTTGAAATGCATGGCACAACTCCATATAAAAATTACTTTAGTCCCCTTTGACATTAATAATCTCATAATGTCACTTAGCCAAACGGATATCAAGAGTATTCCTAAGCCAAAAGGATAAACCTTGGAAACACTTCCTTAGTACCATTTTATCAACAAAAGTGGCCTTTTACTTAAAATTTTAACATTACCATGAAATGAATCTAGATGTTTGAGAGTGGTTAATACCTCATCAAACTTCATAAAGAGGAAAATAATTTTATATATCATTAAAAAATTAGTAGACTTGATAGTATTCAAGATTTCAAGAACAATGGGATTATGTCATTTGAATCATTCAAGAATTGTTCATTTATGTGATGTAAAAGGAGGCTCCCCCTCAAAGAGGATTATTTTCAATTCATTTATCTAAAATTTCTTCTTTTTCATCCAGTTACATAACATATGGTATCAGAGCACTAGATCCTAGAGTTTTGCTAGTTCAAACAAGAAATCTTGGAATTTTCACGATAACCTTTTTTTTTTGTGATGCTTCAGAAGCTAAAATTTTGACCATGTGGAGTTGAAATCATGATGAACATCGTGTAAAACATTCAGAGATTGATTCACTATAATTTCAAAGATATGGTCCAAATAAGTTAGGGATTCAACATGCTCTAGAAGTCAATCTAAAACATGTGTTCCGAGGAAAATCATCTTAACTTTTTCTTCATGTATTGGATTTGAATTCCATTAAAAGAGCTTGGAATTGCATAAAATTTTGTTTCTTGTGTATCATTTTCAAGAGTGAAGGTAGAAACAATGACACGTGGCATCTTGTACAAGTTCGCTCTACTGAGCCAGTCCATAATGAGGCCATTGTGGGATATTTGACATAACTTTATCTAGAAGAATCAAATCTCGGTCTGATTTGTGACATTGGAAATAAGGCTTGAGGGGATACAGCAAGAAGAAATTTTATATCTTAAAGAGCTAAAATAGTAGAGATAAAACAATTTCAAGTTCACCCTTATCAACAAGCTCAAAATCAAGCTCTAAAGGGTGTGTATTTTTAAATTTGTGTTAATTTTGTTTGGAAAGTCAGTTTTATCTTATTCAAAGGGAATAGTAGAGAATATATATCATTAATTGGTTCCAAAATTCCTCCCAAACAAGAAAATTCTACACCCGTTAAGCCCTCAGAAAGCTCAACTATGACACATCAAGAAGAAGAAATGCAACATGATATATCAAAACTACAGGACCAAGTGCAACAATTTTCACTCTCACAAAGAGAAACTAAAGATGAATTAGAAAATGGTAATTTTCCACTATTATATGTTGGCACAATCACTTAACCAAATTCTTTCTTCAATTAGATATCACTTTTAAATAAATTTAATCTCCCAATAACAATGAGAATTGTATATAGAACAATAAATCTAATGCACAGTAGAAGACAACCAAGATAAATAACCAGAGACACATTCCTTGCCTCTCTTTCTCTCCAATATTAATAGGTTGAATTACTATAACATAAAAATCAATGCACATTGTCAATCATTTGTGCTTACATTGAAACAAATGCACATTGTTAATCTAATCGCTTTAAAATTAATGTACCATCATACATCTTATTACATCAAATAAAAAATCAACATCTACATTGAAATCAATGCTTCTAATGCAAGAAAACAAATAAGATTAGAAAACATCTACACTGAAATCAATGCATCTAGTGCAAGAAATCAAATAGGATTAGAAATCAACATTTATAATCAAATCAATGCATCTAGTGCAAGCAATCAAATACAACTAGAAATCAACATCTACAATAAATCAATGCATCTAATGCAAGAAATCAAATATAATTAGAAATCCACATCTATATCAAAATCAATGCATCTAGTGCAAGCAATCAAATAGGATTACAAAACAACATCTACATTGAAATCAATGCATTTAGTGAAAGCAATCAAATAAGATATTAGAAATCAACATCTACACTAAAATTAATGCATCTATTGCAAGAAATCATCTTCCCTCTCTCGCCCCTCCATCTATATCTATATCTCCCTTCATATCTCCTTCTTTATCTCATTATCTCACCTCCCCAAACATACACATTGTCTCTCTCTCCATATCTATCTATCCCTCCCTCTCTATATCTCTCACTTCTTCCCTCTCTTCACCTTCCATCTATATCTCTATATCCCTTTGTCTCTCCTTTATCTCTCTATATCACCCACAAAACATACACACTCTTTCTCCATATCTATTTATCTCTTTGTCCCTTTTCCTCCCCCTCTCTCTATCTTCCCCTTCTCTCCCTCTCTTCCCCCTTATATCTCTCGTCCCTCCTACTCTCCTCTCTCCCTCTCACTCCATGTCCCTTATCACTTCCTCTCTTTATCCACCTTTCTCTCTCTATATCTTTATTATTACCTCCGTCTACCCACCCCCCGCCCCTCCAACTCTCTGTCTCTTTCTTTTCCCTCCAACTCTATCTCTATATCCCTCCCTCTCTCCTCCTCTCTCTTTCTCTCCCCCCTTCTCTTCATCTCTTCTTCTTTTCTCTCTCCATCTCGCCCCAAACACACACTCTCTCTCCATCTCTCCCAAGTGTTACTCCTCTTTCTCTCCACTTTTCTCTCATTATGTCTTTCTTCTCCCCTCCCTCTCTCCCCTTAGAACTCCATCTCTTTGTCCCTCGCTCTCTTCTCCTCTTTGGTCCTCCCTCTCTCTCCTCCTCTCCCCTCTCTTTCAGTTTATCTACATCTCTCCCTTGCCACTCCCTCTATCTCTCCACCTTTATCACTCTATGCCTTTGTTCTCTCCTCCCATATATATGTAGAGTTAATATATATCGTGATATATATATATATATATATATATATATATATATATATAACAAATTTAATATTATATTAAAGTTAGTATTATATTAATCGAAAGTTATTAGATTTAATAATATTATTATTTTTCTAATAGTAGAATTATACTTAATGATATTTTTTTTTAACTTCACATGATAACAAAATTATAATAAAACTACATCAAATTAATATTTTCAAATATTACAACTTTGATATGGAAATATTTATGCCTTTAAAGATCTTAATATATCCATAGAATATGGTTTTTTTTAAAGATTCATTTTACAAATATTTAATTAAAAGAAACATTAAAAGACTTTGGAGTAAGATTTTCCATTCTTTGTGTTGAATTAACTTTTTCCCCTTTTATTTAAAATATGATAATCGAGTAAATATATTTATGTAGTAAAATTTTTTGTTGAAGATAAATTTATAATCCATTTGTATTTAAAGAGCAATTATATATATACTTACTCTCAAGAAATAACTAAATTTTTTAAAATACATATAGATACTCTTAAAAAAAAATCAGTTATTTCTATTTTTCTTAATAAAATTATTTTTCAAAATTAAAAAGTAAGTTAGTCATTACAAAGAATCTATTACTCCCTTGCTTTTATATTAACATCTATTATTCATGCAATTATCAAACATGAATGAAAACAACTTGAACTTATAATGAATTTATGATAATAGAAGTTCTTATAATAATAAGTGTGAAGTACATATAATGACATCAAAACACTTATGAGTAAAAGCTTGTTCTTATTATAATGAGTGTATGATGTTATTTACTTCCAATCATACTTGTAATTCAGTTCATTGTTCTGACAAAAAATTTACCCAAATATACCTTTTATGTAATCCAACATGATAAATGTTAATTGTGATCTATTAATTATGAAGGTGACAAGTATTAGTTAATGTACACGAACAACTCTAATATGAACATACAAATGTCAAATATTAAACGTATGACTAATCATTTGTTAACATTGTGACAATATATGAGCCTTACACAAATGTCAAGTACTAGTTATAGGTTCTGGTATTCGTTACCGTTAGTAAAGGAGCCGGAAGTCAACAATATGAACGGTTAGATTTTCCAGATGAACTCACGTAGCGAACGTGTTTGTAGCAGAGGAGTAAAAAATTATTAAAGGGTATTAATATAAATTAAAGGGTATTAATAATTAAATAATTAAAGGGTATTAATATAAATTGTGGGTGTAACTTTTAGAAGAAGACGAGGAGCAAGCATAAATTATCTTAGCCATTGATTAGATTATAATCTGGGTCATTGAATATCAACGAGGATATTATTTAAGGAGACTTGAAGGTCACTTGGAAGACATGCAGAGAGTTCAGAAGTTCGATTTTCTGAAGCAGAGCAATTGTTGGGAGAATTTCAATAGTGAGTTGTTGCAGAGAGGAAAAAGAGAGTTTTGGCTAGAGAATCTTCTCCGTAGCCAAGAATACTTAGCAGAGAGGTAGAGAGACACACAAAGGAGGCAACACAGAGGGTAGAGAGGGTGACGTAGAGCTAGAAAGGGCTCACTGTGATGTAGGAAATGTTCCCTCTATGGATAGAGCCAACCCCTCTATCCCTAGAGTGGGTCTAGTCACAGCAAGACAAAACAACAACTAATTTCCTTAAACAGTCATTGTTGAAAGAGCCTACCTCAAACCGGTGTTCGAAGGAGCTTTCATTGCGCCGCTTCAGCTATCGTTTCCTTCTCCTTGTTGAGCAATTCACAACAACACAAGAGAACAACAGAACACGTAACAGAGTACAACAATGATCTATTTACTTATAGAGTCAAGGAACCATAAGCTATCAAGCATATTTTACACAAGACATAGGAAATCACCATTGATTGTATTAAAATGAATAAAAACAAAGCTTACAACCAAGCCTTGACGTCGCAAGCTTCCTCGAAGGGTCCAGCTAGTATGTTTCTTCAAGAATTCACTCTCAAAAAGGATCTTCCAAGTAGATGATAACTCTCTCTCTCACTCACAAGCACTAATACAAGGCTAAGGCAATCCACAACCAATTGCTAGACTATCAGCAATTCACACTGCAAACTATCAAACTCACACCATAGCTAGCTAATTTTCTCAATCCCAAAAAAACTAGCTGATCATAGCAATAGGGAGTGCTTTTATAAGAGGAGGATCCTCCTTAAAATGAGGGAGAGGGAGCTTATCCTCAAGGGAGGTTTCTCAAAAGGTGGAACCACCATCCCAGAGGAGGAAAGGTGAACTCCCTTGACACAACAACCAATTCTAAAACCACCCAGAAGCATTCTGTTTGAACTAATTCGCCATATCTGGATCGTCACAAGTCATACACCAGGGCTCAACGATGACGTCGCAAGGAAGCAATGTATTCAAAGCCACCATTGTAAGAAATATCTTGAGGACTTGCGCCGAGCCCCAAAATTCGACTGTCGCATGGAACAGATGTACCCCTATGACGACGTCACAACGTTATAGTTCATCACAAAGAATCATCGCAGGCAGAATGGGGTTTACTTGTGATGATGCAGAAACATGGGTAAAAGGGTCAAACTTTAGGATTAAAGAGCACTTGTTAATCTTCTTGAATGATTGGGAAGATGTGGACACATTTATTTGATGTATGACACAACGGAGATGTCGCTCAGAGAATGAATTTATCCGAGATTAAGGGATATGAAGCCAGTGACAAATTACTGTGTAACAGATGCCCCCTAAAGCATGAAGGCCAAGAGAGTGGGAGGGGTGAAATTCTTTACGAAATCATAACCGAATCGGAATACCATCGCTGAGACCCTACAGGCACAAGTAAAACTGATATCTCTGACATTGAAATACATGTAGTCTAGGGATGGGTGCAGCCATCCAGAAGACAGATAAAACTTGGTCTCTGGTGTGGACGCAATCACCCAGTCGAGAAGACCATAAAAAGATAGAGGTATGGTCGCAGCCATCCAGAAAGACTCAGGTATGGTCACAACCACCCAATCAAAGAGTCATGTATTGCAATCACGAAACAATCCATGCAACCCGAACTTATGTAATCTTAGCCCAGGGTCTTGAATCCCAACCGATCATAGTACAATTTCTAATATGCGAATACATGTGCTGAAGTCGAGCATACTAGAAAATCACCTGATTACCGGTCAATGATGTAAACTGTTGACAAGCACGAGAGAGACCACCAGTAATGTCAATGGCTCTCAAGGTACTGCCAGTACAATCCAAAAAGTGTGAAGAATGATCTGGAGTCGAACACTTATGGAATCACCCAATCGAAGACCAATAATGCAAGCCTGTCGTCGAGTGTGAAGAACTTGTCATTGAGGCATGCAAGCTCCAAGGTACTGAAAGGGATCTCTAGATTGATTTCCTAGATAATGAGTTGGTGTCGACAGGAAGCAACCTGTTGCAGGAGGGCCATAATTAAACTCTTGAACATATCAGTGACACAACTCTGGAATGCAGCAGCATTTTGGTACTAAAGGATTGAAGGTCTGACAGAGACAACAAGGATAAAATGGAATGAGGCAAAATGACAAACCAAAACCCTAGAAGGTCAATGACGATGTGAGGATGTCCCAAACCTGGTGAGAAGCAAAAGTGTTGATGTTCAAGAGTGACAGCTGCCGTAGGTAACCAATGGAATATTTCCAAATTTTCCCCCACCATTGCTGGCGAGTACCCCAATTATTTTTGAAAATAAAGCTTGAAGGGGATAGCATATGCTTGCAATATAAGTTCGTCCTTCAGAAAAATCCAACCTAGTGAAATTTTAACGAGCCTTAGGGAGGAGAAGCTCGGGTCTCATCATGGTGACGAGTCTAATGTCGTCAGGGTTTAACAAGTCCAACATAGGTAAAACTTGGAGTCTTTTTCATGTTTACAGAGTTTGAAAAAGACACGGAAAAGAAAACTCCAGGGGGGTCCCTTTTCATAAGTTTGTGTCTCTCAAGCCCGAAAAGGTAGAAAACGATACTCGAGAGAACCAGTTGACCATTTTGGTCAAGGAGTACTTTTCATAAATAGTGTTTCCAGTCCAAAAAAGTAGAAAATTGACTGAAGACATGACGTTTCGTAACCAAAAACGAGCTTGAAATGACAAAAGCCCGACCATCTTTTCATTTTTAAACGGTTGGAAAAGAGCTGAAAGCAGACCACCATTTTTATTCTCTTTAACGAGTCAAAAAGGAAAAAATACTCAGAAATCTTTTCATCTTTTACGAGTCAAAAAAGAGCTTAAAAGGACTCACGGGAAATTTTCGTGGTATTCACCAAGCATGCATCGACTAGAACTTGTATCTGACACACCTGTACCTGCACAGAGAAACCCAAGCGTAAGACCCATTCGACAAGGATATATGTTTTAATGTTAGAAAAACCTAAGGCAGAAAACCCTAAAACCATAAGGAAAACCCAAAAACTATAGTAAAACCCAAAAGCCTATAGTTAAAAACCCTAAATTGTAAAAAAAAGGTTATATAAGGTCTATGGCAAAAAACATATTTACATTGTTTTATTTTTTAACCTTGGTAATTTTCAAAACAATGCATACCTGTGCAAATTTGAAGGTCGGTTTCTATAGCTGGGGTCATCCATTTCATGCCAATATTTTGCCAAGTATCTCATCCTTGCCCTTGTGTTTTAAGCGTTTTTAGCTCTAATTTCATGCATTTTGGCTGAGTTTGGAGGGATTTTTTGTTCCAAAAAATCGCCTCGGTCGTCGCAGAAATGCCCTGCAAGAATGTGACGATCGTGAATTTTAAACACGCCAAAATCGGCATCGTTGCAGGAAACACATGTACCCCTGCGACAATCCGGGAAATGGTGAACTATCAAACCTGACCATTGCAGCTGTTTTAGAAACAACTGCGACAAGTGCAGCAAACATAAAAATTTAATTTTTACACCATTTTAGAATATGAAAACGACTCAAACAAGTTCTAATCAGATAATATTTGCGTGTGCAGGGTGAAAAATGGCATTTTCATGGCAAGAACGCATGCATGATGCCGATGACGAAAGAGGGGCAACTGATCCGCAATGCATGCAGGTTCTCTGGAATTGTGGATTATTCAAATTCTTCCTCACACCATTATTAAGAGCGCAATTGGACCTTCTGGAATTCCTAATTTGCTCCTGGAACCCAACAAAGGGTAAGTTCATAATCCAAGGGTAGGAGGATGAGTTTGACTCTACATAAATATACTTTCTTACTGGTTTATCCCAACGAGGGGAGAGACCCCGCATGGGCGGTGTTCGGGTCACTAGAGAGTCCGTAGACATACTGATTTCACGAGTGTGCCCAGGGGCACGAAAATAACCTACTAGCGGAAAGTTACAAATCCCAACAGTGAACGACCCGGAATTGCGCGTATTGTTGTTTACGATCACCAGAGCAGCGGGTTCACAGGCTCAACACAAGGCACTAAGACACAACTGCGGTTGGCCTTAGATTGCCTCAATCCTACCATGTTCAATTGGGCAGAGGCAGTGTCTCTGAATATGAAGAGGCAACTAACTAAATGCCAGTGAGGAGAGACAAAGCAGTTTGGGTATGGGTCCATTCTGATACCGCTCATGCTGGAGCAGGTACCCCTACTTCAACTACAGGACATGCGAGTCCCATGGCTCAGACCACAGGAGACTCGCATCACTAGGTGAGCGCTTGTGATGCCACGAGGAGGTGGCAGCCAGCTAGTGTCATGGGGTCCTGACTTCATGGAGTGGCTGCAATTTCAGTAGGTAGTAGTTGAGGACTGGCCCTATGCAGGTATAGACTTTAGGGGAGATCCAAACATGTTGCTTCTACCCGGAGAGTAGTGGGACGAGAGAGGTAACACACTTGGATTGACCACTACACTTTGATATTTTAGTTTTTTATTGTTTTTGGATTTTAAATGTATATGCCCTAATAATTATGTTCATTTTTTGCAGACATCGGACCTGAGAGACCGGTGGGTCTCACTCCTACGGTGTGGAGAGAGAACAGAGAGCTTGCCCTGCCACCTCTAGGTGGTGACATAGAGGAGGAGATAGCCCGAAACTTGGAGGGCTTGACCGAGGGGATCCCAAACTATAGAGGGTTCAAGGAGATCCTGCGACAGTACCAGTAACACACCGCAAGTGTGTCAAACAGGATTCATAGACTGCTCAGACGAGTAGTTCAGGCAGTGGTCTGCTACAGAGAGCAGAACCCACCACAGTAGTCGCCTAGGTTTCCTTTTCTGATGTTTTGAGAGACATGTGTCTCGGATTGTACCTGAACATATACATTATTTTTTGGACATACACATTATTTTTTGAGCGCCTCGGTGCGCCACACGATATATAGCTATCTATGTTTTATTATTGCGTCTGAATACTTGCATATAATGTTTTTTATTATAAATTGCGTAAATGTTTGTCTAATACATGATTTTCCAATGCATCAGTTAATGTGTTTAGCCTTCTAGGAATGTGTTGATATGTGATAAAATCAAAATTTCTTTCTAGTAAGCGAACACGTAAATACAATCTTAAAATTTGAGGGTTTCTGACGGAATAATGCCCGTTAAGTTGAAGAACAACAAGTTGAGAGTCCAGATTCACAATCAATGCACGAATATTGAGGTTAACAACCTTAGCCAATAATTCAATGACGACATTATATTCAACGACATTGTTTGTGGTACACCCTAGACAAACACCTTGAAGGTCTACTAACTCACCGTGAGGATCATATATCACCCATGCCGCGGAGGAAATATTTCGGGTACTACGATAGGCACCATGAGCGAAATCGATATAAGGTGCAACAGACATCTGCACAAAAAGTAAAAAGACACAATAAGTGGCAATAACACCTACACCCCAAGCCAAACATGCACACACTGGAAAAACATATGTATGTACACAGCAGATGCACGAAAACTCATGCATAATATTTTTTAAGATAAAGCTCATTCCGGGGCTTATCTAAAGGGTTTCCTTCGTAGTCAATTAGCTCATAGGCCCCTTTCTGCAAAATGTGTTTCTCCATATAAGGCCCATGCCACATAGGTTCGAATTTTCCTACCCCCAACTTATCATTTGCTTGATCGTACGGCAGGACTAAATCTCTCTCAATGAAAGAACGAGTAGTAACAGTTTAATCGAAGTGATTTTTCACCCTCTTCTTCTATGCTTCGATGACTAAAGAGGCAAGTCGATGGGTCTCGTCTAGTCACTCTAGGTAAAGAATATGTTCTTCTACAGGAGTAGTATTCGGGAGCAATTCGATAGCTAACCTAAGAGAAGGTATCTCACATTCAATCGGAAGGGTAGCCTCCAGACCATAAATGAGTTGAAACGGTGTGAATCCGGTGGCATCCTTCAGTGAGGTACGGTAGGCCCATAAGGTAGAAAACAACATCAAATGCCAATTAGACTTGTGCATTCCAATGATACGATGAAGCATCATGACCAACACCTTGTTGATGGCTTAAACTTGGCCATTGGCCTAAGGATAATAAGGCGTCAAACTATCGTGACACAAGCCTAACTGGGTCATTAACTCAGTCATCATATGACCACGGAAATGAGAATCGTGATTAGTGACAATAGCCTGAGGGACTCCGAATCAAGTAATCACATGATTGGATAAGAACTGAGTCGTTGTCTTATCGTCATTAGATAATGTAGGCATCGCCTCGGCCCATTTTGTAAAATAATCAACGGCAACGATAATATACCCATGCCCCTTGGCCGAGTGAGGGTTACAGGTCATAAAATCTATTCCCCATTTAGCAAAAGGGCATACGGTAATGGCAGGGTGAAAAGGGGATGGTGGCGCATGCATCTTCCATTGGTAAATTTGGCACGCATGATAGGAACGGACAACGAGAATGCAATACTTAAAAATAGAGGACCAAAAGTAACTAGTGCGGAGGATTTTTTGGACAGTGGCATATCTAGACATATGACCACCACAAGTGCCAGAGTAGCAGTCATTCAAGACTCGTTCATCTTCCTCGAATGTCAAACAACGACGGAGAACAAAATCAATGCCGAGATGGTACACGGTGTCCCCAACAATACGATAAGGCTGAGAATGGTGACGAATACATCGCCGAGCATCCTTAGACAAATCAGAATGGAAGGAAGACGTTTGGAGGTAGACAATAATGTCATCGTACCAGGGATCGAGGGTACTAATCAAGAAAAGGGTATCGTCTGGAATGTGATCCTCTATTCGAGAGGGAGCAGTAGCGGACGGTAACGAGCAAATCAATTCGGCGAAGATAAGGGACTTCTTGGACTTGGCAGTAGTAAACTCCAAATCGAACTTGTTATCACTCAGGTTGTCCCTTGGCTCCTTAAGGGATACGGCCGAGGTAACCACAAACCAATCTTTGGATTGCAGGTTCTAGCCTACCTGCAATCAGAGAGGGCTCTCTCTTTAAAATATAGCTTTGTTTAAGGGTGATTTTAGGCTAGATATGATGCTCTTGGGTTTTGTTTAAGTTTTGGTGGGAAGGATGATGCTTTCAAGCAGAGTTGGGATGCATAGTGTGAGAAGTTCAAACCATTGGGCATGGAGTCATGGATTAGGGCTGCTGGTGCGTTTTCTTGGTCACAAGAGGAATACAGAGCAGGATAGCTACACATAGAACAATATCAAGCTGGAATAAAGATGGAATGAAGGTCAGAGATGAAAGGCAACTAAGAATCTTTCATCAGATAACAGAGAAGGAAGGTGAATGAACGTTTATCTAGGAGCAGTCAAGAATTCCTAAATAACAGTCATATATGAAAGAAACAGTGTAAACATGATCATTTAAGTATGCATATTCATAACTATTTCTGAAGAAAAACATGTAGAAATAACAGAAATTGAGCATAGAGTGCTGTTAAGAAAAGTCTAAGCTATTCTTCCTTCCTGCTATTTAGATGGTGACACAATGGTGGCATAAACATATATATATTGTAAACAGAGGTGAGAAAAACACTTATTGACCCCTGTAGAAGCACAAGAATTCCATAGTCACTCTTCAGCCATTAAAAAAGACAACAGACAGTTCATCATCCAAGCATTCCAGCAATATTTGATTATAGAGGCTCTTAAAGAATACAACGCAAGTCTGGAGAGGAGTTATCAACCAACCAACCCTTAAAACAATGAACAGGGTGGTTTATATAGAGAAAATATCCAAAAAATATCTATTACAGCAGATCTTAAATAGATCTGAGGGAATAAGTGCCTTTAATCTAATCTTATCCTGAAATAAATGCATAAAAGATCTATCTAACTGCTGCGCTGGGGAAGCTGCCTCAAAAATGAGTAAATATGTGTCCTTATGGCTCTGTGCTGTTCATTTAGCCATAACTGTGCTTTGGGCTTTGATCCACTGCTCTCAGGTGGCATAAAATATCATTAACTGTGATCTGAGAGCCTTAAATGTCTGATGGAGGGCTCTTTAATGTTTCCGGGCTTTGATATCAAGTCTTCCACTGATATTTTTCAATCTGATACTCTTTGTCGCTTCACTGATACTCTTTACTGCTGAATCGGGCTCTCCTTGGCAGCTGATACACTTTAACTGTCAAATCGCCCATTTTCTGCCACTTTATGGCAAAAATAGCCGCTGTGGCACTTTCTGTGGCCTATGGAACTGTATCGGCGCTTGGCCGATCAAATATCAACATCCATGAAGAAATCCTGCAAAAAATGGCAGAGGAATGCAACCAGATAACTGTGCTGGGCCATGCTCGTTGTTTGGAGCAAAATATGGGCTTTGGAGTGATCAAAAATGGTTCAGAAATGCATAATTTCCTTGACTGGAGCGCGCACAGGCGCAGGCATGAAACAATGAAGAAATGGGCATTTTTTCCTTTACACAGAAAAAGACCAATTTCTATGTAAAATTTGCGAAAAACACAAGCGGGAGCGACACTGTAGCTTGGAATTAATCCTGGCCGTTGGATCGCGCGGAGGCAGATCCAACGGTTGAGATCAAATCGGGGATATCACTATCGGCGGGAGGAGGGCTTTATATATATATGGGATCAGCGATGGAGCGATCGCCGATATCGCATCGGCGATCGGCTATCGGGGAAGGCCTTTTATATTATGCGATGGGCGATGCGATATGGGATGGAGCGATGAAATCTGGGCCGTCAGATCTGAGGCTTGATCCGACGGCTGCCAACAAATCGGCATATCGCATCGGCGGAGAACCATAGGGCGAGCCTTAATACATATACGATAGTGATGAGGGCTTGTGATGCGATGAGATCTGGGCCATTGATCTGGGCGGGGGCAATTGGACGGCTAGGAATAAATCGCATCATCGCAATCGGGGAAACCCGGGGGGCGGACATTTATGTATATATGTGATGCGATGCGATATTTTGGAAAAAAGCGGGTTTTTACGTTAAAACCTAAGTTTTATGCAAAACTAAGGTTTAAACGATAAAGCGGGTTATAACGATAAAGTGGAGATATGCGGAATATATGGGAATATGTGGTGGGGGGACCTCCCGATAGCGATATCGCATCGGAGGAAGGGGGATGGGGTATATATATTAAAAGGCCATCACTGCTACCACCTCCGACAGCGATATCGCGTCGGAGGGGGGGAATTCCAATCGGAGGAGGGGCTTATGTATAAAAAGGGGTTTTTGTATGATCGGAAGGGTTTTTATGCATGGAGAGAGGGTTGTTAATGCTTTTGGAAGGGGTCCAAAAGTATGAAAAAGAGGGATTTTATATTTTGGAAGGGATTTTATGCATAGGAATGAGTCCTAATGCATTTGGAAGATGGTTTGAGAGGCAAGATGAGGGTTCTTACTAAGTTTCAAGTAAACTTAGTAATTCCCAAGGGATACTTATGGTTATATTTCAACCAGAGGGAGGGGATATGTATATAAAAGGGATTTATAACATATTTTAGTAAGGGGAAGGGAGAAATCATGGGAATTTACATAATAATGTTAGAAGTTAATATGAAACTGGTGAAGAAAGCGCTAAGTTTAGAAATCTTAGGCTTAAAAGGGGAAATAGGACTTATAGAAGAAATACAAGCACTCTTAAGTAAAGCAGATCTTTACTTAGGCAAATGTTATGAAACATGATGAATTTTTAGAGATGTCAAGCAGATCTTAACATCTTTAGGGGAAGTTAGTGAATGATTTGGGGAAAAGGAAGAAGGGGAAGTTAGTCATGCCTCGCTTGAGCTGCTCCAAGGGAAAATTGCCTCATACTTGTGATCTGAATAGTTTTAACACTTGAAAACATGAAATGGATCACAAATCATCATTCTGCCACCTCAGAACTACCTACCCGACCTACTTACCTAGCATTTTGTCTTCTTTTTGTTTGGGTGCACTTGAACTAGCAAACCCAGCTTTTCAACTTTTCTTTTGGCTATCCTCCTATCTAAATCGATCCTTATTTCTTCTGGGGCTCATATTAAGCTGTTGAGCGCCCTTTCTTCTCTACCTATCTACAAATCTACCAAGATTAAACAGTTTGGACAGATATTCATTCTCTATCTTCTAAAACAAGCAATTTAAACCTAGGGAAGCCAAGATTAAGCTGTTTGGCCTTCCCTTAACTATGAAATCCTTCAAAAATGGAACAATTCATCAAAAAATGGAATACAGTAGTGGCATTTGAGCTTGCACACTTTCCTGGCCTCTTGTTTGGGGTTCATTTCATTTATTTTTTCTTTGGCCAATTCATTCTTTTTGCCCTTTGATTATTCTTTTAGGGCATACCCTCTTTACATTTTTTAAATTTTCTGAGTTTTCTTGGAAATATGGAACCTTTGCAGCATGAAAAGATGACATATTTGGCATTTAAAACAATCAATCATGAAATATGAAACCTATTGCAATAGGAGGCTAATAGTGGCTCCACTTGGGGATGGCTTTTCCAGATGAAAAGCCAAGAATAGCAGGTCAGAATGCCTTGATCTTCAATTGTTGCTGTAAATTGAAATTCTCCTTCTTCTTAATGCTTTTGACTGAATTTTTATAAGCTGATATGCGGTGTCCTTTTTGAGATGAATCGCAGAAAAATTACAGCTCTACTTTTTGCCTTTTGGGTGCTTGTAAACATATTCAAATCTGCCTGAGCACTTGCTTTTTGAGATAAGTTCAAAACATAGATCTGAATGGTGCATTTGCTTTGATCCTTCCTTCAAAATTTGCTGCGTTTTTCCCTTATTGGACTGCTGTAAATAGACATGCTGAAAATACAAATATTAATGTACAAAAATAGAGCTGAGTTATATACATCAAAAGGGATCATGATAGTGCTTTAACATTCGGCCATTGACAGGGCCTTCTTCAGCTTCTGTGCCATCCAAACTCTTCAGAAAATATGTGTTGTTGCCTTGAACAGCAGAAATAATAAAGGGGCCTCTCCAAAGGAAATCAAACTTGCCATGCTTTCCTTTGTCCTCTCTTCTTGAATCCCATCTTAGCACTTTGTTGCCTATGAAGAAATCTTCAACCTTGGTTCTTTTGTCAAACATTTTCTTGAGCTTCTCTTGTAAAGTCTGAGCTCTGTCATACACTTTCTCTCTTGTTTGCTGCAAATGGATGGTTTGGTTTATTCTTCTTTGGATATCATTAGGCTCAGCCTGAATCTCTTGCAGCAATTTGATAACAGGGATACCCAAAGATGAAGGGAACTTGGCCTCCATGCCATAGACTAACTCATATGGGCTCATCCCAATGGATCTCTTGGTTGACAATCTGTCTGCCCAGAGGGCATTTACAAGCTTTTTGTGCCAGTTCTTCTTGTTTTCTTCCAACACTTTCTTAATGATGTTAATCAGGCTCTTGTTGGATGATTCGGCCAAGCCATTACCTTGAGGGTAATAGGCTGTGGAGTGGCCTAAGGTAATGTGAAATTTATGGCAAAAAATGATCATTTTCTTGGATTTGAAGGCAGCAGCGTTATCTGTAATGATCTTCTCAGGACAGCCAAATCTAGATAGAATGTTGGTTTCAAGGAATTGGATGATAGTTGAGTCATTGGCTTGCCTACATGGGATGGCTTCAATCCACTTGGTGAAGTAATCTGTGGCTGTTAGAATCCACTTATGCTGGCCAGACGAGGATGGATGGATTTCTCCAATGAAGTCAAGACCCCATTGTTGAAAAGGCTTCTTGGTTGAAATGGGCTTAAGAGGCAAGGGCAGCAGCTTTCTTTTGCCTTCAAAGATTTGGCATTTATGGCATGAAACAACAAACTTTTTGACATATGCAAACAAAGAGGGCCAATAGAAACCAGCCCTTAAAATCTTGTCAGTAGTGGACTTCCAATATAAATGCCCTCCACAGTCCCCTGCATGGAATTCTTTCATAACACTGTTAGTTTCATTTAAAGTTAAACAGTTCAGCAAAATTCCTTCATGGTTCTTTCAAAACAGGGCACTATCTAAGACACAATACTTTGATGCTTTCATCTTTAAAAATCTCTTTTTGGTTCTGGACAACCCTGGGGGAGAAAACAAGTTTAACAATATAAAACAAATATCAGCATACCATGGGGATTGCAAAAAAGCTTCAGTGATCTGTGGAGTCGCCAGCTCCTGTTCATTGTCCAGTTGATTAATGTCTAAGGCTTGAAAATTTATTTCGGACATCAGTTTGACTAAACCTTGTCCCTTATCAGTTTAGTGGGTTTTATCTCAATGTCATACTCAAGGATATTGGAAATCCATTTGCCTCTTTTTCCTTCTATGCCCTCTTGAGTTAATATGTCTTTTACCACAACATTTGGCACATAAGCAATCACATGTGAATATAAAATGTAAACTCTGGAATCCTTGATTGCTTTAACAAGGGCATAGGCCTGTTTCTCCATGATTTGATACTTTAAGGGAGCATCTCTAAGGGCTTGGCTAAAGAAAGCAATTGGCTTTTCCTTTCCTTGGTCATCCTTTTGCAAAAGGACAGCAGCTATGGAATGTTCAGATGCAAATGAAAAAATGATGAAATCCTTATCAAATTGAGGACTTGTGAGGACTGGGGCTTGGGTTAAGGCAGATTTTATGCCCTCAAAGGCTTTCTTGGCCTCTAAAGTCCATTTTACCTTGGAATCCTTCTTTAGCATGTTATTTAGCATTCTTATCAGCTCGGCCAAGTTAGGGATAAATCTCCTTAGGAAATTGATCTTTCCTAGGAATGCTTGCAATTCTTTGATGTTTCTTGGATAAGGGATTTGCAAAATGGCTTGGATCCTTTCCGGATCGATTCTAATCCCATCTTTTGAAATGATATGGCCTAGCAACTTGCCTTCTTCTAGGCCGAAGAGAGATTTCTTAGGATTTAAGGAAATGCCATATTTCCTACAGGTTAGGAATACTTGCCTTAGGTGTTTAAGGTGCTCTTGATCAGATTTTGAGAAAGGAGTAAGGTCATCAAGGTAGACCACCAAGAAATCATGGATTTCCTTGGCAAATGCAATGTCCATGGCCCTTTGAAAAGTGGCACCTGCATTCTTAAGTCCAAAAGGCATTTTGACATATTTAAAGGTTCCCCACGGTGTTGTAAAGGCTGTTTTGTCTTGGTAATCCAGGTGAACAAGTATTTGATTAAAACCTGAAAAGCCATCAAGCAAAGAAATTCTTGAAGACCCCACAACCCTTTGTAGAATATGGTCCATCTTTGGCAATGGGTAGTGGTCTTTAAGGGAGACTTGGTTCAGATTTCTTAAGTCCACACATAGTCTAATCTCACCTGTTTTCTTCCTTGCGGGAACACGATTGGATACCCATTCTGAAAATCTAATGGGTGCTATGATACCAGCATCAAACATTCTTTTCACTTCTTTCTCAATCAAAGGGAGAAGAACATGATTGGTTCTCCTTAGTTTCTGTTTGAAAGGCTTTTGATTTGGCTTTAACGGAATGGTATGTTGAATGACTGAAGTGTCATAGGACTTGAGGTCCTCATAACGCCAAGCAAATAGATCGTGGAACTCTTTAAACAAGTCAACATATTTTGGCTTTTGATCAGCAGGCAAAGACTTGGACAGTTTTATCATTTTGGGCTTTTTAGCTATCCCAATATTACAGTCTTCAATTGCAACGTTTAATGGTTGCATCTTTGGCTTTTTGGGGATATCATTTGAATAAAAAATGTCTTCTAAGGGAGTTAGGCCTGTGGGCAGAAAGTTGTCTTTCAGTTCAATAACTTCAGCCTCTGCCTCAACTATTTCCTCAAAATTCATTTTTTTCAGCTCTTGTATATGCTTGTCATCAAAAATGGTTGGGAGCAGCATTTGTTTTGTTGTTTCAGCTGTTATATTTTGTTGATTTTGGCTCAATTGCTGTTGTGGGTCATTCATGGCATCTTCATCAATGTTTAGGCTTGAAAACTCTTGCTGTAAAGTGAGGAAATTGTTGATCTGTGCATCATTTTCAAAGACTTGCCAGTATTTGACATTGTTTGGGACTGCAGGCTTGTGTTTGATTTCAGCTGAGAAATGGTGATTGGGCTCAAAAGGTAGCTTGCATGTGCTGGCAAAAGTTGCTAGGCTGTATGCATGTAAGTCATGGCTTCTTGATATTGTGGCAAGCTTGCTTTCGGTGAAGGTATCAAGTATTTCTGTGGCAGTAGTCCTATAAGCTCTTAGCCTATTGTCATTAGTAACAAAGTTACCTTTCATCTATTGAATGATCAAGTCGGAGTAACCTAGAATGGAAACTTTTGCAGCTCCTAGAGATTTGATTAGCTTAAGGCCTAAAAGGATGGCTTCATACTCTGCCATGTTGTTATTACATCTGAAGTTTAACCTATAAGCATGACCCTCTGCATGATTGTTTTGTGTATTATGGATCCATACTCCTGCCCCTGCTCCTAGCTTATTAACTGAACCATCAAACTCCAAATACCATAGGATTTCTTGCTCTTGACTAGTACTGAGAGTTTCAACCATTTTAGGAGTGGGCAGATTTGAGTTTTCTATTTTATTGAGTTCCTCTTGTGTGCTGGTTGCATTGATTGTTTTGACAGTTTCTTGGGTATGGGCAACCAATTCCTCACTTATGCATGTTTCTTGTTCTAAATCCAAAGGCTTATCATCAGCGGGAGGAGACATATCATCATTAAACAATATAAATGAATCCATATCAGAATGGATTAAGTAAATTGGAAAGTTTTGGGGCTTTTCCTCACTACTTACCACATATGTCATAAGTGTTTCCCTATACAGTCTCTTTGGTTGCCCAAAGTCTGATATAGTGGCATAAGAGAGATCTAATTGGAGAGATCCTTGGAGTTTTTCTCCTCAAGATCTTGATAAGAGCATGCCATACTTTGGTGGAATGTCAGCAACCACCACGTCCATTAGGATTGTTTTGTTGGGATATTAGACTAAAGACACACATAAATCTTTGATTAAGCCTAAACACTTGACCTGACTAGAATCAAATGAAAATAAGTCTTTTTAGGGTCTAGTGACATCAAGGTTTAGCTTCTCCATTACAGCTTTGGGCATTAGGTTGTGTGAAGCACCTGAATCAAACATAGCATTGTGTAACACTTTATCATGTATGTGTAAGCTGACATAGAAGGGTAGAACAGCTCCATGTGTTGTTTTTCCATCGACTTCAGGACCGAAAATTAATTCAGGTTGATCATCTAAGACATTAACATCATCCCTATTCTCTAGCATTTGCAATGATCTTTTGATTTGCTGTCTGTATACATCATGTTTGGCAAGCTCAGAGAGAGGAATAGATATCTTTAGTTTACCAATTTCTGCCTCTAAATCAAATGATTTTTCTGATTGAGTTTTAGTATTGTGACTGGCAGATTTTCCCTTTTCAATTGGATCTTCAATGATCTGCTCTTGGCTTTGACTATTGTTTTGTGGTATTTCTGTTTTGGAAAGGCTCTCAGGAGTGCTATTTACATTCTCTTTTGAGGAAGAGGATACAAAAGGCTGGTTATTAGAGGCTTGAACATCTGATATATCTGTTATATCCTCTACAGTTACTTCTTTTGGGTTTGTTTTGTCAGCAGGTTTTGTGAGAACAGCTTTGTCCTTTATCTTCTTAGGCTGCTTGGCATCCTTTGGCTTGATGGGATCAGACACATCAATGGTTCTTGTTCTCAATTTGTATTGTTTATGGACTTCGTAGACAGCTGAATCATAGCCTTCTTTGAAGTCAAATGACTCTCCAGACTTGGTCTGAAATTGATTTATGTCATGGTCATCTTGGTCTTCCTTAGTTAGGAAAACATGTTGTTCATTTTTCAAACCCATCAAGTTAATATGAGAGTCCTCGGTTGGCTCACTAGATGTGGATGCTTCAACATAGTTTTCATGAAAAGGAGGTCTTATATCATGGTCTGGACTAGCCCTTCCAACATTTGGGTTTTGGTTTTTCCTAAAGTTTGGGTTTCTGATAGGATTGCTTGGTTGTCCTTCCCATGAGGCTTTTCTTTCAATAGTTTCCACTTTATCTCCAATACTGTCCATGCCTTTCATTATTGCATCAAGTTTCTACTCAAAAACTAAAGGTTCATATTTAAATGTATTTCTTCTCTCAGCTCTTGCTCTATTTCGTTTGGCAATCAGATTTGCCTCCACACTAACAGCTATATTCTGCATCTCTGCTAAGATTTGAGGGGCTCTTTCCCTCAATTCATATGCCATGTCTGAATCAAATCCATCAGGGAAATTGTATAAAGCTAGATTAGGTGGAGGTCTAAGGTTTTGTGGAATAGCACTGTAAACATTGTTGAACCTAGCACAATAGTCTAAGATAGCCTCTTGAGGACCTCTTTTGATAGTATCATACTCAGCTAGAATGTGCAATGGATCTTTCCTTTTCTCCCATCTGTTAAGAAATGTTTGGTAAAGGGCCTCTGGGTTAGCTATGGAATTTGTAGGAAGAGCTCTAAACCAAGGCCTTACATCTCCAGTCAAACTTTGGACACAAAATTTCATTCTTACACCATCATCATCTATTTCATAATTGTCAAAATAGTCCTGCATTTTCTTGGTGTGTTGCAGGGCTGTGCAAGAACCAGTACCATCAAAATATGTGATTTTGGTTTGATAATCCAGAGGCATAGCCCTTGGATTTGCAGGTAACTGTAAAGGTGCATATCTGTTAGCCATATTTACAGGGATTAATGGAACAACAGGAAGAAATGGAACAGCTGGAACAGCTGGGATAATAGAAGTAGTATGTGTAGTGGATGAAGGTGAAGAAGAGGTGTTTTGGGAAGTGGATGATGAACTAGGGGAAGTAGGAACAATGAGAGGATGGAATGAAACTTTAGCAGGGGTTGGAATATAGTCTTGCTGAACTGTTTCAGAGCTTGAATCAACAAACTCTTCTTGTTTTTGTTTGCTAAGGTTTCTTGGGATTAAAATGGGATTTTCAAAAACAACTAGGGGATTTGGGTTTGGATTTGACCTAGTATTATGAGTTTTCTTCTTGGAAGCCAGCTTCTAACTTGTTTTTTGGCATTTTCTGAGATTTTCCCCAGTGGAGTCGCCAATGATGTTATCACTCAGGTTGTCCCTTAGATCCTTAAGGGATACGGTCGAGGTAACCACAAACCAATCTTTGGATTGCAGGTTCTAGCCTACCTGCAATCAGAGAGGGCTCTCTCTTTAAAATATAGCTTTGTTTAAGGGTGATTTTAGGCTAGATATGATGCTCTTGGGTTTTGTTTAAGTTTTGGTGGGAAGGATGATGCTTTCAAGCAGAGTTTGGATGCATAGTGTGAGAAGTTCAAACCATTGGGCATGGACCATTGGGCATGGATTATGGCTACTGGTTCGTTTTCTTGGTCACAAGAGGAATACAGAGCAGGATAGCTACACATAGAACAATATCAAGCTGGAATAAAGATGGAATGAAGGTTAGAGATGAAAGGCAACTAAGAATCTTTCATCAAATAACAGAGAAGGAAGGTGAATGAACGTTTATCTAGGAGTAGTCAAGAATTCCTAAATAACAGTCATATATGAAAGAAACAGTGTAAACATGATCATTTAAGTATGCATATTCATAACTATTTCTGAAGAAAAACATGTAGAAATAACAGAAATTGAGCATAGAGTGCTGCTAAGCAAAGTCTAAGCTATTCTTCCTTCCTGCTATTTAGATGGTGACACAATGGTGGCATAAACATATATATACTGTAAACAGAGGTGAGAAAAACACTTATTGATCCCTGTAGAAGCACAAGAATTCCATAGTCACTCTTCAGCCATTAAAAAACACAACAGACAGTTCATCATCCAAGCATTCCAGCAATCTTTGATTATAGAGGCTCTCAAAGAATACAGCGCAAGTCTGGAGAGGAGTTATCAACCAACCAACCCTTAAAACAATGAACATGGTGGTTTATATAGAGAAAATATCCAAAAAATATCTATTACAGCAGATCTTAAACAGATCTGAGGGAATAAGTGCCTTTAATCTAATCTTATCCTGAAATAAATGCATAAAAGATCTATCTAACTGCTGCGCTGGGGCAGCTGCCTCAAAAATGAGTAAATATGTGTCCTTATGGCTCTGTGCTATTCATTTAGCCATAACTGTGCTTTGGGCTTTGATCCACTGCTCTCAAGTGGCTTAAAATATCATTAACTGTGATCTGAGAGCCTTAAATGGCTTTTACCGCTTTCTTTGACTTTGATGGAGGGCTCTTTAATGTTTCCCTGCTTTGATATCAAGTCTTCCACTGATATTTTTCAATCTGATACTCTTTTCCGCTTCACTGATACTCTTTACTGCTGAATCGGGCTCTCCTTGGTGGCTGATACACTTTAACTGTCAAATCGCCCCTTTTCTGCCACTTTATGGCAAAAATAGCTGTTGTGGCACTTTCTGTGGCCTATGGAACTGTATCGGCGCTTTGGCTGATCAAATATCAACATCCATGAAGAAATCCTGCAAAAAATGGCGGAGGAATGCAACCAGATAACTGTGTTGGGCCGTGCTCGTTGTCCGGAGCAAAATATGGGCTTTGGAGCGATAAAAAATGGTTAAGAAATGCATAATTTCCTTGACTAGAGCGCGCACAGGCGCAGGCATGAAACAATGAAGAAATGGGCCTTTTTTCCTTTACACAGAAAAAGACCAATTTCTATGTAAAATTCGCGAAAAACACAGGCGGGAGCGGCACTGTAGCTTGGAATTAATCCTGGCCGTTGGATCGCGCGGAGGCAGATCCAACGGTTGAGATCAAATCGGGGATATCGCTATTGGCGGGCGGAGGGCTTTATATATATATGGGATCAGCGATGGAGCGATCGCCGATATCACATCAGCGATCGGTTATCGGGGAAGGCCTTTTATATTATGCGATGGGCGATGCAATATGGGATGGAGCGATGCAATCTGGGCCCTCAGATCTGAGGCTTGATCCGACGGCTGCCAACAAATCGGCATATCGCATCGGTGGAGAACCATAGGGTGGGCCTTAATACATATGCGATAGCGATAATTCGATAGCGATGACGGCTTGCGATGCGATGAGATCTGGTCCATTGATCTGGGCGGGGGCGATTGGACGGCTAGGATTAAATCGCATCATCACAATCGGGGAAACCCGGGGGGCGGGCCTTTATGTATATATGCGATGCGATGCGATATTTTGGAAAAATGTGGGTTTTTACGTTAAAATCTAAGTTTTATGCAAAACTAAGGTTTAAACGATAAAGCGGGTTATAACGATAAAGCGGAGATATGCGGAATATATGGAAATATGTGGTGGGGGGACCTCCCGATAGCGATATCGATTTGGATGCGATAGTGATATCGCATCGGAGGAAGGGGAATGGGGGTATATATATCAAAAGGCCATCACTGCTACCACCTCCGACAGCGATATCGCGTCGGAGGGGGGGAATTCCAATCGGAGGAGGGTTTTATGTATAAAAGGGGGTTTTTGTATGATCAGAAGGGTTTTTATGCATGAAGAGAGGGTTTTTAATGCTTTCGGAAGGGGTCCAAAAGTATGAAAAAGAGGGATTTTATATTTTGGAAGGGATTTTATGCATAGGAATGAGTCCTAATTCATTTGGAAGATGGTTTGAGAGGCAAGATGAGGGTTCTTACTAAGTTTCAAGTAAACTTAGTAATTCCCAAGGGATACTTATGGTTATATTTCAACCAGAGCGAGGGGATATGTATATAAAAGGGATTTATAACATATTTTAGTAAGGGGAAGGGAGAAATCATGGGAATTTACATCATAATGTTAGAAGTTAATATGAAACTGGTGAATAAAGCGCTAAGTTTAGAAATCTTAGGCTTAAAAGGGGAAATATGACTTATAGAAGAAATACAAGCACTCTTAAGTAAAGCAGATCTTTACTTAGGCAAATGTTATGAAACATAATGAATTTTTAGAGATTTCAAGCAGATCTTAACATCTTTAGGGGAATTTAGTGAATGATTTGGGGAAAAGGAAGAAGGGGAAGTTAGTCATGCCTCGCTTGAGCTGCTCCAAGGGAAAACTACCTCATATTTGTGATCTGAATAGTTTTAACACTTGAAAACATGAAATGGATCACAAATCATCATTCTGCCACCTCAAAACTACCTACCCGGCCTACTTACCTAGAATTTTGTCTTCTTTTTGTTTAGGTGCACTTGAACTAGCAAACCCAGCTTTTCAACTTTTCTTTTGGCTATCCTCCTATCTAAATCGATCCTTATTTCTTCCGGGGCTCAGATTAAGCTATTGAGCGCCCTTGCTTCTCTGCCTATCTACAAATCTGCCAAGATTAAACAGTTTGGATAGATATTCATTCTCTATCTTCTAAAACAAGCAATTTAAACCTAGGGAAGCCAAGATTTAGCTGTTTGGCCTTCCCTTAACTATAAAATCCTTCAAAAATGGAACAATTCATCAAAAAATGGAATACAGTAGTGGAATTTGAGCTTGCACACTTTCTTGGCCTCTTGTTTGGGGTTCATTTCATTTATTTTTTCTTTGGCCAATTCATTCTTTTTTCCCTTTGATTATTCTTTTAGGGCATACCCTCTTTACATTTTTTAAATTTTCTGATTTTTCTTGGAAATATGGAACCTTTGCAGCATGAAAAGATGACATATTTGGCATTTAAAACAGTCAATCATGAAATATGAAACCTATTGCAATAGGAGGCTAACAGAACTCTTGAAGGATAACGATCCATTTTGAGTACTTGCGCCCAAGCAATTGACGTGACAAGATGTACGTCATTGGGTTGCAATCGGAAATCACTATCGTCGTGTGCAAAAAAATATAGTGACGGAAACGTTGGACAATGTGAACAGCTCCCAAGGCGAGTTTCTCGACATAAGCATATCGAGTCTCAGTGTCAAGTAGGTTGTGACTCAGATAATAGATAACATGCTTAGAACCATTGTCGTCGTCTTGAACCAGAACCATGCCAATAGTGTTGTCGGTAGTAGCAAGATAAAGAGTATAGTCGCAATGGTAATTAGGTGGACACAATAAGGGAGCAGAGACAAGGAGTGCCTTGAGTTGCTCGAATGACTCTTGGGTAGTGTCATCCCAAACAAAGGGAGTGTCACGCTTCAGGAGACGCGTATAGCCTTTGGCAATCTCAGTGTAGTTAGGAATAAAACGATGTAGGAAATTGGCTTTTCCCTGCAAACTCTACAATTGCTGCAAAGAGGCAGGAGGAGGGAGATTCAGTATAGCTTCAACTTTGAGGGGATCTAAACAAATGCCCTCTTTAGAGATGAAAAACCCAAGAAGTCTACCGGATTCGACGCAGAAGACACACTTATGCAGATTAAGACGAATACAGTAATGTCAACAGCGAAGAAAAATCTCGCGGAGGTGGTTCGAATGGTCAAAACGGTTAGCTAAATGAGCTAGGAGGTCATCCAGATATGGCTGAACAATGTGACGAATGTCATGGAATGCATAGGACATTGCTCGCTGGAAGGTGGCACTAGCATTTTTAAGGCCAAAAGGAAGCTTCTTGTAAGCAAAGGTACCCCACGGGCAGATGAAGGCAATTTTGTGTTGATTTGCATGCGAAATATTAATCTGGTTGTAACCATAAAAGCCATCCATAAACGAGTAAATCTCACTCCCAGCACAATCGTCAATGAGTTGGTCGATAAAGGGCGTAGGATAATTATCCTTTGGACATGCACGGTTGATGTCATGGTAATCAACACAAACCCTAATAGTTCCATGCTTTTTGGTCACAGGGACAATATTAGAGACCCAGTCAGTCAGTGGGATAGGGTAAATAAACACTACCTTGAGAAGTTTTTCAACTTCTCTCTTAATAGTCGCGGCTTTTCTCGGGTGCACGGGGCTTAAACATTGTCGAACAGGCTTGGCACCAGGATACGTAAGGATCTCGTGTACCACGATGCTAGGATCAATATTAGGCATTTCTTCATATGACCAAGCGAACACGTCACGAAATTCTCTGAAAAGATCGGTATAAAGCTGAATCTCCTCTGGAGTACAGGTAACTCCAATGTGGATATTCTCAACAATCCCTGGTTTGACAGAGATGTCGATGGGCATAGTTTGTGTAATATTCCCCATATTTCCCTCAGAGAAAACTTCATGAAACTGAATAGGCATCTAAAGGGGCTAAGAGGGGATACAGGAAGCAAACTTCTCTAGACAGGTAGTGTTATAGACATTTTTGTGCCTTACAGCTCTAAGCATGAAATGTCCATAAACCAAGGGATCCTAAGTCCCTAAAAGTGTTGTTCCAACCCCTAAAGGAACAAGGTCAACAAATTACATCTTCTCCCAGAAGTTCTCCACCAGAAACTGCTCAGAATAAGTCAAATCAGGATCATTTCAGCTGATCCACTAGCTAGGTGCGTTGCAACGCACCTAAATGCACTGCCAGGGTGCGTTGAGAGGGAAATGACAAATGGCAGTGTTATTCCGTGAGGTTGAAAGACAATGGAAGCTTCCAGAATCTTCTCTTGTGACACTTGCCTCACTGAATTCGAGCAAGGATGAGTAAGAGGCCTTCAGTCTCCAAGTGGAAGCAAGAACTGACAGAGAGAAGCCATTAATCAAATCATAAGATGACTCATCCTCCTTGCATACATCTATATATGGATCCCTCATCCCAGAGATCCAGAGGCTGGAATTTTTCACATTGTAAGGAATTGCTATTGGTTTTGAGAAAAATATCAGAGTATTGGGTGATTTATGCTTTTTTGGAGGTGAAGAGGGGCTTCTTTGCTGGGAGGTTGATGCTGGGTCAGGAACCATCGGTTGTAACTCCTCCTGGATCTTCTTATTTATCAATAAAACTATTTGAGTTTTTCCTCCATGATTTGTATCATTGATGGTTGTTACATTTGTATGGTTAACTTAAATCTGATCCTAAGTTGTTTATGAATATAGATCCATGTCTTTGTATAGTGTTCTTCTTCTGTGATCTTACAGGTACTTGGTGAAGCTGGGCAAGTAAGAGAGCAGGTGGCTGGAAGCGGTCAAAGAAGAGAGGGATTGAATCAAAGGATTAGCGCAAGACACAGGTCGGTCCTTTCTATTCCTCTTTATCTATAGTTCGTAAAGGAAATACAAAAGTAGTTTTCTTTGTTTATTTCTAAGGTAGCTATCACACCTTAGTGGGATAGAGCAGTTCTAAATAGACACTTTTCCTGATAACAAAATGGTGACTCCGCTGGGGACGATTTAGTCTGTTTGTCTATCTTCTTTGTTGTCTTTTTCATAAACTTACAGACGGAGTCTGAAGCTGTGCCAGGTAGCTTTCGAACTGCATTTGATATGCAAATGCAAAGTAGATAAATGCCACTTCAGTCGATCTCCGGGATCTGTTTATGATTTAAACAACTAATTTACAAAATATCTGATTGCCCTTGTGATAGCTCTTAGATCCTCCTTAGATCTACCCCTGATTGTGCATTACTGATTGCTTTTACTCGGCCAAAAACCAAAGATTGAACTACAAACCGTGACTCAGAACCCGGATAGAATTCTCATTTCTGCCCCAGCGCAGGCACTGTGAAGAGGTTCTGCATTTCAACGCAGTTCCCGAGAGGGCAACCTGCGCTGCAATCCAGTTTCTCTGTGTTACAGGTGCGCTGATCAGACTAGCCTTGTGCAGCTGAGGTTCTTGTGCTTCATTCTTTCCAGTTTTGTCTTTGAATTTTGCAGCCTGTGATCAGTATATGACTTTTTCAAACCCCTTTTCCTTACTGATATTCCGCCTCATTTGTACCAAATTTTTTTTATATGTTTTTTTGTGTTAGTTGAGTCGTTTACAGTTTTCCATTGCAAAAGTATAATAGTCGTACTGTCGTCCTTTGATTTAGATCTGTCGCAAGTGTCGATTTCGATCATAGGAGAAAGTTTATTTGTTGTTGATGGACGATTAGGCTTTTACTATTGCCTTTGGTTTGAATTTGTGACTTTCTAGTGTCAAAACGAGTATTTATTTCAAAATCATAAAGTGTCGTAATCATCTCTACCTTTTGATTTCGAAAAGAAGCTTGTTTATGCTTGTCACTTGAAAGCAAATTCAGATTTATACATCAACTTTCTTTTTAGGCATCAATATTAAGAAAGTGAAAAACAAATACATGCATGTGCATTTTCATATAGACAGTCTGTTTGGCTTGATTTAGGAAAGTGCATTTACAGTTTGCTCTTTGCTCTTTGTGAAAAGATTGTGTCTTTCTTTTCCCTTAGTAGCTGGGATTTTCATTGCTGAAAAGAGATAAAAGTTTGTTTATCATCTTTAGACTGCATTTTAGGAATTACATTTACATCTCGTGGTGAACCCAAAAGGTAAACTTCATAAGAAAGATCAACTTAAAATAAATTCAATGAATCTAACAACACTTTGGAACTTAACGCACAACATTTAG
This sequence comes from Pinus tabuliformis, assembly GCA_031772625.1. Classification (NCBI taxonomy): domain Eukaryota; kingdom Viridiplantae; phylum Streptophyta; class Pinopsida; order Pinales; family Pinaceae; genus Pinus; species Pinus tabuliformis. The sequence continues at coordinate 147,563,174 of CM062808.1, read as the reverse complement.
AGGTCTAGGCTAGAGACGTATTCCGGCGTCGTAAAGCCTGGTAACCGTTGTCCTCACTGATGGTTGGGTGATTCCTCCACTTTGAGACGATAAGTGCCAGTACGAACTTGTGCTCCCACGTACTGTCGAGTATATATTGGGAGACCCCTATAGGATTAAATCCTTTATCCATAGGAAGCCGTGTCGGCCGCCCTATTGATCACAATGCACTGAACACAGCATTCAGGAAGATTGATTGCCGTATTGTAAAAAGTATTCTGCAGTTTTGCGATTTGTTTGGTACTCCCTCTACCTAGACCTCTAGAGTAGTCCCTTTCGTTCCTTTTCAGACTCCTTAATGGAAAAGGTCCATCTGAGCACTTTTCACTTCAGGCTCATTAAAAATCGAAGGAGACTAGAGTCATCTTTTGTTTTTTCTCGACTCTTAAAAACTGAAAAAACAAGTTGTGTCAAAGCATCTAAAATTTATTTTAAACGGAATATTCATTACCCTTTCCTACGTTGATCTTGGGTTGAGAAAATGGAGTCTACCAACCAAGGAATTCCCCTTGGAGGAAATCCTAGTCCCTTCTCCTCTTAGGGAGATGTTGGTGCACCCCATATGGCCACATTGTCGCTTCCAGGACAGACAATTGGTTTGCCTGTATGGCTCTTCTCAACCTTTGTCGTTCAGAACACCACTATTCCTGAATAGTCGAATCAGCAATTAGACGAGTCCAGAGTTGCCCACCAACCTTCTGCTTCCTCTAATTCTTCCTCTCCACCTTCCTCTTCTCTTGATGGGGCTGGTAAAGACAAAAGTCAAGTGCCTAAGGAGAAGAAGGAAAAGAAGAAGAAAGAGAAGAAGAAGAAGGAGCCAAAAGCGAATGGGGGCAAACGAGTGCCGTCTAATGAAAATCCACACACTGCACCGACCAGGCCTAAATCGCCATGTCTCATTTGCAAAGGAGACCACTTTCACAGAGATTGTCCTTGCATCCCTCGGATACTAAGGGACTGGTCTCCTCGTTTGCACAACCCGGTGTCGTCAACCTCTGATGATCATGTTGAAAACACACCGTCGACTAGTGAAAGTGAAGCCCCAGGACAAAAAGGAAAATATAGATTTCCTTGTAAACCGTGTGAAGGCGATCATGCCGTCCACCGTTGTCCCTTCTTAGATGAAGCTAAAAGAGTTTTGGATGATCGTCCGGTTTCACCGTTATGACTTCCTCCTGGATATTCTTGCTGAGTCCGTCACTAGTCGTAAATCTGGCTGGACCGCTCAAGTGGTCGGTCGAAGCATCTATCATTGAGGATGAACCATCTGAATCCATACTAGACGAAAGTCAAAAGGTCGAGGCGGCAGTTGACCCGGTCTTGCCTTCAGAGGTTCCATCTTCAGATGATACAATCACTGAAGAGAACAAGGATGACACTGTCCAAATTCCTTTCATAAGCACAGACTCCAACGAACATGGGGGAAATTTACCCGTTCCTTTACCACAGGAAGGAAGTTCGTTAGAGTCGTACCCGGCCGTCTATTCGGTCCCACCTCCAAGCAACCTAGTTGTCTCCTTCGACTGGAATCAACTAGGCAGACTCCATTTACCAGCAAGCATACCATTATGAATTATTGTTCAAATATATAGAATGGTTATGGCTGGCACCATCATAGATGAAGGGGCTTATGTGAGTATCCTTTCCTCGACTGCTTGGAAAGCGCTTGGTTCGCCATCGCTTTTGCCTGAGATGAGAAATCTGTCAGGCTTTGATAAAGGAACCAGTCGACCTTTAGGGATCCTTCCTGATGTGCCCATAACATTGAGAGGGAAAACCGTTCGCATGAACGTAATGGTAGTTCAAGGGCCCCTAGATTACAATCTACTCCTTGGACAAGACTATATTTATTGCATGGGAGCAATTGTCTCCTCACTCTTTAGAGTAATGTGTTTTCCGCACGAAGGAAGAGTGGTCAAGCTCGTAGACCAGCTTTCATTTCCTGAATCACGCATAGAAAATAGTCATATACCATCCCTAAATGGTCTTTTCATGCAAGAAATGTCTCAATCTCTAGTCCGTCCTCTCGATGAGCGCGAGTAATTCGGAGGGATATGACTGAAACCCAGGGGGCATACATCCTGGTCTGCTTCGGCAAGAAAACTTCGGGTATAGGGTAGGTTTCTGCGGGAGAATATGACTAGTCTATACCCCGTCCGTGATTGGAAGAGGGGTTATTCTAGAACAAGATTCTCTTGTCAAATTTATGTGAGTTGGCGAGCGTCGCCACTCACCGTTGTTTATTTTGGTAGACATTGCCAAAGAAGTGTTTTGTTTGCCCCGTGAATAGAACAATATTTGGGTGACCTGTAAGAGGTAGGCCTCTCTCGGTAAAACAAGTGTTTTGACGGATAGAAGTAGAGGTAACCTTGAAACTTTGTTTTATACCTGGGGGCATGCAAACCTTTTGGCATGCGAGCGAAGAGCGACTATTTATTTTTTAAATTTTTATGACCTCTAACCCTTTAAACTCGTAGGATTAGTCGTTTCCTAACTTGCATAAAGAAAGGATGTGGGGAAAAACTCTAAAAGTTTCTGTTTTTATATGAGACTTTCTTATCATATGACTGGATTAATCGAGCAGTGTTACCGCAAGGTTCAAGCTCATTAAAAAATAAACCCGCACCGAGCAAATATTTCCACCCGCGTTTAAGCTCGTTAAAAAATGAACTATTCCCCGGTAAATAACCACCATGAATGTAGTACTTCAGCCATTAAAGCCTTGGTCGTGTTTGCACCGTCACCTCCACTTTTTCATTGGCCGATCATTCACCTACATTTGATTGTTTACCCATTTTGAGGAACAGCTGCAAAGAGTGATTTCACTAGCCATCCTTGTGACACTGCCGTGATTGGAAAATTCCAAACCTTACCTGGAATCAGCTGCTACCCGTTTTATCACTCGTTCCTCAAAAGACGAGTCTCATTTAAGCTCTTTTCAACTGACTCGTAAAATATGAAAAGATTTCCGAGTTTTGGCCTTCCAGCTCGTTAAAGCGACAGGAAGTGCTATCCCTCCTCTAGATTTTAATCTTTTTGGACCTGAGGGATCATTGCACAAAAAGATCGAGAGCTTGTTTTGTTCGGCTCGTTAAAGCTAATCGAAAATTCATCCCTTCTTTATTGTTTTATACTTTTTCGGACTTAAGGGATTAGATGACGAAAAAGGAAATTTGGAGTTACCCTTACGTACCTTTTCAGACTCTCTAAAAATGAAAAGGACCAAGTTATCTTTGTCATTAAACTCGTTAAAAAGACTAATAGCGACAAACTTGTCTTTAGACGAGAACGAGTTTCACTATTGTTATAGACATTTTTGTGCCTTACAGCATAGAGCATGAAATGTCAATAATCCAAGGGATCCAAAGTCCCTAAACAAGTTGTTCTTACCCTTAGAGGAACAAGGTCAGCAAACCATAGCTCTGAAAATCAGTTCTTCGCTGAAAATACTCAAAAACAGGTCAGTTTTTGGATCATGTCAAAAGCCCTGTGGTGTACCTGCACTGCATAGCAGGTGCCCCAAGGCCTACCTGCGTTGCATAGCAGGTAGGACAAAGCCTACCTGCGCTGGGCGTACCTTGACATGTGGAGGAATCATTCCTCAAAGTGCCAGTGCCCAGGAAGCTTCCAAATTGACACTTGGACCAGAAGTTCGCCTAATGATGAGTTAAGAGGCTCTACAACTCAAGATAGAAACTCTGAGTGGACTCAAGGACTGAAGAAACAACTGGAGTTGAAGAGGACAACAAGTCACACATTCAGCTGACTTATCTTCACTCCAGAACTCTATATAAGGATCTCATCCTATGGGATCTAGAGGCCGGAATTTAGTGCAAAGAATTGCTGTTGGTTTTCAGTTGTGAGCATTGGGTGATTGCTTGAGGGAGGTGAAGAAGAGTTTTCTCTCCGTTGGGAAGGTGATGCTAGATTGGACCTCTGGGTTGTATCACCGCCTGAACCTTACTTCCATATATCAATAAAGTATTCGAGGTTCTCCTATTTGCAAGTGTTCCAATAATGTGTGGTTTCATATTGCTTATTTGATTTATGCTAATCCTTAAATCGATTATGTATGCATGTTGCTTGTAGTTTCCTTTTCTTGTCTTATTTGCAGGTTCTCGTGTAGCTGGGCCCGTGAAAAGACTTGGAGCTGGGAGCAAGCGGCAAACAAAAGGAGATAGGAATCGACATTAGCGCAAGACACCGGTAAGTCATTCCTTCCTTTTATCTCTTGCATATCATAAAGAAGAACTTTGAATAGCTTTGCTTTCTGCTGTTGCTAAGGTACTACCAACACTTAGAACTGGGGTTAGGGTCATTCCGAGTTGGATACTTTCCCCCACAACAGACTGGCGACTCCGCTGGGGAGCGTGTCTGGTTGGTAGCTTGTGTTTTTGCTATTCTTGTCTTGAACAAAATAGAGTACCAAATCGAACTGCATTCGAGTTCTTCAAATGAAAAGTAGAGGGCAGCTACTCTGGCTCAGTGTTGAGCAAGTTCATGACTTGAAGAGCTGATCCACAAGGACTCTTTTCAGCTCTTTTGTGATAGTATTCACCTTCCTCAATCATCCCCTACAGTATGCTTGACTGATAGCTTCTGATTTGGCCAAAAACTACTGATTTTTGAGCAAACTGTGACCCGGAATCCGAATGAGACGAGAGCTGTCTCATCAGTGCAGCTGCCACAAAGGCTACCTGCGCTGCAACGTAGGTCCCGAAGGGGCTACCTGCGCTGCATGTCAAATTGACAGTGCAGTACTTGCGCTGATCCAGTTTTGCCTTGTGCAACTGGGGTTCCTCCTGTCTGTTGCCCAGTTTTCTATGTTGTTTTTGCAGCCTGCTGTCAACCTGTATACCCAGCTGAAACCATCCTTCCTTTGCCTTCATTCCACCTCAGTTGTATGATGAAACCGTGATTGTTCTTACTGTATTTCTTGTTTTCATTCACAGTTTCCAGTAGTGAAAGTGAACTAGTATAGCTGTGACCTCTTGAATCTAGGCCTGAAAGAAAGTGTCATTGTGATTCCAAGAGTCAGTTTATTGTTGTTCATAGCTGCTTTAACATTTTTCTTTCATTATCTGCTTCGAATTTCAGTATTTCTTGTGATAAAACAAGTGAATCTTAAAGCGTTCTTTTTTATTATTGGACCAAACTTGTTTTCTTTGCTTGAAATTAAATTCGAAATCGTACAACAAGCTTTCTTTTTGTAGCACATTAACATTAAGAGAGAAGAAAAGAAATACTTGCATGTGCATGAGCATTTTGACAGTTTGCATGTCGATTTAGGGAAAGTGCATTAGTGTGTGCTCCATGATCTGTTTGAAAAGATAGTGTCTTTCTTTTCCTTCAGTAGTTAGGATTTTCATAAAGTTGAAAGAATCATAAAGCTTGCTTATCATTCTTAGACTGCATTTAGGAATTGTATAATACATCACGTGGTGATCCTTAAAGGCAAACTGCTAAACAAGATCAACTTTAAAAAGAACTGAATTTATCTAAAAACGCTTTGAAATATAACGCAACACAATAGAGGTCTAGGTAGAGACGTGAACCGGCGTCGTTAAACATAGTGACTATCGATCTCTACGAAGGTGGGTGATTCCTCCTGAGGGACGAGAGCACTAATATGGATTTGTGCCCCCGCGTACCGTCGCGTATATTGGGGGACCCCTATAGGAACAAAGCCTTTATCCTTAGGAAACCGTGTCTGCTGCCCTACTGATCGCGATGAACACAACATTCACGAAGATCGACCACTCGTACCGTAAAACGTATTCTGTGGTTTCGCGAAAGGTTTGGCACACCCTCTGCCTAGAACTCCAGAGCAGTTTCTTTTGGCCTTTTTCAAACTCTATAACTGAAAAAGTCCATCCGAGCATTTGTCACTTCGGGCTTGTTAATACATCGAAGGAGACTAGAGTCATCTTTAGCTTTTTCTCGACTCTATAAAATTGAAAAAGCAAGTTGTGTCTTAAAAGCGTCTAAAAATAATTCATTTCGAAAACACATTTTACCTTGTGCATTGATTGTTGATCAAGTAATCCACGATCGTGGAAGAAATTCAATCGATGAACCGTCGTTCGCAGAGGCATACGAGTCAGTCGTCTTTGTCCCCGGGATCGAAAACAACCCGGGCAAAACGACCTCGTTCAACTGGTTCCAAATCTCCTGTCAAAGTTAGAACAAGTGTTCCGACGACATCTGAGGTTCCGGTTCCTCTAAACATTTCTGGGAACCCTACCACTATTGAAGAAGTTCAACAGCCCCAGAAGGACAGTAACTCTGATCCTAGGCTGAGAGCAAACACTTGTGTTACTGAGTCAGGCCCATCCGTGGTTGATTCAGAAAGTCTTGCTACTCAAACAACTGTCGCTGTCGAAATAACCCCTTCTTCGGCACCAGAAATATTCTACGGACCTGACAGTCTTCCTCTTCCACCCGGTCTGATCGCAATAGAAGAATTTATAGAGGATCTGCAAGCCACTACTCCAACACATTTTGGAGCAGGGATCACTCTACTTCCTACTGCGTCAGAAGCTAGCCTATCACCCAGAGAAGTTCCTGAAGAATCACTAGGCAATCTACTGGATAGACTTAAAATGTCGGAACAACCGTCAACATCTAGGACTGTGCCAGATGACACAGCGACCACAGAACTCCCTGCGGTCACTCCGACAATGTTCGCCGGCATACCATCTGTCCCTACCTCTCAACAGTTGGAGAGAATCCCTTCGGGGGCCATGACGACGGTATGGCCTGTTCCTGTTTGTTCTCCCGGGATTATACCCGGTAACTCCTATATTGGGACTCAACCGATAGATCCTTTCGGAAATCCGTTTGGGCAATCCGGTCCTAGAGGTGTGATAAATCCTCTCGGACCCGGACCACCACCGTATGGGGGGCAAAATGCTTTCTCATTACCCCCTCCAGGAGGATACCCATACGGGAGTTCCCAACCATACTCAGGTTATACTGGAATAACTACAAGTGGCTGGATACCTATGCTACCCCAGCAACCAAGAGTTGTATATTCTATGCAACAACAAATGCCTGTGACAAACATCCCGACCACACCAGCAATTGTGACTGTGTCGCAAGTTCAAACCATACCGGTTACATGTCAACCTCAGTTTTCTCAGGTTGTAATGCAACAACCCTTTGACCCTGCCACTCAACCACAATCGCCCACTGGCGGGGCGCCACAAGCACAAACGGGGACCATTACCCCTCATCTTGGTCCCGTGGTAAGCATAGCACCACAACCAATGGCATCGCAACCATGGTTGGTGCAGTATCAACAACCGCAGTTCCAGCAAGTGTACCAAGGTACCGAGCAGCAGATTTTTGCGAACAATGGACAACCGTACTCACAATACGGTCAGAACCAACCACTTTATAGTGGGGTAGTCCATCAACCGTATCAATAATATCAGCATCAATTGCATTATGCTGGTATGCAAAGACCAACTGCTCAGGCGATTCCATCGTATCCTGGGTACGCTTCACCTAATCTGAGTCAACAGCTGCCATTCGTGGCGACGCTGGAGTTACCCGATCTACATCGGTTGACAAACGATCTGATTGCCTACGCCCCTTGGTGGCCGGCGATTCCTCACAAACTTCCCTCTGACATTCCTAAATTCAACGGAAATCCCGGTTAGGACCCGTCGAATCACGTCATGAATTTTCATCTGTGGTGTTCATCGAACACTCTGAACGATGATTCGATAAGACTTCGCCTCTTCCAGAGGACATTGACAGGACCGGCGGCTAAATGGTATATAGAATTGCCGAGAGCCTCGTTCGACAATTTCAGCTCCCTAGCCACGACTTTCTTGACGCATTTTCAATTACCAATTAGGTATGAAACAGGAACAGAAATACTGACCAACTTCAAACAGACGACAGCTACTCACATATCTGATCATATACATGAGTGGCGTCGTCGACGAAGGATGGTGAAAACGTACGTTCCTGATCAGCTGTTAGCTGAATGGTTTATAAAGTCATTACTTCCGGCTATAACGGAAGATGTGGCCAAGGGGGGGGGTCATAACAGAGGAGCAAGTGATTGCTCGTGCTCAATATTTAGACTTGGTATATACTCAGTCTGGCACGCTCTACGACAAAATACCCGATGCCCCTAGACCTGAATTTTCAATTCCTCCCCCTCCTAAATCGAATATTGACTCTCATGCCGGAGATGGCGTGATTGGCACTGCAAACGCGAAGTCGAGAAAGGCTTCGCCTCAGAAAGCCCGTAAGACTTCAGATCGAAATGCCCATGACGATATTCTTGCTTCGGAAGTAAATGCCATATCAGCAGATAAAGGCAAAGAAACCACTCAACCAGGAAGCAAGAAGAAACAAAACAAAGGGAAGAAGAAGAAACAGGATGCTCCGTCACCTGAAAAACTTCTCCAAGCCCTCCTGATAAAAGGAAAAAGAATAGGCCGTGTCAAATATGTGATGATGAATATCACTGGACACAAGATTGTCCATACATAGCTGAACTCAAGAGATTCTTTAAGAGTCCAAAGGACCCAGCTGTTTTGACCGACCCGTTTCCCAAATCAGGTCAACATATGGTTGATAGTGGAAATGCTTCCCCATCGCAAGTGCTGATGTTATCGATCTCTAAGCAACAGAATGATTCTTTGATTTCGACAAGGAACAAAGATTACGGGAATCCACAACTGTCGAACGAAAAAGGTAATGATCAACCTAGTAGTTCGACAACAACTTCGACAGAAGTTGTCCCGCCCATAACGCCAGAGTTAACAATAAAGCCACCTAAGGGTGTAGTACACAAGTTGACCTTTAATCCTCGTGCCAGAGCGGCGCAACATTATAACATAGTAGAAGATTTGGCCCAATCGCCATCCGCTATGTCGACTCTAGAAGTACTGCAAAATTGTCCATCCCAAAGGCAGGCGTTGTTATCAGCGATAGGGGGGGCTGACCCCAAGGATCCCAATTTTGTGTCCTTTGATCACAAGGGGTATGACCCTAAGCTACCAGCTCAACTAGCTTTCCTTATTCAAGTGAAAGCCCTCAACAAAACTGTTCATCGAACAATTATCGATGAGGGGGCATCTACATGTATTATGTCGATGAGTTGCTGGAAAACGCTAGGGTCACCAACCTTGTCGAGATCTTCGACAACACTGAAAGCATTCGATGGTAGGACATATACCCCTTACGGTATCCTAAGTAACTTGAAAGTTGAACTACGTGGAAAGACGGTAGAAATTGATGTTGAGGTCATAGATGGAAATCTAGACTATAACATCCTACTGGGAAGACCATGGATTTATGCCATGGCAGCTGTCGTGTCGACTTATTTTAGGAAGATCGCATTCCCGCATGAAGGAGGGATTATGATCGTCGACCAACAGAACTTCCTCCTTAATAGTTCACAAGTTACGGGAAGCATTCCCATGATCCATGAAAGCGATCATTCAATTCAAGATATAGGAGTAGGCCTGTTGAAATACCCCACAATGATGGGGATTTTCTCGCTACCATACTGTTTGTACATCGGAGATGTACCATTGGTGGCTACCTGCAACACGATATCTTCCACGAAGATCGCAAAAGACAAGGTCATCATGGATAGGGCAATGGTTTTACACCCAAGCCCAATCGAAATATTGTAGCAGTCAATATTTCAGGCATGGGAGGCGAGCCCAAATTAACGCTCGTCAAGCATATGGGTAGATAGGTCAGGAGAATGTGGCACCCCTTTGGATCCCTGGTCACGAGTGCATGCAAGTGACGAAGGAATCCTACAATCGATGATGATTGAGGGGGAACCATGGGATGATAACCACCATCGTTCCCTTCCTAAGGAAGATACTCAAGGCGACCTGTATCACCCTTCAGTATTTGAGTTCCTAGCAAATACTGTAAATACGGTGGATTCCGAGAGAAACCTATCCAATATAGAGGAGACTATAGCCATAAATATCTCGACAAAAACAAACATTGTAGAGAATATTTATGTCGGCAAAGGTTGTTCCCCTTCAGAACAAGAAATATATAAAGATCTTTTTCGCGAATTTAGAGATGTCTTTGCTTGGTCATATGATGAAATGCCAGGCATTGACTCGAGTATCGTTGAACATGAAATTAAGATGTATCCTGATGTCAAACCAGTAAGACAACGGCTTCGGCAGGTACACCCCAAGAAAGCCGCTGCTATTAAGGCAGAAGTTGAAAAACTCCTCCATGCTGGTTTCATCTACCCAGTTCCTCTAACCGATTGGGTGTCGAATATTGTCCCTGTTATGAAAAAACAAGGAACAATACGAGTGTGCGTCGATTATAGGGATGTAAATCAAGCTTGTCCAAAAGACAACTACCCTACACCCTTCATTGACCAGATAATTGATGAATGCGCCGGATGTGAAATCTTTTCGTTTATGGACGGATTTTCCGGGTATAATCAAATTAATATCCGCCCATAGGACCAGTCAAAGACTGCATTCATCTGTCTGTGGGGCACATTCGCTTATCGAAAATTACCCTTTGGTTTAAGGAACGCAGGGGCGACGTTTCAGAGAGCAATGAATTATGCTTTCCATGAAATCAAGAACATCGTTCAACCTTATCTCGACGATCTTCCGGCTCATTCGCAAAAGCGGACTGATCATCCGCAACATTTAAGAGCAATATTTCTACGTTGCCGACACTACAAGATAAGACTCAATCCACACAAATGCGTGTTTTGCGTCGGTTCTGGTCATTTGCTTGGCTTTATAGTCTCCAAGGATGGGATTCGTCTCGACCCTTGCAAGGTGCAGGCAATCATGAATTTGCCTCCACCTTCAAACTTGCTTCAGATTCAGAAACTCCAAGGGAAAGCAAACTTTCTGAGGAGGTTCATTCCAAATTACGCAGAACTTGCTAAAGGTTATACCCGTCTCCTGAAAAAGGATGTACCTTTCGTCTGGGACCAGGTTGCACAAGCTTCCTTTGATGCTTTGAAACTAGCGCTAATCAAAGCATCATTAATGTACGCCCCAGACTATCTAAGGGATTTTAACCTGTATCTGGCTGCAGCAGATACGACCATAGCAATGGTTTTAGTTCAAGAAGTCGATGGAATTGAACACCCTATATATTATTTAAGTAAAAACTTGAATGATACAGAAAGTAGATATTCTCATGTTGAAAAGCTAGCATTGGCAGCTGTTCAAGCGACACAAAGATTTCGACATTACGTCCTCTTTAGGAAGACCACTGTTCTGTTAGATTGCAACCCCATGACTTATATACTGTCGCGACAGTTGCTTGGGGGCAAATATTCGAAGTGGATAGCTATCCTTCAAGATTTTGATCTGGAATTTGTTAAATCCAAATCAAAGAAAGCTTTAATTTTCGCAGAATTACAATGCGATCTCCCATCGTCATCCAACGATGACACGTCCAAAGAATCAATCGTGGACGAAAGCCTGTTTCTGATATCAGCAAGTGACGAGTGGTATGGAGATATAATAGTTTATCTCCAAACCCAAAAATTTCGGCAAGACACCAACCGCTCAGAACAAAAACGCATTCGATACCAAGCAAAAGACTACATGATCGTCAATGATACACTTTACCGTCGGGGTGTCGATACGGTTCTGAGAAGATGTCTAACCCATGAAGAGGCCGAAAAAGCCCTGAATGAATGTCATTCAGGCACCTGTGGGGGGCATCAATCTGGATATGCTACAGCACAAAGAATTTTACGAGCAGGATACTTCTGGCCAACCATGTTCAAAGATTGCATAACCGCAGTTAGAAGTTGCCATTCTTGTCAAATTTTTGATAGCAAAACCAGAAAACCCCCCGCTCCTTTACAGCCCATAGTAGCTGTGGGGCCTTTCGCCAAGTGAGGCATCGATTTCATGCAATGTAACCCCACCTCGACCGGGGGGCATGGGTATATTATAGTCGCAGTTGACTATTTTACCAAATGGGCCGAGGCGATGCCTACATTGGATAACACTGGCGAAACAGCAACCCTATTCTTTTTTAATCATGTAGTCGCCAGATTCGGCGTACCACAGGCCATAGTAACAGATCATGGATCGCATTTTCGCAATCACATGATGGTTGAATTAACTGCCAAACTAGGATTGTCTCACGACAGCTCTACTCCGTACTATCTGCAAGCTAACGGACAAGTTGAAGTGATCAACAAGGTCCTGAAGCGCATGCTGCAAAGGATGATCGGGGTTCATAAAAGAAGATGGCATTTGATCCTGTACTCGGCTTTGTGGGCCTACCGAACGTCGGTAAGGAATGCCACTGGGTTCACACCGTTCCAACTGGTATATGGCCTGGAAGCAATCCTACCAATCCAGTGCGAAATTTCGTCCCTTAAACTCGCAATTGATCTCCTCCCCGGAACCTCAGAAGAAGAAACTCGTTTCTTGGAATTAATCCAACTGGATGAAACCCGTCGTGACGCCGCTTTGGCCAACGAAGCCCATAAGAAGCGAGTCAAAGCGCAGTTTGACAAAAATGTCAAACCTCGTGTCTTCTCGGAAGGTGATTTGGTCCTGCTATATGACCAAGAATCCGATAAATTGGGAGCTGGGAAATTCAAGTCCTTATGGATGGGCCCTTATATTGTTAAAAAGGTGCTAGCAAAAGGCACCTACGAGTTAGTGGATTATGACGGAGTTCCACTGGCGCAACCCCGCAACGGGTTGTACCTCAAGCGTTACTATGCTTAAATAGTAACCTGTATGCTTTTGTTACATTTTTGTTTTCGCTAAAGCGTTTTTTTCGGTTTAAGTAATCCACTTTTTACACTTATTTCAGATGTCAAATCCATCGGAACCGTGGGTTGGATATGCTGACGGAGCGAGTCGTAGTTCGAGGAACTTGTCCTCTGCAGCATGGGCCATTTTTGACCCAAGCGGCGAGTTAGTGAGTTTCAGAGGGGTATGTATTGGTCAATCAACAAATAATATCGCTGAGTATAGCGTGTTGATAGAAATCCTCTCTGATGCCATCACCCATGGCATACGCCGGCTAGTCGTCAGGCTAGACTCACAGCTCGTGGTACTACAGCTCAATGGTACCTACTCTGTCCGAAATCCAGCTATTTATCGCAAGTTCCTAAGAGTTAAAATCTTGGAAAGACAGTTTGATTTTATCCAATATCAACACATTTCCAGAAACTTAAACACATTAATTGACTCATTAGCAAACTATGTGTTAGATAGACATTTGCAAAATTGATAAAAAGAGAAGCATCATCGATGTTTCATGCATAGATCACATAAAAAACTGGAATAAAACTCGAAAATCAAAAATACATATAGCTGTTTACGGTTTACATATAATGTTCTGTAACCAAGACAAAATCGGTCATATGACCACAAAACTCAAAAATGGCTGGGGGGCACCCTAGCCTAGTGATGCTCATGATAGCATGCCACGGCCTGTGCAATCATACGCAGAAGACGAGTCCATCGTCTAGGGACACCAACAGTATGTCGCTGCAATCGTAGAGGCAACTCGTCGATCCGTACATCCGGAATCCCAAGGGTAAGACCCTCGACCTGTTCCTGCACAGCTGTAAGAGTCTCGGCCAAGTCAAGGTCACGGAGAATAGCTCTCCCAGTAGCCTCCCCTGCTGGGGCAACGGTCGGAACCCTCGGACGAACTGCTGGACGAGTAGGACCAACATCTGCACGCACACATGAGTTTGATTAGAAGTCTTGATAGAATAAAGCACAAGGACATTATACATATAAAAAACAGTAAACAGTGATAAGGTCAAGATATTTACCGAGATCACCCCATTTACCGAGATCACCCCACTGCTCGCCATCCGGTAGCACCAAGTCCGGATCACCTCGGAAATCCATGCCAATATATGGATACTCGGCAAATGCCATATCCTACCGCTCGAACCACCTAAAGAAGGCATCAGTAAAAGTAATCTGAGATTGACCTGCATGTCTGGACATGTGGTCAACCCACCTCTGCATGCGTGGCTCAGTAGGAGATGGCAAGTCAAGAATGATGTACTGAGGTTGCATCAAGGGTATCTTTTCCAAAGCGAAGGTAGTCAAAACTGAATCGAAGCCAAAATTCTTCAGTTTCCCGTCCTTTACTTTGGTTAACTGGTTTTTCATCTGAACCAGTACTGCATCACCCCAGTTGAAAACTTTCGGCTGAAGACACTCTAGAGCGTGCTGCACATAAGACCTGTTGGCAACATGAGGGGATGCGCTGCCGGCCATCCTACAGATCGTGTACAAAATAGACCTGAGGGACCTGTCAGTGATATCACGGATAGAAACCTTGTCGTCTCTGCTTGGCTGGGATCCTTCCCTACAATACTGACGGATATAATCTTTCACGGAATCGTTCCCTCGGGCCGAACCAGATAAGGAAATAGGGGCACCCCGCCTTGACAAACCAGTCAAGAAGTAAATGTCCACTATAGTCAAAGGGATGGACTTGCCCCTAATCTGGAACACTTGGTTAACAGGATCCCAAGCATCAAGCAGGTACTGCAGTAAACGTATCTATGCCCTCATGCTAGATATGCGGAAGAATTTTAGCAAGCCACAGTTCCGCAATGCGTTCACAGTAACAGGATCATGGAGGGCAATCATGTCCTCCTCTTCATGCTCTCGTTCCCGCCACGTAAGAGTCATTCTGCTCCAATAAACTCTGTAAAACAAACAAGAGGAGGAGTAAGATCCCTGACTCAGTAAAGAAAATGGCAAAAATCTCATAAAAAGTCATGCAAACAAGAGGTTTTCTACGCCCAACGCAGTTAGAGAAGGGTCTACCTGCGTTGGGGATCAAAGTGCCTTTGAAAAGTACAGCCCCCAATGCAGGTTTCGAATGGGACACCTGCGCTGATGGCAGGGCGCCCTAAAGAAACCCCAGGGGCTCATGGGGGCGGGAAAACATGCATGAAAGTGAGAAATAAGACCATGAAAAGATAGAGCTATGGTTTAGCTCCTACCTGGTGGAAACGGCGCTGAAAATCGTCCACAGGATCTCCCGGAATCAGCGGGTGAAAAATTGAGAGGAAGAGGCACCTCCAAAGCTCCAACAAACCAAATGCACATGAAATGGTAAAATGAAAGGTAAAAAACATATTTTACACGCTTTTTACGTAGTTCAAAGTAAAATATTAGAGTTTTTACTTCATAATATCCATTTCTAACAAGTTTTGTTGCAGCAATTGATGAAACAGTACTATCTCAGGAAGAGAAGAATTAGTCATGGTAAAACATGAATTTGACCTTATCAAACGAGTAGTTTTTGGCAAGGTTCATGCTCGTTAAAAAATAAAAACAAGATCCGAGCAGTTTTAATGCGGAAGTTCATGCTCGTTAAAAAATAAATGTTAAGCATGTGAGCAAGCTTCCCCCTGGGTTCAAGCTCACTGGAAAAAATGAACCGGTAAATAACCATTTGAGACCTTAAAATCATCAGCCATAAAAGCCATTGGTCGTGTTCGTGCACCATCACCTCCACTCTGCAGTTGGCCGATCATTCACATCCACTTGATTGTTTACCTGTTTTGAGGAGCAGCTGCGAAGAGTGATCCCGCTTAGCCATCCTTGTAACACTGCCGTGATTGGAAAATTCCAACCTGTACCTGGAATCTGCTGCTATCCCTGTTTATCACTCGTTCCTCAAAACACGAGTCTTCTTTGAGCTCTTTTCACTGACTCGTAAAATATGAAAAGTTTGCCGAGTTTTGGCCTTTCGACTTGTAAAAGAGACAGGAAGAGCTATCCCTCCTCTAGATTTTAATCTTTTTGGACCTGAGGGATTATTGCACAAAAAGATCGAGCGCTTGTCTAGTTCGGCTCGATAAAGAGATCGAACATTCATCCCTTCTGTATTGTTTTATACTTTTTCAGACTTAAGGGATTAAATGACGAAAAAGGACCCCCTGGAGTCAACTTTATGTACCCTTTTCAGACTCTCTAAAAATGAAAAGGACCGAGTTGTCTTTGTCGCTAGGCTCGTTAAAAATATTGGATAGCGACAAACTTGTCTTTAGACGAGAACGAGTTTCCCTATCGCTAGGCTCGTTAAAACATAGCGATGGGCTTGCCCGAAGGGCAGGTTATAGAACAAGCATATGTTATCCTCCTCAGAGCTTGACAAAAATAAAGAGGTACTGGTCAGAAATGACTGGGGAAAAATTGGGAGAACCTCAAAGCTTAATGGTAGCTGGTCGCTCTTGAACATGACACTCTTGCCTCCGTAAAATATCGGGTTGGGTTAGTTCCATTCACCGGTCCCTTCACCATGGTCTCGCCATACCATCCATTTATGGGGTAATGCTACCGATCCATCACACCAGTGTCGTTATATGTTCAAGAGAAGTCATTCAGAAAGTGTCGACCGAGTCCCATCCACTACCATACATCATCTTTTATCCTTCCATGACCGCCACCCTGAATCATATTTCACAGATCGTTTTCACCATCATCACTAGTTCCGTTCCGTGTCACTGACGTGGGATTCATCAAGGCCCTCCTTTGGCGGATCGCTTCTTGTCGACATCAGCTCACTATCCAAGAAGTTGATCTAGGAACACCCCCTCGGTACTTTGAAGCTTGCATGCCTTAATGGCAAGTTTCTCACTTCCGGCGATAGGTATACATCAATGACCTTCGACCGGGAGACTTTGCGTGGTGTTCGACGTCAGATCCTATATTCACACCACGTGAATTGCGCTGCAGTACCTTGAGGGTCATCATCATTATCGGTGATTCCTCTCGCGCTTGTTAACAGTTTACATTAATGACTGGTAATCAAGCAATGTCTTTCCATGTTCGACTTCAAGAAATTCTCACATGGATCGACTTGTACTTAGAGTGAAGATCGAAAGTTTGAAGACCCCGGATCTAGTTTCATCCATCCGGGCTGCGATATATATATTCAGGAGATAAAAACATAGACATGTGCAGCAGATGATCATCCTACTAAAGGGATGATAATTAAAAGCAGAGAATTATCAGTCTACTATCAGACGATCGTCTGTTTATGTACAGCAAATGTATTTATAAAGTTGAGCATGGGAAATGCCCGCCTCAGCTAGATCATGAGAAGAAAAAGAATGAAAAAGAATGTATTGTATTGTATTTTACAGGTCACCTCCCGACGATTGATTGCACTTCGGATCCTCCTAATAAAGCATTTCACCCGATAAACGACCTCATACTTTAGGGGGCAACTGTTATAGACATTTTTGTGCCTTACAGCATAGAGCATGAAATGTCAATAATCCAAGTGATCCAAAATCCCTAAACAAGTTGTTCTTACCCTTAGAGGAACAAGGTCAGCAAACCACAGCTCTGAAAATCAGTTCTCCGCTGAAAATACTCAAAAACAGGTCAGTTTTTGGATCATGTCAAAAGCCCTGTGGTGTACCTGCGTTGCATAGCAGGTGCCCCAAGGCCTACCTATGCTGCATAGTAGGTAGGACAAAGCCTACCTGCGCTGGGCGTACCTTGACATGTGGAGGAATCTTTCCTCAAAATGCCAGTGCCTAGGAAGCTTCCAAATTGACACTTGGATCAGAAGATTCACCTAATGATGAGTTAAGAGGCTCTACAACTCCCAGTGGAAGATAGAAACTCTGAGTGGACTCAAGGACTGAAGAAACAACTGGAGTTGAAGAGGACAACAAGTCACACATTTAGCTGACTTATCTTCACTCCAGAACTCTATATAAGGATCTAGAGGCCGGAATTTAGTGCAAAGAATTGCTGTTGGTTTTCAGTTGTGAGCATTGGGTGATTGCTTGAGGGAGGTGAAGAAGAGTTTTCTCTCCGTCGGGAAGGTGATGCTGGATTGGACCTCTGGGTTGTATCACCGCCTGAACCTTACTTCCATATATCAATAAAGCTTTCAAGGTTCTCCTATCTGCATGTGTTCCAATAATGTGTGGTTTCATATTGCTGATTTGATTTATGCTAATCCTTAAATCGATTATGTATGCATGCTTCTTGTAGTTTCCTTTTCTTGTCTTATTTGCAGGATCTCGTGTAGCTGGGCCCGTGAAAAGACTTGGAGCTGGGAGCAAGCGGCAAACAAAGGAGATTGGAATCGACCATTTGCGCAAGACACCGGTAAGTGGATCCCTTCCTTTTTTCTCTTGCATGTCATAAAGAAGAACTTTGAATAGCTTTGCTTTCTACTGTTGCTAAGGTACTACCACACTTAGAACTGGGGTTAGGGTCATTCCGAGTTGGATACTTTCCCCCACAACAACTATCGCTAGGCTCGTTAAAACATAGCAATGGGTTTGCCCGAAGGGAAAATTATAGAACAAGCATATGTTATCCTCCTCAAGCTTGACAAAATTAAAGAGGTACTGGTCAGCAATGACTGGGGAAAAATTGGGAAGAAAACTCAAAGAATCTTTATTGGTAGCAAGTCGCTCTTGAACATGGCACTTCCACTCCGTGCCCAAGTCGGGTTGGGTTGTTTCATTCACCGTCACATCGCCATGGTCATGCCATACCATCCACATTTGGGGTTAATGCTACAAATCCATCACATCAGTGTCGCCGACATGTTCAAGAGAAGTCATCCATAGAGTCCACCTGTGTCCTGCCCACTACCATACATTATACTCCATTCTTTCATGACCGCCACCCTGAACCGTATATCATCAGATTGTTTTCACCTCCATCAAAATCATTTGCTCCGTTCCATGTCATTGATGTGGGATTCATTAAGGCCCTCCTATGACGGATCACTTCTTGTTGACATCAACTCATTATCCAAGAAGTTGATCTAGGAACACCCCATTCAATAATTTGAAGCTTGCATGCCTCAATGTCAAGTTTCTCACTTCCGGAGACAGGTTTACATCAATGACCTTCGACCGAAATATTTTGCGTGGTGTTCGACGCCAAGTCCTTTATTCACACCACGTGAATTGTACTGCAGTACCTTGAGGATCATTATCATTATCAGTGATTCCTCTCGCGCTTGTTAACAGTTTACATCATTGACTGGTAATCAAGCGATGTCTTTCCATGTTCGACTTTTAAACATTTCTCACATGGATCGACTTGTACTTCGAATGAAGATCGGACGAGATTGAAGACCCCGGATCTAGTTTCATCCATCCGGGCTGCGATATATATTCAGGGAAATAAAGACATTCAAATGTACAGCATTGCAGCATAGATAATCATCCTACCAAAAGGATGATGGCTCTATCAGAATCATCAGTCTACCATCAGACGATTGTCTGTCCTATGTACATGAAAATGAATTTATAAAGCTGAGCATGGGAATTCCCACCTCAGCTAGATCATGAAAACAGTATGAAGATAATGTATTGTATTGTATCTTATTACAGGTCACCTCCCAGCATTGAAAGAACTTTGGATCCTCCTAATAAAGCATTTCACCCGATAAACGGCCTCATACTTTAGGGGGCAACTGTTATAGACATTTTTGTGCCTTACAGCTCTAAGCATGAAATGTCCATAAACCAAGGTCTCCTAAGTCCCTAAAAGTGTTGTTCCAACCCCTAAAGGAACAAGGTCAACAAATTACAGCTTCTCCCAGAAGTTCTCCACCAGAAACTACTCAGAATAAGTCAAATCAGGATCATTTTAGCTGATCCACTAGCTAGGTGCGTTGCAATGCACCTAAATGCACTACCAGGGTGCGTTGAGCGGGAAATGACAAATGGCAGTGTCATTCGCGAGGTGGAAAGACAATGGAAGCTTCCAGAATCTTCTCCTGTGACACTTGCCTCACTGAATTTGAGCAAGGATGAGTAAGAGGCCTTCAGTCTCCAAGTGGAAGCAAGAACTGACAGAGAGAAGCCACTAATCAAATTATAAGCTGACTCATCCTCCTTGCATACATCTATATATGGATCCCTCATCCCAGAGATCCAGAGGCTGGAATTTTGCACATTGTAAGGAATTGTTGTTGGTTTTGAGACAAATATCAGAGTATTGGGTGATTTATGCTTTGTTGGAGGTGAAGAGGGGCTTCTTTTCTGGGAGGTTGATGCTGGGTCAGGAACCATCGGTTGTAACTCCTCCTGGATCTTCTTATTTATCAATAAAACTATTTGAGTTTTTCCTCCATGCTTTGTATCATTGATGCTTGTTACATTTGTATGGTTAACTTAAATCTGATGCTAAGTTGTTTATGAATATAGATCCATGTCTTTGTATAGTGTTCTTCTTCTGTGATCTTACAGGTACTTGGTGAAGCTGGGCAAGTAAGAGAGCAGGTGGCTGGAAGCGGTCAAAGAAGAGAGGGATTGAATCAAAGGATTAGCGCAAGACACAGGTTGGTCCTTTCTATTCCTCTTTATCTATAGTTCGTAAAGGAAATAAAAAAGTAATTTTCTCTGTTTGTTTCTAAGGCAACTGTCACACCTTAGTGGGATAGAGCAGTTCTAAATAGACACTTTTCCCGATAACAGATAGTCATGGCCTGATGGCTTGGGAGAAATGAGGAATAATGGTGATGATCAAACCAAGGAGGCTCCTCAAAAGACATAGTCTCTAAAATCGCTTCATTGGAAGGAATGACCTCCTTTAACAGATCCGAAGAAACAATATCTCGGAGCCAAGGGGATTGTACATACGTGTCGAGAGGCCTACTCAATGGAGCAGGATCAGAGGATGAAGCTGATGTGGAAACAATTTCTACATAGTTGAGCTCGGTAGGACTCAATGGCATGACATCACCCCAGGAGTCTACTTGATCGACGGGAGGAACGACCCAAGGATCAGAATGGATAGAAATCATGTAAATGGGGGCAACGGTGGGAGGTGGGAGTGAAAAGACACCCATAAGGGCAACATCTTTGAAAAGTCTAACGCCCACACTTTCATAGGGAACAGAGGTATGCTCCACAAACAAAACTTTTCCATCCGAAGAAGAAGAGGCGAAGAAGGATAGCTGATCAACCGTGACAATTTTCCCTTGGTGGGGAAAACGAAGGACACAGAATAGAGATGAGGCCACAACGTGCATGGCGTATGTCCAACATCGACCTAATAAAAGGTTGTAAGTCATATTTGCGTCTGTTAGGATATTCCGACACATAGGATATAGTTAAGTTCAACTTGGTCTAGTATAGAGTTAGGTTAGAGTTAGGTAAAGTGTGTTTCTTTACCGTTGTACATTTTGTAACTTACAATCCGACGGTCACGATATGTAGTGATCCGACGGTTCACTCTCACCTCGGTATTACCGACACTTGATCCGTGGCTTGACACCCGATTGGTCCATGAGTTCTATTTAAAGCGCATGGAGGGTCATTGTTCGGGTAATCCGTGCATGAGAGAAGCTTATGTAAATTTTCATTCTTTGATTAATAAATTGTCTGTACCCACGTTGGGACAGGCCGTGGACTGTTTCCCTCCTTGCACTCTGAGGGTTTTAACCACGTCAAAAATACTGGTGTATTGATTTGAGATCTGGTTGTGAGCGGTGTCCTTTTGGTATTCTTCTGTGGAACTTACCCTGTAAATTCCTACATGGTATCAGAGCTATTTGAGGGCCGCGTCCGTTGGTGATCCAAATCTGAAGCCGGTAGAACTGCATGCGGCTGTCGTTTCCTAGATCTGCTGTTTCTGACTGCTTTCGGGCCGAGAGGACTGCTCTGTTGCATTCGGAGCATCTGTTTCAGTGAGGAACCCCTTTCGTTTCACGCGAAAAGGTTTCCGGTAGCCCTAGCTGCGTCATTTTTCAGATCGGGAGGTATACAGTGTTTTTTGCAGTTTACTGTCATTTTCTCTCTGCTTATTTCGGTTTCGGTTTATTTAGCCTTTTTTTTTCCCGGATCTATACCTTTCATTTCTGCGTATGCTCTTTGCCCTGCGACTCTGTGCGATCTGGGCAAATCAGAAACAGAAAGAAAGGATTTTTCTCATGCGTATGCTCTTTTCCCTGCACCTTAGTGTGATCTCGGAAAATCAGAAACATTGAGGAAAATATTTAGTTTTTCGGCTAAAAGCTAACTTTGAGATTTTTTTTTAAATTTCTAGTTTTTTGGCTAAAGCTAACTTCGAGCCGTAAGGTTCGTTTTTCTTTGGATATTCGTGTTGGGTTTTGTGTTTTGTGTTTTGTAGGGGAAAAGAGTCTTCCCAAGGCAAGCACGCAAATCGAGGCCCCCCCCCCCTCTCTCTCTCTCTCTCTCTCTCTCTCTCTCTCTCAAATATTTTGTATAGATCAATTGGTTCAAAGACCTTTTAAGAGAGTAGAGGTCTTGGGTTCAAGTCTCCATTTTGTGGGGGCGGATTTTTTCATTCCCGCACATTCGCGCACTTTGCCGGCAACGTCAACAAATTTTTTTCAAAAAGCCATAACTTCTTCATCCGGAAGCCTTTTTCAGAGCCGTTTTTTTTAAAACCGCCTATTTTTTCGAGATCTATCCATTGGAGCACTTACTTTTAGCATCTTCAGCTTCAGTTGTTTTTCAAAAATGGAAAGTCCATGCCAAGTCATTCTTGACAGCACTAACTACTTCCAATGGGTAGCCTACATGGGAGATTTACTTAGAAGTAAAGGTCTCTTCAGAATAGCCACAGACCAAGAGAAGAAACCCAAAGATGAAGACAAGGCCGAAAAATGGGAAAATCGACAAGATCAAGCACGTGGCTTGATAGGAATGTCTGTTTCTCCTGATCTTAGATTCCACATTGCAGAAATTGAAACTCCTCATGAAGCATTAGAAAAACTTGCTAAAGTTTTTGGGATTAAAAATGAAATTAGATCCCATCAACTTGAAAATGAGCTGCTTACTTTGGATCCTAATAATTTTTCTTGCATTGAAGATTTCTTGTCAAAATTCAAGAACCTTAGATATCTCTTGGAAGGTGTTAAAGTTAAGAAAGATGATGGTAACCTTATTTATTCCATCCTCACTAAGTTAGGACCAGCCTACTCTGTATTTGTTTCCACTTTCCATTCTACCAGGGAAGCTTTCATTTGTCAAGGCAAAGACTACAAGCCCCCTTCCTTTGACTCCTTTTGTGATTCCTTAATAAGAGAACAAGAAAAACTCTTACACCTTGGTCTTCTTAATCTTGGAAACTCTTCCACAAAAGCGTTAGCCGCCCAGCAGTATCCAAATTCAAAGAATCCTAAGAAGTCTTATCCTCAAAGGAATGGTCCTAAACCAACTCAGCCTCAAGATGAAAGATCATTTCAGCAATATGATAAGCCAATAAAAACAAATGGAAGAAGACTGATAGACATTGTAACTTTTGTAATCGAGATGGCCACTTAGAATCTAAATGCTTTAAGAAGATGGAAGCCTTGGAAGCCGCAATGAAGAAACATAACATCCATCTGGAGCCTACTTCAACTTCAACTTCCGGAACGGCATTTTCTGCATGTCATCGTCAATCATCTCAGTCTGGTTATGCATTAAATGTATCTTCTTCTTCTTCTCATTCTCATGAGTGGCTCATTGATTCTGGAGCCTCTTGTCACATGGCCAAAAACCAAGCCATGTTTTCTTCTTTAAATGATTGTAACACCAAAAATATATATGTTGGTGATGATAGATCTCTTAATGTTGTAGGGACTGGAACTGTTCATCTAGACAATGGTCAGTTCAATGATGTATTATGTGTTCCAAACTTATCCTGCAACCTTCTATCTGTCTATCAGATAACTCATTCAGGTGAAGGTAAAATTGTTGAATTTTCACCTCATGATGTTGTAATCAAGGATCTAAAAGATCCTAAACAGATTCTAGCTACTGGTCTTGCTGATGATTCCAAAAGGTTGTATAAGTTTCACAACTTTGGGTCATCCCATCTTCCCTCAGTATTTGTTGCTCATAATGATGAAGTGAGCAAACTTTGGCATGAGCGGTATGGTCACTTAAACTATCGCTCCCTTCAGCATCTATGTAAAGAAAACATGGTGACAGGTCTTCCTATGGTATCTTGCAAAGATGGTGTTTGTTCCGGATGTGTACTCGGAAAACATCATCGGGACAGTTTTGACAAACGTGCCTCTTGGCACGCCTCAGCCCCTTTACAGCTTGTGCACAGTGATTTATGTGGTCCTCTTCCTGTTGCTTCATTCTCTGGCTGCAAGTACTTCTTAACTTTCATTGATGATTTCTCTAGACGCACTTGGGTATACTTCTTAAAACTCAAGAGCGAAGTATTTACCACCTTTTTGGCCTTCAAAGCATTCGTTGAAAAACAATCTGGACATCAAATTCTTAAGCTAAGAACTGATAATGGTGGAGAATATGTTAAAAATGCATTCATCACCTTTTGCACCGAAAATGGAATTCAAATGCAACATACTGTTCCATACACTCCACAACAAAATGGTGTAGCTGAAAGGAAAAATCGCACTTTAAAGGAAATGGCTAATTGTATGCTGCAATCTAAAGGACTCAGTCTTAGTTTTTGGGCCGAAGCAATTAATTGTGCAAATTATATAATCAATCGCACTCCTACTAAGGTTCTAGAGAATATCACTCCAGAAGAAGCTTGGAGTTCCATTAAACCAGATGTAAGTCACTTTCGTGTGTTTGGAAGTGAAGCATGGGCCCATATTCCAGATGAAAAGCATAAAGCCTTAGAACCTAAGAGTGAGAAATGTACTTTTGTTGGATATTCTGAAGATGTAAAAGGCTATAGACTTATTCCATTTAAGTCCAAAAATGTTATCATTAGAAGAGATGTAAAATTTGATGAAAATAAATCGGCCTGCGAGCCTAGTCCGGCGGATGTGCCACCTCTTCCCATCTCTTCTATCTTTGAAAACATTTCTTCTTCTGATGATGAAAGCGAGGATGATAATCCTTCCCCACCTTCTCAGGATCCTCAACTTCCAAGATGGGTCCGTGCTACTCGGGATGCAGCAGGTGATCTTGCCGGTGATCCTACAGATCAGCGACGTACACGTTCTCAGTTTGAAAGAGCCTCTTCTTTACTGGCTCAAGCTCCAGTAAATCATGATCCTGACACTTTTGCAGAAGCTTCAGGCCATCCACATTGGGAAACAGCTATGAATGAAGAATATCATTCATTGATGACAAATGATACATGGGATCTTGTTCCTCTACCAAAGGGACGCAAACTTGTTAGATGCAAATGGGTTTACAGAACCAAGTATGGACCAGATGGGAAAGTTGACAAACATAAAGCTCGTCTAGTTGCTAAGGGCTTTTCACAGGTTGAAGGCATTGACTACACTGAAACCTTCTCTCCAGTTGCCAAAATGAACTCTATCCGCCTTGTTCTTTCCCTTGCTGCCTCTTTAAAATGGGAAGTACATCAAATGGATGTTAAATCTGCCTTCTTGCATGGGGACTTGCAGGAAGAAATCTATATGGAACAACCCATTGGCTTCATACAAACAGACTCCAGCCTTGTTTGTCGCCTTAAGAAATCCCTTTATGGCCTCAAGCAAGCTCCTCGAGCTTGGTATGCCAAAATGGATAGCTTTCTTTTAGAATCTGGCTTTTCTAGGTGTCATTCTGACAATACTGTCTACACCAAGAAAGTGGGCAACTCTCTCATCATCCTTGTTCTTTATGTTGATGATCTTATTCTTACTGGTAGTGATCCCAACCTTATAAACCATGTGAAGTCCAACCTTAAAAAGAAATTTGAAATGACAGACTTAGGACACTTACACTATTTTCTCGGTCTTCAAGTCTTGCAATCCCAAGAGGGTATTTTCCTTTCCCAGTCCAAGTATGCTTGTGATATTCTTCGTCATTTTCACATGGAAGACTGTAAGCCAGCCCCTTCTCCCTTTCAGTCTGGAGTCAAACTTTCAGTCTCTTGTACTTCTCCTGAAGTTGATGCTACCTTATACCGTCAACTTGTCGGAAAACTCTTGTATTTAACCCATACTCGTCCTGATCTTTCCTTTGTTGTTGGCCTTGTTGCTCGTTTTATGCAAAACCCCCGTGAAAGTCATTGGAAAGCAGCTAAAAGAATACTTCGTTATGTTCGAGGTACAATACAGTTTGGGATTCATTACAGTGCCAAAGCAGCTCCTCTGTTAGTTGGTTTCACTGATTCTGATTGGGCTGGTGACCTTGATGATCGGAAGTCTACTGCCGGTTATGTCTTCACTCTTGGTTCAGGACCTATTACATGGGCTTGTAAGAAACAGGCTGCCATTTCTCTTTCGTCAGCAGAAGCAGAGTATCGTGGTGCCGTGGAAGCTAGTAAGGAAGCCTTGTGGCTTCGTCAGATCCTATCAGAGTTTGGCTTTGAGCAGCAGCATCCAACCACACTTTGGTGTGATAATCAAAGTGCCATTCAGCTATGCAAAGATCCAGTCCAGCATCAGCGCAGCAAACACATTGAACTACACATGCACTTCATCAGAAAGCTCATTCTTGACCATGTTCTTGAAGTGCAATATTGTCCAACGGATGATCAGGTTGCAGACATCTTCACAAAGGCTCTCACAGAGGCGAAGTTCACTAAACTTCGATATATGCTTGGAGTTCAGGAAGTTGTCACTAAGGGGGGATAGGCTCTAGTGCCTCCTTCCTTCTCCTATTGTGTCATATTTGTAAATCCTTCAATCCTATCCCAAGTTGTTCTTAAGGGGGGATGTTAGGATATTCCGACACATAGGATATAGTTAAGTTCAACTTGGTCTAGTATAGAGTTAGGTTAGAGTTAGGTAAAGTGTGTTTCTTTACCGTTGTACATTTTGTAACTTACAATCCGACGGTCACGATATGTAGTGATCCGACGGTTCACTCTCACCTCGGTATTACCGACACTTGATCCGTGGCTTGACACCCGATTGGTCCATGAGTTCTATTTAAAGCGCATGGAGGGTCATTGTTCGGGTAATCCGTGCATGAGAGAAGCTTATGTAAATTTTCATTCTTTGATTAATAAATTGTCTGTACCCACGTTGGGACAGGCCGTGGACTGTTTCCCTCCTTGCACTCTGAGGGTTTTAACCACGTCAAAAATACTGGTGTATTGATTTGAGATCTGGTTGTGAGCGGTGTCCTTTTGGTATTCTTCTGTGGAACTTACCCTGTAAATTCCTACAGCGTCAACAACGCCGACTTCAACCTCGACTGTCTTCCCCTCCAGAGTGATGGGAAAACGCAGGAGGATATCAAAAGGACATGAATCTCTTCCATTTAAGGCCTTCAAAGTATTAGGAGATTGACCCAACTTCGGGGAACCAACAGCCTTCCAACAAGAAACTGACATGATGTAAGTGGAGACGCCCTCATCAATAATAGTACAGTGAATATTCTTCGAGTTAATTATGATTTGGATGAGGAAAGCAATCTGATGAGGCAATCGTAGTACATGATTGTCAAGATCGAAAGTAATTAAATCTGAATCGGCCGGGTCAATGCCACCAATGGCTGATAACAGAGACTTCCTTTGGGAGGGACAACTCTAGAGGACTTCCAAAGCGGACATAGCTGAAGGGGCTTGGGCTAAGTCCTCAACAATGCTATAGTGTTGCGTGGCACAAGCGTTGGGGTTATAAGAATATTTCCAGAGCACTCCCTTGGGAGGAGGTCAAATGACTGACTCAGTGCTAGGTCGTTCAATATGGAGAGGGCTAGTACTAGATGAAGGAACACTTGAAGGGACTTCAGGTTCCTTTCCGGCGGGTGGAGGATATTCTTTCGATCGAGTACTTATATGAATGGGAATAGTCCCAGCCATGAAAAATTGAGAGCCAAAAGTGGAAGAGGACTGAGGTTGATCGACCACCATTTGGGTTTGTTGAGAGGGAAAAGGCTCTTTGAGCACAACAGGAGTTCCAGGAGTCCCCTTAAGCAAACAACTAACCTTAGACCGTCGAGGATAGTCTTTAGTGTAGTGATCCTCATCACAAATGAGACAAGGGTATTTGGGTTTGCGTTTAGTTCCATCATCAGCCGGAGGCTTAGGAAGGTCCTGCTTTGGTGGATCAGCTTTATTCTTGCCTTTCCCCATTTTCTTACCTTTCAGAGCTTTATCTGCCGCGATGGATTGGACAACATTGACTTCGGAAGTTTTACCAGTATTAGATGTGGCCTGAGAAGCATTTTCACTAGGAGAAGTAGATTTTTGCTTCGCAGGGGTCACGAAAGACTTTTGGGAGGATGAAGTAACGGAACCAATAACTCTGTCGACGGATGGTGTTGACGAAGCTTTAGTAGTTCTGGGTCGTGGAGCGTTAGGAAAGTAATCATATAACATACCGGACTGGGAATAAACCAAGTCGAGATACTAAGCACGCGAGATAGCTTGCTCTTCAGTAACACATGCCCCCATGGCAATATCGGGGGCTATCCGACTAACAAACGAGGTAGTAAACCAGTCAGTCAAAAGCTGATCAGGGATCCAGAACTTAATCAAACTATGATGCCGTCTCCATTCATGAATATTGTCAGAGATGTGTGTCATTGTGTCCTATTTCAAAGACGTAAGGAGGTGTGTTCCCGTTTCATAACGAATTGGTAACTGAAAGTGAGTAAGAAATTCCATTGCAAGTGAATTGAAATCCTGGAAAGTTCCACAAGCAAGCTCAATATACCATTTCGCGGCGGACCCAGTGAGAGTCCGTTGGAAAAGATGGAGGCGGATAGAATGGTCAAGCCATGAGTTAGATGAACACCAGAGGTGATAAGTCAGGACATGCGCTTGAGGATCCTCTCCAGATTTACCATCAAATTTAGGACAATCACCGGGAATTTTGGTCGGAACTGGTGGCCAATACGGATTATGAAGGATCAAATCATTCATGAGCTTGGACACATTAGGCAGTTCCAAGGTTGCCAGGAAAGGTAGTTGAGGATTAAAGGACATCATAGGCTTCTGATAAGAGCCAGCATTAGGGTTCCATCCAGCCCCTTGTTACCCCAATGGGTTTTGACCAGAAGGATTTTTCCCATAAGGGTTTTGTCCATAGGGATCATAAGTATAACTGGACAGTTGACCTGAGTTTTGACCACCAGCAACCCATTGGTTACCAGCTTGACCTGCAAGGGCAACATAGGGCTGCTGGAAATTTTGATAAAGATTAACCTGTGGTTGCTGATAATTTTGATACGAAGCGGCCTGAGGTTTCCTTTGGGGTTGCTGAAGTACTTGGAGACCGTATTGCGGCTAAGCTCCAAACTGCACCTGAGGCCCAGGATGCATTTGATAAGCAGGTTGGGTTTGAAATCCAACTTGAGTTTGGAGACCAGGTTGGGTCTGGAGTCCAGCCTGAGTCTGGAAACTGGGTGGGGCTTGAGAAACAACGAGTGCTTGAGCACCCGGTTGACTAGGAGATGGATTGATTTGACCGGACGGATGTCCTTGCTGAAATTGAGGTTGACCCAACTGGCTAGAAGGCTGGCCTTGTTGGTATTGAGGTTGACCTATTTTCCCAGAAGGTTGAACTTGCTGGGTAATAGATTGACCTTGTTGAAGCTGAGGCTGGCCTGTTTGACCAGAGGGTTGAGCTAGCTAGACAGTAGGTTGGCCTTGCTGGATGTGAGGCTGGCCTACTTGACCAGGGTTGACCTTGCTGAGCAGTGGGTTGGCCTGGCTGGAATTGAGGCTGACCTGGTTGACCAGAAGGTTACCCTAAGTAAACAAAAGAGGAACCTATAAGGGCTGAAGGTTGTCCCTGTAAGGATTGTCCTTGTAGGCCTACAGGTTGCCCTTGATATGGTTGTCCTTGATACGATTGCCCTAGATACTGCTGCCCTTGATACGACTACCCTTGATAGGGTTGCCCTTGATATGGTGGTCCTTGGAAACCGGAAGGCTACCCCTAGCCACCATGGTAGGCAGTATGAGTCCAGGCAACAGATAACGGAATGGAAACATCAACCGTAGGTTGAGGGGGGAGGGACCCAGTATGATAAATATGAGCCCCTCGAGGATAATAATAATGCAACGGATTATGTGGATCCGAGTTCTAAAGAGAAAACGTGTATTGATCATATGTCCACCCTGCCAAAATAGAACCATAAGAGAGTGGAATGCTACCTGTAGGATTTACAACTCCAGATGTCGAGGCTAAAGAACCACCACTAGTGGATTCAACGGAAGGCCCAGTAACAGTGGTAACCACTGAGGACGTAACAACAACACTGACAGTAGGAGCTGTAGAGGCCACACAGATAGCAGGCATTAACGAAATAGACGTGACCGATACATTGTGAATTTGAGGTATGAAAAGTTCTGAGGTCGGGGTTATAGCACGAGACCACATAGAACTCCGATTTAGAGACATGGAGCTCATGATATTAGACAAGGTACGATAGCACAGGGGCAAGGTCACGCCAAGACCCGAGTGAAAGGGGAAACTCTCTATGTAAAGAGGAATTTCTCCACTTGACACAAGGTTCTCTTCACCGGTAACGGGGCTCGTCTCATCCATGTCAAAAGAGGATATTGCAACTGAAACACCAGGGGGAGTAAATGGGAAGTCCTCTTCTGAAGGTTCCCAAAGAGGATTCCAATTGATATCGTAAGGTTCCCCTCCCGGAGCCCGAGAGTCAAGAGGTTGAATACTCGGGATTATAGGAAGGGTATCCTTAATAGCCGATACCTCGGATACCTCAGGAGAGATAGATGATGCAGAGTCTTGGTCACTTGGTAAAGAGGACAGGATCGGTGAGTCCGCCAGGATGACTTAACTAAAAATCCTAGAAAAAGAGATAATCGAGTAGGGTCACAACTCTACACGAATCAAAACACAATTAAGACTAACAGGTAAAATGTCAGTGCAGTCAGATAAATTTTATGACATAGGAACGAAACTTGACCTTTTCATTTTTAAAGAGTCGAGAAAAAGGACAAAAGATGACTCTAGTCACCTTCGAATATTTAATAAGCCTAAAAGGACAAGTGCTCAGATGATCCTTTTCTTTTAAGGAGTCGAAAACGAACAAAAGTGACTACTTTGGAGAACTAGACAAGAGGTTTACCAGAGAAACCGCAAAACTGCATATACACCTTGGTGATCAAATGAAAGAGAAATGACCAAGGATTTTCTGTATGGCAGTCAATCTTCCCTAATGATGTGTTGAGTGCGTTATGGTTCGTAAGGCGGCAGACTCAGCTTCCTATTGATGATAGGATGATAACCTAGTGGGGTCGCCCGATATATACTCGACAGTACGAGGAGTACAAGTCTGTATGGAGCACGTCTCTAGCCTAGACCTCTAGATAAATGTGCGTTAAGCATTGTTAGGTTCATTCAATAGATTTTAAGAGTTAATCTTGGATTAAGTTTCAGTTTTCAGGCCCTACCAAATGTATTTCAACAATTCCTAGAATGCAACTACAATGAGTAAAACATCATTCGTTTCGATGAACAACTACCTAAATGAGGGTAAGGAGTTCATTTCCAAGCGAACACAAGCCAAGACAAGCAAATGCAAGCACTAAGAAACACAATGCATCAATAAACTTATCTCACAACTACTAATGAAAGATTTGATCTTTGCTTTCCAATTTCTCAATCATGAAAATTCAGTAATGCAAATGCGCTTTCACTTTTGTATGCTGTATGAATGAAATATTTTTTATTTTTGGAATTTTAATGAAAACAAAGCAAGTGTAAACCTGGCTGATCCAAACAAATGTAATCTATGTTTTATAGTGTGGAAATCAAAGCAATATGTGAAATTGATTCAATAACCAAACACTAGAGACCAATTAGAAAGAAGACAAGCAATAAAACAGCCTCAAACAAATCAATCAGATGGTCATGGACGAATCTTGGATAGACGAGTAACCCAAACAAACGACTTCTTGAAAAAACCCTAAAAAGAGTTAGGTCACACGGTCTGAAAACACAAGCCTCACTCAATGAAACCAAAGAGAAGGTGTCTTAACCAAAAGCAGCCAAAAAAAGTTGATGAGAGACAATAGACAGCAGGGGACAAGCAACACTGGTTGATTCAGGAGGTCAAGTTGTAAAAAAAAACTTTTACATGAATCGTTGCAGGGCTCTAATTAGCAACCTGAGACGAAAGGAAAATCATCGCAAGCACAAAGCTAGCAACTGGGCGACATCGTCACAAGTGTACACCTGTCTTTTGTGACAGTTTGATTTCAGGAATCCTCGCAACTGTACGATGGGATATCTGTGATGTGTAGGTTAACCAAAGAGGACAGGTGCGACGTCGTCGCAGTTGTTAAGCTATAAACAATGACAATCTCAATTGAGAGAAAAAGCAAAACAAAAACACTTGAAGGACACCAGACTAATCTTTCAGATAGTAAGAGGGACTCCCAAATTGACTTAGGTAACCCAGAATACTGATGGCTCAACCCCAAAACCAGAAGACACTATGTAATTGAAAACAAATCAAGAGCAAACAAGAGACAACACATAAAGTACTCCCCAGTGGAGTCGCCAACTTGTGATGTAGGAAATGTTCTCTCTATCGACAAAGGCAACCCCTCTAGCCCTAGAGTGGGTCTAGTCATAGCAAGACAAAACAATAGCTAATTTCCTTAAATAGTGATTGTTGAAAGAAACTACCTCAAACCGGTGTTCGATGGAGCTTTCGTTGCATCGCTTCAGCTGTCGTTTCCTTCTCCTCATTGAGTAGTTCACCTGAAACAACACAAGAGAACAACAGAACACATAACAGAGTACAACAATGATATATTTACTTACAGAGTCAAGGAATCATAAGCTATCAAGCATATTGTACACAGGACATAGGAAATCACCATTGATTGTATTCAAATGAATAAAATCAAAGCTTACAACCAAGCCTTGATGTCGCAAGCTTCCTTGAAGGGTCCAGCCAGTATGTTTCTTCAAGCATTCACTCTAAAAAAGGGTCTTCCAAGTAGATGATAACTCTCTCTCTTACTCATAAGCACTAATACAAGGCTAAGGAAATCCACAACCAATTGCTAGACTATCAGCAATTCACAGTGCAAACTATCAAACTCACACCAAAGCTAGCTAATTTTCTCAATCCCAAAAAAACTAGTTGATCATAGCAATAGGGAGTGCTTTTATAAGAGGAGGAGCCTCCATAAAATGAGGGAGAGGGAGCTTATCCTCAAGGGAGGTTTCTTGAAAGGTGGAACCACATCCCAGAGGAGGAAAGGCGAACTCCCTTGACCCAACAACTAGTTCTAGAACCACCTAGAAGCATTCTGTTTGAACTAATTCGCCATATCTGGATCGTTGCAAGTCATACACCAGGGCTCAGCAACGATGTCGCAAGGAAGCAGTGTATTGAGAGCCATCGTCGCAAGAAATATCTTGAGGACTTGCGCTGAGCCCTAAAGTTTGACCGTCACAGGGAACAGATGTACCCCTACGACGACATCGCGACGTTATAGTTCATCATAGAGAATTGTCGCAGGTAGAATGGGGTTTACTTGTGACGATGCAGAAAGATGGGTAAAAGGGTCAAACTTCAGGATTAAAGAGCACTTGTTAATCTTCTTGAATGATTAGGAAGATGTGGACACATTTATTTGATGTATGACACAGTGGAGATGTCACTCAGAGACTGACTTTATCCAAGATCAGGGGATATGAGGCCAGTGACAAATTACTGTGTAACACTCATGTAGGCCCCATGCAAAGCAGCGCAACAACTTCTAGCGCAAATGTCCAAATTTGCTAAATGAACTGACTTTTTTGAGCCATGAGGGATGGAAAAGGCTTCTAAAGGTAGATCGATTCTTAGTTGAGCTAACATAGTGACTAAGA
This sequence comes from Pinus tabuliformis, assembly GCA_031772625.1. Classification (NCBI taxonomy): domain Eukaryota; kingdom Viridiplantae; phylum Streptophyta; class Pinopsida; order Pinales; family Pinaceae; genus Pinus; species Pinus tabuliformis. The sequence continues at coordinate 147,529,445 of CM062808.1, read as the reverse complement.
GGATGATGCAATGCCCATGCAGGGGTAGTGTAGAAGTAGTTAGGGAACTCGTAGATGAGCTGCCAAATCAACTGGGATCAGCAGTGTTGAGTGAGGTAATCTCACCAGTATTTCTTGCCAAGTGATTTTCTCTGTAACTGGATTTCTGGGAGGGCATCCAGAGTTGTATTCAAAATACTTCTGCATAATAATAAAAACCTTCAGATCTGCTGCACCAGTTTTCCCGCATTGGGTTTTTCTAGGGACATTTATCCAAAAAATATTGTGTCACTTGTGTGTATCTTTCTCTATTGTTCTGTTATTGTTTTGGGAAAATTAATTAATTAAGTGAAGGTTGCAGTTGTATTAGCTTCGATATTTGTTTTAGGAAGCAGTAAATAATTTTTTTTAGTAATTAACAAATAGGAGAAGTTTAATCAGGTGCTGCAGTAGTAGTTTCGGGTGGGATTCTTGAATTTTCACATGGTATCAGAGTAGTGCAGGTGAAGCAAGAAGAATAGTGCCATAGAACCCAACATTAAGCATAAGAGAGAGATTGAAAATGATGTAGGAGGTAGCAGTTCGAAACCCTAGAGGGTTTGCACAATCCAAGCTGGAGGGCCGAATTTCAAGGCATTCTCTCTTTGAGTAAGTCGACATAGCGAAGGGTTACCAAATCAAAATTGTGTCGTGGCGTAGGGAGTAGCGCTGAGCCTTAGTGTGAGGAAGAGCTAGTGGGACATAGTTTTTATGCAGGCCATTTTGTTGGCCAGAAATACGTCAAAAGAGAAGGAAGAAGCACAGTGAGGGAATTTTTCCTTAGAAGACTTCCCGCCAAGAAGTCTGTTTTCTCATTGGTTGAGCAGCAATAGTGGGAAGCAGAGAGGATATTTTCAACATTTTTTGTAGAGATGGAAACCAGTGGATTGAGGGATCAATATAGGTTGGAAGAAGCATCCAACTATGTCATATGGAAGGCAAGTATGTCATTCTAGATGAGCATGCTCTCAAGACATATGTTGACAACGTGGTGGTTGTGCCTACAGATGCAGATCCATTGAAGAAATACAAGGTTGAGATGGTGAAGGAAAAGAGAATGATCCCCGACAGAGTGAAGGATCATGTTGTTTATCACATCATTAGTAGAGGGACAACTAAAGAGATGTGGGATGCGTTGTCTATGTTGTATTGGGGATCTTCCGAGCAATGGAAGATGTAGCTTCAACAAAAACTGAGATCTGATCAGATGCAGAAGGGGGAGCATGTGGATCCATTCCTCACAAAGCTTTAGGAGACCTGAGATGAGTTATCTATTGTGGGATCAACACCTAAAGACTCATAGTTGGTTAGACTGGCCCTCAATTTTGTCTCAAATGAGTGGTAAGTCTTTGTCAAGTGTATCCTTGGCAGGTTTAGCCGAATTGGGACGAGATGTTGGCATCTCTTAAGAAAGAGGATCTGAGGAGAGATCTAGTCAAGTGTAAGCTTGACAGAAGTAGTAGCAGTGGGTCGAATCCCAAGGAGGAGGAGGATAATAAAACCCTTGCATCGAAGGGTCAACAGGAGCATCAAATACGTAAGAAGGATGTCTCGAACATAAAGTGATTCAAGTGTGGTGAGATGGGTCACTACACAACTCAGTGTCCTCTCTGGAAGAAGGACAAAGATGAGAAGCACAATCTGAAGGCTGCACCTGTAAAGATCACGGAGGAGGATTTCACCATGATAGCCGAGATACCTCTAGGAGGGAGGTGGGATGATTTGGAGCTATAGTTCGAAAGAGCTACAAATGGGCAATCCTTGAGGAGCCCACCTCTTGGATCAATTCCTTGCTACATGAGCCTAGATCAGAAGTAGTAGGATGGAATAGTTTCGAATGGTGCCAAGGAGTGTCAGAGAGATAGTTGCATTGGCTAGGAGTGCCAGAGGCTGAAAAACACAGAGCAGAGTTGGCAATATTGTAGATGGCACAGAGCAGAGGTCAGCAACAGTACAAAATATTCATAGGGTCAGCGTAGATACTAGCAGTAGTCAGGCTCCAACATTCACATGGTATCATACTGAACACGGTTAGTTCAATAATTTGGGATGTTTTTGAATTGTTGATGGAGTAGCAACAATAGTTTCTAGTGGGGTGGCAGTTGGCAGTGCCAGTGCCAGTAGTAGCACAAATGCATAATTTTAGAGGGAGTTGCAATACAAATGCAGTGTTGACAATGGCAGGGTCAGCAGTAGTACATATGCAACATTTGCATAGTAGTTGGTGGATAACATGTTGGACATCATCAACGTAAAGGGAGATGTTATAGAGTAGAGTGATGCTTCAGTAGATTGCATTACTAGAGCACATTCCTCGCTAAGAGGGAGTGTTTATTTCTGGTAGCATTAGATGTGCCCCAAGTCTCAAATTTTGCAGGGAGGCTTGGGCACATGTATTCCAAAGAACCCATAAGGATTTTTGGGAAATTCCACCCAGAAACAGTTTTATTAAAATAATTAATTATTTTGAAAGGGACCCTAAGTCTAAACATAGGAAAATAAAATAATTAAATGGTATTAATATAAACTGTGGGTGTAACTTCTAGAAGAAGACAAGGATCAAGCATAAATGATCTTAGCCATTGATTAGCTTCTAATTTGGGCCGTTTAATATCAACAAGGAGATTATTTAAGGAGACTTGAGGGTCACTTGGAAGACACAAAAAGAGTTTAGAAGTTCAATTTTCTGAAGCAGAGCAACTGCCAGGAGAATTTCGATAGTGAGTTGTTGCAGAGAGGGACAAAGAGAGTTTTGGTTGGAGGATCTTCTCCAGAGCCAAGAATACTTAGCAGAAAGATAGAGAGACACATAGAGGAGGCAACACAAAGGGTAGAGAGGGTGACACAAAGCCAAAAAGGGCTCACGCAGGCCCCACGTAGAGTAGTACAATAACTTTCAGTGCAGAGGTCCAAATTTACTGAAGGAGATGACGTTTCTGAGTCGGGAGGGCTGGAAAAGGCTTCTAAAGGTAGATCAATTTTCAGTTGAGCTGGCACAATGAATTAGATGCTGACACAGTGCCCACATAGGGGCAACACAGAAGTAGCTGGGGAACTCACAGTTCAGTTGTCGGATCAGCCAGGATCAATAGTGTTGAGTGAGGTAATCTCATCAGTATTTCTTGCCAAGTGATTTTCTCTGTAACCGGATTTTCGAGAGGGCATCTAGAGTTGTATTCAAAATACTTCTGCATAATAATAAAAACCCTCAGATCTGCTGCATTGATTTTCCTGCATTGGGTTTTTCTAGGGACAATTGTCTAAAATATACCGTGTCACATGTGTGTATCTTTCTCTATTGTTTTGTTCTTGTTTTGGGAACATTAATTAATTAAGTGAAGGCTGCAGTTGTATCAGCTTCGATATTTTCTGTAGGAAGAAGTAAATAATTTGTTTCATTAATTAACAAATAGGAGAAGTTTAATCAGTTGTTGCAGTAGTAGATAAGGGTGGGATTCTCGAATTTTCACAATGGTCGCAATTAGACCCCTTTCTTTTGCTATGGTGACACTCTCTAGAACAAAGGGCCAATTTATTGTGCTACTCTATCCTAAATAAATGATTAATACTAACCTAAAAAGGGACAATGTATGACATAACAAATTATTAACAAATTTATACAAACTATTGTATTTAAGATGGGATTTAGTAATTCAAATAACAAGGGAAGGAAAATCACATAAGTGCAGTCCTTAAGAAATTTTGTATTTATTTGGGGTAGTAATTTTCTAGATTGATATGCAGACTCAGTTAGACACCCGAAAAATTTGGGCTCCTGATTAAAAGAGCTTTTCAATTATTATAATTTTTTATTTGTAAAGTTTATTTGCATGCAATATTCTAAACTACTTTTGTAATGAAATTGAAATTATGTCATGAATGATAGAAAATATGTAGGCTATCGTTTGAATATTAGAAAATGAAAAATCGATATACTTAAAGCTTTAGAATAAATCTTAATTATCTAAATATCTCAATAAATCATTTCACTTTTCGTTTCAAAATAAAATAATAAAACATAATTAAATATTTAGTTTTAGGATAAATGAATGAAAACTACGATATCAAATACCAATTATGCATATAAATAAATTATAAATACCTATCCCTGGATGTGGGTGATTAATTGGAATTTAATGGAGATTAGACATGAGGACAGAAGACGGCCGAGACACATGGCCAACCGCGTCCCCATCCACGCCAATTTATGGCGATCCACCGTCAACCTGCAGGCACAATTAAGCTAGTGCTCAGGTCGAGACGCTCGCGGCAGACTTAAAGCTATGGCTTCTGCAAGCCTGAACTCCTTCTCCCCTTCCCCACTCAATTGCTCTTGCCCCCCTGATACTGCAGAGCTGAGCTCTCGCATGACAACAGGGAGGCGTTGTTGGCTTCTCAGCTGTGTTGATTTGGGGAATGGCTTCCATTTCTCCCATACTGCTTATTATGCTCTGAATTCTTCATAGAATACCATTATTCCTCACCTGAATAGCCCTATCAACTCCAACGTAAACTCTGCCTCACCCTCTATAATCAGTGCTAATACTATTGTCATCTTGGCCCACACCATTTCCATCCATCCTCACTGGAGAACCATGATGCATCTTTGCCACCAAATGCACAACAAGAGAGGCAGCAGCCACGGCTGAAACATTCCCACCCCTATATCGCCTCCCCCTGAGCTGACATCCCCTTCTTCCTCCCCTTCATCTTCTCCATCCAGAGGTCATTTTTCTGGTAGATATTCCACCACCCATAGTGGAAGAGGTCGTGCCCAAGCCTATGGTGCGAGCAGAAGTAATGTAGTAACTCAAACGACTAACTCCCCTGCCCCCTCTCATCTGTCGCACCATTCGACCCAACTCCACTTCCACAATACCTTGAATCAAAATGTTATCATTGCCACTGTCACAATGGCTTTCAGTGAAGAAACTCGACCGCAGGATGAGTAGGATGCTCAGACCCATGACCTAGTCCCAGAGATAAAGGATAACAGCACACAGAAGAAGGCAAAGGAGAAGCAAGCCATCAAAGGACGGAAACACTCGAACAGTAGGTCTACTTCGCCTGGTCACAAATATGGCCATGACAGCACTCCGCAGGGTGAGGACATCTCTGGCGGAAAGCATGCAGATGAAGGTAGTTTGGGTGGCATGCAAGTAGAAGGGGGCATCCCTGGTGGCACGTCTGCAGCGGTGGAGGACCGAGATGAGTACAGATGTCTCATTGTGGAAGAGCCTCCACCAAGTGACACCTGCCCATGAGGATCCATGCAGCCCGCTATTCAAGACACCAGGTTTCTTTTTCGATGATTCATGGGGTTTTTTAAATGATTTTTCAAACTATGTGGTTAATTTTGGTAAAATTACTGTTTATGTTGGTTTTGAACTGGGACCCTTGCATGGGCATCGTTTTTGGGTTTATTTGGACTGGTTTCCCCTCAAAGGGTAGTCCTGTTTAAGTTTTTATTGACTAATCATGACATAACTCTGTTTTGTACCGCAGAGGCCAGAGCCTCGTTATATTTTTACTATTTTTTTAATAGAATTAGCATTACTTAGAAAAAAAATATATAAATACCTACGATTTTCAAAACATGGATATCTTCGACAAATCAACTCCCGAGGTCTTAAAAATTTGACTCCAACTCTAATTTAAAATATCAATTTCATTAAAGTACAAAAGATTTCCAACCCCTTCTCCAAAAAAGAGAGCTATATAAATAGTGAAATTTCAATATGAGATAACATTTGTTTTCTGAATATAGAAAATCATTGTATCTCATATGTGGATTTGTTTACCAAAAAAAGGAATAAAAATATATCGTTGATCTAACATATATAGTCTCTTTTCTTTGTCAGTCTCTATTCTTCCTCCATCTATTGTGTGGATGGTTTTGAGTTATATGTTGTTTGAGTGGGAACCATTTATTTCTCCTTATCTTTGATGAATTGGGACCATTGACTATATCTTTTGGATAATTGAGGTAAATAAATGGGTACGGTGATTTTTAGATTGATTTGGCCTTGACCAACGCGCCTTTCAATGTACCTTTTCTTTCGCTTATAACCAAGGGATGTCACATGGACTTCTTAGATTTAATTTTGCAATACAAAAAATTCTAGGTCAACTTTATCTAATTCCTTTTCTAATTTCTCCATAAAACACTTTGTAGCTATAGGTTTTAACCCCATACAAAAATTACCTACATATGAATTCTAAAAACAGAAAATTAACAATGGTGAGATCATAAAACATAAAATAGATATACACATATTTTCCCTTGGATCCCAAAACCGGGACTACCAGATTTATTTTTCATTATATTCCTTTCAATGTTACAGTACATATATACATGCCTAAGCATCCATAAACCTCAATCTGTTAACCCTGGATTAGAACGTTGTTGGCTACGTGGGGCCTGACCCAAGTTCAGCAGTGAGTTTAGCCAAGAAAATCCCGGTACTACCGGCCCTTTCGGCAACAGTCCACGATGCGCAGACTAAGGTCTCACTCGAGGTGGTATGGGAGGGTGTTGGAACTAGGTTTCCTCACCCTAGGGATGTCTTGATGAATTCTGGGAAGTTCGTGAACTGATCCTATGTACTTGCGCTACTCCGTGCAACCGTCTGTCCTTCGCAGCTTGTGCGACTGCTTTCGTGCAGCTCTATAAAGAGCGCGAAGAGGTGCTATCTAGATCCTTTATCCTTACTATTCTATTATTATATATCTTAACTTAATTGCATATACCCAATATTCTCATTAATCATTCAACATTCATAGCAAGTGCGCGCAATCATAAAACTGTAAAGAGATGCATAAAGATAATAGGAGCATCAACACACAGTATTTCAGAATCAACTTATCTTTTATTAACTCTCTGTCCAAGTACAATCCCAACTCCACCCTACGCACTCAGCTGCAGGGGTCCACGCACACAGCTACAGAATCTACCAGGCCTCTGCACACACAATTGCAGAGCCTCTCCCTACTACTACAACCCAAGACTCGGACTTACAGACTCAGAGCGAATTCCTCATCCAAAAACCCTTATTACTTCTCAAAGATAATACTGACTTTTACACTTAGAGCCTCGCTCTATTTATACAATCCCATGGTCCGCAGACCATGGGTAGGCTGACACATTCTATATTAAGTTACATTATTTTAGGGCGGACAACCCTAGACTCTCACGCTCCGCGCCTGCATTTTGCAGGGTCTTTACATTACATTGACCAAAACTCGGGATTTAAGCCCAAAAACTTGTTATGGGGGGATCCGCTGCCCAACGGGCCCCCAACACAATCATCGTGACTCGTCCCAAGTCACTCGGCTGGTGCAATGATCTTTGTGCAGAGTCCATACAGTAACTTTTGTGCTTCGCTTACGTCTGCAAGACATTCTTCCACTGTCCGCTATATCAGTTGTGCACGAATCTCCGATGCATTATTGCCAGGGGCACCTTCTTGTCTTAGCGCATATGTACCCTACATCTGTGCTAACTTCCCCTCGATCATGGCAGTGACCGTGAATGCTTCCTCGAGCCAAGGTTGGATGCGCACTTTAATCACTGCTTCTTTCTGGCGTGTGGCATCCACCTGTTCCTTTAGAGCTTGGGCCTCCTTCATCTTGGCAAGTCACTGAGTAAGGGCAACCATCTGTGCGGTCCCCCTGATATTGTCATATGCTTGTTGTAACTGCCATGCTTCTGTCTCCAGACGTTGTATGGTTGGATCTTCCTGCAGTGAGGTGAGCATGAAGAGGGACTGATCCAACAATCCCGTGCAGTCCTGTACAGCGTGCTCTATTACTTCCAACCCTAATTGAATGGTGTGGTTGCGCTACTCTCTAACTTCCGGGGGTGTAGAGGGCTGCACCTTCAGCCGTAGCTCAGCAATCTGCAGGTTCAGCTCCAACTGAACCTTCGCGACCTCCTCCTGGGCCTTGCAAACTCCAGCCACTAGTTGGTGAATCTTTTTTGCTATTGGGAGTACTGCCGGTATGGCCAACTCTAGTATGCTGCTATAGGCCTCCTCCATGGCCTGTTCCAATCCCTGGGTTTGTGCGACCAGGTTGTCATGCTGCAGGCTGAGCTGTTCTAAATTTAACTTCTGCTCACTCAAGACTTGGAGGGCGCGGCCCTCCCTAGCGTGAAGCTCAGCAGTTACCCCATCCTGTAGTTGGTATAGGGTTTCTCTGGGAAGGGCGGCCAAATTCAACCCCCAGCCCTTCATTTGACTTTCTGTGGCCCCGTCGCCCTCGACAGCTGCTAAGACTGCACCTTTTGGTAATACAAAAGTGTTCGTGGTGTGAGCGCGCAACATCGGCTAGGCCTCGGATGTATCTCCCGCAATGTGTGGTGCCATCATTCCTAGGGGTCACACCTGTAATGCCTATAACTACGCTCTGAGCACCCCAAACACAATTGTCTACTTCATCATTAATTCTTCAAAAGCATCCTTAGTGACATTGCAAATTGTTTCGCCAATGTCAAGAAGGTCTCCCTTGGTGAGCTAGATTGGGTCGGTGGAGGTCTTTGTTGCCTTTGTCTTTTTCCACGAGGCTGGCTTCTCATGGATGCGTGACCTCTTGAGTTGGGTTGATTTGGGTGCAGGGTCCATGCGTTCCTATGTCTCAGCGTCCCCCTGTATGTCTTGCTCTGTGGCCATTTCCTAGCCTTCCTTGGTCTCTTTGGTGGGCGCGATTATGGTGTCTTCCATTTGCACTGCCGCTGCTACCTCAGCCGCCTTCTGCTACGTGGCAGCTTCTTGTTCTTGGCACCTTCTCTCCACTAACTGCGTGATGCACAGCTTGGTATCCTTCTTTCGCTACTGTGCTGCGATCTTTTCCATTTCTATCAAGTCTGGGGTGTGCCACTCCGAAGGCCAGGACTCCATTACCGCAACGATCACATCATCCGCTGTGATGAACGGGAGCTTCACCCATGTTCGTGCGGGATCTTTGTGCGGCTGGATATACAGGTTATGCATATCCACCTTGAATTCTGTCACGCTCTATAAGCTATTATGAATTATAGGGGACAAGCGTGGCCTACGGTTGATCCATGTCCATATGCTCACCTCTACGAACACCCAAAACACCTTTATCTCATGAATCCTTGTCGCATATTTCGTTGCCTAGAGCGAGGTGTACCTCACGGCTTCGGGTAGGTCACCTTCAACTGTGGGAAACTGGCTCTCTTCCAACAGCTCCCCTACAACCAACAGGATGGATAAGAGCAACAATGCATAGTGGAAGGCCTTACCCTTGCTCCTGGGCCTCTCTACAGTTTGTCAAAAACTCGTCACAGAGGAACTGCGCCTAGTTGAACTGGACCCCCTCTGCGCACTTCTCTGCTAACGCGATTACAGATGCTGGCACTTCGTCAGCACGTCATTTCCTCATTAGCTTGCTGACCAGCAGCTGGGTGGCTACATGCACCCCTTGGTCATTGATGCTTGCTATTACGTACCCTCGCTTCCTCTTCTCCAGCTTATATTCGACCTTCATAGCTTCTGCGAGGGCCAAATCGCTGCTCTTTCCTGCTATGGCTGCGGGGTCGTTTCCTTTGATGGGAAGCCGAGAAATCCAATGAATTAAATCAGCCATGATGGGAATCAGCTCCGCTAGCCAAAGATACCCATCATGTACTAGGCATAGCAGCTGTCGAATGACAAAAATTGTGATGGGCACACGGTGATAGTGGGGTATCCATTGCAGATGGAGTAACCCTGCCCTCTCCACACCGCGTAACCATTTCTGCTTTAGTAATTTCTCTGTGGCCAACTGTGGGAACTTCTCGTTGTCCGCAAGGTCCCAATCTTCAAACTTCATATTAGGTAATCGTCCCATCAGCAGACCTTCAAACCTTATTTCATCCAGCAGGAGCAGGGTCTGGAGTGCACTCTTCGTGGCCTCCAGGTCCTTCGGTATCTTGGCTTTCCCCTTCCACAGGGGGATGTAGGGGGGTAATTTTATCACCGAAGGCACTTGGGAGACATTCTCCGCCTCATCGTCCTGCACTTCAATTTTGGTGATCAGAGCTTGCAAATCTTCCTCCTCCTCCTCTGTTTCAAGGGTGACAACTTTGCCCTTCTCTGCCATTGACAATTTACTAAACCATGGGTTCCATGGTGATACCCAGACTGGCCCCATTGTTTTCTTATATTTCTATGGTCACGACATGTGTGGTGACTTAGGAACTTCTAGTGTAGCTGCCGCCTCTCTAGGCTCCTCCTGGACATATGGGGCTCCGGGGTAACTTCCGCGAATAACACTCTTGTTCTTGCAGCCGTCATCGTGTTTGCAGTTGAGGGTGGTAAGACTACACGGTGCTCAGCGCACTGTACTTGCTCAAATCTCAAACAACCAAGTGTTGCCCCGTGGCTAGCCCTGATGGTTTTATAACAGCTTTTGAATTTGAATTCGACCCTTCCCCCCACTTCTGAGTCATTAATTCCCTTTTGGCGGCAGATCATCCCAAATCTAGCTCTTAATTCGTATCTTAAATGCCCGTCGCCCGATCCCTTTTGTCTTAAATTGGACCTCTTGTCATGAACAGTAACACCAACGGTCACCTCCCAGCCTATCCGTGTAGCAACGTGGCTCCCTATGCGTGGCCATGACCCCTGTGACATACCGATCCTGTGCGCAACCTCCTTGTCACACAACTCCCATACAAACTCTTTTATAGTCCCATGCTCTCTTTCAACTGCTTGCAGCACTAAGACTGTGCTTCCTACAAATAGTCAGGTGGTCGCACCCATGGTGCGAGTCTTCAAGTCACCTTTCAACCCGGTCTGCGGGCCTCCCTTAGTTACCCTTGTGCGAGTCAGCGACTCATGTCCTTCCTTATGCGGTGCGCTCCCTTGGTTACTTTGTTTGATAAGGTGTGGTTGCAGCCATGGTAGCAGAGCTAGAAATTCTCGGTGACACTCTTCTAATGCGATGGTATGGATACCCGTATCTTGTCCTGTCCTTCCATCGACGTGACATGTTTGCGCGATTTTGGTCTCCAGGTTTTTGATATCCGTGTCCATTAATATGCTTTTCGGCTTCAGTCGTACCCAATCTTCTTCGAGTTCACGAAGCTCAATGTTCCCTCACCGAATGGCTTCTTGAATCTGCATATGTTCGTCCTTGCGCGGCTGCATACTTTCTTTGCTCTGGTCCTCACGTGTTGTGCCAATTATGGGAGTTATTGCGTGAGGATTCTTTCCCAAAGCTACGGTCTCGACTCTTCTCGTCATTTCTGGAATCATTCCCACACTCAGGTTCTTGTGCATGGCCCCATAGGCCCATCAGACTGCTGGCACGCGTAGGTCCCAATCAGTTCGTTCTGCCTGGTAAACTTTGTTCATGATTCTGCATAACTTTGTGAATGCCCTAATGTGGACTATTTGTGGCATGCATCGCTTTTCCTACTACCGCGTCGGGTTCTGATTTTCGATCCTTAGTCTGGGATGTGCTTGCATAGCACACGTCTACACCCATTGACACAGGTGGGCGCACAGGCTGCTTCATCCTAGCTGCCTAGCTCTCGTTTGATGCTAGGGACTTTCAAACCGTAAGCACATCCGTCTTATACATTTGCGCCAATTTCCAATAGTCTTTTGATGTGTACTCCACCATTATGTAGGTGTTGCACACAACACCCATTCCAGCATACCATATTACTGTTGTTCCGATACTGCGCTTTCAAATTTGTCCAAGAATTCATCCACCGTTGTTACTCCATCATATGTCAGTTGTTCCCTTGCCTCTGTTGTCACGCAACATAGGGATCTAATCATCATGTTGCAATTCAACGTTGTCACTTCATGCAACCAATTCTGCCAATGTTCTACTTCCTCGTCTGAATCCGAAGTGTAGGAACTATCGCGCTCCCATGAGATTCTCCCATCTCAGTCGGGTTCACCCAATCCTAGTCTTGTGCCGTTATCTGGTAAATGCAATCTAGCTCATCGTCGCTGTCATCATCACACATAGGTTCAGTGTAGCGTGCTCCTTCGGCTGGATCTAGTGGAACTACTACGCGTAGAGACTTTTTCTCGAATATCATCTTCCACTTCTTCAAGTTGATGACGCCATTCATATCAGTGGCCTAGTCTATTCCTAACAACGTGGGATAAGGATTGTTGTCATCAACAATCTCTATTACTTCAAAGTTCGTCTGCGTGCTCGCGCCTTTGATATCAACTATTACCCCTTGCAACCTCCCCATGGGAAAAATCTTCTATTGGTTTGCCATTCATAATTGAATAGGGGACCATTGTAACATGGGCCTGCCCATGCATTCCCATGTCTGCTTTGGTAACACATTCGCGTCCGAACCTAGGTCTAGGATTACCTGATCCATTTCATACTCGCCAATCTGTGCCATCAATCTCATTTCCCTCCCGGTGCACAATGCATGCTTTCCCAGTTTCCAGACTACGTGCAGCTCCCCTGACCCTGTGCACCTGGTGATCAACTCCTGTAGTCCCTTGACTACCTTATTATCATGTAGCAGCTTCATGTATGTCTCTAAAAAGGTAGTAAGCATAGAAGGATCCATTCCTGGCTCTGGTTGATCCTTACTACCTAAAGTAGAGGCCTTTGTGAAGCTCTTCTTAGCTTCCATAAATGTCTCCTTTGCACGTTCTAAGTCAAATTCAGGTTCCTTTGTAGGAGCCTTGCGAACCCATGTATCTTCCTCGGGCTACTTCCCCTTATCTTCCCCTGTGGTCACACCGCTTCTGAGCACTATATTTACATTTGGGTCTTCTTTGCGCGGTTTGGACCTCATCATTTGAATATTTTGAGTCGGAGTAGGATGGAGTACCCCTTTCTCGCGCATCTGTGCAATCAGCATCGGACAACCTACCATTTCATGATCAAATTGAGCACAGTATGAACAGGATACTCTCGTTGGGTTGGTACAATTGCGAGCGTAGTAACCTGGTCCTCCATAATTGTAACAGATTAACTATCTATGGCCCCTTCTTGGCCCCATTCCTCCTCGTCCCTAACCTCGACCCTAAAATTTAGTGCATGCCATCCCCGCGGCTGGGTCGAGGCCTCGCATTTCTGTCTGCATTCTATAGGCTGGGGTCCACTCCATCATCAACTCGTAGCTGTGACAAGTACGCTCGTCATGGCCCGCCAATATACAAAAATTACAAAACAGTTGTTGGGGAGTCTGTGTATACTTCTACAACAAATGATAGTTATTTGTCATGTGCTTTCCCCCTATCTGACAGATCGCGCACCATAGCACGGGTGCCGCACTTGGCCTTGCCTGTGCCTCTGGTCTCAACGGCATTGGTCCCCTTCCTGCCAAGTAGTTCGCGAATACTGGACAGTGGTCTTTGTCATGGCCCTGGCCTTTGCATTTTATGCACCACACTTCCTCGCGTGCCTCCGGCCACGGTGCCCTATCCTGCTTCAAGCTCTACATTTCTAGGCAGAGATTATGTAGCTACATGTGGATTTGTTGAACTCCCAGCCCCAGATCTTGTATCGGTGTTTCATGCAACCTCATCGCCATTTCCAATGCTTCGGCTTGGGTTGAAAGCTTCTACTGTGATAGCGTCGTCCTCAGGTGTGGTGTCAAAGAGGCCACAAATCATGCGCGGTGCTGCACATCCATTAGCATCATGTTAGCCTTGCGGATCGTACTCTTCATTCGCTGATCTAGATCCCAGGGGGTCTCGCCTAGAAGCATCATGATCTCTTTAAATTCGATGATTGACTGTGTTTCTGATTTCGGCTAGCTAAATTCTCTGTTCAGTGCATTCTGGATCTCTGTTATTCTTGCATTTGGGTGATCATTGGAATGCTTGATATACCATGTCAACACGTGATCCTACAACGCGCTCACCAATGTAGCCTTATTAATGTTGTTGTTTGTGACCCCTTGTGCTTCCCACACTACTCTTACCATGAACCAGAACTGATCCGGATCCTCATTTCCTACTCCTCTGAATATGGGTAGCTTGATCGTGCTCGCCATGCTGAACTGCGGTGTTGGTGGAGGTGGGGCAGGTGAATATCTAGGTGAAGGAGGTGACATGGGTGGTGGCGTAAGTGGAGGTGGTAACTGCAGAATGCGCTGCCTTATTAAACTGACCGCACTTCTCGAAGAGACTCGAGCGAGCTCTTCCTCGCTTTCTCACGAAGGTGAAATCAAGGGACTGTTTCCTCATTCCCTGCTACCTTTGTAGATCCTTCTGCTCCCCGTCATTCCAAACATTAATGTATTCACATCACCTATTTTTCACATAACAGAATTTTAATCTAGGTATTCAGGGATTTAATCTACCTACCTCGCGGTCCCTTGAGAAAATGTCACTTTGCTTCGTTGTAGCTCATGGTTGTGTCTATTGCAAACTCAGTGATAAACCCCCTATTATTCGGTCGATCCAATGGTCCACAGCCCGCGCGATCTTATCTTCTGATGTCTCTAGTCTGCGCACTAATTCTGGAGTCCACACTATCAGTTGATCGAGCTTATACCTTCCCTGGCTGTCAGCTAACCTCGTGATCCACTCATACAGTTCAGAAGGGAAGGATGCGAAGAAGATCTCGTGGATTTCCGTATATACGTAGTGATCTAGCCACCTCTTCTCAGATATCTGTGGAGTTCTGTTTTCCTATGTCATGAACTCGTGAAGCTTCTTGTCCAACCACTCTTCAATTTCCTCCTTTTTGGGGTTCCAATTGCACAACATCAGACATCCCTTAGGCAGATCTCGGTCCTGGCAACGGAACCATTTGTTGGCTATGTGGGGACTGACCTAGGTTCAACAATGAGCTTAGCCAATCAAATCCTGGTACTACTGGCCCTTTCGGCAATAGTCCGCAGTACGCGGACTAAGGTCTCACACAAGGTAGTATGGGAGGGTGCTGGAACCAGGTTTCCGCACCCTAAGGATGTCTTGATGAAGTCTAGGAAGTTTGCAAACTGATCCTGCGCACTTGCACTGCTCCGCACAACCATCTGTCCTTTGCATCTTGTGCAACTGCTTTCACGCAACTCTATAAAGAGTGCGAAGAGGTGCTATCTAGATCCTTTATCCTTACTATGCTATTATTATAGATCTTAACTTAATTTCATATACCCAATATTCTCATTAATCATTCAACATTCATAGCAAGTGCGCACAATCATAAAACCGTAAAGAGATGCATAAACATAACAGGAGCATAAACACAATATTTCAGAATCAACTTATCTTTTATTAATTCTATGTCCAAGTACAATCCCAACTCCACCCTGTTCACTCAGCTGTAGGGGTCCGTGCACACAGCTGCAGACTCTACCAGGCCTCTGCGCACATAGCTGCAGAGCCTCTCCCTACTACTACAACCCAAGACTCGAACTTACAGACTCAGAGTGAATTCGTCATCCAAAAACCCTTGTTACTTCTCAAAGCTGAGACTGACTTTTACACTTAGAGCCTCTCTCTATTTATACAATCCCATGGTCCACGGACCATGGGTAGGCTGACACATTCTATATTAAATTACATTATTTTAGGGTGGACAACCCTAGACTCTCACACTCCGCACCCGCATTTTGCAGGGTCTTTACATTACATTGACTAAAACTCGGGCTTTAAGCCCCAAAACTTTCTATGGGGGGATCTAATGCCCAACAAATGTAACCATAATTCCCTTGACCGGAGATACAAAATACCCTGGGAATAAAACCATCATGCCCAAAACCATGTACAAGAACCATGCACAAAACCATAGGTAGGTTCACCCACCTAATATAGGGTCCAAATTTTTTTTCTCTCTGGCGCTACCCCTGACCTCGTAGAGGGGGGCTACCACCCCCTTCAAATCCCTCAGCAGGGGGGGCTATTGCCGCCCCACTTCTCCCGACACAACGAAGGGGGGGCTTGTTGCCCCCCATTTAACCCCCTGGCTTCACTACTAGGGTTAGTCGTGGAAATAATATAACACACACCCAACAGTAGCATCTGTTGTAACTGAAATGTTTCTCGAGGAATAAATAACCCCATATATTAAAGAGATGAAAAATTGCATCATTGAAGCTACAATGCACATCTTGGTAGTTACATGAGCCATGACATGAATGAAACTTAGATTATATAGACCAACATTGAATCTTGTATGAAGAAAGTCCCAAAATAGTGATTGCATAACTATGAGAAATGAATCTACCACATTAAGCTTTTAAGATGACTGATTAACACTTCATAAATAACCATCTTCTCTAAAGGTTTTCTTTAATAGTGAATCCTCTGAAAGCCATATCTTGCCATTGTTCCTAGTCAACTTCCTCATATGCCTTTGCCATGTCTTGAAGGGTAGGATATGAGAGTCTTTCCAGTAGCCCATTATATATGAACTTGTTGGGTAATTTAATTGTTATTTAAATTACTTGTCATTAAATTGTCGAACCCGGGGTTAGTGAACTTGCAAAGTATACTTGCAAAATATATGATAGAAATAAACTTTCAATTTAAGAGTAAATTAACCTATTGAAATGATGGCAAACCTATTCATGAAAAATGTCTAAGATGAGTATGCACAAACTTTATTTTTCAAAAGCCTCAAATTTGGAACTTGGAAATAAATATTTTAATCTATGAAATTGAGATGACAATTGACATGAAAGTAAACTTACTATATTGACATGAAAATAAACCTACTCTAGTGATATCAAAGTAAATTTATCTTACCAACAAGAAATTAAATCTATTCTAATGACTTGAAAGTAAATTTAATCTAGAAAGCAACAAATCCTATACTAAGAAATCATTGAATTCTTAAACTATGAAATTTAAATAAAACCTATTCTGAAAGTAGTGAGAGATCAATTGAAACTACTAATGTGTGCATTGTAAAATTAGAACCATTCATGAGTATCTATCAAACAAATTGAAAAACAATGAATCTATGAAATGAGAGCAATAACTTAACCTGCAAAAGAACATAAAAGGAATGAGCATGAAAGAATGCAAACAATGCATCTAACAAAAGACTTAAAATGAACATAAAGGAACTAAAAAAATAAAACATTAGAATATATCTCATACTCATTAGGTGGTCATCCCAAAGTGCATGAGAGGTGGAAAGTTGAGAAAACTCTTCATCAAACACCAAATGAAGGCACAACCATATTAAAGTGAACTATAATGGTATTAATTACATCAATCATAAACAAAGTGCCAATCCTTAACATCAAAACTCTACAATGAAGCATGAGCATAACTCCCAAACGTTTCACACCATTTGAGAGGAGTAGGCACTCCTATTTATACAAAAACTAATATAACTAATTCATAAATGTAGATCCACAAAACTCTCCTAAATCCACAAATATCTCATGTGGTTGCAACCATGTGTTGACATCTATCAATTAGCATCTTCTCATATCCTCTCACAAATCTCTCATAACTTTGATAAGAGACACTTATGAAGACTCCCATGATTCTTCTCTAAGAAATGTGTTTGATCAATGATCCCAAATCTTCCTCAAATCTTCAAGAGTTTGAAGATGAAATTCGAATTTGAGTCTTGGAGGCTAAACAGGACTTTCTTGGAATCTTCAAATATGGCTACACATGTCACAAAACTCATCCAAATTTTATATATAAGTGAGTATATGTTATTTTTCTAATATTTAACCATAAATTCACTTAAAATACCAAAATAAATGTATTGGAAAATAATGTGTCTAAACCCATATATAATTATGAAGATGGTCTTAGTGCATGGTTATGGAGTTGCGAAATATGGTAAATTTAGAAGCAAACTCAAAGAAAATAGAGTGAAATGAATGACATTTTGGAGACCCAACAGAACTTTAAAAGATATTCCCAATAATTTCTTTAAAACTTACTTGGAATTTCATCCAACTAAGCCCCTTGAATGAAGGTCCTTAGAATCATATTTTTTAAAATTTTCTCCATAAAAATTTAAGAAAAACTTTGGAATTTTTTGGAGTTAAATAGCCTACTATACATTCCTCTCATATAGGTTGTAAATACTCATCTTCATTTAGGCATCCTACATTGCATCATTTTATATCATTGTTAAAATCCTACGTCTATTTCATGGAAAGGTTTATTGTCTAAGATGGAGCATATATGTTATAGTATTAAGTGTTCACAAATCATGAATGGAAAAGAAAACTTGGCATGGGCATGAGAAAAATGGAAAACATCAACCAAAACTAAAATGGGAATTCATAAAGTCCCTCAAGGGCAGTTCGGTTGGAAATCGTTGTGATATGGAGTCTTTGTGAATTATGTGGTTCGAGGTTCAAATCCCCTTGACTATACATGTGGGATGTGTTGGGACATGCAGGAGTTCAACTAGAGGTATAATGGTAGCGATTGGAATTGGCCTTGTGTCATGTGAGTACGAGCCCGGCCCAGTTGTCGATTCCCCAAGATACAAATAAAAGGAGCATTCATAAAGTTCCACACACTTGCAATTTTAGTAGTTCATAAGTTGTTGGCATTAGAGAAATTTTGTAGTAAAAAATGGGCCTAAAAATAAAAATGTACAACCAAAATCAACTTTATAAGAACCAATAGGATTCAACATGATGATGTAAACCATGGAAGATGATTGATCATTTCTGGAGTAAAAAGGTAAAAAGATTAAGAGATTAATTTTTTTCAACTAATATTTTCAACTTATCTCCATACAATTTTACTCAAATTTTGAGTGGGATAACTTGTTGGATGCATAATTTAATTCCCCATCCAAGGATTACTTATGTTGCATACTTTCGTTGGGCCCTGCTACACGAAAATTGAGAAATACATGAAAAAACATTATTACAATCACGTTTTTTCATGTATTTCTCAATTTTCGTGTAGGATGTTGCATAAAAAGTATGCAACATGGGTAGTACTTGGATGAAGAATTAAATTATACATCCAAAGAATGCTCCCACTCAACATTTGAGTAAAACCATAGAGAGATAAGTAGAAAATACAAGTTGAAAAATGTAGTTTTTTCGTTTTTCTCTCTAAAATTTGATGATGTAATCTAATCTTATTTTATAATTTCCACTATTATTTTATAATATTCCTTAGGAGGCCCATTTTAGACATCAAAATTTCTCTAATGTAATCATCATTGATCACATTTAAAAATATGTGTGGTATTACTTTCATTTTTTTCTCTCTTTTAAAATTAGAAGTATGCAAAGGAGTTGATCAACGACATAAGATAAAATCATCAAGATGTCATGAATTACTCCTCCATTAACCGACTTATTCTTGTGAAATTGTTACTACATGGAAACTAAATTATGGAAATATGTCAATATTTGTGATGACCTTAAACCCATTGCTTGTCATAATAATGCATGTACCATCATGGTATCGAATGTTACATCAAAATCTCATTGATCAACAACTTATCACAAGATGTTGTGCACTCTCCACTATTAAAAGTGGTCATTTTATAATCCTTTAATTTGGGTCCTCCTCTCATGCATTGGGTATTCTTTTGGATGAGATGGAAAAATAATAGAAGGCATGCTCAAATTGAGTAGAAATGGTTAGGTTTTGACCACTCAATGGTCCACAATTTCCAGTTTCAATAATAACTCGTCATTGGTCCACAATTTCTAGTTTCATTAATAACTCTCTTATCTACTTTCCATGTAGTAGATAGAGGCTCCCATAGTTATCTTATCTGAAAATGAGCCTTTATGCCTATCTCTAGGGTGTCTCTAAATAACTCACCTATAATCCTTAATTAAATATCTTTGCAATAAAAACTTACATTTTACTTCTTTAAACAACATCCAAATCAATAAAAAGAAGATCAATATCCTAGCATCATTCACTAGATCTACACAACCATACCTTTTATTTTACAATGTCCTTCTATAATGCAAGCCTTAACACTATTATATAAAATCAATTAACACAAAAAATATTGAATGCTTAGACTTTATAAAACCTTTTAATATTAACCTCAATCCCAAAATAATCTCTTAGACTAGAGTTGAACGAAGGGTTTCCACTAGCACTTTTATTTTACATAATAATATAACAACAAGTATAAATTCTATTCGGCATGCTTGTCGCATAAATGATAGCTCCATGGTTTCTTAAGTCTATATAAATATAACTACTAGTTAACCACAAGTTAAGGCGGCATCTCTCTCTCTCGAATGAATACCTCTATTCGTTTACCCAAAACGACTTCAAAACAACTTTATAATAAAAAACAACTTCAAAACAACTTTGATATAAAAAATAGAAAGCTATGAAAGTATAACGTTATGGTGGTTTCTATGGTAGCTAGAGTGTCTGCAAGTATAACGTTGTGGTGGTTTCTATTGTAGGTAAAGTGTATGTTGTAGCTAGGATTGCTAATGGGTATGAAACTAGGTGTGCTCGAACAAGAATAGTGTGCTACCTGTTGGGCATGGGATCCCCCCAAGGCAAGTTTTGGGGCTTAAAGCCCAAGTTTTGACTAAGTCCATTGTAAAGACTCCGGGATTTGTGGGCGTAGAGCGTGAATTTTTAATGGAGTCATAGGGTTGTCCACCCTTACTTTTGTAAATGTAGTGTCGGCTTGAGAGTTCTACCCATGGTCCGTGGACCATGGGATTGTATAAATAGAGCGAGGCTCTAAGTGTAAAGAAATAACAATTAGAGAGGAAATCAATCCATGAAGCATTGAGTCGAAGTATAGAGTCATGTCTTTGGGTCGTAGAGTAGGAGAAGGCTCTGCAGCTGAGTGCGCAGAGGCCTAGTAGTCCGCAGCTAAGTGTGCAGGGCAGGTTGAGTCTGTAACCGATTGAAGCATTAATAAAGAGAAGTTTTGCAATATTTCTGTGTATCTTTCCCTATTTTATGCATTGAAGTACATTGGGTTTAAATTGCAAGTTTACTGTTTAATTGTTGCATGAACTTATATGAATGTGCTGAATAAGTAAATATAATATAAGGTATCTTTTTACGCAAAGGTAACTAATTGTGATAAGTGAGATCCGCAGTGTGACTAGGGGAAATAGTGCAAATCGTTGCTCTAGTAGCACGAAAGCCCCACAGCCCCTGGTTAGGGTTGCGGGAAGATGAATATAACAAGGGCGCAAAGGCCTCGTAGGCCAGGAAAGTGCGCAAAGTAACCTACGCGAAGGTATCCACAGTTGGACTAAATCAACCCCTGAGACATGTCAAGGGTGCGGAAACCTAGTTCCAGCATCCCCCCATACTGCTTGGGGTGAGACCTCAGTCCGGCTCTGCGGACTGTTGCCGAAAAGGCCAGTAGTACAGGGATTTATTTGGCTAGTAGTACAGGGATTTATTTGGCTAATTAACTCTAAACCTGGGTCAGGCCCCAACAAGCCAACAAATGGTTTTGTTGCTGGGACCAGAAACTGCATAGAGATGTCTGATGTCATATCATTGGAATCCAACTAAGAAATAAATTGAAGTTTGGTTGGACAGGAGAATTCACGAGTTCGCGACGCAGGAGAACAGTAATCCGCGAATATCAAAAAAAGAGTGGTTAGATTGCTACTTGTACACAGAGATCCACGAAATTTTCTTCGCATCTTTCCCTACTAAGCTGTACGAGTGGATCACGAAGCTAGCAGATAACCAAGGAAGGTGCAAGCTCGACAGTCCTATTGTGTGGACCCCAGAGTTGGTGTGCATATTGGAAGCATCAAAGGATAAGATCGCGTGCGTTGTTGATCATTAGCTTGATCAAATTATAGGAGGATTCATTACTGAGTTCGCGGTAGATACTTCAGTCAGCTATAGCGAGGCAGAGCGACGCTTTCTCAAAGGACCGCGAGGTAAGTACGTTAAGTCTCTAAACACTTGGATTAAAATGCTACTATGTGAAAAGTGAATTATGTGAATACATTAATGTTCGAGGATACGCGAAGTTGGAGAATTTACAGAAACAAAAGTAGTGCAGAACTAGAAACTAGCCCCTTGATTTCACCTCCGTGAGGGGACGAGGAAGAGCTCGTGAAGGTCTCACCAAGAAGTTTGATCAATTTGATAAGGCAGAGGATTCCGCACATACCACCCCCACCCACACCACCACCAAATTCACCGCCTTCACCCCCATCTTCGCCCATACCACCTCCACCATCACCGCGAGTCAGTATGGCAAGTGCGATAAATTTGTCAGTGTTCAAGGGAGTAGGAAATGAAGATCCAGACCAATTTATGTTCGTGATAAGGGCTGTATGGGAAGCGCAGGGAGTTATAGATAATAATATAAAGAAAGAAACGTTGGTCAGCGCTCTATAGGATCGTGCACTAACCTAGTATATTAAGCATTCTAATGACAATCCAAATGCAGGGATCGCAGATATCCAAATTGCGCTGAACAGAGAATTTAGTAGACCGAAGTCAGAGGTGCAGTCGATCATTGGGTTCAAGGAGATCACAATGCTACCAAGAAAGACCCCTTGGGAATTGGAGCAGAGACTGACGTGCATGATTCGTGAAGCTAATATGACGTTGACGGATGGGTAGCACCGCAAATGGTTTGTGGCATCGTTAACGGTGCATTTGAGGAACGCGTTGTCACAATAGAGGTTAACAACTCAGGCAGAGGCCTTGGAGATCGTGATGAGGCTGCATGAGACCCCGATACAGGATCCTAACCTGGGAGTTCAGCAGATCCACGCGCAGTTGAAAAACTTATTCCTTGAGATGTAGAGCCTGAAACAAGACAGGATAGCTCGCTTGGAAGTGCACGAAGAGGTATGGTGTGTTAAATGTAAGGGTCAGGGTCATGACAAGGACCACTGCCTGGTGTTCGCAAATTACCTCGCGGGAGGAGGACCGATGTTGTTAAGACTAGAGGCACAAGCAGGACCTAGTGCGGTGCCTGCATTGTGGTGCACAATTTGTCAAATAAGAGGAAAGCATGCTACAGACAAGTGCCATTTGTTGCAGAAGTACATGCAGAATTCACAATAGTTATTCTGTAATTTCTGTAGATCAGTAGGACATGATGAGTGCACCTGTAGAAGCTATGAGTTGATGATGGATAGGACTCCCACCTATAGAGATTAGGCCGAAATGCGGCCCCTTGACCAGAACGCAAGAGTGGCGCGAACTGGATTTCAGGGGCGCGGACGAGGCCGAGGTGGAGGAGGACCTGGAAGAGGTCACAGATAGCTGATATGTTACAATTGCAGGGGGTCAAGACATTATTCCTGTGATTGTACGAATCCAACGCGTCCATCATGTCTATATTGTACCTTGATTGATCATGAGACATAGGATTGTCCCACACTGATAGCGAGGATGCGCAACAAGGGAGCACTCCAACCTCCCCTGACTCAGAACCTATAGATGATGAGGTTTGAGTCACGCAAGGAAGACCCCAACGTGAACATTGTGCTCCAAAGTGGAATTACAATAGGGGATGATAAAGGCAAGCAACCTGAAGATAGTACTTGGGTTCGCAAGGCTCTGATGAAAGAACCAGAGTTTGATTTGGAGCACGCTAAGGAAACCTTCATGGAATCTAGTAAGAGCTTGGCTGATGCCTCCACTTCAGGAAGAAAAGATAGACCAGAGCCGGAAATGGACCCGTTGATGCTCACGACGTTCCTAGAAACATGCATGAAGCAACTACACGACAGTAAGGCTGTAAAGGGATTGCAGGAACTCATTAATAGATGCGTTGGGACTGCACTAGGAGAACCACACATAGTCCAGAAGATTGGAAAGCATGCGACGAGGATGGGAAGAGAAATGAGGTTGACCGCGTAGATTGGAGAATATGAGATGGACAAAGTAATTTTGGACCTAGGGTCGGACGCGAACGTTTTGCTGAAGCAGACATGGGAGTGCCTGGGAAGGCCTATGCTACAATGGTCTCCTATCCAGCTGCGAATGGCGAACCAGCAAAAGATAATACCCATGGGGAGATTGTAGGGAATCACCATGGATATTGAAAGGGAAAGCGCGCTAGTGGATTTTGAAGTGATAGAGATTGTCGATGATAGCAATCCCTACCCCGTGCTATTAGGAACCGATTGGGCCACTGACATGAACGAGGTGATAAATCTTAAGAAGCGCAAGATGATTTTTGAGAAAAAGTTGTTGCGCATAGTCGTACCTTTAGACCCTGCAGAATGATCGCGCTACACGGAACCAGTGCGCGACTATGAAAGCGCCAACGACTTAGACTGCATCTACAAGATAACCGCATGAGAGCAAGACTAGGTAAATCCCACCGCAGATGGACGAATCTCATGGTAGCATGAAAGCTCCTATACATCAGATTCTGATGAGGAAATAGAGTGATGGCAGAACTAGTTGCATGATGTGAGCATGCTGAATTGTAATATGATGACAAGGTTGTTGAAAATGCAACAAGATGATGGAGCTTAGTGAAAAGAAGTCGCCTTCACTAAGTGGGCCTGCAGGCTATTTTTGGCGCAAAGTCTATTTTTAGACTATGTCTATTTTTAGACATATGGATCATGGTCTATGAGTTGCAAGATGCTATTTGTGGATGATTGGTCATGTTGGTAAAAATAGATGGACTTCTATTTTTAGACATATGGGCGGTTTCTATTTTTAGACTGCCAGGCTAAAAATAGAACAGTTGAATATTATTAGCTCATAATAATATTTGGACTATAAACATTATCTTATCCTCCTTGAGCACTTCAGTTTGAGCTACAGATGTGGCACATGCAGCTGTCAGAAGGAAATACGCTTTTCTTATGAGTTAGTTGAGCTATTGCATGGTGGACTTCAGTTAGAACTCATGTGGTTGAGTTTGGTGGAGTTGATTGAGGAGTTGATGGAGTTGTGTTCAGTTTGACTTGGTTGAACTAGTTGTATTTTAGCCTAACTAAAGAATACACTAGTGATGAGTTGTGTGAATTAATTACTAATTAATTCACTAATTATTAACTCATAAAGCAACTAAAGAATACATCAGTTAACTCAGTGCATGGACAGTTCAGTGGAGACAGGTGTTAGAGGTTGAGATTTCTATCAATTGTGACTATAGTTGTGCATGAGATCTTGCACAATCAATGGATTGAGTAATGTCAATGAGGATTGCGTGGTTCAGCTAACGAAATATGAGTTTGTTTCAGCCATTCGTCATTATTCTCATGTAGGATTGCGCAGTGGAGGCAGGCAAATAGTGGAGGAGATTTGAGGCATCAGATCTGAGCTAGTTTGTGTGTAACAGGTGGAGATAGTACTGAGTAATTGTGAGGAGTATTGTACTATGTATTGTTACATGTTCTCAATCATTATAATATACAGATAGTGTGGGGTTTTCAGCTGTATGCTTTCCCTGGGTTACATACTGTGTTAATGTGCACATGCGATTGATGTTTCATTGTTTTTAATGTTGCTAAATTGATGATCAACGTAGAGGAGGTTATGTATTATGCATGTATTCCACAATAGTGTATAATCAGGATAATCTCTGTGAATAAGTGTCATATTATTCAAAATTTCTACACACTGCATATCGACAGAAGTGAGGGATTAGCCTACTTATGATGGGTTAAGTGAGGTAGATGCTTTCCTGAATAGATTTGAAAGAGAGGTGTCAGAACCGCAACGTTTCGAGGCTCTGAAATGGGTACTACACGCTACGCTCATGAGGTGATGGGGTACACACCAAGGAAGCTTTGAGGACTGGCACGAATGTAGGAGAATGATGCGCATACGTTTTGGGAACCCTCAGATGCGACTAACAGACAAGAATGACAGACGAGATGATCTACGCGTGCATCTGTCCAGGTGGGTACAGACATATGTAAAGGAAATAAGCAAATGTTGGCAAGGCAATTGCGTGAACAGTCCCTCCAGTTGGGACAACGAGCTATGGAAAGAACGATTGTGCAGAAGGTTACCCACGCAGAAGCATTTAATGAAATATGTGAATCACTGAACAGGGTGTATAATGCGCAGTGGAGTGATTGGGACCTGCACGTACCAGTAGTTCTGTGGGCTTATAGGACAACATGCAAGAAAATGACGAGACAGATGCCTTCTAGGCTGGCCTATGGAGCAAACGCTGTAGTCCTAATAGAGTATAATATGCCTAGTCCGCGCATAGCAGCGCCAGTAGATATGACAGTTTGCAGAGCCTTGGAAGAAGGGATAGCGCAGCTGAATGAAGAAGAACACTTGGGACCTAAGGAAGAAATCTGATAGGGTGATCTTAGGCTCCAAGAACTCATGAAAGAAAGAGTGCGGTTAAGGGTGAAAAGCACTCTGGTGGAAGTGGAAGTCAAGAAGCTTGAGGAAGAAATAAAGAAGGATTTTCTCGATAAGAAAATCGGGGTGATAAAATAGGGTGTGCACGACTATGGTGACAAATTTGGGGACTACCACCGAGAGTTGATTAGCTTGATGCCTTGGATTGGACCACATATTACTAAAGGGATCACCCATGGTGACGTGATGCAGATAGTAAAGTGTGCGACGCAGACAATAAAAATAAAAGGCGGATATTTTCCAGGAAAAGTGATGGATGACTGGTTGAAACCCTATACAGGTGGCACGGCCACCTCACTAGCCATGGGAAGTACAGTCTTAGTGCTCCAGGCAGTTGAAAGGAGGCACAGGACTATAAACTACTCTTCCCGAGAGCTGTTCGATGTCGGGGCTGCACGCAGGAGCAAAGTGTCACAAGGTATGCAACCGCGCAAGGGGGGTTGCGCTTTCGCGCGGGTTGGCTGGAAAGTGACCATTGTAGTCACTATTCACGATA
Organism: Pinus tabuliformis; assembly: GCA_031772625.1. Taxonomy (NCBI): domain Eukaryota; kingdom Viridiplantae; phylum Streptophyta; class Pinopsida; order Pinales; family Pinaceae; genus Pinus; species Pinus tabuliformis. The sequence continues at coordinate 147,502,709 of CM062808.1, read as the reverse complement.
TGATGCTTGACTTGAGACCAAATGGAGCAGGCAGCAAGCATTTAAGATGAGCTTTATGGGAAAGATTTGGGAAAATCTTCTGCCAAGGGAGCATTAATGAACCGGATTTGGGGGTAACGATCGAATTCAAATTCAAAAGGCACTATAAATTGCAAGGCACTGCCCAACAAACAACACTTGGTCATTTGTGAATTGAGTTGTTGTGCGCCCCGTGTATTTCGAACCGAGACCTATTTGTCCTGTGGAGAGCGTTGGTTGAGCACTTGATTGAACAGTTGAGATATTTCTCGACGAGAAAGATGACAATGTCTGAAGAAGATAGGGAAATCACAGAAATGACCACCGAAGAAGCCGTGCAGGCCATGACCATAGAAGATGCCCCTGAGAGCACCGAGATTGTTGCTGAAATCCCTAAATCAATGCGCATGCCGAGACTGAAGAAAGATAAATAGCCAATGATTCTGGTGCCTATGTCCCCTCGAAACTTTTTGTGAACCAGATTAACAATGGAGGAAAAAGGGAAAGCGGTTAACCTGGAAACCAATGAGGAGGAAGAAGACCTTGAGGATATTATAATCAAAGAGGACAAGGACGAGGGCATGGAGGAAGAAACTGAGGGCGCGGTCCCTCTAACCAAGCTTCCCACGTATGTCCCTCCACGGAAGGGGAAGGCTAAGGTGCCCAAGGACCTCGATGAGAGCAAGAGCTCTCTGCAGACTCCGCTTCTCCCGGACGATATCATTTTTGAAGGAACGCACTTGGGAAGGGTGCCGAGCTTAAAGTTCAAAGACTGGGATCTCGCTGACCATGAGAAATTCCCTCACTTGGCAACCGTGCACCTCATGAAGACAAAGAAACACACTGCGACGGGAGTCATAGAGTTGGAGCCACGCAAGTGGTTACACAGAGTCAAAAAGGCAGGGTTGTTGAACCTGCTCTGGGTGTCGCATTACCATCGCGCCCCAGTGACTATCTTCGTCATCAGGCAGCTACTCTGCCTGGTGCATGGTGGGTGTTTATGGCTGGAGGATCCCATCCCCATCACAGACCACCTAATCCATCGAATTACCTGTGTGATGTAGGAAAGTGTTCCCTCTATGGACAGAGGCAACCCCTCTAGCCCTAGAGTGGGTCTAGTCACAAACAAGGACAGATCAATGATATCTTTCCTTAAACAGTCAAAGTTGGAGGCCTACCTCAACCGGTGGTCGATGGAGTTCCATTGCGCTGCTTCAGCTTCCGCTTCCCTCTCCTAATGAGTGATCAACCTGAAACAATGCAAAGGAAATACAACAAAGCACGTAACCGGAAAACAACAATGATCTATTTACTCACAAAGTCAAAAAGTCATGAGCTATCAAGTACATTTCATACAAGACATAGGAAAACATCATTGATTGTATTAATAATGAAATAAGAGCAAGCTTACAACCAAAGTCTTGATGTCACAAGCCTTCTCAGAGGGATCCAGCTAGCATGTTCTTCAAGCATTCACTCTTTGAAGATGGATCTCCCAACATACAAAGTTCTCTCTCACTCATAAGTTTTACACAAAGCTAAGGGCACTTCACAACCTTCCACAAGCTATCAACACTCTCACACTTATCACACCACACCAGCTATCTATCAAAAGCACTAACAGCACTGCTCAATCCAAGAATTCTCCAACTAGCTGATCATAGCAAAGGTGAGTGTTTAAATAGGGGAAGGAGTCTCCATGAAAGGTGGAAGAGAGAGCTTATCACCAAGGAAGGTAGCACAATTGACGGAACTGCCACACCAGGGAAGGAAGGGCGACACAAACTAGGCCAACAACCAGGTCTGGAGTCATCCAGAAGGCTGACTATTGGAACAAATTCGCCTAATCTGGATCATCGCGGGTACATCACAGAGCTTCAACGCTAACATCGCTAATGAGCAGTATAGCCAGTCAGATCATCTCCGAAGACAATAAGCAGCCTCGCGCTGGAGCATGTAATCGGACCATCATGGGAATCAGGTGTACTTCCGTGCTGGTAGCGCGGCTGGACTGTTTAGGAGTGCCTTTCAGCGCGTTTATTAAGTCCATAGTCGCGATGAGGCAGATAACTTAGGAAAAGTGGGTCAATTGGCAGCATAAGAGAGCATTTGTTCAATATAAGCATGTTTGACTTGGATAAATGACACAGTAGATGGACTGGGAGTGAAAGCAGTGACAAATTACTGTGTAACAGATGCCCCCTAAAGCATGAAGCCCGAGAGAGTGGGAGGGGTGAAATGCTTTACAAAACTCACTGAGCTGGAACACCATCCGGAAGAACCTGCATGCAAGTACAACTGATATCTCTAATAATGAAATACATGTAGTCTAGGCATGGGCGTAGCCATCCAGAAGACATACGAACTAGGTCTGTGGTATGGACGCAGCCATCCAGCTAATGAGACCATGATAATGATAAAGGTATGGTCATAGCCATCCATGAAGACTCAGGTAAGGTCACAGCCATCCATCAATGAGTCATGTAATCATGAACCAATCCACGCAGCCCGAACATATGTGATCTGAGTTCGGGGTCTTGAACCCAACCGATCATAGTACAAATTCTAACATGCGAATAGATGTGCTGAGGTCGAGCATGATAGAAAGTCACTTGATTACTAGTCAATGATGAAAACCGTTAACAAGCGTGAGAGAAACCACCAATAATGCCAATGGTTCTCAAGGTACTGTCTAGCACAATCCACGAAGTGTGAAGAAGGAGATGAAGTTGAACACTCGTGGAATCACCCAATCAACGACCAATGATGAAAGTCGATCGTCAGGTGAGAAGAACTTGCCATTGAGGCATGCAAGCTCTAAGGTACCAAAGGGGATCTCTAGATCAATCTCCTAGATAATGAGTTGATGTCGACAGGAGATGACCCATCGCAAGAGGGCCATAATGTTTCCCCCATCAACGACACGAGATAAGGAACAAGCGGTAGATGGCGAAATAGAGTATCAGAGGAGAAGGCAAGGGTGTAAACTGCAGAAGGATTATACTCTTGAACATGTCGGCGACACGACTCCAAAGGGTGGCAGCATTCAGGTACCAAAGGATCAGAGGCTTGATGGAGACAACATAGATCGAATGGAATGAGGCTAAAAGGCAACCCAAACCCACGGAAGTCCAAATGACGATGTATGGATATCCCAACCCGACAAGAAGCCAAAGTGTCGATGTTCAAGAGTGACTAGCTGCCAATGATGATCAATGATGATTTCCAAATTTTCCCCCACCATTGCTGGCAAGTACCCCAATTATTTTTGAAAACAAGCTTGAAGGAGATAGCATATGCTTGTAATATAAGTTTGACCTTCGGTCGAATCCAGCCTAGTAATAGTTTAACGAGCCCTAGGGAGGAGAAGCTCGAGTCTCGTCATGGTGACGAGTCCAATGTCGTCAGGGTTTAATGAGTCCGACATAGGTAAAACTCGGAATCTTTTTCATGTTTAGAGAGTTTGAAAAAGACACAGAAAAGAAAACTCCAGGGGGGTCCTTTTTCATAGATTTGTGTCTCTCGAGCCCGAAAAAGTATAAAACGATACTTGAAAGAACCGCTTGACCATTTCGACCAAGGAGTACTTTTCGTAACTAGTGACCTCGACCCGAAAAAGTAGAAAAGCGATCGAAATCACGTCGTTTTGTAACCGATAGCGAACCCAAAATGACAAGGGCCCGGCAATCTTTTCGTTTTTTACCCGATCGGAAAAGAGCTTAAAGCTGACCGCCTCTTGTTTCCATTAACGAGTCAAGAGGAGCAACTCGGCTATCTTTTCATCTTTTAAGTCGGAAAAGAGCGTTAAAGAAGACTTTACGGATCAAGTGTGCACGAAGCTGGCATAACCCCACTACCTATAATTCTGCACAGAACACGTCAAACGTAAACCCATTCGACATAAAATGAACAATATTCATAGAAACATAGCTAAAAAGCCAAAATTTGACTAACCATGTGACAAAAAATGAGAAAAAACCAACATTTGTAAAGTATAATTTTTAATTTCCAAAAATTACTATAAAAAGGGGTTAATTCATTCATTTTTACCATTGTTACTGTTCATTCCACTGTGGAGCGTTTTGGAGCACCAAAGTTGGCGAGCTAATTTCAGCCCCGTTCGTCCACCATTCATCCTGAAACTTCTTCTAGGTAGATAGACTTCGTCCTGCGCTTCAATTCAATGTCTTTTTCATGCATTTTGACGTTAGATGTGTTAGTTTAGGTGGATTTTTTTGAGTCGAGCTCCGCCGCTCAGTCATCGCGGGTATACCGCTCGGGTCCGCGATGACCGAAAATATGTACACATAACTCGCTCCGATCATCGCGGGAAATTGATGTACTTCCACGATGACCGCGAAAAAATTGAACTAGGAACCTCGCGTCATCGCGTCTGTTTTAAAAACAGACGCAATGACGACGCAAAAACATGTTTTTATGCAAATTACGTATTAAATTTTGCAAACAAAGTTGTAATTTGTTTTTTCTCGTCATGCAGGTCATAATGGCATTTGTCTGGCAAGAACGAATGCATGATGATAACGACATGGAAGCTTTTGCTGATGTTGGGTGCCGCAATGCTTTACGTGCATGTGGATTGCTCAAATTCTTCCTCACTCCGCACCTTCGGTCCCAACCTGATCTCCTGGAGCTATTGATTCGCGCCTGGAACCCAACAGATGGGAAATTCATAATCCGAGGCCGAGACATTGAGTTCGATTCCACGGACGTGTATTTCCTGACTGGGCTGTCCCGTCGAGGTGAGAGGCCCATTCTAGAGGGGCAGCGACCCGACGACGATTCTTTAGATATGCTGATGGCACAAGTGTGGCAATCCCGACAATGGAGGACGTGGTTCTTCGCGCAATGCTATTTATGGTGACACGGGCAATGGGCTCCCAAGCCCAACACGAGGCATCGAAGACCCATCTCCGTTTGGCTCTCGAGTGTCTCAATCTGACCATGTTCAATTGGGTGGAAGCAGTGACGGCAAATATGAAGAGACAACTTACCAACTGCCGTCGAGGGGAGACGAAGAAGTTTGGCTACGGGTCCATCTTAGTCCCACTTATGCTGGAGCGGGTGTCGGCATTGCAGTTGCAGGACATGGATTTGGATTTGCCCAGACCACATGAGACCAGGGCCACACGTTGGGCACACGTTATGCCACGAGGAGGTGGCGGATGACCAGTGTCATGGGGGACACTGTTTCGTGAGTGGCTGGAGTGCCAGACGATCTTCATTGAGGATTGGCCATACGCTGGCATGGACTTCCGCGGAGATCCTGACATGCTGCTGCCCCCCGGCGAGCAGTGGGATGATGGTGGTAAGACACTTGATCACGTTATTTTTTGTGTTTTATTTTTTATGATGTTTTTTGGATTTTCTCATGTACATGTCCTAATGACGAACTCTATGGTGTGCAGATGTAGGACCAGTGAGACCTGTCGGGCTAGCTCCAGAGGCGCGGAGGGATGCACAGGGCATTGCAGCACTAGCCTTGGCTCCTCCAGCTGATGATACGGTGGAGAGAGTGGCCCGAAACCTTGAGGGCCTGACAGCGGGGATCCCAGAATACATGGAGATCGAGGAGGTCCCCATAGCATTCCAGATTCACATAGTAGGAGTGGTACCTAGGGTGCATCGCCTGTTGAGGCGGGGGGCACAAGTCGTGGTATGCTATAGGGAGCATAACCCACCGCAGTAGACGCCTAGGTGTTAGTTCCTGCTGATGATTTTTTGAGAGACATGTGTCTCGGATGTATGGAGAACACAGACTCTATTTGGACATATACACTTATTTTTTGAGCGCCTCGGTGTGCCACACGAGATATATATATATATATATATATATATATATATATATATATATATATATATATCTATCGATATATATATATATATAGATATATATATATATATATATATATATATATATATACATATTCCTATTTTTCATTATTGTGTTTTACATGCTTCTTATATGCTGTTTTGATTACATGTTTCGCATATGTCTATCTAATACATGGTTTGCCAATGCATCAGTTAATGTGTTTAATCTTCGTGGAATGTGCTGATATGTGATAAAATCAAAATTCCTTTCTAATAATTTAACATGCAAATACAACCTTAAAATCCGATGGTCTCTGACGGAGTATCGCCCATTGAGCTGGTGGACGACAAGCTGAGAATCCAGGTTCACAACCAATGTATGAATACCGAGGTTAATGGCCTCGGTGAGTAACACCTTGAAGATCTACTAACTCACCGTGAGGATCGTAGATCACCCATGCCGCAGAAGACAGATTGCAGGTACTGCGGCAGGCACCATCAGCGAAACCAACGTAAGGTGCACCAGACATCTGCACAAGAAGAAAAAGACACAATAAGCAGCAATTATGCCTACACACCAAGCCAAACACGAAAATACACACACACAACACACCTGCTAAAAACACACATATGTACAAATCAGAGTGCATGAAATTCACGCATAATATTTTTTCAAGTAAAGCCCATTTCGGGGCTTATCCCGTTGCACCGATGTGTGACCATCCTAGATAGTGTAGGCATCGTCTCGGCCCATTTTGTAAAATAATCAATGGCAACGATGATATACCCATGCCCCCCGGCCGAGCGAGGGTTATAGGCTTTATAATCAATGCCCCATTTAGCAAAAGGGCCGATGGTAACAACAGGGTGCAATGGGGAACCAAAAGCAAATCGCTCAAGACAAGGAAGCATTTCCCGGTGGGCAGGGAGGAACGAGGAACGATGGTGATGATCTGACCAAGGGGGTTCCTCGAGAGACATGGTCTCTATAATGGCTTCATCAGACGGAAAAATTTCCTTTAAAGGGTCTGAAGAAGCATCGTCTCCAAGCCAAGGGGAATGAGCGTACGAGTCGAGAGCTCTGCTCGAAGGAGCACAGAGGGTGGAGCCGATGCAGAAACAATCTCAACGTAGTTGAGCTCGGCAGGACTCAACGGCATCTCATCGCCCCAGGAGTCTATCTGATCAGTGGAGGGAAGAACCCAAGGATCAGAGTGAACAGAAATCATGTTAATAGGAGCGACGTTGGGAGGTGGGAGTGAAAAAACACCCATAAGGGCAGGATCTTTAAAGAGTCCAGCTCCCACACTCTCATATGGAATGGAGGTATGCTCCACAAAAGGCACGTTTCCATCGGAAGAGGAGGAGGCAAAGAAAGACAGCTGGTCTACCATGACAATCTTCCCCTGATGAGGGAAACGAATGACACGAAATAGAGATGAAGCCACGGCGCGCATGGCATATGTCCAGCTTCGTCCCAAAAGGAGGTTGTAAGTTAGATTAGCGTCAACGACTTCAACCTCTACTTCGACTGTCTTCCCTTCCAAAGTAATAGGCAAACGTTGGAGTATACCATAAGGGTGAGACTCTCTCCCATCAAAGGCTTCCAAGGTCGTAGGAGACTGGCTCAGAGTTGGAGAACCGATAGCCTTCCAACAAGCAACAAACATTATGCAAGTAGAAGCGCCTTCATCAATGACATTACAATGAATCATTTTAGAATTGATGATGACTTGGATAAGGAAGGCAATTTGGTGAGGCAGTCTCGGTATATCACTGTCGAGGTCAAAAGTGATCAGATCTGAGTCGGCCGGGTCGATGCCACTGATAGCTAATAGCAAGGACTTCCTCTAAGAGGGGCAGCTCTGGAGAACTTCTAAAGTGGACATAGCTGACGGAGCCTGGGCTAAGTCCTCAACGATGCTATAGTGCTGAGCAACACGAGCATTAGGGTTGTAAGAAGATTTCCAGAGTACACCTTTAGGAGGGGGTCGGATGGGCGTCTCAGTGCTAGGTCTCTCAATATGGAGGGGACCAGAACTGGACGGAGGAGCGCTAGAGGGGACCTCAGGCTCTTTCCCGGCAGGCGACGAATACTCTTTTGCTCGAGTACTAATGTGGACGGGAATCGTCCTAGCCATAAACACTTGAGAACCAAAGGGAGAAGAGGATTGGGATGGATCAGCCACCATTTGCATTTGCTGCGAGGGAAAAGGCTCTTTGAGCATGGCAGGAGTCCCGGGGGCACCTTTCAACAAACGACTAACTTTCGACCACCTCGGGCAATCTTTGGTATAGTGATCCTCGTCACAGATAAGACAAGGATACTTAGGCTTGCGTTTGGTACCTTCCTCGGGTGGATGTTTGGGGGAGTCCTGTTTCGGTTGATCAACTTTATTCTTTCCATTTCCCTTCTTTTTTCCTTTCAAGGCTTTATCTGGCATGGTTGACTGTATGGCATTAACCTCGGAAGTATTACCGGAATTGGATATAGCCTGGGAATTATTTTCATTTGGAGCATTTGACTTTTGCTTCCCAGGGTTCACAGAAGATTACTTAGAGGATGGATTAACAGAACCAATGACGCTGTCAACAGATGGTGTTGGTAGGGCTTTGGAAGTTCTGGGTCTCGAGGCGTCAGGCAAATAATCATATAGGGTACCAGACTGGGAATAAACCAAGTCAAGGCACTGAGCACGTGCAATAGCCTGCTCTTCAATCACACATGCCCCCATAGCAATGTCTCCCACTATCGGATCGACAAATGAGGTCGTGAACTAGTCGGTGAGGAGTTGATCGGGAATCCAAAACTTAATCAAACGACGACGTTGTCTCCATTCATGGATATGATCGGAGATATGCGTAGCCATTGTTTGTTTTAAGGATGTCAGGGGATGTGTGCCTGTCTCATACCGAATCAGCAACTGAAAATGAGTTAAAAATGCCATAGCCAATGAGTTAAAGTCCTGAAAAGATCCGCGAGCTAACTCAATATACCATTTAGCAACAAAGCCAGTGAGGGTCCGTTGAAAAAGGTGGAGCTGGATTGAATCATCAAGCCATGAATTTGATGGACACCATAGATGATAAGTCATGACGTGGGCTTGGGGATATTGATTAACAACTTGGCCTGCAGGAGCAACATACAGTTGCTGGTAATTCTGATAGGGACTCACCTGCAGTTGTTGATAATTTTGGTACGGGGCAAATTGGGTTTTCCCTTGGGATTCCTGGAAACCATAAGTCAGCTGGGCTCCAAACTGAGCCTGGGAACCAGGCTGCGTTTGATAAGCAGGTTGAGACTAAGATCCAACTTGCATTTGAAGACAGGATTAGGTCTGGAGCTCAGACTGGGGCTGAAAACCAGGTGGAGCTTGAGAAGCAACAATCATTTGAGTGCCCGGTTGAGTAGGCCCAGGTGGATGTCCTTGAGAAAACTAAGGCTGAGCCATCTGGCTAGAAGGTTGACCCAGTTGAGATTGAGTTTGACCCATTTGCTCAGAAGGTTGAGCCTACTGGGTATTGGGTTGTCCTTGCCCAACTAAGGGCTGTCCTGACTGACCAGAGGGCTGAGTGAACTGGACAGTTGGTTGGCCTGATTGGATTTGAGGCTGACCAATTTGTCCAGATGGTTGACTATATTGGACAATGGGCTCGCCTTGCTGAACGTAAGGCTGACCGGCTTGCCCAGATGGGTAGCCTTGCTAGGTACCAGGTTGGCCTTGTTGCATATAAGGTTGTCCCGGATTAGCAGAAGGTTGCCCAAGATAGGTAAAACATGGACCACCAGAGGCCGAAGGTTGTCCTTGAAAGGGTTGTCCTTGTGGACCCCCAGGTTGCCCTGGATAAGGTTGCCCATAGTACGGCTGTCCTTGAGAGGGTTGTGCGTAATATGATTGACCTTGATAAGGTGGTCCTTGAAAATTCACAGGCGGTACCTGGCCACCATGATAACCGGTGGTACCCCAAGCAACGGACAACGGAACCGTAACCTCAACCGCGGGTTGAGACAATATGGGTCTGGGGTAATAGATATGAGCTCCTCTAGAATCGTAATAATGAAACGGATTTTGAGGATTCAGATTCTGAAGAGCTTGTAAATATTGATCGTATCCCCCCCTGCTAGAATGGAACCAGAAGAAGGTGGGGCAATTAGTGTAGGATCAACAACTCCGGGTATAGATGTCGATGGGCCACTATTCACAGATCCAGACAAAGGTCCAGCAACAGTGGTCATAACTGAGGATGCAGTGATGGCACCAACAACAGGGGCTGAAGAAGCCACACATACAGTTGGAATAGTCGGGACTGAGGTGACAGACACATTGTGAATTTGAGGGATAAAAGACTCCGAAGTCGGAGTGACGTTATGAGACCATATGGAACTTGCAAGGGGAGTCCTAGAACCCATAAAATCCCTTAAAGCCCTATAGCACAATGGCAGTGTGACACCAAGAGGGGTGACATGGAAGGGCAAAGTTTCCATTGAGATAGGAATTTCACCGCTCCCCACAATGGACTCTTCACTCATAACGGGGGATGTGTCATCCATGTCAGAGGAAGACATTGGGACCGAAATGCTAGGAGGAGTAACGGGGATATGTCCTTCGGAAGGCTACCAAATGGGGTTCCAATGGATATTGTAAGACTCGTCTTCTGGAGCGTGAGAATTAATCGGTTGGATACTCGGAATAACAGGGAGAGTATCACTAGCAATCGGTACCTCAGGAGCAACAGAAGAGGGAGACCCTTGGTCACTTGGAACGGGAGACGGGATCCGTGATTCCACCAGGGTGACTCAATTCAAAAATCCTAGGAAAACTAACGAGAAAGGACCCTACTCAAGCTAACGCAAACAAGTTCTAACAAGGTAAATGTGAACGTGGTCGATAAATTTTTAAGACACAGGAACAGAAATTGACCTTTTCACCTTTAAAGAGTCGAGAAAAGGACGAAAAAATGACTCTAGTCGCCTTCGAATATTTAATGAGCCTGATGTGACAAGTGCTCAGATGGACCTTTTCTTTTAGGGAGTCCGAAAAGGAACAAAAGTGACTACTTTGGAGAACTAGGCAAAAGGTTTACCAGACAACCCGTAAAACTGCATATACACCTTCGCAGTCATATGAAAACCAAGGACTCTTCGTATGACAGTCAATCTTCCTGAATGTTGTGTTCGGTGCATTACAGTTTGCAAAGCGGTAGACATGGCTTCCTAAGGATAAAGGATGATAAACCTAGTGGGGTCTCCCAACATATACTTGACAGTACATGGGAGCTCAATTCCATACTAGACCACTATTGAGTCACAAAAGGAGGAATCACCCAACCTTGAGCGAAAACAATAGCGACTAGGTTTAACGACGCCGGAGCACGTCTCTAGCCTAGACCTCTAAATAGTGTGCATTATGTTCCAATGCGTTGTTAGGTTTATTCAGTTCATTTTAGAGTTGATCTTGAATTATGTTTTAGTTTTCAGGCCTTACCGTATGTATATAACAAATCCTAGGATGCAGCTAGAATGAATGAAATATCCTTTTTCTTCAATGAACACCTACCTATGGGAGGGTAGAGAGATCATTCCCAAACCAAGAAAACCAAGCCAAACAAATGCAATTTCACAATGCATACAAACATCAATTTCTAAAGTGCAGGGGAACTACTCATGAGAGATTTAATCATTCGCTTTCAAATATGCAAACTTGAAATGCAAATTCACTTTCACTTTCGTACACTAAATGAATGCAAAATTTTGATTTTTTGATGTTTTTAAACTCAAAGAAACAAGAAAACGTGGAAAAACCCGGTTGATCCAAACAATTGTGATCTATGTTCGGTAGTGAAAAGAAATCGAATCAATGCCAACGATTGGTTCAATAACAATCACTAAACAATCAACCAAGAGCAAGCAAAGGGGAAGGCTCAATCAAACCGACAAGAAGCTGTAAACGAACCTTGAGCAAACAAGCAACCAAGCCAAACTGATTCAAGGAACTTGAAAAAATGAACTAGGTCACATAAGAAAAAGCAAGATTCATTCAAAAAAGCCCACAAAAGAGTGCCTTAACCATGAAAAGTGAAAAACAAGCTACTAAGCAAGATGGAAAAACAAGGGACTAGCAAGATTGATGGACTCAGGAGGCAGAATTGAGAAAATAAATTCTACAGGAATCAGCGCGGGTAATACACAAGCAACTAGCGCTGATAAAGAACTAACTGCAGCAACAGGGCGATGTCAGCGCGGAAGTACATGACTTTTCCGTGATGGAATGATTTACAGAGTCGTCGCAACTGTGAGACGTAATTACGCGATGCACAGGATTTTACAAAAGGGTGAGCGCGATGACAACGCGACTGTTAAATTTTATCCGCGATGATGTTCAAAACAATAACAGGCAAACAAAAACTCCCGAATAAAAAACAATCCTTCAATCAGATAGAGATACTTCCCAGATCAACCTAGGAAACTCAAAATACCAACAGTCAATCCCCAAACTTCAAGAGAACTCAAAAATCAAAACAAGTGCAAACAAAGAAAGAACATAGGCCAAACTCCCCAGCGGAGTCACCAATTTGTGATGCAGGAAAGTCTTCCCTCTATGGACAGAGGCAACCCCTCTAGCCCTAGAGTGGGTCTAGTCACAAACAAGGACAGATCAACAATAGCTTTCCTTAAACAGTCAAAGTTGGAGGCCTACCTCAACCGGTGGTCGATGGATTTCCATTGCGCTGCTTCAGCTTCCACTTCCTTCTCCTAATGAGTGATCAACCTGAAACAATGCAAAGGAAATACAACAAAGCACGTAACCGGAAAACAACAATGATCTATTTACTCACAAAGTCAAGAAGTCATGAGATATCAAGTACATTGCATACAAGACATAGGAAAACATCATTGATTGTATTAATAATGAAATAAGAGCAAGCTTACAACCAAAGTCTTGACGTCACAAGCCTTCTCAGAGGGATCTAGCTAGCATGTTCTTCAAGCATTCACTCTTTGAAGATGGATCTCCCAACATACAAAGTTCTCTCTCACTCATAAGTTTTACACAAAGCTAAGGGCACTTCACAACCTTCCACAAGCTATCAACACTCTCACACTTATCACACCACACCAGCTATCTATCAAAAGCACTAATAGCACTGCTCAATCCAAGAATTCTCCAACTTGCTAATCATAGCAAAGGTGAGTGTTTAAATAGGGGAAGGAGTCTCCATGAAAGGTGGAAGAGAGAGCTTATCACCAAGGAAGGTAACACAATTGACGAAACTACCACACCAGGGAAGGAAGGGCAACACAAACTAGGCCAACAACTAGGTCTGGAGTCATCCAGAAGGCCGACTGTTGGAACAAATTCGCCCAATCTGGATCATCGTGGGTACATCACAGAGCTTCAGCGCTGACATCGCTAATGAGTAGTATAGCCAGTCAGATCATCGCTGAAGACAATAAGCAGCCTCGCGCTGGAGCATGTAATCGGACCATCACGGGAATCAGGTGTACTTCCGTGTCGGTAGTGCGGCTGGACTGTTTAGGAGTGCCTTTCAGCGCGTTTATTAAGTCCATAGTCGCGATGAGGCAGATAACTTAGGAAAAGTGGGCCAATTGGCAACATAAGAGAGCATTTGTTCAGTATAAGCATGTTTGACTTGGATATATGACACAGTAGATGGACTGGGAGTGAAAGCAGTGAAAAATTACTGTGTAACAACCTGACTCTCGTGTAAAGGAGAAGACCCCATAGACATTTTGGAGGGTAAAAGCAGTGATTTGGCCATTGTGAAGGCCATGAAAAAGAAATACATGCTGGAGAAGAAAGAAAGGGGCTAGGAAATCTCCAGTATCAACAAGAAGGTAGTCAAAGTTGCGACTTAGATACTGGCAGGTAAGGTCATGCAAAAGTGTCACGCAGATGAGGTGCCCGTGCTGGTGGTTGCACTTGTCCAACAGTGCGCAGACGGGGTCCAGTTTAACTGGTCCGAATTCTTGTGCAAGGAGTTCCTGGAGAATTTCCGTGAGGCACAGGAACAAGGGAAAACCTTCCACTATGCATGGCTTCTGCTGTCCATAGTGCTGGTGGCTGGGGAATTTCCTGAGGACAGCTAGTTCCCCACAATTGCAAGGGATCTCCCAGAGGCTGCGAAGTACACTTCGCTGTGGGCCACTAAAGACGTGAACTGCATTCGCGACAGTAAAATATTCTGGGTGTTCATGGAGATGAACATCCGGATGGGGATTAACTGCAAGTTGTGGTTATCACCCACTATCTACAACAACCTACAAAGTTTCGTAGAGTTTAAAGCAGACTTTCATCACATCTACCTCAGGGCGCGCAAGGACCCTGCAAAGAAGTGGAACGAACTACCCTATATAGCCACAGATGATGTGATCTTTGACGTACTTGAGACGTGGTTGTCGAAGTGGCGTGCTTCAAATATCTCCGTGGTGGAAAAGTCTGCTGCGCAGAAGAAGGAGGAGGAGGCAAAACTACACATGGCATAGTTTGTTGGGTCCCTATAATACTAGTGATTACCCCATTACTATTGTAGTTATACCCCTTATTTATATTGTTGTGCCCCTATTACCCCCATATTGTTATTTCTGTGCCCCATAGAATCCCTCTATTGTTATTTTTGTGGCTTTATATTATTATTGTTAGGTCGGCTGGATTATATTGTGACTCCTTAGACTCCTATATATAGAAAGGAGGTTTTGTCATTTGAATCATCCAAGAATTTTTCATTTATGTAATGTAAAGGAGGTTTCCCCCTCGAAGAGGCTGAATTCTAAGGCGTTGATCTATCTTTTCTATCTTTTCTTGAGCTGGTTTCATAACATTTGGTATCAGAGCTTTGGATTCTAGGGTTTCGCTGCTCCAAACAGGTCATCGTGGAATTTTCGCTATAACTTTTTTTCTGTGACGTTTCAGAAGTCACAAAAAAAACCCATTTGAGAAGAAATCGCGCTGAACCTTGGGTCCAAATTTCAGAGCTTTTCGCACGATATTTGCGGAGATATGATCTGAGGAAGTTGGTCTTTTTGCAGACTCCTGAATTACATTCAAAACAGGTGACCTGGGGAAAATCGTCATAACTTTCTCTCTGGGGATCGGATTGAAATTTTGTAAGAAGGTACAGAAAGAGGACGGAATGTAGTTTCTTGTATTCATGTTTCAGATCCAAAGGTTGAAACAGTGACTCGTGGCACGTCGTACAAGTTATCTCTACTGAACTAGTCTAGAAGCAAGTCACTGTGGGAGATTTCACATAACTCTTCCTTGGAGAATCCAATTTGGGTCAGACTTGTGGCATTGGAAAGAGGACGCAGAAGGCTACTACAGGTCGCAATTTCAGAACTGGATGATCTGAAATTACAGAGATACATCAGATTCAATATCAGGCTTCTACAAAGTGAAAAAAGGTGTGTAATTTTTTTTAAATTTTTGCGTAAGCTTGGTTTAACAGAATTCAAAGGGCATAGTAAAGCATTATTATCGGTAACTGATGCCCCGAGGAAAGAAAATGCAAACACCTAGTAAGGAACCTGAAAGCTCTAGCATGACTCATGAAGAAGAGGAAGAAATGCTACATGATATATCAAAATTACAAGAACAAGTGCAACAAATGTCACGCTCACAAAAGCTAACAGAAGCTAAGATAAATGGCGTGGAATCTAAGATAAATGGCGTGGAATCTAAGATAAAGGGCATGGAAGCTAAGATGGATGATTTGAAGACATATTTGAAGAGAGACATGGCAGATTTGAAGACAGACATGGCAGATTTGAAGACAGATTTGACAAATTTTCTACAAGAAATACTTACTAATGGTGAAAAGGTTGTAAAGGAAACTCATGATGTGAACAAAAGAAATGTTAATCATGATTCCATAGACTCTAATGTTGGATCGAAGACCCACCATATTCCAAAAATCGATATGAGGAAGTTTGATGGCAAGGATCCCGCCACATGGATATTACAGATGGAGCAATTCTTCGATCTCAATAATGTGCAAAACACACAAAAGGTACGTATGGCAACTGTATATTTGGAACCAAATCAGTTTGTATGGTATCAATGGCTTTTCTCTCGTAAAAATTTTATCACTTGGGCAATTTTTACGGAAGAATTGATAGCACATTATGTAGATACAAAAAGCAACACTTTTTTTAGCCAATTGATAAGTCTCAAACAAAAGGGTTCAGTAATGGAGCACATTGAGGAGTTCCAAAAATTGAACATAAGGGTAAAAGATATTCCAGAGGAGCATAGGATTGATGTGTTCATAGGGTCTTTAAAGGATAATATCCAACATGATGTTCGCCTTTGGGAACCTGATTCATTAGAGAAGGCATTCAGGTTAGCAAGAAAAATGGAAAGCAAAATTATGGCAACCAGGAAGCATACCACTCACAACTATAAAGACGGAAGTGTTGTTGCCCCTAGTCTTCCACAACCTATAAGGTTGACACCACAACAATTGGAAGAAAAAAGAGCAAAAGGGCTTTGTTACAGTTGTGATAGCAAATACACTAAAGGTCATAAGTGTGCTGAGAAGAAATTATTCTACATAGATTGTGAAGAGGAAGAAGAAAAGGAGCAAGAAAGGTCAAAAGAAGAAGATATACTCCAGGAACAAAGCCTAGATGAAGAACAAATAAATCCGACCATATCTTGTAATGCATTGGCGGGAATTACCACTCCTCAAACCATCAAGATAGAAGGACAAATCAAGAAGAAAAAGGTAATAGTGTTGATTGATTCAGGAAGCACCCACAATTTTATTCATTGTAGGGTAGCAAATTGAATTGCTTCCTATATCCAGCACCAGAGTGTCAAGTGATGATTTCAAATGGAGGAACAATAAATTTCTCTGGAAAGTGCCATAATATCAAGCTATCCATGGGAGAATATGTATTGACTAGCCCAATGCTTTCCATTCCAATGGGAGGTGCTGATGTTGTACTAGGAGTCCAATGGCTACAATCCTTGGGTACAATAGCTTTTAATTTTCAAGAACTTTTCATCAAATTTTCTACGGAAGGAAAGGAAGTTGAATTAAGGGGTATTGCAGGGAAACCAGGAAAGATAATCAGCTCTAATGGTATGACAAAGCTTCTAAAAAAGGAGCAAAGAGGTGTAATTGCACAATTATGTTCGCTAGATGTTTCCACATTGGAATCATCTATTTCTCCAGATCTCCAAAAAGTCTTGGACAATCATTCCAAGGTATTTGAGACTCCCAAAGGTCTCCCACCTATGCGTGATCATGATCATGCTATTCATCTGATTCCAGGAAGTGTTCCTCCAAACATCAGGCCGTACAGATATCCCTATGTCCAAAAAAGTGAAATTGAACGTATGGTTACAGCTGGTATAATTCAACCAGTCAAAGTTCTTTCTCTGCTCCAGTAGTATTGGTGCACAAGAAGGATGGATCATGGCGCATGTGTCCAGATTATAGGGAGCTCAACAAGCTCACTATTAAAGATAAGTTCCCCATTCCTGTCATTGATGAATTACTGGATGAATTGCATGGATCAATTTACTTCACCAAGTTGGATCTTCGTTCGGGATATCATCAAATCAGAATGAAGATTGAAGACATTCCGAAAACGACATTTAGAACTCATGAGGGTCATTATGAATTTTTGGTCATGCCTTTTGGCCTTACCAATGCACCTTCAACATTTCAAGGTTTGATGAATTCAATTTTCAAACCATTCCTTAGAAAATTTGTGTTAGTATTTTTTGATGATATACTAATCTACAGCAAGTCTTGGAAGGATCATGTTGAACATGTTGACAAGGTGCTACAACTATTGGAGGAGAAACAATTATATGCAAAAAGATCCAAATGTTTCTTTGGAGTCCAGGAGGTGGAATATTTGGGTCATATTGTATCTCATGAAGGAGTTAAGGTAGACCCTAGCAAAATTAAAGCCATTAAGGAATGGAAAATCCCCACATCCATAAAGCATCTGCGAGGATTTCTTGGGTTGACAGGGTATTATCGCAAGTTTGTTAAGAATTATGGGAGAATAGCAGCACCTCTAACAACATTATTGAAGAAAGATGCATTTTCATGGACTCCGGAAGCAACAAAGGCCTTTGAACATCTTAAAGAGGCAATGTGCCAAGCACCGGTCTTAGCTACACCGGACTTCACAAAAACCTTTATTGTGGAATGTGATGCTTCAGGAAATGGAATTGGTGTTGTTCTAATGCAAGATGAAAGACCCATTGCTTTTGAAAGTCGTCCAATCAAGGGAAAGTTTTTAAGCAAAGCTATTTATGAGAAGGAAATGTTGGCAATACTCCATGCACTTAAGAAATGGCGACCCTACCTAATGGGAAGACACTTCAAGGTAAAAACGGATCATGATAGCCTTAAATACTTTTTAGAACAAAGATTATCCTCTGAAGAGCAACAAAAGTGGGTCACAAAGATGTTGGGTTATGACTTTGAAATCATCTACAAAAAAGGGAAGCAAAATGTGGTGGCAGATGCACTCTCAAGAAAGGATGAGGATGTGGAAGCATTGTTGTGCGCCATTTCTATTATCCAACCAGATTGGATAAACGAAGCAAGGGAGGAATGGAAGAATGACGAAGAAGTGTGGGCACTTATTCGAAAGCTACAACAAGATTCCAGTACATCTGATACATTTAGCTGGAAAAATGATTCGTTATGGTACAAAGATCGCTTATACCTCTGTAAGAATTCCCAGCTAAAACAAAAGATTCTTATGGAATTGCACACTTCTCCCTTAGGAGGGCACTCAGGATTTTTAAAAACTTACCACAGGGTTAAGAAGGAATTTTTTTGGGATGGCCTTAAATCAGATATTCAAAAGTTTGTGGCGGAATGTTTGGTTTGCCAAAAAAATAAAGTTGAAACAATTAAGACACCGGGTCTATTACAACCTTTATCCATTCCAAGCCAACGTTGGGAGGAGGTTTCAATGGATTTTATCACAGGTTTACCCAAGTCTGAGGGAAAGAGTGTCATCATGGTGGTAGTTGACAGACTTACCAAGTATGCACACTTTTGTGCATTATCACATCCATTTAAAGCCAGTACAGTTTCTACTGCATTTATGGAAACAATTCAAAAGCTACATGGAAACCCAAAGATTATTGTAAGTGACAGAGATCCCATTTTCACTGGAAATTTTTGGACAGAATTATTTTCTTGTCTTGGTACTCAGTTAGCTCATAGCTCATCTTATCATCCTCAATCTGATGGGCAAACTGAGATAGTAAACAAATGTTTGGAAGGATATCTTCGTTGCTTTGTATCTGATAAACAGACACAATGGGTCAAATGGTTGCCTCTGGCTGAATGGTGGTATAACACTTCCTTCCATACAGCAACAAAAATGACCCCATTTATGGCACTTTATGGGTATCAACCACCATCCATCACATCATATTTAAGAGAAAATTCTAAGGTTCAGGCAGTGGAACATCACATCGAACATCAACAACAAGTCCTCCAACTCTTAAAGGATAACCTCGTGTTGGCACAAAATAGAATGAAACAACAGGCAGATCAACATCGCAGTGAAAGAAGTTTTGATGTAGGTGATTGGGTATTCCTACGGCTACAACCATATAAGCAAATGTCCCTAAAGCAAGCTAAGAAGGATAATAAATTATCACCAAAGTATTATGGTCCGTACAAGGTGTTGCAAAAGATTGGTACTATGGCATACAAATTGGAGCTTCCTGCAGCTTCTCGATTGCACCCAGTTTTCCATGTTTCATGTTTAAAGAAGGTTATAGGTGACAAGCTCCCAGTTCAAACAATATTGCCAGAACTTGACGAGGAAGGAAAAATTATATTGGAACCGGAAGCAGTCACAGAAACAAGAACTCGACAGCTACGAAATCGATCAATTTCAGAGTATCTTATCAAGTGGAAGAACTTATCCGCTGAAGATTCCACATGGGAGGATGAGAATTTTATGCAGAAGTATCCAGAACTACTCAAGCGTTGAGGACAACACTTTTTTGAAGGAGAGGGGCATGTTGGGTCCCTATAATACTAGTGATTACCCCATTACTATTGTAGTTATACCCCTTATTTATATTGTTGTGCCCCTATTACCCCCATATTGTTATTTCTGTGCCCCATAGAATCCCTCTATTGTTATTTTTGTGGCTTTATATTATTATTGTTAGGTCGGCTGGATTATATTGTGACTCCTTAGACTCCTATATATAGAAAGGAGGTTTTGTCATTTGAATCATCCAAGAATTGTTCATTTATGTAATGTAAAGAAGGTTGCCCCCTCGAAGAGGCTAACTTCTAAGGCGTTGATCTATCTTTTCTATATTTTCTTGAGTTGGTTTCATAACATAGTTGGTCAAAAAGAGAAGGAAAGAAACAGTAGCAACAAAGGCGCAGGAGGCGTGGGACGCTGCACAGACAGCAGCAGAATAGCAAAAGGCCACAACAGTAGCACAGAAGGCAACCAAAAAAGGAGTGCGAGGGCCAAAAGTCGCCTTCACCTGAGCAGGAGCAAGAGATGGAAATAGAGACAAAGGAGGGCAGCGTGGACCCACAAACAGCGTCAACACAATTGAAGCGCCAACGCCCGAGAGAACAGATGGGGTCACACAAGAAGGTAAAAGTGTCTAAGTTGTCTATCGACCTGATCACCCTTACTAAGGGGGATCTACATGATATAGGAGAGACGGTGTGTGACGTCACCACAAAGGCCCTCTAGAATTTTGCGGAGGATAATCAGATTGTGTTGGGGGCCCTCTGAGCACAGATTCAGGAGTTGCAGGTGCGCATTCCTAAGGCTGGTACTGTCTCGACCAGCCTCGCAGCAGGAACAGCCGCAGCCGAGGAACTGTTGCGCACTCGTACGACCAACACAATAGTGCTTCCAAAAGGGGCACTGGTTACAGAAAATGAGGCTGACAGGCCTACGGTCAGTACATTGAAAGGAATAGGGATCAACATGGTTGCACTCCCTCGGGAGATGCTCTATGTTCTATAGGATGGGATTATTGTAGAACTACAGGCTAGGGAGAGCCACGCGCTGCAGGTGTTGAGTGAACAGAGGATCAACATGGAGCATTTGAGCTTGCAGGGCGACAAGATCATGTCTCAGAATAGGCAGATGGTGCAGGTAATTGAAGAAGCCTGCTAGATGGTCCCTGAGTTAGCCATCCCAACAGAAGCACCAGCAAAGGCGCTCATCCAGAGATTAGTAGCAGGGGTGCACGAGGCGCGAGAAGAAATGGCCAAGGTTTAGCTGGAGTTGAACCTTCAGATAGCAGAGCTGCAGTTGAAGGCACAACCTTCAAATCCTCCAGTGGTAAGGGAACAGTGCGCTAGCACCATTACATCGGGGATGGAGGAGATCAGCAGTGCAGTGAGGGACTGCACCAAAATGTTGGAAGAATCGTTCGAGGTCCTCACCAACCTACAGGAGAACCTGAACATACAACGCTTAGAAACAAAGGCGTGTGAGCTACAACAACAATATGACAACGTCAAAGGGACCGTGCAGATGGTGGCCCTCACATAGAGGCTCGCACGTATGTAACAGGCCAAAGCACTTAAGGAGCAAGTAGACACAGCGCGACATAGAGAAGCGGTTTTGAAGGCGCGTGTTTAGCCTTGGATCAACGAGGCCTTCGTAATCACCGTAACAATTGAATGTAAGCTCGCGTAGACGTAGGGGACGTAGGAACAGATACAGGGGAGCAGTTCCGACACCGCGGTCTCGGAACAACGCATATAGGAGATACAACAGGCAGTCGCTCAGTGCGCTGCCGACCTTGCAGCAGTGCGAGTAGAGTTAGGAGGTCTCCGTGCGAAGATCTACGCACCGACAGAGTGACTCGAGGGTGAGTCATGATGTTTGTGTTGGGGGCCTGTTGGGCATGGGATACCCCCAAGGCAAGTTTTGGGGCTTAAAGCCCAAGTTTTGACTAAGTCCATTGTAAAGACTCCGTGATTTGTGGGCGCGGAGCGCAAAGTTTTAATGGATTCATAGGGTTGTCCTCCCTTACTTTTGTAAATGTAGTGTCGACTTGAGAGTTCTACCCATGGTCCGCGGACCATGGGATTCTATAAATAGAGCGAGGCTCTAAGTGTAGAGAAATAACAATCAGAGAGGAAATCAATCCATGAAGCATTGAGTTGAAGTATAGAGTCGTGTCTTTGGGTCGTAGAGTAAGAAGGCTTTGCAGCTGAATGCGCAGAGGCCTAGTACTCCGCAGCTGAGTGCACAGGTCAGGTTGAGTCTATAATCGATTGAAGCATTAATAAAGAGAAGTTTTGCAATATTTTTGTGTATCTTTACCTATTTTATGCATTGAAGTACATTGGGTATGAATGGCAAGTTTATTGTTTATTTGTTGTGTGAACTTATATGAAAGTGCTGAATAAGTAAATATAATATAAGTTATCTATTTATGCGAAGGTAACTAATTGTGATAAGTAAGATCTGTGGTGTGACTAGGGGAAATATCGCAAATCGCTTCTCTAGTAGCACGAAAGCCCCACAGCCCCTGGTTAGGGTTGCACGAAGATGAATATAACAAGGGCGCGAAGGCCTTGCAGGCCAGGAAAGTGCGCAACGTAACCTACGCAAAGGTATTCATAGTTGGACTAAATCAACCCCTCAGACATCTCAAAGGTGCGGAAACCTGGTTCCAGCATCCCCCCATACTACTTCAGGTGAGACCTCAGTCCGTGCTCTGCGGATTGTTGTTGAAAGGACTAGTAGTACAGGGATTTGTTTAGCTAATTAACTCTGAACCTGGGTCAGGCCCCAACAAGCCAACACTACCCTAAGATAGTGCTCTGTTTGTCATTGCTGACGTTGGAACCTGCAAAACTACATAGATAGTGAGGGCCTAAGCATATCGAAGAAAGCTCTAGAAATTTTACCCCCACAAAAGAAGGTTGCAGAAATATCTTAGCATTGATTATATCCATAAGAAATATTTTAGTGCTATTGGGGTTGAAATTCTATTTATAAATCTAAGAATATCCATAATAAATTGTTTTATAATCATGAAAGGGAGAAAGTTGCATAGGTTTAACATAGACGATTTGATGAAATAAACACAAATCCCATAAAATAGAAAATATGTGGTTCACTAGTTAGTTTGCGTCTTTGAGGCTCTATGCAGCCGACAAATATGAGGACCCATCTACATGCAATACATGTGCCTTTTAAATAATCATCTAGACAGTTCAATAAGGAGGTGTCCAAACAACACATGTTCCATCCATACTCATCTCACCTCTTACAATTTCTTCAGAACTTGTTTCATGTGTCCCTTGGTCTCACAAATTTATCTTTTTCTTCAAAACTTGTTTCCTATGTCCCTTGGTCTCATAAATTTATCTTTTTCTTCATGGCTTGTTTCCTGTGTTCTATGTTGCTTGGTCTCTTTTGAGCTTGTTTACAGTGTTGCTTGGTCTCATAGGATTGTCCACCAAGAAATGAGTATATTATATTTTGAGCTTGTTTCTTATATTTCTTGGTCTCATAGGCCTATCCACCAAGAAATGAGTATATTATATTTAGGATTTTTATATTGTTTCAAATTTTCAGATACAATAAGCACAAGAACAAGGACAAAAAACTATGTTAAAATCCAAGATGTGTTTTTAATAATTGTTTTAAGTTGAATCAAGTTTTTTTTGGGGCTATGATTTAGCTCTTGCCTAGTGGTTTAATAATTGCTACATATTTTATGTTGTTGTTGTGTGAAGGCACTCAAGTTTGGAGGAAATAAGAGAAGGAAATCAAAGTTGCACATGTAATAAAGATCTATGCTATTGTGAAGTCAACTCCGACGTCGAAATTGTCATTGTCGCTATGCTTCGTTTTGCTTCACATAAAGAAAATGATTTTTCATACTTACTCCTGAACCATGTCATTTCACATCTATGAAGGAAGTTGCAGATCTTGCACGACAACATTCTCTTGCTAGGAAGTTTATATCCCAAGCAGAATTCCTATCATCGACTAAGAGGTTCTATGAACGCTTCCGTGTATGGCTTCCTGACAGATAAGAATAACCATTCTTACCCTATAATAATTTTGAGAATGAATTTTCTCTATATCATAGAATCTTAAAAATTTCTAAATTAAAATCCATTTACTCACCTTAGTTGAATACCTTGAAGACCTTAGGCAAGCCTTGTGGTTGTGCTTTTGGTTTGGGGCCAGTAGCAGTTATAACTAAGTATAGTTTTGTAAGTCTTCAACTGCATACATCACTCGCCTGTGCTTGTGTGGTTTGGGCATATCTAGGTCCTGCCATGCAATAATTACAGAGTTTGTTTTCTTGATATAAACTTCCTACTTGTACCTATGCGTTGTGGGTGTATCTAGTTCTTGCCATGCCATCCATATAAATTATGGAAAATATTTGCTTGATACCAACTGTTTGCTTATCCCTATGCATTTTGGGCGTATTTAGTTCATGCCATGCCATCCATAGTTTCAGAAAATATTTGCTTGATACTTCTGAGCACCAAATGTTCATTGAATCGTGGAAAATTTTAGGGGCTAATATTCGCAAGTGGGCTAATTTTCCATGATTTTTCAAAAAAAAAGATTTGCCAATTTCTGTTTTTTATAAAAACGATTCGCCCAAATTTTGCAATATAAAATTAGTTTACCTTAAAAATCGCCAACATTATATAGAGAGTATATATAAAATCATTATAAATTTGAATAATTTTACAAATATGACAATAAACATTTTATAGTTTGCATATTAGGGACTAGTGAGATTCACAAATGTTTTTAAACTTCAAGATAATTTTCCATCCTTAAAATTTTCCCTACATTCAATTGTCACTCGGAGAAGAATGCTAAGCTCTGAATCTATACCTATGGTGAGTTTATCATAGATGGATATGGTGGCAGGTGTAAGCCTGTGGTATGCCAGGTGTATTTTTTGGAGTGTGGAAGGCGTATTTTTGGTGGCGAGTTTATTTTTGGGAGCTCTAACCTCATGGGCTCCACCACAGGTAGTCGAAACTTTGGGTAAAATTAACGAAATGCAATCATAATTTTGAGAGAATCAAAATCTGGATAAAGGTAACCCAGGTGAATGCAAACTCTGGATAAAATCAACAAAGCGAATCGAAAAATAATGACTCTGCAATAAGATATCCAATGTTAATGACCAATGAAAAACATGATAAAATTAATTAAATAATTTGAATTATCAATTTTTATTCAAGAATTTGGTTAAAGTAGTGGATGTCATTTGATATTTAAAAAATCAAATAAAATTAATTCAACGTCAAAGCTATATCGATAGTTATATACCTTCTACTTTCAACCAGTATAGTAAAACGAAGATATTCTACCTTTCTTAATGCATCTGTAATTAAAGGTACAAATCCCATAATCTCACATGCACTCATCATATACAAGATAACATTTTACGAACAATTAACTAAGATTAAGCTTTTCCTCTATGATGCTATGCTTATAGAGAACTTGTTTCAATTTCACCTCCACCTTTACAATTAATAGATTTTCACATCACCCTTTGCACGTAAGATAGGTATGTTAATTCCTTTTTATATAAATTTAAATGAATGATATAAATATATAATGTTAAAAGAAATATTTATATCATGAAAAATTTAATGGAGAGTTTTATATTTACAAATAGTTTTAAGACTCATTCCATATTTAGTGGCGAGTAGAGAGATATTTAAGGGGGAATATGTGTCGTGGTGATTAGTAGAATCATGAAATGGAAAAAATATGGGAAGGATGAGCAATGAGATTGCTAAATTAAGTGGAATATCAGGTGTAGACATGATTAGTAAAAAAAAAAACATATGAAACAAGAAAAGATACGTTGAACAATAAAATGTCGAAGATTCTATCTTAAAAAACTTATTAGATTATTATAAACCTATTGAAAAAGTAAGCGTTAAATCCCTGAAAGAATAAAACATTAAATTATAAGTATGGGATTTGTGAATTTAAATACATTTACAAATTAATAATAATGAAAATTTTGAAGATAAACCTTTCAATTCAGTAGCGAGTAGTGGGATCCGTCAGGTGAAAAGGTTAAAAAAATATGTTGACGTTAACAGGGATCAGTGAACGGTCCATAAAAAGACACACATATATTGAATAAAAAAGCATATGGCGAGCGGTAGAATCGCCCAAGATTTTATCCCATGTTAACTCGCAGGATCCTAAACACAAAATTTTGAGCAACCCCAAGGCCGGAGCGCGGGAGAGTATACGTCCCAGAGAGATCATGCCACCATTTCTCAGACTCAAACAAGTTTCAGCCACTCGTCAAAGTATGAGCCAGACATCTTTCGGGAGATCCTAAACCTCATGCAGCTGATTGATTTCCCTGGTTTAGATGGGTGTCATCAGTTGATTGGTTTTTGGGTCGGTAGACTTCATAGCCTCCTTCACGTTGCGCCACCCTGCATCTAGTTGTAGACTCCTGCATGCTCTCCCACCCTATCCTTCGGACTCGTAGAGATGGTATCGGTTCTCGTTTCAATGCAAGAGAACGCCTAGAGGGGGAATCGTATGGTGCTACGTTGTCCCTTCTAAGTTATAAATATCCCCCCAGAAACTATCTTGTGTTTTCCCTTTCCAATCCTAGGCCTCACGGCCTCTGGTTGCTCTGCAAGGATTGCCACGAGGGAGGTCTGTAAACTTGAAATTTTTTGCTATTCCTTGCAGTAAATATCTGGTTTTTTCTGGCTTTAGTTTTTCGTGGTTCTCTGCTACTTTGCTTGGAAGGTTCTGGAATGGTAATGGACGCTCTCTCCCGCTGCTCCGGCAAAAGCTCAAAAAGGTCAGTATCGTTTCTCTTCGTATGTCATCTAATTTATTGGTCTTGAAGATGAAGGTTGTTCTTAATCAGGGTCTGTAGTAAATTGTCATCTATTATTGGAATCGATAAGGAGAATTATTTGGTTTTGGAAAAAAATGCGGAAGTCGATTTTTATTAAAATAAAGAACTCTATAGTTTTTTACAGTCCCTGTTCATATTTCCGCATTAGAATTGGGAAATGGTGGTGTGTTTTCCAACCATTCTGTTGTTGTATCGATTGTCAAGACCACTCTTTTGCATAGTGCTACAGCTCCAATCTAGTTTTTCTTAAAGCTGTTTTAAAATGGTTGCCGGGATACCAGATGAGCTTACGACATTTCCTATCTCTCCAGCGATCTGAAAAATTCAAATCTTTTCGGATAATTATCTGCTTCATCCCATATCTGTTGCATCGTTTGCACTTGTTGGTACTTCCTAACTTGGCACAGTACACCAAATCTCTTCCATTCATTTCTAGTCTTTGACTGGGGGAATGGAATTGTCCTTTCCTATCTTTTCAATAGAAGCTTTTTCTAGAGTGTCAGTGATTCCGCCTCCAATTTCCCTTTCTGGAGCCTTCTATCTTTCGGATCCCGAGTCCTCATCTTGCTGGAGCTCTTAATCATCCCTATCTAGCTGTGTCCTTTTGTTAAGATCGGATCTACGGTCCAGATCTTTCTTGACTTGCCCTATTAATTTCTTCAGCCTCTAGGAGTTACCCCATTTGGGGATTTTGTTCAGAAAAGAATCTACGGGTTGGATATTGTTTGTACTGCTGCTGCGGTTGTAGGTCTCAAAGCACCTGTCAGACTAATTGCATTCTTATCTCCATCATAATCGCGGATGGGTCTGACTCATCGGCCACGAGGGCGCTTGTACAGGCCACTATCCAAACTGAGGAGGCGCGAAATACATGCTCGAACCTTACAGGCTGGCAAGCTACGATGGAAGACATGATAATCAATCTAGCCTATAAAGTGTTTCATAAGTCTAAAAAGGATTTTCCCAGAAAAGACGGGTCTCCTTCTCTCTTTTACAACAAATCCAAGAATCCTGTCAAGACAGTACCCCCCCCCCCCAAGCAAGCCATTTCTTTAGATGGTGCTACCCTCTCAGAATGAATTGACAGTCTGAAGAATTTAGCTCTGGTTGGGAAATGGCAATTCCCTGAAATGGGTGATTCGGACATGAGGAAGTGGTTGTCGGACAAATGGTCTCCTTTGATTGGATATACTCCTATCATCTCCCGACTTATGAAGGAATGGTATTCTTTCCATTTCCTAAAAGAATCTAATTTAGAGTTTGTTCTAAATATCCCCTGGGTTTTTGGAAGAAGCTTCTTGGCCCTTTCTCGATGGTATATTGGTTTTGATCCATTAAAGAACACCCCATCGAACAGTCTAATCTGGGTGAAACTTCCAAACTTGTCGTTGGAACTATGGTCAGAAGGAACTCTCTCAAAAATTGGGAATTCGATAGGCAAGTTTGTTTATGTAGACCCCTGGTGCAGAGGAGAGAAAGATAAGAGAATTGCTTGGATCCTTATAGAGAAGCCGTACAAAGGTGGATATCCTGATCATATGGAGATAGCTTGGGGCAACTCCAAAATCCATCAAAGATTAGACTTTTGGGGTATCCCCTTCAGGTGTTCCTTGTGCCATAAAACAAGACACTTGATTAAAAATTGCAGTCATCGGTTCTCCCGAAGAATCAAGAAATCTAACTTCAAACAAGTTAGGAAGTCTGAATCTGATCGCTCCCTGGACTTTTTGGATATTCGGGAGACCTCTCAACTGGAAAATCAAAATCATTCGGTTCCTGCTCAAAATATTTCTCATAATCTCCCTATCCATGATCCACTATCCGAGCCGGACCCATGCTGCTCCCTTCAAGACTCTCTTGGGCGTTTCGATGCTAATACCTCACCTCCTTTATGAACTCCAATTCCGGAACCCCGAGAGGACATCCCGGTCCCCTCTCCCCCTGTTATGAATCAAAGGGTCATTGTTGTTGGCTCTCTTTCTATTCAGATATCCTCCTCTTCTCCGACACCTATCAAATGTCGTCCTGCTGACCCAAAAGGGGAGGATCCAATCCAAATACAAGAAAAAGATCCTTGTCTCATGCTTTCCCCAGATAATTTGATTTCAGCATCCCCAGTCAAAAATTTTGATAGCGACATTGACTCCCTTCTCAATAGGACATCTCTGGAACTTGAACCATTGACCATTCATAAACCGTTCAGTCCATCCCATCTAATCATAAGTCCAAAATCTGCAAAAAATATCACGGTAAGGAAGAAATCCAAGGGTGGTAGTCGTCATTTTAGAGGAAGATCTGTAGTCACAGAGCATGGTGTGAGGAATTTATCTCTAGTGGAAGTTCCTGTTCTGGATTCATCGGAGTTTCAGCCTCTTAGAGCATGCGTGGCTGGCAAGTCATCTAAATGACCTTTCTTGCTTCTATGAATATCAGGGGCCTAGGCGCAGCCCCTAAGTTTAATGCGCTAAAAGATGTATTCTACCTGGCTCATCCAAAGATCATTTTTATACATGAAACCATGCATCCTAGCTATGTGTCTATTGTTTTTTTTAGGAGAATGTTTCCGAAGTGGTATATAGTTGCCACTGAGGCAAATGGTCAGTCTGGTGGTTTGATGGTTTTGTGGGATCCAGCCTGAATAAGGGCAAAAGCTTATAAGTGCTATGCAGGAATCTTAATATCAGCATCTATCAGGGGTCAAGCTTTTGCACTCAACTTGCTTAATGTCTATGCTCCATATAAAAACAGACTTTCCTTTTGGGAAAGGCTTTTTGAATCCTGAATTCTAGAGATCGAATTGCTGTTGATGGCTGGCGACTTTAATTTGACTCTCAGTTCTGATGAATGTTGGGGTAATTGCAGGAAAATCAACCCTTTGGCTGACAGAATAAGGAAGGAATTACTAAATAGGGATCTGGTGGACATTGCCCCTGATAAAATGAGGCCTACGTGGGATAACAGCGGGACTGGGCAGGCCTACATAGCAAAGAGAATTGATAGAATCATCATACATGCTAGCATTATCGGGAAATTGGGTATGCTAGTATTATCTATCGGGAATGATCACTCCTCTGACCACAGACTCATTCTTCTAAAATGGCGTGAAAATGTAATCAGCCTTGGTTACCCTTTTAAATTCAATAGGATCCATTTGGAAGACCCATCTTTTAATGAAATAATTGCCAGAAAATGGAAGAGTCTCCTCGAATCTGAAATGGCGCCTTTTATGCCATTCCGTGTAAAGATGGAGAGATTGTGGGCTGTGACGAAGGAATGGCAAAATCAAAAGAGGAGGATGGATAAACAAGAGCTGAATAATATTCGAAAGGAACTGGACTCCCTATTAGATTTAGCTGATCCCAACAGTCTATCTCTAGAACTAAAAAGCAAGATAAGAAATTTGGAGAAAAGGAAACAAGTGATCTTGCTAAAGGAGGAGGCTACATGGCGGCTAAAGAGCAGAGCCATTTGGCTCAAAGAGGGAGACAGAAATACGAGATTCTTCCACAAGTATGCAAATGCAAGAAGAGAAAAAAATTCTATCTGGAGCATTAAAGACGAAAAGGGGAATGTTCTCTTATCACAGCAAGAGATCTCGATGGAGGCTATGAGATTTTTCCAAAATCAATATAAAAGAAGGGAGGTTCTCTTTCAAGATGCCCTGTGGGGCATAGAGTTGGTTCCGGAAATGTTTGATGATGCAGCAAATGAAGAGTTCATAAAGCCAATCTCTGAAGATGAACTTTTAAGAGCTATCAAATCTTTTAAAAAGGATAAAAGTCCGGGGCCGGACGGATGGCCAATCGAATTTTTCTCATTTCTTCGACCTTCTCAAAACAGACTTGTTACGGATGGTTGAAGCAACCCGGATTTCTGGAAGCATACATTCGGCCACTTCCTCTACCTTCATTGCACTAATTCCAAAAAAGAATAGGTCTGAGTCCTTTCACGACTTTAGGCCTATCTCGCTCTGCAACATCATGTTCAAATTAACCTCAGAAATCATTGCGGAAAGAATGAAGCCTATTCTAAATTCCTTCATTTCTGGGGACCAACATGCGTTCTTAAAGGGCCATATTATCTTGGATGCAGTTGCCATGACTCAGGAAAGTCTGTTTTCAATGCTGACAAAGAATTTGGATGCGGCTATCCTCAAGATTGATCTGCAAAAAGCCTATGATTGTGTAGATTGGGGCTTTTTAAGAATTCTGCTGGCAAAAATTGGACTGAAGTCACAAAGTGTCAATTGGGTCATGTCCTGTGTTGAGAACGTCAGATATTCAGTGATTGTAAATGGATCTCCTTCGTCTTTCTTCCAAGCAGAGAGAGGACTCCGACAGGGATGTCCCCGTTCCCCACTGCTCTTCATTATGGTAATGAATTCTCTCAGTCTGCAGATAAATAAAGCAGTTGAAGACAAGAGATGCCGCCCGGTAAGGATTTGTAAGGATGTCTCCCTCTCTCATAATCTCTTTGTTGATGATGTCCTCATCTTTGCTATGCTTTTTAAGGTCTCCTGGGCATGCATAAATGATATTCTTTCAAAATTTCAGAAAGCTTCAGGTCTGTTTATCAATAAGGAAAAATCCTCTTTGTTTCATAACGATTCAAATATGGAAATCGTTCTCTGGATATCTGAATTGATGGGCATTGCTCCTTTTTCAATTAAACAAGGGTTTAAATACTTGGGCTTCACCTTAAAGGCAAAAGGAAACTCCAAAAGGGATTGGCAATGGCTACTAGACCGGTTTTATAAAAAGATCTCAGGATGGGAGTTTAAATTTCTTTCTCTGGTTGCCAAATTCATCTTAGTACAGGCCGTCCTTTCCCAACTTTCAGTCTTCTGGGCTCATATCTTCTTTCTTCCTGCCAGCATTATAAACCGAATGAACAGATTGATTGCTAATTTCCTCTGGGGAGGACATGCAGTTCAGAACAAAATTCATCTTGTCAAATTGGCTTCTATATCAAAACCAAAAAGGGCTGGTGAATGGGGCCTTTTAGATATGCGCACTTTCGGGAAAGCCCTCCTCTGTAAGTCTTTTCATAGAGGTATTTTTGGCGACGGGCCATGGAGTAAGATTATTAAGGCAAAATCTTTAAAAGGCAAGAGTATATAATTCTAGTACAGGAGGCGGTCCATTGGCATCAGGAGTGGATCGACGATTTGGCAAAGTCTCAGGAAGGTCCATCCTTTCTTCATGGAGAATCTTCGCTGGAAACTCTGCTCGGGAACTAGTATGTTTATTGGTTACGATTCTATTTCATGCGCCCGGGAGTTCTCGTTCCCTTCTTCGTTGGTCCACAATCTTCACAGGCTAGGATGTTTTACATGGGACAAGTTGATAAAAGAATGGTCTGGTTCTTCCCCGGTTTGGTATGATGGGGAGGATCTGCATTTGCCCCAATCGATGCTCCCTCTCTGGAATTCGGTAAAAGCGAGCCTTTGTAGTATGGGGATTATTCGATCGGGATCAAAGGATCTTCTGGTTTGGTCTCTCAAAAAATCAAACCAGCCTGTGAGCGTAAAGCATATTTATGCAGATATGATCTCTGTCATTGCAAGGAGTCCTCATCCGCTGTTTCCTCCCTGTCTTTGGAAGGCTGCATGTCCTCTCAAAATGATTATTTTCTCTTGGCTGCTATTTGGGAACAAAAATCTTACATGGGAGGTTCTTCAAAGGAAAAAATGGCAGGGTCCGAGCCGATGTGCTATGTGCCTCAATGAAGCGGAATCTAATCTGCATATGTTCTTTCAATGTGCCTCGTCCCTTTATATCTGGTATGAGCTGTCTTTATATTATGGTTTTCCTTAGATTATCTTTTCTTCTGTTCAGGATGCTTTTATATGGTGGAGTGGGCAATCCTCATCTTGGAGATCGTTGTTTATCATTTCCTGTTGGTTCTTGTGGAACTGGAGGAACGCACAAATTTTCCAAGGTTCTAAGGAACCCCTTCATGCTATTCTTTAGCGTATTCAGGCATGCCATGAATCCTTTCATCAAAATGACTCTCTGCCAAAGGCGCCTGCTATATGATTCTGGGGGTTTTTGCTCCTGCAAGATGGTTTCAGTCTTTCTGGATCTCTGTTCCAAGGCTGGGCCGACTGCTCCTATTTTCTTATGTGTTAATTGTATGTAATCTTTTAATAGGGTTGTTTCTTCAAATGATCGTATAATCTGTTAGCAACTTTGGACAAGCGGGCTTTGTAGATGGGATGTATATGTTTTCCCTTTTTAGATATGGAAGATTCGGAGTATATGTATCCAATTTTTGCAAAGGTTGCTGGGCATTTGGCTCAATCCAACAGCTTATGTATTGAAGATCTTTATATTTTCTTAATATAAATCTATGATGGTTTTTTCTCTGAAAAAAAAGTTTAAACAAAACATATTAAACTTAAAAAACTAATAGGTAAATCGCCAATAATAATAATAATAATAAAAATAATAATAATAATAATTAATTTGAGTGGATGGGTAAAAATAATAATAATAAATAATTTGAGTGGAGTGGCGGGAGAACGTGAGAGTTAATATTAATGTATGTTTTGATGAACATATTCACAAGTATTTTATTAATTAAAGACAACCCAATGTTGTATTCCCTCCATTGCTAGCATTTTTTATAGGGTTGTTCTAATCGTGACAACTCATCGTTGTCATCGTCAGATTCCCAGGATTGTCATTTGGATTTGATGATTTATTAAGTAGTTGTCATAATTACACCGAAAGTGTTTTTTTTTTTAAATTAGTCCGGCTAGGCATTGTTCACTTTTTTCCATCTCCTTTTGACATTTGTCAGTCCGTTATTTTGCCCATTAAGTAACATAGGTTCAGTCTGCAGGTCCTCTCCGCCGTTGAAATATGAAACCCTACCTAACACAATTAATTATAAGAAAATTGAAATATGAAAACCTACCTAACACAATTAATTAAAACGAAGTTTTTCGAGCACATGGTCCTTACAATTTTTTTTATGTATAGAAAACGTCCATCTATCATATGGATTGGCCAAATTGAAAAATTCCATTTGTCCATCTCCAATTGCGGAGCTTCCATCTTCCGTGGGAATTTTCAACTTGCTTCGTTACCTGCAAAGATTCATTTTCAGAAAATGTTGCTTTACGCGATTTGAACTCGTGACCATTCAATGAGAAAGAGATCTCAGTGATTTAACATCTTATTTTATATATTTTTTTTAAATTAAAAAGCCCTAAATCAGTGTGGGAACACGTCATTCATGTGGTTTTTGAATGATGATGGAAGCCACAATTTATATTGGTTGAGAAAATTTGTGGGAGCCTTACATTATCCTGGTTTCGAATGCTCAAAAATAAATAAATCAGGTTGTTTAACACGTGTAAGGCTTGATGTTCGAATTCACAAAAATGGAATTAGTCATTATATTCCAAAAGAATATGAAAGGGTTAAATATAAATTTATTTGGAATTAGTTATTATATTCCAAATGTATATAAAAGGGTTAAATATAAATTTATTTATCATATAAAATATGGGGTTGAAATCGTGTCATCCGAATATTTTTACTTTACACCATCTTTTCCTCAACTGTATTCTAAGTTTTTTTTGGTTTTTTTAATACTTAAATCTTCAAATGAGTTATTTATTTATTTTCAAAATAAATTTTCAAATAATTTATTTATTTATTTCTTTATATTGTATTTTTAATATTAATTAAATATATTTGAGTTCAATTTATTTCGTTTCTATATTTTTTTTAAATATGTCTAAATATTTATATTGATCACTGAAAAGATTACATAAGGGATTATAGTGAAATTTCTTCAAAACATGGATAGTTCAGGAATAATTAGATATCACTATTCCAAGTGCATAGAGCAGAGCAACCATATCCGCTGCATGAACCAGGACACCATTGACAAAAATATTTCAAAAGTTGATCGCATAAATAGCATATCCAAGATACTATTGTTTGTAGACATGAAAATGAGACAAGTGTGGACATACAAACTGTAACATAAAGTAACTAAAAACATAAAGGGTAGTAAGAATTTAGTATAGACACACGTACAAGTAGATTCCTTCCACACTGAAGACTGTAAGAGTTGTTTGAAGAAACTTTGTCCAAAATAATGACTGGCGAGCACAAGGAGACATTTTCATGGGAATTGTGCAATGGTAGGTCAAAATTTGCGTCAATAGTGTTGAGAGGCACAACATTGATAATCACAGGCTCTTCCTGATGGTCATTTGAATCAGTATCATATCGTCCAAGTTGTATCTGATGTCCCACAATATGGGCTTGATCTCGTCCTGGCCAACAAAGAGTTTATAGTTATCAACTTGCCTATCACAGATAACCATGCTAAGCAATGTCTCCATTTGATGATGATGAGTGATTGAGTGAAAAAAATGAATTCTTCTCCTCTGGAACAATCATGCATGGGACACCCATTTGAGACTACTTCCACTTATCTCAGAGTGAGAGAAGTATTTACGATCTCCAAATTCCTTTTCCAAATTGAGTATTTCCTTTCGACCTCAAGAGGGGCAACCTCAAAGAAATTCACCACGGATTCCCACCTAAACAAGTGTTTATGGCTTGTGGAGGATGGCTTTGGTGCGCCACCCCGTGGGGTGATAAGAATTGGCACTAAGCCATGTAAGAACTTCAAATAAAACACTTGACCACGAACATAGAAAAATGAGAAACTACCCAAGTAATATTACAACAAGAGTGTAGTTTCATTCAGACATAGAAGGAAGGGTTGACTACAAGGAAAAGGGAGAAAGTGGGGAAGTGAAGGAGGAATAAGTGGTGCCTACTTAAAGCCCACTATTGAGACCAATAGTAAGACAAACTGCAAAGACAAGATTTGGGAGTGGTGAAAACTAGTGCCAAAACCAAATGGAAAATGTACTCGAATACCAAACCCCACAAATAAGCACTAGGAAATTATTTGATTTTTACATCTTATTGGGCTGATGTATCGGAGAAGTTACGTGTAATGTAAGATAAACTGTATGTGAAATTAAAAAAAAAAAAATTATAAACATCTTTTTTTCCCTAGGAAAAAATCGTAATTTTATTCATATATTGATAAAATTACATTTTGTAGATGCCGAGGCATATGCAAATGGCTGAACCTGTAATGACAGGCAGCGAAAAGAAAAAACAATAACACTGGTAGAAAGAGTAATTATTCCTGTAAAAACAGGAAACAACAAAGTAACAGTAAAAAAGAAAATTGTATATTCCAGCTGGCCTATTCTTTTCTTCCCTTCTTCTTTTCCACCCGACGCCATCCTCCTGAGTCTGCAGTGGGTGTAATGGTAGCTAGTTGGTTTCCCATTGTGTTCATTTGTGGTTCTTTGTCTGATTCTGAGCCCTCTGAGCTGTGGGTTCTCTTTATGCCACTTACTTCCAATTGTAATTCCTGATGCAGATCTGTGATGATCGGCCCCGCATGAGTGGAAGGGGTATTCGCTGCCTGTGTTTGTTTCTGTCCCGCTTGAGAGGCTGGTTCCATCAGGTTCTCTGTGGGTTCCTCATTTATGTCCTCTTCTTCTATTGGATCTGTGTTCTGCCAGCCTTTGGGCTTTTTAGGTTGTTTCTTAGTTTTTCTGGGGTCCTTTCGGGCTAGTGGGCAGTTATTTTGAAGGTGCCCTGTCTGCAAACAAGTCCTGCATCGGAATGCTGTGTTTTCATAATCAAGCTGCTGTATCCATTGAGTATTATTAAAGTTCAGCGTGATGTGGTCAGGTAGTCCTTCACTCAAGTCCACTTCTACACATATTCTGGCAAATGTGAAGATTCCCCTGATAGCTCTTTCATCATCCATTTTTAGGAGTTTCCCTAGAGAATTCCCAATGGCGATTAACACTTTGTGATGCCAGAAATGGAGTGGGAGTCCATGTACTCTCACCCATACAGGCATTTTTGAGACTATCATTGTTGTAGCATCGAAATCCAAGAACTAGGGGGTGATGAAGAGGTCGACACTGCCCCAGAACCAAGGGCCCTGATTGATTATGTTGTCTCTTTCCTGTTCTGTATTAAATCTAACTATGAAAAACCCCTTAGGGCAGAGGTAAATTTCACAGTTAGGTGACCAAGATGAGTAGATCCATTGATGCAGGGCATCTGATTTAGGCCAGAAGCCATTGAATCTACAAATAACTGCAGTATTGGATAAATCGGTATATATGTTATTTACCTCAGGCATAGTAACTTGTAGGGTTGGTGATTCTGGCTTTTGTTCAACTATGTATGGCCCTGGCAGCTCTGATGGTGGTACTGTTTTGTTTTCCATTTTTTTCCCCTTCACTGCATCCCGAAAAGAGCTGGTGTTTTTTGAGCTGGAACCGCTGCTTCCACCACACAGTCGCAGATTTAGAATGATGGTTGAATCGCTGGTTATACCGTAGTGCTGGAGTGTTTGGCTGTCCTGTAAACTGTATCCAGAATATATAAGGTTTTGATATTGTGCTGGGGTTCCAATGTGCCCCTGGATCCTCTTCTTTAATTCGTGTACGCTCGTCCCTTTACTGAGTCTTATGCAGAAATGTTTGCCTTCAATAGATTTAATGAAGATCTGGAGCAGATCTATGTTGGTGAGGTCCTGATTTACAGGTTTATAAGCTAGATCTGACGGAATTATGGCACCAGGGCTCTCTGATGTCGGGTCTGAGCCATTTCTTCTTCTTCCGCCTGGAGTTGGGGGTGCGGTATTCCGTGTGGCCCCTGCTTGCGCGGCCCACTCTGGCCATTCCGTTTCATATTTACCCTTTAACGTGTACAATGGGTGCGATTCAAGGTGGAGTTGCGTTAACAGTAGCGGATCTGAACATTGACTAAACTCCGGCCTCAACATTTCATACTTACCCTTAATCGCAATCAAATAGCGTGGATCAAGGCGGGGTTGCGCTATCGACAGTGGATCTGGACAATGGCGATCTATTTCCTCGCCTGTTACAGGGTGGGCGAGTGTTTTACCGTGATAATAACCCTTCTTCAGTAAATAAGAAAATGAATATGACCTGAGAGCCGACCATTCTTCGTCTAATGCTCGATTTGTTGCAGGGGGTTTGTGTTCTTGTCCTCTGCAATACCCGATCCGGATCGGCGCATACAATTCGAGCAGTCCAACGCTCAATCTCACGGGTTTCGTTGTTGTTTTTGTCTCCTTGCTGCGCTCTGTGACGGCAACCCCCATGTAAACCCTATCCATCTTGGCTTCAGAGCGATCCTCCCGACAGATCCCCAAATTATAAACATCTGATTTTAATTTAATGTGTAATATTTTTTAAATGAAATCAACAAAGCAAAAAAGTATGGGGGAGATGTAGTGGTGTAAAATAATATTTCGTGACCATATTTAAATTTAATTAATAAGCACATAAAAATTTAACACTTACAATAAACATGTAAATAGGTTTTTTTATAATACCATGAGCCAATATCATGGATTATCAATACCTCATGCCCAAAAATCATAGCTCATTTCAAAATCATTTTATAAATATTTTATTTTATAACATTTTTTAAATTAAATCTAAAAGCAAACAAGTATAGTGAAATGTCGAATAAAATTTTGACTTGGCCAAAATGAAATAAAATAAAAATAAATTAATAATTATAATTATCAATAAAATATTTTGACTTGGTCAAATTACATAAAATTAAAAATAAAAATAAAATAAAATAAAAAACATAAGATTAATAACTATATTTATAATTATAATTAATAATAAAACCAATTTAGATTCATCTTAATTCTGGATTTACCAAGTTTTTAGAGAGAACAAATTCCTTGAAATGCAAACTTCTTTTAGAGTGGAAAAAAATTGATCCCTCTCACGTTTGATAGATCTGAAATTAAGATAGATCTAAATTAGTATTAATAAAGATAATTTGATCTTGATTTTATATTTTATTAAATTATTTTTTTTTTCAAATAATTTCATTTTTCTTTTATATTTATTAAATTAATTTCAATTTAGTAAATTTTTAAAGGAAAATATTTTGTATGATGTAAAAATTTGAGAAAAATACTTTTTAAATAGTTATAATGTTTTAAGTGTGATAAAACTTTGTTATTCGAACAAAAGACAAGGATATTAACAAGTTGGATATAAATAAGGAAAAAAAATGGTTCATCAATTTGAAGATTGTTAACTTTGTGGGAGGATAAACAAGTCCTTCCCGAGTTACTTTGATTATGATGTTATAATGGTTTTTACAATCCAAGAGGTTGATATTTTTTTAAATAAATATATATTAATTAAAAAAGTTCTATGTTTATGTTTCGTTAAGAGTTTGTTTTTTCTAAACATAAGAAAATAGGTTAACAACCCAAGACCCAGAGGCATCTAGCAGGAGTGAAATCTTGCCCCAATACAAATTACTAAAAAGTAATTCCTAGTGACATGGTTTTCCTTGAGTAACTGTGATGAGTCAACTTACATATAAAGATAGTAGCCATTGATAATTATCCCCATTGTTAATTTAACAACCAAATGATAATGAGTTTTTCCACTATAAAAAAATATCCTAATTCAAAAAAAATACCTATAAATAATAATAACTTTTATATAAAAATAACTCAGTTATCTTGCACAGAATCGAGATGCCTCGAAATCAAGAAACCCAACAACCTAAGTCATACCTTCAGGAAACCCAGCGAATGCCACCTTTGACATTCATGTGAATGGTGGACTTGCCGTCAAAATATCATAAGGATATTTAAAAGAAAATCTAAAATTGAAATGATAATCGCACCAAGTCACCCAATACATATGGAGTAGGCAACTTTCATATGTATGTTTTAGCTATTTTAATTTAAAAGTTTTGTATTCAATTGTTATATCTCAAGTTCATTTTCCTCTCTCTTAATTTAGTTTACTTTAGTAAAATGTTTTGAGCAAGATTAAAAAAGTGTAGTTGTTTCAATATTAAATTTTAAACTAGATAGAAAATATTTTGAATTTTTCGAAGAAGGTTCTATGTCATATCCCCAAACTATTGTAAATATTTTTATTTACCACAGTTAAGGGAAAAGAATATTATCTGTTATATAAGTTTATATTTTTTTTTTTCAGTAAATGGAGATAAAACAAAAAAAATGATGTCTTAGTAGCAAGGATATCATGTAACTTCTGAGGAGGGAAGTTAAGACATCGATAAAAAAAAAACCACAGTTGCAAAACCCTAACCACCCTATTCCCCAACCGTGGAATGTTTTCCAGGAAAAAGGAGGGGTACTGTGCTGTAGAGGACAGGCAGTAGGAAAGGGGGAAGGACTTACCACGTCTGGTGAGGATCAAATGGCAAGGGCACAGAGCGCGTGCAACTAGTAAAGAAGATAGTATGTGAGTAAGCTAGGGGGGAGAATGGTCTCGAAAGATAGTGTCATGGTCGGGTGGATGACTAGCTGCAGAGAACAGGGTGACCTTATCTAGGAAACAGAAAGAGGAAGTGCACTTACAGAAGACGACATAGGTATGTGGCCCTGACTTGATCCAAAAGGAAAAGAATGTTTAATTTCTGTAAGTTGCAGTTCTCTAGAGTAGTGTAAAAGGGTACAAAAAAAGAAAATAGGGAGGTCGGGTAGTTCTTTACATAAAATTGTTAACCGGGTAGCAGTGGCAGTACACTAGCAAGAAGAGGGTCAAACCCAGAATCTGCACAGTAACCGTCTCTGTTTAGACAAATTTTCTCCTCTCAGATTTGAAACTAAAACATGCTGGTAATTTGGGCGTTAACAGTGTTTGGTAAGGGCAGTCAAAATGAATTTGTTGCAAAGATTCATACCTCATATAATAACCAGTTTCAAGAGACAGAGAATGAAAGCAAACGAAACCCTTAGACAGACAATGAAAATTAGGATAGTCGCTCCAGGGTACATTAAGTAACCAAATGTGAAAACACTGTGCAAAGCGTAGACAGACCCGAATATAGAAGAATGTGCAGCATTGATTAAAGACTAGAGTTATCCTCAAGTGGCTTAAAATCTTTGGACTGAGCCTATTTTTTCTGTTTAACAGACTTATACGTATATAAGTAGAAAAAAGGAAAAATCGTTGCCTTGCCACAAAGTTGTTTCTACCATATAAAAAAGACACTAATCTAAAAACAGAGACCATTATAGGTTGTGTTATGGAGTGTCGTAACAATGTTTTATTTTCCCTGTAATAAGGAAGGCTAGAAAATAGTATGGCGCGGCAGGAGACCGCTCTATGAGCAATATCCAACGGTGGAAAGATCCAAAGGAAAAACTGGGTTTTGAGCAAGAAGGAGCAACAAGGTTGGGTAGGGTTACTAACCTTCCGCACCTAACATTTCCACATCATACAAAGCTAAGAACTTGGTAGCAAACATAAGCTAAAGAGGAAGAAGCTACAGATTGTGTTTAAAGAGCGGGGATTCGGGCAATCTCGAAAGGAGAAGATACATGCAAATCCAACCACAAGACAAATACATAAATCACTATAAAGCTGTGTATATATTTACATCTTAAATAAAGAACGGAACTTGGGTAAATGCTGTGCGAAAACCCTGAATTATAAATTAAAAGAGTTATAACACCTGTACAGAGAAGCCGCGGTGCGGAAATTCTTGTCAAAGCATAAACAAAGAGACTACTCTGTCAATAAAAGAAATACATCTTCCCAATAAATTACAGTCCAGTAGGAAGAGAGCTAATATGCCGAGAGCAAAAGAAACACAGGTGT
Organism: Pinus tabuliformis; assembly: GCA_031772625.1. NCBI lineage: Eukaryota > Viridiplantae > Streptophyta > Pinopsida > Pinales > Pinaceae > Pinus > Pinus tabuliformis. The sequence continues at coordinate 147,461,240 of CM062808.1, read as the reverse complement.
GCGTAAAACTTTATATACAATCATTATGGTCCGAAACAGGGAAACTGTAGTCAGACGCCCAGACCCTTGTTTTTAAATTACATAAGTCATTACAACAAAAACTGGAGCTTGGAGGGGGTGAAAATACTCTCCATCTCCTTGTTCATCAATTATGAAAGAGACATGGAGGATTATACTCCTTTGAAACATAAGAGAACCTCTGAAGCAGCAGACAAGGCCACGGCCGGAAAGATTCCCATACCTGGAGCTCTGGTCAGGACGAAGGTGGGGTTTCCCTTAGTTGTGTCTAGGCCGTCGAGCGAAGGATAGGCGCCCAGCCTGTATGAGAGCAACCCATGTATCACAAATTAGACAACAGTGGAAGTCATGCATGCTGCAGTAACAAAATTTAAAGAAATTAACCTCGTTCTTTGTCAAGGAACTTACCCACTAAAGGGAAACTCCGGCCAGCGAATGAGCAGCACTGTTTCGGTGCTGCAAGATGCTTCCATTGCCGAACCCACCTGCAAATGCATAACATATGTGCCAAACATGACTTCTTCAATGAAAAAGAAAAAACAAACAAAGGAGCACATAGTCAAACGGTTGCAGAGGAACATGACTCTGTTCATTTATTTACCTGAAGAGTTTGGTGGCAAGTCCGCCAGCAACCGAGCAGGGACTGTAAGTCGGCTCTCTGGTCTGAATGCATAGGCTGAGCTCGAGCAGGCCCGCAGAGAAAGTTTCCTAACCAAATGGGGCCATCACCCAAGGCCGGTGATAGAATAGGTCGGCAGCCTGCAAAAACTCTGCCATCGTCGGATAGCAAGGAGCATTCCCCACTGTAGATGAGGTGGGGAATACCATGCAAGGCAAAATATTAGATAGCCTCCCGGCCTCATATAGCACGGAGCAGGGCGGGAGTTAATACACATGGAAACAGATAATGTATGCCATGTGATGGCGAGTGGGAAATAAAAAGTTACCTCATGTTTGAATGCCGCGTGGTTAACATGCATGAGGCCACACAGAGATTTTTATAAAATAAAAATAAAAAAATAAAAAAAAAATAGTACACCAGCCCTTAAATCAATACCATATGTTAAGTGGTGTGCATATAGTGGCATGGGGTGAATTTTCCATAGGCAGAAGGGTAAATATAACCAATAGGTATCCACGGTTACGTAGAACTTTACATATATGGTATATAACAAAATAAAATTAAAAGAACTGAAGTGGGGATATGACAAGTGGTATCAGAGCTTAGGGACAAAAACTGTGACCTCTGGGAACAGACAACACACTGTATTTACAACTTATTTTGTCTCTAATGAGTAAATAAAGAAACAGAAAATGTGATAACCCTTCCACTGTTACTTGTTTTGTGGTAAGCACAGGAAAAAAGAGGACTGACATCATGAGGAGAACAGACAGTGCATCACACAGGTTTGTGGCAGGTCAGGGGCCTGCAACGGGTCCTGGAAACAGTCCAGAGTTATGGATTCAGCTGGGTGAGGAGGCGCGCAATACCAATCTGGCAATTTTGGAGACGGTACAGGAGCTGAAAAATGAAATGGCCCGGTTACGGGAAGATAATGCAAGGTTAACTATGGAACAGGAGAGGATCATAAAAAGCCTATTTGACAGACAAAATCAGCAGCCGCCGAATCCCAGTGCTAAGAAACAAAGAATGTCAGAAGAATAGAATCCCCACACAGAACCTGAAGATTCAGAAGGAAGGGAGGAGGAACGCTCGGATAATGCTTTCGAACATCAGACATCAAAAAGGCAATGGATCGAGTTACAAGGGGAATTCCATAAAATCAAGCCACCACACTTTGATGGAGAACAGGAGGAAGCAGCGGAGGCCTGGTTGATTAATATGAACAAATACTTCCAGCTATATGAGTATGATCACAACCTCAAGGCACGATTGGCCATTTTCCAATTACAGGGAAAGGCCACCTTGTGGTGGGAAGAGGTTAAGATGGTAAGGGGAGTAAGCGAACAGAATATCACCTGGGAGAAATTTCAAAGATACTTTAAGGAAAGGTACTTGACTGAGCGCTTCTACGACGAGAAGGCAAGGGAATTTCATGACCTGCGTTTGGGGAAGCAAACTATGGACGAATTTATCACTCGCTTTACTTCCTTACTCCGTTATGTGCCCTATATACGGGAAGAAAAAGCTAAAGTACAGAGGTTTGTCAGTAGCTTACCATTGAGTATGAGGGAAAGAATTGAATTTGACAACCCAAAGACGATGGATGAGGCTATACGCAAAGCCCGAATTTGCTACCAGCAAAGTAAGTAGAAGGGAGAGATCTTGGGTAAGAAATGGGTCGATAAGAAAAGTAGCAAGTTGGCTGGAAGTACTAAAGGTAATCGTGGTGGAGGTAACAAAGGATTCGCCAAGGGGAAAATCAGCAGAAACTCACAGAAAAATTCGCTCCGATTAAAGCCCCCCAATGAGTCCAGAACCAATGACCAACCTGGGAAAATAGACAACGAAGGGACAGCAAGGCCCCCAGTGCAATGTTGGGGCTGTGGTGGGCCCCATTACGTGAAAAACTGTCCCCAACGAAAAGGAGCTGAATAGGTTTCCCAGGTCTATGAAGCCTCTACAGTTGGCGATGTAGGACGGAGTCTGCCAAAGATTAATGCCGCTTTGGAAGATCGCCAGGCGGAGTACCAGCCGACCATGGTGGAATTTGAAGGTAAACTCTTAGACCTTGCTGTAATTGTTTTAATTGACCCTGGTGCAACGTTAAGTTATATTAGTCCTAGAATTGTGGAGCATTGTAAGTTGCAGCGTGTTAAGTTTAAGGACCCTTGGCTAGTTTAGTTGGCAACAGGGGCAAAAAGACAGGTTACGTCTAAGGTCAAAAACTACCCTTTAAAACTAGCCAGACAGTCAGTCACCGCGGATTTAAATGTGCTTCCCCTTGGCTCCATAATTAACTGTAAAACCAATACTATCAGTTATAAGGATGAGCTTGGAATGGATTGGTTAGAAAAACACTGGTCCATAATTAACTGTAAAACCAATACTATCAGTTATAAGGATGAGCTTGGAATAAAACAAGAGATGCAGGGGATTAAGTGACCAGTGCAGATTCGGCCCATAACTGCCTCACAGTTAGCAAAATGCATCAGGAAAGGATGTCAGATTTATGCCATCCAAGTGGGGTATGCCAACTCAAAAGATAAAATAGCCACATTGGAGAATATTCTTGTGATACAAGAATTTGCCGATGTGTTTCCGGAAGAGATTCCCGGACTGCCACCCAAAAGGGACATAGATTTTACCATTGAATTGGTGCCAGGAGCAGCCCCAGTCTCTCGAGCACCCTACAGAATGAGTGTACCAGAATTGATGGAGCTGAAGATGCAATTACAAGAGTTGTTGGACAAAAAGTACATTCACCCCAGTTTGTCCCCTTGGGGAGCCCCGGTATTGTTCGTTAAGGAAAAGGACGAGACCCTCCGCATGTGTATGGACTGTCGTCAATTAAACAAATTGACAATTAAAAACAAGTACCCCCTACCCCGCATAGATGAATTGTTTGACCAAGTGAGAGGCGCAATAGTTTTCTCGAAGATTGATTTGCGGTCAGGTTATCACCAAATCTGGATTAAAGAGGAAGACATAGCTAAGACAGCTTTTAGAACTTGGTATGGCCACTATGAGTTTGTGGTGTTACCCTTCGGGTTGACCAGCACCCCTGCCACCTTTATGTGCTTGATGAACAATGTGGTTCATCGGTATTTGGATAAATTTGTGCTGATCTTTATTGGTGATATATTGATTTACTCTTGGACTATGGAGGAGCATCAGGAGCATCTTAGGTTAGTATTGAAAACCCTACGAGAACACCAATTATACGCTAAGTTCAGTAAATGTGAATTCTTTAAAGAGCAGATACAGTATTTAGGCCACATCATCACTAAAGATGGGATCGTCGTGGATCCTGAAAAGATAAGGACCATTATGGAATGGTTAGTACCCAAAGATGTGGTGGACATCCGATCTTTCATGGGATTAGCAGGCTATTATAGACAGTTTGTAGAGGGATTTTCAAAAGTAGCTTATCCAATCACATCCTTACAGAAAAAGGGAAGAACCTTCAGGTGGACTCCTGAATGTCAAAGAAGTTTCGAACAACTCAAATATTTACTCACCACGGCACCTATTCTAAGTATAGCCGATCCTAGTAAAGATTATGTGGTGTGCACTGACGCAAGTAAGGAAGGGGTAGGAGGTGTGCTGATGTAGGAAGGAAAAGTGATAGCATATGAATCAAGGAAGTTAAAAGAGCATGAGCAAAAATATTCTGCTTACGATCTAGAGTTGGCAGCTGTGATTCACGCCCTGAAAATGTGGCGACATTACCTTATGGGAAGAAAATTTCTGTTATTGATAGACCACCACAGTCTGACCAATTATTTTAGCCAGCCCACTCTAAATGCAAGGCAAGCACGGTGGGTGGATTTCCTAAGCGGTTTTGATTTTGAGATCAAGCATTTAAAAGGGAAGGAGAATCGGGTGGCGGACGCTCTGAGTCGGAAATTGCAATGCCTATACGAGATTTCTTGCAGTAAAGGGAAAAGCCCCTTCGGGGAGATGATTAAAAAGGCAGCCGAACAAGATGTTGTTTATCAACAAATAAAACAGCAAGTGCAGCAATCAACCAACAAAGAAAAACAGCCGGATTATGCTTTGGATGCTGCTGGGATGTTGTATTATAAAGGAAGACTGTACGTGCCCAATCAGAGCAATATTAAAAATCTGATATTGGATGAGTATCATAAGATTCATTATGCTGGACACCTAGGATATCAAAAGATGATCACTACATTTCGAAAAGAATATTATTGGTTGGGTATGAAGAAAGACGTGGCTGGTTACTTGGCACGATGTCTAGAATGTCAACAAATTAAAGCAGAACACCAACATCTTGCGGGTTTATTACAACCATTACCCATTCCGGAATGGAAATGGGAAACCATCTCTATGGACTTTATAACAGGTTTGCCTAAGTCAAAGAAGAATAATGACTCCATCATGGTGGTTGTGGACAAGTTAAGTAAGTCAGCACATTTTATACTGGTGCAATCCACATACAGAGCTGTGCAGATCACCCATGTGTTCATGCAAAATATATTTAAGCTGCATGGGTTACCAAAGACAATAATTTTAGACCGTGATGTAAAATTTACATCGGTCTTTTGGAAAACATTGTTTGAAGAATTGGGAACTCAGCTGAACTTTAGCATGGCTTATCACCCTCAAACTGACGGACAAACTGAACGGGTGAACCAAGTGGTGGAAGATATGTTAAGGGCATATGTGATGCAACAACCAACCAAGTGGGAGGACTATCTTCATTTGGTTGAGTTCGCATACAATAATGGCTACCACACATCATTGCGGATGAGCCCTTTTGAAGTGTTGTATGGGCGAAAGTGCCTCACCCCCTCAAGCTGGAGTGGACTGGAAGACAGATTGATGTTAGATCTTGAAATGCTTAAGGAGATGGAGGAACTGGTTAAAAAGGTGCGCTTTAATCTGAAGGCAGCTCAGGATAGGCAAAAGAACTTCACTGATTGGAAAAGGAGGTTTAAGGAGTATCAGGTCGGTGATCATGTGTATGTGAGAATTCGAGCAAAAAAAAGCACATTACAGTGGATTGGGTGTGCTAAGTTGGCACCTCGATACTGTGGACCATTTCAAATCTTAGCAAGAATTGGGCCGGTGGCTTACCAGCTCGCTCTGCCTAGTCACATCTAAGTCCACAATGTCTTTCATGTCTCCATGTTAAAAAAATATGTTTATGATCCTAAACATGTGATTAATTGGCAAGATATTCAGGTAAGAATTATCTCTGATAGATCAATCTAAATGTTTTCTCTTAAAGGAAAACTGACTCAGGATGTTGCATGTTGCAGGTAGAACCAGAAGGAGAAATCCGAGTCGAGCCACTGAGCATCCTAGACCGGAGAGAAGTCACGCTGCGGAAGCAGGATATTACCCAAGTTAAAGTGCAGTGGCAGCACTTTGGGCCTGATGAGGCCACTTGGGAGGATGAAGAACTCATGAAACAGACTTACCCAGGGCTGTTTATAAACGAAAGACATCGGGACGATGTCTAATTTCAGGAGGGGGATATGTCATATCCCTAGACTATTGTAAATATTTTTATTTACCACAGTTAAGGGAAAATAATATTATCTGTTATATAAGTTTATATTTTTGTTTTTCAGTAAATGGAGATAAAAAAAATGATTTCCTAGTAGCAGGGATATCATGTAACTTTTGAGGAGGGAAGTTAAGACATAGATAAAAAAAAAAAAAAAAAAAACAGTTGCAAAACCCTAACCGCCCTATTCCCCAACTGTGGAATGTTTTCCAGGAAAAAGGAGGGGTACTGTGCTATAGAGGACAGGCAGTAGGAAAGGGGGAAGGACTTACCATGTCTGGTGAGGATCAGATGGTAAGGGCGCAGAGCGCGTGCAACTAGCAAAGACGATAGTCTTTGAGTAAGCTAGGGGGGAGACTGGTCTCGAAAGACAGTCTCATGGTCAGGTGGATGACTAGCTGTAGAGAACAGGGTGACCTTATCTAGGAACAGAAAGAGGAAGTGCACTTACGGAAGACGACACAGGTATGTGGCCCTGACTTGATCCAAAAGGAAAAGAATGTTTAATCTCTGTAAGTTGCAGTTCTCTAGAGTAGTGTAAAAAGGGTACAAAAAAGAAAATAGGGAGGTCGGGTAGTTCGTTACATAAAATTGTTAACTGGGTAGCAATGGCAGTACACTAGCAAGAAGAGGGTCAAACCCAGAATCTGCACAGTAACCGTCTCTGTTTAGACAAATTTTCTCCTCTGAGCTTTGAAACTAAAACATGCTGGTAATTTGGGCGCTAACAGTATTTGGTAAGGGCAGTCAAAATGAATTTGTTGCAAAGATTCATACCTCATATAATAACCAATTTCAAGAGATAGAGAATGAAAGCAAACGAAACCCTAGATAGACAATGAAAATTAGGAGAGCCGCTCCAAGGTACATTAAGTAACCAAATGTGAAAACACTGTGCAAAGCGTAGATAGACCCGAATATAGAAGAATGTGCAGCATTGATTAAAGACCAGAGTTATCCTCAGGTGGCTTAAAATCTTTGGATTGAGCCTATTTTTTATGTTAAATAGACTTATACATATATATGTAGAAAAGAAGAAAAATTGTTGCCTTGCCGCGAAGTTGTTTCTACCATATAAAAAAAACACTAATCTAAAAACAGAGACCATTATAGGTTGTGTTATGGAGTGTCGTAACAATGTTTTATTTTCCCTGTAATAAGGAAGGGCTAGAAAATAGTATGGCGTGGCAAGAGACCGCTCTATGAGAAATATCCAACGGTGGAAAGATCCAAAGGAAAAACTAGGTTTTGAGCAAGAAGGAGCAACAAGGTTGGGTAGGGTTACTAACCTTCTGCACCTAACATTTCCACATCATACAAGACTAAGAACTTGGTAGCAAATAGAAGCTAAAGAGGAAGAAGCTACAGATTGTGATTGAAGAGTGGGGTTCGAGCAATCTCGAAAGGAGAAGATACATGAAAAACCAACCATAAGACAAATACATAAATCACTAAAAAGTTGTGTATATATTTACATCTTAAATAAAGAACGGAACTTGGGTAAATGTTGTGCGAAAACCCTGAATTATAAATTAAAAGAGTTATAACACTTGTACAGAGAAGCCGCGGTGCGGAAATTCTTGTCAAGCATAAAAAAAGTAATACATCTTCCCCAATAAATTACAGTCCAGTAGGAAGAGAGCTAATATGCCGAGATCAAAAGAAACACAAGTGTGTGTAAAACTTTATATACAATCATTATGGTCCGAAACAGGGAAACTGTAGTCGGACGCCCAGACCCTTATTTTTAAATTACATAAGTCATTACAATAAAACTGGAGCTTGGAGGGGGCGAAAATACTCTCCATCTCCTTGTTCATCAATTATGAAAGAGACATGGAGGATTATACTCCTTTGAAACATAAGAGAACCTCTAAAGCAGCAGACAAGGCCACGGCCGGAAAGATTCCCATACCTGGAGCTCTGGTCAGGACGAAGGTGGGGTTTCCCTTAGTTGTGTTTGGGCCGTTGAGTGAAGGATAGGTGCCCAGCCTATATGAGAGCAACCCATGTATCAAAAATTAGACAACAGCGGAAGTCATGCATGCTGCAGTAACAAAATTTAAAGAAATTAACCTCGTTCTTTGTCAAGGAACTTAACCACTAAAGGAAAACTCCGGCCAGTGAATGAGCAGCACTGTTTCGGTGTTGCAGGACGCTTCCATTGCCGAACCCACCTACAAACGCATAACATATGTGCCAAACACAACTTCTTCAATGAAAAAGAAAAAACAAACAAAGGAGCGCATAGTTAAACGGTTGCAGAGGAACATGACTCTGTTCGTTTATTTACCTGAAGAGTTTGGTGGCAAGTCCTCCAGCAACTAAGCAGGGACTGTAAGTCGGCTCTCTGGGTTGAATGCATAGGCTGAGCTCGAGCAGGCCCGCAGAGATAGTTGCCTAACCAAATGGGGCCGTCACCCAAGGCTGGCGATAGAATAGGTTGGCAGCCCGTGAAAACTCTGCCACCGTTGGATAGCAAGGAGCGTTCCCCACCGTAGATGAGGCGGGGAATACCATGCAAGGCAAAAGATTAGACAGCCTGTCGGCCTCGTACAGCACGGAGCAGGGCAGGAGTTAATACACATGGAAACGGATAAGGTATGCCATGTGATGGCGAGTGGGAAATAAAAAGTTACCTCATGTTTGAATGCCGCGTGGTTAACATGCATGAGGCCATACAGAGATTTTTATAAAATAAAATAAAAAAACAGTACACCAGCCCTTAAATCAATACCGTATGTTAGGTGGTGTGCATATAGTGGCATGGGGTGAATTTTCCATAGGCAGAAGGGTAAATATAACCAATAGGTATCCACGGTTACGTAGAACTTTATATATATATGGTATATAAAAAAATAAAATTTGAAGTGGAGATATGACATTCTATTAAGATATGAATTTCAAAACCAAAATCAAATCGAGAAGGTTTGATTAAGTAGAAATTTCAAAATCAAATTGACTATGAAATTTGGTATTTTTTTTTTTACAGTTCTCAATACTTCAAGAACAATTGTAATAATTTGAATAAAACAAGTTCATGAATTTAAGAAATTTGTAGTTTTAAATCAAGGAAGTTCATGAATTTAATAAATTTGAGTTTTCATAGACACTCCAAGAACAGTTGTAATAATTTGAATAAAACAAGTTCATGAATTTAAGAAATTTGTAGTTTTAAATCAAGGAAGTTCATGAATTTAATAAATTTGAGTTTTCATAGATTTCACACTCGGTAACAGTTACAACAATTTCAATAGAGGAAATTTACGAATTATGTAATATTATTTAACATGGTCTAATTTCACATTAAGGTAAGAGTTTCAAAACCAAACCGACTATCAAATTGGACCGTTTTCACAGTTGACCACTCTAGTAATAGTTTCAGCAATTTGAACAAAAGAAGTTTATGAATGTAAGAAATTTGTAACTTTCATAGTTGCAACAATTTCAATAAAGAAAAAAGTTCCCGAATTTATGAAATTTGTACCCTTATTTGACATGGCCCAATAAGCCCCTCAAATTCCATCCATAAGCTCCAGAAATGTTTATATTTCAAAGTTAGCCACAAAATCAAAGGGTTGATGTGCTAGATCAACCATGACTTTGACCCGACATTATATTGGAGTCAAGATTGATTCGAAAGGAACTCATGTATAAGGATTTGCATAATTTCATGTTCTCACTTAGAAGGAGACCTATCATTAACCTATATTAAGTGATAAGAAATCACTAAGATAAATATTTTGATGTAATTAAAAAGTTTTTAAAACTAATGATAAATAAAATAAAAATTTATTATTTTAAACTAAAAATATATATGTTAGATCTAAGACTTTTGTGATCTATATTGTAGATAAATATATTTCAGAATAATCACATCATTAGGATTTGGTTGACGTTTCGAACCAACCAATGTGGTTCATCCTTAGGACAAGGTGAAAGAAATCATACAATCTTCAGGAATAAATAGTAAGGATGCATCATTGCTCGAGGTTAGTTGTTGAAAACTAGTCGTTGGAGAATAGTCAAACAAGTAAATAAAATATTATTTTTATTTAAAAAGTTTTAATATTTTTAATATTATTTAAAATCCCAATTTTTTTTATATAATTTTTATTTAAAAATAGTTTTAATATTTTAATATTATTTAAAATCCAAAAATTTACATATAAATTATTTAATATTCTTAATTTAGTAATAAAAAGTTTTAAGATTTTAATATTATTTAAAATATCAAGTTAGATATAAAAAGTAGTTTTTGTATTTTCATATTATTTAAAATCCAAAACAGTAGATATAAAGTATTTAATATTCTTAATTTGGTAATAAAATAGATGTTAGGAATACAGATTATATTAAGAAAATTAAGGGGTTAAAAATAGGTGTTTAATAAATAAAAACAAACTTATAGGGGGGATAAATTAAAAATAGTTGTTTATGTAATATTAGATGATGATTAAGTGTAAGGATAAGATATTTGGTTCCAAAGTAAGGTATAGAGATGTTTCTAAAGGGCGATAGGAATTAATAAATAGTAATAAGGAGTAATATAATGATAAGAAAACCCATAAATTAATAAGGGGGGTAAGGATAAGTTATAAATTTTAATAGGGAGATTATAAGTAATGTTAAAACTAATAAGGTTAGGATCTCAATAATATGTATTACAAGGAAAAAAGAGGTTAAATACTATAGAAGTAATTAGGAGTTCAATAATTGAAATTAAAAATAATGTTAAAAATAAAGGTAGTATGAGCATTTATTTTAATTAAGTTACAAGTAATATGCTATACATAAAAAGAAAAAGAGAAAAGAATATAAAAGGGAAAAAAGAGACAAGAGGATCATAAGGAGAGGGTCAGAATCCAACTTTTACTCACTTTCCAACCACCATCTTTGTTGAGATTCCTAGCATGCCTTTCAATCTCAATAGCCTCTCTAAGCTTCCTATGGTGGAAATGGTTAACCTTAGTGAGGACTTTGGAATCCACAATACAAAAATGGTGTTTGGACTTCTCCGCATGCTCAGCTAGAGCCGAAGAGCGGGAACAATTGTGCCTTATGTCTGTCGTGTGTTCATGGATCCTCTGTTTGATCGGTCGACCCGTTTCTCCAATATATGGAGTATCGCATGAACATGGAATCAAGTAAACACCTTTCATGTCCTTCGGGTCAGTATGATGTTTAACTGAACCAAGAGAATTTCTAATGGTCCTTAAGAGGTTTGAACAAAGAGGAAACATTATTCCGCCTAAGGATATGTGAAATCTTATCCGAGGTCCCTTAAATAAATGGGAGATGACCCTTGGAGATAGGATCGACACGAGTAGTTTTAACTCTAGATTCTTTACATGCTCTTTGAAAAGCTTTGAGGCTCTAATTTCTGCTGTACCTATTATTTTTAAAACTTCAAGGAGATGAGATTTCTCCTGCTCAAATTCTCAGAGCACGGGTAGTAAGGGTGCTGAGAACACCAAATTTTTTAGCAGGAAAATGATGAGAACTAGCATGAAGATATTGTTTCGTGTGAGTTTTTTTGTGAAAAACTTAGTGGGAAACAGAACCATCATCTGACATTCTAGAGAGGAGAATGTCAAGGAAAGGAAGGCATCCGTCCACCTCTACCTCCATTATGAATCATTGACCAAGACAAGGCCAAATTGGTCAGCCTCTGGCTCACCTCGACCTTTTTCAGTTTCCAATGAGAGTTCTATGAGCAAACTTGCAGTGTTTCCATGGGTTCCCCTCTTTCCCCCATTGTTTCTAACCTTTTTATGGAAGATTTTGAGACCAAGGCCTTAGCCTCAACTCAATTTCACCCTAAGAAGTGGAAGAGGTTTGTTGATGACACTTGCATCATTTGGCCCCATGGTCATGAGAAGTTGGATCTATTTTTGAACCACCTTACCTCTTAATCTGAATCTATCAAGTTCATAATGGAGGTAGAGGTGGATGGATGTCTTCCTTTCCTTGAAATTCTCCTCTCTAGAATGGATGATGGTTCTGTTTCTCACCAAGTTTTTTGCAAAAAAAATCACATGGAACAATATCTTCATGCTAGTTCTCATCATTTTCCTGCTCATAAATTTGGTGTTCTCAGCACCCTTACTACTCGTGCTCTAAGAATCTATGATGAAAACCACCTAGAGCAAGAGAAATCTCATCTCCTTGGATTTTTTAAAAATAATGGATACAACATAACTAAGAGCCTCAAAGATTTGCAAACAGCATGTAAAGAATCTAGAGTTAAAACTGCCCGTGTTGATCCTATCTCCAAGGTTCATCTCCAATTTATTCAAGGGACCTTGGATAAGATTGCACATATCCTTAGGTGGAATAATGTTTCCTCTTCATTTAAACCTCTAAGGACCATTAGAAATTCTCTTGGTTTTGTTAAAGATCCTATTGACCTGAAGGACATGAAAGGTGTTTACCTGATTCCATGTTCATGTGATACTCCATATATTGGAGAAACGGGTCGATCGATCAACTAGAGGATCCATGAACATGTGGAAGACATAAGGCACAATCGTTCCCACTCTTTGGCTCTAGTTGAGCATGTGGAGAAGTCCAAACACCATGTTTGTATTGAGGATTCCAAAGTCCTCGCTAGGGTTGACCATTTCCACCATAGGAAGCTTAGAGAGGCTATTGAGATTGAAAGGCATGCTAGGAATCTCAACAGAGATGATGGTTGGAAATTGAGTAAAAGTTGGATTTCGGCCCTCTCCTTATGATCCTCTTGTCTCTTTTTTCCCTTTTATATTTTTTTCTCTTTTTCTTTTTATGTATAGCATATTACTTGTAACTTAATTAAAATAAATGCTCATACTCCCTTTATTTATAACATTATTTTGATTCATCATTTTTAACCCTATTTTTAACTTATTTAATTTCAATTATTGAACTCCTAATTACTTCTATAGTATTTAACCTCTTTTTTCCTTGTAATACATATTATTGGGATCCTAACCTTATTAGTTTTAATATTACTTATAATCTCCCTATTAAAATTTATAACTTATCCTTACTCCCCCCTCCCCCTTATTAATTTATGGGTTTTCTTATCATTATATTACTCCTTATTACTATTTACTAATTCCTATCCCCCTTTGGAAACCTCTCTTTACCTTACTTTGGAACCAAATCTCTTATCCTTACACCTAATCATCATCTAATATTACATAAACAACTATTTTTAATTTATCCCCCCTTATAACTTTGTTTTTATTTATTAAACACCTATTTTTAACCCCCCTAATTTTCTTAACAACATCTGTATTCTTAACATCCATTTTATTACTAAATTAAGAATATTAAATAATTTATATCTAATTTTTGGGATTTTAAATAACATTAAAATATTAAAACTACTTTTTATATGTAACTTTTGGTATTTTAAATAATATTAAAATATTAAAACATTTTATTACTAAATTGAGGATATTAAATAATTTATATTTGATTTTTGGGATTTTAAATAATATTAAAATATTAAAACTATTTTTAAATAAAAATTATATAAAAAGTTTTTGGGATTTTAAATAATATTTAAAATATTAAAACTTTTTAAATAAAAATAATATTTTATTTACTTGTTTCGCTAGTTTTCAACGACTAACCCCAGGCAATGATGCATCCTTACTATTTATTCCGAAGATTGTACGATTTGTTTCACCATGTCATGAGGATGAACCACATTGGTTGGTTCGAAAAGTCGACCAAATCCTTGAAAAAGAAATAAAATAATTTAATATAATTTTTTTAATTATTTAAAATTTATATTAATTTTAATTAAAAATTATATTTCAACAATTTTAATTTATAAATTTAAAATTAACATAAGTTTATATTAAATTTAACATTTTAGAATATATATATATATATATATATGTATATATATTTCATAATAAATTATATGAAAATGTTACCTTTAATCATAAAATACCTCATTTCAATTAAAACAATTATAGTTCAATTAAATTGAGATATTACATAATAATAATAATAATACATATTTAAATTTTAAAATACCTCATTTCAATTAAAGCAATTATACTTAAATTAAATTGAAATATTAAATAATGATAATAATAAGTTTAATGAGAAATATTTCGGCGGAAATCACATTGTAATATTTTTGTCGACGCGTTTCGAACCATCAAAGAGTGTGGTTCATTGTAAGGACAAGTTGAAGAACCAGATCATGGCTACAGGTTAAATTGGGAGAGAAGATCTTCCAACGACTATAATAGGGAGAGAAGATCTTCCAACGACTATATTTGACTAGGAAACAACTAGATTGGACTAGGCAATTTGATTGAGAAACAACTAAATTTGACTGGTCAGCCCGACTAGACCGAGGGAGAGGAAAAGTTATTAATGTTATTGTTATATTCATTACGAACATTTGAATAAAATTAAAGTTTGTAAAAAAGTTGTTACTATTATAATTAAATAAATAAAAGGTTAGTAAATTAACATGGAGTTTTTTTTTTCTTTCTTTTTTTACACCACCAAACATCACTAATTAATAACCTAAAAATAGCTAATATGGAATACTAATAAAAAACATTACATCAATAATATGTAAATATATGCATTCTGAATTTAGTGTAAATATATAAATAAATAGTTAATAAGTTATTATGCAAGATAGTTTCTTTTATTATTAATATCATAGATAAAAATTGTAAGAAATAGACCTATAAAAAACAAAATCAAGGATATATATAGATATATATATATATATATATATATATATATATATATATATATATATATATATGGAGTACTAAATCAAAACCTAAAATCATAATATGGAATAAAATGTAAATATATACTTTCCAAATAAATAGTTAATTAGTTATTATACAAATTAGTTTCTTGTAAGAATAAACTCATAGAACCTTAACCTATTAAAATACTCATATATATATATATATATATATATATATATATATATATATATATATATATATATATATATATATATATATATAACCTTAACCTATTAAAATACTCATATATATATATATATATATATATATATATATGTTGAGTGAAGGAAAATAGAGAGACGAGAAGGAAAAAAGGACAATGATCAAACAAGGCAAGGAGGGGAAAAACAAGGAAACCAGGCAGGGGACGGGGGCGAAGAGGGAGGGAAAAAATGGGGAAGCGGCTAGGAGGAGAGGGTAGGGATCCAACAACTACTAATTTTCCAGTCGTCATCTCTATTGAGGTTTCTTGGCCTTTTTTCGATTTCTATGGCTTCCCTAAATTTCCGGTGATGGAAATGCGCCACCTTGGCAATAACACGGGTCTCCTCAATGCATACATGGTGCTTCATCTTCTCGGCATGTTTAGCCAGGGTGGAAGACTGGGTTCTCCTATGTTTTATGTCGGCTGAGTGCTCATTAATCCTTTGATTAATAGAGCGACCTGTCTCACCAACATATGGGGTCCCACATGAACATGGAATAACATAGACACCTTTCATGTCCTTGGGGTCAACCTGGTCTTTAACCGATCTAAGGGATATGGATCACAAAAGCTTAAATTCAACAATAATAATAAGTATTTAAAATTTAAATATCAGTTTTATATGTATAATTTTTATTACTATTATCAACTAAATTTATTTTAGATAATCATAAACAATATTAATATTTTATATCTCTAAATTTAATTTATGCTAACAACCTATTAAACTTATTCTATATATATATATGTCCAATCAAAATTAAAATTTATATAATAATCTATATAATTAAAATTAAATTAATTAAATTCAAATTTATTAAATATTTTAATAAAATATAAAAATAAAATAAAAATTATAAATATCCCTTTGTTTAAAAGAAATGTATATCATTTTTTTAAATTAAATATACTTTATTCTCATATATAAAAATAAATAAATAAAAATGAGGGGGGAATGAGGAGCACTAGGTTTTGTTTGTTCTGCAATGCAAATTGCGTCGTCGTCATGTTCTGGTTCATCTCTAGGGTTCATGGTGGCTAATGGTTTAGGAAACACATGCTCAATCTGGTGTTTTCCTCTGGTTGTGGTAAGTTTTGGTTTCATGTAGACGTGTCCTCCAGAAAGAATATTTTGTGAGGATGCTTCCTCTGCCATAGCCCATTCCCTACATAAATTTTATGTGCAAATGGTGGAAAAAGTTCAATCCTTTTTTACAAAGACACCTTCTCTTAACTATTGGGGTCGTGGAGGGAGCAGTTGATAGGTTCTCTGGTTGTTTTCCTGTCTCCTATTTTATTTGATTTTGTATGTATGCTTTGTCCATTATGCTGAGCAAGTTGTTGTGGTGAGGGTCTCGATGCATAACGATGTCGCCTCCACACATATTCCAAGATTTATCTTCGTTGTTGTTTAGATAGATACAAAATATATACCCTTTCAAATATTCATGAAAAAACTTAATGGAAAATCCACACTCCTCTGGATTAAGGAAATAAACCTGGTGCAAAATTTAAAACAGATTATTGAAAACAGTTTAGGCATTCATGCATCTTACCAATGCTTGATTTTTTACAGTAAAATGCTATAGAACCCATTCCATATGAAGGATTATAGTATCTTGAGGAATGTTACTATCATATTGAATCTAAGACTGAGAGGTGGAGCTTTGGGTTCCATCCATCCTAGAGTAACTGTCTCTTTTAAAGATGTAGTGAAGGGGAAGGCCTCCAACTCTCCTGAAGAGATCCAAAAAATTCTAGGTCTCTATATCGTTGAGCAAATGGAACAGGTTCCATTCATGCAAGTAAACATCCCTGAGGTAAACTCTCTCTTGACTGCTCGCCAATCAAATGCCCGTATTTGCAGGTTGAATGGATTTTAGCCAAAATCTGATGCATTGCATTAATGGTTTTTTTCCACTTTGACATCAAAATATGACCTCTATTTGTCGTCAAAAGGATTTTTCATTGCTCAATTTGATACTTAGAAAGACCTGGAGTCTGTCCTGAATGAAGGGTCATGGTTTTGGGGTAGAGGAGGGCTTTTCATCACTTCATGGTTGTCAAAATTTTATGCTACAAATATAGTGGTTACAACAATGACATTTTGGGTGAGACTCCCAAACCTCCCTCTACTTTTTTGGCATCTAGGAGTGCCTTAACAACCCACCCAATCACCGTTTATCCAAGGCTCTATAGACTAATTATATATATAAAGACTAATGTTTCTCCTCATTACCCTGCATGTTATAGCTTTGATATAATATGTACAGGCATCGACAGAAGTGTGAGACTGTTGCAAGCCTGAACACATTTCCTCCCCTCCATCCTCCACCCTTCAGGTTGTTATCTTTCATTTCCTGCAATATTTTTGTAGTAACATCATAGGCATGTTCTATTCATTCGGTGTATCTTTGCACCTTTAGGGGCAATTGCTAGTCATAATCATGACAAATTGCATATGCTCTTGTCATTAACCATGTTATCGTAAAATTTTATTAACACCCTACTTACTCACTTTCCCTTTTGAATGGCTACTTTATGCATGTTGCATGGTGTTTGGATAGGAATTTGATTAACTTCCAAGTTACACTATTCAAATGTCGTTTTTAGGTTAGACATTAATTTTATTTATTGGATTTTTTTATCATTAGTTTCTATTATATGATTTAAATGATGTAATGAATTACACTAAATTTATATAATATTTATAGAAGTGAGTTATTTAAAAATTATCTTTATTTTTATAAAGTTAATTTTCACCTCACCTACACCAATTACATGTTATAGGTATGTCTTTGATCATCAACTCTCGTTAATCAAAACAGAGTACGATTTCTTGTAAACATTTTCACATGATTAATATATAAGTCATTTTCTGTTCCATTCCTTCATATTGAAGTAGTCCGACGGTGCTTCACTAGCGGCTAAGGGCCTGACCCTAGTGGATCCACTTGCTATTTTTACTATTACTTTACAATTCCAGTCATGTGATGGTTTGATTTACTTTTCATTTCCTTGAATCGCATTGCTCTAGAGTTTCCTGTTTTTACAGTTTACTGTTCTAACATTTTATGGAATCGTTTTATTGCATAAGTTGTGATTGAATCACGTTGCTGTTCCTTTCCATCATAACAATATTATTATCCTTTACAACTTATATTGTTATTCATTTCAGTTATAAAGCCTCGCCATTCATTACAGATTGTTATTCATTTCCATTAAAATAGTGCTTCTGTTCATTTGGATTAAGATAGCTTTGTTGTTCATTTTGACTAAGATAGCTTTGTTGTTCATTTCGATTAATATAGCTTTGCTTTCCATTTCTATTTAAATAGCTTTGTTGTTCATTTATTTCTTGCAAGTATTTGGTTATGCTTTTAAGTGTTATTGTAGTGAGCATATTTTCCATTTTCTCTAGCAGCATTATTGAGTTAATTCAGTTCACATTTCCAATCAGTTACTTTAGTGTCGAGTGTAAGATCAACAACTATAAAGTACATTGGCTATTACTGTCTAATTTCTCATATTGTGGATCTTGTTTATGGTTAATTTCATTTACATTAGTTGATAGAGGAAAGAGTTACTACTACTGCATCCTTGATTGATGATTGTTGTAGTTTTCTAAGTGAATGCTTTAGTTTCAGAGCATTAAGTTTCTTGTAATTGAAATTAGATTTATTTCAAGCATCCGTTTACTCTTGTATTTGAAACACTATACTACAAAACATTACTCTTGGAATAAATTTCCTGCCTCAAACTGAGTAAACTCTTGAAATAATTTTTTTTACCTGGATTAATAATTAATGTAGGATAAATAGGAGTTAAAAAGACACCTTTTATACCTCAACATTTTGGCGCCGTTGCTGGGGAGAGTGTAGCCATTTATTTTCTTTCAGAGAGTAGTGTGATTAGTGTCTGCTAGGAGAGAATTGGGTATAAAAAATGGAAGATAAGAACCTGCATAAGTAGCATGTAACAACTCTGCTCCCCCGCCCGCTTTCTGACAGATTTGTTAATTCTTTTTTTTGGGGTAGAAATAAACATTTGCGTTGTGTGCATGACTAAGTAGAAAAAACCTGAAAAGAATCCAAAACCATTACCCAAACCTGACAAAGCTAAGGGACCGGTGACCCTTGGTCAATCTACCTTTATAGACGATATCATTAAGAAAGCTGAATCTCAGCCATCAGTAGGCCCTAGGAAAATTGCTTCTAGACAACCTACTAGCTCCCTTCAGGCCACAGAATCACCATCTATAGCCTTTGCTGAGGTGCATAGCCAAATAGAAGAGATTGAGCAATATTTTCAAGAAATTGAGAATTCTCGCCCAATTTCTTTACAAGAAGGGAACTCTAGTAACCTCTGCAAAGGAGGAGGAGAAACAGGGGAAATAGAAGAACCAAGATCCCCTCTTGGAGTAGTTCAAACACTAAGTAGCCCAGATAAGGGAAGTGCTGTCAAGATCATCCAAAACAAAGTTGAAGAACCAAAATCCCCCCAGATAATAATTCAGCAAGGAACACTCATTATCCCAGACTGAGGAAGTGCTTTGAAAGTCATCCCTATTCCTTCTAGTCAGCCTAGGGATAACTCCCTAGAAATCCTAGAAGGATATTGATACATATTTGATCAAATGGCCCAGAACCAGCAAACACTTCAAACTTCCACACTGCAATATCCCATTGTGGACACTGCATTTAATGCACCTATGAAGGCCATTCCTCTCTAGCATATTCCTACATTCCATGGCCTAACATCGGAATATCCAGATGCATTTCTGTTTGAATTCGATGTATTATGTCGGGGGTATGACTATACCACTGATCCCCAAAAACT
Source organism: Pinus tabuliformis (assembly GCA_031772625.1). Classification (NCBI taxonomy): domain Eukaryota; kingdom Viridiplantae; phylum Streptophyta; class Pinopsida; order Pinales; family Pinaceae; genus Pinus; species Pinus tabuliformis. The sequence goes on along the minus strand of CM062808.1, from coordinate 147,441,237 downwards.
AAAACTATTTCCCTCCACATTAAAAGGAGAAACTTTACGATGGTTTATGGGGTTAGGTGGGGGTGTTATAAATGACTAGGATCAGATGAAAGGTGCTTTTCTAAAGAAATATCAGGATTATTGTAGGTCCAAAGAATTAAAGGATGAAATATTTCAAATGATAGCAAGACCTAATGAAACACTAGAAGAATATGTAGAACGCTTTCAATACAATCTTCAGAGATCTCCTTATGCATCTTCACCCTTGCCTGACAATGTGTTAAAAACTACATTAATTAAAGGGATGAAAGAACAATGGGTTGAAACATTAAACATTATGGGCAAAGGTGACATATATCAGGGAATTTTTTTTGACATCATTGATTTATGTATCAGGAGTTTGAGAGGCAGCACAAGACTAAAGCCAATAGAAAGTGACATGATCACAAGGGATAGTAAGGTCCCCAGTGGAGGTATAACCCGCGCAGAAATCGGTAATCTACTAGAAGATTTCAAAACTGATATTCTAGGGATGCTGTCAACATAGTTCGAAATCATGCAAGATAAACAAAAGCAAGCAGAAGTAGAGAAAAATTTGGCAATATTCTGCCCCAGATGTAGAAAGAAACACAACCACAAAGAGTGCCTGCTGGATATAGTCCAAGTCTGTGCCAACTGCATGAAAGATCACTCCCCAGAAAGCTGCCCCTCACTCCTGGGATTGAAAACTGTTTACAAGGAAGTAGAAGAAGAAACAGAGCCAGTTTACCTACTCAATCAGTGCCACCAGTGGCAGCCATGACAAATAGCTATGCCCATTGATCCATCCTCTTCTTTTCAGCCTCCTCAATATAACACTCAACAATATAATGGAATATGGCAGAATCACCCACCTTTCCCTAGCTGGTCACAACAACCATTTCCCATATCATCATGGCCAAATCAAACAAATCAAACCAGCTGGCCGAACTTTCCTTCCTATCCACCATTTTGGAAAAATAATGCATATCCAACACAATGGTCACCCTCCACCTCGTAAAGTCAAACCTGGCAGTCGAACTGGAAAAGACCGATAAATCAGCAAGCTGGAATGATTCCTCTCCCTTAACCTACACTGCCAGCACCTTATACATTGCAACAAAATCCCCAAACTAACTTAAGACCGTAACTCCCATCCCAACCCAACCTGAACCGCAACAATAGACCGGTTCAATTTGTTCAAATAATTGAAGGAGTGCAACGACATTCAATTAAGATCTGGGCGCATAATAGAAATAGAGGGAGACAAAACTGATCAAGTTGAAAACTCGTTACCTTTAGAACAAACACTATAAGAAGAGAATTTGGTTAGACAACAAATGCATGAACAAGCAACCCCCTCTTCTCCTCCATTCCCAGAATGATTAATCATACTGCACCCAATAGAACATCTTGATTTTGATCTTCTGGGAGAACTAAAAAATTTGTGTATAAAAATTCCACTCCTCCAAGCTATCCAAGATATCCCAATTTATGCAAAAACCATCAAAGAATTATGTATAAAAAATCCAAAGAAGATAATAACAACTAACCCAACTGTCCAATTATTCGGCATCCTATCTGACTTACTATCAGGAACAGAAGCACCTGTAAAATATGACCAAGGCAATCCTATAGTTACGGTGCAAATCAACGGATGCTCCTTCCCAAATGCCTTAGTTGATTTAGGAGCTGAAATTTATATTTTAACAACCACCACTTGGAAAAACCTTGGCATTACATCATTAGACCCAACCACAACCTTATTGGAGTTGGTTGACCGATCAGTAGTTAGGCCAGAAGGCACACTACATGATGTAATGGTATCTGTAGACTCCTGGGAATACCCTGCCGACTTTCTGATTATTAATCCCAAAAACTGACTGGATGGACACCCTTTAATCTTAGGTAGACCTTGGCTAGCAACTGTTGATGCTTACATTGGCTGCTGACAAGGCAGCATGACTATAGCAAGAGGGAGTAATGTCAAGAATTTAGCCTTATACCCTCTAGCCCAGCCTAGCCTCACAATAATTAAAACAAAGAAACAACCTGTATCATACTTGACAGAAAACATTAGATCACCATTAACCATTGAAGATGCCCTCGAATTTAAAGACCAAATAGAGGACGACATTATTAACAGCTTCATTAACCAACCAGAAACCAGATCCCATTTACAATGTCACATGATTGAGGCAGCATTTGATAATGATGTAGAAGAAGATCCCCTGAAAGACACTCGTGATCAATCAATACCCACCACCTCCGTTTACAATAACAAAACCATAGAAATTGAACCAGGAAAAACTTTGAACATTAACAAAAATGTGACTGTTGAACAAGAAGAAAAGGTGGTCCAACTACTGAGAAAATATAAGGAAGCCTTTGCATGGGATTACCCAGACATGAAAGGAATTGATCCCCATTTTTGTATGCACCACATTATACAGAAAAGGATGCTAGACCCATTCGCCAACCCCAATGGAGATTAAACCCTCATCTTAAGGATATTGTGAAAGCTGAATTACAAAAACTTTTGGATGTAAACTTTATTTACCCAATATCTGACAGCAAGTGGGTCTCTCCACTAGTAGTGGTGCCAAAGAAGAATGGGAAAGGGTGCATATGTGTAGACTACAGAGAATTGAACAAACCAACCCAGAAAGACCACTTTCCCCTTCCATTAGATTCAGATTGCCCCTAAAGATCAGGATAAAACTACTTTTACCTATCCGTGGGGAACATTTGCTTATAGAGTCTTACCCTTTGGCCTATGCAATGCCCCTACCACATTTCAGAGGGTCATCCTCAGCATCTTTTCAGATTTAAGAAATGAAGGGCTCGAAGTATATATGGATGATTTTACACCTTATGGAGATGATTTTGAGCAAGCATTAGAAACATTGGAAAAGGTTCTACAAAGATGTATTGCCACCAGGCTCTGCTTGAGCCATGAAAAGTGTCATATGATGATGACCGAGGGACTTATCTTAGTTAATTATATCTCAGCAGCTGGAATACAGGCAGATTCGGCTGAAATTCAGATAATTTTGTTAATACCTACTCCTACCACACAAACAGAGGTACGTAGTTTTCTGGAATTTTCTGGTTATTATAGAGGATTCATAGAGAATTTTTCTCAAATAGTTGCACCTCTATACGCACTAACTGGAAATGTTGATTTTATTTGGATAGATAAGTGTGACCATGCTTTTGAGGATTTGAAAAATCTTGTATCGACAACCCCCGTGCTAAGGGGCCCAAATTGGGATTTTCCATTCCAAATTTCATCTGATGCTTCAGACACAGCTATCGGAGCAGTCCTTGGGTAGGAAGAAGATAAAAAGCCATATGCAATTTATTATATTAGCAAGAATCTATCTCCTACTGAATTAAACTATACTGTGACTGAAAAAGAATTTTTAGCTGTAATACATGCTGTAAATAAGTTTAGACATTATATAACTGGGTATCCGGTAGTTTTATATACAGATCACTCTACCATAAAATATTTAGCAAATAAACCTGTTACAAATGGTAGAGTAACAAGATGGTTGATTTTATTGCAGGAATTTGACATCACAATAAAGGATCAACCTGGAAAAGAGAATCTTGTAGCTGATTTTCTCTCACGAATGCCAAAGCCAGCGAACGCAGTAGCAGTCGAAGATCAATTCCCAGATGAACATTTGTTTGCTGTTACTGTCAGGACACCATGGTATGCTGATGTTGCAAATTATTTAGCGGTAGGTAAATTACCCAAGCATCTAACGCCCAATGAACGAAAACAGATAGTGTAGCGCGGTACCCGATTCTCTTGGATTAGGGGCTATCTATTTCATACAGGGGCAGATATGCACATCAGACGATGCATCCGAGAAGACGAAATATTTGACATTCTGAAAGCATGCCATGATGGGCCATGTGGCGGACATTTCGCAAACCATAGGACTGGTCACAAAGTTTTACAAATAGGCTATTACTGGCCTACAATTTTTAAAGATGCTAAAAAGTTTGTTCAAGCCTGTGATAGTTGCCAAAGGGCGGGACGCCCTGGACAGTCCGATGAAATGCCTTTGAATCCATAGTTAGTAATTGATCCATTTGAGTGTTGGGCGCTCAATTTTATTAGTCCCATTAACCCATCATCAAATCAGAAAACATACATACTAGTTGCAACAGAGTATGTTACCAAATGGGTTGAAGCAGAGGTACTTCCAAGAGCTACAGAGGACTCTGTAATACATTTCCTTTTCCAAATATTTGTGCGATATGGCCTCCCGAGGGACATAATTACAGATGGAGGACCGCAATTTGTAGGTAATAAAATCGCTGCAACATTAAAAAATTACCACATTCGACACAAAATTACAACCCCATACCACCCACAGGAAAATGGCCAAGTAGAGAGCACGAATAAGGTGATAGAGGCAATACTTACAAAAACAGTTGCATCACACAGACATGACTGGGCTTCAAGATTGCCAGAAGCCTTGTGGGCATACCGAACAACGTGGAGAAATACCACCGGGTATTCACCATATCAATTAGTATTTGGAAAAGAACCCATCTTTCCAATTGAATTCGAAATTCAAACACTAAGAACAACACAGGAGGTGGGTTTGAATTTAAATGAGGCCTAGACTAATAGATTACAACAAATCAATGAGTTAGATGAAATCAAGCTCTCAGCTCTTCAAAACATTGCATTACTTCAACAGCAGAGAGCAAAATAGCATGGCGCCCTTATTAAAAAGAATATCTTCCATGAAGGAGATTGGGAACTCCTATACGATTCCAGGTTTCAGGATTTTCCCGGAAAACTCTAGACACAATGGTTTGGACCTTATGAGATATAGAAAGTGCATGACAATGGCACCATTACATTAACTACCGTTGATGGATCTGGACATTTTTTCAAAGCAAATGGTCATCGAGTGCGACTTTAAAATAAACAGGTTACTCAGGAATCCTTTTACCAACAATTATGGGAAGATTCCACTATGTAGATTCTTGCTGAGGAAGATCACTCCTCCTCAGCATTAATTCACTAAACAATTCCTTTGTTTTTGAGTTTTGTACATAAGCTTTTCTCCTTAATTTCACTTGTATAAACTATTTTTTTTGTACATTTTTTTTTTATTGCTGTTCCATTTAAGGAACAACTACTGTTCCTCTCAAAAGAACATCAGCCGTTCCATTTAAAAAACAGTAGAAGGTTTTTATTTTATTTTTTGTGTTGTTCCTCCTAAGGAACAACATTCGTTCCTCTTAAGGAACAACAGCCGTTCCTCTTAGGGAACAACAATTTTGCGTGCCTTTATTTTTCGTGCTGTTCCTCTTAAGGAACAACTATTGTTCCTCTTAAGGAACAACAACCATTCCTCTTAAAGGAACAACAATATTGCGTGCTTATATTTGTTTGTTGTTCCTCTTAAGGAACAATAGCCATTCCTCTTAAGGAACAACATCTCTGCATTTTTATTTTTGTTGTTCCTCTTAAGGAACAATGCTTCTGCTTGTTTATCTTTCTGTTGTTCCTCTTAAGGAACAGCTATTGTTCCTCCAAAGGAACAACAGCCGTTCCTCTTAAGGAACAACACTTTTGCGTGTTTACCTTTTTCTATTCCTCTGAGGGAACAAGTTTTTGTTCCTCTTAAGGAACAAAAACCGTCCCTCTTAAAGGAAAAACACTCTCGCCGATTGTTTTTGTTGTTCCTCTTAAGGAATAGCACTTCCACCCGATTGCTTTTTGTTGTTCCTTTCAAAAGGAACAGCTCTTCCGCCATTTTTTTCACTTTCTGTTGTTCCTTCTAAGGAACAACAGTTTCGATTTGGATTGTTTTTTAGGCTGTTCTGCCAAAGGATCAACATTTTATTTTGTGCTTGCTTTATTTGTTGTTCCGTTTAAGGAACAACTGTTGTTCCTTTTAAGGAAAAACAGTTTCACGTGTATATTTTTCTTTTGCTTGTTGTCCCTCTTAAAGGAACCGCAGTTTTGCGTGAAGATGTTCTTTTTGTTGTTCCTCTTAAGGAACAACAGCTGTTCCATCTAAGGAACAACACTTTTTTGAGTGCATTTTTCGCTGTTTCTCTTAAAGAACAACAATTTTTTTGAGAGTTTTTGTGAATAATGTTACATTCTTCATGATCCTTTCAAGGCAAAGATACAAATACATGCAAGGACACAAAAATTAGAAGTTACTGAAATAAGCAAATCAAAGAAAAATTGTCATATTTCAAGAGATTGCTTTGTACTGATAAGAAAAAGGAAAGGACACAACTATCTATATCACTTTGCTATCTTTATCTTCACTTAAACTTAAATTGATTGATTATTGTTATCATGTTGGTTCTTCCCTAATTCTCATAATTCTCTTTGATTATTATTATTGAATAAGAATAAGGGCATATTCTCCCCTATTGAGATGTTCAGACTTCTTCCACCATCCCTACTCTTAAGGAGTGTTGAGCCATCCTCTATATATAAATAGGAAGTGCTATATAAAAGAAAAGAAAAAGAAAGAAAAAATATATCTATATGATTACTAACAATTCTATGATTTGTCAGATGGAGGATAGGGGGTCTCATTAAGAGCCAACCTACCATGATCATAAGAAAGCAGTGAAGTGGCATTCCCACTATGGCCACCACACCAGGGATATGATCCAATGGGCACAGCAAAAAAAATAAAAGTCCTTGGAACAAGAGGTCTCATCATGAGCCGACCTGCCCACCTTTCACTCCTTCCTGGTGAATGGCATTGTGATCCAACTGGTTACCAAGCCAGCACAATGGCCTCCATTCTGACATCAGAAAGCACTTTCCTAGGCATATATAAAATATTATGGTTCCAAGGGTGAAAAAGCAACTTTGTCAAGGTTACAAACACCTATGGGCAACAGAGCTCTGCTGATAGTATTGGAGTCATATTTTTCAACACCAATAGTAATTATAAACCCTTTTCTTATTTCTTTATATTTATTTCAAAAAAGGTTATGTTCCCAAATTCCTTTTTTAACCTTTTATGCATGAATATCGTTTAAAATGAATCATAATGGTTTAAGTGGGATGAGGACCGCATAAGAATTTTACCTACGTCAGTTGTCCTTTTTCCTTTTTCACATCACTCCATAGTATCTCCATATCTGTGCACGATTTTCGTTATAAGCCTCGATTTCAGCAACTTGATACTTTTTGTGATTTTGTCATGGATATGTACACCTTTCCTTTTTTATACTGTACGATTGTCGTCCAGTACGCTGCTCCTCCATTTAAATCAGTCGAGGATGACCTATCATACTTCAGGGGGGCGCAGGTGACTTCCAAAATACTCCTGCATATGTGTCAGTTTCCTATTTGGAGGTACTAGACTGCATCAGATCTCTTAATAGCAAGTTTTAACGGTATTGGGATATTATCCAATATGCACAGTTTGTTGTTCCATTGTTATCTCTGTGTATTGCTGTGTAAAATTAACAGTGTGTCGAACTTAGACGAAATGGGAGGTCGATTAGTACGCAACGAGCCACAGGTACTAATAGTTTTTGATGCTGCACAAGAAATTTAGGTAAGAGTAGGATGGATCGCCTATTTTACATGATTATAGCAGCCTCATGAAACTGTGGCTATCGAATTTCTACAGAATTTGCAGGGCAATCAATCCATAGTAGGAGGAAGGCAAATAACAGTGACAGATACAGTAATTGCAGAAGTATCTAGACTGCCAACAGTTGGTCCCATATGGACACATAAGAAAGTAAGACTTCAAGATGCCATGGCCATCTTTCAGGATGAGGGATAGGACCTAACTGTCAAAGGGAAAGGAGTCCAACCTGCAACACCAGGAGAACCATGGACAGAACTAGCTAGAGTAGTGCAGAGCTACATCACCTGCGATGGGAGAAAGGATGTGGTAAGACCACACCACCTCAAATTACTAGCAGTACTAAAACAGAGATGTGCTGTAAATTTACCTGCATATTTAATTTTTTTACTGCATGACGCTGCTCGGAGCATAAGGAAATCCTGTCATATAGGAACGGTAGTAAGCCACCATTGTTTAATTCGATTAATAGTTAGTTATAATCCTGCTCAGCAGCAGACTAGTTGGGAAGAATTGGTATTTTCAATAGATGGGGGAATGGCCTTACCGGCCCCGAAACAAAAAAGAACCACCAGCACAACATCTAGACCTCAAAAACGTAGACAATCCTCCAGATTAAGAAGAGGCAGGGGAATGTTTGAGAGTCTCTAGGGTAGCAGCAGCCAACCCTTAGAATTACATAGTTCTGGAGATGAGCAACCCCCGCAACCTGAAGAAGGAGAAAACTAGGAAGAGGAAGAAACTGAGCACACCAGTGAAGAAGAAGGGGAGGAAGCGGAACTTCCCGTAACCTCTAGCGCAAGTCCACCACAGAACCCATTGAAGGAGGATGAATTGGCCCAAATTTTGGCCAATATGGGTGAGTATATTCAACCCCAGAGCCCACTCAACCTCAATATTGAGGCAGAGCAATCGCAGGAACACTCTTCCCACAGCAAGGATACATCCGAGGAAATGCATGAGGAGGAAGAAGTAGAAGCAGAAGCCTCCCAGGAAGTGGTAGAGCAAACTAGGGTTACCTCCCCTGAGGAACCTAGTCAGGATAACACGAACACTGAAGATGTGTTCCAAACAGAGAATATGGAGGCAAGCCAGGGCAAGGGCACAGTCCTGGAAGAACAAAACCCAACTGAGCAGCCAAGTCTAGAAAAGGAAACAGTTGTTCCTCCCAAGAAGAAGAAAAAGACGAATAAAATTAAGAGACTGCGGAAGGAACAACAAAAGCTGCTAAATTTAGTAAAACAACTCAGATAGAAGATAAGGGTCCTGAAAAGGGGGAAAATCTCTAAAAGAACCCCGAAAATAGGGGATGCAACCATCCAAACTGAACCCCATAATACAAGGGCCACGGAGACTCAAACCGAGCCCATATTCATTCAAGACAGCAAGGAACAACACACAGCTATTACAGATGCAGCCGCCCAAATAGAAAATGCACAAGTTTGCAATAAAGATGTTCAGACCGAGGCACTGTCCTCCAGCTGTACGGCCAACCTGACATTTCATGATAAAGAGACACAGACTGTAGGGACTAGACATCATAATAAGAAAGCCCAGGTAGTTCTTCAACCCAAAAGTGTGTTGTTGGATAACGACCTTGGTGTAGTAAAAATCCAAGAGGATCTGGCACAGGCTCAACGGACTATAGAAAAGCTCGAAGAAGAGACTGTTCCTAAGAAGAAATACCAAGAGTTACAACAACAATTAAGGGACATCAATGCAGTAGAGGAAGAAGCCTTCGATAAATGTCGGAAGGCAGAAGAAAAAGTTGAAGAGGTAAGGAATAGACTAAAAACAGTCAGGAGTCAAATGGATATTCTCTATTCTCTATATACAGATGTCCTAGCATGTAGGGACCCTGCCAAAAATTATGCTTTGTTTTTATTAGAAAGATATTTGCAGTTAAAAATTAAAGCTGTTAAGGCAGGGAAACCTATAGAATTAAAAACTATTGATGATTTTATAAATTGCTGTAAACACTATGGAGTAAAAGTTCAGTGATTACTCTATGAATTTTATTTGCATAATTTTATCTTGGAAGAGGAAATGGAGAAGAATCCCAGTCCTTTTGTGGGAGATGTCCAATTTCAAGCATTCATTTCATTTGTTGTTAACCAGTTAAAGTGGCTCAAGGCTCATAACACTTTTCAGAGACAAGAAAATGGGTTAGACCTTTGGGTTAGGGGTGAACCAAAAAACCCATTACAACTATGGACTAAGCATAAAAGCCTAATGAAAAAGTAGGGTGTGATCCAGACATTGGGACCCATCCACAAAGCAATTATCCAGCAAGGGGTAGAATATTTCCTGTCTATCAAAGACCATGTTGTAGTAGCAGCTAAACTTCGATGGAAGACTTCCAATCGGAATATTCAGGACAGAGAGCCATTCAATTACAAAAATTTTAAGTTAGCTTCCGACCGCCTGATCACATATAGTAACCTCATCTTGAGGGAGGGACCGTATTGGCTAGGTTGTAGATTTCGAAGCCCTATTATCTGGTATCCTGCAGCAAGATATAAGGCCATATATGAATTACCTGAAGGACAGACAGGATGTATTTTTGAAGTTTTAGCTGCAAATCATGGTTTTAGACCACTTCATGAAAATCCCTCTCCAGCCTATTCTCTAACTGCTTTGCATGCAAATTACATGGTTTTCATGAGGGCATGAAAAAGGGTAAGCAGGGGGGTGTGTTGAGCCATGGAAAAGGTATGAATTTGCCATTTATTTCCTTATCTTTTCCTTTTATCATAACTCCTTTTATTCCTAAAATGATAATATATCAAAGAATTATAGTAGAATTAAGGAGATTTGTGATTGTTACAAATTAATGAATTATTGTCTTTTCTTCTATACAGAAAATAGAAGAAATGGAAAGCCACCATTCGGGAGGAAAAGACAAAGCAGAAGTAACTATTGTCCCTTCACCAGGAAGCCATATCTAGACAAGAAGATCGAGATCGGAGTGCACAGTCAAGGAAAAGAAAGGGAAAGTGCGGCATCAGCGCAAGAAGACAAAAAGATAACTGGAGATAAAAGATAGAGTGAATCCCTCAGGATCCTTTGATCCTGAGGGATCGCTACTTCAAAGCTCATCTATATTCTTGTTTTGTCCGCCTGGCTGTTATAAAAGGACAATGCTTGTAGAAATCAGAGAGCATGTATTATCATTTTGCAAAACTTATTGTTGTATTGCTACTTTGATCATCGACTCTCATTAATCAAAACAGAGTACGATTGCCTGTAAACATTTTCACATGATTAATATATAAGTTGGTTGTTGTTCCATTCCTTCATACTAAAGTAGTCTGGCGGTGCTTCACTAGTAGCTAAGGGCCCAGCCCTGGTGGATCCACTTGCTATTTGTACCATTACTTTACAATTCCAGTCGTGTGATGGTTTGATTTACTTTTCATTTCCTTGAATCGCATTGCTCTACAGTTTCCTGTTTTTACAGTTTACTGTTCTAACATTTTATGGAATTGTTTTATTGCATAAGCTGTGATTGAATCACGTTGCTATTCCTTTCCATCATAACAAGATTATTATCCTTTACAACTTATATTGTTATTCATTTTAGTTATAAAGGCTCGCCGTTCATTACAGATTGCTGTTCATTTCCATTAAAATAGCGTTGCTGTTCATTTGGATTAAGATAGCTTTGCTGTTCATTTTGACTAAGATAGCTTTGCTGTTCATTTCAATTAATATAGCTTTGTTGTCCATTTCTATTTAAATAGCTTTGTTGTTCATTTCTTTCCTGCAAGTATTTGGTTATGATTTTAAGTGTTATTGCAGTGAGCGTATTTTCCATTTTCTCTAGCAGCATTATTGAGTTAATTTAGTTCTCATTTCCAATCAGTTACTTTAGTGTGGAGTGTAAGATCAACAACTGTAAAGGACATTGGATATTACTGTCTAAGTTCTTAGATTGAGGATCTTGTTTATGGTTAATTTCATTTACATCAGTTGATAGAGGAAAGAGTTACTACTACTGAATCCTTCACTGATGATTATTGTAGTTATAGAGTTGAAGCTTCTGCGATCCATAACAAGTTTATGATAGATTTTTCGGCGAAAATCACATGAGAAACCATTTGTCGACGCGTTTCAAACCAACCAATGTGGTTCATCGTCAGGACAAGTTGAAAAATACCAATAATATCTTTTAAACTAATAATACCAATTTTAATTAATTTATATTCTTATTTATATTTTTATTTAATTTAATTAATTAATTTTATTTTATTTTTATTTATTTATTTATCCATTATATAACTACTTTCCTTTTAAGTTTTTATACCTTTTAACTAACTATTATTGTTTTATATTGTTTTTGTATTTTATTTTATTTTTATTCTATTTATTTATTTAATTAATTTTTTTTTAAATTTTTTGTTTTTTTTGTTTTTATCTTTATTTTCTCTTTTTATTATTTATTTATTTGATTATTTGATTTATTTATTTATTTTTTAGTGTTAACTTAATTTTTATTCTCTCGTTCTAATTTATTTATTTATTTATTCTAACTAAATAACTCATTAATATATTTACATATTTACACATTATAAGGGAAGGTCCGTTATATAACTACTTTTCTTTTTAATTTTTAAATAATACCTTTTAAGCTAACTAATGATACCTATTATAATTATTTTATATATTTTCATTTCTATATATATATATATCTATATATATATATATATATATATATATATATATATATATAGTTTACACCTAATATAACTAAATTTGACCTTGGTCCTTAAGTCAATTTTTTGCCCAGTTAACCGTTGGTGGCTCTGCTCTAACTATTTAACATGATAGGCTGGATCTGTTTTTTCAACTTGTCCTGACGATGAACCACACTGGTTGGTTCGAAACGCGTCGACAAATGGTTTCTCATGTGATTTTCGCATAAAAATCTATCATAAAATTGTTGTAGTTTTCTGAGTGAATAATTTAGTTTCAGAGCATTAAGTTTCTTGTAATTGCAATTAGATTTATTTCAAGCATCTATTTACTCTTGTATTTGAAGCATTGTACTGCAAAACATTACTCTTGGAATAAATTTCCCGCCTCAGACTGAGTACACTCTTGAAATAAAAAATCATACCTGGATTAATAATTGATGTAGGATAAATAAGAGTTAAAAAGATACCTTTTATACCTCAACACCTGTCACCTACAGTGTACAATAATCTACAGAGTTTTGCAAACTTGAAAGCTGATATGCATAACATTTATATCAGGGCGTGAAAGGATCTAGTGAAGCAGTGGATGAAGCTACTGTTTGTAGCCACTGACAACATGATTTTTACTGTCTTGGAGACATGGCCTCCCAAATGGCGCGCCCCAGACCTAGCAGAACTGGAGAAGGTGACAGCCCAGAAGAAAAAGGATGATGCTAAGTTGTGCGTCACTCAATTAGCAGAGAAAAGGCGGAATGAAAAAGCAACAATTGAGGTAAGGGCAACGCGAGAAGTGGCACAGAAAGCCACGGAGCAGTAGAAGGCTGCAAAAGCAACAACAAAAGCGTAGGCAGCAGAGGCAGCAACATCACAGGCAGACGAGGGCCAAGCAACGTCCTCAGGGCAGGAGGCGGGGGAAACAAACACAATAGAAGGGAGCATGGACCTAGGGGCCACATCCACACTGTTACACAGTAATTTGTCATTGCCTTCATCCCAGTCTTCCTACTGTGTCATGAGTCCAAAATCATTCATGCTCATGCTCTCTGATGTTGCCAAATGACCCACTTTGCCAAAGTTTCTGCATCATCGCGTCTTTTTTCCAAATAAATGCGCTGATGAGCGCTCCAAAATAGACCATATGCGCTGCCATCGTGGAAGTACACGTGATTCCCGCGATGGTCAAATTTCATGTGCCAGCGCAACTGTTGCTTGTATTTTCCCGCGATGACATGACTAGCTCCGTTATGCAATAGTGATGTCAGCGCAACAGACCAGTTATGTGCCCGTGATGATCCAGTTTGGGTGAGTTTGTTCTAACAGTCGACCTTCCAGATGACTCCAGACCTGGCTATTGGCCTTGTTTATGTCGCCCTCCTTTCTCTGGCATGGTTGTTCCGTCATTTGTGCTACCCTCCTTGGAGATAAGCTCATCCTCCCACCATTCATGGAGACTCCTTCTCCTATTTAAGCTCTCACCATTGCTATGAGCTGCTAGTTTGGAATTCTTAGTCTTTGGAGTGTTGCTGATAGTATTGTGAGCTTGATAGATAGCTGGTGTGACAAGTGTGGGATTGTTTGAGAGCTTGAGGAAGGTTGTGAAGTGCTTTTATCTTGTGTGAAACTTGTGAGTGAGAGAGACTTGTATTGGGAGATCCATCTTCAAGGGTGAATGCTTGAGGAACATGCTGGCTGGACCCTCCTGAGAAGGCTTGTGATGTCAAGACCTGGGTTGTAAGCTTACTCTATTTTATATTTAATACAATCAATGATGTTTTCCTATGTCTTGTATGCAATGTACTAGATAGCTCATGATTTCTTGACTTTATGGGTAAATAGTTCTTTGTTGTATCCAGTTATGTGCTTTGTTGTATTTCCTTGCTTTGTTTCAGGTTGATTACTCATTAGGAGAAGGAAGCGGAAGCTGGAGCAGCGCAACGGAACTCCATTGACCACCGGTTGAGGTAGGCCTCCAACTTGAACTATTTAAGGAGAATTGTTGTTGACTAATCCTTGTTTGTGGCTAGACCCACTCTAGGGCTAGAGGGGTTGCCTCTGTCCGCAGAGGGAACACTTTCCTGCTTCACAAATTGGCGACTCCGCTAGGGAGCTGGCCTTTGTCCTTTTCTTGTTCACTCTTGCCTTGAGTTTTTGTTTTGGTCTCTTTTCAAATTTTTGGGGATTAGTTGTCTGTTTCTGGGTTTCCTGGCTTGGTCTGGGAGTTGCTTTATTTGTTTAAAGATTGAATGTTTTGGTTTGGGAGTTTTTGGCTCGGCTATGGCTGTTTTTGAACATCATCGCGCTTTTTAATTTAACAGTCGTGCTGTCATCACGCCACCCTTTTTGTAATTTCCTGTCCATCGCATTATTACACCTAACAATTGCGATGCTTTTGTGAATCGGACCATCACGGAAAAGGCGTGTACTTCTGCGCTGACATCGCATTTTTGCTGTGTGTCGTTCTTTATTAGCGCTTTGTTGCTATGTATTACCCACATTGATTGCTGTAGAATTGAATTTTTTCAATTCTGCCTCCTGAATCCGTCAGTCTTGCTAGTCCCTGCTCTTCTCACTTGGTTAATAACTTGTTTTCCACTGTCTAGAGGTTGAGGCACTCTCTTGTGAGCTTTTTTGGACGAATCTTGCCTTTTTTGTTTGTGACCTAGTTTTCTTGTTTCAAGTCTGTTGAATCATCTTTTCTTGGTTGCGTGTTTGCAAAGATTCGTTTGCTGCTTGCTGTTGGTTTGATTGAGCCTTCCCATTTGCTTACTTTTGGTTGGTTATTTAGTGATCGTTATTGAACCAATATTGGCATTGTTTCGTTTTCTCTTCACTACCTGGACATAGATTACAATTGTTTGGGGTCAACCGGTTTTCCACATTTGTTTGTTGCTTATTGGTTTCTTTAGATTAAAGCCATCAAAATCAAAAATTGCATTTCATTTAGCATGCGAAAGTGAAAGTAAATTTGCATTTCAGTTGCATATTGAAAAGCGAATGTTTAGATCTCTCATTAATAGTATCCATGCATTTTAGGAATTGGTGTCTGCTTGCATTGAGTGACTGTGTGTTGCCTTGGTTTTCTTGGTTTGGGAATGATCTCTCTACCCTCCCGTAGGTAGGTGTTCATCGAAGAAAAATGATACTTCATTCATTTTAGCTGCATCCTAGGCTTTGAAATATACATACAGTAAGGCCTGAAAACTGAAACATAATCCAAGATCAACTTTAAAATGAACTGAATAAATCTAACAATGCATTGGAACATAATGCACACATTTAGAGGTCTAGGCTAGAGACGTGCTCCGGCGTCGTTAAACCTAGTCACTTTTGTTTCCACTCAAGGTTGGGTGATTCCTCCTTCTGTGACTCAATAGTGGTCTAGTACGGATTTGTGCTCCCACGTACCATCGAGTATATGGGGAGACCCCACTAGGTTATCATCCTTTATCCATAGGAAGCCGTGTCTGCCGCCTTACAAGCCGTAACGCACTGAACACAGCATTCGAGAAGATTAACTGCCATACGGAAAGTCCTTGGTTTTCATATGACTGCCAAGGTGTATATGCAGTTTTACGGATTTGTCTGGTAAACCTTTTGCCTAGTTCTCCAGAGTAGTCACTTTCGTTCCTTTTCAGACTCCCTAAAAGAAAAGGTCCATTTGAGCACTTGTCACTTCAGGATCATTAAATATTCGAAGGCGACTACAGTCATGTTTTTTCCTTTTCTCGACTCTTTAAAGATGAAAATGTCAAGTTTTGTTCCTGTGTCTTAAAAATTTATTCAGCCATGATTCAAACATGCCCAGTTAGATCTTGTTTGTGTTAGCTTGAGTAGGGTTCTTTCTCATTCTCGATGGTGACATTCCCTAAGTCTACCGGCCAAGGTTTTCCTCCAGATGGAAATCCTGGTCCATTTCCTTCTTTTGGAAATGTCGGTGCTCCGTATATGGCAACATTGTCTTTGCCTGGGTTAACCATCGGTTTGCCCGTATGGTTGTTTTCAACCTCGGTGGTCCCAAGTGTCATGACTCCTGTTCCACTGTCTCCTTCGTGCGAACTACGACATGTTGATTCCAAGGTTGGGCCTACGCCTTCTTACCCTGTTTCTTCCTCCTCCTCTCCTCCTTCGCTTGGTGAAAGTTTCACATCAAGTAACTAAGAGCCTAAGAAGAAGAAGAAGAAGACGAAGAAGAATAAGAAGTCTGATAAATCCAAGGCCACCTGTGGAGTTACCACTCCGAGTCCATCCCAGGTCGAGCCACCTTCTGCTCCTCCGCGAAAGGTTAAGTTTCCTTGTAAATTATGTAAGGGTGACCATATTCTTCATGATTGTCCTGGCATTCTAGGGATCCTAGAAGTATGGTCTCACAATCCGGTTCGTCCCTCATCGTCCTCTGAAGCTCAAGGCGATGCTATCCTAACAACTGGCAACAGTAAGAAGGAAGGGAAGATTCGATTCCCCTGTAGACTGTGTGAAGGCATCCATCCCCTTCACCTTTGTCCGCTCATGGATAAAGCTTCCGCTGTTTTGGAAAGTCTTATAGCTTCTTCACCCCAACTTCCCATTGGTTATCAACGGCTTTCTTTAGACCCTCCCTCCATTGACAAAGAGATTGACTTAGATTCTTCTCTTGTCCGTCCTCCTTCTTTCGAGCTTGGTTGTGCTATGCCTGTTCCAGACCAACCATTGGTCGAAACGAGTGTCGACTTAGGTTCACCACCTGTTGATCACTCTGTCTCGAAAGAGCGTCATGCTCATGTTCTTCTCATCTCATCAGATTCTCCAACGTCTGAAAACGACTCTCCTGTCTCAGCTGATCCTGAGAGTCCTTCTTCGGTTCCAGGGGGGCAATCATACGATTCCCCTACCAAGTAGTTTGTCCATCACCTTCGACTGGGGTCACTTGACTGCTTTCCGTCTTCCATCCTATGTGCCTTTCGAGATTACAGTACACGCCTACGATAAGGCGGTACCTGGCACTGTCTTGGATGAGGGTGCATCTGTCAGTCTTATGCCTTCTACTACTTGGCAAGCTTTGGGCTTCCCATAGCTTGTGCCGATTACACAGAATCTATTGGCATTCGATGGAGAACCTTGTCAACATCTCGGTATCCTCCCAAAGTTTCCTGTTACTTTCGGGGGGCAAAACCATCCATCTAGACGTCATGGTTGTCAAAGGCGCGAATTTCAGTCTTCTCCTTGGCCGTGATTATATTTATGCCATGGTGTTGTTGGGAAAAGTATCCAATACGGAATGACCCTATCCCACTCTAAGGGTGATAGTACCTCAGCAACAAGCAAGACAAAACTATCTAAGATTTCTTCTTTATGAAATGTAAAGAGAGGAGAAAGAGATCCACTAACCGATGTCTTCCGCTAATGGTTGATCCAATCTCACTCCTTGTTGCTTGCTCCCAGCTCCTTGCTCTTTCACTGGCCCAACTACACCAAGATCCTGCAAAATGGCAAGAGAGGGAAACTACAAGAAGCATACATTCATAACTAGTTTAAGGATTAGAATAAACTAAATACACAAGTATAACAAAACATCATTGAGATACATGCATATAGAAGAAACTCAAATGGCTTTATTGATAGAAGAAGTAAAGTTCAGGAAGTGATACAACCATAAGAGGCCCAATCCAGCATCACCTTCCCAGCAGAAAGGAATCTCCTCTTCACCTCCTTCAAAGCAAATCACCCAATAGTTCTAAACTCAAACCAACAGCAATTCTTTACATTCACAAAATTCCATCCCCCAGATCTCATGGGAGAGAGATCCATATATAGATTTTTGGAGAGAGGATGAGTCAGCTTGAGGCTGGTATGAGGCTGACTAGTGTCCTCTCCTTCTTCAGTTCTTGAGTCCACTTGGAGGTTCTTGCTTCCAATTGGAGATTTGGAACCTCTTACTCATCACCAGTCGAATTCCTTGATCCAAGTGTCATTTTGGAAGCTTCCTGGGCATTGACACATTGAGGAATGAGACTTCCACTTGTCCAAACTCGCTCAACGCAGGTAGCCTTTGTTGGAGTTGACATTCAACGCAGGTAGACCATGGAGCAGTTGACATTCAGCGCAGATGCTCAGTGGAGCAGTTGACATGATCCAGAATTTCCTTGTTTTTGAGTAATTTCAGTGGAGAACTTGTCTGAATTGTTGTGATTTCTTGGACTTGTTCCTCTAGGGGTAGGAACAACATGTTTAGAGACTTTGGATCCCTTAGATTATGGACATTTCTTGCTCAATGTTGTAAGGCACAAAAATGTCTATAACAGTTGCCCCCTAAAGTATGAGGCCGTTTATCGGGTGAAATGCTTTATCAGGAGGATCCGAAGTTCATCCAATCACTGGGAGGTGACCTGTAATAAGATACCATACAATACATTATTTTTCATACTACTTTCATGATCTAGCTGAGGCGGGCATTCCCATGCTCAGCTTTATAAATACATTTTTCTGTACATAGAACAGACAATCGTCTGATGGTAGACTGATAATTTTCTGATGAAATTATGATCCTTTGAGTAGGATGATCATCTGCTGCACATGTCAATTTCTTTATTTCCTGAATTTATATCGCAGCCCGGATGGATGAAACTAGATCCGGGGTCTTCAAACTCGTCCGATCTTCACTCTAAGTACAAGTCTATCCATGTGAGAATTTTTTGGAGTCGAACATGGAAAGACATCGCTTGATTACCAGTCAATGATGTAAACTGTTAACAAGTGCGAGAGGAATCACCGATAATGATGATGACCCTCAAGGTACTGCAGTACAATTCACGTGGTGTGAATAGAGGACTTGGCGTAGAACACCATGCAAAATCTTTCGGTCGGAGGTCATTGATGTATACCTGTCGCCGGAAGTGAGAAACTTGCCATTGAGGCATGCAAGCTTCAAAGTACTGAGGGGGTGTTCCTAGATCAACTTCTTGGATAATGAGTTGATGTCGACAAGAAGCGATCCGTCACAGGAGGGCCTTAATGAATCCCAAATCAGTGACACGGAACGGAGCTAATGATTGTGATGTAGGTGAAAACGATCTGTGACATATGATTCAGGGTGGCGGTCATGAAAGGATGAAAGATGATGTATGTCAGAGGATGGGACACGGTTGACTCTTTCTGAACAACATTTCTTGAACATATAACGACACTGATGCGATGGATCGGTAGCATTACCCCAAATGTGGATGGTATGGCGAGACCATGGTGATGTGACCGGTGAATGAAACAACCCAACCCGATGTGGTACGGAGGAAAAGTGTCATGTTCAAGAGCGACTTGCTACCATCAAAGCTTTGAGTTTCTCCCAATTTTTCCCCAGTCATTTCTGACCAGTACCTCTTTATTTTTGTCAAGCTTGAGGAGGATAACATATGCTTGTTCTATAACCTGCCCTTCGGGCAAGCCCATCGCTATGTTTTAACGAGCCTAGCGATACGGAAACTCGTTCTCGTCTAAAGACAAGTTTGTCGCTATTTAATGCATTTAATGAGTCTAGCGACAAGGACAACTCAGTCCTTTTCATTTTTAGAGAGTCTGAAAAGGTACGTAAATTTAACTCCAAAGGTCCTTTTTCGTCATCTAATCCCTTAAGTCCGAAAAAGTATAAAACAATACAGAAGGGATGAATGTTCGATAGTTTTATCGAGCCGAACTAGACAAGCGCTCAATCTTTTTGTGCAATAATCCCTCAGGTCCAAAAAGATTAAAATCTAGAGGAGGGATAGCTCTTCCGGTCGGTTTAACGAGCTGGAAGGCCAAAACTTGGCAAACTTTTCATATTTTACGAGTCAGTGAAAAGAGCTCAAAGAAGACTCGTATTTTGAGGAACGAGTGATAAACAAGGATAGCAGCAGATTCCAGGTACAGGTTGGAATTTTCCAATCACGACAGTGTCACAAGGATGGCTAGGTGAAATCACTCTTCGTAGCTGTTCCTCAAAATAGGTAAACAATCAAATGGAGGTGAATGATCGGCCAAATGAAAAGTGGAGGTGATGGTGCAAACACGACCAAGGCTTTTATGGCTGATGAATTTACGATCAAAATGGTTATTTGCCGGTTCATTTTTTCTGGATGAGCTTGAACTCTAGGGGAAAGCTTGCTCACAGGTGCATTTATTTTTTAACGATCATAAACTCGTGCTAAAACTGCTCGATCTTTGCGTTTATTTTTTAACGAGCATGAACTTTGCTAAAACTGCTCGTTTTTACCAGTCATAAGATAAGAATGTCTCCTCGAGATTCTATTTTTATTGAGCTTCATCTTGCCAAGCTTTGCTCCATATCCTTTCTTTATGCAAGTTTGGTTACGACTAATCGTACGAGTTTAAAGGGTTAGACCTACAGGTTTAAAGGGAGGACCTAAAAATTTAAAAAATCAATAGCCGCCCTTGCTTGCACTCCAAAAGGTTTGCATGCCCCTAGGTATAAAATAGAGTTTCAAGGTTACCTTTCCGGCTTCCACATTTGGTTATCTTTGAGTGTTCACAACTACTTGTCTTCTTGTTAGTCTAGTTTCAACGGGTCCTTACAAGATCACAAGAGAACAACTACTTGTTTTCTCACTAGCCCAACTTTAATGGATTCCTGCAAGATCGCAAGAGAACAGCTACTTGCGACGAGAGAACAGCTACTCGCGACAAGATAAGAACACTACTCAAAGATAAAACATTTGTTTTACCAAGAAAGGCATACCTCTTTCAGGTTAACCAAAAATTGTCTCGTTAATCTTTCAAACAAAACATTTCTTCGGCAATGTCTACCGAAATAGACAAAGGTGAGTGAGGCGTTGCCTCAAACACATAACTTTGACAAAAGAATCTTGTTCCAGAACAACCCCTCTTCCTTCTTTCGGACGGGGTACGGACTAGTCATATTCTCCCGCGGAAACTCTACCTTATACCCAGGGTTTTTTCTACCCGAAGCAGACCAGGATGCATGCCCCCTGGGTTCCAGTCCTATTTTCCGAATCACTCACACTCATCGGGAAGAAGGACTGGGGGCGGAGACATTTCTTGATTGAATAGACCATTCAGGGTTGGTATGTGACTATTTGCGATGCGTGATCCCGGAAATGAAAGTTGGTCTACGAGCTTGACCATTCTTCCTTCGTGTGGAAAACACATTACTCTAAAGAGTGAGGAGACTATGGCTCCCATGCAATATATATAGTCTCGTCCAAGGAGTAGGTTATAATCAAAGGGTCCTTGAATGACCATCACGTTCATTTGAACGGCCTTCCCTTTTAATGTAATGGGCACATTGGGGAGGATCCCTAATGGTCGACTGGTTCCTTTATCAAAGCCCGAGAGATTTCTTATCTCAGGAAAAAGCGCTGGGGAACCTAGTGCTTTCCAAGCAATAGAGGAAAGGATACTCACAGATGCCCCTTCATCAATGATAGTGCCAGCCATTACCATTCTATATATTTGGACGATAATTCTGAATGGTATACTGGCTGGCAACCGGGGTCTGCCTAGTTGGTTCCAATCAAAGGACACAACCAGGTTGCTTGGTGGTGGGACCGAATACACGGCCGAATATGACCCTGACGAAGTTCCTTCCTGCGATAAAGGAATGGGTGCATTGCCCTGATGCTCGTCAGAGTCGGTGTTGATGAAAAGAATCTGGATGGTGTCATCCTTATTCTCTTCAGTGAGGGTGTCATTTGAAGATGAATGTTCAATGACGGTGTCATTTGAAGATGAAACCTCTGAAGGCAGAACCGGGTCAACCGCCGTTTCGACCTTTGGACTTTCATCCGGTCTGGATTTAGTAGGTTCGTTTTCAATGACTGACGCTTCAGCTGACCACTTGAGCGGGCCAGCTGTGTTCTCAACTAACGAAGGACTTGGCACAAGTTTTTTGTATCTAGGAGGAAGTCATAACGGTGAAACCGGACGATCTTCCAAAATTCTCTTCGCCTCATCAAAGAAGGGACAACGGTGGATGGCATGATCGCCTTCACACAGTCTGCAGGGGGATCTTGCTCCCCCTCTTTGTCTTGAACCTTCACTTTCGCTGGTTGACGGTAAGCATTCAACATGGCTATCAGAGGTTGATGCTCCCAAATTGTGCAAATGAGGGGACCAGTCCCTTAGTATCCGGGGAATACGGGGACAATCTCTATGGAAGTGGTCTCCTTTACATATGACACATGGCGATTTAGGCCCGGTCAGTGCTGTGTGTGGATTTTTGTCAGATGGCTTTTGCTTACCCCCAGTCTCCTTTGGCTCCTTCTTCTTCTTCTCTCTCTTATTCTTCTCCTTCTTCTCTTTGGGAGGCTGGCTTTTGTCGGCTCTACCCTGTGAGGAGGAAGGAAGGGAGGAAGAGTTATAAGAAGTAGAAGGCTGGTGGGCAGCTCTAGACTGATCTAACTGTTGACTCGACTGTTCAGGAACCGTGGTGTTCTGAACTACATTGGTTGAGAAGAGCCAGACTGGCAGGCCAATTGTCAGTCCTGGAAGCGACAATGTGGCCATGTGGGGCGCACCAACATCTCCCCAAGAGGAGAAAGGACTAGGATTTCCATCATGGGGAATTCCTTGGTTGGTGTGTTCCATTTTCTCAACCTAAAGATCAACACAGGAATAGGAGGTGATTATGTTCCATTTAAAATTTATTGTTAACGACGCTTTAGACACAACTTGCTTTTTCACTTTTAAAGAGTCGAGAAAAAGCTAAAGATGACTCTCCTTCGATGTTTTAACGAGCCCGAAGTGACAAATGCTCGGGTGGACTTTTTCTGTTATAGAGTCTGAAAAAGGCCAAAAGAAACTGCTCTAGAGTTCTAGGAAGAGGGTGTGCCAAACTTTTCGCAAAACCACAGAATACGTTTTACGGTACGGGTGGTCGATCTTCGTGAATGCTATGTTCACTGCATTGCGATCAGTAGGGCGGCCGACACGGCTTCCTATGGATAAAGGCTTTATTCCTATAGGGGTCTCCCAATATATACGCGACGGTACGTGGGAGCACAAGTCCGTACTGATACTTATCGCTTCACCGTGGAGGAATCACCCAACCACTCAACAGTAAGATACCAGGCTTAACGACGCCGGAACACGTCTCTAGCCTAGACCTCTATGTGTTTGCGTTATGTTACAAAGCGTTGTTATGTTCATTCAATTTATTTTAGGTTGATCTTGTTTAGAAGTTTGCCTTTATGGATCACCACGAGATGTATGGTACAACTCCTAAATGCAGTCTAAAGATGATAAGCAAGCTTTTTCTATCTTTTCAACATATGAAAATCCTAACTACTGAGGGAAAAGAAAGACATCATCTTTTCACACAGATCATAGAGCACACACTAATGCACTTTTTCCTAAATCAACATGCAAGCTGTCAAAATGCAAATGCACAATGCAGGTATTTCTTTTCTCTTTCTTAATATTGATGTTTTATATAAAGAAAGCTGTTGTATAACTTTGAATTCGATTTCAAGTGAAAACACAAACAAGATTTTTGTCCAAAATCAAAAGACACCTTATGATTTACTTGTTTCGACACTAGAAATGCATAAATTCAAACCATATGATGAAAATGAAAGCTCAATCAGCTGTGAACAGCAAACAAACTTACTCCTAAGATCAAAATGACACTTATGACAGGTCTAGATCTAATAGGCCACAACAAGACTAGTTCACTTTCGGAATGGGAAACTGCAAATGATGTAAGAAATACACAAAGAACAAATACAGTTTCTTTACACAACCGAGGCGGAATAGAGGCAAAGAAAGGTGGTTTTAGATAGGTACATTGACTGATAACAGGCTGCAAAAACAGGGATCAAAACAGGGCAACAGAGAGCAGAGAACCCCAGTTGCACAAAGCCAAACTGGTTCAGCGCAACCTCAACACTGTGGGTTTGACATTCAGCGCAGGTAGCCTTCACGGGACCTACGTTGAAATGCAGACTGCCTTCACAGCAGTTGCGCTGAAGGAGAAACTCTCGTTTCTCCTGGGTTCTGGGTCACAAATTACTCAAAAATCAACAGTTTTTGGCCAAATCAAAGCTAGCAATCAAGTACAACCTAAAGGATGATTCAAAGGAGGATGAAGATCTATCACTAAGAGCTGTTAGAGCACTTGTGGATCAGCTCTTCAGATCATAAAGAGGTCCAGTAACTAAACTAGAGTAGCTGCCCTCTATTTTGCATTTGAAAAATCCAAATGCAGTTCGATTCGGTACTCCCTGAGTTTATGAAATGAATAGCAAAAACATAAACAAACCAACAAGATACGATCCCCAACGGAGTCGCCAATTTGTTGTTGGGAAAAGTATCCAATACGGAATGACCCTATCCCACTCTAAGGGTGATAGTACCTCAGCAACAAGCAAGACAAAACTATCTAAGATTTCTTCTTTATGAAATGTAAAGAGAGGAGAAAGAGATCCACTAACCGATGTCTTCCGCTAATGGTTGATCCAATCTCACTCCTTGCTGCTTGCTCCCAGCTCCTTGCTCTTTCACTAGCCCAGCTACACCAAGATCCTGCAAAATGGCAAGAGAGGGAAACTACAAGAAGCATACATTCATAACTAGTTTAAGGATTAGAATAAACTAAATACACAAGTATAACAAAACATCATTGAGATACAAGCATATAGAAGAAACTCAAATGGCTTTATTGATAGAAGAAGTAAAGTTCAGGAAGTGATACAACCATAAGAGGCCCAATCCAGCATCACCTTCCCAGCAGAAAGGAATCTCCTCTTCACCTCCTTCAAAGAAAATCACCCAATAGTTCTAAACTCAAACCAACAGCAATTCTTTGCATTCACAAAATTCCAGCCCCCAGATCTCATGGGAGAGAGATCCATATATAGATTTTTGGAGAGAGTATGAATCAGCTTGAGGCTGGTATGAAGCTGACTAGTGTCCTCTCCTTCTTCAGTTCTTGAGTCCACTTGGAGGTTCTTGCTTCCACTTGGAGATTTGGAACCTCTTACTCATCACCAGTCGAATTCCTTGATCCAAGTGTCATTTTGGAAGCTTCCTGGGCATTGACACATTGAGGAATGAGACTTCCACTTGTCCAAACTCGCTCAGCGCAGGTAGCCTTTGTTGGAGTTGACATTCAACGCAGGTAGACCATGGAGCAGTTGACATTCAGCGCAGATGCTCAGTGGAGTAGTTGACATGATCCAGAATTGCCTTGTTTTTGAGTAATTTCAGTGGAGAACTTGTCTGAATTGTTGTGGTTTCTTGGCCTTGTTCCTCTAGGGGTAGGAACAACATGTTTAGGGACTTTGGATCCCTTAGATTATGGACATTTCATGCTCAATGTTGTAAGGCACAAAAATGTCTATAACACATGGGGGCCCTCGTTTCTTCCCTTTTCCATGTGGTTTGTTTTCCACACGAAGGAAGAATAGTGACTATAGATCAATTATTGTTATTTAGTTCCCCTGTGCCTCCTGCACAGCTATCATCCCCTCTCAGTTCTTGCGCGCAAGCAGTGCCTGCTTTGCCATAGGTCAATTATGTGGCTACCCGTTCTGTCTCTGCCTCTGCTGATGATCATGCAGATGGTTTCGTACAAGATGTACTGGGGGATTGGAACCCGATTTGTCATTGGTGCATCCTGACATGTGTTCCTCCCAAAGTGTGTTTCTTCCATTCCGTGAAGACCTCTTGGGAGCCACGCTCTCGGATGGCCCATGAACAGGATCCGAGGATAGTTATTTTCTTGTGTCGACCTCGGTAAAAAATGAAACAAGGAGTGCCGAGGATAGTTTTTATCTTGTGTCAACCTCGTTAAAAAATGAAACACAGTGTCATGAGGATAGTTTGTTCCTGTGTCAACCTCGTTAAAAAATGAAACAAGGAGTCCCAAGGATGGTTCTTATCTTGTGTCAACCTCGTTAAAAAATGAAACAAGGTGCCCGAGGATAGTTTCTTGATCTTATGTCAACCTCGTTAAAAAATGAAACAAGGGTTATGAGGATAGTTCTTTTACTATGTCAACCTCATTAAAAAATGAAACAACTCCCTTTCCAAATCGAGTCTTTGATTAAGATCTCGTAAAATCCAAGTCGAGTCTTTCCAAGATCTCGAAAGTGAACCTTCATTCCATCCACATTATCGAATGCAATGAAGCTTGGGGGGCATGTACCTCGATTTGCGTCATTATGCTGGGGGCATGCGAACTTATAACAAGCATAGTTTTTCGTTTCAAGCTTGTGTAAACATGAAACCGAATCCAAGCAGAGTTCTCCATGGTTCAAGCTTGTGTAAAAATGAACCCATACCTGATTTACATCTCGTGATTGCCATTTTTATCCGCTAAATTCTGCTAGATGAGCCTTGGTTGTTTCATTCCATCACCACCATATCTTTGGCCGATCATGGGTTTTCACCTGGTTGTTTATCCTTTCCTGAGGAACCGCAACGATGAGTGGTTTTATTAGCTAGCCTCTTGACCATTACATGTTTTAAGCAGTTCCACCATTGTCAGAATCAGTTGCTACCCTTTATACCACTCGTTCCTCTAGGACGAGTCTACTTTAAGCTCTTTTCTGACTCGTAAAATATGAAAAGATTGCCGAGTATTTTTCCCTTTTTGACTCGTCAAAGAAAATAAAAATGGAGGTATATTTTCAGCTCTTTTCCGACCGTTTAAAGATAAAAAGATAGCCGATTTTTCCTCTTGACTCGTTAAAAGAAACGAGAGGTGATCGACTTTAAGCTCTTTTCCTACCGTTTAAAGATAAAAAGATAGCCGAGTTTTCCTCTTGACCCGTTAAAAGAAACGAGAGGTGGTCGACTTTAAGCTCTTTTTCGACCGTTTAAAGATGAAAAGATGGCTGATTTTCCCTCTTGACTCGTTAAAAGAAACGAGAGGTGATTTCCTTTAAGCTCTTTTTTCGACCGTTTAAACACAAAAAAGATCATTGGGCTTTTGTCGTTTCAGGCTCGTTATTGGTTGCGAAACGACGTGCTTCCGACTGCTTTTCTACTTTTTCGGGTCGAAGTCACTACCCACGAAAAGTACTCCTTGATCGTAATGATCGGGCGGTTCGTTCGAGTATCATTTTATACTTTTTCAGGTTCGAGAGACACAACTTTACGAAAAAGGACCAACCTGGAGTTTTCTTTTCCGTGTCTTTTTCAAACTCTCTAAACATGAAAAAGACTCCGAGTTTTACCTATGTCAGACTCGTTAAACCCTGACGACATTGGACTCGTCACCATGACGAGACTCGAGCTTCTCCTTCCTAGGGCTCGTTAAACTATTACTAGGTTGGACTCAACAACAGGTTTATCATTGATTGTCTATGGCAGCTAGTCACTCTTGAACATCGACACTTTTGCTTCTTGTCGGGTTGGGACATCCATACATCGTCATTCAATTCATGATGTCTCCTTCGAGCCTCTGATCCATTGATGCCTGAATGCTGCCACACCCCTCCGGAGTCGTGTCGCCGATATGTTCAAGAGTATAATCCTTCTGTAGTTTACACCCTCGCCTTCTCCTCTGGTACTCTGTTTCGCCATCTACCACTTGTTCCTTATCTCGTGTCGTTGATGGGGGAAACATTATGGCCCTCCTGCGATGGGTCGTCTCCTGTCGACTTCAACTCATTATCCAGGAGATTGATCTAGAGATCCCCTTTGGTACCTTAGAGCTTGCATGCCTCAATGGCAATTTATTCGCACCTGACGGTCGACTTTCATCAATGGTCGTCGATTGGGTGATTCCACGAGTGTTCGACTTCAGCTCCTTTATAACACTTCATGGATTGTGCTAGACAGTACCTTGAGAGCCATTGGCATTATTGGTGGTTTCTCTCGCGCTTGTTAACGGTTTTCATCATTGACCAGTAATCAAGCGATATTCTATCATGCTCGACCTCAACACCTTTATTCGCATGTTAGGATTTGTACTACGATCGGATGGGTTCAAGACCCCGAACTCAGCTTACACATGTTCGGGCTACGTGGATTGGTTTTATGATTACATGACACATTGATGGATGGCTGCGACCATACCTGAGTCTTCATGGATGGCTGCGACCATACCTGAGTCTTCATGGATGGCTGCGACCATACCTTTATTATCATCATGGTCTCATTAGCTGGGTGGCTGCGTCCATACCACAGACCTATTTTGTATGTCTTTTGGATGGCTGCGGCCATGCCTAGACTACACGTAATTCATTATCAGAGATATCATTTGTACTTGCATGTAGGTTCTTCCAGATGGTGTTCCAGTTCAGACGGTTTCGTAAAGCATTTCACCCCTCCCACTCTCTCGGGCTTCATACTTTAGGGGGCATCTGTTACACAGTAATTTGTCACTACCTTCATCCCAGTCTTCCTACTGTGTCATGAGTCCAAAATCATTCATGCTCATGCTCTCTGATGTTGCCAAATGACCCACTTTGCCAAAGTTTCTGCATCATCGCGTCTGTTTTCCAAATAAACGCACTGATGAGCGCTCCAAAACAGACCATATGCACTGCCATCATGGAAGTACACGTGATTCCCGCGATGGTCGAATTTCATGTGCCAGCGCAACTGTTGCTTGTATTTTCCCATGATGACATGACTAGCTCCATTATGCAATAGCGATGTCAGCGCGACAGACCAGTTATGTTCCCGTGATGATCCAGTTTGGGCGAGTTTGTTCTAACAGTCGACCTTCCAGATGACTCCAGACCTGGCTGTTGGCCTTGTTTATATCGCCCTCCCTTCTCTGGCATGGCTGTTTCGTCATTTGTGCTACCCTCCTTGGAGATAAGCTCATCCTCCCACCATTCATGGAGACTCCTTCTCCTATTTAAGCTCTCACCATTGCTATGAGCTGCTAGTTTGGAATTCTTAGTCTTTGGAGTGTTGCTGATAGTATTGTGAGCTTGATAGATAGCTGGTGTGACAAGTGTGGGATTGTTTGAGAGCTTGAGGAAGGTTGTGAAGTGCTTTTATCTTGTGTGAAACTAGTGAGTGAGAGAGACTTGTATTGGTAGATCCATCTTCAAGGGTGAATGCTTGAGGAACATGCTGGCTGGACCCTCCTGAGAAGGCTTGTGACGTTAAGACCTGGGTTGTAAGCTTACTCTATTTTATATTTAATACAATCAACGATGTTTTCCTATGTCTTGTGTGAAATGTATTAGATAGCTCATGATTTATTGACTTTATGGGTAAATAGTTCTTTGTTGTATCCAGTTATGTGCTTTGTTGTATTTCCTTGCTTTGTTTCAGGTTGATTAGTCATTAGGAGGAAGGAAGCGGAAGCTGGAGCAGTGCAACGGAACTCCATCGACCACCGGTTGAGGTAGGCCTCCAACTTGAACTATTTAAGGAGAATTGTTGTTAATTTGTCCTTGTTTGTGACTAGACACACTCTAGGGCTAGAGGGGTTGCCTTTGTCCGTAGAGGGAACACTTTCCTGCTTCACACACACAGTTAAAGTGCTCATGCATCGCAGAGAGATCGGGCCCAAGGAAGAAGGTCAAGGCCTCGAAGTTGGCCATTGACCCGATCACCTTAACTGAAGGTGATCTCCATGACATCGGCGAGACAGTCCACGATGTCACAAGTGAAGCGCTTCAAAATTTCATGCAGGAGCATCAGAATATGTTGGGGGCCCTTACAGCACAACTGCAAGAGTTATAGGTGCAGCCCCCTCAGGAAGGTACCCTGTCAACACACGTCGCAGTAGGAACTTCAGCAGCAGAGCAGATGTTGTGCACAAGGATGGAAAACACAATAGTGTTGCCAAAGGGAGCTCTAGTGTTGTCCAATGCAATGGATCGGTTGTCAATTAACATGATGAAAGGCCTTGGCCTCAATCTGGCTACCCTTCGCTAGGAAACGTTGTAATAGTTACAGGATGTGATAACGATAGAGCTACGGGCAAGAGAGAGCCGCATGATCCAAGTTCTTAGCAAGTAGAAAATAAACATGGAACAACTTAGCTTGCAGTGTGATGAATTGGTGTTGCAGAACCAATAGTTGGTGCAGACGGTAGATGACACTTTGATCCGGATTTATACAGGAACGCAATAGATTACAGAGATAACCATAAATACATAGATGCGATAACCATAAAAAACAGAGATGCAGCGGAAATAATACTTCATTTCATTAATGGAGAATACTGAAATATGCTTACAAATAGAAATAACCCAGCTAGGGCGATGGTAGCTTATCTCTGAGAAGAGATGTGTCGGCTACATGCCTCTGAACTGTTCCGAACTGTGTTACAATGAGGCTCGAAGGCCTATTTATTATTGAGAAACAATGGAAAACCCTTCAAATCCCAAAACCTAACCCTAGAAGATGAAACGCCAAATTGTGGGCCACGTTTTGGGGTGAGTTGGACAACCAACTTCCCGGGGTTGCGAATTGGTCATATTATCTCCGTTTGATGCACATGATAGCCCGTTGGAAAGATCTCTCCGAGGACTACAACGAAAAAGAAGAATTTAATCAAAAAAATTGCTGGCGGTAGATTTCCCAAAAAATGTCGTTTAGGGCCTCAAAACGGCTTCGGAAGTTTAGGACCTGAAAAACTGCTAAAAATAGTAAACTGCGCTATAATTAAGGAAACTGAAAATGCTGAGAGGAACAATGGTGGGGGTCTAGGTGGACTTGGCAGGTGACCACCAATATCCACCTGGATCATTCCTCCCCCCTTAGGAAGCAGTGGTCCCCATTGCGTTGAGTTCCTCCATGAGATGGGGAAACTTTTGCTGAACTTGGCCCCTGGTGAGCCACTTGCCATTGTGAAGGAGTTGGCCTGCTTTGACAACTCGATACAGTTGAATATTCTGTTGGTGAGTATTCTTGATCTGTGTGTCCATGATTCGATTAGTTGCAGCTTGTTCCATGCAATCTGGATTTAATTCTGTGGGTGTTAGCTGTTCTGCAATGTCGGATGTGTCTAGCAATGGTGGAAAGTATGGCCGAAGGCGGTCCACATTGAACACTGGGTGCAGGCCAAGGAATGGGGGAATGCTGAGTTCAAATGCATTGTCTCCCACAGCCTTAGTAATGGTGTAGGGACCATATCGGAGTGGTCTTAGTTTCCGATAGGCTCCAGTAAGGCGTTCCTTTTGCAAATGCAACCAAACTTTGTCACCCACCTGGAACTTGTGTGGCACTCAATGTTGATCATGTCGCTGCTTGAACTTGGCATTTAATTTCTCCAGAATGTTGTGGAACTGCTGGCGAATATGTTGGATGTGCTCAATGAAGCTGGTCGCCTTGTTTGTTTCGGACTGGACATGAGCCGAATATGTGTGAGTAGCTGCAAATGGCATGGCCACATCAATGGGGCATAATGGCTGGAATCCCAAGCCCACCTGAAAAGGGCTGTGGCCAGTGGAGCTGTAAAGAGCTCGGTTGTAGCTGTGCTAAACATAGGGGAGGCTCTCGTCCCATGTGTGTGGATGCTTTGAGTTGTACATGCGCAGAATGTGTACAATCATCCTATTGACAACCTTTATCTGGCCATCAGTTTGAGGATGGAAGGCTGTGGACTTAGTGAGTTTGGTGTCCAGCATTGACCAGAGATTGGACCAAAATGTACTGAGGAACCGACTGTCCTGATATGAGATGATAGACTGTGGGATCCCAAAGTGCGCCCACACTCGTTCAAAGAAGAGTTTAGCAGTGGCTTCTGCTGTGATGTTCTTCTTGCATGCCGCCATGATGGCCATCTTCGAGAACCTATCGACGACCACAAAAACACAGTCATTTCCATGCTTAGTGGAAGGAAGGCCAGACATGTAATCCATGGAGATGGATTCCCAAGGTTGGCTAGGGGTAGGCAGTGGTGTATAGAGGCCTTGATTCTTGATGGTCGGTTTGGCAATGGCACAAGCAGTACATGATCTGATGTACTTCTCAACATCCTGTCGAAGATTTGGCCAATAGAAATACCTTTGCAGCACTGCCACCGTTTTCTCGACCTCGAAATGACCAACAGCTCGACTATAGTGTGCTTCCCAAATCATCTTGGCATGCTCGCTTGAAGGAACACAAAGGTGACCTAGATGGAATAACAAGTCATCCTGGAGGTGAAAATCTGGAACGTGCTGGCCCTCCAAGAGTGTCTGGTATGTGTGGCCGAATTCTGGGTCACTTTTGTAGAGATGTGGCCAATCAGAAGTCTTGTGCCCATAAGAGTTGAGCACAGTGGTTAATGCCATGATCGGTGGTCGACTGAGGCAATTTGCAACATTATTGGTGCTGCCCTTCTTATACTTGATATTCAAATGGAATTGTTGCAGGTATGTAGACCACTTCTGATGGCGATCATTCTGCAATTTCCCTTGGGTCTCTATGAACTACAGGGGTCAGTGGTCTGTGTGGATGACCGTTTCCTTCCCCAAAATGTAATGCTTCCATTGTCGACAAGCCTGCACAATGGAGTACATCTCTTTATCATAAGTGGGATACTTCCGGACTGTGTCCGAAAGTGTTTCACTGTGATATGCCACTGGATGCCCGTGTTGAGTAAGGACTGCCCCAATAGCATAGTCAGAAGCATCTGTCTCAACCTCAAATGGTTGTTGTAAATCTGGTAACACGAGCATAGGTGTTGTGCAGAGTCAATCTTTCAACTCTATGAATGCCTTCTGTTGAGATTCGGACCAAAAAAACTTCGCTTTTGCTCCTCCCTTGGTGACTTGACTCAAGGGCCAAGTGATATGAGAAAACCCCAACACAAACCTGCGGTAAAAGTTGGCAAGACCTAGAAAGTTGCGGAGCTCTGTCAGAGTGGTTGGAGATGGCCAATCCTGAATGAGTTGGATCTTGGCTGGATCCACATGCACCCCCTGTTCGTCAATAATGTATCCCAGATATTGAACCTGGGTGATGCCAAAAGTGCATTTCTCCAAATTGGCACATAGTTTGTGTTGTCACAGTGTTTGGAGTACCTGTCAGATGTGGTGGAGGTGCTCTTCCCAACTCTGGCTAAAGATCAGAATGTCATCCAAGTATACCACTACAAATGAGTTGGTGAATGGACGCAAGATGTCATCCATTAGCCTCATGAAGGTTGCAGGAGCATTTGTCAATCCGAAAGGAATCACCAACCATTCGAAAAGGCTCTCCTTGGCTTTGAAGGAAGTCTTCCACACATCAGAGGGTTCGATTGGCACTTGGTGATATCCTGAATTCAGATCGATCTTACTAAAATATTTTTCCCCCTTTAGTTGGTCCAAGAGGTCATCAATCCACGGGATCGGGTAGCTATTACGGACAATGATCTTGTTCAGCGCCTGATAGTCAATACAGAGTCTCCAAGTCCCATCCTTCTTCTGTACCAACACGATTGTGCTCCCACAAGGCGATGAATTCGGATGGATGTGACCTTTCTACAGCAACTCCTGAATCTGCCTCTTGATTTCATCATTCTCCAGAACGGAGCGCCGATAAATTGGTCCATTGGGTAGCGGCGCACCTAGGGTCAGATCGATGGAGTGCTTGACCTGACAGTGCAGAGGAACCCCTGCAGGGGAGGTGAAGATGTCCTCGTACTCTGCCACGACCTTGTCCATCTGTAGTTGTCATGTAGAGGGGCCCTGTCTGGAGGTCGTGGCCACCGTCTTCTTCTTTCCTTGAGGGCGTATCATCAGGAAAACAAATTTCCCGGTTTTGGAAATGAGCTTACTGCATTGTTTTGCAGTGATCAAAGAGATGGCGGTAGGCAGTGCTACCTCTGGTATCCTGTACAACTTATTCCCCAATGTAATGATAACAGCACGGGGCCTTGATTCATACACAGCATGTCGCTTCCACAAGTATGGTTGTCCTAATAATACATCACAAACTTCAAGGGGAGCAATGTCACATAATACTTCATCCGTGAAGGGCTTGATGTTGTATGGAAGGCGACACTACTGGCTCACGGGAAGATCCCGTCCTTGGTGAAGCCACCCGATGGTGTATGGTTGTGGATGTGCTGTGGTCGGTAAGCCCAACCGCTTCACGACCTCTGCCGAAATGAGGTTCTTTTGGCTCTCGCTATCAACAATGAACTGTAGCGGGGAGCCTTTTACCCACATCTGGGAGTGGAAGAGACGCTCCTCCTCCTCTGGATCTTCAGGTTCATTTTTCTGGATCTTGGCAGTAGCAACAGTCACATTGGGATCCGCATCAATGATCTGCTTCCCTTTTTCATTCCCTTTGTCAGGTTTTGACTCAGAGTCGGAACATACATCTGATTCTGAAACCTTTAGCTCAACCACCAGTGACTGCTTGGCCTGACACTCACTTGTGTTGTGAGTGGAGCTCTTATGGAACTCACACCATTTTCCCGTGTCCTTTTTTGGCTTTGCGGCGCTATTCTTTGCTTGCAGCTTTGGCGAGTTGTCTTGGGTTGTCCCGCCTTGGCTTTGTCCTTTGTTCTGTGGTTTAGGGGCACCTTTCCCTTGCTTCAGATTCGCAGATCCAAAGTCATGCTTCTTTTGTTTAAACTTCTGCTCGACCTTGACATCATATCAGTACGCTGTGCCAAGCGAGGAGATGTTTAGGAATTATATTTCTTCTTGGATGTACTTGTGCAAGCAGCCGCGGTATTTGAGTATCAAATGTTGCTCCGTATCCTTGATACCCAACTTTGTGCGAAGGGTATGGAAAAGATTGGTGAACTCCGACACATCTTGGTCCCTTCCCTGCCGCAGCGTGGTCCACTTTATGTATTCATCCTCATAGGTTCCGACAGGGTAGTACTGCTCCTTGATGGCATCCCGGAATGAATTCCAAGTGGGTGCAGCTGAAAATAGTGAGTCGGTATTTTCATCCTTTTGCTCGCAGTAGGTTTCCCACCAATCCTTGATGTGGGGGGCTGCTTTGAGAAGAGTGAAAACAATCTTTTCTTGACTCGAAAATTCATGAACAAAAAAATAACCCTCTAGCAGATTTAACCATTTATCTACGGCACCGGCGTCTATCTGACCCTCGAATATGGGGATTTCAAAATTAACTTGTACCTTAAAGGGCGTGGCATTTCCAGAGTAGCTGCTGGAAGCCGACACGTCGCTTCTGGGTAGCCGTTGAAGGATTTTGGCAAAGTTGTCCATCATCGTGTTCCATTGTCGCTCGAGGGCTTCTTCGAGCAATATTTTGATAGGATCTCCTGCCCCCTCGTCTTTCTTCTCATCCGCCATGGGAGGCCATCGGGATTTGCGAGGCTGGTCTTGCAAAGGTTTGACCAGTTCAAGCCCTAACTCCTTATATT
Source organism: Pinus tabuliformis (assembly GCA_031772625.1). NCBI lineage: Eukaryota > Viridiplantae > Streptophyta > Pinopsida > Pinales > Pinaceae > Pinus > Pinus tabuliformis. The sequence goes on along the minus strand of CM062808.1, from coordinate 147,405,718 downwards.
CCGACCTCGTTGGGGACATGCAAAGAAAAACAGAGAAAACGCAGACCGCTCTGATACCACTGATCCGGATTTATACAAGAACGCAATAGATTACAGAGATAACCATAAATACATAGATGCGATAACTATAAAAAACAGAGATGCAACGGAAATAATACTTCATTTCATTAATGGAGAATACTGAAATATGCTTCCAAATAGAAATAACCCAGCTAGGGCGATGGTAGCTTATCTCTGAAAAGAGATGTGTCAGCTACATGCCTCTGAATTGTTTCGAACTGTGTTACAATGAGGCTCGAAGGCCTATTTATTATTGAGAAACAATGGAAAACCCTTCACATCCCAAAACCTAACCCTAGAAGATGAAACGCCAAATTGTGGGCCCCGTTTTGGGGTGAGTTGGACAGCCAACTTCCCGGGGTCGCGAATTGGTCATATTATCTCCGTTTGACGTGCATGATAGCCTGTTGGAAAGATCTCTCCGAGAACTACGACGAAAAAGACGATTTTTATCAAAAAAATCGCTAGCGGTAGATTTCCCAAAAAACGTCGTTTAGGGCCTCAAAACGGCTCCAGAATTTTAGGACCCGTAAAACTGCTAAAAATAGTAAACTACACTATAATTAAGGAAACTGAAAATGTTGAGAGGAACAATGGTGGGGGTCCAGGTGGACTTGGCAGGTGGCCACCAATATCCACCTGGATCACACTTGCCGATGCATCCCAAAGCTGGCCATTGCAGCAGATCTACCGGTAGAAGTGCGGATCCACAGTTTGGCAACCAAAGTCCACGAGGCCAGAGAAGAGATGACAAAGGTTCAGTTGGAGCTGAATCTTCAGATCGCCGAGTTGTGGTTGAAGGCACAGCCTTCCACTCCCCCGGAAGTCTGAGAACAGTGCGCTAGCGCTATCACAACAGGGTTGGAAGAAATTGGAGGTGTAGTGTGTGACTGTACCAACATGTTGGAACAGGCACTTGAGGTCCTCACGAATTTGCAAGAGGACCCCAATATCCAGCGCCTAGAGACAGAGGCGCGCAAACTCCAGTAGCAATATGACAACATCAGAGGAATTGCGTAGACGGTAGTCCTCACTCAGCGGCTTGCGAGGATGCAGCAAGCCAAGGCATTAAAGGAGCATGTGGATGCGGTGCGCCATAAGGAAGCAATTCTTAAAGAGCGCGTTCAGCCATGGATTGACGAGGCCTTCACAATCACGGAAAATATTGAAGGGAAGCTCGCGCACATTCAAGGAATGCATGCACAGATACAGGGCAGCACGCCAGACACAAAGGTCTTAGAAGAACGGATGCAGCAGGTTCAACAAGCAGCAGCTCAATACGTTGTGGACATCAGGACCGTTCGAGACTAGTTGGAGGGACTCTGTGCCAAGATCGCCTCACTGACAGAGTGACTCGAGGGTGAGTCACAATGTTTGTGTTGGGGGCCTGTTGGGCATGGAATCCCCCCACAACATGTTTTGGGGCTCAAAGCCCAAGTTTTGAGTGATATTGTAAAGCTCTGCGAATTGCAGGCACGAAATGTATGTTAGAGTCATAGGGCTATCCGCCCTAAGTTTTGAATGTAGTGTCAGCCTACCCATGGTCCGCGGACCATGGGATTGTATAAATAAAGCGAGGCTCTGAGTTGTAAAGGGATAATAGAATCTAAGGGATAGAATGAGATAGCAAAGCATAGAAGAAGTGTCTAAGTGTGTCTTGGGTCATAGTAGTAGGAAGAGGCTTTGCAGCTGAGTGTGCAAAGGCCCAGTAGAGTCCGCAGCTGAGTGCACGGACCCCTGCAGCTGAGTGCATAGGGAAAAATAGAGTCTGTAACCAAAGGAAGAGAATAATAAAGAGAAGTTTTATCTGAATTACGTGTATCTGTCTTGGGTTATTATCTATTGAATATGAATTGCAATCATACTGTTTATTTACCGTGTGCACTTGTATGAATTGTGAATATTGTTAAGTATAATTGAAAGCATACAAATAAGCTAAGTTAATCAACTAATATAGGATTACTAGTAAGGACTTGGGTAATAACATTGTTCAGCCCCCGAGTAGGGCTGCGAAATATGCGAGGTATGGGTAAGTGTGCGTAGGGTCGAACTGCAAACTACTTGAAACCATCAGGCATCTCCAGTGTGCGAAACTTGGTTCTAGCATCCTCCCATACTATTTCGAGTGAGACCTTAGTCCGCGCTCCGTGGACTGTTGGCGAAAGGGCTAGTAGTACTGGGATTTGTTTGGCTAAATCACCTCCGAACCTGGGTTAGGCCCCAACAAGCCAACACTTGGATATTGATTCTCCTGCACCTTAGAATGGGGAGATGGTCATCAATGCTAATCCCATCAACATGGCTAGTGGAAATTCATCTCTAGATTATCTTGTCATTATTTTGGATGAATGAATTTTATATCATCTTCTGCTATCTCGGTTCTTGTTTCGTGATGTGTCATGTTTATGTGTTTGTGTCGTGTTCATGTTTATGTGTTTTTGTCGTGTTCATATTTATATGTTCATGTCATTGTATGACAATAACTTTGATCACAAGGTTAGTTACCCATACCACTGTTTTTTTTCTTCTAAGCTTCATGGGTTGTAAAGCTTTGTCATCTTCCTTGAACAATTTCGTAGCCAATTTTGGTTTTGGGATGTTGAACAATTCTTTTATGGTGTCTTTGGGCCAGAAAAATCCCAAGGCATATCACTTGTAATCAAGATTTACACTGCTTATCAATAAAATAAATTGGTCGGATTTAAAAAAAAAAACTAAGCTTAATCTTTTCCTCTATTATGCTATACTTATAGAGAACTTGTTTCAATTTCATCTCCACGTACACAATTAATAGATTTTCACAGTGCCCTTTGCACGTTAGATATGCATGTTAATTCTTTTATATATAAATTTAAAGAATGTGATAATATATAATGTTAAAAGAAATACAAATGTCATGAAAAATGAAAAAGTTAAGGCCCGAGTTCTATATTCATAGATTGTTTGAAGACTAATTCTATATTCAATGGCGAGTAGTGGGGTCGGTAAGGGGAAAAAATGTGTGGCGGTGATTAGTGGGATCATTAATTGGAAAAAAAATATTGGAATAGTGAGCAATGCCATTGCTACATTAAGTGGAATATCTGGTCTTAATAGGGATAAAAAATAAATAAATAAATAAATAAATATATATATATATATATATATATATATATATATATATATATATATATATATATATATATATATATATATATATATATGATGGTGGTGGTGGTGGTGGTTAACGTCCACTGAGACCAAATTGGTCTATCAGACCTATAATTTTCTTAATTTTTAATTATCTGGCTCCTCGTCTTTCTTGGCGAGATTGGTGCTGTAGCTTTCTTTTTTTTCTCTACGGTCTTCCAACTTCCTTTATCTTGCATCTCCTTCATCTCTTCTGGTTCTTGGGACATTGGTGTCTTAGCTTCGCGATCTATTGTGTTCGTTCTTTTGAAGATAGTCGGAGAAGAAGTTTGGTCTAGGAGATCTGCTTTGCTGTTAAATGAAGATTTATTTTGTGCGGTATTTGAATCCTCATAACTGTTGATTTGTTGGGCGGGGCTTTCTCCTTGCTTGTCTTGAGAGCTGTTTCTTTCTTGCCTGATTTCTTGTGATTTAGAGTTTTCTCTAGAGTATTCTTCTTTGATGACAGTGTAGTGTTCTTTTTGTGCTCCTTCCCACCATGTAGATCTGTGGTGGTTTTTTCTAGCAAAATTTTTCTCGGAGGCTTTTGGGCAATTTTTGGCTAGATGCCCTGTCTCAAAGCAGGATCGACATCTAAAGAGGACACTTTCATAATCAAGTTTCTGGTTCCACACATAGTCTTTACTTGTTAGGTTTATTTCAGCTGGGAATCCGACGTTGAAGTCCATTTCCACACAGATGCGTGCATAGGTGGTTCTAGCATATATATTGAACAATAAAATATATGTTGAAAAGTGAACTGTAGGAGATTCTATCCGGCCTTTGACAAGAAGGTTGTCACTAAACATAGGAGCTTAGACAACTTCAAGGTCTTTAAAAAACTTATTAGATGATTAAAAACATATTGAGAAGTACTCGTTAAATCTCTAGAAAAAAATATAAACAAAACATTAAATTATGAGTATATGATTTGTAAATTTTAATATATTTACAATTAAATAATAATGCAATTTTTTTAAGATAAACCTTTAAATTCAGCAACGAGTAGTGAAACCAAAAAAATATGTTGAAGTGGACAGTGAAATTTTTAAATGAAAAAATATTAAACCATGAATAAAAGAATTGCTAAATTATGTAAAAACTATATCCGATCTTGACAAGGATAAGTGAACAATAAAAAAACCACATTGAATCAGAAAATTAAATAAAAAAATATACCATGAATGATAAAATCGCCCAAGATTTTATCCAATATTGACAGAAAAGTTACTAAACACAAAAGTTCAAACAACCCCAACCCCAAATTCTAAACAAAACATATTAAACATTAAAAAAACAATATGGAAAGGAGAATCGTGAAATCGCTAAACCAAAAAAACACAAGACGAAAAATTAATTCGAGTGTTGTCGCTAGAGACTGTATCACCTCTTAAGGGGGGCTATCAAGAATTAAACGCACATGTACCAAGAGTGATGGGAACACTAAAGTCTAAAACCACCTTTTTTGGTTGGATACATGAAATGCACTACGTGAAAGTTAATATTAATATATTTTTAAGTATTTCATTAAACAATGAGAACTCACCGCTGAATTCCCGAACATTGTTTATAGAGTTGTTATAATCGTGACAACTCATCGCCAGATTCCCTAGATTGTCATAATCATAATGGCGACCATTCATGCCCACATTATATAAACACTCTACTTACTCACTTTCCCTTTCGAATGGTTACTTTATGCAAGTTGGATGGTGTTTGGATAGGAATTTGATTAACTTTCAATTTACATTATTCAAATTTCTTTTTTGGGTTACACATTAATTTTATTTTATTGAAATTTTTATCATTGGTTTTTATTATATGATTTAAATGATGTAATGAACTATTTTTGTGTGAGTTTTTAAAATATTTTTAATTCATATACTAGTTATAGAAGTGGGTTATTTAAAATTTATCTTTATTTTTGTAAAGTAAATTTTCAATTCACTTATACTAATAACATGTTATAAGTATGTCTCAATTTGTGTAACAAATTCATAATCTTTATTTTTGTTAATAATTGGTATTCTTTCAATGTTTTAAAGAATTATTTTTAGATATAAAAGATGTTCTTTTTGAAGTAGAACAAAAGATGAAAATATTGGTTAAGTATGGCATGACAAATGAAATTATGTATGAGCATAACATATTATTCATTAAATGTGTAAAATTACTTGCCGCATGTGCTTTTTTCCTTGTTGTGGATTTTGTGAAATTCATATTTCATATCCAATTTGGTGAGGTATCTTATATATTGTCATTAATCCAATAATTCATCTATTTGGGGAAGCATACCAATTTTTGATTGTGGTCTCATTCAAAGCTTTATAGTGAGTTCACATTCTCTAAGTCTCATCCATCTTTGTGATTAAAATAACTAAGGAATCATACAATAAGGTACTTGGTCTTATGATTCCTTGCTTCAATAATTCATGTGATTAATTCTTCATATATTTTCTCTCTGATAGGGGTTGCATTGTACTATTCTATGTTTGGTAAAGGAGAATATTGTAGTACTATAGCTCACTTTCCACTTCCCTTTTGGGTGACATGATTTTCGTTTCTTGGAATACTTATTTCTGTGCAAATAAAATACTAACAACTAGTACTTCTATTCTTTTGTGAATGCTTCTAGTAATGTCTACACAACCACTAACTTGAAATTCCTTTGATTTTGTCATAAGAAGAGAATTGCATGCTTCTTGCTTGAGCTAATCAATCTCTTAACATAGTGGGCACTCACTAAATAGATCATAGACATCCCCTTTTGTGCATTGATGATAAAAAAAAAAAAATTACAACCCTTGACCATGAAGTATTGGTTTTCCCTTATCATGAAAATGGTATGTGAGGAAATTTGATAGAAATTGCAACTGCTCAAGAAATTAACTTGAAAATAAGGGACACAATTCTTCTCTACTAATCCGATGAATGAAAATCACAATTTAGAACAACATGCATAGACATGAAATAAGAAAAACCACAAATACACAATGATTTCTGGGGGAACCCAACTCAGAAAAACCCCTCAAGATTATTTGCATTGATTAGATGAATAGAGAACGTATTACAATTGCTAGCTCAAACACTGAGCTCAACCTACAAGAGAATAATTGTTCTCTCTACTGACTGAAGACCTCTGGCCAACACTTAGCCACTTTATGCCTCCATCGGCCTCATATTTCCTTCTGCAGTTCCTGAGAAAATTAGCCCCTATTATTTAGGAATTTCCTCCAAATTGATTGCACAACTCCCAATGATTGATCATTAACTGCATGCAATACCTGTACACTCAAGCTAGTATACAACTCTTGTTACATTGCCTTGTCATCTCCAAATCAGCTAAGGAACTCAAATTCCTTGCATGCACTAGCTATTTTGGGTTGATTGATCAATTAACTAATAGATCTCTGAGTTGGATTGTTGTCCCACTACACCACTGACCTTCAACTGGCTCCAACAATAATTAGAGGTTAGTTCACTAAACACAACTGAATATAATTGAAATAGATTACTAGAATTTAGCAATCACACATGCATAATTGAACTTTGATCCCTTTGACTTGAATTTATTGAGTTAAATGAGCCACAAAGTCCATGTCACACTAGTTAAATTCCTCCAAGTTTCCGAGCTGACCCAAGTTGTCCAGCTGACGTAGAAATTCAATTCACTCAATTTCGCTAAGGCTAAAGTTAAATGGAGCCTTTCTTGCTACATTGTTTCAACACTCCCTCTTAGCAAGAGAGGGATTTTGCACGACCCTTATCCAGTACTTGTGGAATGTATTGTAGCACTACCTCTCACTTTTGGTGATGCTATTGCAGCAACTGCAACTAAGAAGCATCCAAAAAAACCATTGAATCAACTGTGTCTGCAATTGTCTACTAGGAAAAATGTGTTGTTTCTAACTCTGCTACTAAGCCTCTCACTTTGTTTTCAACACTACTCTTCACTCCTCAATATCTAACTGAAATTAATCTTATTGCTACTAAATATTGTGGGCCCCTGTAGCAAGGTAATGATCCATTAGGAGAACACCTCAATGGACCTTGCCCAAATTTCTGCAATTTTGGGACTAGGGCTCAACATCGCCCCACCTCACTCTTAGAGGTATGGTTCCATGTGCTCCCTCTACCCACTTGGCCTGAACTCTCCTTTTACTCGATGTCTTTGGCTGGTCCTCATCATCCTCATCTTGCTAGTCAGCCTAACTGCCAACTGGCTCAGGCTTCATCTTGAGAGGTCTAAGCCGCTCCCTCTCAACCACCACATCTCTAATATATGCCTTTCTCCTCAAGGTTTCACATGCATCTTCCTCTAATGTGTAGCAGATCTTGATCCTGACACCAATTTTCTTGATCTGACTTGAAGCAACATGATTGAGGTAGGCATTCCCATTTCTAAAGACTACCTCATGCCCTTTTTCTTCAATCCTTATTTTTTCCATCAAGTCATGTTTTCTGCCATCATTCTCTCCAACCCCTCCAAGCTCAATTCAAACTTGAGTGAACTTTGTTAGGTATTGGACCACATATTCATTCTTTTGCATCTTGATATTTCAAAGCTTTTCTTTGAGGGACAATTTTTTATGGTCACTGCTATTTTCAAATAGCTCATTCAGTGTCTTCCACATTGCGAAGGGTGTTTATTTTCCATGGTGATTCGAGACCACATGGTCTCTCACTCCCTCCAAGATTATTCTCCTCGCCTTGGCTACATCTTTATTCCATTGGGCTATGTTCTGGGCATCAATTGATCCTAGTTTTAGAATGTATGTCTTGAGATATTCCAACAAGCAATTTTCATCAAGCACTAACTCCATGTGATCTTTCCAGGAAAAGAAATTTGAGCTGCCTTCCAAGGCATACTCTAATCTCAGTGCATTGAAGGCCATTCTCCTTAATCTGAAGAAAAAATGCTACACTGAAGCTGGAAATTCAAACTTAATGAGGAAAAAACCCGAAATTCTTGTTCTAATGTGAATCCATCTCTAATACCATGAATAAATTTGACAGAAATTGCAACTGCTCAAGAAATTAACATTAAAAACAAGAGACACAATTCCACTCTACTAATCTACAAAATGGAAATCATAATTTAGAACAACATGCATAAACATGCAATAAGAAAAACCACAAATACATAGTGATTTCTATGGGAACCCAACTGGGAAAAACCCCTCAAGCTTGTTTGCATTAAGCAGATGAGTAGAGAACCTATTACAATTGCTAGCTCAAATTCTGAGCTCAATCTGCAAGATAATAATTGTTCTCTCTCTATTGACTGAAGACCTCTAGCCAACACTTAACCAATTTATGCCTCCATCAACCTCATATTTCCTTGTGCGTTTCCTGAGGAGATTAGCCCCTATTATTTAGGAATTTCCTCCAAAGTTATTGCACAATTCCCAAGCATTGAACATTCCCTCAACAACTCAATTGAGCACTTAAAAATATTGATCGAGAACTTTACGTAAAATTTGAAACAACTCAATTAAGGGTTTAACAAACCCTCAATCGGGGTTGTGATAAGGTTAAAGAAAATATCTTGATCGAGCCCTTATTTTCACTAGCAGTGAAGAGCTAGGTTGAGTTATAGCTAGATCAAGTTGTAGCTAGATTGAGATTTTTTAATCAATAACCCCCACCAATAACCAAATATTAATTGATAATTTAACAATATAAAAGAGATCAATCAATCCTATAGCTCGATTGAGCCATTTTTTTTATAATTTTAATAATTTAAAAGAGCTCTATTAAGCAATATTTAAGCCCTCAAATAGCTCGATCAATGGCTAAAATATTGCTCGATTGAGAGCTTTAAAAATTCTCGATTGGGCTTCTTTTCTTTGAATTACACCTCGTGTGCTTTCCAAAATGTGTAAACCACCTTCGTGGGTTCACCCAACATAGTGAAGTACAAACTCTATAAATAAATAAAATAGTGAAGATACTACAACATATTGCAAAGAAGTTCAAACTAAATGGAATGATGGTAGCTTATCTTTGAATATAGATGCATTGGCTATGCTTATTTGTCATACATCCCATTATAAGAAGTAAAAATACCTCTTGACATAAAATCTAAAAACATAATAGGAAAAAAAATTATGATCCAAAACCCTAACCTTTCGAGATGATTTGATACAATGAATATGATCCTTAAGGAGCATACTTGATATTGCAACTTCCAACACATGTTATCATTGTTTGGGGTGTTTATTGGCTTATTACAAATATTATTTTGAGTTATATTTATTTAGCAATCTCAAAAATCTTTGATTGAGATTTTTTATGTTGTATAGATTTCCAAAAATGCATGGGAACTACCCAAAAGAATTGTTAAAAGTTGAGGACCTATAAAATTGTTGTAAAGTTACCAAGGTGAGGATCATGGGTGGCCACATATATCCACTCGGATCACCATTAGAAAGTTATCATATCACACATTGCAGTGAGGAGCTAAAAGAAATTTATCTTAGAGACTTGAAATTCCACTTCTTTGACCTTGAACTAGAGGATTCTTAAATCTAGTTCACCAATATGGTTTTTAGGATTTAACCTAAATTATTCCTTATTTTTCCCACATTCTATCTTATCTATTGCATAGCATCAATAATTCATATAAAGACTATGTATATCTATTTTGGACCAAATGATCTCAAATTTTATGCATCCATCGACATGTAAGTTAAAACAATGATTTAACCGTAAGTTATATTGTTTCTTGATGTATATTTATCAATGATATATTTATATATTGATCCTATTGAAAAAAAGTAATACATGGGAATTTGCATGCAAGATACCTAATGCCCTAAAATAATATATTATCTCCCATGCCATTCTTGTAACTTATTTTCCCATAAAATACAAGTGTAAAAGTGACAATTTCACAAATAGAGTTTTATATTCTTGCAGCATGCAATGTTATCCCCATAAGGATGCTTTTAATTCATATGAAATTATTGAGACACTACTATATTCCCTAGGCCATTAAGATTAATCATTTTTATATTCATCATTGTGCAAGTTTCCCAAGTCATGAATATAACATGGGAACCTAATAATTGTGGAGTTACAGTTGGGACCTAAAACTAATTATCTCAAGGTAAAAACAAAATCTACTTTTCCTATGCAGTTTCTTAGATTTTTCTTGGTGAGGGACAATGCCAAGGAATCCTATGGAGATCTTGAGAAACCCTCCCCACTTTAGGCCTCAAATTGGCTCTCAGGCTAGAGGGAGAGAACACTCAAACTATCATAAAGATAGTTTTTCCCAATCACCTTAGAACAACTCTTTCAAGCACCCTCAAAAGTAAAATTCAATGATTGATAAATAAATGAAATGTTGGATAAATAAGGGAGGCCATAGATAATAGTCAAATACAACTAAAATGTTAATCCAAGTCCTTTCCATTGGGAACCTTTATGTTACATTTCAGATACATGAAAAGGTTTATTTAAGTATTTAGAATAAGTTTTTTTATACAAATCATATTGGCATGGAAATCCTTGCCTTCGAGAAACAAAATATCAAAAATGCTAGTGAGAGTGAAAGTTTTTAACATTCCTTATAAGAAATAAAGTGTTTTGGGAAATTTCAAATGAAGTCAATTATGTGCATGGAAACACTATGATAATAATAATCTCAATTTAATAACTCAATTGTAACTATAAATATTTAAATAATCTTGTCTTTGGAGTAGGGTATCATTTATTACTAACTATAGTAATAAATAAATTCATGGTTGTTTCTTCCTCTCAGTGACATAAAAAGGTCCCTTGACATCCGAGTAACTCCGTCTAATTCTTAGCATCACTTCTGAACTCTCTTTTATTATTTATCTACAAATCATCTCATGCTCTATTGAATCCACATTTTCCTACCAAGATCTCATTTGTTAAACCTATGATGTCTTGAGTCTTGCCTTTTTCTAAATCACAAGATTTGGTATATTTTGTTTGCAAACTACTGGATATACTCTTGGTGTTATAAGGCAATTGTTAGCTCTCTGTAATTTCTTAAGGGTGTAAAAGAAATTGCAAAGGTAACCACAAAACCACTTTTAAGTCTTGAAGCTAGCCCTTCTAGACTCAGAGAGGGATCTCTTTGTCAGATTTAGCTTTGTTTACTTGGTAGGGTTTTAGGCTAGTTGTGAAAGTTCAAGGTTTGGTTTATGAATTGGTTTAGTTGGAACAACAAGGGAAAATCCATTGGGCGATGGAGTCAAAGAGGCTTGGGGTGATCAATTTGCATAAGTATCAAGCTTAAGTGAAATAGGGAAAGGTAGGCATACTACTAGATCCTTGTAGTTTATGAGATGGAGAAGGAAGAAGAGATTAGGATTCACTTTAAATACGAAGCAATTAAGAATTATATATTTAAACTTCAGAAGAAAACATTAATATTGTTTTAATCCAGAATAAGGTGCTTTTGAAACAAATCCTGAACTTAATTTTCTTTAAAATAATAGATAAAAGAAACACATATGTAAAATAGAGAAAACTGATTACATTAAGAAGCACTTCACCACATAGATATGACACAGAAATCTTGAAACAACTTGCTTGTATTAATGAAAATGGCCACTAAATCTCAGTGATCAGCTTTACAATAATGGTTTTCTTTCTTAGTACAAGTCCCAACACCTATTACTTCAATTGATGAAGTATTTATACAAATTCTTCACAAAATATCTTGATAGGAAATATTAAGATTTATTACAAATATTTGGAAATTGTTTTACAAAAATAGGACTAAAATATAGGACATTCAAAACTCATGAATCTGCTAGGAACTATCTTTGAGGATTTCTGGTGATAAGGAACAACAATTTGAATTTGATAGAAAGTCTTATTTGATGAGGTTGCATCCAAGTCACTAACTGTCCATAAGTTGTTTCCTCTCGAAATTCTGAAAAATAGGGTTGAGTGATCCCTTTTAATATCTCAATCCATGACAGTTGTGAAAAAATTGAGAGATAGTTTTATATATGAAGATGTTACAAACAAAAACCTCTTTCAAGTTTTGAAAATTCATTTCCACCTATTTGGAAACCACATTTGAAAATAATGGCTTAAAACAGGAAAATTCGGGAAAATATGCCTTCCAAGATTCATTCAAATCTCCTAAACTATAATAGCTATTAGAAAACTGAGAGATGATTTTTATAAATAGGTCTGTTCTGGACAAAAGACTCTTTCATTTTTAAGAAATTTGTTCCCATTTGTTTGAAAACCATGCTCGAAATGACTATGTTGTATAGGAAAAAACATAGTTTTAACTAACCATCTTTTCAACTCGGTGCTAACTGTAATTTCCAATGCTCACTATTGATCTGGTGGGAGTGGGATGAAATGGATATATGACGTGGAGGTGGGAGGTGACATGGAGGCAGGGATGGAGTAGGAGTAGGGGGAAGGAGTAACGATAGAGGGGCGGGGTCGAACGGGAGGAGGTATGTGGCAATAGGGGAGTGGATGTGATGGGAGACGTGGCGGGGTCGAACGGGAGGAGGTATGTGGCAATAGGGGAGTGGATTTGATGGGAGACGTGGCGGGGGATGAGGTCATCTAGGCAGGAGTTTATATTTATTAGCGGGTGATGGAGTGGTTTTAGGGGGGGTGGTAGGTGGTAAGAGGTATTGAGCAAGGGGTTTGAAATCTTGAGTTCCTGCAACGTAGCGTGGGGCTGAGGAAAGTGAATCTACTTTTCGGACCCCCCCTGTAGATAATGGTAGAATGGGCTGGGGGGTCCGAAATCAATCCCCAGTCATTGATATAGGTGAGGTAGATCGTGGTGGTTGAAACATACGGCCTTTATACCACAAGTTGACAAATTAATTTTTGTGTTTTTCGACTTTATAATAAAACCCAATTTTTAGTGCCAAGAGCCTTATTACAAATTGTTAATCGTGTTTAAATGACACGATTAATTATTATAAGCAGGATTACTATTCTAAAATATATCTAATTAACCCTAAGGGTATTTTATCTTGCAAGCCCCTTATTTACTTTTTCTATTTTTTTCTTGGAAATAATTTTCAGAATAAAATATTATTTACAATTCCATCAACTAAAAGATAATAACCAATCATAATTTGATCCTATGAATCATAGGACCCTAATAGAAGCTACGAGCGTTTATTCTATACCTCCCCTAGATTAGTCCAAAGAGTTATCTATTCACCATTGTTTAAAAAACAACAAATTCATATATTTAAAATTATATGAAATTTAATTTTTGTGTTGGATCTAACACAATCTCGGTTGCACATGTGTAAGAAATTGGGAGTTCTTGGCAAGGCCAAAATGATTTTATGAATTGCACATCACCTTTCTGAACATTTCAAATCGCCTTAATGAATTTTGACATTAGATTTTGTGGATAAATTTGAATGTACAAATCAATATTCCTCCCCCTTGTATTCATTTATCCATATTCTAATATATTTGTGTAATGTCTCATATAACATATTGATAGATCCAATACATTAAAATGTGACATTAGACATGGTGGATAAATTTGATTGTATAAACCAATATTCCTACACTATGTATTAATTTATCCATATTGTAATATATTTGAGATGAAAAGTCTCATTTAACATAGTGATCTAATACATGGAAAAGTGACATTGGCTCAATGTATAAATTAATATTCCTCCACCTTGTATTCATTTATCCATATTGTAATATATGGAAGGCGCAAAGTGTCATTTCACATAGTGATCCAATAAATGCAAAAGTGAAACTTTGTTATAGATAGACTCATTAATGATTTGGTTTTATTGTGTGGTTCGATGGTATAATCTTTAAACCTCCTTCACATCCTCCTTTTATGTAGTGAGAAATTATTATGGGGATTTTGTTTCCAATAATGAAAGAACTTATTCATCAATGCAAAGGTTATTAGTATATCCAATGAGAGATTTATCCCACATTTTTCCATTCATAGTTCCTTAATATGAACATTATAGTTCAAGAATATTCCTTTATTGTGGTGAATTTCTAAATTTTCATTTTGCAATACAACAAAATCAAGGTCAAATTTATCCATTTTCCTTTTTAATGTCTCCATAAAACACTTTGTAACATCTATTTTAATTGAAACGTTTCTCAAGGAAGAAATAAACCCATATATTAAAGAGATGAACAATTTCATCAGTGAAGATACATTGCACATCTTGATGGTTACATGAACCATGAGATGAATGCAACTTGCATTATATATACCAACATTGAATCTTGTACTTAGGAAGAAAGTACCAAAATATTGAGTGCATAAATATGAGAAATGAATCTACAACATTAAGATTTTATGATGATTGATTGAGACTTAATAAATAACCATCTTCTCTAAAGATTTTATTTAATATCAAATCTTCTGAAAGCCATCTCTTGCCATTGTTCCTAATCAACTTCCTCATATGCCTTTACCATGTCTAGAAGGGTAGGACATGGGAGTATTTCCAGCAACTCATTATATATGAACTTTAAAATATCTTTCAAATAACGTCTTTCAAACTTGCTTGGAAGTTCATCCAACCAAGCCCCTTGAATGAAGGTCCATAGAAACGTATTTTTATAACTTTTTTCCTTAAAACTTTGGAAAATTTTGGAGTTACATAGTCTACTACACATTCTTCTCATATAGGTTGTCAATACTCATCTTCCTCCAGGCATCCTACATTGCATCATTTTATATCATTATCAAAACCCTATGTCTACTTCATGCAAAGGTTTGTTGTATTAGATGGAGGATATATGTTATAATATTAAGTGTTCAAAAATCACGAATGGAAAAGAAAACTTGTCATGGACATGGGCAACTTGATTGGCAATCATCGTGATATGAAGTCTTTGTGAATTATGTGGTTTGAGGTTCAAATTCCCTTGCCTGGTCATGTGGGTTGTGTGTTGGGACATACAAGGGTTCAACTAGAGGTATATTTGTGACAGTTGGAATTGACCCTCTGTTACGCGAGTATGATCCTGGCCCATTTGTCGATTCCTCTAGATACAAAAAAGGAAAAGAAAAAAAAAGAGCATTCATAAAGTTCCACACACTTGAAAATTTTAGTAGTTCATAAGTTGTTGGTAATCATCATTGATCACCTTTAAAAATATATGTGGCATTTACTTCATAGTTTTTTTTTTTTTTTAATTATTTTAACATTAGAAGTATGCAAAGGAGTTTATCGACAACATAAGATAAAATCATCAAGGTGTCATGAACTAGTCCTCCATTAACCGACTTATTCTTGTGACATTGTTACTACTTGGAAACTACTTATGGAAACATGTCAATGTTTGTGATGACCTTAAACCCATTACTAGTCATAATAATGCATGTACCATCATTGTATCGAGTGTTACATCAAAGTATCATTGATCAATAACCTATCGTAGGATGTTGTGCACTCTCCACTATTGAAAGTGGCCATTTTATAATCCTTTAATTTGGGCCCTCCTATTAGGCATTGGGTATTCTTTTGGATGAGATGGAAAACTAAATAATGGGCATGCTCAAATTGAGTATAAATGGATAGGTTTTGACTAGTCAATGTTCGACAATTTCCAGTTTCAATAATAACTTTTCAATGGTCCACAATTTTCAGTTTCAATGATAACTTTCTTATCTACTTTCCATGTAGTAGATAGAGGATACCATAGTTATCTTCTCTAGAAATGAGCCTTTATTCCTATATCTAGGGTGTCTCTAAATGGTTCACCTAAAATCCTTTGATTAAGTATCTTTGCTATTAAAACTTACATTCTACCTATTTAAACAACATGCAAAGCAAGAAGAAGAAGATCAATATCCTAGCATAATTTGTTGAAAAGTGTAGCAAGAAAGTTGAATTTGGCTTTTTCCTTAGTCAAATTGAGTTAAATCAAATTTCCACATCAATAGATGACTTGGATGTATTTATCTTGAGTGACATTATCTTGTCATTTATTTAGCTTAGTTAATTCAAGTTAGAGGATAGAAGTAGAGTTGTGAATGTACTGATTGCTAATAATTAGAAATCTAATTCAATTATGTATAGTTGATCTCAGTTAATAGAGCTCAAGTCTTCAGTTGAGTCAGTTAAAAGCTCGTTGAGTAGTTTAACTCAGTGATCTATCAGTTAACTAGTCAATATACTAAATATAGCCTATGAATGCATGATATTTGAATTACTTGACTGGAGTGGATGTCAAAGGCACATTGTAATTATTAATTGTATACTAGTTGAGTGTACAGGCTAGATAATTAAGTAGGTGATAAATTCCTTGGGAATTGAACAAGGAAATAGGAAAATACCTATTATCTAGGAGCTCAATTTCTCCTGAATTATGCAAGGAAATAGGAGCAATTTTAGGCCAAGAATTGGCTAAGTGTTGGAAAAAGCAAGACAATCAGTAGGAGAACAAGATACAAGTGTAGGGTGTGCTTCATACTTGAAGAAAGAAATTGTAATAGTTTCTTAGTCTCATCTAATTAATGAAAAGAAACGAAGGGGTTTTTCCCAGTTGGGTTCCTTAGTAAATGATTGTGTTCTTATGGTTTTGATGTAAGCATGAATATACATGTTATTCTAGATTGTTGATTTCTTTCTATAGTATTTAAGAGGAAGGTTGTAACATCCTGTTTTCAATTTGAATACATTAGTAGTAGAAATATCCATTTAAAATATACATGGTATCAAAGCAGAAATCACACTAAAAACCAATCAAAAGATCTTTTCATTCAGAGTTTTTGATTAGCAGATTCACTGAAGTAGGTAGGTTGATGTCTTCTATTAGGTTGAGATTGGAGTATGCCCTAGAGGGCATGCCTACATTTTGTTCTTGGAAGGAAATCATAGAAGCAATCCTAGATGACAATGGGGTATGAGAATATGCTCATCTAAATATTGCCAAGCCAATAGTTGTAGATGTTCAAGCATCAACTTAGTGGAAGAAGGATACAACAAAGGCAAGGAGGATCATCCTAGAGGGTGTGAGTGACCACATAGTCTTGAATTTACATGGAAAATAAAATCCATGGAAGGCCCTCACTGAATTGCTCAAGAATAATAGTGATGCTAGGAAATTGGCACTGACAGACAAGATCATAAATATCAGAATGCAAAAGAGAGAAAGTATTCCACATTACCTCTCCAGGTTCACTCAGGTTCGAGATGAACTTGGGGTAGATGGAGAAACTGTACCATATTTCAATATAGTGAGCCTAGCTCTCCTAGGACTTCCTAAGACTTGGCATAGCTACCAGGACACTATGAATGGAATGGAAAATTTTCCATATTGAGAGAGACTTTGGATAGATTTGGTGCAGGAAGAAATTCAAAGGAACACCAGAGATGGAGTTCCAACCAAAGCTGAGGAGGAAGAGAATTTTTCCTTGGTTGGGAAGGGAAATAAAGCTAAGGGAAATAAGTTCAAAAGAAAGTCTGAGTCCATCCAGAATAATGGCAAGAAGAAGGACTTCAACAACATAAAATTTCCTCAGTGCCACAAGCTCGGGAACTATGTAACAAAGTGTCCGCATAAGAAGTATAACAAGAAGTCCTCTTGAGGAGTAGGAAGTGAAGAACTTGATTCACAATTAGAATTAGACTTCACCTTAATCACATGCATTCCAAGAAATGTGATGGGGAGTGTATGGTTCCTTGATTTAGATGTGTCACTCCATATGACAGGATCAAAATAATTCTTTAGTACCCTAGAGGAGAAGGATATCGAGATGCACATAGAACTTGGGGATGATGGATGGTATAGTGCCAAAGGAACTAGAACTGTACCCTTCAAGAGGGATTCAGATGCCGATATTCGTCTAAAATATTTTATGGACATGCCTAGGTTGAGGAAGAACTTGATATCTATAGAAGTATTGTAGGATATATATGATGTTATCTTCAGGAAAGGGAAATCATTTATGAGACATGTGGGTACCAGGAAAGTGAAACAAATCAAGGTTCCTGTGAAGAACTTGTACAAACTTGAGGTGGAATATTGTGCTGCAGTCAGTAGAAAGGTAGAGAAGGTGCAAAGTCGATATGTTGGAGAACTCGAGTAGAGGCACATGGGACACTTACACCATGCGACCTTAAAGATCATGCAATAGATTACCATCGGTCCCCTGAAAGGCACCCTTCACTAGCATGATGTGTGCAAGGGATGCAATTTGGGGAAGTATGTCAAGGGGTGTACCATGGGAGGTGGTGCCAAGACCAAAGGACAAGTCAGTGGTTGGTTCTAGATGGATTTACAGGTAAATCATGCAGCAGATGGGAGAATTTAGAAGTACAAGGCTAGATTTGTGGCCAAAGGATTCTCTAAGGTAGAGGGAGTAGACTATGAGGAAACATTTTCTCCAATATCAAGATATTCCTTGATCATAACCATTCTTTCATTAGCTACGCAGATGGGGTGGAAGATCCACCAAATGGATGTAAAGACAAACTTTCTCAAAGGTGTTGTGGAGGAAGAAATTTACATAGAGCATCCAAAAGGAGTTGAGTAGTATGAAAGGGAGACACATGTGTGTAGACTCAAAAGAGCCATGTATGGTCTCAAGCTGGTGCCCCGAGCATGGTACACTAAGATTTATACATATCTCAGTCGATTGGGATTCACGAAAAGTGAAGCAGATGCCAACCTTTGTCACAATGTGGTGGATGAAAAGTTGTTTATCTTGGTCTTGTATTTTGATCACTTGATACTTACAAGGGATGAGAAGTTGATCCACTCTTGCAAGGGAATTCAAGATGAAGGACATATTCTTCATGCATTGTTGGGACAAGGTCCCTTGGGGTCAATTTTGTAATGGTTTTTGTTATCATTGTAAAGTCTCCACATTTTGAGGAAGTGGAGCACGAAGGTTGTAGAAGTCAAAAGGGGCTTTAGGAAAGTCAAAGCCCCTTATTTTGTTAGAAGTTAAGATGTTTTGTGACCTACCCATGGTTCGCGAGCCATGGTATTGTAACGAAAGAAGCTATATAAAGGAGTCATAGCAAGTCATAGGAAGTCAGTTAGTCATTTAAGATCTATGTAGAGGAAAATAGTCTAAGGTAGAAGAGTATGTTTTCAGTACTTAGGTGAAGGGGAAGGCTCCTACAGCTATGTGTGTGAAGACCTTGGTAAGTCTGCAACTAAGTGAGTGGGCCCCTGAAGCTCTGTGTGTAGCGAGGAGATATTCTATAATAGAAGGATTGATCATAATAAAGACTATTTTGGAGCCATATTTGTGTATCCGTGACTTTTTGTTTACTTATGCATTTTCCGTGTATTCGTTAGTTATATGAAGAAACACTTAATTGGTGCTTGAAAGTAATAGATCTGCTAGTTTACTTGATGATATGAATGATTAAGGCAATCGACGCAGGGTTAGAATTTGTTGTCTATAAGTTACTGTACTTTCTACATTTTTAAGGGTTAGGGTTTGCAAAGGTCAGAATAAATCCCTAGAAGTAATATAAACCCATCACACATACCTCTGGATGCAGAAACCTAGTTTTTTCATCCCCCAATACTTCTTCAGGTGAGATTACAGCCTGTGCTATGCAAGTTGGTGCCGAAAGGGCCATTAGTGAAGGGTTTTGTTGGTTGGGGTAGCTAACTTTGAACTTGGGTCTAGACCCCCTCAAGCCAACAAATGGTTCCATTTTCAGGATTGAGATCTGTTTGAGGAATATGTGATGTCAAATAAATGGTTCCCAACTAAGAAGGAAATCGCGAAGTGGATAGATCGGAAGCTGCATGAATTTGCAGCCCAAGAAAATAAGAAACTGCGCCTGCCGAAGGAAGAGTGGTTGAATAGATACTTATAATCAGACGAGCATGAATTTTTTTCTACTCTTCTCCGTGCGAATTACACCAGTGGTTGTCTAAATTGGCGGATAGTCAAGGTACGTGGAAGTTGGATAGCCCTATTGGTTGGACTCAAGAATTGGTCAGGCACCTAGAAGGTTCAGAAAACAAGATCACGAGGGCTGTCAATTACTGGATCAATAACATTTTGTGTTGTTTCATCATTGAGTTCACAATCGATACCTCTGTCATTTATAACAAAGTTGAATGATGGTTTTTGAAAGGACCAAGAGGTAAGTATATGAAGTCCCTGAAAACCTAGATTAAAATGCTATATTGCGAGAAAAGGGTTGTTCCATTAAATTAATGTTTAGAAGAGATCTGAAGGGAGCTATGTGAAGTGGAAAAACATTCCAAACGGATCTAGATTTAGGTGTTGAGTATAGTCCTCTGTAGGGAACGTATGATAGTGATGAAGAAAGTAGTGTTCTGAAGACACCCCTAGGTGCATTGTAGATGGTAAAGTAGGGTATTGCAAGGATACCAAATCCATCCTCTCCACCTCCACCATAACCTCTACCTCACACACCTACACCTACATCTCCACCTCCACCTCCACTATTCAATATGGCCAAAGGTATGAAGATGCCCATATTCAGGGGTCTGGGGACAAAATACCCTGAACAATTTTGGTTTGTAGCAAATGTTGTGTGGAAGTCATAGCAGGTTACAAATGATGAATTGAAGAAAGCACAACTGTTTACAACACTACAAGATAGAGCACTAAGATGGTATATTAAGTATTATTTGGCTCATCCAAATGTAACACTGGACGAGATGAAGAATGTGCTCAATAATGAATTCAAGAAGCCTAAGCCGCAATCCCATTCTGTGACAGAGGTCAAAGAGATCCAACAGAAGGTGAATGAGTGTGCGTGGGACTTTGATCAGAGATTGAAATGCTTGTTGCAATAGGCTAATATGAAAATCACAGATGATCAACACAAGGACTGGTACATTGCTTCGCTATTACCCCATTTTTTATTGCCACTGTCACAACAGAAGATCGGGACTTAGGTAGAGGCATTAGAGATTTCTATGAAACTATAAGCCTCACCCATTCAGGATATGAATCTGGGAGTGCAACATATTCAGTCACAACTGGCCAGCTGTAATATGGAGTTGCAGAGCCTCAAGAAGGGAAAAGAAGTCTACAATGAGGTTGGCACCGAAGTATGGTGTTTGAAATGTAAGAGCCAGGGTCATGATAAGGATTATTGCCTGGTGTACTAGAATTATCTAGTTGGAGGGGGTCTTGTCCCCTTGAAGTCTAAGAATACCATTGGGACAAGTACAAGAGTTGTACCATGGTGCGCTATTTGTCAAATTACGAGAAAAAATATGACGGATAAGTGTCATTTACCACAAAATTTTGTGCAGACTCCACAACAACTGTTTTGTAATTTCTGTAAGTCTATGCGTCATTACGAGCACAATTGCCAAATTTACGAATTAATGTTGGATAGAACACCAACATATACAGTACAAATGGAGGCTTGTTGATTAGATATTGATCCAAGACCAATCAGGTGCCGACACGTGGCAAGCTCGGAGGTCACTACGTGGCCCTGGAATGGTTATGTAAAATTTTTTGGGGTCCGACAGAATCGAACCCGTGACCTTCGGCAAGACACGACAGTGCTTTACCACTTCTGTCAAACTTTGTTTCTTAACATCTAGTGGCCACATTGCCTATTTGTTTTGTATCGGATGGAGGTTTGGGGGTTAGGACTGCCGATCCTATTCTCCTTTTATCAAGCGATTCAATTTGCGCTGTTGATCTCACTTCTTCAGATCTAATGGATATCATGTTGTCTACTCACCAAACTAATCAGATTATCTTCACTTTCGATGTGACCCATCCAATCAAATGGTTGTCACGCAATCTCGCATGAAATCTTACACGACTGATATCAGATAGAGAGCGCATGAGAAAAGTGGTTTTCCCGTGCTACGTGTTGATTGCTAAGGTTAATTGCGTGAATTTGTGAGATATCGTTTACAGCCTTTAGGGCGCATGAGATACTGCTCCCCACTTATCAATATGTTATAGACATTTTTGTGCCTTACAGCATAGAGCATGAAATGTCAATAATCTGAGGGATCCAAAGTCCCTAAACATGTTGTTCTTACCCTTAGAGGAACAAGGTCAGCAAACCACAGCTCTGCAAATCAGTTCTCCACTGAAAAACACTCAGAAACAGGTCAATTTTGCATCATGTCAACTGCTCCACTGAGCACCTGCGCTGAATGTCAAAAGCCCTATGCTGTACCTGCGCTGTATAGCAAGTGCAACAAAGGCTACCTGCGCTGGGCGTACTTTGACATGTGGAGGAATCTTTTCTCAAAGTGCTAGTGCCCAGGAAGCTTCCAAAATGACACTTGGATCAGAAGATTCGCCTAATGATGAGTTAAGAGCTTCTAAAACTCCAAGTGGAAGGTAGAAACTCTGAGTGGAATCAAGGACTGAAGAACAACTGGGGTTGAAGAGGACAACAAGTCACACATCCAGCTGACTTATCTTCACTCCAAAACTCTATATAAGGATCTCATCCCATGGGATCTGGAGGCCGGAATTTAGTGCAAAGAATTGCTGTTGGTTTACAGTTGTGAGCATTGGGTGATTGCTTGAGGGAGGTGAAGAGGAGATTTCTTTCCGTCGGGAAGGTGATGCTGGATTGGACCTCTCACGGTTGTATCACTGCCTGAACCTTATTCCTTATATCAATAAAGCATTTGAGGTTCTTCTATTCGCATGTGTTTCAATGGTGTATTGTCTTACTTGCTTATTCGATTTATGCTAATCCTTGAATCGATTATGAATGCATGCTTCTTGTAGTTTCCTTTTCTTGTCTTGTTTGCAGGAT
This sequence comes from Pinus tabuliformis, assembly GCA_031772625.1. Taxonomy (NCBI): domain Eukaryota; kingdom Viridiplantae; phylum Streptophyta; class Pinopsida; order Pinales; family Pinaceae; genus Pinus; species Pinus tabuliformis. The sequence continues at coordinate 147,382,763 of CM062808.1, read as the reverse complement.
CTCGTGTAGTTGGGCCCGTGAAAAGACTTGGAGCTGGGAGCAAGCGGCAAATAGTGGAGATTGGATCGACCATTTGCGCAAGACATCGGTAAGTGGATCCCTTCCTTTCATCTCTTGCATGTCATAAAGAAGTTACTTTAAATAGTTTTGCTTCAGCTATTGTCTAAGGACTGTCACCCTTAGAGTGGGATAGGGTCATTCCGAGTTGGATACTTTTCCCCCACAACAGACTGGCGACTCCACTGGGGATCGTGTCTTGTTGGTAGCTTGTGTTTTTGCTATTCATTTCTTGAACAAAGGAAGTACCGAATCGAACTGCTTTCGAGTACTTCGAATGCAAAGTAGAGGGCAGCTACTCTAGCTCAGTGTTGAGCATGTTCATGATTTGAAGAGCTGATCCACAAGGACTCTTTTCAGCTCTTTGTGATAGTGTTCATCTCCCTTAATCATCCTCTAGTGTATACTTGTCTGATAGCTTCTGATTTTGCCAAAAACTATTGATTTTTGAGCAAACTGTGACCCAGAATCTGAGAGAGACGAGAGTTGTCTCTTCAGTGCAGCTGCAACAAAGGCTACCTGCGCTGCAACGCAGGTCCCGAAGGGGCTACCTGCACTGCATGTCAAATTGACAGTGCAGTACCTGCGCTGATCCAGTTTTGCCTTGTGCAACTGGGGTTCCCCACTGTCTGTTGCCCAGTTTTCAATATAGTTTTTTGCAGCCTGTTGTCAACCTGTATACCCAGCTGAAACCATATTTTATTTGCCTTCATTCTGCCTCAGTTGTATGAAGAAACCGTGATTGTTCTTATTGTATTTCTTGCTTTCATTCACAGTTTCCCGTAGCGAAAGTGAACTAGTATTGTTGTGACCTCTTGAATCTAGACCTGTGAGAAAGTGTCGCTGTGATCCTAAGAGCTAGTTTATTGCTGTTCATAGCTGCTTGAGCATTTGCTTTCGTTATATGTTTCGAATTTCATTATTTCTTGTGTTGAAACGAGTAAATCTTAAGGTGTTCTTTTGATTATTGGACAAAAACTTGTTTGCTTTCGCTTGAAATTGAATTCGAAATCATACAACAGCTTTCTTTTTGTAATGCACCAACATTAAGGAAGAAGAAAAGAAATACTTGCATTGTGCATGTGCATTTTGACAGTTTGCATGTCGATTTAGGAAAAGTGCATCAGTGTGTTCTCTATGATCTGTTTGAAAATATGATGTCTTTCTTTTCCTTCAGTAGATAGGATTTTCATTAGTTGAAAGAATTGAAAAAGCTTGCTTATCATTCTTAGACTACATTTAGGAGTTGTATCATACATCACGTGGTGATCCATAAAGGCAAACTACTAAGCAAGATCAACCTAAAACGAACTGAATTTATCTAACAATGCTTTGAAACATAACGAAACACAATAGAGGTCTAGGTAGAGACGTGAACCGGCATCGTTAAACATAGTGACCGTCGATCTCTACAAAGGTGGGTGATTCCTCCTGAGGGACGATAGCGCTAATACGGATTTGTGCCCCCGCGTACCGTCACGTATATTGGGGGACCCCTATAGGAACAAAACCTTTATCCTTAGGAAGCCGTGTCGGCCGCCCTACTGATCGCGATGCAGTGAACACAGCATTCACGAAGATCGACCACTCGTACCGTAAAACGTATTCTGTGGTTTCGCGAAAGGTTTGGCACACCCTCTACCTAGAACTCCAGAGTAGTTTCTTTTGCCCTTTTTCAAACTCTATAACTGAAAAATTCCATCCGAGCATTTTTCACTTCGGGCTCATTAATACATCGAAGGAGACTAGAGTCATCTTTAGCTTTTTCTCGACTCTTAAAAAGTGAAAAAGCAAGTTGTGTCTAAAAGCGTCGTCATAAAATTCATTTTAAACGGAACATAATCACCTCTTATTCCTGCATTGATCTTTAGGTTGAGAACATGGAACACACCAATCAAGGAATTCCACATGAAGGGAATCCTAGTCCTTTCTCCTCTTGGGGAGAAGTTGGTGCGCCCCACATGGCCACATTGTCGCTTCCAGGACTGACAATTGGCCTGCCAGTTTGTCTATTCTCAACCTCTGTAGTTCAGAACACCACGGTTCCTGAACAATCGAGTCAACAGTTAGACCAGTCTAGAGCTACCCTCCAGCCTTCCACTTCTTATAAACCTTCCTCCGATCCTTCTTCTTCGAAAGGTCAAGCCGCCGAAATCAGAGCTCCCATAGAAAAGAAGAAGGAAAAGAAGAAGAAAGAAAAGAAGCAGAAGGAGCCAAAGGCGCCTGGGGGCAAGGAAAAGGCATCTAACAAAAATCCACACACAGCCCGGACAGGGCCCAAATCGCCATGTTTCATATGTAGAGGAGACCATCTCCACCGTGATTGTCCTAGTATTCGCCGGATACTAAGGGACTGGTCCCCTCGTTTGCACAGTTCGGAAGCGTCAACCTCTGACAACCAGGTTGAATGCTTACCGTCGACCAACGAAAGTGAAGGTTCTAGACAACGAAGGGGAATGAGATTCCCCTGTGAACCGTGTGAAGGAAATCACGCCCTCCGCCGTTGTCCCTTTTTAGATGAAGCAAAGAGAGTTTTGGAAGATCAACCGGTTGCACCGGTGCTACTTCCTCTTGGATACCAAAAACTCGCGCCAAGTCCTTCGTTGGTCGAAAATACAACTCCCCCTCTCATAGGGCCAGCTGAAGTGTTAGTCACTGAAAGTGAACCTACTGAATCCGGATCAGACGAAAGTCCAAAGGTCGAAACGACAGTTGACCCGATTCTCCCTTCAGAAGTTTCATCTTCAAATACCACAGTCACTGAGGATTCATCTTCAGCTAACGCCCCTACCGAAGAGAGTCAGGATGACACCGTCCAGATTCTTTTCATCAACACCGATTCTGATGAGCATCAGGGAAATGCGCCCCCTCCTTTATCGCAGGAAGGAGCATCGTCAGGATCATATACGGCCGTATATTCGGTCCCACCACCAAGAAACCTGGTTGTGTCCTTCGATTGGAACCAATTAGGCAGACCCCGGTTACCAGCCAATATACCATTTAGAATTATAGTCCAAATATACAAAATGGTGATGGCTGGGACTATCATTGATGAAGGGGCATCTGTGAGTATCCTGTCCTCTATTGCTTGGAGAGCACTGGGTTCCCCGACGCTTCTGCCTGAGATAAGAAATCTCTTGGGTTTTGACAAAGGAACCAGTCGACCATTAGGGATTCTGCCTAATGTGCCTATTACATTGAAAGGGAAGGTTGTCAAAATGAATTTGATGGTCGTCCGAGGACCCTTGGATTATAACCTACTCCTTGGACGAGACTACATATATTGCATGGAAGCAATAGTCTCCTCACTCTTTCGAATAATGTGTTTTCCATACGAAGGAAGGATGGTCAAGCTCGTAGACCAACTTTCACTTCCGGGATCACGCATCGCAAGTAGTCACATACCTATCCTCAATGGTCTTTTTGATCAAGAAGGGTCTCTACCTCCGGTTCTTCTTCCTGATGAGTGCGAGTGATTCGGGAAAGGAAGGCCGGAACCCAGGGGGCATGCATCCTGGTCTGCTCTGGAGGCAGAAAAAACCCTGGGTGTAAAGTAGAATTTCCGCGGAAGAATATGACTAGTCCGTACCCCGTCCCCTCCTTCATCTTTGTGAATCTTCCTCTGAACCACCTTCGTAGAGAAGAAGGACAAGAAGACAAAGAGAGAGGTCGGCTCTCAGAAGGGGTAATTGGGAGTGGGGTTGTTCTGGAATAAGATTCTTTTGTTAAAGTTAACTGTGTGGCGGAGCGTCGTCATTCACCGTCGCCTAGTCAGCGTCGTCGAAGAAAGTTCTGTTTGAAAAGATTAGCAAAACAATCTTTGGGTAACCTGAAAGAGGTAAGCCTCACCTATTGAAAACAAAGGTTTTTTACGAAAAAGTAGGGGCGACCTTGAAATTAGACTTACACCTGGGGGCATGCAAACCTCTTGGAATGCAAGCACGGACGACTTTTTAGTTTTAGGTAGGACTAACCCCTCTAACCCATAGGATGGGCCAATACCCAGCTTGCACAAAGAGAGGATATGGAGCAAAGCGTAGGGAGATGAAGCTCCTTAAAAAACAGCAATCTTCCACGAGACCTTCCTACTTTATGACTGGTAAAAACGAGCAGTTTTGGCAAAGTTCATGCTCGTTAAAAAATAAACGCAAGATCCGAGCAGTTTTAACGCGGAATTCATGCTCGTTAAAAAATAAACATAAGCACATGAGCAGGCTTCCTCCAGAGTTCAAGCTCATCCAGAAAAATGAACCGGTAAATAACCATTTGAGACCGTAAATTCATCAGCCATAAGAACCTTGGTCGTGTTTGCACCGTCACCTCCACCCGTCATTTGGCCGATCATTCACATCCACTTGATTGTTTACCTATTTTGAGGAATAGCTGCGAAGAGTGATTTCACCTAGCCATCCTTGTAACACTGCCGTGATTGGAAAATTCCAACCTGTACCTGGAATCTGCTGCTATCCCTGTTTATCACTCGTTCCTCAAGATACGAGTCTTCTTTGAGCTCTTTTCATCTGACTCGTAAAATATGAAAAGTTTGCCAAGTTTTGGCCTTCCAGCTCGTTAAAAGGACCGGAAGAGCTATCCCTCCTCTAGATTTTAATCTTTTTGGACCTGAGGGATTATTGCACAAAAAGATTGAGCGCTTGTCTAGTTCGGCTCGATAAAGATATCGAACATTCATCCCTTCTGTATTGTTTTATACTTTTTCGGACTTAAGGGATTAGATGACGAAAAAGGACCCCTGGAGTCAACTTTATGTACCCTTTTCAGACTCTCTAAAAATGAAAAGGACCGAGTTGTCTTTGTCGCTAAGCTCGCTAAAAATATTAGATAGCGACAAACTTGTCTTTAGACGAGAACGAGTTTCCCTATCGCTAGGCTCGTTAAAAATAGCGATGGGCTTACCCGAAGGGCAGGTTATAGAACAAGCATATGTTATCCTCCTCAGAGCTTGACAAAATTAAAGAGATACTGGTCAGAAATGACTGGGGAAAAATTGGGAGAACCTCAAAGCTTAATGGTAGCAGGTTGCTCTTGAACATGACGCTTTTTTCCTCTGTAAATATCGGGTTGGGTTAGTTCCATTCACCGGTCCCTTCACCATGGTCTCGCCATACCATCCATATATGGGGTAATGCTACCGATCCATCACATCGGCGTCGTTATATGTTCAAGAGATGTCATTCAGAAAGTGTCAACCGGGTCCCATCCACTACCATACATCATCTTTCATCCTTCCATGACCGCCACCCTGAATCATATTTCACAGATCGTTTTCACCATCATCACTAGCTCCGTTCCGTGTCACTGACGTGGGATTCATTAAGGCCCTCCTTTGACGGGTCACTTCTTGTCGACATTAGCTCATTATCCAAGAAGTTGATCTAGGAACACCCCCTCAGTACTTTGAAGCTTGCATGCCTCAATGGCAAGTTTCTCACTCTCGGCGATAGGTATACATTAATGACCTTCGATCGGGAGACTTTGCGTGGTGTTCGATGTCAGATCCTATATTCATGCCACGTGAATTGTGCTGCAGTACCTTGAGGGTCATCATCATTATCGGTGATTCCTCTCGCGCGTGTTAACGGTTTACATTATTGACTGGTAATCAAGCGATGTCTTTCCATGTTCGACTCCAAGAAATTCTCACACGGATCGACTTGTACTTAGAGTGAAGATCGGAAGTTTGAAGACCCCGGATCTAGTTTCATCCATCCGGGCTGCGATATATATTCAGGAGATAAAGACATAGACATGTGCAGCAGATGATCATCCTACTAAAAGGATGATAATTAAAAGCAGAGAATTATCAGTCTACTATCAGAGGATCCTCTGTTTATGTACGAAAAATGTATTTATAAAGCTGAGCATGGGAAATGCCCGCATCAGCTAGATCATGAAAAGAAAGAATGAAAAATAATGTATTGTATTGTATTTTGTTACAGGTCACCTCCCGACGATTGAATGAACTTCGGATCCTCCTAATAAAGCATTTCACCCGATAAACAACCTCATACTTTAGGGGGCAACTGTTATAGACATTTTTGTGCCTTACAGCATAGAGCATGAAATGTCAATAATCTGAGGGATCCAAAGTACCTAAACATGTTGTTCTTACCCTTAGAGGAACAAGGTCAGCAAACCACAGCTCTGCAAATCAGTTCTCCACTGAAAAACACTCAGAAACAGGTCAATTTTGCATCATGTCAACTGCTCCACTGAGCACCTGCGCTGAATGTCAAAAGCCCTGTGTTGTACCTGCGCTGCATAGCAAGTGCAACAAAGGCTACCTGTGCTGGGCGTACTTTGACATGTGGAGGAATCTTTTCTCAAAGTGCCAGTGCCCAGGAAGCTTCCAAAATGACACTTGGATCAGAAGATTCACCTAATGATGAGTTAAGAGCTTCTAAAACTCCAAGTGGAAGGTAGAAACTTCGAGTGGACTCAAGGACTGAAGAACAACTGGGGTTGAAGAGGACAACAAGTCACACATCCAGCTGACTTATCTTCACTCCAAAACTCTATATAAGGATCTCATCTCATGGGATCTGGAGGCCGGAATTTAGTGCAAAGAATTGCTGTTGGTTTACAGTTGTGAGCATTGGGTGATTGCTTGAGGGAGGTGAAGAGGAGATTTCTTTCCGTCGGGAAGGTGATGCTGGATTGGACCTCTCACGGTTGTATCACCGCCTAAACCTTACTTCCTTATATCAATAAAGCATTTGAGGTTCTTCTATTCGCATGTGTTTTAATGTTGTATTGTCTTACTTGCTTATTCGATTTATGCTAATCATTGAATCGATTATGAATGCATGCTTCTTGTAGTTTCCTTTTCTTGTCTTGTTTGCAGGATCTCGTGTAGCTGGGCCCGTGAAAAGACTTGGAGCTGGGAGCAAGCGGCAAATAGTGGAGATTGGATCGACCATTTGCGCAAGACATCGGTAAGTGGATCCCTTCCTTTCATCTCTTGCATGTCATAAAGAAGTTACTTTAAATAGCTTTGCTTCAGCTGTTGTCTAAGGAACTGTCACCCTTAGAGTGGGATAGGGTCATTCCGAGTTGGATACTTTTCCCCCACAACACAATACCACAGCTGAAGGATTGACCACAACCCCTAGATATACTCGGGATACTCCCTAACCGTTGGGGTTTATACTACACATATGTGTGGCCCAACAGTTACGGTAATGTTAACGATTACCTCCGATGGTCAGCCTAGTGGAGCAGATAAATTTAGGCGGAATGCTAAATTTAACTGAAGATAAGTGCAGTTAACCAATTTTGGTGGAGTATCCCTAGGGGATATTGCTTAAATGCACTCTAGGAGCAGTTTTTGACTAGAGGACCAGAGAGAGTGAAACAAGAGGCTAGCTAGGCTAATTGGAGCCCATTGAAGCCAATGGAATAGTCTAGAGAAGCTGAAGAAGTCATCTTCATAGAGATTTTCATCCATGGAGATTTTGGAGCTAAGGGCTACTAAGGGTTGGAGGCAATTGTAGGAGCTACCAGCACTCGTTCTCAGTGAACCAATAGTCATTCTTGACTGTAATGAACCTTCTGAATCCATTGTAGGGATTTGCAGAAGCATTTGGAGACTTCTAAAGGCTGAGATGCTATAGGGAAGTTTAAGGCAGCCTAGTGCCAACCATGGAGGAAGGCCTAGTTTGGGGATGCAGTGCTCATTTTGAGCAAATGATTAGTCTATTGTTTGTGTCTGATATGTGCTGGAGATAGTAGAAGAAGTTTCATTGACAGTTGAATAATTCTGAAGGAGTGAGTGCCATCAAGAAGCTCAGGTAGCTTAGAGCACTGATTGAAAGAATCAAGTCTAAGGGAGCTTAGATCTATTTGTAGAGTGATGACAGCCATGGCAGGGATATAGATGGTATTCTAAGCCCATTGGTTCAGTTCAATAACCTTTGGAGTTAAGTGTGGAACTTGTAAAAGAAAATTTTCCATAATCCCAAAGAGCCAAGTCAAGATGACAAAATCTCAAGGAGACGTAGCCCACGATATTCGGGTGAACTCCTAGCTTAAATTTGTTGTTATGTGTGGTTGTTTATTTGCTGCATTATATGACTATTATATGTGTTTAATATCAGAAAAAAAAAATGGACTGAAAGCACTTAAATAGTTTAAAAACAAACAACATACACCTGTTTCAAGTATTTAATTCCGCAAATGTCATACATAAGCTAGATCATTTATTTGTTAAGATTTGAGTGGGAGGTTCTTGTAAGCATAACAAGTTGTTAGACCCCCATTTCAGATCAGGTGGTATCGAAGCAAGTTGCTTGATTGGCAAAGCATGGTTGCTTGATCAATAGAGCATGGCTGCTTGATTGACAGAGCAATAGGCTGCTTGTTTGACTTGAAAGGTGTTTAAACAGTACAAAGAATTTGAATGTTTGATTATTTGTAAATAATCTATTGTTTGAGTTTGCAAAGGAGAAAGGAAAGCTACTGATATCTAAGTCCAAGAGAGGAAAAGAAGGAAGAAGGGTTGAAGGCATTCTCCTTACCCAAAGGACCTCAAGGAAACCCTTGAAGCACAAGAGGGTCTGTTTGCAAAGGCTGCTTGAATAAGAGTTTGACTCTACAGTCATTTATTTCAGAAATTTGTCAATAGATTTTAGAAAGCTTTGTGAATTTTGTTGAAGTTCTTTTGTTCATTTCTATAATGACAACTTCTACAAGTGAGTTCTCAAAATCCTCCTCCTTCATAAGATTCTTTGATGAAGACATGAAGCGAGACTTGTTCATCATGATGGATATGGTGAAACAAATGTATGAAGATGAAAGGAAGATCACCAAACTTCGAGAGCAGTTGAATTCCATGAAGGAAGAGAAGCTATTGCTTTTTGACAAGTTGCAGGAAATGGAGAGACAACTTCATATTGCAATATGAATCTAGAAAGGATGCATGAGATTGAGAAATAACTCCTTGTTGCCAAAGAAGCCTTAGTCAAGTATCAACTTGAAGAAGAGGTAAACAATCGTAGTCTGTCTTCAATTTCCTCTAAGAATGTTTGTGCTAGTTCTTTTGAAAAACATACAAGAGGCATAGGGTCCAAGTTGATGTCAAAAGTGGGATATGAAGGAAAAGGATTGGGAAAACATGCATAGGGAATTGTTGAGCCAATAATGGTTGAGGAAAGGCTTTAGTATTTGGGTCTTGGCTATGGATAATGTTATGGGGAAAGTTCCAAAGCAGCCATGAAGGCAATTGAAATAGTTCCTAGAAGGAGTTTCATTTAAGCTTCTCTACCTCAAGTTTGTAAAGATTGTATTCATGGGGAATGCAATAGTTTGAAACATACTTTGCAAGAATAAGGTGTTCATAAGCATGCACTTGAACAAGAGATTTGTGAAAGATCTAAAATCATTGAAGAGATTGATGATGTTCTGAACGGAGCCACTTCTTCATTCGATTCACCTTCTCATGAAGGAAACAAAGGTGAAAGAGAAAGGTATCAATCTGATTCCAATCACACTTCTTTTGATTATGCAAAGCATGGTAAATTTCCACATAAGCCATGTTCCTTTTGTGGTTTGGTTAACCATATTGTTTCTAGATGTTGGGAGAAAATGGCCACATACAGGAAACTTTTGAAGAAAAGGAGGCAAGAAGCCAAAGGTCCATTGGACAAGGAAAATTATGTTATAAAGAGGATGAACATGTGGTGCACTTATTGCCATAAGCAAGGACATATTACTGAAAAGTGTTGGAATTTTGAATCCAGCAATGCTTCCACGAAATTTGAAGAAGATGGAAAAAGAGAATGGAAAGAAAGTTTCCATAACTGATGTGTTTTAGGATGATTCACATGTTGATGTCGATATGCAGTTAAAGGAAGCACCTTTGATATGGATTGGTAAGAAATGGTTAGATTTCTTATCCAATTAAGGTTTCATGTCTTTTGATTTGATACATTTATTTGCCAATGGAATGCAAGTTGCAGGGTTTTACCAAAAAGGTGAATGGAAAATTTGAGTACGAAGACTTGCTTTATTGAAGCAAAATTATATTCATTTCATCTTTGTAAGTACATGTACATATGATTGAGGATCTTGTACTTATGATTGTGCTTTAAAGAAATCTGAAGAATGGAGTACATGCATGATAATGATATGCATGAACAAAGGAATGATGATGATTTCTTTGTATTTGAACATGTATGTGTAATTGGCTTGATGGTCGATTGCTTTGTTTAAACATGCATGCAATGTCATATCAACTTGAAAAATTTGATTTTGTCTCCAAGATTGAAAAAGGGAGATAATGATGAAGTGTATCATAAGAGGTGGAATTCTTTCTACTTTGAAAAAGAATCGGCAAGTTCTTTTTGTACGTGCTTGACTTGGAGAGTCGGTTATTTGAAAAAGGAATGTTTTTTTCGGCTTGTGATTTAGTCGATCATTTGTACACCAAGATGTAAAAGACATGATGATGATTCACATGATGTGAAATTTTTTCCTTTCGATGGAGCAAGAGTTTATCTCATCAAGTTGTCTTTTTACATTATGTTGTTTTTGACAAGATGTCAGAAGAAGATTTGTAGCAACAAAAGTTGCCATAGAAGTCAAACCATGTGGTCGTGGGTTCGTTTCCCACAGAAGACACCAACTTCTTGAGATTTCAGTACTTTCATTGGTACAAATGCATACTTAACTCACATTTACATGAATTTATGATGTACTCTCACGTTTGTTTAAGCCACCTTGGATCGATGATCAAGGAAGCGATGATCAACTACCTTTTGTAAACCTTCTCAACAGAAATTCTGAAAGAGTTCAAGGAAGATAGTTCTTAACAAGAGGACGAGTGCATCCAGGAAGGGAAGTGTCGAATACCTTTGAGTTTTGGTTCAAAGGCACTAGCCATGCAAGGCAAGTGTATGGAGGTTGAAAGAAGAGGGTGTTGTACTCTCATCTATTGTACAGATCAGTATATCAGTCTTTTGGGGTCCAAAAGATTCCTAATGGGGAGGAGTGATCAAATATTGATCCAGGACCAATCAGGTGCCACCACGTGGCAAGCCCGGAGGCTACCACATGGCCCTGGAATGGTTATGTAAAATTTGTTGGGGTTTGATGAAATCGAACACATGACCTCCGGTAAGACAGGACAACGCTCTACCACTTCCGTCAAACTTTGTTTCTTAACATCTAATGACCACATTGCCTATTTGTTTTGTATCGGATGGAGGTTTGGGGGTTAGAACTGCTGATCCTATTCTCCTTTTATCAAGTGATTCAATCTGTGCCGTTGATCTCACTTCTCCAGATCCAACAGATATTGCGTCGTCTGCTCACCAAACTAACCAGATGATCTCCACCATCGATGTGACCCATCCAATTGAACGGTTGTCGCGCAATCTCGCATGAAATTTTGCACGATCGATATCAGATCGAGAGCGTGCGAGAAAAGTGGTTTTCCCATGCTACGTGTCAAACACTAAGGTTAATCAATTGAATTTGTGAAATACTATTTACAACATTTAGGGCACACCAGATATCGCTCCCCACTTATCAATACTGTGGTTGAAGGATTGACCATGATCGCCAGATATACTAAGGATTCTCCCTAACCGTTGGGGTTTTTACCGCACATATGTGCGGCCCAAAAGTTATGATAATGTTAACGATTACCTCCGATGTTCAGCCTGGCAGAGCAGATAAATTTAGGCAGAATGCTAAATTTAATTGAGGATAAGTGCAGTTAACAATTTTGGTGGAGTATCCCTAGGGGATATTGCTTAAATGCACTCCAGGAGCAATTTTCGACCAGAGGACCAGAGAGAGTGAAACAAGAGGCTAGCTAGGCTAATTGGAGCCTAATGAAGCCAATGGAATAGTCTAGAGAAGCTGAAGAAATCATCTTCATAGATATTTTCATCCATAGAGATTTTGGAGCTCAGGACCACCAGGGGTTGGAGGCAGTGGTAGGAGCTACCAGTACTTGTTCTCAGTGAACCAATAGTCATTCCTGACTGTAATGAACCTTCTAAATCCATTGCAGGGATTTGCAGAAGCATTTGGAGACTTATAAAGGTGGAGATTCTATAAGGAAGTTTAAGGAAACCTAGTGCCAACAGTGGAGGAAGGACTAGTTTGGGGATGCATTGCTCATTTTGAGAAAATGATCAGTCTATTATTGGTATCTGATATGTGTTGGAGATAGTAGAAGAAGTTTCATTGATAGTTGAAGAGTTCTGAAGGAGTTAGTGCCATCACTAAGCTCAGGGTAGCTCAGAGCACTGATTGAAGGAATCAAGTCTAAGGGAGCTTAGATCTGTTTGCAGAGCAATGACAAGAATGACAGGGATATAGATGGTTTCTAATCCCATTGGTTCAGTTGAGTAACCTTTGGAGTTAAGTATGTAACTTCTAAAAGAAAATTTTCCATAATCCAAAAGAGCCAAGTCAAGATGAAAAAAGCTCAAGGAGATGTAGCCCACGATATTCGGGAGAACTCCTAGATTAAATTTGTTGTTATGTGTGGTTGTTTATTTGCTACATTATATGACTGTTATATGTGTTTAATATTAGTAGAAACAAATGGATTGAAGGCACTTAAACAATTTAAAAATAGACAACATACACCTGTTTCAAGTTTTTGGGTAGCGGAGGTCCCGCGTAACAGTTTTGGATGTGTTAATCTGGAAATTAGAATAAACATATTGTAAACTCCAAAATATGCGGAGCGCGAAGGGTAAAAGATCAAGTCAAAGGGCTGTTCGCCCAAAAAATAATATAAAAATATTTAGATAGGAAGTCGGTCCGCGGACCATAGATAGGTATAAATAGAGCAAGGCTCTATGGGGGAAAGACAGTTTTTGGGGTTTGTTGGAAAAATTCTTGAATCTATTATGTAATGGGTATCTGAGGAAGAAGAAAGCATCTGTAAGTCTGACTCGAAGGGTTGGGTAGTAGGAAGAGGCTCTGCAGTTGTGTTCGCAGAGGCTTGGAAGAGTCTACATTTGTGTGCGTGGACCCCTACAACTGAGTGCGCAGACCCCTGCAACTGAATGCACAGGGTAGATCTGGATGTATTGGTGAAGAAAGATAATAAAAGATAATTGGTTCTGGAATTCTGTGTAAACTTCTGATTTCTTGCGATTTGATGTCATTGTTACTGTTTATTTCCTCATGCATCTATCTCGGTTATGAATATATGAGTTGATGTTTATGTTAAATATGCGAACAGGCTACATCTGTTAAATGTTTGCTTAAAGACCATAATACGTAATTCCAATACATAAACAATGCAGTAGTAAGCAATAAAGATAATCTTTCATCCAAAGTAGAGTAGTGCGAAGCTACAAGTTGGTATGCGAAGCCTCCAATACCACATCTAGACATCCCAAGAGTGTGGAAACCTGGTTCTAGCACCCTCCCCTGCTACCTTAGGTGAGATTTCAGTCCGTGCTCTGCGGATTGTTGCCGAAAGGGACGGTAGCTGCGGGACTTGTTTGGCTAAATAATTCTTCCAAACCTGTTTTAGGCCCAATTGAGCCAACAAATGGTTCCACCAGAAAGTGCAGAAATAGCAGGAAAAGGCATGGCATGATCGACATATTAAGGTACGCACCTTCAAGGAAAATGATCTAGTACTTTTATATGACAGCAAATTTGAAAAATTCCCTGGAAAACTCCGAATGCACTGGTTGGGGCCATATGTCGTTAAGGAAGTCACCAACGGGGGCGCAGTCCAGTTGGCCAAGATGAATGGGGATCTCTTTCCGGGTCGAGTGAATGGCAGTCACCTGAAGCTCCACACCAGTAGACCGACCGCCTGACTAGCCGTTCATGAAACAGTCTCACCGCTCTAGCTAGTTGAAAGAGAGCGCAGGACAGTAAAGCAGTCTGGGGATAAGGGGCACGAATGCCAAAATATGCATAGCTCGGGCTCATCAGAACAAGAACGGTCACGTAGTCAGATGCCTGTTGCTATGGTATCCCAAGTAGAGATGACTGTTTGGGTCACTATTGATGACAAGATGCTTCCATTATGGCAACAGGGAGTGGGCGGCGGACAATTAAGAGATGGAGTACGAGCCAGCTATGACATGAGTTACGCTCGGAAGCTCAACGGAGGGTGGCAGAAGGCGAGAATCATGGGATTTGAAATTCGACGTGGTTATAAATCACCAAGGAACATCCACCAGCCCAACTACTAGTCTGAATACTACCAGCTTACTACTGATATGGCACTGTTAATTATCTTTGTACCAGGAGCAAGCTCGAAGGTGGTAAGATGGCTGTTGCAGCAACTGAAAGCTCTAACCCATAGGAGGATGCCTGTCGATATATGGGGAGAAAAACAACACGAAGTAGAAGTGGTCTAGATGTTGCAGATTGGATGGTCCATGACACTAATTCACTAAAGGAAGAAAAATACAGAGATCATGTGCGTGAACAAGGGTACTAAGGAATATCTGAATGATAGAAGGAAAATGGGTCTCACAGATAGTAGCCAGGGTCTTGCAAAATTGCAACACACGCTGCAGTGAATCGGACGAAGAGTGGAAACGATTGATGGAAGTAGCTACGGTGGTACGCGAAAGCCCCATACGTGGCTCCCCTGCTCGAAGTAAAGTCCTAAGAGGGGGTGTTTTGTGTTAACCGAGCAGAGCATAATGAGCATCATCGGTCACAGGAAGGGGTCAAAATACCGAAGTAGGAGCCAGATGACGAGCTGTAGGAGACACCATGGACGTAGTAGCATGATGAGTATCACTCAGAGGGACGTGAATCGTGAAGCCGGGGCAGTGAATTTCGCCGCACCAACGAGTGACTCAGGATGAGTCACGATGATTGTGTTGGGGGACTGTTGGGTAGCGGAGGTCCCGCGTAACAATTTTGGATGTGTTAATCTGGAAATTAGAATAAACATATTGTAAACTCCGAAATATGCAGAGTGCGAAGGGTAAAAGATCGAGTCAAAGGGCTGTCCGCCCGAAAAATAATATAAAAATATCTAGATGGGAAGTTGGTCTGCAGACCATAGATAGATATAAATAGAGCAAGGCTCTATGGGGGAAAGATAGTTTTTGGGGTTTGTTTGAATCTATTATGTAATGGGTATCTAAGGAAGAAGAAAGTGTCTGTAAATCCGAGTCAAAGGGTTGGGTAGTAGGAAGAGGCTTTGCAGCTGTGTGCACAGAGGCCTGGAAGAGTTCGCAGCTATGTGCATGGACCCCTACAGTTGAGTGTGCATGATATATCTAGATGTATTGGTGAAGAAAGATAATAAAAGATAAATGATTATGGAATTCTGTGTAAACTTATGATTTCTTGCGATTTGATGTCACTGTTACTATTTATTTCCTCATGCATCTATCTCAATTATGAATATATTAGTTGATGTTTATGTTAAATACGTGAACGGGTTACATTTGTTCAATGTTTTCTTAAAGACCATAATACATAATTCCAATACATAAACAACGCAATAGTAAGCAATAAAGATAATCTTGCATCCAAAGTAGAGTAGCTCGAAGCTACAGGATGGTATGCGAAGCCTCCAATACCACATGTAGACATCCCAAGGGTGTGAAAACCTGGTTCCAGCACCCTCCCCTACTACCTCGGGTGAGACCTTAGTCCGCACTCTGCGAATTGTTGCCGAAAGGGCCGGTAGCTGCGGGATTTGGTTGGCTAAATAATTCTTCTGAACCTGGGTTAGGCCCAATTGAGCCAACACAAGTATTTAATTCCGGAAATGTCATACATAAGCTAGATCATTTATTTGTTAAGCTTTGAGTGGGAGGTTCTTATAAGCATAACAAATTTTTAAACCCCAATTTCAGATCACTCGTCCTCAGGATCAAGGTGTAACTGAACCGTACATAGGGTTTCAAGGACAAGAAAGAGGACGAGGAGGAGGAGCTAGAAGATGTCATGGCCAGATCATCTATTAAAATTTTGGAGGACAAAGTCACTTTGCGCGTGATTGTCAAAATCCAAAGCACCCCTCATGTCAATATTGTTTCCAATTTGATCATGTCATAGAAGACTACCCTGTGCTCATCATGAAGATGCAAGAAAAGAAGACTCGGACTCAATAGCCTACCCAGAACATCTAGATGATGAGATCTGAACCGCACAAAGAGGGTCCTAGTGTTAATATTGTCACGCGAAGTGGCATAGCTAGTGGGGAAGATAAAGGTAAGAAACTAGAGGAAAATGTGTGGGTTCGCAAGGCTACTGATAAGGAAACTGGATTTGATGTAAATAAGGTGAAGGAAATGTTTATGGAAGTAAAAAGGAGCTTCTACATCAAGGGATCAAAATGTGCGAAACCCTGAAGATACCAGTGCTCCACAAGAGGCACACCCATCATTATTTGCATAATTTTTAAAAACCTACATGAAACTCCTAAGGGATAAGAAGGCAGCAGAAGGACTACAAGAATTGATAGATAACTACACTAGCAAGAATGTGCCTATACCAGAACAATGCGTGGTAGATAACAGGGGAAAAAATAAGAAAAGGACTGGTCGTGAAATGAGATTGACTGCACAGATTGGATAATATGAAATTGACTAGGTAATTATTGATTTAGGGTCTGATGCAAATGTTTTGATGAAGAAAACTTGGGAAAGAATGGGAAGACCAATGCTACAATGGTCCCTGATCCTGATGAGAATGGCTAATCAGCAGAAGATTATGTCTATGGGGTGCATGTTAGTACTGTTATGTGGAATTTTGCATCTACGGATAAATACAATTTCCCTAGGTGGGTAGCTACACCTAGAACAATAGATTTAAAGCACTTAACCTTTTTCTATACAAGATAAATAAGACAAGGGACCTACTTGTTATCTTTCGCTTTCCCCTTGTCTCCTTTGTATGGCTCTCGTTGCTCCTTGTCAAACTTAATCCACTCAACAAGTACCTGCAATCATAAACAGAGGATAAAAACTAATCAAAGCAAGAGATCTATCTACTATAAGCAAATGGAATCGAAAGAATTTACACATATAATTATCATACATAAAGACAAGAATATGGAAAAGGTGTAAATGACTTTATTAAGTAGAAGGAAGAGTTACAACCATGAAGTTCGATCCAATGTCACTCCTCTAGCTTGATTACCATCCAACATCACATCAAAATCACAACACTCCAACAACATAACAATACTTGCTTACAATATCAAACCTCACACCAATAGTATCTCCTTACAAATTCTCAAAGTCCCGCCCCTAATCACTTAGATGAGTGCTCAATTTATAGGAAAATGGAGGTGGTTTGGTCATAAATGAGGGTATTTAATGGCCTTCCAAACTTAGAGTTAGTTTCCATGGAGGAAGGGATGAGAGGATATGAGGTTACTTAACTCATTCCCTATCCAATTTCGAGCTCATACGAGATGATAAGTGTGGGAATCTTCTAAAAGGCTCTAGAAGATAAGAATATTCTCATAACCCTATGAGGATTTCGTTCAATCTCGTCTAGCGCAGGTCAAAGTGGGCCTAAGTGTACTGAAATGCACCCTGACATGGGCCTACTTGCACTGAAGTGCATTTATGCCTAACTAAGGCTATGCTGGTCCCTCAAGGAGGCATTTATGGAGGGCTTCAGGCCAGGAAACTTTTAGGGAAGGAGGCATTCAAGGTAATGAATTCTCTAGGGCATGTAGCAACTAGATTAGGGTTTCATGAGCCATAATAGTACTGATCTGAATGTTGGGAGTGATGTGCCCAAATTGATCTGTAACAGTTGCCCCCTAAAGCATGAAGTTGAAAATGATAATGTCGAGTGATATGCGTTAGGATGTGATGAGGAGGTTCTGAAGCGGATGGTGACCTACATCAATTACAATACATAATATCATGATATTTTGATTTTTCATGATTTGCTGAGGGAAGGAATACCCATGCTCAACATATAAAATTTCATTACAAGTACGTAGATAGTCGTCTAAAGATATAGACCCATGATGGGATGACCATCAGTGTAAAGCCATCATATGGATGATTTGGTACTTTCCTGAAATCATCGCCCGGATGGATGAAAATAGATTTAGGGTCTTCTATCTTGTTCAATCATTTTCTCAAGTATGAATCTAACCATGCGAATATGTGATCTGAAGTTGAACATGGGAAGACACCATATGATTACCATCCAATGATGTAAACGTTAACGAATGTGAGAGAAATCATCGATAATGATAATGATCCTCAAAGTACTACAGTACATTTTGCATGGTGTGAATGGATGTTTTGATGTTGAACACCATACAAAGTCTTTCGGTCAAAGGCCAGTGATGTCAACCTATCACCAGAAGCAAGAAATTTTCCATTGATGTATGCAAGCCTCAAGGTACTAGAAGGGTGTTTCTAAGTCAAATTCTTGGATAATGTGCCGATGTCGACAAGAAGCAACTCGTTGCAGGAGGGCCTTGATGTATCCCACATCAATGACACGAAACGAGTGTAATGATTTTTGGAGACGGAATGTGACTGACGACACAAGGTTCAGGAATGGCGATCATGAAAATGAAGGTTTATGAGTATTGCAAAGGATGAATTTAACTGAGTGACTTCTCTTGAACATGTTGGCGACACTGAATGAATTGGCAGCATTGACCCAAAATCAAAGTAATGGATCGTATGATAGACCATAGGTGTGATAACCATCAAGCAGATAACCCAACTCAAGTAGTCATAGAGATGAAGTGAAAGTGTCATGTTCAAGAGAGACCTGCTGCCATAAAGTGGTTTACCCCTTTTCCCATTTTCCCCAGTCATTTCTGACCAATAACTCTTTATTTTTTATCAAGCTTGAGGAGGATAACATATGCTTGTTGTATAATTCCACCCGTCGGGTGAATCCATCGCTATGTGATGTTTTAACGAGTCTAGCGAAGGTGAAACTTGATCTTGTCATGATGGAAACGTTTGTCACTATTTGATGCTTTAACAAGTTTAACGACAATGAGAACTCAGTCCTTTTCATGTTTAGAGAGTTTGAAAAGGGACAAAAAGAAAACTCCATGAGTTCTTTTTTGTAAATTTGTCTCTCAAGTCTAAAAAGCATAAAATAATACAAGAGAGAACCTATTGACCATGTTTGATCAACGTATTCCTTTGTCGTAAATAATCTATCTCAGTCTGGAAAAGTGTTAAACTTATACTGATTAGATGTCGTTTCCAATCCGTTAACGAGCTGAAAAGGACAAGCGCTCGATAATCTTTTCATATTTCGAGAGTCTGAAAAGAGATTAAAGAGGACTGCACTTAGAGGAACGAGTGGTGTCTAGGATAGCAATTGGTTTTGGTGATCTTGGAACTTCTCAAAACATGTTGATTTATGTGAAGAGGCTGGCTAATAAGACCACTCATTGCAACTGTTCCTCAAAAAGGGTGAAACAACCAGGTGAAAGCGTATGGTCGACAAAGTAGATAGTGACGATGGAAGGATAAAAACCAAGGATCATCTGACAGAAGAGGCTGATAAAATGGCAATCACGAGGGTTAAAATGGATATGGGTTCAATTTTACACAAGCTTGAACCATAAGGAACTATGCTTGGATTCAGTTTCATGTTTACACAAGCTTGAAACAAAAAACTATGCTTGGATTCAATTTCATGTTTACACAAGCTTGAAATGAAAACCTATGCTTGAGATTGGTTTACATGCCCCCAGCATGATGACTCGATTCTAGGTGCATGCCCCCCAAGCTTCATTACATTCACCTAAGTAGACTACTCATGGCTATCAGGTGGATGGAATGAAGGCTCATTTAAGATATCAAGTGAAAGACTCAACTGGGATTTTATGAGATCTAGTCAAAGACTCGAATTGGAACTTTGCTCCAAGGGACCTTGTTTCATTTTTTTAATGAGCTTGACACAAGACAAGGAATTCTATTCAGATTCCTTGTTTCATTTTTGAACGAGCTTGACACAAGGAAAGGAACTATGCTCTGGGACTTTTTTCATTTTTTTAATGAGGTTGACACAGTAAAAGAACTATCCTCATATTCCTTGTTTCTTTTTTTAACGATGTTAGTGTCAGTATCTGCATACTTCCATCAGGGATCAAATTTTCTCTTTGCATTTTCATTTTAGGGGTCCCATATTGAAATTTTTGCATCATTTCATTAGGTCATGTCAAGAAAATCCACTGATGGTTGTCTTCTCCTCAGAAAATCTAATTTCTCCCTCATAAAGTACACTTGCTAGCCCATCTTCAAGTTGTATCCAGTCATGGTTTCATGGTCAAAATGTAATCATGTTTCCATTAGGTCTTAGGGCATGTTTTCATTAGGTCTTAGGGTTTCATTTCCAAAGTCAAAGGCATGATTTAAAGGTGTAAAAAAAGGGCAGAAAGGGGATGAGTATGATAAATAAATCAAGAATGATTTTTAGTAAGTCATGGTCATTGTACAATTATCTCTTTAACTAATGTAATTTTCACCTCAAAAACATGTTTTGAGGTGAAAATAGAGTATTTTGAGTTAATTTATATGTAATAAATGATCCCAGATGCACCAATCCATCTCTCCTATCATTCCTATTTGGCAAAGAAGGAGTCCAAAAGTGGAGAAAAGAGGAGAAGTTGAGTGAGTTTTGGGCCAAGAAGAAGTGGCATTGCTCTTAGGGAGGTTGGTGCTGCGCGTTTGGGGCAGTGGAGGTGGCGCTGCGCGTTCAGGTCAGAGTGTTGCGTGTACAGGCTGAGCGCTGCGTGTAGGCCAATTTTTGCAGTGTTAAAAACAACTGCACTATGCATTCAGGAGGTCGATGAGCACCTGTAGCAGGGGCTGCGCGTTGAGCCAGCAAGGGCCAAAAATCCTCCTGCTACTTAAAAACATAAAAAATTTCCCTCGCTTCCCTCAAACAAGTAACTTTCCTCACTATACTTCATCATTGGTTTGAAATTAAAGTTTTTAAAGATAATTTACAATGGAAAAAGTGAAACCCTATATTCTTCCTTAATTATACCCTCGAAACCCTAACCCCTATTACTTCTCCCATCACCTATCACTAAAGCCCTGAACGCCTCTCCTATACCACTCCATAACATTTTATATTCCTTTTTCCTTCATCCCACAAGCTATACTTAAAAAGGACCCAAGAACCTCTACCCCATTTTCATGATTCATACCCTCTCATTCATTCCCTAGACCACCAAGTACCTCACAAGGTTATCTCTCATTCCCTTATTCCTAATCACTCTTGATCACTCCCTTCATCCTTTTCTAGGAGTGCACAACCTCAAAATTTTCAAAAATTGACAAAGAAGGTAGAGACTATGAGGAGGAGGAAAACACTGGCAGTGACAGTTCAGCAGAAAGACCTAGGCATCAAAGAAATCCACACAAGGGAGGTAGAATTATGAGGAAAGAGCCATCAAACCTCAGAGAGTTGTAGGCCTCTCAATTGGCTGTCACTTATTTCAAGAATCTAGGGTGCTATGCATTCTGTGAGCAGGTAGAGAGAGTTCAACACCACCATGAGCTCACCAGGCTTTTTGTAGCCAATCTTTGGGACAACAAGGTGAACCTTGCTGGTGTGACATTTACAGTTTCACCTTCCATTATTGTGGATGCAACCGGGATTCCAAATGTAGGGGAGAAGTTGTATAAGGCACAAGACCTGGATGAACACCATTATGTGCCTTACATCAAACCCGGGTACAAAAATGAACCAAAAAGGTTTTTTCCTTTCAGATTCCTTGAAGATAAGTATGCCCCCATGATGAAAATCATCATGAAATATTTCACTTGTGAGGGTAGATTTTCTAGACTGTACACCTATCACATCAGGCTTCTCATGCATTTTACCAGGGTGAGTATGTTAAACCTCCCTTATTTCTTGTTCAAAAATATTGAGAAGATGGCCCACTTTGTGTAGAAAAAGCCATACCCTCAGCAGATGAGTAGTCTTTATCATTATTCCCTGATTAAGATGATTGTGCTTCATCATCTCAACCTCCTCAACATCCCCTGGGAGACATTTATTGCTCATGACATCTTCAGGGTGTTATAGCTCTGTTGAAGCCCCGAAATCGGATCTACAACAAGGGGGATACCCACCCGGTTCGGACCTTGGTTAGCATCTCCTTTTATGTTTGGTGTAGTAGGTCCGACTGGGGATATGGGACCAGTTTCCCAATTTATGTGTGTGTGTGTTGAGAATTGATATTTCCTTCCTAATAATTTCTAAGTAAAATGCTTTTATTCTAAATCTAATGTAATTGTATTCTAATGAACAGAAATATCTAATTCTAAAACTAACCCGGGATTTAATCTTTCAGTTATGCGATCTAAAATAATTTCAAATGGCAATTGGTAATAAAGATCATTCAATTGCTATGAGAAAATAATTCAATAAAGATAAACCATTTCGTATAAAAAGTTAGACGAAACAATTGTGAAAAACATATCACATAATAAGTTACTCATATATTAAGCATAAATAAATAGCTATCACCATATAGAAGTGCCAAATGATAACTCAAGCATTCAAGCATTCATATATAAATAACTGAACATGAATATCACTTTAACACATAAGCAGAAATCGTTAAGAGATAAGAGTACCATTTATAACTAGTTCTACTCATGAGCTTCAACAATAATGATTTATTTCTTCTTAATCCAACATCTACTAAGAGTACAAAAGTGCAATTTTAGTAGTAGATATTAAACACAGATATCAATAAATCCTTTTCCATTCATTCATCAAAACCTCCTCGGAGGGTGCAAAAATGCATGTTCTGGGGACAAGTTTTTGACAAATTTTAGGACCCTTCTCTAAATGAATGAGAAGGGTTTAAATACTACTAGCTAGATCTAAAAATAATTTATTAAAAAAATGTGGGATGCGGTTTAAATGACCGTCCTCATTTTAGGCAAAAATAAAGCAAAATTTAAAACTAAAACTGAATCTAAAACTAAAACTGGCAACTAACTATCTATGTATTTGTTCGTTGTAGTCGCAAGCATTGAGCATTTGCTTGAGGAGAGTTGGCTGGCTGACCTCCGACTTTAGCTGTCCTACGAAAACGAAATTGGCAAGTGCTGGTGCCATCTTCTTGGCAGAATTAATAATACATTTGAGATTCATGCACTGGCTGTGTGGTTTTACCAAGTACGTCCAGTAAGAATCCCAATTCAACTTGGTTAGCCTTTTGATGGACTCTGCTCTTTCTTGAGCCTTCTGTCTCCAGCTTGTCTATAGATGCTGTACATTTGGTAAATATTTACATACCACTTGAGGATATCCCTGATAAATACCACTGGTTTTTAGAGTTCAGGTTTTTCCTTTCGCCTTTAGCACCTTTTCTTACAAATTTCCGGGCTTACAGGCGACTGAGCGATTAGAGGCTTTCCTTCTCAAGGAGTTTTTCTTGGCGATGCGTGATCGAAAACTACCTCCATTTCTCGATCTGGGCTTCCCTGGTGCTATTTTTCGCCTCTTGGGTGTTTTTTGTTAGAAGATATAAACCTTAAATTTTGTGGAAATAATGACTCCGTGAGTTCTTGGTTCTGAGTTTTAAATTCTCTGTCTATGATATCAGCACTATCGAGTACCCATTTGACCATGTCTGTGTATGGAAGAATTTTGGTCCTTGCTGCTATCCGGAGCAAGAACGAGCATGCTAGTTTTGTAATCGACGCCTCAGATGACCTGCGTGAATCTGCAGTCGTTGTAACTTCCATTACTCTGGGATTTTCTTCCTCGAGTAGGCTGTGCATGCTTTCCCAAGTAGTAACACCAGCATCTCTATTGCAGGTGGTGTCTGTGTACAAGGGCGTCATTTCTTTATGTTCAGAACTCAGAGCTTTACCCTTTTTTCCCATAATATTCTGAACACTGCTATGTATACTTCTCGGTTCTTCGCTCCTACAGTTTACAAATGAGGTAAGAGTAATGATAAGAAAAAGGTGACGGGAAAGATTTAAATGATGAAAACATATAAAATATATCACCCTATGTGAAATGGCTCTTTGATCAGATCAAAACCATATTTCATTAATGATTACCAACTAACTCATTAATTAACATTAATGCGTATAATTGGGCATCGTTTTATGGGAAAAACTTTTTCGAATGACGAGCCCTGAAGATCTGCGATAAGGTGATTTTGTGATTTGCTTCCCAATATCGCGGATCGCAATATCACAGATCACAATATCACAGATTGCAATATCGTTGATCGCAATATCGCAGATTGCAATATCACTAATCCTGTGCCTGTGGGAATCATCCATTACAATGTACTTTCCGCGAAATGTGATTTGCGAGATGTGCCATCGCATATCAGTGGTTTGAGGCATTTCACTTTAAGTAATATTTGAGGCATGCAATGCGACGAGTGTCTTTTAGTGCGTGATTTCACATCGCGATTTCGCAATCTTAGGATTCCACTTGTAGGAAGGTATCCATTACCTTTTTGCGATGCGATGTTCTTTATTGAGAGAGTGGTTTTATTCGAATTTTATCATAAAACTTAAGTCTTTTTAGATTTTTCGGGTATTCTTATAAGTTTATGATAGTAAGTTTTATTAGAAAAGGGAATGCAAGCACTAATTTATTTTTTTAATTTTTTGAATAAGGGTCCCCACTTATTTAGTATTACTAATAAAACTAAATAAGAAGGGGGGTTGTTGCTGGCCACAAAAAGCTCCAAATATCACCCTTGGTATTTGTGATGCTTGGTTTATGGCCTAGGGCAACCCCCCTGTTATAGGACAAATTGACCTCCTAATCAACTCAGAGGAGAAAGACAAGATGACTGAATCAATGACCACAGTTGCAAGCCCAGAATCCACACTAACGCTCTCTATACACTGACAACCTGCTTTATAAAGCTTGTTACCAAGAATAAAGGAGCGTTAGTCACCCTGCTAACTCTTGTTGTTAGACCAGGGGGAGCATTAGTGAACTTAAGTGATGTTCAAGAGGTTCTGCCAACAAATCTGCTCATAAATATCTAGATATTAAATCCCTATATTTATGCAAGAAAAGTAAGGAAACTTCAAAAATCAAGATATTTGGATAAATTCTAGTCTGAGAATGAAGGAAAATGGGAAAAATCTTGTAAACAGGGCAGGTTCATGGTTTTTTCCCTAATGAACTATAGGTGGAGTTTGGCAGCCCTAATTCAGTTGCTACATAAGCAACGAGAGGGCCATTGCAAAAAGGTCAGAGCATTTAGAAGGATAGCCCGTAGAGCTGTTGTGAACTGTCATATTCTTGAAGGAGCTAGCTAAAAGAAGGAGAGAGAGAGAGGAAGAAGGGGTAAGGAAGGCTGATACAATGGATTGTTGTAATCACTCTTCCATTCTGAATATAGAACTGTAGTTGTGTTCCCTACTCCAAAGTGTCGGTGATATTGTGCATTTATTTGTTCATTCTGATGCTTTTCATGTTGAGTAGATAAGTTATACATTTATACATGTTTGTTACAGATTCTTACATTAATTTTCAGAAGTGTATGCTGTGATTGGTTTGCTTTGTCCTTTGTGTAGGAATCGTCTTGGAGCCGGCTTAGAAGGAGTTCTTCTTGCAACACGGAGATCCCCAAGCGAATCTAGAAGGAACCAAAGGTGATCCTCTCTCCATACCCTGTCAATTTATTCTTGATAGATGAACATGTGTGTAACAAGTAGCTTTTGTTGATAATCTTATGGTCTGTCGAAGGTCCCAGGAAGACCTTTGAGGGTAGTTTTCATCCCGTGCATGTTACCCCATAGCAGAATTGGCGACTCTGTTGGGGACTATACATATAGTTCCTGATTACCCGAACTCCTCTAAGATCTTCTCTTTCTTCTGTGAGCTTCCCGTTTCTTCAAATCCTTTTCTAATCCACCATCTACCTTGTTGCATCCTGCAAAGTTGCATTCTCCTCAGAAACTGATCCCAAAGGCCCTCTTTTTGAGCTATTTCCCTCACTAACACAGGTTTCTGGTCTACACAGAGCTTTATAAAGCTCTTTGACTGTGCATAGGGAGCGTTAGTGGCCAAACTAACTCTCTGTTTACACAAAAACAGAGCGTTAGTCTCCTATTTCCATGTTTTTCAGAAGATTTTGTGGACCAAAAGGGGGGGAAACTTGTCTCAGGGGCTAAAGTAAGGTCTGCAACAGTATCATGTTAACAAATTTGGTGTCTTAAAAAATTATTTTTAAGAAAATGTTTTAGTTTTTCTCTCATAAAAGACATTTTTGTTGAAAGAAAAGCTGATAAACTGTATATCTCCTTCTGTCAAAATAGTTGTAGGCTGCTTCATTTTGGTTTTTAGTAGTTGTTAAGGAATATTGAGAAAAGAAACTTTCGGTTATGCAAGTGTTGAATGGCTTTAGATTCACTGACGAATCCATGAATATGTGAAATGATACATGTGTAGAAAAAGACTTGTTTGCATAAGTCGAGAGACCCATCATATTCATACGTCAACACCCCTACCGAAGAAAAAGAAGAAAGTACACTAAAATTTACATTAAAATCAACCAGTTATTATTTTTTTGAGCAAACCAACATTAGCTAGATTAGGACCTTGGGATAAGAATGTGAGTCAACTTCCCAAGGTTGAAAATCAAAACTAGTGTCGTTAACGAGTGAAAAATTCTTTTGCACTCATATTACCAGGACCACTCCACTAACAACAGAGCGAAATACGAGACAACATTGGATTGTAATTGAAGGTAGCTCGCCTTCTCTTACAACTCCTTTGGGCATTCTGTGTATTGGGGGTCCATTCGGGGATTTCAGAACTGAGTCAGGGACTCAGGTATCCTGCCCACACAGCGTGCTGTCTACGACTAGGTCCTCCCTGGTAATGTCTGTGATTTGAGGTAACTCTAGTGGCCAAAAATTCTAGGTACTTACCTGTCCTGGTACCTCAAACAGATGGATCTACTTTGTCTTCAGTTTTTGGGAGGGTGCTCGTCTTCACGAGAGTACTTGGCCCCTCAATCTGAGGTTCAGGCGAAGCTCAAAAGTAACCGTAACCATACATTTGGCCATCCTTCTCTGTTACTCATTGAGAGACTGGGTTTCATCTCCAGTAATCGGTGTTTATCAGACGAGGTAATTTCCTTCTATTTTCTAATTGATATATTTAGTGTATTTTTTCTTTTTAGGTACCTGAGTGCTATCGTTTTCGAGACTTTAAAGAATATCACATTAAAATTTATCTAATAAAACTTAACAGTCACTGTGGCTACATCCGGTCCTCATCATCAATCTAGATTATTGTTAGGACTTCCTCCACTCATTTTGGAGGATCCGTCGAGTTCCACTGACTCAGATTCCTCATCTTCGAGGAATCAGTCTCCTAAATCGCACACGGGATCTGTCTAGATGACCGACAATTCTAGTTTGCCAGAGGATTTCTTCACGAAAGTATTTCTTCCTCATTTTAACAATCCGCTTATAGATCTGTTGGAACCTATCGTTACTCCTGTGGTACCTGTAATTCCTTCTTAAGCAGGAGGAACTCTCCCATCTATCCAGTCAATGCCTCAAGGGTTGTGGAATCATAGAGACACTATTGGTCCTATACCACTTCCCCAGTCGATGGTCATCACAACACCGGTAATGTGGAATCCCGCAATCACGTTTGTCCCAGGTACTGCAACTCACATAACACCCTCTATAGGTGGAACCGAGCAGATGCTAGTTTCCACTCCCATGGTGCCACAAAGCATACATTTGACTAGTGCCACATATAATGCTCCATATAAAACTCAATGTGGAACTATGGGTGCGATTCCTATTTACAAACAACAAGGTCGGCCGCCAATGTATAGTTCCAACCCCCAGATTCAGATATCTGGGGCGGTTCCCAATATGCACATGCCGACGGGGAATGTCACAGTTCCCCTGCCATTCTCAGACATGCATGGGCAGTCGCTAATTGACATGAGTGTTCCCTTTGTCAATCAAAGCCATATGGTTAGTTCTGTGTCGATTGGGAATCCACAAGGGATTCCCACCCAATCCATGGGGGCACCCTACTCACAAGCTCAGATGAGTCAAGGGGGCACTGCTTATACTGGCCGCAACTTCATACCCCAGTATCAAAATCCTCATGGAGATCCGCTCTACAACACCGTACCAAAAAGAAACTACTATACCACACAGCCCATGTACACCATGGGGAACTGAACAATGGGAGGAGCATAGAGCTCCTTAGGCCATCTGTCATAACCATGGTCTGAGTCGGGGGCACCCAACAATTTTCCTTTTTTGGAAACATTGGATATTCTCGACTTATACAAGTTGACAAACGACCCCATCTACCACAACTTACAATGGCCATCGATCTTTCATAAAATACCGACGGACATTCCTAAGTTCGACGAAAAACAAGGGGAGGATCCGGGCACTCATGTCACCACCTACCATCTCTGGTGTGTTTCTAACTCTATGGTGGATGACAGTGTCCGATTACGTCTTTTTCCCCACACCCTCATTGGAAATGCTACAAAGTGGTATATTGAGTTACCACGCGTGTTAGTGAATACCTTTAACGCTTTAGCGATGGAGTTTCTAAAGCACTTTCAGTTACCTATCCATTATGATACAGGGACGAAGCTCCTTACTTCATTTTGTCAGGATACCACCACCCACATCTCCGATCATATCCATGAATGGAGACGTAGGCAGAGGTTAGTCAAAGCTCCCATCCCTGATTTTCTCTTAACAGACTGGTTCTGTAAGTCGTTGCTCCCACAAATCGCTAGAGATGTCGCTCTAGGTGGTGCGGTCACAGAGGACCAATCCATACATCATGCCCAGCACTTAGATTTGATTTATTCACAGTCTAGCACTCTCTACGACATTATCCCCTATGCTCCCGGTAACCCCAATCCTCCCACCACTCAGCACCCTGGAGCGCATGCCAACAGGATTGTCGGTGCAACCTCCGGGGTCGCTATAAAACAACTCAGTGGTTCTATTTCCAAGCTGGCAGTGGACCCCTCTACCAAAGCGACTGCTCTTCCTGCCACTGCGATTAACTCTGTGCAGTCTACACAGAAATCTGGTAGCAAGAACAAGAAGAATAAGAACAAGACCGCTCCTTCTGAGGAGCAGTCATCTAAGCAGCCCAACCCGAAACAGAAGGTCGTTGTGCCTACTGATATAGAAAAGGATAAAGGCACCAACTATTCATGCAAACTCTATCTTGAAGATCACATAACCTGGCGTTGTCTGTGCCTTCAAGAATGCACGGATTACCTTACCAAGAAAGATTCTGGTAAGGCACCTGCTATCCTTAGAAATCCTTTTCCCAATCAACAGCAGCAAAATCTCGTTGCCAACCAACCACAACCCACATCAGGGGGCAGCGACGGTTCACAACACCCTTTAGCTGGTGAAGGAAGTTCTACTATTTACACATTTGAAATGGTAGAACTAACAACAAGAGCCAAATCTTATGGAGCTCCTATTGCTCCGGCAGCAGAACCATCCGCAGGTCAAAACCCATTGTCACCCAATGATTTTCATATCAAAAGGCCGGTTGAGGACTTTGTAATTCGACCCCACAAGGGGGCACTTCGATGCACAATGCACAATACATCTGCACGTGCCGCCCAACACTACAACATCGTAGAGGATTTGGCACAAGCACCGTCAGCTATGTCGGCACTTGAAGTATTACAAACATGCCCCAGCCAAAGGAAAGCTTTGCTTTTGGCTATTGGGGGTATTGACCCTACAGATTCCATGCTTGCTATTTTCAACATGGACAAGTGTAAACCTCCCCTTTCCCACCAGCTTGCATTTCAAGTGCATATCACTTCAAAAGGTAAAGGTATACACCGAACTGTCATCGACGAAGGTGCTTCAACCTGTGTTATGTCGGCTTCATGTTGGCTCGCCTTGGGTTCCCCAACCCTCTCCCCACTGTTGAACTCCCTTAAAGCTTGCGATGGCCACACCTCTGTCCCAAAAGGATACTTATCCAGTTTTCCCATCACTTTGGCTGGGAAAACAGTAATGGTGATCATAGAAGTCGTGTACAAGAGACTCGACTATAATCTGTTGCTTGGTCACAGTTGGACAGATGCCATGATGGCCGTCGTATACACTGTCTTTCGTATCATCCTATTTCCATTGGACGAAAAGGTCATTACAGTGGATCGCTTGTCTTTCTGCACCCCTGATTATTCACCATTACCAAGTGGCTCCATACCCCTAGTAGGAGGTGTAATTGACAGTTTTGTCAGTATAGGTACCGATCTATTGAAGGCTTCCTCCTTGATGGGTTGTTTTCCTCTTCTGTCACCATAGGTTCCATAATCGGTCAACATGCTTTCATCAATTCCTCATGAACTGACCAATACATGGATCCTAATGGTGCCTTCAGACCTTGACTTATTCGGAGATCAGATGCCACTATCACCGGCTGAATCGGCCTACCAAGGCATTCAATCCACATCCACATCTTCGGTCATGTTGGCTATCACCGATGGTACCACCCAATTTCCCATAACCACTCCTCCTTTAGATACATGCGATCAACTCCCATCTACGGACGAATCCATTCATGAAATCATGAGTTTTGGAGAGCAACATTGGGAGGATTGGCATCTTTTGGGTCCAACATCTGATTCAGACATGATGCCTCTTCAAGTCCTATCCTCTGACATAAACGAAATCATTTCCCCACCCTATACAAGCATCCAAACTTTTGGGGTGGAAGAAAATATGGTCGACACTTCCAGGTCAATGCCCATAGATATTTCGGTCACGACAGACATCGTGGAAGACACCCAGATGCGAGCAGATTGCAATCTCGAGGAAATTGCAAGCTCCACCTGCCTACATGAGGAATTCCATGATGAATTTGTTTGGTCTCACGAGGAAATTCCCGACTTTAATCCGTTGTTTGTCGTGCATGAGATCCAACTTTACGACAAGGCAAAATGAAATGGGTGGCCAATTCCTTCCCTCGAAATAGCCGTTGAACCCATGCCCAGCCCCACAGCTAAAGAAGAACACCTACTATACCTCAAACAACTAGATAAAACCCGTTGAGATGTCGATTTGGCACTCACAGCTCACAAGGAGCGGGTACAAACCCAATTTGCAAAAGAGGTTAGGTTTTGTTCTTTCCAAGAGGGCGATTTCGTATCGCTATATCATCCAAAAGATAATCTCTTGGAGGCATGCACGCTTCGACCCATTTGGCTAGGTCCCTATGTTATAACGAAATTCCTCCCCTTGGGGGCATATGAACTGCAGGACTGGGAAGGAATCCCACTCAAGGAGCCCACATATGGGCTCTATCTGAAAAAGCACTGTGCAGTGTCGTGCTAGGCAAGTGCTTTGTAATTTTATGTATTCATAATTTTTGCTTCCCTTTTTTATGTGATTGGATTATTTTTTGTTATTTAGTGGAGTACTTGTCCCATGAATTCTTCTCACAATGCAGATGTCGTCGTCACCCTTAGCATACGTAGGATACGCGTATGGTGCCAATCGTCACACACGGGACATTGCATCAGCTTCTTGCGTAATCTATACACCCGAGTGAGAACTATTTTTGCTCGGGGGGAGTCTTTCTTGGTACCGCTACCAACAATATTGTCAATTACATGTCTGTCGTTTCACTTCTCACAGAAGCGTCATCAGGGGGCATCTCCAATCTGGTGGTCAGGTTGGACTCCCAGCTAGTTGTTATGCAATTGACAAACCATTATCACGTCCGTAATCCAGTCTTGTTACGTAACTATCTAAGGGTGTGACTCTTGGAACGTAGATTTGAAATAATCACATATGAACATGTTCCTCGAGAATTAAATACAGTTGCTGATTCATTAGCTAATTATGTATTAGTTGGAATTTTTCTCATTTGTTATAGCAACATGCATGAGAAGTAAAACATTCACTAAAGTTAAAAATTTGTCATAAAAAACATTTTAAAACACATTTACACCACCAAAATACCAAAAATATCTGTATATATATATATATATATATATATATATATATATAGATATATATATATATATATATATATAGATCTAAATCCAGTTTTTTACATCAAAATATTCCAAAACATGGATAATTTAAGTACAAAATGGCTCAAAGCCCAGCTACAAACACTCATATGGCTACGCCAGAACACCTGCTAAAATGAGCCTAATAGCTTTAATCCGTTGTTTGTCGTGCTCTAGCTACCCTCCGAAGAGGAACCAAAAACCACTCAGGTACACCAATGCTGTGTCGCTTCATATGAGTGGGAATCTCCCTCATAGGAAGGGGGGGGGGACACCCATAGTCAAACCATCTATGTTCCTCAAAACCTCACGGAGACTATCGACATTGTCCCCTCCATCATGTAGTTGGCTGCCTCGTTGCACATAGCGAGGTTCGCCTGTAGGTCATACTGGCGCCACATCTGTGTTAAGCATAAAAGTTTCATGTCAGTTCTTATCTCATCGTTAAAAAAACATTACATATACATTCAAAAGTACAAAAATACTTAAGTACTATCAAAATTATTCTCACCTTGAGGACCCCAGTTGGTCTCGGGTGGTAGCATCAAGTCTGGGTCACCGGTAAAATCCATGCCTTCATAGGCATAGTCGTCAACAATCACAATCTGGCTGCGAAGCCACTAGAAGAAGTCTTCGTCAAAGAAGTGCCGGAGTGGTCCTCCTCCTGTGCGAGGATCAAGTGATGACCAACGACCCTGCCTTGGCTCCCTCGGATCAAAGGGACCTAAGCTCACCCATGGGCGCATGATAGGTACCCTCTCAAGGAAAAATGAGACTATGATAGTACTGTACCCAAAACTGTGTTGGGTACGGGTCTTGCATGCTGTCAATTCTGCCTTCAATTGGCGAAGCACTGCTTCGCACCAGTTGAACATCTAGGGCTGGACACAGTCAATGGCAAGCAAAAATTGGGCCTTTGTCGCTATGTGGGGACTTTTTGACCCCGCCAATCACACAATCAACCATAAAATTTCCCTCATAGACTGAGATCGAATCCTCTCTATCATGACTTTGTTGCTGACTAGTCCACTCTTAGGGATGTGGTAGATCTGTACTAGCTTTGATGTTGATCATGGATATGACCTACCACAAGTGAGGTTTACTTGTGCCCCACGGCACGACAAACCAATCAAAAAGTAAATGTCATCCTGATCAAGCGCCAACTCCTGATCTCCAACCCTGAACACTTGCTCGTGTTCATCCCAATGCTGTATGATCCATCTTAGTAAATCCTCCTGTCCTTTCATCAGCTCTAGCCTTGCATACTTTAACAAACCGCATCGGTGCAATACAAGTATGCAAGCTGGATCATTTCGCATTAGCAATTCCTCATTGTCATGGGCCCGTTTCTCTCCATAGGTGAGTCATTTCAGCCTAAAACCCGCACAAAATAACCCCAAAAACAGTCAAAATGGGGTAAAATCACTTAGGGAATCCATGCATGAGGGTTTCAAATGCACCCTACAGCCCTAACACCCCTCCAAGTGCTACAAAGGGAGGATTAATGCCCTCCAGTGGCTTGTACAGAGCGTTTAGCGCTCTCTACTGGCCATCTAGAGGGCGTTAGTGCACAAAAATGGCTCTAGGGCACCTCATATCTGCAAATTTCCACCCACAAAACTATTAAAAAAGGTTTAATAAAGCATAGAGCAAGGTTTTAGCTCTCACCTGGGACTCACGGCACATCGAATGGTTGCCCAGATCTCTTGCAATGGTCCGCAGAAAATCTTCTCCTCTTTAGCTCCAATAAGCTCTCACAAACTTCAAAATAGTGAAAATGATGCATGTGAAAGCTTAAAGCATCTCCTTATATAACTTTGAGAGACATGATTTTTTGAAAATTGTTAAAGAGGAAGTAGTCCATTCTACATGATTTTTATCATGCATGAACCTAGATAATAGGAATTGCTGCTTTTTTATACTTTTTACTGCTTTTGATGAAAGTACTTTCAAGAATGAAAAGCAGTAAAAGCTGCATGCAATTCTTAATAGAGCACTGTTAGGGATATTTTATTGCTCTTTAAGAAATGCAAACATCCCTGAGTTTTCATTTTTAAGCTCATTAAAATATATATAACAATGGTAGAGCACTTTTGGAGACATTTTATTACTCTTTAAAAAATATAAACATCTCCGAGTTTTTGTAGTAGGGCTCGTTAAACATATATACCACAATCAGTAAAGCACTTTTAGGGATATTTTATCACTCTTTAAACAATATAAACATCCCTGAGTTTTTCATCATTTGCACTCATTAAATATATGCAAATAATGCTCTGAGCACCTCTTTTTTGATCTTGTTCCAGCTCATAAACTGAAAAAGACCAACAGAGCATCCTTTTTAGGCACTTTTTTCTCACTCTTTAAATTGAAAAAATCCCGAGCTATGTCTTGCTGCTCGTTAAACATGCTAAAGATGACCCAAGCATTCTTTCAGGTACTTTTTCTTGCTCGTTAAAAAATGAAAAATCCCGAGTTTTTGTTACTGAGCTCGTTAAAGTGTCACGACAAAACACGAGTTTAGTCCGTCGCCTCGTACTCGTAACAAAATGAGGTTGACATCTATTGGAAAAATGTTTCTCTTTATCTAGGTTCAATAGATTAAAATACGGAAAAGTAATCAATCTAGGTATACTATTAACATTTTGTCGCACCCGGTTAACGACTATGACAAAGAGACCACCATGGAGTCTCTCTTTACGATCTTTTCAGACTCTCTAAAGATGAAAAGACCGCCGAGTTGTCTAGTCTGGACTCTTTAAATACACAGAAAAGATATAGAGTCATTCTTTTTATGATACTTTTTAGACTCTTAAAAGATGAAAAAATCGACAAGTTTTCCTGTCTGGACTCATTAAACTAATAATATAGGTCAAAGAGTTGTTATTTTTGTGATCCTTTTTAGACTCTTTAAAAACACGAAAAGATCAATGAGTTTACCCGTCTGGACTCATTAAAAAATCAGACAGGGAAAGTGGACAATACAACTGTATCCTGTATTCGAAAGCATGGTTTGGTAGCATTCATTCCCTTGAACATGGCACTCCCTCAGATAAACCTTCATTTTGATAGCCTCTCAATATGAACCCTACCAACCTATGAGTTTTTAGCCTATATACCCTGATGTAATTACATCTCCATATCTTAAACACTCTGTAGTGTTCATGAGTCTAGTGTTGTCTGGTTAAAACCGTTGTCGTGCCTTCTATTGTTCAAGGGTCCCCATTTGTTTCCTCTATCAACCAATCCTACATATCCTTTCATCATGCCCTCCATTTTTTAGACCCAAAAGCTAAAAATATTCTTCAAAAAACAAAATCATCCTTGTCCGGTTTCGTGTTGACTGATGTAGGACACGTCATTACCTACCTTTCAATAGGTTTCTTCCTATCGACTTCAACACTCTATCTAGGAAGATAACCCAGAAACACATTCAGTGCCTTGGTGCTTGCAGACATTAGTGGTAGGTTACCTTGTGCTTGATCATGGGTTTTCATTATTGGCTCTTGGTTAAGCAATTCTACGAGTGTTCAATGACAAAAAATATTTCACACTCGCTAGTTTGCACTGTGCATCTTGGAGACCATCACCATTATCAGTGGCCTTCCTCGCATATGTTAACAGTCTCCATTATTGGCTGGTAATCAGATGATTTCGTGCATGTTTGACGTCAACTCATTTTATCACATGTACCGAT
This sequence comes from Pinus tabuliformis, assembly GCA_031772625.1. Taxonomy (NCBI): domain Eukaryota; kingdom Viridiplantae; phylum Streptophyta; class Pinopsida; order Pinales; family Pinaceae; genus Pinus; species Pinus tabuliformis. Next base: position 147,347,022 of record CM062808.1, on the reverse strand, counting down.
CTATGCTATTCGGTGAAGCGGGAATCAAGACCTTGGGTAGAGGCTTGCATCATTCAGCCTTGTTTCCTCTCCCAAGCTGCGATATTGTTCTTTGGAGATAGCTATTTCAGGATGATCTATTATAACACTGGATCCGCCCTGTGCCATATTGGCGACTAGCATTGTTATATCTCCGAGGAGAAAATTACTCTGACATAGCTACTGAGCATGGGAATGCTTGAATCAGGACATGATTTTAGTAGTTTATATATATGTATCTTTGTTGTATCAAGTTTTCCTTGCTGCCCGAAACTTCTCTCTCTCTCTCTACAAAGATTTTGACAGCGAATTACAGTGTTTTTCATAAAGTATTTCGGCCATCGTCTCTACCTCTGATCTCATACATTACGGGGCATCTGTTATAGGACAAATTGACCTCCTAATAAACTTAGAGGAGAAAGACAAGATGACTGAATCAATGACCACAACTGCAGGCCCAGAATCCACACTAACGCTCTCTATACATTGACAACTTGCTTTATAAAGCTTGTTACCAAGCATAAAGGAGCGTTAGTCACCCTGCTAACTCTTGTTGTTAGACCACGGGGAGCGTTAGTGAACTTAAGTGATGTTCAAGAGGTTCTACCAACGAATTTGCTCATAAATATCTAGATATTAAATCCTTATATTTATGCAAGAAAAGTAAGGAGACTCCAAAAATCAAGATATTTGGAGAAATTCTATTCCGAGAATGAAGGCAAATGGGAAAAATCTTGTAAACAGGGTAGGTTCATGGTTTTTTCCCTAATGAACTATAGGTGGAGCTTGGCAGCCCTAATTCGATTGCTACATAAGCAACGAGAGGGCCATTGCAAAAGGGTCAGAGCATTTAGAAGGATATCCCATAGAGCTATTGTGAACTATCATATTCTTGAAGGAGCTAGCTGAAAGAAGGAGAGAGAGAGAGGAAGAAGGGGTAAGGAAGGTTGATATAACGGATTGTTGTAATTACTCTTCCATTATGAATATAGAACTGCAGTTGTGTTCCCTACTCGAAAGTGTCAGTGATATTGTGCATTTATTTGTTCATTTTGATGCTTGTCCCATTGAGTAGATAAGTTATACATTTATACATGTTTGTTACGGATTCTTACATTAATTTTCAGAAGTGTATGCTGAGATTGGTTTGCTTTGTCCTTTGTGCACAAATCATCTTGGAGCCAGCTTAGAAGGAGTTCTTCTTGCCGCACGGAGATCCCCAAGAGAATCTAGAAGGAACCAAAGGTGATTCTCTCTCCATACCCTGTCAATTTATGCCTGATAGATGGACATGTGTGTAACGGGTAGCTTTTGCAGATAATCTTATGGTCTATCGAAGGTCTCGGGAAGACCTTTGAGGGTAGTTTTCATCCTGTGCATTTTACCCCATAGCACCCTCTTTCGAGACTTGGTCAAATATTTTAAAAATAGTGTTTTATTGCCTGTACGCTAATTTCCATGAGATAAAAGCATGTACATGTGGGTTAGTCAATACCCAACCCGTGTATATGTGTTAAAACAATTTAAAAAATTAATTTTCCTTAATTATGGGTGGATTTCATGGGTTTTTCCTTTTGTTTACCTCCTAGTGCCCGTGGCCCAACTGTTTCCCAACTAAAAAACTAATTGGGAGAAGTATAAATAGACTTCTATGAAAAGGCCTAAAGGAAGAAAGAAGAGATAGGATTACTGTACTGAGATTATCCCTGACTGAGTCTAAAGTATCTCTGTGCTTCAAGCACTTCCCCAAGTTTCAGGAAACCCTTGTTTCCTTGAGTGTTAATATTCTCCCAATTGCTTGAGATATCATGGTATTGGTTATGGAAGGAGGCAGTTGAAGATTGGGACTAGATGGATCTGGAGGATGGTTCCACTTGGAGTCGGAAGAAGAAGACTTAGGTGAAATCTTTCTGTATTTGTTATAGCTTCTACAATAAAAAGAAGCGATGTCTTGTTCTTGAGATTGACTTTGTTTATGCATTAGATGTTGTTGTTGTAATTCATGTATGAATGATTATTTTGATGCATAACTAACCATTTGCTTATATGATATAAATTTGATTTGATTAAAATGCTTTATCTATATGCTGCTATGTATGTTCAAATTGGTTGATTTTCAGATTCGAAGATCATTAGGAGTTGCAGAGGGTCTGAACCTTGCTGGAACTACCTAAACGAAGGACATACGGGTATGATCATTATCGCATAGTTTGTTTATATAAGCATGTTTCCTGAGTTGTCTGTGTGTTTCTTAATGTAGATTTCTCTTGCTATGTTGGGGTTCCAACCCAAAACCCTAGGGTACTTATTCCCGTAATAGAATTGGTGACTCCACTGGGGATAACAATCTTGTTATTCCTAGTTTGGGTTGTTCAGTGTCAATCAAGGCTCATTTATTGGTTTTCTTGCTGTGACAGTATTGTTTGGTCCTGTAGGAACTCAGACCTCAAGTCTGATCTTTTTGATCTGGCCTTGTTTTTTATTTTTCTTGCAAAACTCAGTATACACACTTTTGTCTGTTTACAGTAGCGTACAGATGCTTGTTTCTATGAAGCAAACCCACGTATATGCAAGTTTCCTTTGTCATAAGCGCGTGTACATGCCTATGTGCTTGAACACAGTTGCGTATACAGTTTTTTGCATGCTTTTTTTAAATCTTTCTGCCCAGAAAGATTTGTTTCTTGGTTTGTTTGGTTTCTGAGTGTTCAGTTTTTGTCTTTAGAATTTAATTATTCAGTGAGCTCACTGTTTTGAATTCTCTTCTGCTTTGAAAAGTTTTTGGCCTAGGTTTTCTTTTGAGTGAGTTTATGATTTGTGTTTTGATACATAAGATTTCTTGTAGAGGTTCTTGGTTGTTCTGGTTCTTTGGAACAACAACTTGTTTTCGATCTTCGTGTCAAGCTTGATTATTGGTCTACTTGCTTTGCTTTCCATCATTTTGTGGCCTTACACCTTTTCTTTCTTTTTGAAAGTTTATTTTTGATGAATTTGAAAGTGTTTCTTTCCTGACATCTTGGTTAGTTTCTCAAATCTCTTTGTTGTTGTTTGGGTCGATTAGTGCAAGTTGAAGCCCTTTGTTGGGTTGTGTCATATTCTTTCCACGACTACCCCATGTAGTTAACCAGGGGGTTAGAAGGGGGGAAGAGACCTCATTTGTTGCACTGATTGCGTAGTGGGGGGGTCATAGGGGGTTTGAGGGGTGCTAGTAATCCCACTATATGGGGTCCCGAGCAATGCCCTAGAAAATGTTGGTTTTGGAACCTATGTTAGGTTGGGTGGTCCCACCTGTGGTTTTGTGCATGATTTTCGCACATGTTTTTGGATGCGATGGTTTTCGATCCATGGTTTTGGACGTGATGGTTTTCGGTCCATGGTATTAGATGCTTTGACATGTATAAATATAGATTATAACATTGAAAGGAACATAATGAAAAATCAAGCTAGTAGTCCCAGTTTTGGGATCCATGGGAAAATCTCTATGTATATGTGTTTTATGTGTTGTGCTCTCGCATTGTTTATTTTCTGGGTTTTAGAATTCGTATGCAGGTAATTTCTGTATGAGGTTAAAACCTACATTTCGTATCACAACTATTTTAGCTTCAAGGGGACGCCTTTTTTGTTGAGGTGTTTCGCTCGGGCCTATGGTACACCCTATTCAGTGGGAGATCTACGAGATCGATTCTAGTGGTGAAAGAAGATGGCGAGCAGTGGAAAGATAGAGATTGATAAATTTAATGGTTAGAGTTTTGAGTTGTGGAAACTTAATATGAAGGATCTGTTGGTGGATAAAGATCAGTGGATCGTGGTAGATCCAGGTACTAAACCAACGGGAGTGTCTGATGAAGAATGGAAGAAGTTGGATCAGAAGGCAAAGAGCACAATACGATTGTGTGTCTCAGATTCAGTATTGTTGAATATATCAAGGGAAGCTATGGCAAAGGCTTTGTGGGACAAGTTAGGGACTTTGTACCAATCTAACTCTCTAGTGAATAAACTGTTCCAACGGAAAAAGCTGTATAACCTGAGGATGAAAGATGGAGACTCGGTGACAGAGCATCTGAACGCATTTAATACTGTGGTAAGTTAGTTATCATCTGTTGATATTAAAATTTTAGATGAATATAAGTGCATCAGTTTGTTGTGTTCTCTACCAGATTCGTGGGATAGTCTGGTTATTACAATGGGTAGCAATGCAACTGCCTTGCAATTTGATGAAATAGTCTCTTCCTTGTTAACAGAGGAGATGAGACGGAAAAATATGGAGAGCCAGAATGGTGATGCCTTGTCTGTATGAGGACAGTCCCAGAACAGAAACAAAAATAAGTCATCAAGTGGGAGATCTAAATCTCCAGGAAAACCTATAAAGGTGGTGTGCTGAAAATGCGGAAAGGAAGGGCACTACAAAAGGGACTGTAAATCTAAAGCTCTTGATAAAGGAAATGGATCTGATGATGCTCCTTTTGCAGAGGCGAAGACCACTTCAGATGAAGGTGGGGATGTGTACTTGGTTTCTTCAAGTACACATGTAGATCATGAGGCATGATTGATTGACTCAGGTGCATCCTTTCACTTCACTCCCCATAGAGAGTGGTTTTGCGATTATGAGAAATATGATGGTGGTGATGTCTTCTTAGGGATGATAGGAAGGCTAGAATCATTGGTTATGGAAAAGTAAAGTTGAAGTTGCAAGGTGGAAGGGTTAGAACACTTCCGGGTGTTATGCATATTCTTGCGTTGGCTAGAAATCTGATTTCTGTAAGCAAGTTGGATGATGTAGGTGTAAAAATAGTGTTCGAGAAGGATACCTGCAAGATGGTTTGGGGAGCACTGGTATTGATGCGGGGACTTCAGATTGGAACTCTGTACAAGCTGCAAGGTAGCACGGTTGTTGATGGGTGCAACAATTCTATGGTTCCTGAAAGTGGAATAGAAAATCTAGTGGTCTTTGGAGAGAAGACCATGTTGTGGCATCAAAGACTTGGACATATTGGAGAGAAGGGCATTCGAATACTTCATGGTAAAGGTATGGTAGAAGGTATGAGTAATAATTCTTTGGATTTTGATTTCTTTGAAAATTGTGTATATGGGAAGCAGAATCAGGTGAGTTTCTCCTGTGGTGGTAAGAGGGTGAAACATATATTAGAGCTTGTGCATAGTGACGTGTTTGGACCTGTGAAGGTTCCATCATTGGGTAAGTCTGTGTACTATGTATGTTTTATAGATGAATTCTCAAGGAATACATGGATATATTTCCTTAAGAAGAAATTTGAAGTCTTTGACAGGTTTGAAGAATTCAAGGCTCTGGTGGAAAACTAGATAGAGAAGAAGAAAAAGGTGCTGAGGACAGATAACGGTGGAGAGTTTTGCAGTAATGAATTTGAAGAATTCTATAAGAAGTGTGGTATAGCATGGTAGAATACTACTCCATATACACCTCAGCAAAATGGAGTTGTAGAAAGAATGAACAAGACATTGATGGAAAGGGCAAGAAGCATGCTCAGTGGTGCCAGGTTAGGACAGGAATTCTGGGTAGAGGCGGTGGAGACAGCATGTTACTTGGTCAACAGATCACCTTCATCAGTGTTGGTGGATAAAACTCCACAAGAGGTATGGACTGGTAAGAAACCCTCTCTTTCACATCTGAGGGTGTTTGGATGTGATGCATATGTACATGTTCCAAAGGAGAAATGAACCAAGTTGGATAGTAAATCTGAAAAGTGCATCTTTATTAGGTATCAGGATGGTTTAAAGGGTTATAAGCTTTGGAACCTAGTAACAAGGAAGGTTGTGTACAACCGAGATGTGGTGTTTAGAGAGGTGAAATATGTTATTAAACATGAAGTCCAACCAAAGGAACCTGAGAAGATAGAGTTTGAGCTAAAGGAGGAAGAATCAGACTCTACAGGAGAGGAGGAATCAGAAGATGAAGAGCCACAAACACCAGGTGTGAGAAGATCAGTTCAAGAAAGTAGGCATCCAAAAAGGTATAGTCCATATGCTTTCTGTTCAAAATTGCTTTATCTATTACTGATGATGATCCCAGAACTGTGAAGGAAGCAGTAGATTCAGAGAATGGAAAATTCTAGAAAGAGGCCATGGTTGATTAAAAGGCATATTTGCACAAAAATGAGGCTTGGGATCTAGTGGAGTTGTTGGCTAGAAGGAAAACCATAGGCAGAAAATGGGTGTTCAAGAAGAAGACAATGCATAAGGAAAGGTGGAGAAATACAAAGCTCAGTTGGTAGTAAAAGGTTATTCCTAGGTGCCGGGAATTGATTTTGGTGATATTTTTTCTCCTTTTACCAAGGTAACTTCTATTAGATTACTTTTATCTATTGCTGATGCTTTTGATTTTAAGGTAGAACAGATGGATGTGAAGACAACATTTCTTCATGGGGATCTAGAAGAGAAAATCTACATGAAGCAACCTAAAAGCTTTGCAGTGAAGGGTAAGAAAGAATTGGTATGCAAGTTAAAGAAGTCTCTGTATGGGTTAAAATAGTCACCAAGGATGTGGTATCAGAAATTTGATACATTTATACAAGGAGTTGGCTTCACCAGAAGAAAGGCAGATCACTGTGTGTATTTTAAAGTAATTGGTGACCGTGTTATTTATTTGGTCTTGTATGTGGATGATATGTTGCTGGTTGGAAATGACAAAGAAATTATCTAGGATTTGAAGACCCAATTGTCCTCCAAATTCAGCATAAAAGATCTTGGTGCTACAAACTATATTTTGGGCATGGAAATTAAAAAAGATAGGGAAAAGAGGAAGATCTGGTTAAACCAAAGGAAGTATGTCGAGACAATATTGCAGGGATTTAATATGCAGGATAGTAAACCGGTGAAGGTTCCTATTCCTATAGGTGTAAAGTTATCTACTGAAAAATGTCCCAAGACACAAGAAGAGGAAGAGGACATGTCCCGTGTTCCATATGCAAGTGCAGTCGGTAGCCTGATGTATGCAATGGTCTGTACTAGACTAGACATTGCACATGCAGTGGGAGTATTGAGCAAGTTTATGTCAAAACCAGGAAAGGAGCATTGGATAGCAGTGAAGCGGGTTTTCAAGTATTTGCATGGCACTAATGATTATGGTTTGTGCTACCAAGGAAGACCAGGATTGGACAGAGTGTTGGATATTCGTGGCTTTGTTGATGCAGATTGGGCTGGAGATCTGGATCAGAGAAGATCTACAAGTGGGTTTGTGTTTAACCTATTTGGAGGTGTAGTCAGTTGGATGAGTAAAAAACAATCTGTAGTGGCACTATTAGCTACAGAGGGAGAATACATGGCAGCCACTCATGCAAGCAAGGAAGCAGTTTGGTTGCAGAGATTGTGTTCAAGTATGGGGTTAGTCTAGGGAGCTATAAGGATAGACTGTGACAACCAAAGTGCAATTTTCTTGGCAAATAACCCTACATATCATTCAAATACAAAGCACATTGATGTTCAGTATCACTTTGTGAGGGATATGATAGAAGAAAAAAAGGTGTTGTTGGTAAAGGTGGACACTTTGAAGAATACTGCAGATGCATTGACAAAATATGTGAGCTCTGAGAAGTTCTCTTGGTGTAGAGAAACAATGGGCGTTGCAGGGCTGGATAAATGAATAAGCTCTCTTGTGGCCCCCTGTGGAAAGAAAACAACAAGTGGGAGAATGTTGGGTTGTGTTATATTCTTTCCACGACTTAACCTGGGGGTTAGAGCGGGGCGGAGCCCCCCGTTCGTTGCACCGATTGTGTAGCGAGGGGGTCATAGGGGGTTTGAGGGGTGCTAGTAACCCCACTCTATGGGGTCCTGGGCAGCGCCCTAGAAAATTTTGGTTTTGGAACCTATGTTAGGTTGGGCAGAGCCACCTATGGTTTGGTGCATGATTTTCGCACATGTTTTTGGATGCGATGGTTTTCGGTCCATGGTTTTGGACGCGATGGTTTTCGGTTCATGGTATTGGATGATTCGGCATGTATAAATATGTATTATAACATTGAAAGGAACATAATGAAAAATCAAGCTAGTAGTCTCGGTTTTGGGATCCAAGGGAAAATCTCTATGTATATGTGTTTTATGTGTTATGCTCTCGCATTGTTTATTTTCTATGTTTTAGAATTCATATGCCTGTACGGGGTTAAAACCTACACCTTTTTTGTTCAAGTTTTCATTCATTATCGAATTGGTAACTTGCAAAGTTTCCTTATGCTCTTCCTTCGATCTTTGAGTCTTTGGTGGCATATAGAGTGATTTCAAAAGCTTGTTTTCATTGTTTCTTGAAAAAGAAAAGTCCTTAAAAAACATTGTTTTTGTCTTCTTTTTCCAAGTTTCATTTTGGTTTCTTTTGATTTCTTGAAAGTGATTTGTGATCTTTTTTTATTAGTCCTTCTTGTTTGGAGAAGATATTGTATTCAAAATTTGTATTCTTTTCAAACACTTAATTTGGCTTATTAAATTTATAAACAATTGCTTTCATTTATTTTTAGAGTAATCTAGGATCTTGCATTATCATGTACACCTTGCATTAAGGTAGTTTTGCATTATTGAAAAATCAATAATCTTTTTAGTTTTTTGTGAGTGAGAAGTGTGCTATAAGAAAAGAAAAGAAAAAAGTTTTTTCTTTATAGAAGTTTCTTAGAACCCAAGTGGAAATTTCTTTTCATCGAAGAACAAACGATTTCATTTCATATAAGTTAATTTTTCATTAATTTCTTTTGCGTCATACAAACATAATTAGTTTCATTTCCATATTGTCCCTTTGACTTAAAAGAATGGCCACTTAAAATCAAGCGCTTAATAAAATAAACTAGAACGTTTTGTATTGTTATCAGAATACACCAACAAGTTTTAGGTTTATTTAGGGCCTTGGATTAGGCGAGAGGAGAGTAAACTCTCCAAGGCAACTCTAAATTGTAAAACACAGAAGTTTGATTAAAGAGTGAAATCCAATAGTGTTAGGGAGACCAGGAAATCTCTGTGACTGGGAGTTAAGCACGAGGGTTCGTGAAGATAAGGATGAGAGATACCCCCTCTATTACTTGTCGGATCCTACCTCACGACTGTTCCACCTAGCTTATGATACGATTTGGTGTCTTTATTGCCTATCCTAGGGATCCACACAGGTGGTTGCGAAGGGGAATCCCATGGCACCTAAGGTTGACGTTGCATCACGTTCAACAGTACTTCTGGAGGGCACCCTTGCGAAGCTTGGGGGCTTGCACTGACAAAGGTTATTGCCTAAAGGTCAGCATAACTACCTTTGATACCTTCGCTAGTAGGCCTAGGGTGTAATTAGCCCAGTCTATTTTCAGAAGGCCCTTATTATTAGCTTTCTTGTATTTTGGTGTCCAGTCCTAATCACCCGGAGCGGAAATACTTGGAAGTTGCTTGATTGCTGATCTATTTAGGGACATTTTTAGTGTGTGTTCTATGCTCCTAGTCAACCTAGCTTTTAGTTTTCTTGAGTATTTAAGTAGATCTTATAAAAATAATTCAAATTGGCTGACCGACCATCTCGATGGTCCTGGAGACTTCATGGGATTTCATCTATAAGTACAGAGCCTTCTCCTAGAAGGCATAGGAGCGATTCTGCCAGTGGTTTTCAACTAGTGGTAGGGCTGCATCAGAGATTGATCCTCCGCTTGGGGGCATTACTTCACAAGATAGACCTAGTCTTCGCACAGAATTAGAGAGGAACACACTAGTTCTTTCTCGAGTACTCTTCTAGTCAGAAGATAGTATTGAAGTAGAAGAGCTTTTAGAGTCGGTTGCGGCTCCAAATTCTCCTCATCCTCTTGATCATCTAGACGTATTGTTATATGTTGGAACTCTGACTCACAGGCCTTCAAGCCCAGGTCCACACACATCAATCCCTTCGATGACCACTGCTGGAAGTATGGCATCCACCATGAGTGTTGCGAGCATGCAGACTCCCATATCTGTGCAAGGGGGAGGAACTATGTCCATCCCTTCTAACACTCCCAAAATTTCCTTATTTGGGTCTACTTCCATTCTGTCGACGAGTGGAAGTTCTCAAGCTAATGCATGCAGTTTTTTATTTTTCCCTTTTGGAATGCCCTCTCAAGGTATTCCTTCAGTTTTGTTGAATGTACCATCAACTGCCTCCACATCCATGATGAGTGGATTGACTTATTTTCAGGGTTTCCCATTTGGGAGTGGTCATATACTACATTCCAATCTGACAGTAGGGTCTATGCCTTTTCCTTTCACAACTCAAGGTGGTAACCCCTTTTATAGTTGGACTAACTCTGCGGTTAGTGGTATAGGAGTTGGGAATTAGTTTTTCGGCCAACAAGGTAATGTGCCGTATTCCTCGTTACTTCATTTCAAAGTTTTTCACCCTTTGCTAATGCTTGGAACCCTTATCAGGGGCTGTCAGCTCCTTTCAATACTTTGTTAGGGGGTAACTTCACCGGTTACAGAGGATTTGTGGCAGGAGTTGGTCAAACTCCAAGTTTTGATGGACCCCATGGATCACCCTTTGGTTCAGTAGGTTCGACTAGTTACTTCGGGAAACCTGGTGCCTTTCCAAATCCAAGTCATTATTTTCAGACCTATGGGAACCCCGCCCAGTCCAGATGGAATTCCCAAGGTCCTCCACAACTTCCTTTTTTGGCCACGCTTAATCTGCCAGACTTGAATAAATTGGCGAATGACCCAATTAGGTACAATCCAGCTTGGCCTCCAGTCCCAACCAAACTTCCATCAGATATTCCAAAATTTGAAGGGAAGAATGGTGAAGACCCGGGCGACCATGTAACCATGTTCCATTTATGGTGCTCATCCAACTCCTTGATTGATGATTCAATTAGCTTGAGGTTATTTCAGTGCACCTTAACTAGGAATGCGGCCAAATGGTATATAGAGTTGCCAGGTGGCACCTTTACTTCTTTCGCCGATTTGGCTAATATTTTCTTAAACCATTCTTAGTTGCCTATCCATTATGAAACCAAAACGAAGATTCTGGCCAATTTTCATCAAGGCATGGCAACTCACATTTTTGGCCATATTCAAGAATGGAGATAGAGAAAGAGGCTTATGAAATCCGAAATTCTCGCAGAATTCTGTCTCGAGTGGTTTCTAAAATCATTACTGTTTCTGGGAAAACTAGTGTCTTGTTGAATGACCAGCCCTCTAGGTTTGGCAGCTACCCTAGGAACAATAGTTTAAAGCAATTCAACAATTTCTTCTATGTGTAACAGATAAGAGAAAGATAATGGAACCAACCTGGAACTTCCGCTTAATCCCTTGCTTGATCTCTCTCCCCCTTGACAAAGCTTGCAACTCCTCCCCGTACTTAACCCGCTTGGAGAGTACCTATAGGAACACAGTAACAAAGAACCGTCAAAGCATCTTGATCTATTACAACATAAACATTACAGAATTAGATATATAATGAAGAAATGATAGCATTCACAAATGATAACATTCACAATTACACGATCATATGGAAGAAAACTTGAAGAACTTTATTAAATAGAAGGGAGAATTACAACCCAATTGTTTGATCCAACATCATCCTCCCAGCATCAATCTCTCTTCACCTCATGAAATAGAAAGATCACACCAACAATACAATGCTCTTTCCTCAAATACAAACTATCAGCACTTCCTTGCAATTCACAATATTCCAACCTCTAGATCTCTTAAATGAGGGATCCATTTATAGATGTGTGCAAGGGTGTGAGTCATCTCTGGGGTTTTGATTAGTGTCATTCCACTTGTTACAATTGTTTCCACTTGGAGATTTCTTGGATCTCTTAGTCATCCCTGGGCGAATTCAAAGAGGCAAGTGGCATAGGAGAAGTTTCTAGAAGATTCCATGAGCAACCACCTAGCAAACTGTCTCAGACATTTGTCCATCCTCGCCCATCGCACCCTATAGAAGGCCCAAACAGTATGCATCGCACCTGGGCAATGTAACACTCAGTATGCATCGCACCTTGCCAGTGGAGCAGTCAGTATGGTTCAGTTTAGGCCAATTCTAGATGGTTTCTCAAGTGGAACTTTTGGGGAATGATGTAATCAGATGACTATGTTCTTTTAGGGTATGAAACAAATCTTTTAGGGGTTTAATAGCCCTATTTTATTGACATATAAGCTTGGGGTTGATTTCCCCAAATATGTCTATAACAGTTGCCCCCTAAAGCATGAAGTCGTAAATATTGATGTCGGGTGAAATTATTTATCATGAGGATCCGAGGTTTCGAACTAGAAGGTGACCTGCATAAGTTACAATACAAAACATCATCATAATATAATTTTCATGATCGAGCTAAGGTAGGCATTCCCATGCTCAGCTTTATAAATTCATTTCATGTACATAGATCAGATAGTCCTATGCAGATGCAGACTGGTGATTCTTTAGATGTAGAGCCATCATCCTTGGTTCGGATGACCATCTGTATAGTGTCTTTGTACATTTGATGTTTTTATATCCCTGAACATATCGCAGCCCGGATGGATGAAACTAGATCCGGGGTCTTCAAACTCATTCAATATTCGCCCGATGTACAATTCAATCCATGTGAAGAGATGTTTTGAAGTCGAACATGGAAATATATCACCTGATTACCAGCCAATAATGTGAGCTGTTAATAGGCGCAAGAGGAATCACCGATAATGATAATGACCCTCAAGATGCTATAGTACAATTCACGTGGTGTGAATATATGATCCGATGTCAAACACGACGCAAAATATTTCGGTCGAAGGCCATTAATGTCAACCTGTCGCCGGAAGTGAGAAACCTGCGATTGAGGCATGCAAGCTTCAAAGCACTGAAAGGGGTGTTTCTAAGTCAACTTCTTGGATAATGAGCTGATGTCGACAAGAAGTGACTCGTTGTAGGAGGGCCTTAATGTATCCCACATCTATGACATGAAATGAAGCAAATGATTTCTGGAGGTGAAAACGAACTGATGACACAAGGTTTAGGAATGGTGGTCATGAAAAAATGAAGGTTGGAGGTATTGCAGTGGATGAGGCATTAATTGGATTGTGGTTTCTCAACTGAATGACTTCTCTTGAACATGTCGGTGACGCTGAGATGGATTGGTAGTGTTAAACCCAAAAGATGGATGGTGTGAAAGACCAATGGTGAGATGACTAGTGAACAGAATAACCCAACCCGACTCAATAATGGTGATGGAGTGAAAGTTTCATGTTCAAGAGCAACCTGCTACCATAAGTTCTTCAAGTTTTTTCCCTTTTTCCCCAGTCATTGCTGACCAATACCTCTTTATTTTTGTCAAGCTTAAAGAGGATAACTTATGCTTGTTCTATAATTTTCCCTTCGCACAAACCTGTCACTATGTTTTAACGAGTCTAGTGACAGTGAAACTCGGTCTTGTCTAGAATGGACAAGTTTGTCGTTATTGTTTTAACGAGTTTAACGACAAGGATAACTCGGTCATTTTCATGTTTAGAGAGTTTGAAAAAGGGTGAAAAGAAAACTCCAGAAGTTATTTTTCATAAAATAATCCCTTAGGTCTGAAAAAGGATAAAATAATACAAAAGGGATGACTTTTCTGATCACTTTAATGATCTGAAAAAGACAAGTGCTCAAACTTTTTCATAAGATAATCCCTTGGATCCGAAAAAGGATAAAATAATATGGGAGGGATGACATTTCCAAGCACTTTAACGAGCTGGAAGGGTCAATTGCTCGAAAATCTTTTCATATTTAACGAGTCTGAAAAGGGTTTAAAGGAGACTTGATTTTGAGGAATGAGTGGTGTCTAGGGTAGCGACTAGTTCCGGTGAATTTGGAACTTCTCAAAACATGGTGATTTCTGTGAAGAGGTTGGCTAACAAGAACACTCATCGCAACTGTTCCTCAAAAAGGGTAAACAACCAAGTGGAAGCATATGATCGGCCAAAAGAATGGAGGTGATGAGAGGTACACAACCAAGGCTCAAAAGGCTGATAGAATGGCAATCACAAAGGTTAATTACTGAAGGTGGGTTCATTTTTTAACAAGCTTGAACCATGTGGGAACTATTCTTGGAGTCAATTTCATTTCTACACAAGCTTGAAATGACAAAACTATTCTTGAATCAGTGGTCAAAGATGTTCACTTCATTGTTTAGCACATCAGATTCTTTCGTCAGTCGTTCAACCTGCTCAACACTCCATCAAATTTATTAGAAATACATATATATGGATGAAACATAAACTAACACTAACTTTTTACTTGAAGTACGTGAATAATATATATAAAAAGTAGTTTTAGCTTTCACTTTCATCATTTCATTTCAAATTTGGGATTTTGGAGCTCTGGAGTGGTTTTCCCCCTCAAATTTCACCAGTTGATTTCGGGAGAACCTGTGGACCTGTTATCACCCCAAGAAACTCTCCTAGGTTGTAGATTGGAGATGCTTGAGAACATTACAAATTCAAAAAAATGTTGGAAATGGATGAATGGAAGGAATGATGCATATTCAAGCCAGATAACCACTTCTACTATGCTTGACTCCAGACATGGGTGAACACCCCCAGACTACAAGGCTTTAGACCACCAATTACTCACAGTTTGAAGGAATAAGTGATCATGGAGAATACTAACCACACTAGCAAATGCACAGGACCCTGTGATGGCTGGCTGTAACCAGTAAAGAGGTTTGAAAGTCTATTTCCTAATGCACAGATAGGATGACAGCTCTCTGGCACTAAGTAAAAGAAACCTGCATAACACATTCAATGATACATACTAGATTCTAACACAGAGGTGGGATGACAGCCCCTCAAATGCTAAATATCAAAAGCACATGAAAAATGCATAACAGGCACAACCTAGAATAGAGAAGAAGTGGGAAGTGAGCAATTAACAGCAAAAAAATCTTGTATTAGCTGAAAATGAAGGCTAGACATTGCAAGTATCACAGTAGTTACAGTCTCCAGAAGTTAAACCTTACATCAAAACTAGAACCATCTACCCATCTCACATTGTCATTTTGGGTATATATAGAGTTTGATTACAAAAATGATCTGCTATTCTATGCGTGGAGGGATCATAATGGACCACCAACCACATTAACTATCTAAAGATGGGCCTCTGCTACGATATGTTGTTTCAATGAATGAACTTGTTATTCTTCTGATATTCTGTTGTCCTTCTCCAACAGGTGGAATGTTGTATGAATGGAACTCCATAACCATTGAATGCATTTATCTGCTCGGCTCTGTACCTCTTCCTTCTCAGCCATACTATCTCTTGAATGAGGTAGTTGAACCTTTAATACAAACAGTATCGAGGCTGGTTACTCTTGTCCTTCGAATGCACAGATAAATTAAGGAGCTTGGACTTTCTTGGCGGGCACATGAATTGAATGGAAGAACAAGGCTGACTGTTAGATTGCACAGATCGACGACGAAGATTAGTTCACAGGGGATATCAGGAGATACGGGAGCAGGATGATCACAGGCCGTTGGATCCCATATGGTCAGATCCAACGGTGATCGGGTTGAGTACATGCACAGGGTTCAACATGCGGGTAGGGTGGTTTCAACGGCGGGCGGTATTGGTTGCATCGCTTTAGGTGGATGAGCGGTAAACACACACAGCCAAGCGATCACGTTAGGAGGGTGACATGTGGCGGATGGGACATGGAGAAACCGCTTTCCCCGCGGGTTAACGCGTGGGCGGTTCGTGGGACCGGGAGGCGCGAATGTCGTTGGATCAAATGAACGGATGGTAGAGATTGGTTTGCGGGGAAAGCTATGCAATATGGCAAACACACTATCGGAGGCGGACTTGCGGACTTGAAACTTTATACACAGGAGCAGTGAGTCGTATCGGGTCCGGCACCAAATATCGCATTGCTATAATGGAAAAGGCCTTGCCACATTGAAAGCGCTGATTGCGATGGTGCTATGGACCCGATGGAGTCATTTAACAGTAGTTTATAATCACATCGCGTCCGATATGGGCAGTCGGTAATCGGCGATCGGCGATGCTATGGACATGACTTAAGCGAGACCTGCTGAAAACTACGATTGAAACTTGCAACTAGGTCGCAGACCTGATAGAGGAATTAACCATATTTAAGAGTGAAGAAGGGGCATCGCAATATCGCATCGACAGGATTCAAGGGGTTTGGGCCCTTACGCACACACAGATATGCGATTTGCTAATTGCGATGAAGAAAGAAAGCACAAAGTTATATGGTTGGGTCTTATGGGAGGCTTGACTTGCGCTTAAGGACTGGGGCCAAAAAGGGGCTTTGATGGATTTCAGAGGGCTTTAAACGGGGAATGGAGAGGTTTTAGGACGAAAAACAGAGATAGCGGGGCTATGGAGTATAAAGGACATGAAGGGGAAGGGAGGAAAAGACTGTTGCGATCTGCCTTTCTGAGCATAAACACATGGCCAAGCTGGTATTTGGTCCTCCAAATGCTGAAGTATGTAGCAGAGCTAACACTGGCTCCTTCTGGGGATGAGATGCTCCCTATGACGTCTCAAGAACTGCAGACCAATGCCTTCATACAAAACAAGCTTAAAAACATTGCCTAGTATTCCATTGGGCATGGAGTCTAATTAAGTCTACGTTAAAACCTGTAAAAGAACATGCTTACAATCATTAAGGCTCGAAAACCTTAAACAACATAAATCTTAAAAAACTGGCCATCTACTGGACCATCAAAACTACTTCCCCTCTTCTCTGCCGACCTACCAGCTGGTTCATCATAGATCTGCAAAATCGGATTGATTGGATCCTCTACCTCAAAGAGTTTAGGGCATTTGACCTTATTAGGTAGAGATGGTTTGTATTTCACCCCCTCTCTATATGATTTCATCCTTGGATGTTCTTCATGGGAGCCTTTGTTCACCTGTTGAATAACGATGGGTGATGTTTACATGACTGTGTCATCTGTGGCCTGCACAATAACTATAAATGGTGTAACAATGTATTCTTGTGTGGAGGGCACAAAGAAATCATCTGCTCCTGCATTTTCTTTAGAACAGTCCACATCTAAGGAGGAGTCCCGAAACTATGTATCCTCTTCCTTTGCCATCTAACAATCTTCCCTTTCAAGCTGTGTGGAGGCCACCTGGGCAGCATCGGAGTATCAAGGCTGAAGTGATCAGTATCAGCCTTGGGAATTGAGTTATGACCTGCCTCAGTACCTAGTGGGCAACTGTGAAGGATTGTCACAGACAGAGAAGCATAGGATGATGGGGAGATTTCTTCTCCCTTCTTGTTCACTGGGCCGGGGATAACAGCAGGCTTGGTAGTTTGCAGATCTGCATAGTCATTAAAAGATGTGTTGGCTTTAGGCTCAGATTCTTCGAGGATAGTAGGACCTGGTGCTGGTTGCCTCTGTTGATAAGCTTTTCCTTCTGTAGGTACAACAAACTCATAAGTAGTGCCTTTGGATAATGCTTCCTCATAGGCAGTTCTAGTTAAGAAAGGGACACTGCCCTTATCTTCCAAACCATGGACCTCCTCCTCTTCTTCAGACTGCTCTTCCTCCATGACTATACTCTGGAGAGGGGTCTTCACCCTTCGGTCTTCATTAGCATCTTTTCCTCTTTGCAAAACCCACAACTGCTCCTGTGCTCCTCTATGTAGATTTGGATTTGTAAGAGTAAAGGAACAAGAAGCTCCTACTTCCTCAGAATACTGCTCAGCTTCTAGTCTGGAAGCTTCAGAGGCTAATGCCCCTATCATCCTGGCTAATTCATCGATCTTAAGATCTGAGGATGATGAGGACTCATGCCCCTGTCTTCTCCTTTCAGCATCACCTTTGAGCCTCTCTGCAGTTATGATGTTTGAATCTACTTCAAAGGCTGCATTTTTCATATCAGCCAAAGAAGCACATCTTCTTTCTCTTAACAACAGGCAGAACTGAGAATCAAAGGCATTGGCATAAGTAATCATAGCAGAAGTAGGGGTGGTCTTTATTTCATATGGTATTCTGATGTACATATGGTTGAAACTCTTGTTAAAATCAGACAGCAGCTCACCATCTTCTCTCTACAAGTTCCCAAATTCAGTATGAAAATAGAACAAATCTTTATTATGTCCCCAGTGGTTTAAAAACACATCATCTAAGGCTTCAATATCTTCTATAGACCTAGGGGGTAATTCTCTGAACCATTTTCTAGCTTCCCCATCTAGGCTTTGGACAAAAACCTTCATCCACACATCGTCTTCACTGATATCTAGGTTATCAGCATAGCTATAAAATGACTCGAGGTGCTCTTCAGCTGTTACTCCTTCTGTACCAGTAAACTTAGGCATGTATTCCTGATAATCTCCTATAGGCATGGCATTTAAAGGAACAGGCAAGACCAAGGGTCCATACCTAGCAGCAACGATTCTTTCTATCCTTGTAAGAGCTTGCTGACTTGCCATGACTGGGGTATATGAAAGGATACTGGTAGACTGAGTGGTATGGATCAATGAAAAGGATAGCAGAGACAGAGGACTATCATGGATAGCATGGGATGCTTTCTTTGGACTGAGATTCGAAAGGGAAATGAATAAACAAGGAGCTTTATGAATCTCTGAAGGTGACTTCTTCACTAGCAGAGATACATAGGACTTTTAAGGCTTACCTGATCCTGATGCTCCTTTCTGCAATGCTTTCTTTTGCTTAATGATCTTCTCAGGGTCAGGCACTGAGTCAGCTGGTGATTTCTGAGGATTTCTTCGAGTATGTCTCACAAACTGAGCCTAAACTGCAATGTGGAGTCGCCACTAGGTAGGTCATCCAGTAGAGTCACCAAATAGATGATTACAACCAGAAATGTGCCCAGAATTTGTCTATCATCAAAATATGGAACTATGTCGTCTCCCAGGGAAGCTGAGCTTCAATCTCCTCTCCTCGACAACGATGCTAATTAATGTTATCGCCCCAAGAAACTCTCCTAGGTTGTATATCAGAGATGCTCGGGAACATTACAAACTCAAAAAAATGTTGGAAATAGATGAATGGAAGGAATGATGCATATTCAAGCCAGATAACCACTTCTACTATGCTTGAATATAGACATGGGTGAACACCCCTAGACTACAAGGCCTTAGACCACCAATTACTCACAGTTTGAAGGAATAAGTGATCATGGAGAATACTGACCACACCAGTGGATGCACAGGACCCTGTGATGGCCGGCTGCAACCAGTAAAGAGGTCTGCAAATCTATTTCCTAATGCATAGACAGGATGACAACTCTCTGGCACTAAGTAAAAGAAACCTGCATAACACATTCAATGATACATACTAGATTCTAACACAAAGGTGGGATGACAACCCCTCAAATGCTAAATATCAAAAGCGCATGAAAAATGCATAACAAGCACAGCCTAGAACAAAGAAGTGGAAAGTGAGAATTTAACAAAAAAAGAAGCTTGTATTAGCTAAAAATGAAGACCAGACGTTGCAAGTATCACAGTAGTTACAGTCTCTAGAAGTTGAACCTTACATCAAAACCAGAACCATCCACCCATCTCACATTGTCATTTTGGGTATATATAGAGTTTGATTACAAAAATGATCTACTATTCTATGCGTGGAGGGATCATAATGGACCACCAACCACATTAACTATCTAAAGATGGGCCTTTGCTACGATCTGTTGTTTCAATGAATGAACTTGATCTTCTTCTGATATTCTATTGTCCTTCTCTAGCAGGTGGAATGTTGTATGAATGGAACTCCATAACCATTGAATGCATTTACCTGCTCGGCTCTGTACCTCTTCCTTCTCGGCCATACTGTCTCTTGAATGATGTAGTTGAACCTTTAATACAAACAGTACCGGGGCTGGTTACGCTCGTCCTTCGGATGCACAGAGAAATTAAGGAGCTTGGACTTTCTTGGCGGGTAGACGAATTGAATGGAAGAACGAGGCTGACCGTCGGATTGCACAGATCGATGGCGGAGATCAGTTCACAGGGGATGTCAGGAGATACGGGAGCAGGACGATCACAGGCTGTTGGATCCCATATGGTCAGATTCAACGGTGATCGGGCTGAGTACATGCACGGGGTTCAACGTGCGGGTAGGGTGGTTTCAGCGGTGGGTGGTATTGATCGCACTGCTTTAGGTGGATGAGTGGTAAACGTACACAGCCAAGCGATCACGTTAGGAGGGCGACGCGTGGTGGATGGGACGCGGAGAAACTGCTTTCCCCACGGGTTAACACGTGGGTGGTTCACGAGACCAGGAGGCGCGAATGTCGTTGGATCAAATGAATGGACGGCAGAGATTGGTTTGCGGGGAAAGCTATGCAATATGGCAAACACACTATCGGAGGCGGACTTGCAGACTTGAAACTTTATACACAGGAGCAATGAGTCGTATCGGGTTTGGCATCAAATATCGCATCACTATAACGGAAAATACCTTGCCACATTGAAAGCTCTGAATGCGATGGTGCTACGGACCTGACAGAGTCATTTAATAGCAATTTATAATCACATCGCATCCAATATGGGCAGTGGGTAATCGGCGATCGACGATGCTATGGACATGACTTAAGCAAGACCTGCTGAAAACTCTGATTGCAACTTGCGACTAGGCCACAGACCCGATAGAGGAATTAACCATATTTAAGACTGAAGAAGGGGCATCGCAATATCGCATCGGCGGGAGTCAAGGGGTTTGGGCCCTTACGCACACACAGATATGCGATTTGCCGATTGCGATGAAGAAAGAAAGCGCAAAGTTATATGGTTGGGTCTTATGGGAGGCTTGACTTGTGCTTAAGGACTAGGGCCAAAAAGGGGCTTTGATGGATTTCGGAGGGCTTTAAACGGGGAATGAAGAGGTTTTAGGATGAAAAACAGAGATAGCAGGGCTATGGAGTATAAGGGACATGAAGGGTAAGGGGAGGAAAAGACAGCTACAATTTGCCTTTCTGAGCATAAACACACGGCTGAGCTGGTGTTTGGTCCTCCAGATGCTGAAGTATGTAGGAGAGCTAACAGGACCATTTTCCGTTTCGTTAGGACCAGGTAGGAGCTATCCCTGAGCTCTTCATTTTCATTCCATCTTTTGTTGATTCTGAGCTAGTTTTTCCATTTTTATGGGCCCTTGGGGTTTGAAGAATTCGTTCCCCAACCATTGCACCTAACCTATATGGAAAGGTGCGATGCATATTGAGCTGTACACTGGCCAGTCAGTATGCATCTCACCTTGCTCAAAGGCAGGGTACAATGGCCACAGAAAGGCATCTTTACACAGTGTTTTTCATCAAAGTTTTGCCTGTTTTTGCTCAAATTTGGATCCGAACTCATCTTTTGTCTTCATTTAAGATATTTGTTGGATCAAGATGGTTGTCACATGGTGTGAACGAGAACATGAAGAAGAGGACATGATTGCTTTACATGACCAGGGCACAATTGATGCATTAAGAAACTGTGGTTTTCTAAAGTTCTTCCCCATATCTAGCATGAGGCAACAGATTAGTTTGTTGCAGTATTTTCTCGATGCTTGGGATCTGATTGACCAGGTATTCTAGATCAGAGGTAAATCTATTTCATTGACAGTCGAGGACATTTACTTTCTAACGGGATTGTCGAGGTGAGGTGCCCCTCTTTCATGATCAGGATTCGCTCATGGGGGTGAATCCGTGAAAAATTACATTTGTCAATTCTGCAGGGATGGATCTTAGTCCAATAGGGATGGTAAGATAAATATCTGGGATTTCTCTGATCGGCCCTTGAGGACCATTTTATTTACCTTTTCTATATTGGTTGGCAGCACGGCCTTACATTTGGCGAATAGATCTTACATGCAGTATGCCCTGGAATGCCTAGAACCGAAGGTGTTCAATTGGTGTGAGGCGATACTTCCTGTCATAAAAGAACAACTCTCCAAAGTAAAGAATGGAAGAACCAAGAATTTTGGCTATGGATCCATATTGAATACTTTTTCTTTGGAGAGGATTCCACTGATACAGCCTCAAAACATTTCACTGGGGTTACCAGCACCGAGGGAACCACAGATGCAGAGATGGGTTGATATTATGGCCAGACATGCCAGTCAGTCATAGATTTCCTTCTCTGATGCCTTTTTCGAGTGGTTCAACTGCCAGGAGATGGTATTTGCAGAGTATCCATATGTCGGGATGGATTTCCGAGGCGACCCGGATTTAGCATTACCAGCTGGCGAGCAGTGGAGTGTTATAGGTAAAATGATTTGACCACATCTTTGTTTTTCAGTTTTATAATGTTTTTGTGTTTTTGATGTTACCAAGACTAATCAAACTTATATGTGTGTGCAGATATTGGACTAGTGTGACCAGTGGCATGCCCACAGGTGGCAAATGACGCTCCAGCAGGAGTGGCTATAGGGAGGGTCGTCCTTCGGGATCTGGACATATCGGAGACCCTGGCAGTGCTATAGGATCAAATCGAGGGCCTCACTCTTAGCATTCAGGATGTCAGGACCGATGAGTTACCTTTGAGGTTACAGTGCCATACTACTAGCGTACCGAGTCGCTGGACTAGGCTCCTACGCATGATAGCACAGGCGGTGACATGTTATCACCAGCATCACTAGGATGTTTTTCTGCATTCCTTTTGAGTTTCTTGGTTAGATGACCGATTTTTCCTTGGACACAAAACATTTTGTAAAAACTATAAACAACTATCTATGTTTTTTTTTTAAGTTTTATTTTGGTTAAGCTATGCAATCTTGATGCAAATGTTGATCTGAAATGCTTTCTTTACAAATGTTGCAAATGTCTATTTAACACATAGTTTGCTAATGTATCAGTCAATGTGTTTAAGCTTCTCGAAATGTGTTGATATTGAATGGAATCAAAATTTCTTTCCAAAATCCTGAATCTTAGGAACATGTGATAAATAGCTAGGTTTCGAACGGAATAAACACCAGTAAGCCATAGAATGACGAATTGTGAATCTAGCCTGAGAACGAGTTGGCGTATGCCATGTGAAATGGCGTCAGAGAGAAGTTCAATCAACACGCTATACTCAGTGATGTTGTTCGTCGATCAACCAATACATATCCCCCTAAAACTCACTAACTCACTGCTTGGAGCGAAAATGGCCCAGGCTACAGAAGATAGGTTCCGCGTACTACGATCAGCTCCATCGGCATACCCAACAAATGGTTCCAAAAAGTCTGACATCTGCAACAAATGAGAAGTGGATTACCTAACAAAAATGACAACTCTAAAAGAAAACACACTAAAATATAATAAAAGCATATGTACAATGAGTTTACTACACTTAATCAAGCATAGTAATGTTTAAGATACAACCCATTTCAGGGTTGCGACAGCGGAATCCCATCATAATCGACCAGCTGGTAGGCTTCGTTTGTCAATACTCATTTAACAATGTAGGGGTCCATCCATAATGGTTTCAATTTACCTGCTCCTAATTTGTCAGAGTCCTGATCATAAAGCAAGACCAGGTCGCCTTCTGAGAAGACACGAGGCTTGAAATTTTTGTCATATTGTGCCTTGATGTGTTTCTTATGTGCTTCGTTAGCCAACGCGGCATCATGACGGGTTTCATTAAGATGGATTAGTTCCAAGAAACGAGCCTCTTCTTTAGAAGTTTCGGGAAGCAGATCAATTGCAGGCTTGAGGGATGAGATTTCGTACTAAATTGGCAAGACTGCTTCCAGACGATACACCAATTGAAAGGGCATAAATCTTTTCGCATTTCTCACCAAAGTCCTATATGCCCACAGAGCTGAGTACAGGATTAAATGCCAATTCTCTTTGTGGATTCCAATCATTCTCTGCAGCATGCGCTTAAGGAATTTTTTGATTACCTCAACTTGTCCATTAGCCTATGGATAATATGGAGTAGAACTATCATGGGACAATCCTAATTTGGCAGTCAATTCAATCATCATGTGATTGCAAAAATGCGACCCATGATCTGTGACTATAGCCTGTGGTACACCAAATCTAGAAACTACATGATTAAAAAAGAAAAGAGCAGTCATTTCGCTGTTGTTATTTAATGTAGGCATCGCCTCGGCCCATTTTGTAAAATAGTCGACAATGACTATAATATACCCATGCCCCCCAGCCGAGGTGGGGTTACATGTCATGAAATCAATGCCCCATTTAGTGAATGGCCCAACAACAACTACTAGATTTAGTGGTGCAGGTGGTAATCTGGTTTTGCGATAAAAAATCTGACAAGCATGGCAACCTCTGACTACAATTATGCAATATTTGAATATGGTTGGCCAGAAGTAACCAGCTCGTAATATTTTTTGTGCAGTTGCATAACCAGATAGATGCCCACCACAAGCACCTGAATGAAAATCATTCAAAAAAAATTTGGCCTCCTCATGCATGATGAACCTTTGTAGAACTGTATCAACACCACGATGGTAAATTGTATCACCAACAGTAAGATAGTACTTGCCTTGGTATCGAGTACGTCGCTATTCAGAGCTAGTGGTGTTAGGCCTAAAATTTTGGGTTTGGAGATAGACCAGTATATCCCTGATCCGAATGGAAAATGGCATCAACTCATGGTATTCATCCACCCATATTATTCATCCACCCATGGAATTTACCCATGGTATTGTAAATGGCATCCGTCCGTGGTATTGTAAAATCCACCCATGGTATTCATTCACCCATGGAATTGACCCGTGGTATTGTAACTGAAAAATACTATAAGTAACAAGTCACATTTTGTAAAAGGACACCTTTTACAAAATGTGACTTGTTACTTATAGTATTTTTCAGTTACAATACCACGGGTCAATTCCATGGATGAATGAATACCATGGGTGGATTTTACAATACTACGGACGGATGCCATTTACAATACCATGGGTAAATTCCATGGGTGGATGAATAATATGGGCGGATGAATACCATGAGTTGATGCCATTTTCCATTTGGATCAATCCCCATACCATGGATCACTTGACGATATCAGAAATAGAGTCTCATCCACGATTGATGCTTTGGATGTTAAATCAGTGGACGACGAGGGAAGGTCACAAAGTAACTTGGCAAAGACGAGAGATTTCTTTGATTTGGATTTGGTGAATTCTAGATCGAACTCCTCCAAAATGGCTATCCATTTGGAATATTTTCCCCCCAGTAATTGATGCGACAGAATGTAGGTCATAGGGTTGCAATATGACACAATGGTAGTTTTGCGATTGTGACTTAAATAATATATAGGATGTTCAATTCCATTGTCTTCTTGCACTAAAACCATGGTGATCGTTGTATCTACAGTGGCAAGATACAAGTTAAAGTCTTTTTGATAGTCAGGAGCATACATTAATGATGCTTTTATCAAGGAATCTTTTAAAGCATCAAAGGAAGCTTGCACAACCTAATCCTAGTGGAAGGGTACTCCTTTTTTCAAAAGACATGTATAACCTTTAGCGAGCTCAGAATAATGTGGAATGAACCTCCTAAGAAAGTTAGCTTTCCCTTGTAGTCTCTGAATTTGAAGAAAATTTGAAGGTGGAGGCATGTCAAGGATTGCCTGAACCTTAAAAGGGTCGAATCGAATTTCGTCCTTAGAAACTATAAAACCAAGAAATCGACCAGAACCAACACAAAACACACATTTGTGTGGATTGAGTCGTATCTTGTAGTGTCAGAAACGTAGAAATATGGCTCTCAAAAGCTGCAGATGATCAGTTCGTTTTCGCGAATGAGACGGCAGATCATCGAGATATGGTTGAATGATTTGCTTGATGTCATGGAAGGCATAATTCATTGCCCTCTAAAAGGTTTCCCTTGTGTTCTTTAAACCAAAAGGTAATTTACAATATGCGAATGTGCCCCACAGACATATAAATGCAGTTTTTGACTGGTCCTGTGGGTGGATATTAATTTGATTGTATCCGGAAAATCCATCCATGAATGAAAGGATCTCACATCTGGCACATTCATCAATAATCTGGTCGATAAAGGGTGTATGATAGTTGTCCTTTGGACACACTTGATTTACATCCCTATAATCGATGCACACTCTAATTGTTCCTTTTTTTCATTACAAGAACAATGTTCAATATCCAATTAGTGAGAGGAATAGGGTAAATGAAGCCAGCACACAAAAGTTTTTCAACTTCTGCTTTAATGGCAGTAGCTTTCTGCAGATGGACAGGTCAAAGCCATTGTCATACTGGTTTGAAATCTGGATATATCTTGATTTCATGTTCAACAATTCTCGAGTCAATGCCTAGCATTTCTTCATATGACCATGCAAAGACATCTCTGAATTCGCGAAAAAGAGCACTGTAAATTTCCAGTTCTGATGGAGAACAAGATTTTCCAATGTGAATATTCTCTACAACATTAGGTTTGGTCGAAATATTAATGGCGATAGTTTCTTCAATGTTGGATAGATTTCACTCGGAATCTACTGTGTTTACAGTATTTAATAAAAAATAAAAAACTAAAGGATGATTGAGGTCACTTGAATAATCTTCATTGTCATCTCAAAGGTGGGAACGATGGTGGTAATCTTCCCATGGCATCTCTCCTATCATCATTGATTGGATGATTCCTTCGTCTGTAGAATGTATATGAGACCAAGGATCGGAAGAGGTACCATATTCTAAAGACCTATCTATCCAAACACTCATCGAGTGTTGATCTGGGTTTGCCGCCCAAGCCCAGAAAATTGATTGCTACAAATATTCGATAGGGCTTGGGGGTAACGCCTCATGATGATCCTCACTATCAAAATTGTCGGAACTTTTCTTAAAATCAGATGATGTAGAAGAGATCATTCGATAGGTTTCCACTGTGACCACTTTCGCGAAACTAGATGGAGGCGGGAGGGCAAAAGTACCCATTAAGGACGGGTCTTTTAGGATACCTACTCCAACATTTTGAAGTGATTGTGAACTTCCATGGATCAATGGAATGCTTCCAGTAGCTTGTGAACTGTTAGGAAAAAAGGCTAGTTGGTCAACAATTGTGATTCCACCTTGGAAGGAAAATGAAATCTTTCTAAAATATGTAGACACAATGGTAGACATAGCATAAATCCAGGGCCTTCCCAGTAAGATATTGTAATCAAGGTTTCCATCAATGACCTCAACTTCAATCTCTACTGTCTTGCCCCCCAGTTCAACTTGAAAGTTACTTAAAATCCCATATGGAGTGTATGTTCTTCCATCGAACCCTTTTAATGCTATTGATGATCGCAACAAGGGTGGTGAACCAAGAGTTTTCCAGCAACTCATTGACATAATACAAGTAGATGCCCCCTCATCAATGATGGTTCGATGAACATTTTTATTGAGGGCTTTTACCTGTATAAGGAAAGCGAGTTGGGCTGGTAACTGAGGTGTATATCCTTTATGATTAAAGGCCACAAGATTGGAATCCACTAGATCAATCCCACCTATTGCTGATAACAAAGCCTGCTTTTGGGAGGGACAATTTTGCAGTACCTCAAGTGTCAACATAGTGGATGGTGATTGAGCCAGATCCTCCACTATATTATAATTTTGAGCAGCTTGAGCACGAGGATTAAATGTCGATTTATGTATGACTCCCTTTGGCGGCTTTATAGTTAATTCAGGAATAATGGGTGGAACAACTTCTGGTGAAGTCGTTGTCGAACCACTAGGTTGATCTGTAGCCTGGTTGTTTGACGATGATGGATTCCCATAATATTTATTCCTTGTCGATATCAAAGCATCATTTTGCTTGTTTGAGATGGATAACATAAGCACTTGGGATGTGGAAGCATGATCGATAGCAACCAGATTAGTTTCTGGGTTTGGAAACAGATCAGTCAACACCGTTGAGGTATTTGAAGCCTTCAAAAATTTTGCAACCTCAGCTCGATGTGGACATTCTTTCATATAATGATTCTCGTTACATATCAAACATGGAAAATGAGGAGGTTTCTTTGGCCCAGCAGGGTTCTCAGAAGATTTTTCAGGAGTTGAATTCTCCTATTTCTTCTTATTATTTTTCCCTTTCTTCTTGCCCCTTGGTTGCTTTGGATTCTTGCCCTTGTCAGATGACACGGAATTAATCTCCGAGGCAAGAGGTTTGTCATTTTCATTTTGACTAGAAACAACAAGAGCTTTACCAAATGGAGCCCTTGCGATTTGCATGCGTGAGGCATCGATCACTCCATCACCGGCATGAGAGTCCCTATTCAATTTAGGAGGAGGTGGAACGAAAAATTTTGGTCTTGGAGCATCAGGAATGTTTTCGTAAAGTGTGCCAAACTGAGTATAGATCAAGTATAAATATTGGGCATGAGCAATGACTTGCTCTTTAGTGACAACTCCTCCTTTTGCCACGTCCTCAGTGATAGATGGCAATAAGGACTTAATAAACCACTCAGCTAACAATTGATCAGGAACATACGTCTTCACCATTCGATGACAACGTTGCCACTAATGAATATGATCTGATATGTGAGTGGCCGTGGTCTGTTTAAAGTTGGTAAGGAGTTTTGTTCCCATTTTGTACCTGATGGGTAGCTGAAAGTGGGTTAGAAAAGTAGTGGCAAGGGTGCTGATATCAAATGAAGCTCTAGGAAATTCAATATACCATTTCATTGCTGGACCAGTGAGCGTTCACTAAAAAAGGCGAAGCCTAATCGAATCATCATTCAGGGTGTTAGATGAGCACCACAAATGAAAAGTCATTACATGATTTGATGGATCTTCTCCTGGATTTCCATTGAATTTAGAAATAACGAAGGGAAGTTTATGAGGAATTGCTGGCCACCAAGGGGCGTATGCAATTGGATCATTTGTCAGCCA
The DNA here is from genome assembly GCA_031772625.1 of Pinus tabuliformis. Lineage (NCBI taxonomy): Eukaryota > Viridiplantae > Streptophyta > Pinopsida > Pinales > Pinaceae > Pinus > Pinus tabuliformis. The sequence continues at coordinate 147,318,279 of CM062808.1, read as the reverse complement.
GTTCAAATCTAGTAATTCTAGAGTTGCTACAAAAGGCAACTGCTAATTCAGGTTAGGTGAAGCGTACCTAGGATAAGATGGAATCACCTGAGCAGTAGGTATTTGCATACCAACATAATGTATCTAATGTTGGTAAATTTGATAAGGTTGTTGGACATAACCAATATAGTGTGGTTGTTGATAACCATTTTGAAAATGCAGCTGTCCATTTGTTTCCGGGAAAAATAGTGTCCATTCAGATCTGCTAGTCCCACTAAGACGGGTAGCTATCTTAGAAACAAACAATTCAAAGTAATTTGTGTTTTCCTTTATGAATGATAGATAAGAGAGAAGCAGGGAGCACCAACCTTAATCTTTCGTTTGGCTCCTTGCTTGTTTCCTCTCTTCTTTGATAGAACCTGCCACTCCTTTCTCATTTGTCCCGCTTCAAAGAACACCTGTATAGACAAATCAACAGAACACCATCAAAGCATAGAGATCTATAATATCATAAATAATGTAGAATCAGAAATACATTAACCATACAATTGCATACACAAATATAAGATTCACAAGTACACAAGCATATGGAGGAGAACTCAAATAGATTTATTGATAGTAGAAGTAGAAGAGAGGATTACAACCCAGCTGTCTGATCCAGCATCATCCTCCCAGCATGAAAGCCCTCTTCACCTCATGAAAAGCAAGATCACCCAACAATGCAATGTCTTCAAAGAGAAACCAACAACACTTCCTTACAAATTACAAAATTCCAGCCTCTGGATCTCTAGGATGAGGGATCCATATATAGATATTTTCAGGGGGGTGAGTTAGCTTCTGGGTTTTTGATTAGTGTCATTTCACTGATAGTTCTTGGTTCCACTTGGAGATTTCATGATCTCTTACTCATCCCTGGGCGAATTCAGAGAGGCAAGTGTCATATGAGTAGTTTCTAGAAGATTCTCCGAGTTTCCACCTAGCAAACTGCCTCTGCCATTTGTCTATTCTTGCTCATCGCACCCTATAGAAGGGATTTTCAGTATGCATCACACCCCCTGTGTGTAATAGGTGAGATGCATCGCACCCTCAGCATGGAGCAGCCTGTATGGTCCAGTTTTGACCAGTTCTGAGTAGTTTTTCAAGGAAAACTTATGGGAAATGATGTAATCAGCTGACCATGATCCTTTAGGGTATGAAACAACACTTTTAGGGGTTTAAGAGCCCTTGGTTTATTGACATATGTGATTGGGGTTGCAGTGCCCAAATATGTCTATAACAGTTTCCCCCTAAAGCACGAGGTCGTAAATCTTCTGATGTCGGGTGAAATGCTTTATCATGAAGATCCAAGGTTTTTCGAACTAGAAGGTGACCTGTAATAAGTTACAATACAATACATTATCTTCATATTATTTTCATGATTTGGTTGAGGCAGGCATTCCCATGCTCAGCTTTATAAATTCATTTTCATGTACATAGGACAGACAATCGTCTGTTGTTGCAGACTGGTGATTCTGGTAGAGTCATCATCCTTAGCTTGGATGATCATCTGTGCAGCTATGGAGTACATTTGATGTCTTTATTTTCCTAAATATATCACAGTCCGAATGGATGAAACTAGATCCAGGGTCTTCAAACTTGTTCAATCTTCGCTCGATGTACAAGTCAATCCATGTGAAAAGATTTTCTGAAGTCGAACATGGAAAGACATCACCTGATTACTAGCCAATGATGTAAGCTATTAACAAGCACAAGAAGAATCACTGATAATGATAATGACCCTCAAGGTACTGCAGTAAAATTCATGTGGTGTTAATATATGAGCCAATGTCAAACACCACGTAAAATCGTTTGGTCGAAGGCCATTGATGTAAACCTGTCGCCAGAAGTGAGAAACTTGCCATTGAGGCATGCAAGCTTCAAAGTACTGAAAGGGTTGTTCCTAAGTCAACTTCTTCGATAATGTGCTGATGTTGACAAGAAGTGACCCGTCGTAGGAGGGCCTTAATGAATCCCACATCTACGACACGAAACGAAGCAAATGATTTTCTGGAGGTGAAAACGATCTGATGATACAAGGTTCAGGAATGGCAGTCATGAAAAATGGAGAGTGAAGGCATTGCAGTGGATGAGGCGTTAGCTGGGTTGGTGAATTCTCTGAGCGAATTCTCTTGAACATATCAGCAACACTAAGATGGATCGGTAGCGTTAACCCCATGGATGGTACGGAGGACCAATGGTGATGGTGAACGGAATAACCCAACCCGACTCAATCATGGTGACGGAGTGAAAGTGTCATGTTCAAGAGTGACCTGCTACCAATGAAGTTCTTCAAGTTTTCTTCCCTTTTTCCCCAGTCATTGCTGACCAGTACCTCTTTATTTTTGTCAAGCTTGAGGAGGATAACATATGCTTGTTCTATATTTTTCCCTTCAAGCAAACCTGTCGCAATGTTTTAGCGAGCCTAGCGACAGTGAAACTCGCTCTTGTCTAGATGGACAAGTTTTTCGCTATTGTTTTAACGAGTTTAATGACAAAGATAACTCGGTCCTTTTCATATTTAGAGAGTCTAAAAAGAGACGGAAAGGAAACTCCAGTAGTCCTTTTTCATGGTATAATCCCTTAAGTCCAAAAAAGTATAAAATAATACGAAAGGGATGACTTTTTGATAGTTTTAGCGAGCCGAAAAAGACAAGCGCTCGATCTTTTTGTGTAATGATCCCTCAGGTCCAAAAAGATTAAAATGTAGAGGAGGGATGGCGCTTCCCTTTACTTTAATGAGCTGGAAAGGCCAGTAGCTCGACAATATTTTCATATTTTACGAGTCTAAAAAGAGCTTAAAAGAAACTCGTTTTTGAGGAATGAGTGATGTATCCAGGTAGCAACTGGTTCCAGGTAAGTTTGGAACTTCTCAAACATGGCAGTGTAACAAGGGTGGCTAACAGAATCACTCGTTGCAGTTGTTCCTCAAAAGGGTAAACAATCAAGTGGAAGTGTATGATCAGACAAAAGAGTGGAGGTGACGGTAAGAACACATCCAAGGCTCAAAAGGCTGATAGTAATGCAAACACAAAGGTCATTTACTGAAGGCGGGTTTATTTTTTAATGAGCTTGAACCTTGTGCCAACATTGCTCATTGGCGGGTTTATTTTTTAACGAGCTTGAACCCTGCGGTAACACTGCTCGATGGCGGGTTTATTTTTTAACGAGCTTGAACTTTGTGGAAACATTGCTCGTACCAATCTTTTGATAATGTCTCTTGGTAGATTTATTTTTTAATGAGCTTGAACACTACTATAACATGTGCTCATTACCTTTCTATGCAGGCTGGAAACGACCGAGCTACGAGGTTAAAGGGTTGATAACCTACAAACTAAGAAAATCAAAGGTCGTTTTTCACTTGCATACAAAGGTTTGCAAGCCCCCAGGTGTTTCAGTAAAAGGAGAGTTTCCAGGTTACCAAATGGAAGTTCCTGTGGTTAGGCAGGATTGTTTCTGCCAGTAGACAAAAACTCTTTCTTTTCTTTGTCCATCAAAATAGACAAAGGTGAATGGTGTGAGCTTCCAATCACAATTGTACAAAGTAAATAAGTGTATCGGACTGATCACATAACCTATACGGGAATTTTTCTCATTCCAAGCATTATAACCTTTCAAGAAAGTCTCTCTTTTCCTCTGGGTTTGTATGCCGAAGCAGACTAGGGTGCATGCCCCCTAGTCTTCATCACACTCACCGAACTACTCGCTGTAATTAGGTGGATGGAATGAAGGTTGAAGAGACATTGTTGATGCGAAGAAACCATTTAGGGATGATGGTTGACTAGTAGCCGTGTTTGAACCGGGGAATGAAAGCTGGTCAACAAGTTGTACCATTCTACCTTCATACAGGAAACACATCACCTGAAAGAGTGAGGAAACAATAGCTCCCATGCTGTAAATGTAGTCACACCCAAGGAGTAGATTGTAATCTAGTGGCCCTTGGACTACCATCACATTCAAATGAATGGTTTTCCTTCTCAAAGTTATAGGCAAATTTGGAAGGATCCCTAACGGTCAACTGGTTCCTTTATTGAAGCCTAACAAATTTCGAATCTCAGGTAGAAGCGATGGCGAACCAAGTGATTTCCAAGCAATTGAGGAAAGGATACTGACGGAAGCCCCTTCATCTATGATAGTGCCAGCAATGATCATTTTGTAAGCTTGTACTATGATTCATAATGGTACATTAGATGGCAGGCGGGGTCTCGCTAGTAGATTCCAATCAAAGGAAACGGCTAGATTGCTTGGAGGGGGGATAGAATAAACGACCAGATGAATCTCTTGAAATGGGGAACTTCTCTCATGTGGTAAAGGAATGGGTAGATTTCCCCCATGTTCATCAGACTCGGTGTTAACAAAAATAATTTGAACCATTTCATTCTCATTCTCTTTCGAGACCGTAGCATCTGAAGGTGGACCTTCTGAAGACAAGAATGGGTCAACTATTGTATCAACCTGTTGACTTTGGTCTAATGTGGACTAAGAGAGTTTATCTTTAATGATAGGTGCTTCGACTGACAACAGAGGTATGTCATTCAGATTTTTAACTAGTGATGGACTTGGCAAGAGTTTCTTGTATCCAGGTGGAAGTCGCTGCCGTGAAGCAGGACGGTTATCCAAGACTCTTTTAGCTTCATCTAGAAAAGGACAATGGTGAAGGGCATGATCTCCTTCACACAACCTACAAGGAAATATGGATTTTCCTTTTTGTCCATTGACTTCATTTTCACTAGTCGATGGTGTACTCTCAACATGATCGACAGAGGATGAAGACACCAGATTGTGCAAGAGGGGAGACCAGTCTCTCAAGATCTGCGGGATGCAAGGGAAATCTCGATGATAGTGGTTTCCTTTGAAAATGACACATGGAGATTTGGGTTCGGAAGGTGCAGTGTGTGGATTTTCATTGGATGACACATGGTTGCCCCCTTGCGCAGCTGGCTTCTTCTTCTTCTTCTCCTTTCCTTTCTTCTTCTTCTCAGCTACTTGGTTTTTAGTATCACTAGTTTCACCAAGCGAAGAGGAAGAAGGAGAGGGAGAAACAAACGAAGTAGAAGGTGGGGGAGAAACTCCAGTATCATCTGGTTGCTGATTTGATTTCTGAGGAATTACAGTGTTTTAAACGATAGATGTCGAGAATAGCCAAACTAGTAGGCCAATTGTGAGCCCTGGAAGTGACAATGTAGCCATATAAGGAGCACCAATATCTCCCCAAGAAGAGAAAGGACTAGGATTCCCCCAAGGGGAAATGCTTGATTGGTGGACTCCATTATCTCAACCTAAGATCAACAAAGGAACATGGATGTTATTCCGAATTAAATAAATTTTATGACGCTTTGACACAACTTGCTTTTTCAATTTTTAAGAGTCGAGAAAAAGCTAAAGGTGACTCTAGTCACCTTCGATTTTTAATAAGCTTGAAGTGACAAGTGCTCAGATGGACCTTTTCTTTTAGGGAGTCGAAAAGGAACGAAAGTGACTACTCTGGAAATCTAGATAGAGGGATTACCAAACCAATCGCAAAACTGCAATATACACCTTGGTGGTAAATTAAAGAGAAATTACCAAGGACTTTACGTACGGTAGTCAATCTTCCCGAATGCTGTGTTCAGTGCATTTCAATCGATAGGGCGGCAGACATGGCTTCCTAAGGATAAAGGATATAATCCTATTGTGGTCTCCCAATATATACTCGATGGTACATGGGAGCACAAGTCTGTACTGCCACTTGTCGTATCAAAGAGGAGGAATCACCCAACCTTCAATGAAAATGATAGTTACCAGGATTTACGACACCAGAATACATCTCTAGCCTAGACTTCTATATGTTGTGTGTTAGGTTCCAAAGCATTTTTATATTCATTGAGGTTTATTTTAAAGTTGATCTTTTTTAAGAATTTTTCCTTTCAAGGTTCACCGCATGATGTAGATGTAAAATTCCTAAATATGCAATCTAAAATGATAAACAGTCATTTATGTTCTTTTAGCAATGAAAATCCTAGCTACAAAGGAAAGAAAAGTATGATTCTTTCAACAAAGAGCATAGAGCACACACTGAATGCACTTTTCCTAAATCAAATTCCGCAAGCAGTCTAAATGCAAATGCACATGCATGTATTTTTTTTCTTGTTTCCTTAATGTGAGAATGCCAAAAAGAAAACTAAGTACAGATCTGAACTACTTTTCTTCAAAGCGACACTTTAGCGATTTATTTTTTAAAATGAAAGAAAGACTAAGACGACACTTTCAATTTCGGATGGAAAACTGCTTTTGACACTTCAAATATTGGCAATTCAAATCAAATACAATGGAAAAAGTACAATCAACTATCTAGAAGAAGAATAATTTATGACACTCTTCTTCTTGACTCAAAACGACAGTTGCGACACTTTCGAATCAAAAGACGACAGTTCGATTCAGCTACTTTTTGCAAAGGAGGACTGTAAATGAAGAAAAATACATAAAAACATTTAGAATTCCTAACTCAACATTTATAATTCCTAACTGATGGAGGCTGAATAATGTAAAGGAATAAGGCTTCAACAATGATATAGTGATGATGAATAGCAAAACTACTGAATAGAGTTGAAAATAATGAAGAAAAAACCAAATTCCAGAGAGGGAAATAGTCTCATTCAATCATCGCACCTGTAATACAGGGAAACAGGGATGCATATCACCTGCAACACACGGGAGGTGTGATGCATCCAGGTTTCACAGTTACAGATAGTGTGATGGACTAGGGAGTGAAATTGAGCTTGGTTTTTGCTCAAAATTTGCAGCTAAGTTCAGTGATTTAGGCTGAGTAATGATGGACAGTAAAAACAAAGCATAGGGGTATGATATTATGAGGTTAATGAGCTACCCCCGGGGCACTTAGGATGTTTGCAAGTCATATGTTCAGTTCATAAACCAACCCGGAGATTGACTGAAGCAGCGTTGATCTACTTTGCAGTTGCATAGCAAAAGCAGTTCGAAGGCTAGCTGGCTTAACTTCAGGCTCTGTCTGTAGTTTATAAAGCAAACAACAGTAACAAAAAAACAAACTATTCACTCCCAAGTGGAGTAACCATTTTTTTTCCTGGAAAACTAGTTTCCATTTAGATCTGCTAGTCCCACTAAGACAGGTAGCTATCTTAGAAACAAACAATTCAAAGTAATTTGTGTTTTCCTTTATGTATGATAGATAAGAGAGAAGCAGAGAGCACCAACCTTAATCTTTCATTTGGCGCCTTGCTTGTTTCCTCTCTCCTTTGATAGAACTTGCCACTCCTTTCTCACTTGTCCTGCTTCAAAAAACACCTATAGAGGCAAAGCAACAGAACACCATCAAAGCATAGATATATATAACATCATAAACAATGTAGAATCAGAAATACATTAACCATACAATTGCATACACAAATATAAAATTCACAAGTACACAAGCATATGGAGGAAAACTCAAATAGCTTTATTGATAGTAGAAGTAGAAGAGAGGATTACAACCCAGCTGTCTAATTCAGCATCATCCTCCCAGCATGAAAGCCCTCTTCACCTCATGAAAAGTAAGATTACCCAACAATGCAATGTCTTCAAAGAGAAACCAACAACACTTCCTTACAAATTAAAAAATTCCAACCTCTGGATCTCTAGGATGAGGGATCCATATATAGATATTTGCAGGGGGGTGAGTTAGCTTATGGGTTTTTGATTAGTGTCATTTCACTGATAGTTCTTGGTTCCACTTGGAGATTTCATGATATCTTACTCATCCCTGGGCAAATTCAGAGAGGCAAGTGTCATATGAGCAGTTTCTAGAAGATTCTTTGAGTTTCCACCTAGCAAACTGCCTCTTCCATTTGTCTACTCTCTCTCATCGCACCCTACAGAAGGGATTTTCAGTATGCATCGCACCCCCCATGTGTAATAGGTGAGATGCATCACACCCTCAGCATGGAGTAGCCTGTATGGTCCAGTTTTGACCAGTTCTGAGTAGTTTTTTAGGGAGAACTTCTGGGAAATGATGTAATCAACTGACCATGATCCTTTAGGGTATGAAACAACACTTTTAGGGGTTTAAGAGCCCTCGGTTTATTGACATATGTGATTGGGGTTGCAGTTCCCAAATATGTCTATAACACCATTTCCTACAAAGCCTTATTGCTCAGGCCCTCGGTACGCTTGATATTGACCAAATCCAGTTTAAGCTTGTAAACCATGCCCAAACTAATGTTGGGTTTGCTATAATTGCGGTTGTTGGTACTGTACCAACCATGGTTGTTGGACCATTTTTTGTTGCCCAATACTGGAAGATTGACCAAGAGGCGAATTAACAATACCCGTTTGAGCCTGAGTCGTTCCAGATAAGGAAGCACTAACTTGAGGTTACGATTGAGCCATAGATACTAGTGGCTATTGTATCGCAACCTAAGAGACTTGAGGTTGAGACACAACATGCAATGCTTGTACTTGTGACACAGTCATGATAGCAGGTGTAGTGGGAATATTCGACACAGGTTGGATCGGTTGCATTGTATATACAACCCTTGGTTATTGTGGCAATATTGGTACCCAACCGCTGGATGTAATTCTAGTTTGACCTGAATTTTGTTGGAAACTCTCATATGGTTGTTCCCCAGGAGGGAACAATGAAAAGGCATACTGCCCTCCATATGGTGGCAATCCAGTGTTTAAAGGATATATCAGTCTTTGAAGACTGGTCTGCCCAAATTGATACTGGCATGCAGGATCAAATTGTTGAGTTTCAACATAAGAAATACCATATGGGACTCCAGATGAATAAATAGGAGCAGACCATGTTGCTGAAGCAACCCCTGAGTGGACTCTAGCTAGTGATTGATAACTAGCCAGAACAGATGGTATACCAGCAAACATTGTAGGAATGGCAGTAGGAAGTTCTGTCGTAGCTGCATCAGATGACACATTCCTAGATGTTGATGGTTGCTTAGACATGTTTAGTCTATCCAAAATATTTCCTAGCGATTCAACAGGAACTTGCGATGAAGGATGATTAAAAGAACCAAACTCAGGAGCAGAAGGACACAAATGAATCCCAGTTGCAAAATGTAACGAGGTGCTAGATGGGGGATCCTCTACTATCTCCTCTATAGCAATCAGACTAGGTGGAAGAGGTAGACCGTCAGGTCCGTAAAATATTTCTGGAGTCGAAGAAGGTATAGCTTCTGCAGTGACAGATACTGGAGGGGTGACACCTTCTGAATTCTGAAACTCAACTTCCAGATGTTCAGGTAAGTGAACTTTAGTCTCAAAGGGAGGTTCTTGAACAACTACTAGTTCAAATGTAGCCTCGGTTTGAACTGAGATGGGTTCTGGATCAACTCTAGATGGAGTTGTTTCATGTACAGAAGTTTCTACCATTACACTAGGATCAGTTCTAATGTCCTCTTGTAACTGCGGAACTTCTTCTCTAAAGGCAGATGTACTAGAAATGATCAGAGTAACTGTAGTCTCTGACGATGTTGAAACAAAAGTTTCAAATAAACCAGATGAATTGGACTCAGTTAAACGAGACCATTTTTCCCGGATTGGCTTCGCTTCTGGAGTCAAAGACGGTTGACTCGCTAGTCTCCGCGAACGACGGGGTTTTGATTGACTTTCTTCCACGATTGCGGATTACTTGATCAACTCAAAATTAAGGGGAAAAATGATGTTATTCTGAATTCAATTAATTTTAAAGACGCTTTGACACAACTTTTCTTTTTTAGTTTTTAAGAGTTGAGAAAAAGCTAAAGATGACTCTAGTCTCCTTCGATTTTTAATGAGCTTGAAGTGACAAGTGCTCAGATGGACCTTTTCTTTTAAAGAGTCGAAAAGGAACGAAAGTGAATACTCTGGAAAATCTAGACAGAGGGATTACCAAACCAATCAAAAAACTACAATATACACCTTGGTGATAAATTAAATAGAAATTACCAAGGACTTATGTACGATAGTCAATCTTCCTGAATGCTGTGTTCAGTGCATTGTGATCAATAAAGCGACAGACTCAGCTTCCTATGGATAAAGGATATAAGACTATTGTGGTCTCCCAATATATATGTGATGGTATGGGAGCACAAGTCCATGCTAGCACTTGTTGTATCAAGGAGGAGGAATCACCCAACCTTCGATGAAAATGATAGTTACTAGTTTTTACGACATCGGAACATGTCTCTAGCCTAGACCTCTAGATGTGTTGTGTTAAGTTCCAAAGCGTTGTTAGGTTCATTGAAATTTATTTTAGAGTTGATCTTGTTTAAAGTTTTCCTTTCAATGGTTCACCGTGTGATGATGATTTTGAAATTCCTAAAATGCAATCTACAATGATAAACAATCTTTGTTTATTTTGAGCAATGAAAATCCTAGCTACTAGGGAAAGAAGATTACAATTTTAAAAAAAGAGCAAAGAGCACATGCTAGTGCATTTTCCTATTTCATTTTTCGCACAAAAAATAAATGCAAATGCAAATGCATGTATTTGTTTTTCATTCTCCTTAATGTGAAAAATGCCAAAAAGGAAAACTAAATGCAGCAAAGATCTGAAATATTTCTTTCAAAATGACATTTTCAACAATTTCTTCTTCAAAAGAGAAAGGAAGACTAAACGACACTTTTCAATTTTGAATAAAAATTCTTTTGAAACTTTGAATATAAACAAATCAAACCAAATACATGACGGAAATTTCAATCAACTATCCATGGAAGGAAGAATCCATGACACTTCTCTTTTCGACACAAAACGACAATTACGACACTTTTTGTACCAAAGCGACAGATCGATTTAAGCAACTTTTCGACAAAGGATTGTAAATGATGAAAAAATACATAAAAAACATTTACTAATCCTAATCTAATGGAGGTTGATCTATGTGATGCAAGTAGGCTTCAGTAAGGAGGCATTGTTCATAAGCAACAAAACAACTAAACAAAACTGAAAACAAGGTCAAAAACCCCCAATTTCTAGAATGGAAAAAGGTTCAGTCAGTCATCACACCTGGGCTTCACAGAAATAGGGATGCATTGCACTTTACACACTCGAGAGGTGTGATGCATACTGGGTTACAATGACAGACAGTGCGATGGGCCAAGGAGCGCAACTGAAATGTGTTCTGGCTCAGATGTGCAACTGTTTTCAGTGAGTTAAGCTGAGCTTTGATGGACAGTAAAGAGAAAAGTATAGAGGAATGTCTTGAAAGGTTACTGAGCTACCAAAAGGGCATCTAGATGTGCTTTTAAGTCAAATGTTTAATTCATAAACTAAACCAGAGATTGACCGAAGCAACATTCATCTACTATGCAATTGTAGAGCAAGAGCAGTTCAAAGGCTACCTAGCTGACTTCAGGCTTTGTCTATAGTTTATAAAACAAACAATAGAAACAAACAAACATCTATTCGCTCCCTAACGGATTCACTAATTTGTTTATGGGAAAACTAGTGTCTTGTTGAATGACTAGCCCTCTAGGTTTAGCAACTACCCTAGAAACAACAATTTAAAGAAATTCAACGATTTCTTCTATGTGTAACAGATAAGAGAAAGATAATGGAACCAACCTGGAACTTCCGCTTAATCCCTTGCTTGATCTCTCTCCCCCTTGACAGAGCTTGCAACTCCTCCCTGTACTTAACCCGCTTGGAGAGTACCTGTAGGAACACAGTAACAAAGGACCATCAAAGCATCTTGATCTATTACAACATAAACATTATAAAATCAGATATATAATGAACAAATGATAGCATTCACAAATGATAAGATTCACAATTGCACAATCATATGGAAGAAAAATTGAAGAAATTTATTAAATAGAAGGGAGAATTACAACCTAGTTGTCTGATCCAGCATCATCCTCCCAGCATCAATCTCTCTTCACCTCATGAAATAGCAAGATCACACCAACAATACAATGCTCTTTCCTTAGATACAAACTATCAGCATTTCCTTGCAATTCACAATATTCCAGTGTCTATATCTCTTAGATGAGGGATCCATTTATAGATGTGTTCAAGGGTGTGAGTCATCTCTAGGGTTTTTATTAGTGTCATTCCACTTGTTACAATTGGTTCCACTTGGAGATTTCTTGGATCTCTTACTCATCCTTAGCCGAATTTAGAGAGGCAAGTGGCATAGGAGAAGTCTCTAGAAGATTCCATGAGAAACCACCTAGCAAACTATCTCGGACATTTGTCCATCCTCGCCCATCGCACCCTATAGAAGGCCCAAAAAGTATGCATCGCACCTGGGCAGTGTAACACTTAGTATGCATCGCACCTTGCCAGTGGAGCAGTCAATATGGTTCAGTTTGGGCCAATTCTGGATGGTTTCTCATGTGGAACTTTTGGGGAATGATGTAATTAGATGACTATGTTCTTTTAGGGTATGAAACAAATTTTTTAGGGGTTGAAGAGCCCTAGTTTATCCACATATAAGCTTGGGGTTGATGTGCCCAAATATGTCTATAACAATTACAACCTGAGATCTCCAAGGATGTTTCTCTTTCCAGTGTTTATTCAAAAGAGCAGGCTATTTTTCGAGCCTAGCAGTTAGAATTGATATATTCTTAGTCTGGGACTTTCTAGAAAATCCTACCTGATGCTCCTAGATCCAAGGTTGATGTAGCCAAACCGAAGCCAAGCCCTCATGCTAATGGTATAGTTGGATCAATTGACGTGAATACGACAAACCTTTTGAACCAATTGCAACAGTTGTCTTTACAAACCGCTTCTTCTAACCAGGCTGCACCGTCTACTCCTTCGCCTTCCCAACCTTCTTCCATAAATGTCGTCCAAGCCTCTAACCTCAAAGGAAATCAAAAATCTGATGGGAAGAAGAAGGGACGAGGTAAAAATAAGAATCAGGAAGGGATGGGTAATGTTAAGAAGCCCGACAACGGTAGGGTAGAAAAGAGTGTAAAAAGAAGGTTAAATTTCCATGCAAGTTATCCAATGGAGATCATTTGACTCACCTCTGGCCGAAGATTCATGATTCTTAGCACTTGTTAGTGTAGCAAGGGTCCTCTAGCTCCCAAGCTGTCCTGACTAACCCTTTTCCCCAAGGCTAGCAATTAATTGTTGGTGCAAGCTCAAACCATGGTACCTCCGCAGGGGGCAACCAGGAAGGGGAAAATTGCTCAAATGTCTATATGATGGGTTCTCATGTCGATTTTGCTACAAGAGAATGAAATTATGGTGAAACAGAAACATCTAAGAGTAAATCTTCTCCCGATACCATGGACCCACTTCATATTGAGCGACCCTCTGCTGAGCCTATACCTTGGATACCGAAAGGTTCCGTTAAGTGCGCGACTGTTAATCCTAATGCTAGGGCAGCCCAGAACTACTCAATTGTGGAAGCTCTGGCTCAAAGTCCTTGTGCTATGTCTTCATTGGAGGTAGTCCAGTCATGTCCTGCTCAGAGAAGTGCTTTGCTTTCGACAATCAGGGTAGTGGATCCAAAAAATTCTTTAGTGCTCACTTTTGATATGCTGAATGTCAAAAAGAGACTTCCTCACCATATGGCTTTCCAGATAAAGTATACTTACCAGAAAACCAATATTTTTCAGAAATTTATAGATGGGGGAGCTTCCACATGCGTAATGTCTATGTCATGTTGGAAGGCCATTGGATCACCTTCAACTATTCCTTCACCTACTCTCTTAACGGAATTCGATGGTCATTCTCATAGGCCACGTAGGATTATCCGGCTTTTCCTATATGTGTTGGAGGAAAGGTTGTTAATATTGAAGTAGAAATCATTGATGCCAACCTGGATTACAACCTCCTCTTAGGAAGGAATTGGATTTATGAGATGGATGCCATTGTTTCATCTCTATTCTACATTCTCTGTTTCCCTCATGAGGGGAGGATTTTTAAAATTGATCATTTATATTATTCTCCGAGTGACTCTCAAGCAACTTCGGATTCTACTGTTACATTGGTGGATAATCCTTGTCAACCTATAGAGAATTTAGGAGTTGGTATGTACTCTTCCTTGATGGGTATATATGACCTTCCCCCTCCTATAGCTAGAATCAATGCATTTCATCCTCCAAAGGGCCTTCATGGAAAGAGTTCTTTCAAACTCGTTATTTTTCAGACCCTTGGACCCTACCTTCATCTATGACCACAGTAGATGGAGGGCAGGTTGGTGGAATGGCATTCCCCATGTCTGCAGTAGAAATTAGCTATCAATCTATCATTAACTCTGCAGACAACCATCCCACTCCTTTTTCAAAGGAGGAGTTAGATGGTGATGTGGCCCCGACTTGGACCCTTGACTCTACTTCTACTCTAGATTGCTTAGACACAGTTCTACCATCTGTTGAAGCAATCTTAGAAGCAATGACAGGTGTAGATCGACCTTGGGAAGATTTACATCATCGATCATATTTTCTTCCACCATTGTAGGAGGTTGAATCTAGGTTTTCCGATCTGCTTACTAGTGATGTTTGTATAGTTTCAAATCCTTTGGCTCCAGCACATTTATTTTACGAAGGTAATATGTCGATTATCTCAAAAACTTTACCAATAAACATCTCTAGGAACCCTGACGTTATATAAAATGTCTTCGTTGAAGCTGATTGTTCCCCTGAAGAGATTCAAATTTACACTGACCTCTTTAAGGAGTTTCGAGATGTATTCACTTGGTGTTATGAGGAAATGCCTGGTATTGATCCATCCATAGTTCAGCATGAAATCAAGACGTATGAAAACGCTAAGCCAATTTGTCAGAAGCTTCGACCGGTCAATCCTAGGAGAGCAACAACTATTAAAGCTGAAGTAGAAAAGCTGCTAAAAGCAGGTTTCATATACCCCGTTCCTCTAACGGAATAGGTTTCTAATAAAAAACAAGGAACGATCCGAGTGTGCATTGACTTTAGGGATTTGAACAAATCTTGTCCGAAAGACAATTACCCCATACTGTTTATTGATAAGATAGTTGATGAATGTGCGGGTATAAGCTCCATGTCCTAACTACCTCTAATTATGGATCACTTATTAAATAACAAGTGTCCATTTACAATAAATGCTATTCAAACCAACTAGCTAACTAATCTCCTATAATAGAGCCTAAGATACGACACATTTGGAGAGTCATATCTAGTTACAACAATATGCTAATTCTAAAAGTCTCCATTAAATAATTAAACATTCTAGAATAATAATTATTAATTTAATATCTTAAATTAATAATTATTTTATTCTAATTTTATAACCTATGATAAAAAAGTATTTTTGGATCATCTAACATTCCCCCCTATGATCCAAAGATACATTACAACAGATACCAAGTTCATCCCTGAACTTAGTAAATTTTATTCTGCCAAGCGGTTTTGTGAAAATGTCGGAGATCTGATCTTCGGAAGGACAATAAACTGGTTTGAGGACATCTTTGGCAATGAGAGACCTGATATGATGATACTTGGTGTCCACATGCTTTGTCTTTGAATGAAAAACTGGGTTCTTGGCAAGTTTGATGGCTGAATGGCTGTCAATGAACAATGATGTAGCTTCTGCCTGAAAATGCCCAAGTCCTGCAAAATTCGGCGCAGCCAAACAATTTCACATGCTACTTCCCATGCTGAAATGTACTCTGCTTCTGCTGAAGAAGTGGCCACTGTAGCTTGTTTTTTACAACTCCAAGATACTGCTGCTGACCCCATATTCATTAAATAACCTGATGTTGATGCTCGATCATCAATACTCCCAGCAAAGTCGGCATCAGAATATCCACCAAGTACAAAATTTTTAGTCTTTGTGTAAAGAAGACCAAAATCTTTTGTTCCTTGGATATATCGAAAAACTCTTTTGGCTGCATTCCAGTGGCTGTCTCGTGGTTCTTGCATAAAACGGGAAAGAATACTGACTGCATAAGATAGATCAGGACGAGTATTTGTCAAATAAATCAAGCTGCCAATCAACTGTCTGTAAGTTGTACTGTCCACCTTTTCCCCCCCTTCAAATTTTGAAAGTTTCAAGTTTTGCTCCATGGGGGTGAGAACGGGCTTGCAATCTTGCATGCCAAATCGCTGAAGAACCTCTGCTGCATACTTACTCTGAGAAATGAAAATATGATGTGGACGTTGGAAGACTTCAACTCCAAGATAGTAGTGAAGTAATCCCAAATCTGTCATCTTAAAACCTGCTTGTAACTCCTTTTTTACCTGTGCAATATGATCATCATGGTTGCCAGTGATGATCAAATCATCTACGTACATAACAAGAATTACCAGATATTTTCCCTGTTGCCGCACATACAAAGTATCATCAGATTCACTTCGTTGAAAACCAACTTTCTTAAGGTATTCATCCATCTTTGCATACCAAGCTCGGGGAGCTTGTTTTAATCCATATAAAGCCTTGATCAATTTGCAGACTTTATGTTCTTGTCCTTCAACTTCAAAACCTGGTGGTTGGGTCATATACACTTCCTCCTGTAAATCCCCATTGAGAAAAGCACTTTTCACATCCATTTGATGAAGTTTCCATCCTTTTTGAGCGGCCAATGCAAGT
Source organism: Pinus tabuliformis (assembly GCA_031772625.1). Lineage (NCBI taxonomy): Eukaryota > Viridiplantae > Streptophyta > Pinopsida > Pinales > Pinaceae > Pinus > Pinus tabuliformis. Next base: position 147,301,754 of record CM062808.1, on the reverse strand, counting down.
GTTAATCGGATGGTGTTCCATTTAGCTGTTGGAGCAAAAGTTTCTTCATAATCAATGCCTTCCTGCTGCGCAAAACCTTTTGCGACAAGTCATGCTTTATACTTGTCAAGTTCACCCTTCTGATTATACTTAATTCTGTAAACCCATTTGCATCCTATGGGTTTAACATTTGCTGGACAATCAACAAGTTTCCAAGTGTTGTTATCAATTACTGCTTTATATTCGTCAACCATAGCCTGTTGCCATTCTTTATGTTTTACCGCCTCTTTGTATGTGGAAGGTTCAGTAAAATCATTTGCTATCAAGGCAAAATTGCCTTCACTTCTATGTGCCCTTCGGCTGCCAGTTTTATTCTATTCATTAGGCTTTACATCTTTCAAAAGTTGAACTGCCCATTTCAGAAGTTGGTGCTCACTTCTTTGTGCTTCTGTGAAGTCCCCATCATTGTAAAGAGGATTAATATAAACTGATGTATGTCGTTCAGGTGAAGAATGTGGAGACTCACTGTCTGAAGAACTGTTGTTGCTTGGAGATGCGGATGAACTGCTAGAAGACCCAGATGATGTTGTTGATGTAGATGGACTGGATGACTCATCTTCAGAGGAAGGAAAATCAAGTTCATACCAATTTGGTGAAGTTGGTTGACTTTTCATTTTTCCATTTCTTTTACTTCCCTTAGTTTCTAATTTGTGAAGAAGATTTTCAATTTCTTCATCACTCTTACTCTCTGTTTCATCAAAAATGACATCCCTGCTCACAATGAATTTTCCATTGGTCAAAAGACGATACCCTTTCTTCTCATCAGAATAGCCAATCATTGTGCATTTTAAACTTCTTGAGTCAAGCTTAGTTCGTTTTTCTTTCGGAACTAAGGCATAACACACTCACCCAAAAAATCTAAGATGTTTAACTCGAGGTTTGAAACCAAACCAAGCTTCATAAGGTGTGATTCCGTCTAAAGAAGCAGTTGGAGATATGTTTCTTAAGTAGACAGCTGTATGTATTGCTTCCGCCCAATATGTTGGACTTAACCTCTTAAAGGTTAACATGGATCTCGCCATTCCTAACAAAGTGCGATTCATTCTTTCAACTACTCCATTTTGCTGTGGAGTGTAAACATTAGTGAGATGTCGTCTTATGCCATTTTCACTGCAATAATTTTTGAATTCATTTGAAGTGAATTCTCCCCCATTATCCGTCTGGAGAGTACCTATCTTTTCTTTGACTTTATTTTCAACAATTTGGCGAAAAAGTTTAAACTTATCAAATGCTTCTGACTTGTTCTTCAAGAAGTAAACCCAAGTCATTCTACTGAAATCATCAATGAATAGTAAGAAATATTTGCAACCACCAAAGGAAGTTTGTAGTGGACCACAAACATCACTGTGAATTAGTTGAAGCCGCCTGTTTGCTCGCCATGAACTTGTTGGAAAACTTTCTCGATTTTGTTTCCCATAAATGCAAGCTTCACATTTTGCATTTTCCCTTTTGAATGTGGGAAGTCCTTTAACCATTCCTTGTTTCTGCAATTGAGAAAGACTCTCAAATTTCAAATGTCCATATCTTACATGCCATAGTCTGATAGGTGAAATACCTGTAGTCACTGCCCCTGCAAAATTAGAATTCCTTGGAATAACTGTCCCTTTCATCCGTAACAGTTTTCCATCTTCATAACCTGTCATAACTGTTTTCAAGTTCTGTTTCACTGAATTAATCTTCACTAAACCATCTTCCATAATCACCTGATGTCCTGCTTGTCGAATCGTGACTAAAGAGAGAAAATTTTTCTTGAAACTGGGTACATACCATACATTGGAAATCAACTTTTCTCCAATGTCAGGGAGAAAAACTTTTACGACTCCTTTTCCATAAGGAGTATGTTTTGTATCATCAGCAAGAAAAATGGAATTAAGTTGGCATTCTTGAAAATTCCAGAAAAAATCACGTCGACATGTCATGTGCTGAGTTGCCCCGGAATCCAAGATCCAGGCATCTTCGTAGTCACTTCTAAGATGAGATGAAATTTGTGACGCTGGTGAGGAAGTAAAAACATATTCTGAGCTGTCTTCATCTTGATCATTTGCAAATTGTGCTGAATGCTGCTGAAACTTGGGAATTCTACTAAGTGAAGTTCGACAATCTTCAGCATAATGGCCAACTTTGTTGCATCTTCGACACACAATTTGACTTAAGTCTCTTCCTCTTCCTGAAGATTGTCCTCTGCCTCTGCTTTGACCTCTATTTGGAGATTGTCCTCTACCTTGACTATTATATCCTTGTGCTTGAAAATTGCCTCTCCCTTGGTTGTTTCCTCTACCTTGAAAATTATTTCTTCCTCCTCTGTTAAAATTGTTGCCTTTGCTTTGGCTTCGACCTCGATTTGCTTGCTTCTGATTCCATCGGCCTCTTCCTCGAGAACTATCTGCTGAAGACTTACTTGTGCTGGCTTCTGTGAGAAAAACATCTTCACCAACTTTCTTCTTCTTCCCAAAAGTTTTATCATGCTGACTTAACATTTCACAAAGTTCATCAAACTTTAGTTTTTCTAATTTCCCAGTTGCTTGTAAAGTTTCTAAAAAATGCGTATAGGAAGAAGGAAGCCCAGCAATTACAATTGTGACCATAAAGCTATCATCAATTGCGGGAAAACCAGCATTAATAATTTCCTGCTTAATAGTCTTAAGTCTGGAGAGGTATTCAAGAATATCGCCATCTTCAGTTAATTTTTGTTGCAACAATTTTAACTGTAAATCAACCTTCTTTGATTCAGGCTGAGTATCAAAGAGGTCTTTAAAAGTTTTTAAGGCAGTCCATGCATCTGTGGCATTCTCTATATGTATATACATTTCATCATTCACAGATGATTTAATAAGAGCTAAGGCTTTAGCATTCTTGATTTTCCATTTTGCGAGTGGATCTGCATCTGCGGGTTTATTCGGCTTAACATCGCCATCACATATTCCTTGCCATAATTCATTGTAAATAAGTGTGCTTTCAATAAGACGATGCCACGTTTTATAAGATTTGGTGCCTTCTAGTTTGTCGGAATCAGAAAATAAGTTAATCAACTTAGACATTTTTAGCGATGAAGAGATGCACCAAGAAGCAGAACAGAAAGGACAAGATAGTCAACACAACACACCACGCAAAAAACACGATCTATCGGGGCTTGGCCTTGACCCTCGAATAGTCGTCAAAACAGGAGAATATTGACTGAGCTTTGCACTTGGCTCTAGTCAATTTCTCAAATTTTTACAGGGCAACTTTCAAAATTTGACTTTTTATAATGGTGCTTTTGCACAATCTGGTAAAAAAAAATTACCCCCCCTCAAAGTAAAAATACTTTGAGTTACAAATATGATGATCCCATTTAAAAAATAATTTCTTAAAAACCAATTATTGAACACACCTCATCTCTCCAAGTTACAAATAAAACTCCTTATTACTCCAAAAAATTTCAAAACATCACCCTTATTACTCCATAACAAGGCTTTTAAAAAATACTTTTAAAAAACTCACTCCTCACTCCATTACAAAGCTTTAAAAAATACTTTTATAAAGCTCACCTTATTTCTCCCAACAAAAAATCTCTTATTACTCCCACTCACTTATCACTCCCAAAAAAATATATATATATTACATACACTATCCTTTATTAACCTTATGATCACATCATAAACACTTTTACAAAACAATGTGATAAAACTTTAAAATCACTTTCCAAAAGTGATTTATAAAAAATGACGTGAAGATTAATTTGGGGAAAGTAAGTAATATAATTTTTAATGCCCTGTGAGTGGAACGCTTTTGTTTCCTCCTTCACGGCTTTCCTTTCCACAGCTTTAGAGATCAACGTCTGTCGTTAGAATCGATGTAAACTGAAACATTTATTTGCAATTTTAATTGTAATGGCTTCCGATGATGTAGTGGGAGGGAGCAACGCAGTCGCATTCCGCCAAACTCCTCCTCTCGTCTGTAAATCATTATTTGCTGGTGGTGTAGCAGGTGGAGTGTCGTGTTCGAAGATGGTGGCGAAGACAATTTCGACGCCCTAATTTTTGCGACTGGCTACAAGAGTGGAGTATGCCGCTGGCTCAAGAATGGCAGAGAGCTTTTCCTGGAGGACGGACGTCCAGATAATCGGCCTCCCAGCGACTGGAAGGGAAGCGACGGTCTGTATGTCGCTGGCTTCAGAAAAAAAAGGTCTGCTCGGACTTTCACAGGATGCTCAGCAGATCGCAGGATATATTTCAGTCCCTCTAGCGCTTTCGTGCCAAGGCAATCATGGCCAACATCATATTGAAGCAGAGCAGATAACAAAAGTTCCAACAAATAGAGGAATATTTATTTTTTTTGATAATACTAAAAAATGATTTTCAGATTTTAAAAAAAATCTAAAACAAGTAAAACAATAAAATTTCTTCCCTTTTGAACAAAATTGTGCAATTTCCATACCAATGATTTGCTGGCCAACTGAATGGAGTTTTCCAGGACTTTGTTGAGCTGAAATCTCCTCAAATCCACTGCTGGAATCTCTTTCTCAAATCAACTGCAGCATTACCATAGCTCTTATACCACAATAATGGCAGAAGTGTCCTCAGACACGTAATTTTATTAATCAGAAAAAAACAATTACATAATTGATTTGCAAGAGTTTACACCCGAACCACACAAACACTCTTGCAATGAGCTATTTATAAGCTCCATGTCCTAACTACCTCTAATTATGGATCACTTATTAAATAACAAGTGTCCATTTACAATAAATGCTATTCAAACCAACTAGCTAACTAATCTCCTATAATAGAGCCTAAGATACGACACATTTGGAGAGTCATATCTAGTTACAACAATATGCTAATTCTAAAAGTCTTCATTAAATAATTAAACATTCTAGAATAATAATTATTAATTTAATATCTTAAATTAATAATTATTTTATTCTAATTTTATTCTAATTTTATAACCTATGATAAAAAAGTATTTTTGGATCATCTAACAATTCACAATTGCACAATCATATGGAAGAAAACTTGAAGAAATTTATTAAATAGAAGGGAGAATTACAACCAAGTTGTCTGATCCAACGTCATCCTCCCAGCATCAATCTCTCTTCACCTCATGAAATAGCAAGATCACACCAACAATACAATGCTCTTTCCTTAGATACAAACTATCAGCATTTCCTTACAATTCACAATATTCCAGTGTCTATATCTCTTAGATGAGGGATCCATTTATAGATGTGTTCAAGGGTGTGAGTCATCTCTAGGGTTTTGATTAGTGTCATTCCACTTGTTACAATTGGTTCCACTTGGAGATTTCTTGGATCTCTTACTCATCCTTAGCCGAATTTAGACAGGCAAGTGGCATAGGAGAAGTCTCTAGAAGATTCCATGAGAAACCACCTAGCAAACTATCTCGGACATTTGTCCATCCTCGCCCATCGCACTCTATAGAAGGCCCAAAAAGAATGCATCGCACCTGGGCAGTGTAACACTTAGTATGCATCGCGCCTTGCCAGTGGAGCAGTCAATATGGTTCAGTTTGGGCCAATTCTGGATGGTTTCTCATGTGGAACTTTTGGGGAATGATGTAATTAGATGACTATGTTCTTTTAGGGTATGAAACAACTTTTTTAGGGGTTGAAGAGCCCTAGTTTATCCACATATAAGCTTGGGGTTGATGTGCCCAAATATGTCTATAACAATTACAACCTGAGATCTCCAAGGATGTTTCTCTTTCCAGTGTTTATTCAAAAGAGCAGGCTATTTTTCGAGCCTAGCAGTTAGAATTGATATATTCTTAGTCTGGGACTTTCCAGAAAATCCTACCTGATGCTCCTAGATCCAAGGTTGATTTAGCCAAACCGAAGCCAAGCCCTCATGCTAATGGTATAGTTGGATCAATTGACGTGAATACGACAAACCTTTTGAACCAATTGCAACAGTTGTCTTTACAAACCACTTCTTCTAACCAGGCTGCACCGTCTACTCCTTCGCCTTCCCAACCTTCTTCCATAAATGTCGTCCAAGCCTCTAACCTCAAAGGAAATCAAAAATCTGATGGGAAGAAGAAGGGACGAGGTAAAAATAAGAATCAGGAAGGGATGGGTAATGTTAAGAAGCCCGACAACGGTAGGGTAGAAAAGAGTGTAAAAAGAAGGTTAAATTTCCATGCAAGTTATCCAATGGAGATCATTTGACTCACCTCTGGCCGAAGATTCATGATTCTTAGCGCTTGTTAGTGTAGCAAGGGTCCTCTAGCTCCCAAGCTGTCCTGACTAACCCTTTTCCCCAAGGCTAGCAATTAATTGTTGGTGCAAGCTCAAACCATGGTACCTCCGCAGGGGGCAACCAGGAAGGGGAAAATTGCTCAAATGTCTATATGATGGGTTCTCATGTCGATGTTGCTACAAGAGAATGAAATTATGGTGAAACAGAAACATCTAAGGGTAAATCTTCTCCCGATACCATGGACCCACTTCATATTGAGCGACCCTCTGCTGAGCCTATACCTCGGATACCGAAAGGTTCCGTTAAGTGCGCGACTGTTAATCCTAATGCTAGGGCAGCCCAGAACTACTCAATTGTGGAAGCTCTGGCTCAAAGTCCTTGTGCTATGTCTTCATTGGAGGTAGTCCAGTCATGTCCTACTCAGAGAAGTGCTTTGCTTTCGACAATCAGGGTAGTGGATCCAAAAAATTCGTTAGTGCTCACTTTTGATATGCTGAATGTCAAAAAGAGACTTCCTCACCATATGGCTTTCCAGATAAAGTATACTTACCAGAAAACCAATATTTTTCAGAAATTTATAGATGAGGGAGCTTCCACATGCGTAATGTCTATGTCATGTTGGAAGGCCATTGGATCACCTTCAACTGTTCCTTCACCTACTCTCTTAACGGAATTCGATGGTCATTCTCATAGGCCACGTAGGATTATCCGGCTTTTCCTATATGTGTTGGAGGAAAGGTCGTTAATATTGAAGTAGAAATCATTGATGCCAACCTGGATTACAACCTCCTCTTAGGAAGGAATTGGATTTATGAGATGGATGCCATTGTTTCATCTCTATTCTACATTCTCTGTTTCCCTCATGAGGGGAGGATTTTTAAAATTGATCAGTTATATTATTCTCCGAGTGACTCTCAAACAACTTCGGATTCTACTGTTACATTGGTGGATAATCCTTGTCAACCTATAGAGAATTTAGGAGTTGGTATGTACTCTTCCTTGATGGGTATATATGACCTTCCCCCTCCTATAGCTAGAATCAATGCATTTCATCCTCCAAAGGGCCTTCATGGAAAGAGTTCTTTCAAACTCGTTATTTTTCAGACCCTTGGACCCTACCTTCATCTATGACCACATTAGATGGAGGGCAGGTTGGTGGAATGGCATTCCCCATGTCTGCAGTAGAAATTAGCTATCAATCTATCATTAACTCTGCAGACAACCATCCCACTCCTTTTTCAAAGGAGGAGTTAGATGGTGATGTGGCCCCAACTTGGACCCTTGACTCTACTTCTACTCTAGATTGCTTAGACACAGTTCTACCATCTGTTGAAGCAATCTTAGAAGCAATGATAGGTGTAGATCGACCTTGGGAAGATTTGCATCATCGATCATATTTTCTTCCACCATTGTAGGAGGTCGAATCTAGGTTTTCCGATCTGCTTACTAGTGATGTTTGTATAGTTTCAAATCCTTTGGCTCCAGCACATTTATTTTCCGAAGGTAATATGTCTATTATCTCAAAAACTTTACCAATAAACATCTCTAGGAACCCTGACGTTATATAAAATGTCTTCGTTGAAGCTGATTGTTCCCCTGAAGAGATTCAAATTTACACTGACCTCTTTAAGGAGTTTCGAGATGTATTCACTTGGTGTTATGAGGAAATGCCTGGTATTGATCCATCCATAGTTCAGCATGAAATCAAGACGTATGAAAACGCTAAGCCAATTTGTCAGAAGCTTCGGCCGGTCAATCCTAGGAGAGCAACAACTATTAAAGCTGAAGTAGAAAAGCTGCTAAAAGCAGGTTTCATATACCCCGTTCCTCTAACGGAATAGGTTTCTAATAAAAAACAAGGAACGATCCGAGTGTGCATTGACTTTAGGGATTTGAACAAATCTTGTCCGAAAGACAATTACCCCATACTGTTTATTGATAAGATAGTTGATGAATGTGCGGGTAACGAAATTTTATCGTTCATGGACAGATTCTCTGGTTATAATCAAATATCTATCCATCCAGAGGACCAGCATAAGACAACTTTTATTTGTCCTTGGGGTACCTTTGCATACAAAAAGATGCCTTTTGGTCTTAAAAATGCTGGCACTACGTTTCAGTGGGCCATGTCTTATGCTTTCCATGACATCAAGCATGTCATCGAAACATACTTGGATGATTTAGCTGCTCGTTCTCGAAAGAGAATCGATCATCTCAGCCACCTTCGGTTAGTTTTTGAGAGATGTCGATTTTACAAGATCCAGTTGAATCTGAATAAGTGCATTTTCACGGTTACATCTGGTCAGTTGTTAGGGTTCATCGTATCAACTGAAGGGATTTGAGTTGATCCCTTCAAGGTTGAGGCAATAATTCAGTTGCCTCCCCCATCTTCTATCTGACAACTTCAAAGTCTCCAAGGAAAGGAAAATTTCTTGAGACAGTTTATAGCAAACTATGCTGAGATAACTAAAGGATTTATGCATTTTCCGAAGAAAGGATTTCCATTTTTATGGGGAGACCTTGAGCAACGATCTTTTGATGCCTTGAAGCAGGCATTAATCTCTGCCCCATTGTTGAGTCCATCGGATTATGGTAGGGATTTCCTTTTATATCTTGCAACGGCAGAATCAACCATAGGTATGGTTCTGATTCAGGAGGATGATTCTCTCACGAAGCATGTGATTTACTACTTGAGTCGAGGCTTGGTAGGTCCTGAACTACGCTATTCTCCGATTGAGAAATTGGCCTTGGAAGCAGTCCATGCTGTCCAGTGGCTTCGACATTATATTCTGCTACGCAAAACGTTTGTCTTAGTGGTTTTCAATCCTTTTCAGTTTGTCCTCAGTAGGCGAGTGATTGGGGGAAAATACAATCGATGGATTGTTATTTTACAAGAATTCGATCTTGAGTTCTTGTCAGCCAAGTCTAAGAAGTCATTGGTTTTTGCAGAATTAATTTCTGAGCTACCTTGTGAAGAAGATATTGTTTATGAGGAAAATTTCCCCGACAAGCATTTATTCCTCATTTCTTCACAAGATCCCTGGTATGGACATATCATCATATATCTCTAGACTTCAAAGTTCCCACCTTCTTCCTCCAAGGATGAGCGTCGAAAGTTACGTCACCTTACAAAAAACTATGTTATCATTGGTGACACATTATATTGCGAAGGGGTTGACTCAATCCTTAGGCGGTGCTTAACTTTGGAGGAAGCAGAGTCTATACTCAATGATTGCCACAATGGAGCTTGTGGCGGTCATTTATCAGGGCTTGCAACAACTCAAAAAATTTTGCGTGTCAGCTACTTTTGGCCTTCAATTTTTAAAGATTGTATTGAAGTGATCAAACGTTGCCACCATTGTCAAGTCTATACTCGGAAGATGCGCATGCATCCAACTCCTCTATTTCTTGTTATCACTGTCGATCCTGTTACGAAGTGGGACATTGACTTTACCATTTGTAATCTGCCTTCAGTGGTGAATCACACGTATATCATAGTGGCCGTAGACTACTTTACAAAGTGGGTCGAGGCCATGCCTACTTACAAAAAAGCAATATTGAAACAGCAGCATTGCTTCTCTTCAATCAGATTATTTCATGTTTTGGTATCTCAAGAGAGATTGTCACTGACCATGGCAGTCACTTCTAGAACCAACTGATGACCGAATTGGCTCTTAAGTTTGGCTTCCTACAGGAGCATTCGTCTCCATATTATCCTCAGGCCAATGGGCAAGTCGAAGCCATGAATAAGTCCCTCAAGGTGATCCTGCAAAGGACAATTGAAAAAAATCATTCCAATTGGCACATCATGTTGTACCTGACTCTTTGGGCATACCGAACCTCGGTGAAGACTGCCATCGGTTTTACACCTTTTTAGTTAGTTTACAGGCTGGAATCTATTTTTCCTATTGAAAGCGAAACTCCATCCCTTAAGTTAGCTGTTGAGCTTCTTCCAGAGACCTCTAGTCTTGAAGAGCGCCTCATTCATTTGGAACATCTTGATGAGAAGCATCGAGACGCCGCCATAATAAACGAGGCCCATAAGAAAAGGGTTAAAACTCAGTATGACAAAGTTTTCTGTCCTCGAGTCTTTTTTGAAGGCAACCTTGTCTTAGTCTATGACCAGGATAAAGATGGCTTGGGGGCAGGAAAATTCAAGTCTATGTGGTATGGTCCCTTTGTAGTAAAACGAGTTTTAGGAAAAGGGGCTTATGAATTAGTCAATTTTGAAGGGAACAAGTTGGTGGAGCTCCGAAATGGGCTCTACCTCAAGAAGTATTTCACTTAGGTTACGACCAAGAAATTGCTTCTTTGTATATTTTGTATTTTTGTACATATTTGTCAAGCATTTTTGTGATATGGGCATTTGTTTGATCTAATTTGGCAGGTGTTGATGGATGACTTGGTATATTTCAGATTCTTTGATGGTGTTAGTCAGCACACTCGGAATCTTGCTTCCACAGCATGGGTGATTTATTATCCATATGGTCAGTTGATGGTGTCAAGGGGAGTATGTATTGGTCCTGCATCAAATAAAATTGCTGAATATATTGCCGTTATTAATTTACTATCTGAAGCTATTTCTTATGGAATTGATTCATTGGTAGTGTATCTTGACTTACAGCTAGTAGTGTCACAATTAAATAACGTTTATTGGGTTTGGGATCCTTATTTACATCGCCAATTTTTGAGAGCGATTGTGTTGCAACGATCATTTGTTTATATTACGTATGTGCACATTCCACAATTTGAAAATTCATTAGCGGATTCTATCGCTAATCAAGAATTAGATTGACATATCATCAAATTAAACAAACATCAAAAATCTAAAACTGTATATATATATATATATATATATATATATATATATATATATATATATATATATATATATATATATATATATATATATATATATATCATAAAACTGCCTATGTGTACATAAAGTGTTCAAAAAATAATATACAAAATTGGGACTAAATGCCCATAATCATGTCTAGTCTATCTATTGACCTGACTCAGGATGAGTGGCTAAGAAGTTCACTACTGTATTGGCCACACGCCAAAGTATGCAGACCCAGTCCCATGGTACTCCTACCACGCGGCGCTGCATATCCTCAGGTAGGTCCTCTATGGCTATCATCGGTACCTGGTGAGTCAATCTCACCAAGTTTCTTTGGACTGCATATAGGACCCTCTCTGTCTCAGCAGCTGCCTCTTCGACACCTCTTCTACGACGCCTGTGCCGCGAGAATCCATCTGGTCTCATTGGACCCACATATGGAACATGATCATTTTATCAGTATTTTGTCCCATCAAAAATATTTTTAAGTTCATTTTCATATTTAACAAAACAAAAAATATTAAAAATTGACAAAACTTTAAAAATTGTTACCTATGTCTCATCATGTTGCATTTGGTGGCAACACTAAGTCTGGATCTCCTTGGAAATCCATGCCAGCATAAGGATAGTCATCGACTGCGATGATTTTGCTCCCACTAGGAAAAAAACTCATCATCGAAAGTCATCCTTGGCATGTCCCCACCTCCAAGGCATTTCATCAAGTCAACCCACCTACCTGTGCGTGTATCTCGTGGGCTGCTGATAGAGATAGATACTTTGGGACGTAGCCCAAGTACCTTCTCGAAGAAGGAGGAGCATAAAATGGTCCCATATCCAAAGTTCTTAGTCTGACCCTTCTTAATGGAGGTCAGCTGGATCTTCATGTTGGTTAGAAGAGGTGTTCACTAATCAAACACAGTGGTTAGGCATTCCACTGCCAGGCTTATGGACACACGTGAGGCCTGATGTAGTGAAGTTGATCCGCTTACCTTGGAAATGGTAAAAAACAAAATCCTAAGAGATAAACTATCTACGTGTTTGATTGGAATTTGATTTCCAATATTTTCCAGATGCCCGGGACAATATATGTGTACATAGTCTTCTACTGAAAGACTACTCCGATTCTTGCCGGTCAAATGCACAACCTCCCCTCTTTAGGAGAGACATGTGATAAAGTAAATGCCTTCCACCTATATCCTGAGAGGCATTTGATCTATCATGAAGGCATCATCCTCCACACTCCAATAGTGGATCAGTAACTCAAGCAGGCGTGTGTTAGCCTTCACGTTCGGAATTTTGAATAATTTTAACAAGCTGCACCTTCTCAATGCATCTAGTGTAGTTTGGTTGTTCATTACCTCATTATTAATTGTGGCATGCTCTCTCTCTCTCCATGTGATGGTCATCCTAAAAAGAAATGAGTTTCAACCATTAGAATTTGAGTTTGAATTTCAATTCACGTACACATGGGTTTCCTTTACACACAGTTGCGAGTAGGGCCATCGTATACATGGGTTGGTCACAACCAACCTGCATGTACGCAGAGTTGGATTTCTTGACAAGAATTCCCATGGTCAAATCTTAATTAAAACTTATAAAAATCATCACAAAACATTGCAAGTATGGTTTGAGGGTTACTTGGTAACTTTGGCGTGATTTGAACAGTTGAATTCTTGAGAGGCAAGTTTGCTCCTTTTTTGATCCACAACTTTTTTCCAAATGCAAATGGAAAATTTGTGAGTCTAAAAGTCCATATATAGCTTTGAAATTTCAAACCTTTTTCTCAAAACTTGATTTTTCGTCTCATGAATATTTTGACTTGTGGACTTGGATTTTCGAGAATGGGTTATTGTTTCAGGATATTTTGGACACTTCTTCGAGATTTTATTTCAGTTCCATGACCACTGACCCATCATGGAAGGTATCGTTCAATCACTGTCATATAGGTTATGGAAACCATTTTTTCTGTTGCATCTTGCATACTAGCCTCCGTTCAGTGATACATTAGCCATAGGGTCAACCCCATCGTGTCTTGGTTAGCAAACCATGTTCACTCACCAATTTTTAAAATCTTGATGCGATGGTAGAGCCATCCTTTACATGGGCATCGTAGTTAGCACCTCACTGACATTGGTTGCCCATGCTGTTATATTCAGTAGGCTTGGGAGTCCTCTTTAGTCCTTCCATGGCTTGTGTGTTGAAGACACATTCAACCTTGCTTCTACGCTTATTTCTGGCTTTATACCCTAGAGGCTCCTTTGTGTTGAGTTGTACTGTTGCATTGCATTTTGACTATTTTCACCTTTTGGCCTTGAGCCGGATTTACTTGGACTCGTGTTTAAGCCACTTGTTTGACCATGTCTTCTGCAAAATCAACCATTCAATCACTTAGCTTTTGCAACTTGAAATACCCTTTGACCCGTAGAAGGAACATCCCTTTGAGTGTCCTTGACCAGTATCACCTCCCTGCATTGAGCATAGGATTGTTCCCATCCCAGTAACTAAATCATATGTTTGTTTGACACTCGTTCTTTCCACTGTACTATAACATTCTTTTATTATTTTTCTAGCTTAAGGAAAAAGACAAAAAAATTATATATTTCGAAAAGAGAGGAACTGGGACAAGACTTCCATATATTGTTGGCCGCTAGAGTTAGTTGTGTTTCCCTTGAACAAAGCACTCAAAAGAAAGTCTCTCGTCCATTTTGGGGGGGATTTAGTTTGAATTAGGTACACCTTAACCTTGTTATTGGGTCAGTTCTCCTTTGATTGGTTACCTCTTCCAATCATATGGAGAGTTCGTTCGTGCCTCCTGCATGACGAACTTATACAAAGTTATCATATGCTGCCATATATTCATCATTGAGTTGTGCTTTTGTTCAAGGGAAGTAAGCCTGAGTCAGCCTCTTTGCGATGTCTCTTGACCTATTTTCCAGTCGGCCATCCTTGGTTGTTATTATCATGTTTGTCATCACATCAGTTATATTGGTCCTTTGCTAGTGCCGGTTTGAGAAGCTTTCCATTGACTTCTTGTTGGAGGGTCTTGTCCTTATCGACTTGGTCCTTTGTTCGACATCAACTTTCATTATCACACATTGGGATTTGTGTAGTGCCTTGGTTTCCATTTGACCCTATTGGTGGATTCCTTGCCTCTGTGTCAGCTTTCATTATTGGTTGGTTCAGAGGGTTTCTATCGTATGCTAGCTACATCTTGTGTACACGGGAAATGTTCTTTGGTCGGGTTACTACATATTTTTCGTCTGATTCCTTCCACATTATTGGCCTATAGGTTACACTCGCACTAGATTGATGAAGGATGCCTTAATGCCTTCCTTCTAGTGGATCTTTTCCTATTGATTATGACTCATTGCTTTGGGACAAAGATCTACAGTCCATTTGGTAGTACCTTGGGGTTTGCAGTCATTAGTGGTAGATTCCATCGCTATCGAAAGTGGGAAATCATCATTGTCCCCTGATTGATAGATTCTTCCATGTGTTCGACTTCAACTCATTCATTCGCACTTGTTAGATTGTACTGGGTACCTTGACTCTCATTATCTGTTGGCATTATGACACAGGTTTGGTAGTATGGCACAGGTGTTGTCCTTGATGGCAACTCACTCAGATGGCATATCACAATTCAAGCTCTCAGAATGGAAGAAAAATACATATACGCAGGTTCCTCTTAACCAGGTTGCGTATACATGCGGGATTGCTGATCAAAAGTCACGTATGCGTATACATGCACTTTCATGCATGGAAAAGCGTGTACATGTGGGAAGGCTTATTTTTGGGTCCATGGTATTTGTACCTATGGTTTTGGACCTTGGTATTGCATCCGAAGTATTGAACCTAGGTATTGGGTCCCTAGTATTGGATCTCTATGGTTTTGGACCATGGTTTGAGAAAGGCCTAAGACTATAAAAGGGGAAGGAGATTATTTGAAAAAGGTATCGACTTAAGTATTGAATATCTTATGAAGAGCAAGATCTAGAATACTGGTCATTGGGTTATGGTGCATAATTAAATCTGAATCAAGGAGGAACCTGAGTGCATCGAGAAGGATAAGTTCCATTAATGGGTCAAGATTTTAAGGCCTGAAGAAAAGTATATTTGTGTAATTTTGATCTATTATATTTGGCGCATGACTTGATCTATAAATATGATAATCTGGGTATAACTAATGTCTAAATAAGTGAAAAGGGTAAATTATCTTCTATAGATATGTACGCAGGTTCGGCATAGTAGAGGCACGTATACATGCTGGTTCACTGACTCAAAATAGGGTATACGCTGGTTGGCCTTGATGCAGAAGCGTATGCACGCAGGTTCTACATATTGAAGTAGCGTATGTCTCAAGAAATATGTTTTAGCTGCTTCTATTTATTGCTACAGTGTTCTGGGTTCAGGATTGGTTTCTGGTTACTGTTATTGTATTCTGGTTACAGCTTTCAGAGAAGTGATTGTTTGATTCAGTTGTGGTTTGTACAAATAATATTGGTTGATGAAGATATAATTGATGTTTCATTGATGTTATTCATGGATCTAGTCTGAAAATTTATGAAACGTGGTCCCTGGAAGAAAAGAGAAGGTTGTAGCCTTTTGTAGGTAAGTACCTACGTACTAGTACCTCAGCTAGTACAAGAGCTAAGGGGGTTCTAGCTCCCTTCCAAGAGAAGCTGGAGAATGAGAGAAGGTTGTAGCCTTCTACAGGTAGCAACCTGCATACTGGTATAATATTGCACTAGTACAGAATCATTGTAAAAAGAAGTTTCTAATTAAAAGAAGATAGATACGAATTGCAGCAGGTGGTCTTCACCCACATTGGGTTTCCACCTTACATCTTGGTGTCCATGTGTGTTGCTTATGTGTGATGATTTTTTTTGCTTTACTGCTCCTGTTTACTGTTCATATGGTTAATAATGTTTTGATGCACTCATTAAGAAGAAACTAACTAAATTATAAGTTTACTGGATATATGCTTGTTGCATTACACACTGTTGTGTATACATGTGGTTTTCCTTAACTGAATAGCGTATATGAATCTGAATATGGAAATGAAAAAGTTATATTGATTTGATAATACTGATTCACCCCCCCCTCTCAGTATTATTTCCAACAATTGGTATCAGAGCAGGTCCTTCAGAAGAAGCTTCATCGCTTGAAGGAAGATCTATCATCATGAGCAACTACGAAAAAGAGGCATCGATCAGGCCACCAATTTTTGATGGGATAAACTTCGTCTATTGGAAGGTAAGAATCACAACATATCTTCAATATCTTACAACAAAAGTCTGGGATATCGTGGAAACAGGATACACATTTCCATCAGCAACTCCTATAGATATGGCGGGTAAGAAGAAATATGAAACAAATCCAAAGGCTGTCAATACTCTATTAGGGAGTCTATCTCAATCAGAATTCGATAAGGTTATGCAGCTCAAAATCGCAAAAGAAATATGGGACGAGATCGTTCTGAGCTATGAAGGAGATCATCAGGTAAAACAAGCAAAACTACAAACTCTCAGAATTCAATATGAAAATCTCAGAATGCACAATGATGAAAGTGTGGCTAACTATTTCCTACGTATAGATGAGATTTTTAATTGTATGAAAAACTTGGGTGAAGAAATAAAAGAATTTGTTTTGGTTGAAAAGGTTCTAAGATCTTTGTCTTCTAAGTTTGAATCAAAAGTTTCTGCCATAGAAGAAAAATAGAATCTACAGAGCATTACCATGTCACAACTGCACGGAATCCTAATTGCTTATGAAATGAGAAAAGGAGGACCATCAGACAAGAGAGAAGCCATATTCAAAGCCTCAGGAAAAGGAGATTACAATGACTCAGGACATATGTTAGAAGAAGAGGAAGAATCAAACTTTGTCAAGAACCTTCAACGGGGTTCTGGAAGATTCAGAGGTAAGCTACCTTTCAAATGTTTTTCTTGTAGAAGAGTCGGTCACTATGCTGCCAAGTGTCCTCATAAATATAATCTTGATAAAGGTAAGGAACCTGTTAGATGGAACAGAAAACAAAATATAAGTAAGAAAAGCTATTATACACATGAAGCGAGTGATGGATTTTCAAATAGTGATGAAGATGAACAATGCAATGATTATAGACTTTTGATGGCTTTTGAAGATGATGATTTCTTGGATGCTATAGATGAAGAAGGTCTTTATGAAGAAATTTATAAACTTAAAATTTTTTTGGAGGAAAAGAATATGATTATAGATACTCTGACATTCCAACTTGCTGAAAGAGAAAAAAACAATGAAAAGTTAGAATGTGAAATTGTGGGACTTAGAAAAGATATTGAGAAATCAAAAGCTCTTAATCTTAGATTTGCTAAAGGATCTGAAACCTTAGATGAGATTATCAAAGTGCAGCGTTCTCCTCTAATCAAGACGAGTCTTGGATATACTGAAGAAGCATCTCAAGCACAAAAGCCATCCACTTCCAAAATTTATCTTGATGCAGCAAGGATAAGTGAACAAGTTGACAATTGATAGCAAAAGCATAATGCATATCACCATGTAAATCAGGGAAAATTTACTTCCAGAATGAATAGAGATCACCAAGTAAATCGGGCGAAATCTACTTCAAAGATGAACAAAAGCTACAACAAACCACAGGTAAATCATTCTCCATTTGCCTCAAGAATGGATGTCCATAGAAACTACAATCATTTGGTCGGTAGGTTTGATAATCACAGGAATTTCTTCAATGGCCAATGTTTCTCTTGTCATAACTTTGGACACAAAGCTGCTCAATGTGTTGCCTACAAGACCATCATGACTAGAGAAGCTCAAAAACAGAGTATGACTGGAATTATGAAAAGGACCTACAATAACTTTTCTGCTCTTGAGAATGAAATAGAATGTTCTATTTGTAACAACTTCAGTCATGAAGATTCTGAATGCTGGAGTAGGTTTCAAAAAACAACTCAGAAGGATCAAGCTTCATTGAGTCCCAAAACGTGGAGAAAGAAAGAACCGCAACCAGAAATATGTGGGATAGCCTTATATGCAGAAGGACAAGAAAATCAGTGGTACATCGACAGTGGTTGCTCGAAGCATATGACAGGTGATAAAGAAAAACTTCAGTCGTATAGTGCCTTAGAAAAGGAAAGGAAGGTCTCATATGGAAATGACACCCCTACACTCATAAAAGGTAAAGGTTCTGTTCTTTTAAAAGAAAAGGTCAAAGCTGGAAATGTTATGTATGTTGATGGCTTAAAGCATAATCTATTGAGTGTCAGTCAAATGTGTGATCAAGGAAATGAGGTAATATTTCAATCAAATGGATGTATTGTTCGTGAGCTTGATACAGGAGAAACAGTGATCAAAGGCATAAGAACTCCAAATAATTTATACATACTCAAGGGAGGACAACAACAATGCTATCTAAGCAAGAATGATGAACACTAGCTATGGCACAGAAGATTGGGGCATCTAAGCTTCTCTCAGATAAGGAAAGCATGCAAATATCAGGCGGTTCGTGATCTCCCTGACATTAGAATTCCAGACAATACAATATGAAAATCATGTCAGTTTGGTAAGAAAACCAGAACTAATTTCCCTGAGAAGGAAGGATCAGCTAGCAGGCCACTTGAACTTGTCCATACTGATGTATGTGGTCCATCTAGGAAAAGGTCACCTCTAGGAGAAGAATATTTTATATTGTTCATTGACGACTTTTCCAGGATGTGTTGGATAGGACTTATGAAACATAGGGATGAATCCTTCGAAAATTTCAAAGCATTCAAAGCCTTGGTTGAAAACGAATCAGATCGTAGAATCAAATGCCTCAGGTGTGATCGAGGAGGGGAATTTACCTAGGATGAATTCTTCAATTTTTGTGAAGAACATGGAATAAGAAGGGAATTCTCTACTGCAAGGACTCCTCAACAAAATGGAGTAGTGGAAAGGATGAACAGAATCGTTCAACAAATGGCTCGTGCTATGCTTCATGAGTCTGGAACCCCCGCAACCTTCTGGGGTGAAGCCGCATTTGCTGTAGTCACTATTCTCAACAAGAAAAACATCTTGGTAAACAACACTCAAACGCCTCATGAACTTTGGTATGGTAAGACACCCACAGTAAAATACTTCAAAATTTTTGGAAGCAAATGCTACATCAAAAAGACTGATGAAAATCTTGGCAAGTTTGAACCTAGAGCAGATGAAGGCATTCTCCTTGGTTACCTTCCCCACAGCAAAACATATAAGTGTTATAATAAAAAACTTGGTAAAATTGTTGAAAGTATTGATGTAGTGGTTGATGAAGAAGGAAACATTCCTAAGCAGGTAAAATCCGAAGATTTCAAAGATGATGAAGACTATCCTTCAACATCAAATCAGACTTACGATGAAGAAGAAACTCATGAGGCACCAGAAGAACAAATAAGGATAGAAGAAAAGACTCCATCCAGGTACGTTCAGAAGAATCATCCAGAAACTCAAATTTTGGGACAGAAAGAGGCAGGTGTAAAAACAAGAAGAAGTATTTCTGAACCACAAAATGTAAAAGAAGCAAGCAAAGATGAATGCTGGGTCAAGGCCATGGATGAAGAACTTGAGTAGATTGAAAAGAATAACACTTGGAAGTTGGTTCCTAGACCAAAGGATAAGAATTTCATAGGGACAAAATGGATATTCAAAAACAAGCTGAATGAAAATGGAGAAGTTATTAGAAACAAGGCCAGACTTGTTTGTAAAGGGTATGCACAACAAGAAGGTATAGACTTTGAAGAAACTTTTGAACCAGTTACTAGACTTGAGGCTATAAGAATGTTCCTTGCTCTTTCTAGCTTTTATAAGTTCAAAGTATTTCAAATGGATGTGAAATTTTCCTTTTTAAATGTGGACTTAGAAGAAGAAGTGTATATTGAGCAACCAGATGGATTCATCCTTGGAAATGATCCAAAACTTGTATGCAGACTTAAGAAGGCACTCTATGGTCTTAAACAGGCTCCAAGGGCTTGGTATTATCGTCTAGACAAATACCTCCATCAACAAGGTTTTTCAAAAGGATCAGCAGATAGCAATCTATATATAAAAATTGATAATGATAAATTGCTAATACTTGTTGTGTATGTTGATGATATCATCTTTGGTAGTAATGAAGAATCCATGAGTCAAAACTTTGCTATGGTGATGCAGAAAGAATTTGAAATGTCCTTGCTTGGTGAGCTGACATATTTTCTTGGTTTACAAATCCAACAAAACAAAGACAGTATCTTTTTATCACAAACCAAGTACCTCAAGCAGATCTTGAAGAAATATGGTATGGAAGATTCAAAACCGGTATGTACCCCTATGGTAACAGGATGCAGCCTTAGTGCAAATGATGAATCAGTAGCAGTACATCAACCAACCTATAGATCCATGATTGGTAGTTTGCTCTATCTGACTGGTACTCGACCAGACATCATGCATGCAGTGGGAATAGTTGGAAGATTCCAGGCAAATCCAAAGGAATCAAACCTTCAGGTAGTTCAGAGGATTTTCAAATATCTTCAAGGAACACAAAACTATGGCTTATGGTATCCTAGAGATGCAGATCTCACACTTCATGCATATATAGATGCAGATTGGGCAGGAAGTGTGGATGATAGGAAGAGCACTAGTGGTGGTGCATTCTTTGTGGGTTTCAGATTAGTATCTTGGTTCAGCAAGAAACAAAGTTCAATTGCTTTATCTACAGCTGAAGCGGAATATGTGGCTGCTGCATCTTGCTGCACACAACTCCTTTGGATGATGCAAACTTTGCAATATTTTCAAATCACTTGTACTCCACCTATCTCCATCCTATGTGATAATACAAGTGCAATAAGTATTTCAAAGAATCCAGTCATGCATTCAAAGACAAAGCACATACCTATCAAATATCATTTTCTCTGAGAACAAGTGCTTGAACAAAAGGTCAAATTGGAGTATGTTCCCTCTAAGGAACAAGTTGCTGATATATTCACCAAACCACCGCCCAGGGAGACATTAGAATACCTCAGATAGAAGCTGGGAGTAGTCGATGCATCATCTTGTTGTTGAAACTTGTGTACGCGAGTTTCATGAGGAGGATCTGCATACATACGCTGGTTTATGTGGGTACAGATGCGTATATGTTGGTTGAAGACAAGCAGTGGGCCAGGCTCTGGATGAAAAGAGTCTGATATGGGTCTAACAGAGACTTTCTGGCACAGGTTCAGGGGGAGCATATATTCTTCTCATAATGCATTGTTGGCATTATCTTATAAGATTTTGGTTCAATTTCACAGTTGTTTTTGGTTTCAGGTGGAACAGACGCAGAGGGAGAACTTGCTGGTCTGAATGATGATTGACAGATGCTACTGACGATAGTTTTTGAATAATATTCTTGTAGATATTTCATCTCTATGTCATATATTTCTTTTCTTATTAAGGTCATGTAATTGCCTATTTTGGTTTCCCCACTATGCCTGGGATGGTTGATGTAATGTTCTCTCTTTATCTTGTGTAAACTTTTGGTGTATCCCCACTTGGTTGGGTGGATGAGTCAATATTGATATATCCCCACTTGGTTGGGAGATGGATGTATGTATGAGTCTTTGGTAATAGGAAGGTCACTTATAATGTATAGAGTCATGGTCTTTCTTATAGACCATTTTTTTTTGCAAACCTTGCCTACAGTCAAGGGGAGCATGGATAGCATAGCAGAGCAAAGATTTCAGCATGTACTGAAGGGGAGCATAACCCTTTGCCCTTGATGTCAAAGGGGGAGAATGACCTTGAATGATTTAGAGTTTCCATCAAGTCCAAAGGCTGAGATTGTTGGCATTATGACACAGGTTTGGAAGTATGGCACAGGTGTTGTCCTTGATGGAAACTCACTCAGATGGCAGATCACAGTTCAAGCTCTCAGAATGGAAGAAAAATACATATATGCAGGTTCCTCTTAACCAGGTCGCGTATACGCGCGGGATTGCTGATCAAAAGTTGCATATGCGTATACACACACTTTCATGCACGAAAAAGCGTGTACTTGTGGGAAAGATTATTTTTGGGTCCATGGTATTTGGACCTATAGTTTTGGACCTTGGTATTGCGTCCGAAGTATTGAACCCAGGTATTGGGTCCCTAGTATTGGATCTCTATGGTTTTGGACCATGGTTTGAGAAAGGCCTAAGAATATAAAAGGGGAAGGAGATCATTTGACAAAGGTATTGACTTAAGTATTGAATATCTTATGAAGAGCAAGATCTAGAATACTGGTCATTGGGTTATGGTGCATAATTAGATCTAAATCAAGGAGGAACCTGAGCGCATCGAGAAGGATAAGTTCCATTGATGGGTCAAGATCTTAAGGCCTGAAGAAAAGTATATTTGTGTAATTTTGATCTGTTATATTTGGCGCATGACTTGATCTATAAATATGATAATCTGGGTATAACTAATGTCTAAATAAGTGAAAAGGGTAAATTATCTTCTATAGATCTGTACGCAGGTTCGACACAGCAGAGACGCGTATACATGCTGGTTCACTAACTCAAAACAGTGTATATGCTGGTTGGCCTTGATGCAGAAGCGTATGCACGCAGGTTCTACATATTGAAGTAGCGTACGTCTTAAGAAATATGTTTTAGCTGCTTCTATTTATTGCTACAGTGTTCTGGGTTCAGGATTGGTGTCTTGTTACTGTTATTGTATTCTGGTTACAGCTTTCAGAGAAGTTATTGTTTGATTCAGTTGTGGTTTGTACAAAGAAGATTGGTTGATGCAGATATAATTGATGTTTGATTGATGTTATTCATGGATCCAGTCTGAAAATTTATGAAACGTGGTCCCTGGAAGAAAAGAGAAGGTTGTATCCTTCTGTAGGTCAGCACCTACGTACTAGTACCTCAGCTAGTACAAGAGCTAAGGGGGTTGCAGCTCACTTCCAGGAGAAGCTAGAGAACGAGAGAAGGTTGTAGCCTTCTGCAGGTAGCAGCCTGCATACTGGTATAAGACTGCACTAGTAGAGAATCATTGTAAAAAGAAGTTTCTAATTAAAAGAATATAGAGATGAATTGCAGCAAGTGGTTTTCACCCACATTGGGTTTCCACCTTACATCTTGGTTTTCATGTGTGTTGCTTATGTGTGATGATTTGTTCTGCTTTACTGCTCATGTTTATTGTTCATATGGTTAATAATGTTCTGATGCACTCATTAAGAAGCAACTAACTGAATTATAAGTTTACTGGATATACGCTTGTTGCATTACACACAGTTGTGTATACACACAGTTTTCCTTAACTGAAGTAGCGTATATGAATCTGAATATGGAAATGAAAAAGTTATATTGATTTGATAATACTGATTCACCCCCCCTCTTAGTATTATTTCCAGCAAAATCATTATCGGCGAGTATTCTCGCGTTTGTTAATGGTATACATCAATGCCTGGTAATCAAACGATTTCTCACATGGTCGACTTCAGATCATTTATTCCCATTGTGTAGAAATGTACCATGGCGATTGGTGAAGACATCAGGTTGCATCAGTATGTCTTGGTTCACTTGTCAGTTGCTCCTGTTACTGCTAGTCGACACCATCCACCTTATGTGTTGCAGTCCTTCACAACGACATCTTATATGCTCGCATCCGAGTTGCGATGTAGTATCATTTTATTCCATCATGTTCATTTGGTACTATTGGGATCAGTTTTTGATATCAGTGATTAGCTTCATCTTTCGGCTTCATTGATCATCTTCTTATATGTGATATTTAGACATGTACCATTTTGATCACGATCAGATGATCCATTATGTACTTTCAGTCCTTTATACTAGTATACATAGTGGGTCCACTTGTACTTGATATGTGGACATGCTTTACTTTTTCTGAGCATGGGTATGCCTGCCTCAGATGGCTGTTTCTTTCTGATCTCTTTTTGATGGCTTAGCACACTGAAATCTGGTGAAGTCCTACTCAGTTTCGATAGGTTTCCTTTCCATATACTTAATACATTTCAGACATCATTTACCCCTTCAGACCTCATATATTAGGGGGCATCTGTTATAGATCCAAATATCACCCTTGGTATTTGTGATGCTTGGTTTATTGCCTAGGGAAACCCCTCCTTCCAGACTTGGTCCAAATATTTTAAAAACAATGTTTTATTCCCTGTATGCAACTTTTCCCCGAGATAAAAGCGTGTACACGTGGGCTAGTCAATACCCAACCTACGTATATGTGTTAAAACACTTTAAAAAATTAAATTTCCTTAATTATGGGCAGAGTTCACGGGTTTACTTGTTGTTTACCTCCTAGTTGCCGTGGCCCAACTGTTTCCCAACTAAAAAAATAATTGAGAGAAGTATAAATAGACTTCTATGGGAAGGCCTAAAGGAAGAAAGAAGAGATAGGATTAGTATACTGAGATTATCCCTAACCGAGTTTGAAGTATCCCTCTGCTTCAAGCACTTCCCCAAGTTTCAGGAAACCCTTGTTTCCTTGAGTGTTGATATTCTCCCACTTGCTTGTGATATCATGGTATTGGTTATGGAAGGAGGTTGTTGATGACTAGAACTGGACGGATCTGGAGGACGGTTTCTCTTGGATCCGGAAGAAGAAGACTCAGGTGAACTCTTTCCATATTTGTTATAGCTTTCTACAATAAAAAGAAACGATGTATTGTTCTTGAGATTGACTTTGTTTATGCATCAGATGTTGTTGTTGTAACTCATGTCTGAATGATTATTTTGATGTATAACTAACCATTTTCTTATATGATATAAAGTTGATTTCATTAAAATTCTTTATCTATATGCTGTTATGTATGTTCGAATTGGTTGATTTGCAGATTCGAAGATCACCAAGAGTTGAAGAGGGTCTGAACCCTGCAGTAACTACCCAAACGAAGGACATCCGAGTATGATTGTTATCGCATAGTTTGTTTATATAAGCATGTTGCATAGATTGTATGCATGTATCTTACTGTAGATTGCTCTTTCTATATTGGGGTTCCAACCCAAAACACTAGGGTAGTTATTCCTGTAACATAGAGGTCCTAAAATTCGTCCACTAGTGTCCCAAGAATCAGGAGGATCTTCTAGCAGTGCTCAGGTGAAGACAGATGATAAGGCCAAAGAGACTAGAGCTACTGAGGTGCCTAGGACCTACCTGACATACCAGAGGGGCACAAGAAAATTGTTTGCAACTAATAGGCAAGTGTTTTCTCCACAGGATGTGGAAGGGACCTTGCCTTCTTCGTCAACTCAAAGGCAAATGCTTACTCCATAGGATGTGGAAGGGGGTTTGACTTCCTCATCAACACAGTAGGAACAGGTGCAACAAATGCACAAAGGGAAAGAAAAGATGCAGGTGGAGGATCTTGATGATGAGGAGGAAAGAGACTTTGATTTGATGGAGCATGATGAGCCAGAACAACATTATATTCACCATGGCATGGAGACAATTGACTTGGAGGCTTAGGATGAAGTAACAATAAAGGACATCATCATACTGGAAAAAGAGGCTCAATTCCAAGCATTGATGGAAATTTTGGAGAGAGCCAAGTATGTCATCACATATCTGGAACAAGAGAACAAGCAGCTGAGTGATAGGCAGGTTCTCATGGAGCTGGAACTTCTCAAGATAAAAAGACATGGTGACAAGGGTAAGTCAACAATACAAGAGGAAGAGGCACCGGTCACTTTGAATCCAATTGAGAAAGAAATTGAGGGTGATAGAGAGATTTGTCTTGAAAGAGTCAATTTGTACTTAGAAAAGCTACTGCAAAAGGCCAATAGGGACAACTAGTTCATCAGGCACATGACCTACCACTACAGGACCCTGAACAAAATTTGCAATATAAGGGTCAAACAGATTGTTGTCTCCGATACCACTTGTTGTAGCTCTGATACCAATTGTTGTAGATCTAATACCGAAAATATAATTATCATAGAAATAACCCAAGAAATAACAATATTGAAATAGAAATGCTTCTCTTTATTATCAAACCCTTAAGGTAGGGCAACACCATACATTCACTCCTTAAGGAAGGAGAACACTCCACAAGCCATATGCTTGTTCATACAAGAATACTTCTCTTCATCTTCATATGTGGAGTCTTTAGCCTTTATATAGGCCTCATACATACAATACCATGTACCATTACCATGGTTTCCTTATACCATCAACTAATACCATGGGCCCCTTACATTATTATTAACTACTTGTGGTCCCTTACATGTCATGGGTTAACCACCTTATTTATTACTATGGCCCATCCCATTATTACATTATTACCTTGGGTACCACCCTTGGTAACCCATATTATCCCCCCTAGGTACATAACACAGATGAAATCAAGACTAGGACGGGCTCTAAAGGGAGAAAAAGAGGAGGATAGGTTTAGGTTGCTTGCTGAAGCTTCCTTGGCTCATCAGGATACTTGATGATGGTGCTGCTCACCAATTTTGGTCAAGTTTGGAGGAGATTTGTTTTTTCAAATTTTGAACATTTCAAACATAGAAAATTTGGCTCAACGCGTAGCACCACTGGTGTTGTGCTTTTCCTAGGGGCACCCAATGGAAAAATGGCTTGCATTTTTGGATTCAGAACGATGATTACATGCACCCTATGCATTTTCTAAGTTTTTGGGGTAGAAATGCTCCACCAAAAAGTAAAAAAACACCCTAAAAATGACCTTTCTACCACTTTTTGGACACACAGAAGAAGTCTTGGAAGAATCAACTTTTGGGGGGACAAATGAGCTTCAAATGAATATGTTCAAGGTGTTTTGGAAACTAGACTTGAATATATTTCCAATGAGCTATCACGAGCTCAATTTTGATGTCGGGAAGGCCTCCAAAAGGGACCTGAAAATGGCGTTGCGCGTTGGACCAGTGGCGCTGCGCGTAGGACAAATTTTGCATTGGATGGCCATTTTACTGTGTTTGACTATGATCATGGATTTAATCTCATGGAGGATGTTTTACTAATGTAAATTATGACTTGTCTTGTAAATATGATGGATAATTAGTAGTAGACGGTAGATTCACTAGATTAAAAGTCATTTTGAGCACAAATGAATCAGTTTGCTCACTTTTAGAGGCAAGTAGTTAGGATGCCTAGATTCCAGTGTTGGTTAGATTAACTCCTCTTCTTAGGGATTTGACCCCTGAGGATGGGAGGAGGTTGAAATAATGTCTATATATTCTTCTTCTTTCTCATTGTAAAGGGTTGGACTCAGCTGGATGCTTATGCCTTGATTGTACATCATTTTGTAGCAGTTTAGCAGGAGATTAATAAAAATTGCAGCTATTTATTTGGGATCCATGTGGTATGAAGTTTAGTTAAGTTTCTTCTCTTGTGATCATAAGTTAAAATGTTTTGTGTACTTCATTAATCATTTCATCACTTCTAAGTGAATGTTTTCAAGTTGATAGGAAGAATCCATAACATCACTGCTCTGCT
Source organism: Pinus tabuliformis (assembly GCA_031772625.1). Classification (NCBI taxonomy): domain Eukaryota; kingdom Viridiplantae; phylum Streptophyta; class Pinopsida; order Pinales; family Pinaceae; genus Pinus; species Pinus tabuliformis. The sequence goes on along the minus strand of CM062808.1, from coordinate 147,274,232 downwards.
TTGGGAAGATATTCACCATTACATGTTTTTTATAGTTTAGGAAGGATCCATGGTAATCGTATGCTCTTCCTAGCTTCTCACTAGTCTTAAAACACCTCACCCATCAAGCCCTAGAGTGCTAAACCTTATGCCTACCTTGCCCCATTTAACACCCTGTAATTTTTACCTAATTTGCTAGCCCTAACTGTCTGGCTCCTCCCGATCCAGCAAAACCTTTTCAAAATCAAATCAAATCTTGTGCTACTATACCTATCCTAATATCATTTTCTTGATCCAGTCATCTTGGCTGAGATCATTACAGAGAGAGCCCTCTCCTGGCCTAGTTGGGCTAGCTACTTGGCTAAGCGTGGTTTGTGACTACCCTGGAATTTCCTTCCTTCAGCATGAGGTTCAATCCAGGTGATAACATAGTGGCGACTCCACTGGGGAGAAAAATATTAATCACCCCAGTAATATATTTCATTTTAATTCTTAAGCTTGTGGATGATGAGTTTTAGAATTTACTAGGCTGAATTGGAAAGTTGTAAAGTAATATATAAAATTTCAAAATTGAGCATACCGGCTTCTCGAAAGTACACCAGATCCAAATCCTCCAACCATTGTTAGTGATCCTCATAAAGTTAGGTAGAAATCTAAGAAATTTGTGGAGAAATTTAGTGTAGCATAAGAACAATCAAGTGAAGTTTTCATTCCTCGTATTCATTCACTCCCAGAAAGGTTAGACACTTTGCAAGATATTGAGTTTGATATTCATTTTGAGCAAAGTCTATTTCGCAGTAACTTTTTGAGTTGGATTGATCAAATAGTTGTTGATTCTTCTATATCTCTTGATAACCCCATTGAAGACTTGTTTATACAAAGCAAATTAGGTTCACAGCTTATTCATGCTCTCGATTAATTGTAGAACCTTACTTCAAACGTAGACACTTGGGTGAAAAATATGCCATCTTTTGATTTTCGAAATATCTCCTTTACATCTACTGCAACTCAAACAATCCCTTACCCATTGCTTTCATCTTTACAGATTGTTCATACTACTCCAGCTATTGTTAATCCCTTGTATATATATTGGTTCACTTTTCCTTTCAAGATTTAAAGTACATTGTCATTTGAGCTTGGGGCCTGAAGAGAAGGATATAAATCTTGAACGATTTGTGTTTAGTTTGGTTGATTTTGTTTTGAGTCAAGTTTATAGTCGGTCGTGAGTCAGTTTTTAGTTCGTATTGAGTCATTATTCTTTAAAATTGTAAAAAAAAGGGGTTTTTTTTAGTCTTATGTTTGTTTGACCATATTGGCCCAATCAACTAGGCACTTGTTCTATGGTGTTCTTGACACCTCCAAGGAGCTGCCATCCCCAATAAGGCCAATGTTAGTGTCAGTATCTACATACTTCCATCAAGGATCAAATTTGCTCTTTGCATTTTCATTTTAGGGGTCCCATACTTGAATTTTTGCATCATTTCATTAGGTCATGTCAAGCTGATCCACTGATGGTTGTCTTCTCCTTAGAAAATCTAATTTCTCCCTCATAAAGTACACTTGTTGACCCATCTTCAGGTTGTATTCAATCATGGTTTCATGGTAAAAATGTAATCATGTTTCCATTAGGTCTTAGGGCATGCTTTCATTAGGTCTTAGGGTTTCATTTCCAAGGTCAAAGGCATGATTTAAAGGTTTAAATAAAGGGCATCAAGGGGATGAGGATGATAAATAAATCAAGAATGATTGTTAGTAAGTCATAGTCACTGTACAATTATCTCTTTAACTAATGTAATTTTCACCTCAAAAACATGTTTTTGAGGTGAAAACAAAGTATTTTGAATTAATTTATATGTAATAAATGATCCCGGCTGCACCAATGCATCTATCCTTGCTACAAGACAATGAAACACTGCAAAAATAAGTTCAATTGAGCATCATCCACCTGAAAAGAAACACTGAAGAAAATCCATTAAAATAGAGATTTGGAAAAGGTCAAAAAACATTAGAAAGTGGGTTTTTCTAATGAAAAATCAAAATCTACTCCTATATAAGGTCTCACATTTCATTTCAAAGCTTATCATTCCTATTTGGAAAATAAGGAGTCCAAAAGTGGATAAGAGAGGAGAAGTTGAGTGAGTTTTGGGCCAAGAAGAAGTGGCATTGCACTTAGGGAGGTTGGCGTTGCGCGTTTGGGGCAACGGAGGTGGCGTTGCGTGTTCAGGTCAAAGCGTTGCACGTACAGGCTAAGCGCTGTGCGTAGGCTGATTTTGGCAATGTTAAGAACAACTACACTGCGTGTTCAGGAGGGCACTGTTCGCCTATAGCAGACATTGTGTATTGAGCCAGCAAGGGCCAAAAAGCCTCCTGCTACCTAAAAACATAAAAAATTGCCCTCTCTTCCCTCAAACAAGTAAGTTTCCTCACTGTACTTCATCATTGGTTTGCAATTGAAGTTTTTAAAGATAATTTACAATGGAAAAAGTGAAACCCTAGATTCTTCCTTAATTATACCCTAGAAACCCTAACCCCTATTATTTCTCCCATCACCTATCACTAAAGCCCTGAACCCCTCCCCTATACCACTCCATAACATTTTATATTCCTTTATCCTTCATCCCACAAGCTATACTTAAAATGGACCCAAGCCCCTCTCCCTCATTTTCATGATTCATACCCTCTCATTCATTACCTATACCACCAAGTACCTCACAAGGTTATCTCTCATTTCCTTATTGCTAATCACTCTTGCTCACTCCCTTCATCCCTTTTCTAGGAGTGCATAGCCTCAAAATTTTCAAAAATGGACAGAGAAGATAGAGACTATGAGGAGGAGGAAAACATTGGCAGTGACAGTTCAGATATACCTAGGCATCAGAGAAAACCACACAAGGGAGGAAAAATTATCGGGTAAGAGCCATCAAACCTCAGAGAGTTGTAGGTCTCTCAATTGGCTGTCACTTGTTTCAGGCATCTAGGGTGCTATGAGTTCTGTGAGCAGGTAGAGAGAGTGCAACACCACCTTGAGCTCACCATGCTTTTTGTAGTCAATCTTCAAGACAACAAGGTGACTCTTGTTGGCGTGACATTTACAGTTTCACCCTCCATTATTGCAGATGCAACCAGGATTCCAAATGTAGGGGAGAAGTGGTTCAAGGCACAGGACCTAGATGAACACTATTATGAGCCTTACATCAAACCTAGGTATAGAAATGAAGCAAAAATACTTTTTCCTTTGAGATTCCTTGAAGATAAGTATGCCCCCATGATGAAAATCATCATGAAATATTTCACTTGTGATGGAAAATTTTCCAGATTATACACCCATCAGTATCACATCATGCTTCTTGTGCATTTTACCAGGGTGAGGATGTTAAACCTCCCTTATTTCTTGTTCAGAAATATTGAGAATATGGCCCACTTTGTGTAGAAAAAGACATACCCTCAGCATATGAGTAGTCTTTATCATTATTCCCTGATTAAGATGATTGTGCTCCATCATCTTAACCTCCTCAACATCTCCTGGGAGACATTTATTTCTCATGACATCTTCAGGGGTCCTCAAATTCCTTCGGCAGTGTCCCAAGAATTAGGAGGACCTTCTAGTAGTGCTCCGGTGAAGATAGATGAGAAGGCCAAAGAGACTAGAGCTATTGAGGTGCCTGGGACCTACCTGACATAACATAGGGGCACAAGACAATTGCGTGTAGCTGATAAGAAAGTTTTTGCTCCACAGGATGTGGAAGGTACCTTGCCTTCTTCATCAACTGATAGGAAAATATTTGCTCCACAGGATGTGGAAGGGGCTTTGCCTTCTTCATCAACACAACAGGAATAGGTGCAATAGTTGCACAAAGGGAAAGAAAAGATGCAGGTGGAAGATCTTGATGATGATGAGGAAAGAGACTTTGATTTGATGGAGCATGATGAGCCAGAACAACATTATATTCACCATGGCATAGAGACAATTGACTTGGAGGCTCAGGATGAAGCAACAATAAAGGACATCATCATACAGGAAAAAGAGGCTCAAGTCCAAGCATTGATGGACAATTTGGAGAGAGCCAAGTATGTCATCACATATTTGGAACAAGAGAACAAGTAGTTGAGTGATAGGCAGGTCCTCATGGAGCTAGAACTTCTCAAGATAAAAAGACAAGGTGACAAGGGTAAGTCAGCAATACAAGAGGAAGAGGCACAGGTCACTTTGACTCCAATTGAGAAAGAAATTGAGGGTGATAGAGAGATTTGGCTTGAAAGATTCAATTTTCACTTAGAAAATCTGCAGCAAAAGGCCAATAGGGACAACTAGATCATCAGGCACATGGCCTACCACTACAGGACTCGGAACAAAATTTGCAATATAAGGGTCAAACGGATGAAAGCAAGGCTAAGACAGGATCTAAAGGGAAAAAAAGAGGAGGATAGGCTTAGGTTTCTTTCTGAATCTTCCTTGGCTCATCAAGATACTTGATGATGGTGCTTCTCATCAATTTTGGTCAAGTTTGGAGGAGATTTTGTTTTTGCAAATTTTAAAAATTTCAAACACAGAAAATCTAGCTCAATGCACAGCACCACTGGCGCTGCACTTTTCCTAGGGGCACCCAATGGACAAATGGCTTGCATTTTTGGATTCATAGCAATGATTACATGCACCCTATGCATTTTCTAAGTTGTTGGGGCAAAACTTGTCCACCAAAAAGTCAAAAAACACCCTAAAAATGACCTTTCTGCAACTTTTTGGGCACACAGAAGCAGTCTTGGAAGAATCAACTTTTGGGAGGTCAAATGAGCTTTAAATGAATACATTCTAGGTGTTTTGGAAATTAGACTTGAAGATATTTCCAATGAGCTATCATGCGCTCAATTTGGATGCCGGGAAGGCCTCCAAAAGGGACCTGAAAATGGAACTAAGCGTTGGACTAATGGCGCTACGCGTAGGACAAATTTTGCACTGGATGGCCATTTTACTGTGTTTGACTACGATCATGGATTTTCTCTCATGGATGATGTTTTACTGATGTAAATGATGACTTGGCTTTTAAATATGATGGATAATTAGTAGTAGAGGGTAGATTCATTAAATTAAAAGTCATTTTGAGCACAAATGAATCAATTTCCTCACTTTTAGAGGCAAGTTGTTAGGATGCCTAGATTTCAGTGTTGGTTAGATTAGCTTCTCATCTTAGGGATTCTACCCCTGAGGATGGGAGGAGGTTGAAACAATGTCTATATCTTCTTCATCTTTCTCATTGTAAAGGGTTTGACTCAGCTGGATGCTTATGCCTTTATTGTACATCATTTTGTAGCAATTTCGCAGGAGATTAATAAAAATTGCAGCTATTTCTTTGGGATCCATGTGGTATGAAGTCTAGTTCAGTTTCTTCTCTTGTGATCATATGTTAAAAAAAATTTGTGTATACACCCCTCCACATGGGGGTGCGGGGGGTACTTGTCCCCCCCATGGGGGTTTGGGGGGGGCTAAAAGCCCCCAGCTGTGGGGTACGGGGGCCAGCTGTCCCTCGACGGGGGTTTCGAGGGTAGCGCCCCCAAAGCTAAAAACAGATGTAAAATTTCCTTGTAAAAGTATATTAATTTCTAGTCAATCTAGGCCGTTCATTAGGCAGATGATCTGACGGTAAAAATTATGTTTAGTTTAGGGTGTTTTTCCCTAGAAGACAACCCCTCTCTTTGTATGAGGGTATTGTATTGAGGTTTTGTGATGTATGTGTATTCTCAGGGCGAGAAACATAGAGGTGAGACTGTGAGAGAAAACAGAGGATATTACAACGGATCTACTGTAGGTTGTGTCTCTTCATTTTGCTGGATAATAGAAAGGAAGGATTGGCTGTTTGGGGTGGACGTAGCCCAAATTTGGTGAACCACGTATATCTGTGTCTCTCTGGTTTTATGTGTTTGTGTTTTTCCGCATATTATATGTCTTGCATTTCTCTGTCATATATATAATTTTTTCTAACAACTGGTATCAGAGCCGAAGGTCTATTTGGCTGATAAACTTGTAGGAAAGAAGGGTTGCTCGTTCGAGTGGGAGAAATGGCGGAAGATGGTAAGTTTAAGGTTGATAAATTTAACGGCCAAAACTTCCCGATGTGGAATATGTAGATGGAAGATTATCTGTATCAGAAAGATCTATACCTACCATTGAGCAGAAAAACAAAGAAGCTGATGGTTTATGACAGATGCAGAATGGAACATTCTCGATAGAAAGGCACTCGGAACAATACGGTTGTGCCTCACAGCATTGATCGCCTTCAACATTTTAAAGGAAACAAAAACAAAGGGTTTGATTCAGGCGTTGGCGAAACTATATGAAAAACCCTCGGCCTCAAACAAGGTATTTCTTATGAAATGGTTATTTAATATGAAGATGTCGGAAGGTGGATCTATTGCAGACCATTTAAGTGATTTTAATACAGTTACAGGTCAGTTAAGTTCTGTAGGGGTAAACTTTGATGATGAAGTTAGAGCTCTGTTATTCTTGTGCTCATTGCCATAAAGTTGGAATGGTTTAGTAATGGCCATTAGTAACTCTATTTCTGGATCTAGTACTTTAAAGTTTGATGATGTTGTCGGTGCTATCCTTAGTGAGGAAATGCAACAGAAAAGCTCTAATGAGACATCGAGTAATACTTTGAGTGCAGAGTCTAGGGGAAGAAAAATGGAAAGAGGAAAGAGCTCAGAATATCACAGTAAATCAAGGAAAGGCAGATCCAAGTCCAAATTAGGGATAGTGTGCTAGAAATGCAGAAAGAAAGGACACCTAAAGAAAGACTGTAGATCTCAGAAGGGAAAAGAAGGAGATGCACAGCAAGAAAAAAATCATGAAGAAAATGTGACAGGTGAGGTCACAAGTGTTACAAGATGCTTTGATTCTTTCTTTCGAAAATATTACTGATTCCTGGGTGGTAGATTTAGGGGCCTCATTCCATGCCACACATGATAAGAAATATTTTTATGACTATGTTCAAGGAGGTTTTGGACAAGTTCGTTTGGGTGATGATAAACCTTGTAAAATTGTTGGAATGGGTAAGGTTCTTGTAAAACAGCATAATGGAAACCAATGGCTACTAAGGGAGGTAAGGCATGTTCCAGATGTGAAGAAAAATCTGATTTCAACAGGGCACTTAGGCGGTTAAGGTTGTGTGACAACTTTTACAGATAAATCTTGGAAGGTCACCAAAGGAGTCCTGGTAATAGAAAAAGGTGAAAAGGTTGGTACATTGTATTTATGGAATGGTATTTTTAACTCTGTTAATGCTTTAACTTCCAAAGGAGCAGATGCAACATTATGGCATCATAGGCTTGGACACATGAGTGAGAAGGGGATGAAGATTCTTCACTCAAGGAATTTGTTGCCGGGTTTGAAGAATGTTGATTTGGACTTCTGTGAGAATTGCATTTATGGAAAACAGAAGAGAGTCAAATTTCTTAGAGTTAGGAAAGAAAAGAAGAGCAAAAAATTAGAGCTTGTGCATACAGATGTATGGAGACCTGCTCAGGTATCATCTCTTGGTGGCTCCCATTATTATGTTACTTTTATTGATGATGCAACTATCAATTCAGTGATGTTGTACATCATGTACTAGGGGGAATTGGAACCAAACCTCTCCATCATGACCACTTATGAGTTGTGATTGAATCCAAGGATAGTTCATTGTCTTGTGTCAACCTCGTTAAAAAATGAAACAAGGAGTTCGAGGATAGTTCACTGTCTTATGTCAACCTCGTTAAAAAATGAAACCAAGGATTCAAGGATAGTTCGTTGTCTTGTGTCAATCTCGTTAAAAAATGAAACAAGGGTATCTGAGGATAGTTCTTGGTCTTGTGTCAACCTCGTTAAAAAATGAAACTAGATCTTATAAAATCCCAATCGAGTCTTTCACTTGATATCGTAAAAGAACCTTCATTCCATCCACTTGAGAGCCATGAGTAGCCTACTTAGGTGAATATAATGAATCTTGGGGGGCATGCACCTAACAGTAAAGCTAAGTTTCCCTGTAGGTTATGTGAAGGGAATCACCCCATTCACCTTTGTCTATCTGGACGAAGCCAAAAAGGTGTTGGATAACCATCCTGCTTCATCGCAGTGACTTCCATCTGGTTACAAGAGACTCTCCCTTTCATCATGCTAGGGGCATGCAAACCATTTTCATTTTAACCCTCATGATTTCCATTATATCAGCCTCTTTTATCAGATGAGCCTTGGTTGTTTCATTCCATCACCACCATGTCTTTTGCTGATCATACGCTTTCACTTGGTTATTTTACCCTTTTATGAGGAACAATTGCAATGAGTGGTCTTATTAGCCAGCCTCTTCACATAAATCAACATGTTTTGAGAAGTTCCAACATCACTTGAACCAGTTGCTACCCTAGACACCACTCGTTCCTCAAAATGGAGTTGTCTTTAAACATTTTTCAGACTCTCTAAATAAGAAAATATTGTCGAGCGCTTGTATATTCCAGCTCGTTAAAGTATTGGAAGTGACATGTCTCTGGTATTATTTTATCCTTTTTCAGACTTGAGGGATTATTTTACGAGAAAGAGCTTACAGAGTTTTCTTTTTCATCCCTTTTCAAACTCTCTAAGCATGAAAAGGACCGAGTTTTATTTGTTGTTAAACTCGTTAAAATAATAGCGACAAACTTGTCCATCTAGACAAGACCGAGTTTCACCGTCGCTAGAATCGTTAAAACATCAAATAGTGATGGGTTTTCCCAAAGGGTGAATTATAGAACAAGCATATTTTATCCTCCTCAAGCTCGATAAAAAATAAATAGGTACTAATCAGCAATGACTAGGAAAAATGGGGAAAAATCTTGAAAACATATGGTAGCGAGTCGCTCTTGAACATGACACTTTCACTTCATCTTCATGATTAAGCTAGGTTGGGACATTTTGTTTGATGGTTATCATACCGTTGGTCTATCACGCCATCCATCACTTTTGTTTTGGGTTAACGCTACCAATTCATCTCAGTGTCACGATATGTTCAAGAGAAGTCATCTAGTTAAAGTCTCATCCGTTGCAATACTACAAACCTTCATTTTCATGACCGCCATTCCTGAACCTTGTGTCGTTAGTTCATTTTCATCTCCAAAAATCATTTACTTCATTTCGTGTCGTAGATGTGGGATACATCAAGGCCCTCCTACAACAAGTCACTTCTTGTCAACATCAGCTCATCATCCAAGAAGTTGACTTAGAAACACCCTTTCAGTGCTTTGAAGCTTGCATACATCAATGGCAAGTTTCTCTCTTCCGGCGATAGGTTGACATCAATGGCCTTCGATCGAAAGATTTTGCATGGTGTTCAACATTGAATCATCTATTCACACCACGCGAAATGTACTATAGTACCTTGAGGATCATCATCATTATCGGCGATCCCTCTTGCGTCTGTTAACAACTTACATCATTAGCTGGTAATCAGATGATGTCTCTCCATGTTCGACCTCAGAACATCTTTTCACATGGTTAGAATTGTACATCGAGTGAATATTGAACTAGTTTGAAGACCCCGAATCTATTTTCATCCATCCGGGCCGTGAGATATCCAGGAGTACAAAACCATCAAATGTACAAAGGCTTTACACAGATGGTCATCCTAATCATGGATTACAAATCTATATCTGTAGAATCACAAGTCTATATCTATAGACAATTATTTGATCTATGTACATGTAATGAAATTTTATAAGCTAAGCATGGGAATGCCTCCCTCAGCTTGTTCATGAGAAAATCATATTATTATGATATATTGTATTGTAATTGATGTAGGTCACCTTCCAGTTCAAAACTTCCGATGCTCATGATAAAGCATTTCACCTGACATAGATATTTACGACCTCATGCTTTAGGGGGCAACTGTTATAGAAATATTTGGGCATATCAACTCCAACTCACATGTCGATGATATTAACGTTCATCAACGCCTAATATAGTTGTTTTATACCCAAAAGAAACTTAGTCATCTGAATGCCTCATTCCCCAAATGTTCCATCAAGAAATTCATCCAAAAAGTGCCTAAAAGGGATCATTGCAGAAAGCCCTGTGTTAGGGTGCTATGCATAGCACGTACCACACTGTCTAACTGCTATGCATCACAGTTTGGCCCTCTGTAAAGTGCGATGGGTGAGGTTAGACAAAATTCTGGGAGTGTTTGATGAGTTAGTTGCTCATGGAAGCCTCTAGAAGCTTCTCCTATGCCACTTGCCCCTCTGAGTTTTCCCAAGGATGACTAAAGGAACTAGGAAACATTCTCCTATTTCGCTCTTTCATGGAACCAATCCCTAAAAATAGAAAGGCATTCATCATCCCCATTTATGACCCAACCTCCTGCACTCATCTATAAATGGATCCCTCATCCAAGAGATCAAGGGGGCTAAATTATTCTAAGTTGTAAGGAAGTGCTTCTAGTTTTAGTATTGAGGTGAGAGTATTGTGTTGTTGTTGGCATGTTCTTGTTGATTCATGATGTGAAGAAGGCTTGAAGCTGGGAGGATGGCATTGGATCAGACTTCTTATGGGTTGTAATTCTCCTTGTTATCAATAAAGTTCTTCAATATTTTTCCCAATTGGTTGTGTTAACTGTAAATGCATTCATTTGTTTATCATATTTCTGATTCTATGATGTTTATGCTGTGATGGATCATTATGCTTTGACAGGTCTTTGTTTTTGTAGCTGTGCAGGTACTCTCCAAGCGTGTTAAGTACGGGGAGGAGTTACGAGATCGGTCAAAGGAGAGGGAGATCAAGTGAGGATTCAAACGAAAGTTACAGGTTGGTCTTTCATAATCTCTTTCTTATCTATCACTCATAGGAAAGATAGTGAATTGCTTTGACTGTTGTTTCTAGGTTAGCTACCAAACCTAGAGGGCTAGCATTTCTTAGAAATACTAGTTTTCCCAGAAACAAATTGGCGACTCCACTAGGGAATGATTATTGTTTTTTGCTATTTCTTGCTCTATGTTGAATTATATAAACTATATACAAAGTCTAAAGTTAGCCAGGAAGCTTTTGAACCACTTTTGTTATACAATTGCGTAGTAGATAAATGCTACTTCAGTCAATCTCTAGTTTAGTTTATATCTTGAGCATTTGATTTGCAAAAGCATCAAAATTCAATTTTAGTAGCTTAGTAGCGTCATAAGACATTCCATTACACTTTACTTGTTATTGTTCGTTAAAATCAAGCTTAATCCATTGAAAATTGTATCAAATTTGAGCCAAAAACACTTTCAGAATCGCTCCCTATGACCATCGCACTATCCTGAACTGTAACCTGCTATGCATAGCAGTTCCCGAATGGACAGGGTGCTATGCATAGCACTGTCTCTCACTACAGGGTGCGATGATCTCTTGAAGATCAGTTGTCCATCTAGAAACTGAAGTTTTTGTCAATTTTCATCTTTGATTGAATTTCTTGTTGAATATTAATGATGTCTCATCTCTGAAATCAGCCTCTCATCTCCTTAGTTTGGCCTCACATAGATTCTATTGGTGAATATTTTTATGTATTTGTTTTGTCACTTTGCAATCCATTGTCAAAAAATAATTTAGATCGATTGTTGATTCAATAGAAAAGTGTCGTAAAGTCCTCATTTTCGTCGAAAAAGTGAAGTGTCGTAAAATCCCCCTTCATAGATAATTGATTGATCTATTTTGTACATTTGATTTGTTTTTCATTCAAAGTGTCAAAAAGCTTCATTTCCTCAAAATTGAAAGTGTCATTTAGTCTTTGTTTCTCTATTAGAAGAAATTGTCGTAAATTTCCATCTTTTTGTGAAAAAGTTCTGAATCATTTGTGCATTTAGTTTTTCTTATTGCATCACTTACATTAAGAGGAACTGAAAACAAATACATGCATTTGCATTTTAGGATTTTAGTTTGTGTGCTAAAAGGATTGATTTAGGGAAAATGCATTAGTTTGTGCTCTTTTCTATTTGCTCAAAAGTACTTCTATGCTCTATCCCTTGTAGTTTGGATTTTCATTATTGAAATTAAACAAAAAGCGTGCTTATCATTGTAGCTGCATTCTTAGGATTTTTAGAACACATTTTGCGGTGAACCTTTAAAGGAAAATTTCTAAGAAAGATCAACTTAAAATGAACCTCAATTAATCTAACAATGCATTGGAACTTAACGCAACACATTTAGAGGTCTAGGCTAGAGACGTGTTCCGGTGTCTTTAAACCTAGTGGCTATCATTTTCACTGAAGGTTGGGTGATTCCTCCTCTTTGATCCGATAAGTGCTAGTATGGATTTGTGCTCCCTGTACCGTCGCGTATATAGTGGGAGACCCCAATAGGCTTAAATCCTTTATCTCTAGGAAGTCAAGTCTGCTGCCTTACCTATCACAATGCACTGAACACAACATTTGGGAATATTGACTGCCATACATAAAGTCCTTGGTAATTTCTCTATCATTTATCACCAAGGTGTATATTGCAGTTTTGCGATTTGTTGGTAAACCCTCTTGTCTAGAATCTCTAGAGTAGTCACTTTTGTTCCTTTTTGACTCTCTAAAAGTAAACAGATCATCTGAGCACTTGTCCTTTCAGGCTCATTAAAAATCGAAGGCGACTAGAGTCATCTTTAGCTTTTTCTCGACTCTTTAAAACTGAAAAAGCAAAGTTGTGTCAAAGGGTTGTTAAAATTAATTGACCACGAATAACATCCCTTTTCCTTAGTTGATCTTAGGTTGAAACATATGATGAAAAATCCGGAGTCCACCGATCAAGGAATTCCTTTTGATGGGAATCCTAGTCCTTTTCCTTCTTTCAGAAATATTGGTGCTCCTTACATGGCTACATTGTCCCTTCCAGGATTTACCATTGGTTTTCCAGTATGGTTGTTTTCAACCTCCTTTGTTCAAAATGTCATGATTTCTCTGCAATCGAGTACACCTCCAACTAGACAAAATCAACCTCCAGTTGATCGTAAAGTTGACCGTTTTCCTTCTTCCTTAGTTATTTCTTCTTCCCCTTCTTCCTGTTGTTGGGAAAAGTATCCAATACGGAATGACCATATCCCACTCTAAGGGTGATAGTTCCTTAGCAACAATCAAAGAAAAGCTATCTAATATTACTTCTTTATGAGATGTAAAAGGGGGAAGAAAGAGACCCACTAACCGATGTCTTCCGCTAATGGTTGATCCAATCTTCTCTCCTTGCCGCTTGCTCCCATCTCCTTGCTCTTTCACGGGCCCAGCTACACCAAGATCCTGCAAAATGACAAGAGAGGGAAACTACAAGAAGCATACATTCATAATTGATTCAAGGATTAGAATAAATCAAATACACAAGTACAACAATACATCATTCAAACACATGCATATAGAAGAACCTCAAATGCTTTATTAATGGAAGAAAGTAAGGTTCAGGAAGTGATACAACCATAAGAGGCCCAATCCAGCATCACCTTCCCGGCGGAAAGAAATCTCCTCTTCACCTCCTTCAAAGAAATCACCCAATAGTTCTAAACTTAAACCAACGGCAATTCTTTACACAAAATTCCAGCCTTTAGATCTCATAGGAGAGAGATACTTATATAGAGTTTTGGAGAGAGGATGAGTCAGCCTGATGTGTGACTAGTGTCCTCTCCCACTTCAGTTCTTCTTCAGTTCTTGAGTCCACTTGGAGATCCTTGCTTCCACTTGGAGTTTTAGAACCTCTTACTCATCACTAGGAGAATTCCCTAATCCAAGTGTCATTTTGGAAGCTTCCTGGGCACTGACACATTAAGGAATGAAACTTCCACTTGTCAAATCTCACTCAGCGCAGGTAGCCTTTGTTGGAGTTGAAATTCAACGCAGGTAGACCATGGAGCAGTTGACATTCAGCGCAGATGCCCAGTGGAGCAGTTGACATGATCCAGAATTGACTTGTTTTTGAGTAATTTACAGTGGAGAACTGATTTGGATTGCTGTGGTTTGCTGACCTTGTTCCTCTAGGGGTAGGAACAACATGTTTAGGGACTTTGGATCCCTTAGATTATGGACATTTCATGCTTCATGCTGTAAGGCACAAAAATGTCTATAACACTTCCTTTTCGCCTGGTTAAAGTATGGGTACTAGTAACCAGGTGGCTAAGAATAAGAAGAAAGGGAATAAGAAGAAGAAGAAGCAAATTCAGCAGAGAGGCAGCCAAGAAACCATTGTTTTTGAATGCAAAATCTGATGAAAAACTGCCCGTCAAGCATCACAAAGTTCGATATCCATGCAAACTTTGTGCGGGAGACAATATTCTTTGAAATTGTCTTGATATTCCTCAGATATTAGAAGAATGGTCTTCCCGTTCACATCATCCTATGTCATCAACTTTTGGAGATCATGTTGGTGACACACCATCAACTAGTGGCAGTAAAGATCATGGAAAGAAGGGAAAAGTTAATTTTCCATGTAGGTTATGTGAAGGGAATCATCCCATTCACCTTTGTCCCTATCTGGACAAAGCCAAAAGGGTGTTGGATAATCGTCCTACTTCACCACAATGATCTCCATCTCATTACAGGAAAATTTCCCTAAATCCTTCACTAGTTGATGAATTGACTGACTCAAATCAAACATCAATCAAACCCACTCTCTCTGAAAGTGAATCCTATGATTCTATACCCGACCAAAATCAACAGGTTGAGGTAACAGTTTACCCAATTCACCTTCAGTAAATTGTACCTCTTACGAAAAGAGTGAACACCATACCACTCAGGTTCTTTTTGTTTCTTCAGATTCAAATGAGCTTGGGGGAAATCCACCTGTTCCATCAGGACAGGAGGAAAATCCTCCAGTTCTCGTAACTCAATGGGTTAACTTTCATGTTGCTACGGTACCCCCTCAAAGTAGTCTAGTCACATCCTTTGATTGGAATCGACTGGCAAGATTCTACCTTCCTTCTTATATACCTTTCCATATCATAGTACAAGTTTGTAATATGATTGTATTTGGCACTATTATAGATGAAGGTGCATCAGTGAGTATCCTTTCCTCAACTGCTTGGCAAGCGCTTGGTTCTCCACCGCTTGTGCCTGTTACACAGAATCTTTTGGGTTTTAACAGAGGAACTAGTAAACCATTAGGGATCCTTCCACAGTTACCTATCACCTTGGGAGGAAAAATCATTTATATGAACGTGATGGTAGTCCCGGGACCTTTAGATTACAATTTACTTCTGGGGCACGACTATGTTTATGGAATGGGAACTATTGTTTCAACACTCTTTCGAGTGATTTGTTTCCCGCATGAAGGAAAAATTGTCACCATTGACCAACTTTCATTTCCCAGTCCCAATATGGCTCCTAGTCAACCATCTTCCCTAAGTGATCCTTTTTTACCAATGGTATCATCCCCGCCACGGGTTAATTATGTGGCAACCTGTTCCATGCCTACATCAACTGACTATCAATTCAGTGATGTTGTACATCATGTACTAGGGGGCATTGGAACTAGATCTCTCCTTCATGACCACTTATGAGTTGTGATTGAATCTGAGGATAGTTCATTGTCTTGTGTCAACCTCGTTAAAAAAATGAAACAAGGAGTTCGAGGATAGTTTGTTGTCTTGTGTCAACCTCGTTAAGAAATGAAACCAAGGATTCGAGGATAGTTCATTGTCTTGTGTAAACCTCATTAAAAAATGAAACAAGGGTATCCGAGGATTGTTCCTGGTCTTGTGTCAACCTTGTTAAAAAATGAAACAAGGAGTTCGAGGAGAGTTCATTGTCTTGTGTCAACCTCATTAAAAAATGAAATTAGATCTCGTAAAATCCCAGTCGAGTCTTTCACTTGATCTCATAAAAGAACCTTCATTCCATCCACTTGATAGCCATGAGTAGCCTACTTAGGTGAATGTAATGAAGCTTGGGGGCATGCACCTAATGGTAAAGCTATGTTTCCCTGTAGGTTATGTGAAGGGAATCGCCCCATTCACCTTTGTCTATCTAGATGAAGCCAAAAGGGTGTTGTATAACCATCCTGCTTCATGCAGTGACTTCCATCTGGTTATGGGAGACTCTCCCTTTCATCGTGCTGGGGGCATGCAAACCATTTCATTTTAATCTTCGTGATTGCCATTCTATCAGCCTCTTTTATCAGATGAGCCTTGATTGTTTCATTCCATCACCACCATCTCTTTGGCCGATCATACGCTTTCACTTGGTTATTTTACCCTTTTATGAGGAACAGTTGCAATGAGTGGTCTTATTAACCAGCCTCTTCAGATAAATCAACATGTTTTGACAAGTTCCAACATCACCGGAACCAGTTGCTACCCTAGATGCCACTCGTTCCTCAAAATGGAGTCATCTTTAAACTTTTTTCAGACTCTCTAAATAAGAAAAGATTGTCAAGCACTTGTATATTCCATCTTGTTAAAGTATTGGAAATGACATCTCTTTGGTATTATTTTATCCTTTTTCAGACTTGAGGGATTATTTTACGAAAAAGAGCTTACAGAGTTTTCCTTTTGTCCCTTTTCAAACTCTCTAAACATGAAAAGGACCGAGTTGTCTTTGTCGTTAAACTCATTAAAATAATATCGACAAACTTATCCATCTAGACAAGACTGAGTTTCCCCGTCGCTAGACTCGTTAAAACATCAAATAGCGATGGGTTTTCCCGAAGGGTGAATTATAGAACAAGCATATGTTATCCTCCTCAAGATTGATAAAAAATAAAGAGGTAATGGTTAGCAATGACTGGGGAAATGGGGAAAAATCTTGAAAACGTATGGTAGCGAGTCGCTCTTGAACATGACACTTTGACTTCATCTCCGTGATTAAGCTAGGTTGGGACATTCCATTTGATGGTTATAATACCGTTGGTCTATCACACCATCCATCACTTTTGTTTTGGGTCAATGCTACCAATTCATCTAAGTGTCACCGATATGTTCAAGAGAATTCATCGAGTTAAAGTCTCATCTGTTGCAATACTACAAACCTTCATTCTCATGATCGCCATTCCTGAACCTTGTGTCGTCAGTTTGTTTTCATCTCCAAAAATCATTTACTTTGTTTCATGTCGTAGATGTGGGATACATCAAGGCCCTCCTACGATGAGTTGCTTCTTGTCGACATCAGCTCATCATCCAAGAAGTTGACTTAGAAACACAATTTCAGTGCTTTGAAGCTTGCATACATCAATGGTAAGTTTCTCTCTTCCGATGACAGGTTGACATTAATGGCCTTCGACCAACAGATTTTGCATAGTGTTCAACATTGAATCATCTATTCACACCACGCGAAATGTACTGTAGTACCTTGAGGATCATCATCATTATCGGTGATCCCTCTTGCGTATGTTAACATCTTACATCATTGGTTGGTAATCAGACGATGTCTCTCCATGTTCGACCTCAGAACATCTTTTCACATGGTTAGAATTGTACATCGAGTGAAGATTGAATGAGTTTGAAGACCCCGGATCTAGTTTCATCCATCCAGGCTGTGATTTATTCAGGAGTACAAAAACATCAAATGTACAAAGGCTTTACACAGATGGTCATCCTAATCATGGATTACAAATCTATATATGTAGAATCACATGTCTATATCTGTAGACGACTATCTGATCTATGTACATGTAATGAAAGTTTATAAGCTGAGCATGGGAATGCCTCCCTCAGCTAGTTCATGAGAAAATCATATTATCATGATATATTGTATTGTAATTGATGCAGGTCACCTTCCAGTTCAAACTTCCAATCCTCATGATAAAGCATTTCATCCGACATAGATATTTACGACCTCATGCTTTAGGGGGAAATTGTTATAGACATATTTGGGCACGTCAACCCCAACTCACATGTCGATGATATTAAGGTTCATCAACCCCTAATATAGTTGTTTTATAACCTAAAGAAACTTAGTCATCTGAATGCCTCATTCCCCAAAAGTTCCATCAAGAAATTCATCCAAAAAGTGCCTAAAAGGGATCATTGCAGAAAGCCCTGTGTTAGGGTGCTATGCATAGCAGGTACCACACTATCAAAGTGCTATGCATCACAGTTTGGCCCTCTGTAAAGTGCGATGGGTGAGGTTAGACAAAATTCCGGGAGTGTTTGATGAGTCAGTTGCTCATGGAAGCCTCTAGAATCTTCTCCTCTGCCACTTGCCCCTCTGAGTTTGCCCAAGGATGACTAAAGGAAATAGGAAACATTCTCCTATTCCCCTCTTTCATGGAACCAATTCCTAAAAATAGAAAGGCATTCATCATCCCCATTGATGACTCAACATCCTGTACTCATCTATAAATGGATCCCTCATCCAAGATATCAAGGGGGCTGAATTATTCTGAGTTGTAAGGAAGTGCTGCTAGTTTCAGTATTGAGGTAAGAGTATTGTGTTATTGTTGGCATGTTCTTGCTAATTCATGAGGTGAAGAAGGCTTGAATCTGGGAGGATGGCACTAGATCAGACTTCTTATGGGTTGTAATTCTCCTTGTTATCAATAAAGTTCTTCAAGATTTTTCCCAGTTGATTGTGTTAACTATAAATGCATTCATTTGTTTATCATATTTATGATTCTATGATGTTTATGCTGTGATGGATCATTATGCTTTGACAAGTCTTTGTTTCTGTAGCTGTGCAGGTACTCTCCAAGTGTGTTAAGTACGGGGAGGAGCTACGGGATCAGTCAAAGGAGAGGGAGATAAAGCGAGGATTCAAACGAAAGTTACAGGTTGGTCTATCATAATCTCTTTCTTATCTATCACTCATAGGAAAGATAGTGAATTTCTTTGACTTTTTTTTTCTAGGTTAGCTACCAAACCTAGAGGGCTAGCATTTCTTAGAAATACTAGTTTTCCCAGAAACAACCCCATTGAACACCCGACAATTTTGACCTAATTCCCTATCCCTAACAGTTTGGCTCCTCGTGATCCAGCAAAACCTTTTCAAAATCAAATCAAATCTTGTGCTGCTATACCTAGCCTAATATCATTTTCCTGATCCAGCCATCTTGGTTGAGATCCTTACAGAGAGAGCCCTCTCCCGGCCTAGTAATGCTAGATACTTGGCTAATCGTGGTTTGTGGTTACCCTGGCATTGCCTTCCTTCAACCTGAGGTTCAATCCAGGTGATAACAAATGAGATTGACACAAGAAAAGGAACTATGCTCATATTCCTTATTTCATTTTTTAATGAGCTTGACACAAGAAAATGAACTATGATCCCCTTTGTTTCATTTTTTAACGAGGTTGACACAAGACAAGGAACTATCCTCATATTCCTTGTTTCATTTTTTAATGAGCTTGACATAAGACAAGGAATCATGCTCATACCCTTTGTTTCTTTTTTTAATGAGCTTGAAACAAGACAAGGAACTATGCTCATTGACCTGTTTCATTTTTTAATGAGGTTGACACAGTAAAAGAAATATCCTCATATTATTTTTTTCATTTTTTAACGAGCTTGACACAAGACAAGGAACTTTGCTGATATTCCTTGTTTCATTTTTTAATGAGGTTGAAACAAGACAAGGAACTCTCCTCATATACCCTGTTCCTGACCCATAATAGGTCATGAATTCCAAGAGGTTCTCATCAGATGGGAGAACAATGCTCTGGAAGGGATACGTAGCTAGGAATCCATTAGAAATATCTGGTTCCAATGCCCCCAATACATAATGCACAACATCACGGAATTGATCACCAGTTGATGTAGGCATGGAATGGGTTGCCACAAAATTGACCCGTGGCAAGGAAGATACCATTGAGACAAAAGGACCATTTAGGGAAGATGGTTGACTAGAATCCATATTTGGACCTAGAAATGAAAGCTGGTCAATGGTGATAATTCTTCCTTCACGCGGGAAACACATCACTCAAAAGAGTGTTGAAACAATAGCTCCCATGTCATAAACATAGTCGTGCCCAAGAAGTAAATTGTAATATAAAGGGCCTGGGACTACCATCACGTTGAGATAGACAATTTTTCCTCCCAAAGTAATAGGAAACTGAGGAAGGATCCCTAATGGTTGACTAGTTCCTCTGTTAAAAGCCAACAGATTCTGGGTAATAGGCACAAGTGGCGGTGAACCGACCTCTTGCCAAGAAGTGGGGGAAAGGATACTCACAGATGCTCCTTCATCTATAATAGTGCCAGGTAAAATCATATTACAAACCTGTACTATGATCTGGAAAGGAACATAAGAAGGAAGACAACATCCTGTCAGCTGATTCCAATCGAAGGAAGTGACTAGAATACTTGGAGGGGGTACCATAAGAATGGGAGAATTACCCCCTTGAGTTACGAGAATAGGAGGATTTTCCTCCTGTCTTGATGGAACAAGAGGGTTGCCTCCAAGCTCGTTGGAATATGAAGAAACAAAATGAACCTGAGTGGTATCATATTCACTCTATTCGAGAAAGGTATGATTAAATGAAGGTGAAATAGGGTCAACTGTTTCCTCAACTTGTGATTGGTTAGGTATATACTCATGGGATTCACATTCAGAGAGAGTGGGTTTGACCGACAGTTGATTTGGGTTAGTCTCTTTATCAACTAGTGAAGGATTAAGGGAGAGTCTCATGTAACCAGATGGAAGTCGTTGAGGAGAAGTAGGATGGTTATCCAAAATTTTTTTGGCTTCATCCAGATAGGGACAAAGGTGAATGGGGTAATTCCCTTCACATAACCTACCAGGAAACTTAACTTTACCCTTCTTTCTATGAACTTTACTACCACTAGTTGATGGTATGTCACCAGCATGATCTCCAGAAGTTGATGACACAGGACGATGTGAATGAGAATACCATTCTTCTAAGATTTGAGGAATGTTAGGACAATTTTGAAGAATATGGTCTCCCGTACAAAGTTTGCAAGGATATCGAAGTTTGTGAGGCTTATCAGATGGTTTTTAATCAAAAGTTGCATTCGAAGCAATGGTTTCTTGGTTGCCCCCTTACTGAATTTTCTTCTTCTTCTTCTTCTTCTTCTTCTTCCCTTTCTTCTTATTCTTATCCACCTGGTTACTATTGTCAATACTTTTACCAGGTGAAAAGGAAGAAGGGGAGGAAAAAAAAACCAAGGAAGAAGGAAAAGGGTCAACTTTAGGATCAATTGGAGGTTGATTTTGTCCAGCTGGACGAGTACTCGGTTGCAGAGAAATCATGACATTTTGAACCAAGGAGGTTGAAAACAACCATACTAGCAAGCCAATGGTAAATCTTGGAAGGGACAATGTAGCCATATATGGAGCACCAATATTTCTAAGAGGAGTAAAAGGACTAGGATTCCCATCAAAAGGAATTCCTTGATCGGTGGACTCCGGAGTTGTTGCCATATGTCTTAACCTAAGATCAACTAAGGAGCGACGTGGAGGATGTTATCCGCAGTCAATTAATTTTATTTTAATCAAAATAACATAAAAAACAAAAGATGGATGATCTAGGCAAAAGGACTACCAAGTAACTGTGAACTGCAGAATACCTCCTGACAAACCAAGAAGTATGGGCAGGAAATCTCACCGAATGCTGTGTTCGGTGTATCACAGTGTACAAGGTGGCCAACTCAGTTACCTATGGATGGATAGCAACCTAATTTAGTCCTACCATATATAGCCAAAAGTACTTGGAGGCCCAATCTATATTAGCGTTGTCTAATGCGAAACCACACAGTGAGAGCATTCCTTTATGCTTTACGTACTGTAACATCACCCTATATACATGAAATTACATGGACGAGCTACGATATACTTACATACATGGAATGAGGTATCACACTCGAAATGTATCATAGACAATTAGCGACAACTTCTATGTTTAACGATGTCGGAACACGTCTCTAGCCTAGACCTCTAAATGCATTAAGTTACAATGCTCCATTAGGTTAATTGAGATAACTTTTAAGTTGATCTTCTTAAGAATTTTCCTTTCAAGGTTCACCACGCGATGTATGTTTGAAATTCCTAGAATGAAACAAATATGACAATCATTCTTTTCATTCAATTTAAAAAATGAAAACCTTAGCTAATAGGGATAGAGCAATCAAATTATTTTAATCAAAGAAAAATGAGCACGTCTAATGCAATTTCCCTAAACTATTCCTATGAGCATACACAAAATTTTTCAATGCATAATGCAAGTTTTCCTTTTCAATTCCATTAATGTTAAGATGAACAAAATGAAACTAATGTACATACAATCAATCAATGTTTTTGCAAGAACGAAGACTTTACGACATCTCCTTTTCGAAAGAAATGAAGACTTCTACGGCACTTTCCTTTGAATAAAGATTAATCGACTATAAACTAACTTTAAAAATGAAGTGATAGAGATAAAGAAATCATTTAAGAAACACTAAACAATCAAGGCCAAAGTAGGGCTAGGAGAGGAAACACAAATTGATTTCAGAAGTACAACAATCATTGATCTTTCAGCAAGCAGAAACAGAAGGAAATTTGGGAAAAATCAAGTCAAAGGTGAGATTTTTTACCTAAGTAGGATAAACGCAGCCCTGAATGGGAGAAAATGCACTTCAGAGCACTGTCCTCAAGCCAAGGGTTCTCTGCAGCACTCTGTGTCCTGACTAATCCTACGCTGGTGCCAGAGAGGCCATCCTAGGGGATTTCAAGCACAATTTTTACCAAAAAACACTTCAAAAAGGCTGAAACAAGATCAATGGAATCAAGTAAAGTCTACTAGGTTGTACTAGGATGAAGGTAAACTACCCAGAACGATGATCGTTCCCCAACAGAGTCACCAATTTGTTATGTGGAATTTTGCATCTATGGATAAATACAATTTCCCTAGGTGGGTAGCTACACCTAGAACAAAAAATTTAAAGCGCTTAACCTTTTTCTATAGAATATAAATAAGACAAGGGACCTACTTGTTATCTTTCACTTTCCCTTTGTCTCCTTTGTATGGCTTCCGTTGCTCCTTCTCAAACTTAATCCACTCGATAAGTACCTACAGTCATAAACAAAGGACAAAAAGCAATCAAAGCAAGATATCTATCTGGAATAGAAAGCATTTACACATATAATTATCATACATAAAGACAAGAATATGGGAAAATGTGTAAAAAAATTTATTAAGTAGAAGGAAGATCCAATGAAGTCTAATTCAATGTCACTCCTCTAGCTTGAGTTCCATTCAACATCAAATCAAAAGCACAACACTCCGAAAGCATAACAATACTTGCTTGCAATATCAAACCTCACACCAATAGTATCTCCTTACAAATTCTAAAAGTCCCACCCCTGATCACTTAGATGAGTGCTCAATTTATAGGAAAATGGAAGTGATTTGGTCATTAATGAGGGTATTGAATGGCCTTCCAAATTTAGAGTTAGTTTCCATGGAGGAAGGGATGATAGGTTAGGAGGTTACTTAACTCATTCTCTATCAAATTTTGAGCTCATATGAGATGATAAGTGTGGGAATCTTCTAGAAGGCTCCTGAAGAGAATAATATTCCCAAAACCCTATGAGGATTTCGCTCAATCTCATCCAGATCAGGTCAAAGTGGGCTTAAGTGCCCTAAAATGCACCATGACATGGGCCTACGTGCACTGAAGCGCATTTACCCCTGACCAAGGCTGCGTTGGTCCCTCAAGGAGGCATTTCTAGAGGGCTTCAGGCTAGGAAACTTTCAGGGAAGGAGGGACTCAAAGTGATGAATTCTCTAGGGCATGTAGCAACTGGATTAGGTTTTGATGAGCCCTAATAGTATTGATCATAATTTTGGGAGTGATGTAACCAAATGGATCTGTAACAAGTACTCCTCAATGTCCCAAGGCTGAGAAAGGAATCCAAGGAGGTAACCTCAGATTAATTTTGGACTTGGTAGCTAGCCCTGCCAAATCAGAGAGGGCTCTCTCTAAAACAACCTCATAGCCAATGGAAGTGACTGGAGAATATATGGATTTTAGGCTAGGTATTTGGCACAGTAGGGTTTGATTTAGGGTTTGCTGGATAGAAGCACTAGGTCGTGGAACTAGGTCAAGTATCCCAAATGATCAGTTGTAGATATAGAATGAGGAAAGGTAGGTGTAATCAATGGAACAAAGTGAATTTGTCATTGTAGTATGGTGAGGGGAAAAAAGAAGCAAAATGAGCATATAGGTATGAATTCATTTGCTTAGAAGAAAAAACACTTATATGAAAATCTCAAACAAAACAAAGCATATTGATCATGAAATATGCTTTAAAACTTAAGATATAATCACCAGAAGAATACATATGGATGTTGGAAATACTTAATCATCAAATGCATAAAGAAAACTAGAGAAATACAGTGCCACAAACCACATCACAAGAATCCCATAAAAATAGCTGCAATTGCATAAATTTCTGCAAAAAATGTCAAGTACACTAGTCCAAGAGCTGAGCTTAAAGAATCCAATCTTTTCTTTGACTTCAATCTATCTACATATAGATGAAAAAAAATTTTCCCCATCCAAGGGTTCGAATCCTACCTCCTAGGAACTGATTACATGATTCTCTCTAACCATTGCCAAAACCTAGGGGAGTTAGAAACCACTTCCCCATTTACACTAACTGCATGAGTTTGTTTCTCAAAGCCTTAGTCACATGATTATTTTACTATTTAACTCATAAAAAGCTTAATTACATCATATTATTTCATTAAGTAACCATTTACATCACTCAAGTTTTACTTTTGACCATCACCAACAATAAAACATTGAATTTCATAAAAACATAGTAATTTAGAAGCGCATCAAAAGATTGGAGGGTGATTTGGAGGCCTTCCCAGAGGAATAGTTTTCTACAAATGGTATGGTTGGAAAGCTTAAAACTTATACTACACCATGGAGTCATCAAGTACTAGAAAAATCTGCTCCAAACTCTGAAAAATTGCCTTGAAGTCAAATTGTCCTAGAAGCACAATGAAAAAAGAGGGGTAAAAGATGAACTGATAGATTTTTAACTACAACACTTGCTACAAAACTGGGAGAGGTTTTTGTAGATAAGGTTATTGTGGAGAAAAAAATATCTCTATTTTTTGAAATTCGTTCCCATATTCTCAGAATCCATGCCACAAAAGAATGACTAATACAGACAAGAAAAATTGGATGATTTTCTGAAATAGGCCTCTAAGAAAGTTGAATCTCTCCCAATATATGATACGTGTGTAGAAATTGAAGGAGTTTATTGTGATTGGGTCTTTCCTTAACCAAAAAATCATTTTTTTTCCACAATCCATCTTCATTTGGTCAGAAACCTCTTTTGCAAATGATGACCAAAAACCGAGTCAAAAGCGCAACGACTCTCTTATAGCAACGTGTATTTTGGGCATATCTATGAAATCATAAAGTATATTCAAAAAATGAGAGAGGTTATTTTTTTTAGTATGGTAGGAATGAAAACTTCCTCCATTTGTCAAAAATAATTTCTCATTTGTTCATAATCAAAGCTTGAAGTTGGTGCAAGAAATAGTTGTTGCGTTTCTGTAGGATAACATTTTGCCAGTGCACACAAAAACTCCAAAATTTCAAATATTTTCTTCTTTTCTTTTTCTCTTTGTTCTGCATTAGAAAACCAAAGATGCTTCATCCAAGAGATCAAGGTTATCCTTCTTTTTGAGTTGCCTTAAGTTTCTCATGAGCTTCTTTTTCATGTTTTTGACCCTCAACTTGCACTTTCCTACAAAATCGTAGGCAGCCAGCTTGCTCAAATGATCTTTTAATGAAATATGATGCATTGATCTCTTGCATATGTGTTGGATCATATATAGAGATCTATTCTCCCTTGAATCGGATTCTGTCATTAGTTTTCACCATGTCTTGACTTTGATTTTGATAAGAAACTCTAGTTTGAAATAGGAAAGGGAAAGGGAATGAGGTTGCAAAACAGGGGAAAAAGTGTAGCAAGTTGGGAGAGAGAAATGAATGGGAAAGGGAGTGAAATAATTTGTAGGACAATTTTGGGAGATTTGGATGAGTGTTAGGAAGAGGAGGGAAGTGGATTTTCTGAGAATGGATGAGGAAAAGGGGTGAAAAGGGACAAAAAATAGTCCTTGGCTAGATGCGCAACGAGTAGCTAGGGTAGAGGAGAAAAATGATGGGATGAGGGGATTTGAATATGGAGAGTGATGGGGAATGTGTATTTAGGGTAATTACTGATGTATACGATTAGAAAATAGGAATTTGTCTTTAAAACAATCAAATGACAATAGGGATGAGAAACTATCAAAAGCGCAACAAAAACTGTAGGCATGAAATTTTGATGATTTTATGAGCGAAAAATTAACATGAAAGGTTTTTAGAGCTTCACTTACTAATGTGGAGAGGCTGTGAAAAAAATTTGAGGAAAGAATTGAGCTATTTGAGGTCCCTTTTACGCTCTAAGGGAAAAGCGCAGAAAGTTAGCTAGAAATGCAGCAGTACCTCTAAAAGCGCAACAACTGAATGGGAATAACAACAATGGAGAATTTTGACCTTGTGATAGTGTTGTAGCGGCTACAACCACCCTCCAAGATTTTTCCTTAGCTTTTTTTTGGAGCCTCCCTACTGATCATCTTCAGCAACGTGTCTTGCACTATCAATCACATCACCTTCAGCTGTTTCATAGAGTCTTGTTAGCCTGTGTGTGCAAGTTTTTTCCACCTCCTTCACAAGCTGATTTCCGAACTTAGTGTCAGTTGTTGGTTGAATAGCTCCTTCTGGGAATTGCACAATTTTGGAGGGGAACTAACCTTCCCTCCAAAAATTGCGCAAACCCAGCTGGACACCCAGCTAGGTTCCATAATTACGCAATTCTTCCTGTTAGTCTTCCTCTCAAAAATTGCACAATTCATCCCAACACAGCTACTCAGCCCAGAAATTGTGCAATTCTAGGCAATAGTCACCTGCTACTCCTAGAAGTTGCATAATCCCGCTGGGACAACCATCTTAGCAACTATGAAAAATTGTGCAAATCCATCTAGGCAGCCTGTTGGGCTCATAATTTGCGCAATACAGTCAGACATGCTTCCTTGAGAAAATTGTGCAGTATGACCTAGGACAATTACTCATCCCAGAAATTGTGCAATCCTGGGAGATAGTCACTTGTTCCTCCCAAAAATTGTTCAATCCCTCTAGGTCAACCATCTCTGCTTAGCCCAGATAATGTGTAGATTTTCATCCCAGGATCACAGACCGATGCATGTGCCTTCAGGTTGACTGGTTCCCTCTGACCCTGAGCAAAACTGATTTGCATGCATGGAATGATTTTCCCAAGGCAACATGCTAAAGCATCCCTTGAATCAGGGATCTATTTTTAGCAGCTGGAGGTTACATGCAGATCATTTCAAAAACCTCCCACCAAGTTTCGCTTTTCCTAGATTTGTGGCATGCGTGTCACGGCCTCGATCTTATGAAAACTCATTTTTTGGACATTGTAGAGCTCATTCCTCGCATTGACCTTGCAGCTCTGACATCCCACATTTCATCTAGAAGTCCTCAACACATTCAACTCAGTTCTTTTGGGGTAAGCCTGCTTTTCATGTCTTGTGCTGCATTTGTATTGCTTTTTGTGTTTTTCTTTGTGTGAGTGTTGTCTAGATGATTTCAGTGAGTGCTTATTATCATTTTGATGTATTTTAGCTTATAGAAGCACCATTTCATTTTTCATTCGCATCTGACTGTTGTCGCATGCATGACACTGTTTTTGCACCGACAGTCATCGTTGCGGTGAATTGCTTCACACACATGCATGTTTTCCTGTTTTATGAATCCTATAATCATTGTTTGCATGCATGATCATTCACTCTTGTTTACACTTAGTTTCACCATGCATTCAGACTTTTCATGTTTTCAGTCGCCCGTTGGTGGGTTTGGGCTGCCTTTGCCCGGACCATGCCTTGCCCGTCTAGCACTGCACATTTCCCGAAGCGAAAGCTCTGCCTTCCCTCCAAAAATTTCTCATGTCTAGCCCAGCATTGACTTCCATGCTTGCATTGCACAATTCTTGGACGTAGTGTCCTACTGACCCAAAAAACTACGCAATGAAGTTTACTAGTTGCATGTCACTTTCAACTAAAATTACACATTGCGCACTTTTAGTCCTCAGCAGGCTAGGCTGGATTGTCCATTGCATATTTCCAGTAGTCAGTCAGCCTCTCAGTAGCATGAACTATGTCATCCATAGTCTTGGCAGTCAGTGTCCTAGCCTCCCGGTGAAAATTGCACAATCTTCACAGACAGTCACACATGTATGTTGCATGTCAGTCCTCCAGTTTGTTTTGGCTTTCAATTGACAAATTGCTTGCCATGAGTGTTTGTATGTCCCTAGGTATCACAACTGTCATCTACCTCCTAGCAGAATAGGTACAATGGATTCCAAGACAACAGAGTCAAAGACACCGTTAAGAGTGCAACTGGGGATGCAGTCGATCGAGTGCCTATGAACTTGCCTATCCACGAAGACATCAAGTTGTTCATGGAAAAGGATATCAATGTGAATGGAAATGACATCACAATGAGCATCACCATCCACAACAGCAAAAGGCATCACAACTCCATGTGACAAATGCAAGAGGAAGGTTGTTGAAAACACAGAGGTGGGGTAAAGCTGCGAGTTCAAAGAAAATCCAATCATGACGAAAGAAACTTTGGAGATTGAAGCTATGAAGTGATGGTGTGACACAAAGATCGTGCGAAGGCAGAGAGAGAAGAAAAGAAGGAGTTGTATGTGTTGAAGTGGAAACTCAATGAAGAAAAATAGCTACACAGACGAGAGAATGAATTACTGTAGGAACATGTACAACAGGGGGTGCAACATGCACAGACAAATGAAACCACGGCCGTACAAGTTATAGATCCATCCCAATTGCTGGAACAGAGCAGATAAGGTGACCAATGTTGTTGATCGCATGCAAGGGAATTTAACAACATGGATGTCATTATGCGCACACATGCGATCCAACCCATTTGGCACACTCACTGAGGCGAAAACAAGAAGCAAGTCCAATTGGAGCTGAACATGTATTTTGACAAGTTGATGAGCATGGTCACATGAACATGCTTGGAGATAAACACAGACACTATGCATCAATATGTTTCTGGCCCAGCTACACTCAAGACAATGATGCGCATGTTATCAAATGCGTTGGACAGAGGGGCCATATCAGTGTACCTGGATGAAATGGAGGCAAGAGTTCACTTTCAGTGGGATCTCACCATTGAGCGCATGGACAACATCATGGATGACTAAGCTTGGCATTAGTTCACCACCATCGATCATCGCAAGGACGTCGAAGAGTTGGTCTTACCACAATGATCTAAGTTTTAGTGATGCCTTGCATGGCTTGATCAAGCCTATTTTGTCTCACATGGGTACATGTGTAGATTTTATGTACCATCTTGTCAACTGGAAGTTCAAGTGTCAATGGTTGAATGTAACAATCATAGAGTAGTTGAAGAGTCATGAGAGTAGGTGAACAATCACAAAGGGGAATGCCAAGGGCCACCCCACCCATTGCTATATATAGTCCCTCATAACTCATTGTAAAGGCTTCTGGTCAGCGAAGCTTCCAATAGTAGTATCTTAGAGAAAGCTTGGACAATATTGTAATAAGCCTTGGCTTCTCCACTATGCAGAGATAGTATATCTCTTTGTAGGAGCAGGAAACCGTGAGTGTAACGTTCCACTGTCGGAACTAGTGGTTGGTCATGGTTGCATTGTATGACTGGAACTTACACTTATTAATATAATAGAGCCAACATGTTTCATGCATACATCGTATTGTATTTCAGTGATATTTTTTACTCTAAATGATATATGTATTTGTTTTCTTACACATGCATGTGTAGCTATTTTCTGTATATGTATGTATGAATCTTACTGAAATGTGTTGTTGATTTAACCATCACTTTGGATTTCTAGCTTACTTGCCTTCCATGTTGTAATGCATCTTTTCTCATGTGTTCCCTTCTTAACTCCGTGCTTTCACAGGTTTCCAAGGGGTGCACTCACACCACCCTCCATGTGTTAGAACCATTCATGCGCCTTCCTTGACTTGCTGCAGATGTCACGCCATTGCTACCAACAGGGGCATCTTACTTGCCTCTATGCGCAACCACGATCAAGGTGATATTGCACGACCCACTACTCAAACTTCTACACCAAATGATCTGAGGTCTAGTTGGGACTTCTTACTGTTGAGATCCCCTGACATGGGTGCAGGTCTAGCAACATCAACATTTTGGCATTAGAAGGAGGGTCAGATGACAAGGTGAGTCCTCACATCTATTTTGAATCTTTACATATCTATCATGACTAACTACAAAGTTTCTCTTCCAGAGTGTATGTCTTATAGAAATGACTTCATTATCTCGGAAAAACTCTCAGATAACTTGTCACATAAAACATGCGATGATGGAGGCTACGTAGCCTTAGTTAGGCACGTGGTCGGCGTTGTAGGCTCATGCGAAAGACATGGAATCTTTGAAGAATACATGACCTACCTGAAAAATATATTCATTCTCTTTCTCATCTAGTCGTAGAGATACACCGTGCTTTCAATCACTTTGACCATAAGGCACTCGATAAAGAAATTTTGAAATTATGAAAAGCACCCGATGAATCTGTTGAACAGTTTCACACATGCTTTTGTAATCTTGCATATTGATTTCCCAATGATGAAATTGATTGGGAATTTCTCGATGGAATATTTGAGTATCTTCTTTACATATCCAAAAATACGTAATTCTTGAAATCATTTGAGTCCCACTCAGTACACTTCGATGATGGAACTATGCAATCATAGGTAGGTACAGTTGTTGTCACAAGTGACTATCCTCCTTCACCTCATCAAACAGCTCCACCACTGCAGAGTGATGTGGGATATTATGCACACACATCTGTTGAACTGTCACATCCACCCACCCCACCTGTTCTTGATATCTACGTAGATTTGGCTTGCAAGATTGTTTATTGTAACATGGATTCATTCCCTCAACCTCCAACCCCATGTTCTATTGATCCTCTAATTGTACTATCTTGTGTTCTTCCATTCTAGATTCCTCACCTATTGTGAACGAGGATCAAGATGTTGCCGAAGTTAGTGTTGTGCAGCCAACCTGCACCATCATTCATGATGAGTGTGTGTAGGAATCTAAAGAAGAACCCGCGGTGAAGGATAACTCCCTTCCAACCACACCTCATTCTCTTTATCTTGACATCCCTTGTGATTCTGCCACTGCTCATTTCCCTTGCGAAAACACATTTCTAGATGTTTCTACTTTTGATCATTCATAGGAAACGTTGGATGTTAGTTTGTCATTACATTGTGGAGAGGACACATATTCCTTCAAAAATCTATCCAATCTGTCATCTGTCATTTCTAAAAACACAGAGGTTGAACATCCTTGCTTCTCATATACCTGTCTACATGATTCATCAAATCATGAGGATGTGGAAAAACATCCTGAATTTTTTGATCATGATGTTTATTCAATCATTGTTAATCTGTCTAAGCCACTGGTCTATGATGATCTATCTATCGATGAAGTCAAAACCCCACAAAATGTCGAGGCACTTCAGCGCGAGCTGATGGTTATGTCAGGCCCTCGCTATCCTGAGGTTGGATTCACTTCTGATCAGGAAATTGTTGAAACATGCAAGGCTCCTCAACACTCTCTTCTTTGCATTCAAGATCAATCTAACACTCATATTTCACTTCCTCCACTCGAACTACATGATCCCATCACTCATGCATTGAATGAATCTTACATAGCAAGCACACTTGCACACCATACATGGTCTACCTTTCTCACGTTTGCTTGCATGTCATATTCAAGAGAATGCATACACTCAACATCTTCATGCAGTGTAGCACAACACCATGGCAAGTCCATAGAGCGCATGTCATGTGCTTTCACTCAATTTTTTTATGTGGATGCTTGTAAGCTCAGAGTGTGTACGTCTTCATTGTTATATCTTTCATGCTTGCTGCTTTGCACAACTGTGATGTTTGCGAACCATGCATTCACCAACATGGGTCGACCAATGTGTCGATGGCTGCATTGGAAATGTCACTTCACGTGAGATGACCCATGCACTATTAGCTTAGGAGTAGGAGTAGTATTTTCTTTGCTTTGTTTGCTTGCATACATGTTTGATTCTTTCTTTCTGTGTTTTCTTGCTTGTTTGTTGTTTTCTTACTCCCTTTGCATACACATTTTCTTATGCTTCTTTCTTTTCTTTTTGGTTTGTTTGCTTGTTTTCCTTCTGTAGGTTAGCTTCGCATGAACCATGTGCGACTCTTGAGACAAGCTAGGTGAAATACAAGAGGACTTGTACAACTATCAATACTGTGTTATTTGTTGTCCTGCCTCTTATGGAAGAAATTTTTTCCTTCAGCCCATGATACATTGATGGAAAATACGTACTCTTCGAAGTGAAGCTTGGTTAGAACACAACGCTTACGGGGGAACTAGTATCACCTACTCATGTCTTGCGTTACATTTCTGTCGCTTTTTCTGTTTCACTTTGTGTGAGTGTTGTCTGGTTGATTTTAGTGAGTGCTTGCTATCATTTTGATGTATCTTAGCTTGTAGAAGCACTGTTTTAGTTTTTGTTTGTATCTCATTGCTGTCGCATGCATGACACTGTTTTTTCACTAACATTCGCCGTTGCAGCGAATTGCTTCACACACATGCATGTTTTCCCATTTTCTAAATCCTACACTCACTGTTTGCATGCATGATCATTCACTCTTTTTTACACTCAGTTTCACCATGCATTCATACTTCTCATGTTTTTAGTCACCCTTCGATGAGCCTAGACCATGCCTCGCCCGGCTAGCACTGCGCATTTCCTAAAACGAAGGCTTTGCCTTCCTTCCAGAAATTGTGCAATTCTACCCCATCACTAACCTCCAAGCTTGCATTGTGCAATTCTTTGAGGCAGTGTCCTGCTAGCACCAGAAACTATGCAATGCAGTTTGCTGGTTGCATGTCACTACTGACTGAAATTGTGCATTCCGTAGTTTTAGTCCTCAGTAGGCCAAGCTGGATTGTCCATTGCATAGTTCCAGTAGTCAATCAGCCACCTAGTAGCCCAAAATGTGTCATACGTAGTATTTGCAGACAGTCTCCCAGCCTCTCGGTGAAAATTACACAATATTCTCAAACAATCACACACGTATGTTACATGTCAGTCCTCCAGTTTTTTTTGGCTTTCAACTAATAGATTGCTTGCCATGAATGTTTCTATGTCTCCAGGTATCACTAGTGTCGTTCACCTCCCAACAACATAGGTACAATGGCTTCTAGGAGAGCAGAGTCAAATACACTATTAAGAGTGCAACTGGCGATGCAGTTGATCAAGTGTCTATGAAATTCCTTATCCACGAAGACGTCAAGTTGTTCATGGACAAGTATATCAGTCTCAATGGCAATGACATCACAATGAGAAGCACCATCAATAGTAGCAGAAGGTAACACATCTGCACGTGACGAATGCAAGAGGAAGGTTTTTTAAAACATAGAGGCAAAGCAAATCTATGAGTTCAAAGAAAATCCAATCGTGACAAAAGAAGCTTTGGAGATTGAAGCTATGAAGTGACAACGTGAAATGAAGACCGCGCGAAGGTAGAGAGAGAAGCAAAGAAGGAGTTGCATGTGCTGAAGTGACAACTCAAGGAAGAACATGAGCTGCATAGATGAGAGAATGAGTTGCAGTGGGAACATGTACAACAGGGGGTGCAACATGCACAAACGGATGAAACTGTGCTTGTACACGTTATAGATCCATCCGAGTAGCTAGCACAAATTAGACAAGGCAAGAAATGTTGTTGATCGCATGCACACAAATTCAACAACATGGATGTCATTATGCACATACATGTGATCCCACCCATTTAGCACACTCACTGAGGCAAAGACAAGAAGCAAGTCCAACTGGAGTTGAACATGTATTTTGACAAGTTGATATGCATGGTCACATGAACACACTTGGAGATCAGCACAGACACTATGCATCAGTATGTTTTTGGTCTAGATGCACTCAAGACAATGATGCATATGTTATCAAACGAGTTGGACAGAGGGGCCATATCAGTGTACCCAAATGCAATGGAGGCAAGAGTTCACTTTCAGTGGGATGTCACCATTGAGCGCATGGACACCATCATGGACAGCCAAGCTTGGCATTAGTTTGCCACCATCGATCATCGCAAGGATGTCGAAGAGTTGGTATTACCACAATGGTCTGAGTTTTAGTGATGTCTTGCATGGCTTTCTCAAGCCTATTTTGTCTCACATGGGTACATGTGTAGATTGTATGTAACATATTATCAAGTGGAAGTTCAAGTTTTGATAGTTGAAAGTAACAATCATAGAGTAGTTGAAGAGTCATGAGGGTAGGTGAACAATCACAAACCGGAATGTCAAGGGCCACCCCACCGTTTCCTATATATAGTCCCTCATAACTCATTGTAAAGGCTTTTGGTCAGTGAAGCTTCCAATAGGAGTATCTTAGACAAAGCTTGGACAATATTGTAACGAGCCTTGGCTTCTCCACCATGCGGAGCTAGCATATCTCTTTTGAGCGCAACTATCTTGTCATCATGTTACAATTCAGCGTGGTTACTTCGTACAACATGTTCTGCCATCTTCTATTTCTTCGTCAAAATCCGACGTACAGGAGCTTTCACGTTCCCATGATATTTGTCCATCTGCAGTTGGATTCACCCAGTCTTGTTCTCGTGCGGTTATCTTGTAGATGCAATCTAGATCATCCTCTCTCTCATCGTCATGCATTGGCTTCATGTAACGTGATCCTTCCACAGGGTCCAATGGTACAACTACACACAGAGACTTGTTCTCGAAAATCATTTTGCACTTCTTTAGATTTTATTACCCCATTCATGTCAATGGCCCAATCTATCCCTAATAGCGGGAGGTAGGGATTGTTGTCATCAACAATCTCTATCACTTCAAAATATGCTACCACACTCACCCCTTTGATATCTATATTGACTCCCTGCAATCTTCCCATAGGTAGGATCTTCTGCTGGTTTTCCATTCACAGCTAGATAGGAGACCATTGCAGCGTAGGCCTCCCCATGCGCTCCCATGTCTGCTTTGGCAGAACGTTCGCATCTAATCCCAAGTCCAGAATCACTTGATCCATCTCGTATTCTCTGATTTGCACGGTCAATATCATTTCTCTTCCTGTCCTCGTTGCATGCTTTCCAACCTTCCTGACTACGTGTGGTTCACCTGGCGTGGTCCCTGCACATCTATTGATGAGTTCCTGCAGCCCTTTTATAGTGTTGCTGTCGCACAACAGCTTCATGCATGTCTCCAGGAACGTTGTGAGAATTGATGGGTCCATGTCTAGCTCTGCCCTTCCTTTACTTCCTGAAGTTGAGGCCTTAGCGAAGCTCTCCCTAGCTTCCATCAAGGTTTCCTTAGCGTGCTCCAAATCAAACTCTAGTTCTTTCATTGGAGCCTTGCGAACCCAAGTACTCTCTTTAGGCTGCTTGCCCTTGTCATCCCCTGTCGTAATTCCACTTCGGAGCATGATGTTTACATTCAGGTCCTCCTCGCGTGGCTTCGACCTCATCATTTGCAGGTTCTGAGTCGAGGGAGGTTGGAGTGCTCCCTTATCGCGCAACCTCGCTATCAGTGTGGGACAATCCTCCATCTCATGATCAAACAATGTACAATACAAGCATGACGGACACGTCGGATTCATACAATCACAGGCATAATGTCCTGGCCCTTCGCAATTGTAACATATGAGCTGTCTGCGCCCTCTCCCAAATCCTCCTCCCCCTCGGCCTCATCCGTGCCCCTAAAATCCGGTGCGTGCCATTCCAGCGTTTTGGTCAAGGAGCCGCATTTCAGCCTGAACTCTATAAGTAGGAGTCCTATCCATCATCAACTCATAACTTCTACAGTAAAGCTCATCATATCCTACTAACCAACAAAAATTACAGAACAACTGCCGGGAATTCTGCGTGTACTTCTGCAATAAGTGGCAGTTGTCTGTGGCATGCTTTCCCCTATTTGAAAAATCATGCACCATAATGTAGGTGTTGCGCTAGGCCCTGCTTGTGCCTCTGGCCTCAACGGCATTGGTCCCCCTCCTGTGAGGTAATTTGCAAACACTGGGCAATGGTCCTTGTCATGTCCCTGACCCTTGCATTTTACACACCATACTTCTTCACACACCTCTGGGTGAACTGTTCGGTCTTGCTTCAGGCTCTACATCTCGAGGCATAAGTTCTTCAGCTGCACGTGAATATGCTGAACTCCTAGGTTAGGATCCTATATCGGGGTTTCATGTAGCCTCATCGCGGTCTCTAATGCTTCGGCTTGAGTTGTTATTCTTTGTTGTGATAGCGCATTCCTCAGATGTGGTGCTAGTGATGCTACAAACCATGTGTGTTGTTGTCCATCAGTCAAAGCCATGTTGGCTTCATGAATCATACATTTCAGCCTTTGATGCAACTCCCAAGGAGTCTCACCTGGTAGCATCGTGATTTCTTTGAACCCAATTATTGACTGTGCTTCTGATTTTGGCCTGCTAAATTCCTTAGTTAGCACGACTTGAACCTCCCTGATTCCTGTATTCGGATGATCGCTCAAGTGCTTAATGTACCAGGTCAATGCGCGATCCTATAGGGCACTGACCAACGTATCTTTATTGATCGCATCATCTGTTACTCCTTGTGCTTCCCATACAAATTTTACCATGAACCAAAACTAGCCCGGATCTTCATTTCCGACTCCTTTGAACACCGACAACTTTATTGAGCTTGCCATATTATAGCGCGGTGGTGGTGGAGGTGGGGTGGGCGAGGATGGAGGTGATGGTGGCGAAAGTGATGTGGGTGGAGGTGTTATGCACGAAATCCTCTGTCTTATCAATTTGATCGCACTATGCGGAGATACATGCGTGAGCTCTTCCTCATCCCTTCGTGGAGGTGAGATCAGGGAGCTAGTTTCTAGTTCCGCACTTCCTTCGTTTCTGTAAATTCTTCCACTTCACGTAGCACCGAACATCAATGTAATCGCATAATCTGTATTTCACACAATAGCATTTTAATCCAAGTGTTCAAAGAGTTAACGTACTTACCCTACAGTCCTTTGAGGAAGCATCACTCTGCCTCGTTGTCGCTGACTGAAGTGTCTACCACGAATTCAGTAATGAATCCATCTATAATTCAATCAAACCAATGATCAACAGCCCGCGTGATCTTATCCTCTAATTCTTCCAACCTGTGCATTAACTCTGGGGTCCACACAATAGGACTATCAAGCCTGCACCTTCCTTGGCTATCTGCTAGCTT
Source organism: Pinus tabuliformis (assembly GCA_031772625.1). Lineage (NCBI taxonomy): Eukaryota > Viridiplantae > Streptophyta > Pinopsida > Pinales > Pinaceae > Pinus > Pinus tabuliformis. The sequence continues at coordinate 147,236,982 of CM062808.1, read as the reverse complement.
CGCAATCCACTCGTACAACTTAGTGGGGAACGACGCAAAGAAAATTTCGTGGATTTCTGTATACAAGTAGTAGTCTAACCACTCTTTGTTTGTCAGTTGTGAATTCGTATTCTCCTGCACCGCGAACTCGTGAATGTTTCTGTTAATCCAGTCTTCGATTTCCTTCTTAGTTGGATTCCAGTGATGCGACATCAGAAATCTCTTATGCAGATCCCAGTCCCGCCAACGAAACTATTTGTTGGCTTGTTGGGGCCTGACCTAGGTTTAGAGTTAATTAGCCAAGCAAATCCCTGTACTACTGGCCCTTTCGGCAACAGTCCGCGAAGCGCGGACTGAGGTCTCACCCGAAGTAGTATGGGAGGGTGCTGGAACCAGGTTTCCGCACCCTTGAGATGTCTAAGGGGCTGATTGGATCCAATTGTTAGGTCCTTCGCACAGGTTGCTTCGCGCACTTTCCAGGCCTTTGCGCCCTGATGCAGTACCTTCGCGCAACCCTAACCAGGAACTGTGGAGCTTCCGCGCACTCAGCTGCAGGGGTCCGTGCACTCAGCTGCGAACTACTAGGCCTCTGCGCACTCAGCTGCAGAGCCTTCTCCTACTCTACGACCCAAAGACCCACTTTTCACTTCGACTCAAGTACTTAGACTCATCATACTTCCATCCATCCTTATCCTTTCTTCCTTAGAGCCTCGCTTTATTTATACAATCCCATGGTCCGCGGACCATAGGTAAGTTTATCAAGCCAACATTACATTACAAAAACTAGGGTGGGCAACCTGTGACTCTATTATGACCTTGCACTCTGCGCCCACAATTTGCGGAGCTTTTACAAAGGACTTGGTCAACACCTGGGCTTTAAGCCCCAAAACATGCCTCAAGGGGATTCAATGCCCAACACTATGTGATACTTCAATGGAATTGGTTGCGTGTAGAGGAAAATAAGTGGCATAAACCAATCAAATTTGAGGATATGTGTTGTTCTCGGATTAGTCAACAATAAACGATAAAGGTTGGTAGGCGAACACGCCCTTATAGAATACCTTTGGTGTAATTAATCTATTTGAAAAAGGTATCGATTCTTCATTGTACTATTGTTTATAATTTTATAATGAATTTACATTCTCTAATTCTCATCTTTCTTTGTAAGTAAAATAAGTAAAAATAATATCCCCGTTTGGGGTGATGAACACGAGTTATACACAGGACTTGAGCATTAATAGCCCTCCCACGTGGCAATTATGAGTCGCATGTGTGTTGGGAAAGCAGGGCAAGGAGGCCCGCATAAGAACTTTCTCAATGCTCACGAGGTTATAACACCAATGACAATGGCATGCACATGCATTTTCTAGAATTGGGAGATGAGAGCTTTGCCTATAGAAGGAATTGTCTGCTTGGGAACTATAGGTGACCTCATTGGAAAGCCAAGCATGTTCCTTGATAAGTGGGGGTGGTCATCTGTGGACGACAAGAATAAACATGGAGGGGTATGGTCTTGATTTGTAGCCCAAAATGTAATCTGGGACCCAGGCTCGAACTTCTCTCTGGCTTCGGCTCTCTCAGTGAGAGTGATTCGTAACGTAGAGAACTTAGGCAAGGTGTTCTGCCAGGAGGGCGGGTGATAGTGCGGGGGCTTGTGCATTTACTCAGGTAATTCAACTCATTTTTCCTTATGTAGTGGTTAACATGTGGAATGCTCAAGTAGTGTGGCCCAATTGCTAGTCCGACCAGTTTGAAAAGGGGTCATTATTCTCCTGTGGGTGGTCTTGGATAGCATTCTCCCTCTTCTTCTTTTGTATTTGTCTCGGGTGGCCCCGAAGTTCTTTATGCCTAGTGGAGACTCGGGTGTCGGTGTCCTTAAGGGCTCCTAAGAGTAAGTGAAGTCGAAGTAGAAGGGTTGGGGATAACTGTGAGAGGTGCATTCTCGTAGAGATCTGGTGTTGTATCTATGTGGAGGTTGGAATTAGGGGTAACTTGTCTATATTGTTCTACCTTTATAGAAGAGTGGATATTGAATAGTCGCGACCTTGGTTAATTGAAGTGTCGATTGTAGATATTTGTATTATCTTTGTGAGAGGAGCTGGGTTTACTGGAAGTTCTTTAGTTGCCTCACATAACTGGTGTGGGGAGGCAGCGTACTCTCCTCTTTCACAGTTAGGAAGTGTATACACTGTTGTTGTGGTTTGATCATTTGTCATTTTAGAAAATAATAAAAAAAATTGGCCTACCCAAAAAGAACTAAAAAACCACATAATAAATTTCTTGCCATCTCCCTTCCCACTTCAATAGTGGTACCATTGAAATCCCTTTGACAAAAAACCAATAAATTATGTGGATGTGGAGTCGTTGAAGACAAATTGGGTATTGAGGGGATGCTAAACGCACATGTTTGAAGAGAATGAAGGTAGTGCACATGCAATCAAGAATTAAAATGCAATGAGGAATTAAACGCACATGCATCGAGAGCGATGGTAACCCCCGAAGTCTGAAACTGCCATTTTTCCTTGGAAACAAGGAAGCTCTGCGTGATAGTTAATATTAATCTATGTTTTGATACACATCTTTATAAGTATTTTATTCATTAAAATACTATTCAACGCTGAGTATTGTTTATAGTTGTTATAACCGCGACAACTCATTGCCAGATTCTCGGGGTTGTCTTTTGACTTTAAGGATTCATTAATGGAGTTGTGCAAGATCTCTTGTCTTATTTGAGTTCGGAGTTTGGATTTTTTGGTATTGGAATTTGGTGGAAAAATTTGATGTGAAATTTTGATGTGTTATTTAAACTGGTTTTTTGAATATATATATGGATTCAACACCCTCAAAAAATTTTAGGGTACTTAAATAGTGAAGGGTTTACCCATCAAACTTGTGATTACGATAAATACTTCCAAATTTTAGAGAAATTAAATTAAAAAACCACCTAAAAAATTTTCAAAAAATTACACTAAACACAACTCGTTTGAATCGTCATTAATGGAGTTGCGTGAGAACTGCTGCCCTATTTGAGTTGTCATTGCCATGTTAATATTAATCTGTGTTTTGATACACACATATTTTTAAGTATTTTATTCATTAAAAGACAATTCAACGCTGAGTTGTTATAGTTGTTATAATCGCGACAACTCGTCGCCAGATTCCCAGGATTGTCCTTTGACTTTGAGGATTCATTAATGGAGTTGCGTGAGAACTGCTGCCCTATTGCCATGTTATGATAGCATTATATTTTTCCATTTTAAATGGTTTATCCCAGTGAGATACATTATATTAACACACTACTTACTTTTCTTTTAAATGATTTATGCAAGTGGGGTGGGAAATTTGACTAGTTTTCACTTGGGGGAGGGGGGACGTGGTTTGGGACATTCCTACGTGGTTTATTCATTAAAGACAACCGACCGCTGGATATTTTATTCATTAAAGACAACTCACCGCTGGATTCCCTCCGTTGTGAGTATTGTTTATAGATTTGTTATAATAGCGATAACTCATGGCCTCCGGGGATTTTCATTTGACTTTGACGATTCATTTTGGAGTTGCTATAATTGTGACTTAATTTGAATTAACAAATTAGATGTTTTTTATAATTAGATATTTTCTCAAAAACACTATTATTATGTGTTAACAATTATTGAGTTAAGTTTATTTTAATGAAATCTTTTTTTATATTAATTTGAAAACATTTAGGATTACATAGTATCTAGAGAATGGTGTTGTCTAAAAACACTATTGGTGTTGGCCAGTGTGACGAATAATCATTGAGTTTATTGGCTTATATATAGACTATATCAAACATGAATACCATAGGAAAAACCATGGATGCCCATTTACATGGAGCCTGAAACCATTGGTTATTTCATTGAGTCAATTTTACTCAAACAACCCTAACAAATTTTGTCTTCATTTTCTAAATATTTAATTCATTTTCATCCATATTCAACATCTTAAGATCCGATATATAATAATTATTCATAATATGTTATATCCTAAGAAATTGTAAAATGAAAAAAGTGTAGAAATATATTTTCTCATATCGAGAGAAAAAGAAGTAGCCTACATAAGAAATTAATACTTGTACTTCAATTATAATTAATTATAACAATTATAACATACTAAAAAAGGAAAAATTATTAGAAATAGGCTATGAATGGAATATACAAGGAGTTGTGAGATCTCCAATATTTTCATACCCCAAATCATCTCTACTCATCATCCCTTAGATATTTCCTTTTATTCAATTTATACCCCACAACATAATACATTATTTTTTTCCATATTTCCTTTTATTCAATTCCTACCCAAACCCATTTTTTTTTGAGATCTCTTTTTATTCCATTCATACTATGTTTCTTTTTATATATAATTGAGTTTTCTTTAACTAAATGCCACTACATCTTTGAATTTGAACATATCATCTCATGAATATAATTGCAGATTAATTGCATCTTTAAATTTGAAAATATCATGAATATAATTACGAATTAAAACTAATATTGGGAAATGAATTTTTTTTTCCCAAAATCAAATAACAACATAGAAATCCAACCATGTTGCTTAATAACTAGCACAACAATATTAGTAAATGTGATTGATATACTCTAAAAACATCATTTTCCATCATTTAGATGTTAATCAACTTTTATAAATAAGATCAATCAACATAATTTAATAAAAAATTATAAATATAAAACAAAACTAATTCATTTTGAATTTTAGTAGCATTTTTAATTTAAATTTAAGTTATAAAAAATATATTATTTATTAATTTTACCAAACTAAATATTATAGATTGTTATATAAATATTAAAATTCATAATTAATTAAATTAAATTAATTTTATAAATATATTTATTTTAAAATATTTTATTTAAACTTTTTATCAATTTCAAAATATCAACTTCATTAAAATACTCACCTCTTTAATTAATTATAAAGATGGTAAGTTTAATATTCCCAAAATCAATTAAGCATAGCAACTTTCAGTATTCCCTATACTCACTCTAGTTTTTCAATATAACATGGAACTTTTAATAATTTTAACTCACTTAACTTTTTAAAGATAATAAATAATAATTAAGAAAAAAAAATCAAATTTCATTTTAAGCAAATAAATAACAGAAAATAATGGAGGTGTAAACCTAATTAAAAACATTCTTAGTTAAAGAAGAAGCCATTGATTTGTTCTCGACCTCTCGGCCACTTTACAACACTTGCTGCAGTATCAATAATATTTCGTTTAGTCTAAAAAACACAACATCATTGTGTATTGTAACTCTGACCATTAAATTTATTTGTACCAATGATTACAAAATTGATCATAATTATGTATTATAATGTATTACTAGAAATTGCCCCAAAAAGTGCAACGATATAGTGATAGGATTATTGATATTGATTGCTCGTGTTGTCATAAATTTTGTATGGACTAGAATTGTGTTAATGTGTGTAAGTGCATTCACCTTGTATTAAAGCAAGACCAATATGAAATGAAGCAACACTAAATAGTATCACAAGATTTCATTTCCATTGCCAGTTTGAGTGTAAGTTTTGGTTGTATTTGTGCTTTAGATGGCGGGGCTGGATTCATTTGGTTGAAACCACTATGGTGTGTTCCCTCTCAAAGGCAAGTTGTTGAATGTAAGGGAAGCTAGCCATAAACAGATCATGGAAAATGTTGATATTCAAAATATCAAGCAAATCCTTAGTCTATAGCATGGAAAGGAATATGACAATGTCAAATATCTAAGATATGACAATCTGATAATTATGGCAGATCAGGTACATGCTGTATGTTGACAACTTTGTAGTTTCTATGTAAGCTTAAAAGATATGTTCAATTGGAAACTAGTTGTTTATCCAATGTTTCTTGTAGGACCATGAAGGTTCCCGCATCAAGGGATTATTGAACAGCTCCATACACTCTTTCTGGCGATCTCTACTTAATATTCCCTCATTTCTCTTTGAATTCATCACTCATATTGTCAAGGTAATTATTCTCATCATATCCCATATTCTCACTAAGTGTATAATTCCATTAACAAAAAGGTGTAACTCCTTAACTGTACGAAGATGTATATTTTTTCAGGCCAATGAGGCATAAATCCCAGCTTTTACTTTTTGTTTTTTTTATGAAGGAAACCCAAAAGGATGAAAGGGAATTGTCCTTTTACACCATGCATGAGTATGAATCATGGAGAGAGTCTCTAGGTGGAAATGTGATTGAGTTAGTCTTCAGCAAGAAGAAAATAGAAGCCAGAAAGAACTTTGTAAACAAGGAACTGATCCTATTTTCCATGGCTGAGTTGCAAAGATCCATCCCATCCATGGTCAATGGTTTGAAACCAAGGCAAAGAAAAATTGTGTTTTGTTCTTTCAAGAGAAATTTTATCACACAAGCAAAGGTTACCTCCTTTAACCACAAAATATTTTTTTACTTCCTATCTTATATCTCACTTTTAGAATTTGAAAAAAGAATGTTACCCTTTTAAACAAGTTTCTCAATTCTTAGGTTATGTCTTGAAGAATTATGCTTAACCATGGTGAGCACATGCGAGCACAATTATGGGAATGGCACAAGATTTTGTTGGAAGCAACAAAAAATTATGGGGATAAAGTTGCTTATGAAATCTTAATGATCTTTATCTCTAGTGTTTCTATGTATACTTAAATGATGCATATCTAGTGATGGTTGTTTCATTTTTAACAGGGTGGATAATATCATGTGAGCCCTTAATATGTCTTCACATTTATGTCACCAATAACATGTTTCTTGTTCCCAAAGGAAGGAGATTGTACTGTTGGACTAATTGAACAAAGATGGCTAGAACGTTGAGCCAAAATCCTTACACGGCTTGAATTATGGCCTCTTTAAATTTTTTATTTAATTAACTTTCAAAAAAATTAAAATATCCCCAACCATATTAGATAATACTTAAGTGCATGCAAAATTACATGGAATCCTTGTTTTCTCACAGAATTGGTAGATCAAAACGAGGAAGCACAATGACTTAGTCATAACCAGAGCTTAAATATTTAAGCCAACAAATGGCCTAGTCAAGAATCTTCACATTACAATAACCTCATATAACCCACTTGCAAAATATCATGAAACTATTTTTTTGAGGAAGCATATATCAATTCCACACAATATATTAGTTCCTAATAATAGTATCTATGTAAAAGATACCAAAACATGCTTTCACTCATGCCATGCAAAATAATTGAGTGATCTACTTGGACTTCCTGATGAATTCATCTAAGCAAGTTACGGTGAACTAACTAGATCCAATGTATCCTTGTATTCCAAAAAGAAACACAATTTAGCTTTAAAAATAATATATTATCAAAGTTATGAGAAAAATGATTAAATGAGAGTTGTTGTTAGATTGGTATGAAATGCATATTGTTAAGCATTGAAAAGCACTTATTACTAGAAAATTGCATTAATGACCATTAATTTTCTTTGCATAAATCTACCCATATCATATGGAAATATATATCATAGGTTTAGACTACCAGTGAATAATTCACTTAGGGAACAAGTTCACATCAGAGCAGCAAGCTCAATTGCAGACAAAACACACAACAATCCACTATCAGTTATGAAGGTTACTTCCAATTAATTGCATAAATACATGTAACAACATGACCGGGATAAATTTGTACAACATTTAGAAGCTAGAGACAGAGTATACCTATATTTACCTAAAGAACAATCAAAATATAGATAACAAAGTAATATTTCAAGGTCTCCCAAACAAAAGGTGATAAACATCATACATCAATAAATACCCAATTCTTGTATTGTTGAATATTAAAGCAACCTAACATGAGTTGTCTACTAAAATACGTTGATACTTTTTAAACCAAGAGGTTTTATAAGGATCAGTTAGAGGAATGCAAGTCAAATAGAATTTCTAGTCAATTTAAGTTCCTACCAGATGATTAGTGGAGTCTCTATCGACAATCGCCTTGCAAAACCTCTTCTTTCACTTACACCTAGTTTGGAAGACACTCTATCTTCCCCTGTCATATTTTGGGACTTGATTTTTCTTGCCTTCACTAAAGTTCGTTGTAGTATTAATGTCTTCCCTATTTCAGACTTAACTTCCACTACATGTGATTCTTATTGTGTTATTATTGCCTTATTAGCAGCTCAAAGGTTTAGAGAACATTCTTAGGATTTATGTGGATCATTGGAAATCAAGCACCCCAAGGGAATTTGATCTCCAAATCCTCTATATACATGCCTCTTAAGCCTTTTGTTCCTTTGTAGTTAGGCCTCACATTTCGCTCATTTTTTGGCTCTTCATTACTAAAAAAAAATTGTAGCATTAATATCTTTCTTGTTCCAAACTCGCCTTCCTCTCCATGAGATTCTTCTTATGTTATCATTTCCTTGTTAGCAACTCTAAGGTTTAGAGGAAATTCTTGGGCTTTATGTGTCTCATTGGAAATCAAGCACCGCAAGGGTGTTTGATCTCCAAATCCTCTATATCCGTGCCTTTTAATCCTTCCCTTCCTCTATAGTTGTGTGACACGTTTCAATCCTCTTTTGGCTCTTCTCACTTATGAAGTTTGGAGGAGATTTCTATTCTCTAATTGAAGTACAACCTGTCTCTTTTTCCCTATTTTTCATTTCCTATTCCATTTTCCCTCAACCTTTAGAGTATATTGAGAACCTTCATCCTCTTTAATGGCCTTAACTAATGGGAACTCATTTTGGAAATAGATCCTGACACCGTTGACATATATTTATGATAATTTCACTTCATCACCTTGGTTATTAGTTCTAATTTGGAGCCTCATGAACTACTCTGTATAAACTTGGACATAGTTCTCTCTTTCCCTTGAATTCTGAAATTCTTGAAATAATTTTTGTTAGTAATCTGAAGCTAATTCTTGAATTATGATATTTATATTTCATGTCTAGCTTGGTGAACTACCTCGTATTTTGCAAAATACAATAATTTATCTATTTGGGAAAGGATATCAATTCTTGATTGTGATCTTGTTCAAAGATTTATAGTCAATTCATATTCTATAAGTCTCATCCTTCTTTGTGACTAAAATAACTAAGGAATCAAATGATGAGGTACTTGGTCTTATCACTCCTTCCATCAATAGTTATTGTGATTACTTCTTCACCTCATTTCTCTCTAATATGGATTGTGTTGTATTGTTCTGTGTTTGGCAAATGAAAATATGGTAGTAACGATATCACATTTGCGGCTTCCCGTTTGGGTGACATGCTTTTTGGTTCTTGGAATACTTATTTATATGCATATAAAATATCAACAACTAGTACTTTCGTTATTTTGTACATCTTCCTAGTGTTGCCTTCACAACCACTAACTTGAAATCCCTTTGATCATTTCATAAGAAGAGAGTTTCATGCCTTTTGCTTTAACTAATCAATCTCTTAACATAGTGGGCACTCACTAAAGAGATCATAGATTTCCCCTTACATGCATTGATGATATAAAATGCCTACAATCCTTCATGAAGTATTGTTTTTTTGTATGCATATAAAATATCAACAACTAGTACTTTCGTTCTTTTGTACATCTTCCCAGCGTTTCCTTCACAACCGCTAACTTGAAATCCCTTTGATCATTTCATAAGAAGAGAGTTTCATTCTTTTTTCTTTAACTAATCAATCTCTTAACATAGTGGGCACTCACTAAAGAGATCATAGATTTCCCCTTACGTGCATTGATGACATAAAATGCCTACAATCCTTCATGAAGTATTGGTTTTCCCTTATAACGAAAATGATACGCCTCTTATACTTATTGGGACCATTAAAAAATACAATGCAAGGATTAAGGGACAATGCATTGACTTAATATACTTCATCAATAAAATTTACGCTAATAAAATATCTAAGCTTACATTAATCAATAACATTCAACTTTACATTCTTACCCACTCCAAAGGGCAAACCAAGCCTACTTATTGGGTCATTTGCAATGAGGTTAGCCAATGAACCAAATCAAACATAACATCCACCTTCTGCTTCTTGATATGAATCTTTATATGGAAAATTTCTCATCTTCTTGTCCTCTTTGTGATGGAGACCACTCAGGTTCATCACCTTCTACACTATTGTGAGATTAATTTTATCTTCCACATCTAAGTTTATTCCTGTCTCTCTACATGCATCAACATCTAGAAAATTCTTCCTAATAGACTCCTTTTTACTAAATTATTGAATTCAACATGAGATGAAATCTATCACACTTCTCTTTAGTGTGATAATAAAAGCTACAATAGTTATATTGGTTGTTAGGATACATGCAAAAATGTGTAGTGGCAACATGTTCTTATTTTCCACCCTTATTTTGAAGCTCCATATTAATCTAGTTATTTAATACCACTTGGTTGTGCTTTTTCTTATTAGATTCAATGTGTAGGCCTTACACATAGCCCTAATTATCATATCGGTCTTGAAAAGCATGACTTGTCTTCTTACATGACTATTATTCAAACTAAATAGATAATGTATGACCATGTATCGACTCTTGGAATGTATCCATGTTGACGAGGGTGTTGAAACACCTATGTCAACAAAGGAGAAAAGACCTAGACCAAGGCTTTTCACACAACCCCAGCTATTTGGAATGATCGTTCTCGACGGGTTTTAAGGCTCTGTTAGCTTCATGCCTCTTCCTTTCACAAAGGAAAAAGAAAATGGAATCCTAAAATTATCCTAAATGCGTACAATGATATGTGTAGCGGGGGGGTCACATGGGGTTTGAGGGGTGTGGGTAGCCCCCCTCTATGGGGTCCAGGGCAGTGCCCCGAAAAATTTTGTTTTTGGACCCTATATTAGGTTGGGCGGACCTACCTATCGTTTTGTGCATGATTGTCGCACATGGTTTTGGACGCGATGGTTTTCAATCCATGGCATTGGATGCTTCGACATGTATAAATATATATTGTAACATTGAAAGGAACATAATGAAAAATCAAGCTGGTAGTCCTGGTTTTGGGATCCAGTGAAAATCTATGTGTATATGTGTTTTATGTGTTACGCTCTCACATTGTTTATTTTTTGTGTTTTAGAATTCGTATGCAGGTACTTTCTATATGGATTTATAACCTACATCAAGTACTGAGACTCATCATACTTCCATCCATCCTTATCCTTTCTTCCTTAGAGCCTCACTCTATTTATACAATCCCATGGTTCGTGGACCATGGGTATGTTTATCAAGCCGACATTACATTACAAAAACTAGGGTGAGCGACCTTGTGACTCTATTACGACTTCACGCTCCACGCCCACAATTCACGGACCTTTTACAAAGGACTTGGTCAACACTTGGGCTTTAAGCCCCAAAACATGCCTCAAGGGGATTCCATGCCCAACTGGCCCCCAACACAAACATCATGACTCGGCCTCGAGTCACTCTACCGATGCGGAGATATTTGCGTGGAGTCCCTCCAACTCTGCTCGAACTGCTTCAAGGTTGGCAGCGCACTGAGCAGCTGCCTGCTGGATCTGCTGTATGCGTTGTTCCAAGACCACGGTGTCGGAAGTGCTTCTGTGCATCTGTGCCTGTGTCCCCTGCATTTGTGTGAGCCTGCCTTCAATTGCTACTGTGATGGTGAAGGCCTCGTCAATCCAAGGCTGAATGTGCGCCTTCATGACTGCTTCCTTGTGTCGTGCCACATCCACTTGTTCTTTCAGCGCTTTGGCCTATTGTATCTACGCGAGCCTCTGAGTGAGGGCCACCATCTATGCAGTTCCTTTGACATTGTCGTATTGCTGTTGGAGTTCTCGTGCCTCTATTTCTAAGTGATGGATGTTGAGGTCCTCCTGTAGATTTGTGAGGACCTCAAGTGACTCCTCCAACATGTTGCTGCAGTCTCTCACTGCACCATCAATCTTGTCCAGTCCCAATGTAATAGTGTTGGCACGCTGTTCTCTTACTACCAAAGGGGTGGAAGGCTATGCCTTCAACCATAGCTCTACGATCTAAAGGTTTAGCTCTAGCTGAACCTTTGTCATTTCCTCCTCCACCTCACACACCCCTACTGCTAGCTTGTGTATGCGCGCTTCTGCTAGTATGTCTGTTGGGATGGCCAGCTCCTAGACGCTTTGACAAGCTTCGTCTAGTACCTGTACCAGCTGTCAATTTTGCAACACCACTTCGTTGCACTGCAAGTTCAACTGGTCCATGTTGATTCTCTGCTTGCTGAGGACTTGTAGTGTGCGGCTCTCCCTAGCCCGCAATTCTGCAGCTATCCCATCCTTTAGAACGTATAGTGTATCCCATGGGAGTGCAGCCATGTTGATGCTGATATCCTTCAACGCGCTAACCGTAGGCCTATAGGCCTCATTTTTTGTCACTAGTGCCCCTTCTAGCAACACTATGGTATTCGTCACCCGAGTGTGCAACATCTACTCTGTTGCCATTGTTCCGACTACGAGGCTGGTAGAAAGGGTACCATCCTGAGGGGTGCACACCTACAACTCCTGCAGCTGCGCTCTGAGGGCCCCCAACACAATCTGGTTCTCCTGCATAAATTCTTAGAGGGCCTCGGAGGTGACATCACGCACTGCTTCGCCAATGTCGTGCAGATCACCCTCAGTAAGGGCATTGGGTTAATAGACACCTTTGATGCCTTGACCTTCTTGCGCGACCATGTCTGCTCAGTCGAGTGCGGGCGCTTCAACTATGTTGACGTGGTTTGTGGGTCTACACTGTTAGGACCCAGAATTTACCTATTTTGACCATATACTTTTGCCAATAATATTATCTTTTTGAGTTATAAGTTGTAAGCCTTGACCACATAATGACTTAATCACCCCAAGGTACGAGATAACTTCCCGCATATCTATATGTTTAATTGTTCATCGCATATTCACGAGTATCTTTGTATTTATTTTGAAAAGCTGATTAAATTGTCAAGTAATTGTCTTAAGCCTGCAGGAATTATAATCTATAGTTGCTGTAACACCAGAAACAGCAACTACGCAGTTGCTGCAACACCAGAAGCAGCAACTACGCAGTTGCTACAGTTAGTAACAGCAACCATCCAAAGCAGGTTATTTTGCAACAGCTGGACAACAACCGGCAACTATCTGAGGAACGCTGACGCTGCATGATCTACAGCTACCTAAAGTGGGCAGAACACAGTTATCATTGTTTAATCAGGAGCAGCATGGGGAAACGGCAAAGGAATGTGAAGATCCCAAGAAGACGGTCGAAGACAGTTACCAGCTGTGTAACAGCCAGAACCTAAGAAGGAATGTATGATTATACTGTTGTAACAACAGTCTGTAACTCTTATTTTTGGTAGAATAGGGTAACTGAATGAACTGTAATCATCTATTGTAATAGATGTCTCCTCTATAAAGAGGAGACATCTACATTAGAAGGGGATCATCTTTTAGGGAAAATTATATAAGTAAGACTCAGGAAACATCAGCAAGTTTGAACATCATTGTAATTGAATCCTTTTTGGCAGATGAATAGAAGACTATTCTGAGCATCTAATTTAGTCTTTGTGTTCCGGGGAATCTTGTAAGAGGGACTGGGCCCACCTTCCTCACAATATTCACCCATTTACTTTTCTGTCAAGTGTGTAAGTGTGCGATATTTCCTTTCTGTTGATACTCTGTTTGGATTCTGTAGCATTACCTTTGTTATTTCTGCTTTGCTAGTACTCTGTTTCATTAATCGTCTAAAGTGTGCAAGGATCTTTCACCGGTGAACTGGAGTGCAGTGTGCATTAGCAATCTGGTTACAGGGGCAGGTGCTGAACATCCTCACCTGGAGGATAGGGTCCTGATCCTCTGCCAGCAGAGCATCCATCATTTTACTTTCCAGATTTGTAATCTTAATTAATTGCTTCCATTTTGTTTGTACTGTGATAACTTAGCGTAAAGATCACGTATACTACAGCTTTTTAATGCTTTTAGAATTTAAGTACATACAGTACGCAGTAGCCTTTGCAATAAAAAGACTTTCCCAGGTTGACAATTAATGTGGTACTTGAATGTTTAATTCATAAACAATTCAACTAGCCAACATTTTGGCGCCGTTGCCGGGGAAGGCAACTAAAGATTTCTGAAAGTATTAATGATTTCTTTGTAAAAATAACAGGTGCATGAGAGGACGCAAGAAACCTAATTTCGCAGGCGGCAAGGGAGGAAGAAAGACTTACATCGACGAAATCATCTCAAAGGCCGAAACATCACAGAGGACGAGTTCCCGGAGACCTCAGATCCAACATTCCTCACAAACAGATCGACAGACGGAGGAAGTACTAGGACCTGAAAGGAAGCTGGAAGCACCAGAATACACTGAGGAACCTGTAGAAGAACCTGAGGAAACAGAAGACACAGAAGATAAAGCAAGTGATTCAGGAAAAAGACCAATGGAGGATAACAGAACAGAAGGAAGGGGGGAGAATTCACTCTCTACCCTGGAATTCCCCATTGGGGATCTCCCGAGAGGAACAACTCCTATGAAGAACATTCCACTCTCGGCATTACCCAACTTCCATGGGTTATCCTCAGAAGACCCAGATGAATTCCTCTTTGAATTCGATATACTGTGTAGGAGTTATGATTATATAAGTCCTAATCAGAAACTGAAACTGTTTCCAGCAACACTAAAAGGGAATGCGTTGAGGTGGTTTATGAGCTTGGGAGCTCAGGCAATCACCACCTGGGACCAGATGAAGGAAGGATTCCTGGCCAAATATCAAGACTACTGTCGAACAAGAGAAAGGAAGGAAGAATTGTTTAAAATGGTTCAGAAGGAGGATGAGAGCTTAGAAGATTTTGTGGAGAGACTGCAGTATAATCTGCAGAGGTCCGAACATCCTAATATGAGTAAAGATATTTTAAAGACCATATTACTGAAAGGGGTACGTGATGACTGCTTGGATATGTTGAACATGTTAGGAAAAGGGGACATTTCCAAGGAACCATTTGATGAAATTATTAATCTCTGCATGAGATGCTCAAGAGGAGCAGGGAATCGATCAAGAAGCAGGGATAATGTGTATTCAAGAGTTCAGAAGTCAGCCAGTGGAGGAGCAACGAGAGCTGAAATAGGTAACTTATTAGAAGAATTTAAAACTGAGATGTTGAGTTCTTTTGCTTCACAAATTGATGCTCTGCAGGTTAAAAAGAAACAGGCGGAAGCAGAAGCTGCTCTAGCCATTTTCTGTTCCAAATGCAGAGAAAAGCACCCACTCAGGGAATGCCCACTGGATAAGATACCCATCTGCACAATCTGTGAGAAGGATCATGAGACTCAGCAATGCCCCACTCTGCCTGGAATCAAAGCAGCACTGCAATCAACCGAAGAAGAGGCTGAAGCAGTATACCTGATGACACAGAGGAGGCAATGGCCACAAAGACAAGGTATGAGCTCTAACACAGCATTCAGTCGTTGGAATAGTAATCCTTTTCAAACAAATTTCCCACCCATGAACCAAATGCAGTACCCACCCTTTAATCCAATGAATTTTCCACTTATGCAACAACCGAATCTCCCTTTTCCTGATCCTGCTATGTGGAATCCGTGGGCTCCCCAGCAACCATATTTTAATCAATGGAATCCAAACTGGGCAGCCCAACAGATGCCATTTCCTCAACAACAACAGTCTCTTTCCTTACCATCTAATACTCCTCCGAATAACCAGGCAATCAGACCACAGCTGCCTGTGCAACCTAACCCCAATCCAAATAATAATAAAGCCCTGCAAGTGATAGATATTCAAAATCATCCTGTTTCTCCCCTGCAATGTAATGACATTCATCTTCGCTCAGGGAGAATTGTTGAACCTATTATAGATGATATTACTGACAAAGAAGAAACTAGAAAAGAGAAACCAGCTAACAATAATGCTGAACCAGCAGAATCAGCACCTAATAGTAATGATCAAGCAATAGATCCGCCATTCCCTGAACGGCTAGCTCTCACTAAGACACCTGAACAACCGACCTTTAACCTGTTAGGAGAGCTACAAAACTTGTATGTTAAAATCCCATTATTACAAGCATTAAGAGATGTCCCTATTTATGCCAGAACTATTAGAGACATTTGCATAAAGAAACCTGGGAGAAAGGCTAAGGATCCCCTCACAGTTCATGTGATGGGAGAATTAACTGCCTTAATGACTGAAAAAGATTATCCTGTGAAGTATGGTGACCCTGGCCACCCTACAGTAACAGTCCAGGTTGGAAAAACCTATATCTCTAAAGTACTGGTAGACTTAGGAGCTGCAATAAACATTATGACACTCGAAACAGCACAATTGCTCCAGTTGAAAAACTTCATCAGGGAAACCCCAACTATCTTAGAATTAGCTGACCGCTCTACAATTAAACCCGAGGGGGTCATTGAAGATCTCATAATCTCTGTAGAATCTTGGAATTACCCGGTTGACTTTGTGGTGTTACAAACTAAAACAAAGTTGGGGGGTCATCCGTTGATTCTAGGGAGACCTTGGCTGGCCACAGCAGATGCTTTTATCAGCTGTAGATCAGGATCAATGACCATCTCTAACGGACAGGAAACCAAACAGCTCACCCTCTATCCTCATGCTACACCCATGATTAATACTGACAACTCTGTTTGGGTAGACTACGAAGATGAGGAAACCCAACCTATATTAACCATTGGACAAGCCTTGACTTTTAAGGACTCCACAGAGGATGAATTAATCAGCAGTTTTATTTCTGAACCCTCTTCGGTCAGTCCTGAAACATACAATCACTTCACGACAATCTTAGAATCTGAATCCCAACAGAACATGAAAGATGAAAACATATTTCAGACAGTAGTAGGAAGCCCTTCCAAGAGCACAACAATTGAAATCGAACCTGGTAAAACATTAAATATAAATCCTGATCTGACTGATAATGAAAAACAGCAATTAATAAAGTTACTCCAAGAAAACAAGGAGGCATTTGCATGGGATTACACAGACATGAAAGGGATCTCCCCTGAACTATGTACTCACCGTATCTATATTAAGGAGGGATCCCGGCCAGTCTGTCAACCCCAGCGTAGAATGAACCCTAACCTTAGGGAAATCGTAAAGGAGGAACTTCAAAAGCTCCTAAATGCAGGATTTATATACCCCATATCTGACAGTGAGTGGGTCTCCCCACTCGTTATTGTACCCAAGAAAAATGGGAAATGGAGAGTATGTGTGGATTACAGAGCATTAAATAAAGCCACTCAAAAGGACCATTTCCCTTTACCATTCATTGATCAGGTATTGGATAATTTAGCAGGTAAGAAATTCTTTTCATTTTTGGATGGGTTTAGCGGGTATAATCAGATTAAGATTGCACCCCAGGACCAGGACAAAACCACATTTACTAGCCCATGGGGGACCTTTGCTTACAGAGTACTTCCATTTGGGTTGTGTAATGCTCCAGCAACATTTCAAAGGGCAGTGATAGGGATCTTTTCTGATATGTTAAATGATTCATTGGAAATATTTATGGATGACTTTACTCCTTATGGAGTGACCTTTGAGGATGCACTGCAAAATCTTGAAAAAGTACTTAAGCGGTGTATTGAAGCACACCTTGCTTTAAGCACTGAAAAGTGCCATATGATGATGAACCAAGGTATTGTGTTGGGTCATTTCATTTCATTTTTAGGAATTCAAGTCGATCCAGCTAAAATACAAGTAATTCAGAACCTCCCTATTCCCAAAACACAAACTGATGTAAGAAGCTTTCTAGGACATGCTGGATATTATAGAAGATTCATTAAGAACTTTTCTAAGATAGCTTCTCCTCTATTTGTGTTGCTAACGAAAAACGTTGAATTTAAATGGACTGATGATTGTAAAAATGCATTCAATGAACTTAAGCATCAGTTGTCCGCAGCTCCTATTTTGAGGGGACCTGATTGGGCACTACCCTTTCATATCTCCTCTGATGCCTCAGATACAGCAATAGGAGCTGTCCTGGGTCAGGAAGAAAATGGTCTCCCTTATGCCATCTATTTTATTAGTAAAAACATGACACCAGCTGAGCTGAATTATACAGTTACCGAGAAGGAATTTCTAGCAGTTATCTATGCTATTAACAAATTTAGACATTATATTACTGGCTATACTACTTTTGTGCATACTGATCACTCGGCTATCAAGTATTTGATGAATAAATCAGTTACAAATGCCCGAGTCACCAGATGGTTATTACTATTGCAGGAATTTGACATCACAATTGTAGATAGGCCAGGTAAAGAGAATGTAGTTGCTGATTTCCTTTCTCGTTTAAAAACTGATGAAAATGCTCCAGTAGATGATTCTTTTCCTGATGAGTATTTATTTGCAGTCTCTGCTCACTCACCTTGGTATGCAGACATTGCTAATTATCTAGTTGCAGGAAAGTTACCATCACACCTATCACACAGAGAGAGAAGAAAGATCATCCAGCAAAGTGCTAGGTACAGCTGGATAAGTGGGTGTCTGTTTCACACAGGTATAGACCAAGAAATCCGGAGATGCATTGGGGAAGACGAAATTTATGATATACTGAAAGCTTGTCATGATGGCCCTTGTGGAGGACATTTTGCAGATAAAAGAACAGCTCACAAGGTACTTAGAATGGGGTATTATTGGCCATCACTTTTCAAGGATGCTAAAAGATATGTGAAGGCTTGTGACAGCTGTCAGAGAATGGGCCAGCCGAACCATAGGGATGAAATGCCACTCAATCCCCAGGTAACTCTTGAACCTTTTGAGAAATGGGCACTAGATTTCATAGGTCCCATTAATCCTCCATCTAATCAAAGAGTCTATATATTAGTATGCACGGATTACATGACTAAATGGGTAGAGGCCAAAGCACTCATTAGAGCTAATGAAGAAGCGATATTAACATTCTTATTTGAAGAAATCTTTGTTAGATTTGGATTACCCAGAGAATTAGTCACTGATGGAGGACCTCCTTTTAATTCTCATGGCTTCAAAGAGACACTCCAAAAATATCATATCAAGCATAAAATGACCACACCATACCACCCCCAAGCAAATGGGCAAGTGGAAAGCACCAACAAGGTCATTGAAGCCATCCTAACAAAAACAATAAAGGAGAATAGAAGGGACTGGTTTCAGAGGTTGCCCGAGGCTCTATGGGCCTATAGGACTACCTGGAGGAATACAACAGGTTTTTCACCATATGAACTAGTTTATGGAAAGAATGCTATTTTCCCTGTAGAGTTCGAGATTAAAACTTTAAGGACTGCTGTAGCTGTTAACCTTGATTTAACTGATGCACAGACAGCCAGGTTGCAACAGCTTCAGGAATTGGATGAGAAAAGACTGGATGCCATCCATCAAACAACTGTGATACAACAGCAAAGAAGCAGATGGCATGACAGAACCATCAAGCAAAAGTAGTTCCAGAAAGGTAACTGGGCTTTACTGTATGATTCTCGTTTCGAGAATTTTCAAGGGAAACTAAGAACAAGATGGTTAGGGCCGTACGAAGTGGACACTGTTTTCCCAAATGGAACAGTCAGACTATTGACAATTGATGGGAGCAGAACACCACTGTTAGTGAATGGCTACCGACTTCGGCTATACCAGCGGCCGGTTTCCAAAGAGGACTTTAAAGCCACTTGCATGACAATAAAACAGTATTCTTTTCTAGGGGAACTTGCAGCCCCTCAAAGCACTTGAATTTCTATTTACTATGAATTCTTTTTAGGTTAGATATTCTTTTATTTTATTTAAGAAACTAATAAATCCTGCCAAGGATTACGATATTACATTTCAGTATTTTGCAGATTTTGGCCTGAGGAGTAGCTGGGAACAAAGGCTTCAAGGGAGTTATTTTATGGATGTCGAACTTCTGTTGCTGTAACACCGCTCCCTGTTGCTGCAACACCATTCCCTGTTGCTGCAACACCATCCACTGTTGTGCAACACCACTACTGTTGTTGCAATATCATTCCTATTGCTGCAACACTATTCCCTGTTGTCCTAACATAATTCCTGTTGCTGCAACACCATTCCCTAACATAATTCCTGTTGCTGCAACATCACTTCCTACTTCTATTGTCACGACACCATTTCTGTTGCTGCAACAGCATTCCCATACTCCACTACATCTCCCGTTTTGAAAACGACTTTCTCTTCCAAAGCTGTAATATTATTCCCTGTTGCTGCAACAGCAATTTTCTGTTGTTGCAACACCAATTCCAGCACTACAACACCGTTTTCCGACCCCGGAGTATCTTTTCCAGTATATTCCCTCATGTACGAGAACATTAGTCTTATCACTTCAACCCCAAGAAACAAATCTACCACTTTTTGTCATAATTACAACATCCCACCACTACTTTCTGTCGTTATCATTACAAACCACCGGTATTCCCATGCTCGAAGATCCGCAGTAATCATTACGATCCAGCACAAGACAAGAAGAGACCTTTTGACGCAGCGATCAAAAAAGGTAAATACGAAGGTACGAGTGGTTATGTGTGAACATTAAATATTAGATAATGCGGAAAGATTGATAGGATGGTACTTCTAATCATGTCATGAACACGTAGGAAGGGGGGGGGATTACCAAAGCAGCTCTAATAATGACATATTACGCTAACTACCGCCACCCTTACCTCTCCCGGTATTATGTAAACTTACCCGATCTCGGCATGCCACCATTTGTGATGTTCTACTCTGAACTGTAAGCGGAGGACCGGCTCTGGACTCTGAGATTTACTAAAACAATAGCTATGGGCGGAACCCTCATTACTCATGAACCCGGCTCGACAGCAGTCCTGGAACTCTTTCCGGAGATTTATCAAATCTTCCTGCGAGCAGGATGGATAGACTACTTCAGCAGACTCCCGGATTTTGATGAGCAGCAAGTTCTGGAATTCGCATGCAACTTAACAGATGGATTCTCTGTTGTCCAGGGGGTCCAAATTCCAGTTACAGAGGAATTCATAGCCCAAGCTACCGGGCTCCCAACCAACGGCATACGGTGGTTCAGCAGGAAGCACCTGATTCTCAACGCACAGCAGGATTTCCTCCGACCAGGAGAGAACGTAGAGCCCAAGGGCAGAGGGGTGGCATTGTGGTCGTTACCTCAGCCATGGCCAAAAGTCACTGAGTTCGTCAAGCAATATTTAACATGTGAAGGCCGCTACCAGGTAATCTACCAACATGACTTTGTCCTGTTAAATCATTTGAGGAATGGACAGTTAATTAACATGCCATATTACCTACTGGGCTGTCTCAAAAATATGTCATATTATGCTATGAGAGCGAAGCATCCACTTCTGTCCCTAAAACACCACCGCTTAACCCAATTACTGATTAACAGAGCTTTTGCTCTAAATAACCCTCCACCTCCCATTAACCCCCACCAAGAGGCAGAAATTCCACAGCCGGAGCATGAAATCCCTCATGAAGAGGAAGTTCTTCATCAAGCTGAGGACACACCTCAGCGAGACAAAGAACCTCCTCAGCAAACAGAGGACATGCCTGAACAAATTCCTCTAGAGAACCCTCAGCAAGCAGAAAACGCTCCTGAACAACCCCAGCAAACACCCCCGCAAGTCGCTGAGGATGAACAAGCTGCAGTAGAAACAACCATGAATACAACCCCATCTCCCAATAGAACCAACCCTTCCACTCCCATATTTAGCATTTCTACTGATGACTCTGAGGACAATATTCCTATTAGTATGCTGAAACAAAAAAGGCAGCAAGAAAAGAAAACCCCACTGAAAAGAAAAAGAACAAGGGTTTCAGCTAAGGCACCTGCTACTCCGGCTACTGTCCCTATTCTAAAGAAAATCAACCTCAAGAGAAAAATGCCTGAATTCCCTGCTTCCCTACCGAAGCGAAGAACTCGATCATCGGTAGCAGCTAAACCCCCTAATTCCCCCAGTTCACCGCCCATCGTCACAAGGATCCGCACTCCCGCTAGCCCTCAAAATTCTTCTCCCTCACCCTCAGAAGCTGAGATGAAGAGCGTTCATAGCTTTGTGACATCATATCTTAAGACAGCTGACACACAAGAACCAGCTGTCGACACCCAAGGTGATAGTGACCAAGTGGCTGCAACACAAGAAACAGCCACTACCCCAGGTGATACACAAGAACCACCTGTGGGAAATACTGATCAAAATCATGAAGCACAACCTCTGCCCCCATGGGAATCTGCCGCTCCACAAGACCAACCCACTATACTGGCACTGCAGGAAGAAATTGAATTCCTGAAATCTCAGATTCAGGATTATCAGGAGGAGATAATAAGGGTAAGGGAAGCATACCAAAAAGAATTCAGCCTCCATATTCTAGCACGAGTGGCATCTGCGGCAGAGAGAAGCAAGGATAACGAATATGTGTGTGCCAATTGTGGCGAAATATATGCTCAAGCAGGATATAAGGTTGTGGCAGAACCAATGAAGGAAGCTTCTGCCGCTATGGATGAAACGGAGGAGCCTGCTGTTACACAAACAGAAATGCCACAGTCCTCTGTTGAAATAGAAGAACCTGTTGTCACACAAGAACCAACAGGCTCTCCAGAAAAGGTGCAGTCAGAAGAACCTGTTGTCACACAAGAACCAACAGGCTATCCAGAAAAGGTGCAGTCAGAAGAACCTGTTGTCACACAAGAACCAACAGGCTCTCCAGAAAAGGTGCAGTCAGAAGAACCTGTTGTCACACAAGAACCAACAGGAGAAGTGCAGAAAGAAGAACCTGTTGCCACACAAGAACCAACAGGCTCCTTAGAGACTGCACAAGAACAAACTGAAGAACTTACTGTCACACAAGAACCAGTAAGTTCCTCAGAAACTGCACAAGGACAAACACAAGAACTGGCATCAGTAAATTCCCCAGAGACTGCACAGGACCAAAGAGAAGAGCTTGCTGACACACAAGAACCAGCAAGTTCTTCAGAAATCATGCAGGAAGAAATAGAAAATGAGGAAGAGGAGAATGCAGACTCACCCCGGCCTACCCAAGTTACTATGGAAGAAGTAGTTGTACAAGAATCAGCAAATGAAGAAAACTCAGACTTATCCAGGCCTACTCAGACTGTCATGAAACAAGAGGAGGAAATGGAAGAAAATAAGGAGAAAGGTTCAGATTCACCCCGGCCCACCCAAACCACCAAAGAACAAAATGAATCAGTGCAACAAGAGCAGGAGATGCCAGAGAAGGATGCTGGATCATTCCAGCTTACTCCAACAGAGCAGGTTACCCTCGTTGATGTCTTCACACAAACAGAGCCTCCCTCTGTTAAGAATGTATGTACAGAAACAGATAGCTTCCAAACATTAAAAGGGAAATGGTGGAGAGAATACGAGCAGTCTCAAGGTAAGGCATTCCAACAACAAAAGGGGACATGGTTCAACCATGCTTACAAGAACTGGGAGGCACTGGAACAGTGTAGAGCCCAGTATAAAGAGATCAAGGAATTAAAGGCCAGATTGTCCCAGATGTTCGAATTATTCCAAAGATTACTTGCCACTAGGCAACCCTCCTTCAATTACGCAACATTCTTGAGGGAAAGACTGGCATTCTTACAGATTAAGGCTGTGAAGGAGGGAAGACCTCATCAGGTAGTCACGTCAGAGCAGTTCATGCGAACATTCGCAGAAGCACCTAAGAATGATCAAAACCTCTTATGTGAACTTTACCTTCATAATGAAGCTGTCTCTGAAGAAAGGAATATGAATATGCTACCTGTGGTTGGTGATATACAGCTGAGGGCTTTTATCTCCTTTTTGGCCAACCAACTCACATGGAAGAACGCCTTTGTTTCAGCTCAACATAATGAACAAAATTGTCTTCTATGGATTAGGGCTGAGCCACAGAACGCAGCTACCTTCCTGGTACAGCATCAAGCAATGGTGGATAATTCTGAGATGAGAGACCACATCAGGGGACTACAAACAACAGTCCTAAAAGATTGCCAGCACTATCTGAAAACTAAGGCACCCTTGGCTGTTAAAGCAAATAAGTTGTTCTGGGAAAACTGTCCCAAAGAAAGGCAAGAATATCATCCTTACAACCCATCTAATTTACAGGTAGCACTCTCAAGGGTACCGCATTATATTCGTTGCATGCAGCACTGTGCCGAAAACTGGATCGGCTACAGATTCAAATTTCCGCTTTTATGGTTATCTGGCGAACAATATAAGGGCCAGTTCGGGTTATCTAACAAGGAAGAAGCAGCAGCTTGGAGACAGATACAGAATGACTGCGGGTTCAGACAGAAGTTTGATGTTACTGCCTATAACTATTGCCTGAGTAATCTTCACTGTTCATCCCAGTATTCCGATTCCGATTCAGAATGAACATTGCATGGGGACATGCAATATCTTCAGTTGGGGGGGATGTTAGGACCCAGAATTGACCTATTTTGACCATATACTTTTGCCAATAATATTATCTTTTTGAGTCATAAGTTGTAAGCCTTGACCGCATAATGACTTAATCACCCCAAGGTACGAGATAACTTCCCGCATATCTATATGTTTAATTGTTCATCGCATATTCACGAGTATCTTTGTATTTATTTTGAAAAGCTGATTAAATTGTCAAGTAATTGTCTTAAGCCTGCAGGAATTATAATCTATAGTTGCTGTAACACCAGAAACAGCAACTACGTAGTTGCTGCAACACCAGAAGCAACAACTACGTAGTTACTACAGTTAGTAACAGCAACCATCCAAAGCAGGTTATTTTGCAACAGCTGGACAACAACCTGCAACTATCTGAGGAACGCTGACGCTGCATGATCTACAGCTACCTAAAGTGGTGTTACACTAAAAAATGACACCATGACTCAATCAACAGTCATGATACCCTCTTAGGCAAGTCTTATGCCTCTGCTATCCATCTTAAACTCAAAAAAGAGAGAAAGTCTTGTAAAAATGTGTTTATCTCTGGGGACGCAGGTTCTCTCAAGCCTTACCTGCGGGGACGCTCCCAATGTTCACAAAAGCTGCATCCTTGGACGCTCTGTATGTTAAGGGACAGGTGCGTCCCTCTGTAAAAGGCAAAATGCGCAAGTTTTTATCTCAAAAAGTTAACTTGTGGTTACTTCTAGAACATTCTAGAGGTCGGTTTGATGATTTGGATGCGCCTCCAGTTGGTTCATGTATCCCTACTAAGGAGGAACTTATCCCATCAATAAGGGAGCTATCCCACCCAAAGAGGGGGATTATCCCATTGATGGTGGACCTGAATAACCTCTTTACAACACTATAAATAAAGGCCTTGAGCCAGAAGGAGGAGAGGTTGAAGCTATACATTTTCTTTGGGTAAATGCTGCAGGAATTAGGACTCCCATTTAGGACCTTGTGAGGAGAGATTGTCTTTGCTTGATTCTACTTGGAAGTGGGTGAGCTTTGTCAAAGTAGAGGAAAACCCTTGATGGACCCTGGAAGGAGCTTGCACAACACCAAGGCCAGGTTGTAAGAGTTTCTTTGTTTTGTTATTAATACAAACTGGTTCATCTTTCTCAATAGCTTGTGTTAATGAGTTATTTCATGTGTTCCTTGGTCTGCATGTTGAATATATGTTTTATTATATGAGATGCAAGTGCTTGGTAATTGTTTGATTGTTTGTGGTTGCAGGAATTGATGTGAAGGAGGAGCTCATCCGGATCGGCAAGGACGAACTACAACAACAGCGTTTTGGAATAAGGTAAGCCTGAACACTTGTAATTTTCATGTCTTGAAAGATGTATTTAGAGAAAGATAGTTCCATTTTGTCTTGTTTGTCGCTAGAGAGTTTAGACTCCTAGGGAGGTCAGTTGTGTCCGCACAAACGACTCTTTCCGCCACGACAAATTGGCGACTCTACCGTCGAAAAATTTGATTCCAATCCCAGCAATACAAAATTATTGGAGATACGCTTTATCGCCTGGGGGCAGACTTAGTTTTTCGATGTTGTTTAACTCACAAAGAGGCTGAGAAGGTTTTGAATGATTGTCACTCTGGAGCATGTGGCGGTCATATGTCTGGGTATGCCACAGCTCAGAAGGTGTTGCGCGCTGGATATTTCTGGCCCTCTATGTTTAAAGATTGTATCATTGCCATCAGAAAGTGCCACAATTGTCAAGTTTTTGATCGCAAAATGCGCGCTCCACCTGCTCCTCTCCACCCTATAATTGCCGTTGGTCCATTCGCCAAATGGGGTATCGACTTTATCACTTGTAACCCTCACTCGGCCGGGGGCATGCGTATATCATCCTTGTGGTTGATTATTTTACTAAATGGGCCGAGGCGATGCCTACATTCGACGCAAGCGGCAAGACAGCTGCAGTTTTCGTATTCAATCATATCATAACTAGGTTTGGTGTCCCACAGGCAATCATTACTGACCATGGGAGCCATTTTCGAAATATCATGATGACTGAGCTTACAAGCCAGCTTGGTTTGCGCCACGATAGCTCTACTCCTTATTATCCGCAAGCCAACGGTTTGGTTGAATCTATCAACAAAGTTCTAGTCATCATGATCCGACGGATCATTGGTATCCATCGGACGAATTGGCATAACATGCTATTTTCCGCGCTATGGGCATATCGAACCTCAGTAAAAAATTCCACAGGGTTCACTCCTTTCCAGCTAGTTTATGGTTTGGAAGCCGTGTTACCCATTGAATGCGAAATCCCATCACTTCAAATGGCTGTCGAATTACTTCCAGCTACTTCTGAAGAAGAGAAACGGTTGTTGTACTTGGCTAAATTAGATGAGACTCGACGTGACGCTACATTAGCTATCGAGACTCATGCGAAGCGAATGAAGGCTCAGTATGATAAAAAGGTAACCCCTCGAAGTTTTTCAGAAGGAGACCTAGTCCTATTATATGATCAAGCTAACGATAAGCTAGGTGCCGGAAAATTCGTTCCCATGTGGCATGGACCCTACATTGTGAAGCGAAAGCTAGCAAAAGGGTCTTACGAGCTAGTTGATTTTGATGGGGACTCTTTGGGTAAACCCAGAAATGGACTTTACCTAAAGAGGTATTACACTTAAATGGCGGGTATGGAGAAAATTTTAGATAGGTTAGATTTTCTTTCTAGCTAGCAAGTGTGTTAGATTAGTCAGTGTGCTTAGCTTAGAGAGTGTGGTTTTTTCGTCGTTATTCTAGCTTATCTTGGTTTTACTCATGATATTGCAAATGTCGACGCCTCTCCAAACATTCATAGGATTCGCTGATGGTGCTTGTCGTAGTACACGGAATATCTCTTCCGCAGCTTGGGTTATTTATTCGCCCTCTGACGAGTTAGTTTCTATGCATGGGGTAAGCCTCGGTCAAACAACGAACAACATTGCAGAATACAGTGCAGTGATCGAATTGTTATCCGAATCTATTTCATTTGGAATTCGACGTTTGATAGTGAGGTTAGATTCTGAACTTGTTGTATTACAGCTTAATAGAGTTTATGCCATTAGAAATCCTGTGTTATTAAGGTTGTTTTTGAGAGTGCGTCTCTTGGAACGAGATTTTGATTACATTGAATATCAACATATTCCAAGGTCTTTGAATACATTAGCAGATGCAATTGCTTCTCGAATGTTGGACAAACATTTACAATAATCATACAAGTAAATTTAAAAACATTTAATCATACATGTTAAACAAGATGAGCCGGTAATAGTGATATATATAGGTAGGAGTGTGTCAAAAAATATATACATCGTCTTCGATCATAGGTTACAAAACACCTTATGATCGGAAAAATGATAGTACAAAAAGTCAAAATGTCACATATGACTACAAAGTGACTAGTCAATCACTGGTGGTGCTCTCTGTAAAACACCACTGCGCGGGCCATCTTACGCAACAAACTCCTAAACGGTCCAGGGACCGCGACCACGAAGCGCTGAAGCCTGATAGGAATGTCATCCATAGTAGTCTCAGGTATATCTACCGTGAGATGCTCTAGATCGTGCTCCAACTCAGCTAGTACTTCTGCAGCCGCATCCTGTGGGGCCGATACTGGTGCATCTGGGTGTAGTCTATCAAAAGGCCGGAGGTTGGCTGGACGCTGTGGGCCAACATCTGCATTTTGAAAATTTTACTGTTAGTGTTGAGACGATATATATAAAAAATAATAAAAATACATAATTAGAAAACTTGTGAAAAATAAAGTACCTCTGTCATCCCATTGTTCTCCCGGTGGAAGAACCATGTCCGGATCACCTCTAAAATCCACTCCGGCATACGGAAAATCCTGTATTGAAAAAATCTGGTCCTCTAACCAGTGAAAGTAACTATCTGTGAATCGAACAACCGCCGCACCCTCGTCTGGATGCCGGGCCATCACCGCAACCCATCGTATCAGCTCTGGCTCCCGAGGACCCAAGATATCAACAGTGAGTTGCTGAGGGATCAGCATTGGAACTCTCTCCAAGGCAAAGCTCACGACTATAGTCCCATATCCAAAAGTCTTTAGTCGCCTGTTCTTTGCCTTGGTCAGTTGGCTCTTCATATGAGCCGACACAACTTCACACCAGTTGAAAATGGTGCCTTGGTAACAGTCAATTGCCATCTGCATTTGGGATCCAGAAGCAATGTGTAAAGCGGCCGCGCCGCAAATTCTGGTAACCGTGAACGCTAGGACTTTGAGTTCACGCAGAGTGATGTGTTTTATCTCTATGCCTTTCGAATGGTGAGCCCCAGGTGTGCACCATTCGTCGCGGAGACTATCAAGGGATTGGCCACCCGGCCTAGTCCCCGCAAGAGTGAGTTGCTCGCCTCTGTTTGGCAAGCCAGTAAGAAAGTATACATCCGAGGGCTCTATCTCGAGTTTGTGCCCTCCTATGTAAAAGCATTGTTCTGGAACGTTCCATCGCTCAACCAGCCATTCCAAGAATCTTACCTGACCCCTCATGCCCGGTATGGTCCAGTATTTGTATAACCCGCATGCTCGTAGGGCATCCAAGGACGGTTGATGATTTATTGCAGCTTCATCATCCTCTACGTGCTCTCGTTCTCTCCAATCTAACATGGCTAATGCCCTGCATATCACAAACAGTAATTAGAAACTGATTTTTGGATTTTTGGTAGTTTTTTGAGGGAGTTGGGGTTTTGAAGTGCGCGTTTCTCGGAGGACGCACCCCGGCTTTACAGCACAGGGCGCCCGGACGCGGCTAGCCTGAAGGCGGGCCGCGTCTTCCGACCTTTTTCCCGTGTGAGAAAAAGTCGGGGGACGCAGGTCACCCGAAGGGCACCTGCGTCCGCCGAGAGGCGCATTCCAAAACCTTAACACCCCCAAAAAAATGAAACTAAGACCTTAAAATTAATTCTAAACGGATAGAAATGCAGAGTAGGATGTGTAGAATACCTGGATAAGACGGCGTTTGATTCTGACGGTCGGATTTTCCACAGCAACCACGGGAAGTTTTCTTGTCAAAAGCTCCTTTTTCAAACTCAACGGTCAAACGGTAAAAATGACATGGTAAAAAGTCCTTTTATAGGTTTTTTGGATGAATTTGTTCATTTTTTACCATGAAAAGATGTTTTTCGATGTATTTTTGCCTATCTTAAACAGGTATGAGTAATGTGTGGCTTTTGTGCAGGACAAAGGGATTTCGAAGGAAATTGTAAATTTTCACAAACAAAAATATCAGAGTTACCTTTTAAGCCCTTTTCTGACTCCTGAAACATGAAAAGATTGCCGAGCGTCTCTTTTACACTCGTTAAAACGGAATTAAAAGACGGTCCCCTTTTAGCTCTTTTCTGACCGTAAAATCAGGAAAAGATTGCCGGGTTTTTGTCATTTCAAACTCGATAAGGAAATAAAATGACGTGTCTTTGATCGCTTTTTACTTTTCAGATCGACGACACTATTATGAAAGTACTCCTTGATCGCAAGATCAAGCGGTTCCCCCAGGTATTATTTTATACTTTTTCGGGCTTGAGGGACACAAATGTACGAAAAAGTTCAACGTGGAGTCTCCTTTAGTTTTTTCAGACTCTCTAAAAATGAAAAACGCCGAGTTTCTCCTATACTGGACTCGTTAAACTTTTACAGTAGAGGACCTGTTCAATTACAAACAGGAATGAACCACTCCTTCCTAGGGTTCGAATTTAAACTAGGTTGGACTCGTCCGAAGGATGAGCTTACAATCAAGCATATGTTATCCTCCTCAAGCTTGTTAAAAATAAAGAGGTACTTGCCAGAAATGGTGGGGGAAAAGAGAGAAGAATGAACCTATTTGTCACTTTTTGTCTCAGAAGAAACTTCATTACAACTCTTGAACACGACATTTTTCATTCACCTGGGTTGGGAAATCTTTTACCTCACAGTTGACCAAACTACTTTGAAAGTCTTTAGCCGGGTTCGGGATTAACTTTGAGTTATTTGTTACCAAGCCATATGTCGTGTCGTTATGTGTTCAAGAGGTCTGCGAGAAAAACTTTCATCTGCAAAATACTTGTCATCCATTTGACCATCCCTGAAGTCGGTCCTCACAGCAAACATTTCTTCAAACTTGAGCAATGATTTCGTGTTGTGGGCTTGCCTGCAACGGGTCTCTTTCTATCGACATCGACACATTTTCTAGAAAGATTACTTAGGAATCGACAGTACCTTGAAGTCTACATGCATCAATGGTAGATTTCTCACCTTTGACGTCAGTTTACATCATTGACTCTCGATCAAGGGATCCCGTGAAGTGTTCGACATCAAAACATCTATTCACATTTCACGAGTTGTGCTTGGTACTTTGAGAACCATTGACATTACTGGTGGTCTCTCTCACGCTTGTTAACAGTTTACATCATCGAATGGTAATCAAGTGGTTTCTACCGTGTTCGACATCAAATCATTTAATCACATGGCTAGAATCGTACCAATTCGGGAAGTAGAAATGAAGACCCTGGATCTAGTTTCCACCATCCAGGCTGCGAGGAGTTTTGTATTCGTTATCTATGTAGACTAATCATAAACAGATGGCTGCGTCCATACTGTGTCTACAAAAGTCTATTAAAATGATATACTGCAAGATCATTCCTGTATCAGAATAGTTAGTCCATTAGTTAAAGTTTTGAATTTGAGTATGGGAATGCCTACCTCAGTGATGATATAATCTTATCCATGTATTTTGTGTTGAAAATTGCAGGTTCCAACCAGGGCATCCACAAGACAATCCTTGAAATAATAAAGCGCTTCACCCTTCCTAGAATTACAAAACCCTAATCTATTCCAGGCTTCGCACTTTAGGGGGCAATCTGTTACACTAAAAAATGACACCATGACTCAATCAACAGTCATGATACCCTCTTAGGCAAGTCTTATGCCTCTGCTATCCATCTTAAACTCAAAAAAGAGAGAAAGTCTTGTAAAAATGTGTTTATCTCTGGGGACGCAGGTTCTCTCAAGCCTTACCTGCAGGGACGCTCCCAATGTTCACAAAAGCTGCGTCCTTGGACGCTCTGTATGTTAAGGGACAGGTGCGTCCCTCTGTAAAAGGCAAAATGCGCAAGTTTTTATCTCAAAAAGTTAACTTGTGGTTACTTCTAGAACATTCTAGAGGTCGGTTTGATGATTTGGATGCGCCTCCAGTTGGTTCATGTATCCCTCCTAAGGAGGAACTTATCCCATCAATAAGGGAGCTATCCCACCCAAAGAGGGGGATTATCCCATTGATGGTGGACCTGAATAACCTCTTTACAGCACTATAAATAAAGGCCTTGAGCCAGAAGGAGGAGAGGTTGAAGCTATACATTTTCTTTGGGTAAATGCTGCAGGAATTAGGACTCCCATTTAGGACCTTGTGAGGAGAGATTGTCTTTGCTTGATTCTACTTGGAAGTGGGTGAGCTTTATCAAAGTAGAGGAAAACCCTTGATGGACCCTGGAAGGAGCTTGCACAACACCAAGGCCAGGTTGTAAGAGTTTCTTTGTTTTGTTATTAATATAAATTGGTTCATCTTTCTCAATAGCTTGTGTTAATGAGTTATTTCATGTGTTCCTTGGTCTACATGTTGAATATATGTTTTATTATATGAGATGCAAGTGCTTGGTAATTGTTTGATTGTTTGTGGTTGCAGGAATTGATGTGAAGGAGGAGCTCATCCGGATCGGCAAGGACGAACTACAACAACAGCGTTTTGGAATAAGGTAAGCCTGAACACTTGTAATTTTCATGTCTTGAAAGATGTATTTAGAGAAAGATAGTTCCATTTTGTCTTGTTTGTCGCTAGAGAGTTTAGACTCCTAGGGAGGTCAGTTGTGTCCACACAAACGACTCTTTCCGCCACGACAAGTGGGCAGAACAAAGTTTTCATTGTTTAATCATGAGCAGCATGGGGAAACGGCAAAGGAAAGTGAAGATCCCAAGAAGACGGTCGAAGACAGTTACCCGCTGTGTAACAGCCAAAACCTAAGAAGGAATGTATGATTATACTGTTGTAACAGCAGTCTGTAACTCTTATTTTTGGTAGAACAAGGGTAACTGAATGAACTGTAATCATCTATTGTAATAGATGTCTCCTCTATAAAGAGGAGACATCTACATTAGTAGGGGATCATTTTTTGGGGAAAATTCTGTAAGTAAGACTCAGGAAACATCAGCAAGGCTGAACATCATTGTAATTGAATCTTTTTGGCAGATGAATAGAAGACTGTTCTGAGCATCTAATTTAGCCTTTGTGTTCCGGGGAATCTTGTGAGAGGGACTGGGCCCACCTTCCTCACAAGATTCGCCCATTTACTTTTCTGTCAAGTGTGTAAGTGTGTGATATTTTCTTTCTGTTGATACTCTGTTTGGATTCTGTAGCATTACCTCTGTTATTTCTGCTTTGCTAGTACTCTGTTTCATTAATCGTCTAAAGTGTGCAAGGATCTTTCACCGGTGAACTGGAGTGCAGTGTGCATTAGCAATCTGGTTACAGGGGCAGGTGCTGAACATCCTCACCTGGAGGATAGGGTCCTGATCCTCTGCCAGCAGAGCATCCATTATTTTACTTTCGAGATTTGTAATCTTAATTAATTGCTTCCATTTTGTTTTCACTGTGATAACTTAGCGTAAATATCACGTATACTATAGCTTTTTAATGCTTTTAGAATTCAAGTACATACAGTACGCAGTAGCCTTTGCAATAAAAAGACTTTCCCAGGTTGAAAATTAATGTGGTACTTTAATGTTTAATTCATAAACAATTCAACTAGCCAACATACGCCTCCACCTTCTTCCTCTACTTCCTACCCATACGAAGGCGACTTTTGGTCCACTCGCATCTTCACAGCTGCCTCCTATGTTGTTGCTATTGCTACTGCCTTTTCCTGTTAAACTTATGTTTGTGCAGCATCCCGCGCCTCCTGCAATTCTGTTACTTTTGCCTCCTTCCTTTTCTTTTCTACCAACTACGCGATGCGTAGTTTGGCCTCCTATTTCTTCCTCTGTGCCGCAGACTTCTCTATCATTGCGATGTCTGGAGCGCGCCACTCCAGTGGCCATGTCTCCAGTACATTGAAAATTACATCGTCTGTGGCCACAAAGGGTAGCTCTATCCATTTCTTGGTCGGGTCCTTGCATGCTCTGATGTATATGTTGTGGAAATCCACCTTGAACTCTACAAAACTTTGTAGGTTGTTGTAGATAGTGGGTGACAACTGCGGCTTGCGATTGATCCCCATTTTGAGGTTCATCTCCATGAGCACCCAGAATATCTTACTTTCACAGATCCTATTTTCATCCTTTGTGGCCTAGAGCGAAGTGTACTTCGTAGCCTCCAGCAAATCCCTATCAATTGTGGGGAATTGACTGTCTTCGGGCAATTCCCCTGCCACGAGAACTACGGGCAGCAGAAGCCATGCATAGTGGAATTTTTTGCCTTGTTCCTGAGCTTCGTGGCAATTCTCCAAAAATTCCTTGCAAAGGAACTTGGACCAGTTGAACTGGACCCCCTCCACACATTGTTCAACAAGTGCTACCACCAGCGTGGGTGCCTTGTCCGCGCGACACTTGCGCATAACCTTACCTTCCATAATTTAGGTCGTCACCCGTACTACTTTGTCACTGATTTTGGAGATGGTGTAGCCCCTCTTCTTCTTTTCCAGTTTACACTTCCTCTTCATGGCCTCTCCGGTTTCCAAATCACTACTTTTTCCCTCCGAGATATCTGCGAGGTCCTCTCCTTTGCATGGAAGCCGGGTGATGCGGTGAATAAAATGCTCCATGATGGGGATGGCCCCTCCAACCACAAACACCCACCATGCACCAGGAAAAGAAGCTTTCAGATGACGAAAATTGTTATTAGGTGTGGTGGAAATGTGGTACCCAAAGCAAATTTAGTAGCCCTGCCTTTTCCATTCCACGCAACCACTTTCGCAGCTCTAATTCTATTACCCCCGCTGAGGTGTTCTGCTTAGGCTTCATGAGATGCGGGGTCTCAAGGTGAGGGAAATTCTCGTGGTCAGTGAGGTCCCAATCTTTAAATTTCAAGCTCAGCACCCATCCTAGGTGTGTGCCATCAAAAATGATGTTGTCTGGGAGGAGTGGGGTCTGGATCGAGCTCTTGCTCTCATCGAGATCCTTGGGCACTTTTGCCTTCCCTTTCTACAGGGGGATATAGGCAGGCAGCTTTGTTGGAAGGTATGCAGGCTCGGTTTCCTCCTCCATGCCTTCGTCCTCGTCTTCGTCAATAATCAGGTCCTCCAAGTCTTCCTCATCGGTTTCTATGTTAACGGCTTTCCCCTTCTCCTCCATCGTCATCCTGGTGCACAGCGGGTTTTGCGGGGACACCCATACGGGGAACCATCGCTTGTTTGTCCTTCTTTGGTCTTGGCATGCATGGTTATTTCGGGATTTATACCACAATCCCAGCACCTTTTGGGGAATCCCCCACAATTAGGGCCTGCGTGGCCTCTTCGGTGGTCACTTCTGTCATTTCCATAACTTCCTCAGCTACTGCCATCGTATCCGTCTAGAAATCTATCACTCGCGAACTCAGGTGCTCAATCAACGCTCAGCACAACACAAATAGGGATCTACTCAATAAATCAATTCGCAAATGACCAAGTGTTTTTTGTTGTGTAGCCCTTTGTAATTTATAGTGTCTTTTGAATTTGAATTCGACTGTTCCCCCCAAATCTAGTTCATTAATGCTCCCTTGGCTGCAGATTTTTGCAAATCTTACCCATAAATCGCATCTTAAATGCCTTCCACCTGCTCCATTTGGTCTCAAGTCGAACATCACATCATGAATAGTGAATTTAATGGTTACAATCTGGCCAGCCCGTGCGGCAGCGCAAGTGCGGACCCTGTGACCTTTTGCTTCTGTGCGCATCCCCAACATCGTGCAGCTCCCGGGTAGAATAGTTTATAGTCCCGCACCTCCTTTCAAATGCCTAGAGTGCTAAGACTGTACTTCCCTCGGCTAGTCAGGTGGTCGTGCCACCTGTATATGATTTCTTCCAGTCATCCATCATTCTTCCTAGAAAATACCCACCTCTGACAGTTGTTGGCGATGTCGCGCACCTTATCATCTGCAGTGCGTCACCCTAGTTAATTCGCTTAGTAATGTGCGGTCCAAGCCAAGGCATTAGACTAATCAATTTGTGGTGATAGTCCTTAAACTTGTCAGTTTGATCATGCGCATCCTTTCTTATCACCTTGGTTTCCTTATCGAGAAAATTTGCCCTTATCCCGTCCTCCAGCTTCTTGACTTCCGCTTCCTCCAGAGCACTTTTCTTCCTTAATCGCACCCATTCTTTCATCAGTTCTTGGAGCCTAATATCATTTTTTTGAATGTCTTCGTCAGATTCCACGCATTCTTTCTCCATTTCTTCTAATTACGCGATCCCTCCTCCTAGGGCATGTCAACCCTTCATATCCCATGGACAATGTGCAGACTAGGCCTGCGGTTATCCATTAGGAGGACAGCTGTTACTCCAAAACCTAGCCTCAACATCGTCTGTCGTGTTAGTTTCTTGCACGTTACTCTATACACCCATGGGACTGCTGGTACGTGCAGGTCCCAATCACTTCGTTGCACGCTACATACCTTGTTCAAAGCTTCACACACTTCGCTAAATGCCTCTGTATGGTTACCCTTCTACGCGATCATCTTTTGTTCACCATGTTGCTCCCCTTTGAGGAGATTTTCACATTTCTACCCTACCAACACCTGTGCATGGACCGTATCAATCAACGTGAAGTTCACATGCTTTCATGCAGGTTGTTTGCCATAGGCTCGTACCCATCTGGATAGATGCGCGCGCGGACTATCCCATCCCTGGTATTTATTTTTCAATCACATTATAGGCTTCCCAAACCAGGTGCGCATCATCCTCCTACATGCGTGCCAGTCTCCAAAGCTTCCTTGGTGTGTACCCCACCACCTTGTGAGCGTAGTGCGCAGTACCCATTTCAAAGCCTCAAAGCGCTGCTGTTCTGGCACTTCGCTTTCGAATTTGTTTGGGAAATCATCTACCTTGCTTAACCCATCATACATAAGCGGATCCCTTACTTTCGTTGATACACAGCACAACGATCTTGTCATCATGTTACAGTTCAACGTGGTTACTTCGTGCAACCAGTTCTACCATCGTTCTATTTCTTCATCAGAATCCGACATACAGGAGCTTTCACGTTCCCATGAGATTCGTCCATCCGCGGTTGGATTCACCCAGTCTTGTTCTCGTGCAGTTATCTTGTAGATGCAATCTAGATCATCCTCGCTCTCATCGTCGTGCACTAGCTCTGTGTAACGCGATCCTTCCGTAGGGTCCAACGGTACAACTATGCGCAGAGACTTGTTCTCAAAAATCATTTTGTGCTTCTTTAGATTTATTACCCCATTCATGTCAGTGGCCCAATCTATCCCTAATAGCGCGGGGTAGGGATTGTTGTCATCAACAATCTCTATTGCCTCAAAATCTGCTAGCACACTCGCCCCTTTGATAGCTATAGTGACTCCCTGCAATCTTCCCATAGGTAGATCTTCTGCTGGTTCTCCATTCGCAACTGGATAGGAGACCATTGCAGCGTAGGTCTCCCCATGCACTCCCATGTCTGCTTTGGCAGAACATTTGCATCTGATCCCAAGTCCGGAATCACTTGATCCATCTCGTATTCTCTGATTTGGCGGTCAATCTCATTTTAGTTCCTGTCCTCGTCGTATGATTTCCAACCTTCCTGACTACGCGTGGTTCACCTGGTGCAGTCCCTGCGCATCTATTGATGATTTCCTGTAGCCCTTTTACAACCTTGTTGTCGCACAACAGCTTCATGCATGTCTCCAGGAACGTTGTGAGCATTGATGGGTCCATGTTTGGCTCCACCCATCCTTTACTTCCTAAAGTGGAGGCCTTAGCGAAGCTCTCCGTAGCTTCCATGAAGGTTTCCTTAGCGCGCTCCAAATCAAACTCTGGTTCTTTCATTGGAGCCTTGAGAACCTAAATACTATCTTCAAGTTTCTTGCCCTTGTCATCCCCTGTCGTAATTCCACTTCGAAGCATGATGTTTACATTCGGGTCCTCCTCGCGAGGCTCTGACCTCATCATTTGCAGATTTTGAGTCGGGGGAGGTTCGAGTGCTCCCTTATCACGCAACCTCGCTATCAGTGTGGGACAATCCCCTGTCTCATGATCAAAAAATGTACAATACAAGCTCGACGGACACGTCAAATTCATACAATTGTGGGCATAATGTCCTGGCCCTCCGCAATTGTAACATATTAGCTATCTGCACCCTCTCCCAAATCCTCCTCCCCATCGGCCTCGTCCGCGCCCCTGAAATCCGGTGCGCACCATTACGACGTTTTGGTTAAGGGGCTGCGTTTCGGCCTGAACTTGATAAGTAGGAGTCCTATCTATCATTAGCTCATAACTTCTATAGTTACACTCGTCATGTCCTACTGACCTACAGAAATTACAGAACAACAGCTGGGAATTCTGCGTGTACTTATACAATAAGTGGCAATTGTCTGTGGCATGCTTTCCCCCTATTTGAAAAATCGTGCACCATAATGTAGGTGCCCCACTAGGCCCTACTTGTGCCTCTGGCCTCAATGGCATTGATCCCCCTCTTGCGAGGTAATTCGCAAACACCGGGCAATAGTCCTTTTCATGTCCCTAACCCTTGTATTTTACCCACCACACTTCTTCACGCACCTTCGGGCAAACTGTTCGGTCTTGCTTCAGGCTCTGCATATCAAGGCATAAGTTCTTCAGCTACGCGTGAATCTGTTGAACTCCTAGATTAGGATCTTGTATCGGAGTTTCATGTAGCCTCATCGTAGCCTCTAATTATTCAGCTTGAGTTGTTATTATTTACTATCAAAACGCGTTCCTCAGATGCAGTGCTAGTGATGCTACAAAGCATGCGTGGTGTTGTCCATTTGTCAGAGTCATGTTGGCTTCACAAACCATACATTTCAGCCTTTGATCTAACTCCCAAGGAGTCTCACCTGGTAGCATCATGATTTCTTTGAACTCAATTATTGATTGCGCTTCTGATTTTGGCCTGCTAAATTCCTTAGTTAGCGTGGCTTGAACCTCCCTGATTCCTGCATTCAGATGATTGCTCGAGTACTTAATGTATCAGGTTAATGCACGATCCTACAGGGCATCGACCAACGTATCTTTCTTGATCGCATCATTTGTCACTCCTTGTGCTTCCCATACAGCATTTACCACGAACCAAAACTAGTCTAGATCTTCATTTCCGACTCCTTTGAACACCAGCAAATTTATTGAGCTTGCCATATTATAGCTTGGTGGTGGTGGAGGTGGGGTGGGAGAGGATGGAGGTGATGGTGACGAAACTAGTGGTGGTGTGGGTGGAGGTGGTATGTGCGGAATCCTCTGCCTTATCAAGTTGATCGCACAACGCGGAGATACCTATTGTTATAGACATATTTGGGCACATCAACCCCAAACTTATATGTCGATGTATTAGGTCTCACCAACCTGTAAAAAAGTTGTTTCATACCCTAAAGGAACATAGTCATTTGAATACATCATTCTCCAAAAGTTCCATCTGAGAAACCATCCAAAAATTGCCTAAATTGAACCATACTAGTTGTTCCATTGACAAAATGCGATGCATACTGAGTGGTACACTGCCAGGGTGCGATGCATACTATTTAGGCTTTCTATAGGGTCCGATGGGCGAGGATGGACAAATGCCCAAGACAGTTTGCTAGGTGATTGCTCATGGAATCTTCTAGAAACTTCTCCTGTGCCACTTGCCTCTCTGAATTCGCACAAGGATGAGTAAGGGATCTAAGAAAATATCCAATCCCTTCTCTTATGGAATCAAATGTAACAAGTGGAACGACACTAATCAAACCCCATGGATGACTCACACCCTTGCACACATCTATAAATGGATCCCTCATATAAGAGATCTGGAGGCTGGAATATTGTGAATTACAAGGACGTGTTGATAGTTTGTAATTGAGGAAAGAGCATTGTATTGTCGGTGTGATCTTGCTATTCCATGAGGTGAAGAAGGATTGAAGTTAAGAGGATGGTGCTGGATCAGACAACTGGGTTGTAATTCTCCTTTATATTAATAAAGTTCTCAAATTTTTCTTCCATATGATTGGGCAATTGTGAATGTTATCATTTGTGAATGCTATCATTTGTTCATTATATATCTGATTCTTTAATGTTTATGTTGTAATAGATCACGATGCTTTGACGGTTCTTTGTTGTTGTACTTGTGCAGGTACTCTCCAAGCGTGTTAAGTGCGGGGAGGAGTTACGGGATCTGTCAAAGGGGAGAGAGATCAAGTAAGGGATAAAGCGGAAGTTCCAGGTTGGTTCCATTATCTTTCTCTTATCTGTTACACATAGAAGAAATCGTTGAATTGCTTTAAACTGTTGTTTCTAGGGTAGCTACCAAACCTAGAGGGCTAGCATTCTTTAGGAATACTAGTTTTCCCATAAACAAATTGGTGACTCCGCTGGGGACTGAACAGATGTTTGTTTGTTGTTATTGTTTGTTTTATAAACTATAGATAGAGTCTGAAGTCAGCCAGGTAGCCTTCGAACTGCTCTTGCTCTGCAATTGTATAGTAGATGAATGCTGCTTCAGTCAATCTCTGGTTTAGTTTATGAATTAAACATTTGACTTACAAGCATATCTAGATGCCCTTTTGGTAGCTTAGTAAGCTCTCAAGACATTCCATCATACTTTGCTCTTTATTGTTCATCAAAATACAGCTTAACTCATTGAAAACAACTGCACATTTGAGCCAAAACCCTTTTCATTTGTACTCCCTGGACCATCGCAGTGTCTTGCACTGTAACTCAGTATGCATTGCAACTCTCACATGTAGTAAGTGTGATGCATCTCTATTTCTATGAATCCTAGGTGCGATGATTGACTGAACTCTTTTTCCATCTAGAAATTGAGGGTTTTTTGACCTTGTTTTTAGTTTTGTTTGGTTATTTTGTTGCAAATGAACAGTGCCTCTTTACTGAAACTTACTTGCATCACTTAGATCAACTTCAATTACATTAGGATTAGTGAATTTTTTTATGTATATGTTCATCATCTACAATCCTTTTTCAAAAAGTTGTTTAAATCGATTTTTCGCTTTGGTACAAAAAGTCTCGTAATTGTCGTTTTTTATCAAAAGGAGAAGTGTCGTGAATTCTTCCTTCCCTTTATAATCGATTGAAATTTTCTTCATGTTTTTGGTTTGATTGTTTTATATTCGAAGTGTCAAAATCATTTTAATTCAAAATTGAAAAGTGTCGTTTTGAGTCTTCCTTTCTCTTTTGAAGAATAAATTGTCGAAAATGTCATTTTGAGTAAAATATTTCAGATCTTTGCTGCATTTAGTTTTCCTTTTTGGAATTTTTCACATTAAGGAGAAGGAAAAAAAATACATGCATTTTCATTTAGCATTTTTAGACTTGTGTGCGAAAAGATGATTTAGGGAAATGCGCTAGTGTGTGCTTTTTGCTCTTTGCTTAAAAGCACTGTAATTTTCTTTCCCTAGTAGCTAGGATTTTCATTTCTCAAAATAAAAAAAGATTGTTTATCATTGTAGATTGCATCTTAGGAATTTCAGTTCATCATCGCACGATGAACCTTTGAAAGGCAAACTCTAAAGAAGATCAACTTTAAAATGAATTTCAATGAATCTAACAACATTTTGGAACTTAACGCAAAATATCTAGAGGTCTATGCTAGAGACATGTTCCGACGTCATTAAAACTAGTGGCTATGATTTTCATTGAAGGTTGGGTGATTCCTCCTCCTTGATACGACAAGTGCTAGCACGGATTTGTGCTCCCCATACCGTCGCGTATATATTGGGAGACAACAATAGGATTATATCCTTTATCCGTAGGAGCTGAGTCTGCCACCTTATTGATCGCAATGCACTAAAAACAACATTCGGGAAGATTGACTACTGTACATAAGTCCATGGTAATTTCTCTTTAATTTATCAACAAGGTGTATACTGCAATTTTGCGATTGGTTTGGTAATCCCTTTGTCTAGATTTTCCAAAGTAGTCACTTTCGTTCCTTTTCGACTCTTTAAAAGAAAAGGTCCATCTAAGCACTTGTCCTTTCAGGCTCATTAAAAATCGAAGGAGACTAGAGTCATCTTTAGCTTTTTCTCGACTCTTAAAAACTGAAAAAGCAAAGTTGTGTCCAAGTGTCATTAAAATTAATTGAATTTAAAATAACATCATTTTCCCCTTAATTTTGAGTTGATCAAATAATCCGCAATCGTGGAAGAAAGTCAATCAAAACCCCGTCATTCACGGAGACTAGCAAGTCAACCGTCTTTGACTCTAGAAGTGAAGCCAATCTAAACAAAGCGATCTCGTTTAATTGAGTCCAATTCATCTGGTTTACTTGAAACTTTTGTTTCAACATTGTCAGAGACTACAGTTACTCCGATTATTTCTGGTACATCTGCCTTAAGAGAAGAAGTTCCACAGTTACAAGAGGACATTAGAACTGATCCTACTATAATGGTAGACACTTATATATCTGAAACAACTCCATCTAGAGTTGATCTAGAACCCCTATCAGTTCAAACCGAAGCTACATTTGAACCAGTAGTTGTTCAAGAACCTCCCTTTGAGACTGAAGTTCATTTACATGAACATCTGGAAGTTGAGTTTCAGTATTCAGAAGCTGTCACCCCTCTAGTATTTGTCACTGCAAAAGCTATACCTTCTACGGCTCCATAAATCTTTTATGGACCTGAAGGTCTACCTCTTCCACCTGGTCTGATTTTTATAGAGGAGATAATAGAGGATCCCCCATCTAGTACCCCGTTTCATTTTGGAACTGGGATTCATTTGTATCCCTCTACTCTTGAGTTTGGTTCTTTTAATCCTCCTTCATTGCAAGTTCCTGTCAAATCGCTAGGAGATCTTTTGGATAGACTAAACATGTCTGAGCAACCACTATCATCTAGGAACATTTCATCTGATGCTGCTGTGACAAAACCTCCTGCTGTTATTCCTACAATGTTTTCTGGTACACCATCTGTTCCAACTGGTTATCAATCACTAGCTGGAGTCCACTCAGGGGCTACTTCAGTGCCATGGTCTGCTCTTATTTATTCATCCGGATTCCCATCTATTCCTTCTTATGTTGAAGCTCAACAATTTGATCCTACATGCCAGTATCAATTTTGGCAAACCCTTTCAAAGACCGATATATCCTTTAAACACTGGACTACCACCATATGGAGAGCAGTATGCCTTTTCACTGTTTCCTCTTAGGGAACAACCATATGAGAGTTTCCAAAAATATTCAGGTCAAACTGGAATTACATCTAGTGGTTGGATACCAATACTACCAGAACAACCAAGGGTTGTATATCCAACGCAACTGATCCGACCTGTGTCGAATATTCCCACTACACCTGCTATTACGACTGTGTTGCAAACACAAGCATAGCCTATTGTGTCTCAACCTCAACCTGCTCCTTCTTCCTTGCAACCTCAAGTTTCAAGGCAGAAGACTCAAGTCTCTCAGGGTGTGATACAACAACCACTTGTCTCTACGGCTCAACCACAACCTCAGGTTAGTGCTTCTTTATATGGAATGACTCAGGCACCAATGGGTATTGTCAATCTGCAACTTGGTCAATCTTTCGGTATTGGGCAACAGCAAAAGATCCAACAACTGTGGCTAGCACAATACCAACAACTACAATTCCAGCAAATCCAACCTCAGTTTGGGCTTGGTTTACAAGCTCAGACTGGATTTGGTCAATATCAAGCCTAATGAGGACTTGGGAAACAAGGCTTTGTAGGTTATGGACAACCGCATTTTCAAAATTATCAACAACCACACTATACTTGTTATGTCCAACAACCTTATCAAAGCTACCAACAACGGATGCATTATGCTGGTATGCAAAGACATACTGCTCAGGTAATTCCATCTTATCCTGGGTATGCTCCACCCAACCTGAATCAACAGTTGCTTTTTGTAGGAACTCTAGAATTACCAGATTTGAACTAGCTGACGAATTATCCAATTGCATACGCCCCTTGGTGGCTAGCAATTCCTCATAAACTCCCCTATGATATTCCTAAGTTCAATGGAAATCTAGGTGAAGATCCATCGGATCATGTAATGACTTTTCATTTTTGGTGTTCATCTAACACTCTGAATGATGATTCGATTAGACTTTGCCTTTTTCATTGAAAGCTCACTAGTCCAGCAGTGAAATGGCATATTGAATTGCCTAGAGCTTCGTTTGGTAACTTCACCATCCTTGCCACAACTTTTCTAACCCACTTTCAATTACCCATCAAGTACAAAACTGGAACAGAACTCCTTACCAATTTTAAACAGACCACGTACACTCACATATCTGATCATATTCATGAGTGGTGGTGTCGTCATCAAATGGTAAAGATGTATGTTCATGATCAGCTGTTAGCTGAGTGGTTTATTAAGTCCTTATTGCCATCTATCACTAAGGACGTGGCGAAAGGAGGAGTTGTCACTGAAGAGAAAGTCATTTCTTGTGCCCAATATTTAGATTTGATCTATACACAATCTGG
The DNA here is from genome assembly GCA_031772625.1 of Pinus tabuliformis. NCBI lineage: Eukaryota > Viridiplantae > Streptophyta > Pinopsida > Pinales > Pinaceae > Pinus > Pinus tabuliformis. Next base: position 147,192,993 of record CM062808.1, on the reverse strand, counting down.
CACACTCTACGAAAAAATTCCTAATGCTCCTAGACCAGCTTTTTCCATTCCACCTCCTCCTAAATCGAGTAGGGACTCTCATGCCGGTGACGGTGTGATCAGTGCCTCAAGCACGCAAACCGCAAGAGGTCCATCTGGTCAAGCTCTTGCTATTTCTAGTCAGAATGCAAATGAAAAACCTCTTGCCTTGGAGATTAATGTCGTGTCATCTGACAAAGGAAAAAATCCAAAGCAACCAGGGGGCAAGAAGAAAGGGAAAAATAATAAGAAGAAACAGGAGAATTCCACTCCTGAAAAATCATCTGAGAACCCTACTGCGGCAAAGAAACCTCCTCATTATCCATGTTTGATTTGTAACGAGGAGAATTTTACGAGAGATTGTCCACATCGATCTGAGGTTTCAAAACTTTTGAAGGCTTCGAATACCTAAGTGGTGTTGACTGATCCGTTTTCAAACCTAGAAACTAATCTAGTTGCTATCGATAATGCTTCCACATCCCAAATGCTTATGCTATCCATCGCAAACAAGAATAATGATGTTTTGATATCAACAAGGAAAAAATATTATGGGAATCCATCGTCATCAAACAACTAGGCCACTGATCAACCTAGTGGTTCGACAACGACTTCGCCAGAATTTGTTCCACCCATTATTCCTGAATTAACTATAAAGTTGCCAAAGGGAGTCGTACATAAATCGACATTTAATCCTCATGCTCGAGCTGCTCAAAATTATAATATAGTGGACGATCTAGCTCAATCGCCATCCGCTATGTCGACACTTGAGGTATTGCAAAATTGTCCGTCCAAAAAGCAGGCTTTGTTATACAGGTAAAAACCCTCAATAAAAATTTTCATTGAACCATCATTGATGAGGGGGCATCTACCTATATTATGTCAATGAGTTGCTAGAAAACTCTTGGTTCACCACCCTTGTCACGATCACCAACAACATTAAAAGCGTTCGATGGAAGAACGTACACTCCGTATGGGATTTTAAGTAGCTTGCAAGTTGAACAAGGGGGCAAGACAGTAGATATTGAAGTTAAGGTCATTGATGGACTCCTTGACTACAATATTTTACTAGGAAGGCCTTGGGTTTATGCTATGGTTGTCGTTGTGTCTACATATTTTAGAAAGATTGCATTTCCCTTCCAAGGTGGAATCACAATCATTGACCAACTAGCATTTTTCGCTAACAGTTCACAAACTACTGGAAGCATTCCATTGATCTATGGAAGTTCACAATCACTTCAAAATGTTGAAGTAGGTCTCCTAAAAGACCCTTCCTTAATGGGTACTTTTGCCCTCCCGTCTCCATCTAGTTTCGCGGAAGTGGCCACAGTGGAAACCTGTCATATGATCTCTTCTACATCATCTGAGTTTAAGAAGAGCTCTGACCATTTTGATAGTGAGGATCATCGCGAGGCGTTGCCACCAAGCCCCATCAAATCTTTGTAGCAATCAATTTTCTGGGCTTGGGCAGCAAACCCGAATCAGCACTCGACGAGTGTTTGGGTAGATAGGTCTTTAGAATTTGGTACCTCTTCTGATCCTTGGTCTCGTATACATTCTATAGATGAAGGAATCATCCAATCAATGATGATAGAAGAGACGCCGTGGGAAGATTACCATCATCATTCCCACCTTCGAGATGACAATGAAGATTATTCAAACGACCTCAATCACCCCTCAATTTTTGATTTTTTTTTTAAAATTCTGTAAATATAGTAGATTCTGAGCGAAATCTGTCCAACATTAAAGAAACTATTGCCATTAATATTTCGACCAAACCTAATGTTGTAGAGAATATTCACATTGGCAAATCTTGTTCTCCATCAGAACTAGAAAATTACTATGCTCTTTTTCGCAAATTTAGAGATGTCTTTGCATGGTCATATGAAGAAATGCCAGGCATTGACTCAAGAATTGTTGAACATGAAATCAAGATGTATCCAGATGTCAAACCAGTACGACAATGACTTCAACCTGTTGATCCAAAGAAAGCCACTGCTATTAAAGCAGAGGTTGAAAAACTTTTTCGTGTTGGCTTCATTTACCCTGTTCCTCTCACTGATTGGGTATCGAATATTGTTCCCCTAATGAAAAAGCAAGGAACGATTAGAGTGTGCGTCGATTATAGAGATGTAAATCAAGCATGTCCGAAGGACAACTATCCTACACCCTTTATCGACCAGATAATTAATGAATGTGCTGGATGCGAAATCTTTTCATTCATCGATGGATTTTCCGGATACAATCAAATCAATATCCATCCACAAGACCAGTCAAAAACTGCATACATATGTCCGTGGGGCACATTCACATATCGTAAATTGCCTTTCAGTTTCAAGAATGCAGGGGAAACTTTTCAGAGGGCAATGAATTACGCCTTCCATGACATCAAACACATCATTCAACCATATCTCGATGATCTTCCTTCTCTTTCGCGAAAACGGACTGATCATCCGCAGCATTTGAGAGCCATATTTTTACGTTGTCGCCACTACAAGATACAACTCAATCCGCACAAATGTGTGTTTTGTGTTGGTTCTGGTCGATTGCTTGGTTTTGTAGTTTCTAAGGACAGAATTCGACTTGACCCATTTAAGGCTTAGGCAATCCTTGACATGCCTCCACCTTCAAATTTTCTTCAAATTTAGAGACTCCAAGGGAAAGCTAACTTTCTGAGGAGGTTCATTCCACATTATGCTAAGCTTGCTAAATGTTATACACATCTTTTGAAAAAAGGGATACCCTTCCACTGGGATCATTAATGTATGCTCCTGACTATCAAAAAGACTTAAACCTGTATCTCGCTGCTGTAGATACAACCATCACTATGGTTTTAGTGCAAGAAGATAACGGAATTGAACATCCTATATATTATTTAAGTCGTAATGTTAATGATATAGAAAGCAAGTACTCATATGTTGAAAAGTTGGCTTTAGCAGCCGTTCAAGCAATACAGAGATTTCGACACTATGTACTCTTTCGCAAAACTACCATTGTATCAGATTGCAACCCTATGACATACATTTTGTCACATCAATTGCTGCGGGGAAAATATTCCAAATGGATAGCCATTTTGTATGAGTTTGATCTGGAATTAACCAAATCCAAATCAAAGAAGTCTCTCGTCTTTGCAGAGTTACTTTGTGACCTTCCCTCATCATCCAACGATTTAACATCCCAAGCATCAATCGTGGATGAGACTCTGTTTCTGATATCATCAAATGATCCATGGTACAGGGATATACTGGCCTATCTCCAGACCCAAAATTTTAGGCCTAACACCTCTCGCTCTAAACAGCAACGTACTCGATACCAAAGAAAAAACTATCTAATCGTTGGTGATACACTTTACCATCGTGGTGTCGATACGGTTTTACAAAGGTGCCTCATGCATGAGGAGGCTGAAAAACTTTTGAATGATTGTCATTTAGGTGCTTGTGGGGGGCATCTATTTGGTTGATTGCTGCACAAAATATCTTACGAGCTGGTTACTTCTAGCCCACCATATTCAAAGATTGCATAATGGAAGGCAGGAGTTGCCATGCTTGTCATATTTTTGATCGCAAAACCAGATTACCACCTACACCACTACATCCAGTGATTTCTGTTGGTCCATTCACTAAATGGGGCATTGATTTGATGACATGTAACCCCACCTCGGCTAGGGGGCATGGGTATATTATAGTCGTTGTCGATTATTTTACAAAATGGGCCAAGGCAATGCCTACATTGAACAACAGCGGCAAAACGACTGCTCTTTTCTTTTTCAATCATGTAGTTTCTAGATTTGGTGTACCACAAGCTATATTCACAAATCATGGGTCACATTTTCGCAATCACATGATGATCAAATTAAATACCAAATGAGGATTGTCCCATGAAAGTTCTACTCCATATTATCCGTAGGCTAACGAACAAGTTGAGGCAATCAACAAAGTCCTTAAGCGCATGTTGTAGAGAATGATTGAAGTCCATAAACGAAATTGGCATTTAATCCTGTACTCAGCTCTATGGGCATATAGGACTTCGGTGAGAAATGCGATTGGATTTACGCCCTTTCAGTTGGTGTATCGTCTGGAAGCAGTCTTACCCATTCAGTGTGAAATCTCATCAATCAAGCTTGCAATCGATCTTCTTCCCGAAACGTCTGAAGAAGAGGCTCGTTTCTTGGAATTAATCCATTTGGATGAAACCCGTCATGATGCCATGTTAGCTAACGAAGCACATAAGAAACACATCAAGGCACAATATGACCGAAATTTTAAGCTTCGTGGCTTCTCAGAAGGTGACCTAGTCTTGCTTTACGATCAGGATTCTGACAAATTAGGAGTAGGTAAATTTGAACCATTATGGATGGGCCCTTACATTGTTAAATGAGTATTGACAAAAGGAGCCTACGAGCTAGTGGATTATGATGGGATTCCACTGTCGCAACCCCGAAACGGGTTGTATCTTAAACATTACTATGCTTGATTAAGTGTAGTAAACTCATTGTACATATGCTTTTATTGCATTTTTGAGTGTTTTCTTTTAGAGTTGTCATTTTGGTTAGGTAATCCACTTCACATTTGTTGCAAATGTTAGACTTTTTGGAACCATTTGTTGGGTATGCTGACGAAGCTAGTCGTAGTACGCATAATCTACCTTCTGCGGCCTGGGCCATTTTCACTCTAAGCGGCGAGTTAGTGAGTTTTAGGGGGATATGTATTGGTCAATCAATGAACAACATCGCTGAGTATAGTGTGTTGATTGAACTTCTCTCTGATGCCATTTCACATGGCATATGCTGACTCATTGTTAGGCTAGATTCATAGCTCGTCATTCTACAGCTTACTAGCGTTTATTCCGTTCAGAACCCAACTATTTATCGAATGTTCCTAAGAGTTAGGATTTTGGAAAGACATTTTGATTCCATTCAATATCAGCACATTTCCATAAACTTAAACACATTGACTGATTCATTAGCAAACTATGTGTTAAATAGACATTTGCAACATTTGTAAAGAAAGAATTTCACATCAGCATTTGCATTAGGATTTCATCACTTAGCCAAAATAAAACTCCAAAAATAAAAAATAGATAGCTGTTTATAGTTTTTACAAAATGTTTTGTGTCCAAGAAAAATCGGTCATCTGACCAAGAAACTCAAAATGAATACAGAAAAACATCCTAGACTAGTGATGCTGGTGATAACATGTCACCGCATGTGCTATCATGCGCAGGAGCCTAGTCCAACGACTCGGTACACCAGTAGTATGGCGCTGTAACCTCAAAGGTAACTCATCGGTCCTGACATCCTGAATGCTGAGAGTGAGGCCCTCAATCTGATCCTGCAACACTGCCAGGGTCTCTGATATGTCCAGATCCCGAAGGATGGCCCTCCCTACAGCCTCTCCTGCTGGAGCGTCGTCTGCCTCCCGTGGGCGTGCCACTGGTCGCACTGGTCCAATATCTGCACACATATGAGTTTGTTTAGTCTTGGTAACATAAAAAACACAAAAACATTATAAAACTCAAAAAACAAAGATGTGGTTGAATCATTTTACCTATAGCACTCCATTGCTCACCAACTGGTAATGCCAAATCCGGATCGCCTCGGAAATCCATCCTGACATATGGATACTCCGCAAATACCATCTCCTGGTGGTTGAACCACTTGAAAAAGGCATCGAAGAAGGAGATCTGTGACTGGTCGGCATGTCTAGCCATAAGATCCACCCATCTCTGCATTCGTGGTTCCCTCGGTGCTGGCAATCCCAGTGAAATGTTTTGAGGTTGCATTAGTGGAATTCTTTTCAAAGCGAAAGCAATCAACATGGATCCATAACCAAAGTTATTGGTTCTTCCATTCTTTACTTTGGACATTTGTTTTTTTACGACAGGAAGTATCGCCTCACACCAATGGAACACCTTCGGTTCCAGGCATTCCAGGGCATACTGCATGTAAGATCTGTTCGCTAAATGTAAGGTCACGTTGCCAGCCAATCTAGCAAAGGTAAATAGAATGGTCCTCAAAGGTCAATCAGTAACATCCCGAATATTAATCTTACCATCTCTACTGGGTTGAGATCCATCCCTGCAAAACTGATGAATGTAGTCTTTCACAAATTCGCCCCCACGAGCAAATCCTGATAGTGAAAGAGGGGCACCATGCCTCGAAAAACCCGTCAAAAAATAAATATCCTCGACCGTGGAAGGAATATATTTACCTCTGATATGGAAGAACTAGTCAATGGGATCCCAAGCATTGAGAAGATACTGCAACAAATTGATCTGTTTCCTCATGCTGGATATGCAGAAAAACTTCAGTAAACCACAGTTTCTTAATGCATCCATTGTGCCATGGTCATGTAAAGCAATCATGTCCTCATCTTCATGTTCTCGTTCACACCATGTGACAACAATTTTGATTGTTAGATTTTAGGCTTCTGTGGAGGTTTCTTGTAGCTTCATGACCCGGATTATCCACAGTTTCATTTTTCGTCCAACAAATATCTGGATATGCAGAAAAACTTCAGTAAACCACAGTTTCTTAATGCATCCATTGTGCCATGGTCATGTAAAGCAATCATGTCCTCATCTTCATGTTCTCGTTCACACCATGTGACAACAATTTTGATTGTTAGATTTTAGGCTTCTGTGGAGGTTTCTTGTAGCTTCATGACTCGGATTATCCACAGTTTCATTTTTGATCCAACAAATATCTGGAATGCAAACAATAAATGAGTTAGGATCCAATTTTGAGCAAAATCAGGTAAACATTTGATGAAAAAACACTATATAAACTTACCTTTCTGCCACCATCGCACCTTGCCTTTGAGCAAGGTGAGATGCATACTGACTGGCCTATTGGCAGCTTAGTATGCATCACACCTTTCGATACTAGCTAGGTGCGATGATTGAGGGACGAAATCTTTAAACCCCAGGGGCCCAGAAAAGTGAAAAAACTTGCTCAGAATCAAGAAAAGATGGAATGAAAATGAAGAGCTTAAGGATAGCTCCTACCTGGTCCTGATAGCATGGAGAATGGTCCACAGGATCTCCCAAAATCGACTGGTGAAATTTGAGAGGGAAAACCACTCTAGAGCTCCAAAATCCCAAATTTGAAATGAAATGGTGAAAGTGAAAGGTAAAACTACTTTTTATGTTTACTATTCATGTACTTCAAAGTGAAATGTTAGTTTTAGTTCATTTTTCGTCCATATATATGTATTTCTAATCAATTTGATGGAGTTTTGAGCAGGTTGAACGACAGATGAAAGAATATGATGTGCTAAACAGTGAATTGAACATCTTCGACCATCAAGCATAGTTTTTTTGTTTCAAGCTTGTGTAAAAATGAAACTGAATTCAAGCATAGTTTTTTCGTTTCGAGCTTGTGTAAAAATGAAACTGAATCCAAGCATAGTTTTTCATTTCGAGCTTGTGTAAAAATGAAACTGAATCCAAGCATAGTTGTTTGTTTCAAGCTTGTGTAAACATGAAACTGAATCCAAGCATAGTTCCCCATGGTTCAAGCTTGTCTAAAAATGAACCCATTTTCAAATTTCAACCCTTGTGATTGCCATTCTATTAGCCTTTTGAGCCTTGGTTGTGTACATCCCATCGCCACCATCCCTTTGGCTAATCATATGCTCTCACTTGGTTGTTTTACCATTTTTTGAGGAACAGTTGCAATGAGTGGTCTTATTAGCCAGCCTCTTCACATAAATTAGCATGTTTTGAGAAGTTCCAAAATCACTGGAACCAGTTGCTACCCTAGATACCACTCGTTTCTCAAAATAGAGTCCTCTTTAAACCCTTTTTAGACTCGTTAAATATGAAAATATTTTCGAGCGCTTGTCCTTTCCAGCTCGTTAAAGTGATTGGAAATGTCATCCCTCCTGTATTATTTTATCCTTTTTCAGACCTGAGGGATTATCTGACGAAAAAGAACTTATGGAGTTTTCTTTTCATCCCTTTTCAAACTCTCTAAACATGAAAAGGACCGAGTTATCCTTGTCGTTAAGCTCATTAAAACAATAGCGACAAACTTGTCCATTTTAGACGAGACCAAGTTTCACTGTCGCTAGACTCGTTAAAACATCAAATAGCGATAGGTTTGCCCGAAGTGCAAATTATAGAACAAGCATATGTTATCCTCCTCAAGCTTGACAAAAATAAAGAGGTACTCGTCAGCAAGGATTGGGAAAAAAGGGAAAACAATTGAATAATTTATGGTAGCAAGTCGCTCTTGAACATGACACTTTCACTTCATCACCATTATTGAGTTGGGTTGGGTTATTCCGTTCACCGGTCATCTCACCATTGGTCTTTCATACCATCCATCTTTTGGGGTTAACGCTACCAATTCATCTCAGTGTCGCTGACATGTTCAAGAGAAGTCATTCAGTTGAGAAACCACCATCCAGTTAATGTCTCATACACTGCAATACCTCCAACCTTCATTTTTTCATGACCACTATTCCTGAACCTTGTGTCATCAGTTCATTTTCACCTCCATAAATCATTTTCTTCATTTTGTGTCGTAGATGTGGGATACATCAAGGCCCTCCTACGACGAGTCACTTCTTGTCGACATCAGCTCATTATCCAAGAAGTTGACTTAGAAACACCCCTTTCAGTGCTTTGAAGCTTTCATACATCAATGGCAATTTTATCACTTCCGCTGACAGCTTGACATCAATGGCCTTTGAACGAAAGATTTAGCATGGTGTTCGACATCGGATCATATATTCACACCACGTGAATTATACTGCAGTACCTTGAGGATCATTATCATTAACAATGATCCCTCTCGCAGCTGTTTACAACTCACATCATTGGCTGGTAATCAGGCGATGTCTTTCCATGTTCGACTTCAGAACATCTCTTCACATGGATTGACTTGTACATCGAGTGAAGATTGAACGAGTTTGAAGACCCCGGATCTAGTTTCATCCATCCGAGCTGCGATATATTCAGGGACATAAAAACATAAAATGTACAAATGCTCTACACAGATGGTCATCCTAACCATGGATGATGGCTCTATATCTGAAGATACACCAGTCTATATCTGTAGATGACTATCTGATCTATGTACTTGAAATGAATTTATAAAGTTGAGCATGGAAATTCCTCCCTCAGCTAGATCATGAAAATTATATTATGATGATGTATTGTATTGTAACTTATGCAGGTCACCTTCCAATTCAAAACATCAGATGCTCATGATAAAGCATTTCACCCGACATCAATATTTACGACTTCATACTTTAGGGGGCAACTGTTATAGACATATTTGGGCACATCAACCCCAAACTTATATGTCGATGTATTAGGGCTCATCAACCCCTAAAAGAGTTGTTTCATACCCTAAAGGAACATAGTCATCTGAATACATCATTCCCCAAAAGTTCCATCTAAGAAACCATCCGGAAATTGCCTAAATTGAACCATACTGACTGCTCCACTGGAAAAGTGCGATGCATACTGAGTGGTACACTGCCAGGGTACAATGCATATTATTTAGGCCTTCTATAGGGTGCGATGGGCGAGGATGGACAAATGTCCGAGATAGTTTGCTAGGTGGTTGCTCATGGAATCTTCTAGAAACTTCTCCTATGCCACTTGCCTCTCTGAATTTGCCCAAGGATGAGTAAGGGATCTAAGAAAATCTCCAATCCCTTCTCTTATGGAATCAACTGTAACAAGTGGAATGACACTAATCACACCCCATGGATGACTCACACCCTTGCACACATCTATAAATGGTTCCCTCATCTAAGAGATCTGGGCGTTGGAATACTGTGAATTGCAAGGAATTGCTGATAGTTTGTAATTGAGGAAAGAGTATTGTATTGTTGGTGTGATCTTACTATTTCATGAGGTGAAGAAGGATTGAAGCTAGGAGGATGATGCTGGATCATGTAGGAATTTACAGGGTAAGTTCCTCAGAAAGAACACCAAAAGGACACCGCTCACAACCAGATCACAGATCAATACACCAGTATTTTTGATGTGGTTAAAACCCTCAAAGAGGGAAACAGTCCACGGCCTGCACCAACGTGGCTACTACATGCAATTTATTAATCAAAGAATGAAAATTTACATAAGCTTCTCTCATGCATGGATTACCCGAACAATGACCCTCCATGCGCTTTAAATAGAACTCATGGACCAATCGGGTGTCAAGCCACGGATCAAGTGTCGGTAATACCGAGGAGAGAGTGAACCGTCGGATCACTACATATCGTGATCGTCGGATTGTAAGTTACAAAATGTACAATGGTAAAGAAACACACTTTACCTAACTCTATACATAACTCTATACTAGACCAAGTTGAACTTAACTATTTCCTATGTGTCAGAATATCCTAACATCCCCCCTTAAGAACAACTTGGGATAGGATTGAAGGATTTACAAATATGACACAATAGGAGAAGGAAGGAGGCACTAGAGCCTATCCCCCCTTAGTGACAACTTCCTGAACTCCAAGCATATATCGAAGTTTAGTGAACTTCGTCTCTGTGAGAGCCTTTGTGAAGATGTCTGCAACCTGATTATTTGTTGAACAATATTTCACTTCAAGAACATGGTCATGAATGCGCTTTCTGATGAAGTGCATGTGTAGTTCAATGTGTTTGCTACGCTGATGCTGGACTAGATCTTTGCATAGCTGAATGGCACTTTGATTATCACACCAAAGTGTGGTTGGATGCTGCTGCTCAAAGCCAAACTCTGATAGGATCTGATGAAGCCACAAGGCTTCCTTACTAGCTTCCACGGCACCACGATACTCTACTTCTGCTGACGAAAGTGAAACGGCAGCCTGTTTCTTACAAGCCCATGTAATAGGTCCTGAACCAAGAGTGAAGACATAACCGGCAGTAGACTTCCAATCATCAGGGTCACCAGCCCAATCAGAATCAGTGAAACCAACCAATAGAGGAGCTGCTTCGGCACTGTAATGAATCCCAAACTGAACTGTACCTTGAACATAACAAAGTATTCTTTTAGCTGCTTTCCAATGGCTTTCACGGGGGTTTTGCATAAACCGAGCAACAAGGCCAACAGCAAAGGAAAGGTCAGGACGAGTATGGGTTAAATACAAGAGTTTTCCTACAAGTTGATGGTATAAGGTAGCATCAACTTCAGGAGAATTACAAGAGACTGAAAGTTTGACTCCAGACTGAAAGGGAGAAGGGGCTGGCTTACAGTCTTCCATGTGAAAATGACGAAGAATATCACAAGCATACTTGGACTGGGAAAGGAAAATACCCTCCTTGGATTGTAAGACTTGAAGACCGAGAAAATAGTGTAAGTGTCCTAAGTCTGTCATTTCAAATTTCCTTTTAAGGCTAGACTTCACATGGTTTATAAGGTTGGGATCACTACCAGTAAGGATAAGATCATCAACATAAAGAACAAGGATGATAAGAGAGTTGCCCACTTTCTTGGTGTAGACAGTATTGTCAGAATGACACCTAGAAAAGCCAGATTCTAAAAGAAAGCTATCCATTTTGGCATACCAAGCCCGAGGAGCTTGCTTGAGACCATAAAGAGATTTCTTAAGTCGACATACAAGGCTGGAGTCAGTTTGGATGAAGCCAATGGGTTGTTCCATATAGATTTCTTCATGCAAGTCCCCATGCAAGAAGGCAGATTTAACATCCATCTGATGGACTTCCCATTTAAAAGAGGCAGCAAGGGAAAGAACAAGGCGGATAGAGTTTATTTTGGCAACTGGGGAGAAGGTTTCAGTGTAGTCAATGCCTTCAACCTATGAAAAGCCCTTAGCAACAAGACGAGCTTTATGTTTATCAACTTTGCCATCTGGTCCATACTTGGTTCTGTAAACCCATTTACATCTTACAAGTTTTCGTCCCTTTGGTAGAGGAACAAGATCCCATGTATCATTTGCCAACAATGAATGATATTCTTCATTCATAGCTGCTTCCCAATCTGGATGGCCTGAAGCTTCTGCAAAAGTGTCAGGATCATGATTTACTGGAGCTTGAGCCAGTAAAGAAGAGGCTCGTTCAAACTGAGAACGTGTACGGCGCTGATCTGTAGGATCACCGGCAAGATCACCTGCTGCATCCCGAGTAGCACGGACCCATCTTGGAAGTTGAGGAGCTGAAGGAGGATCCTGGGGAGGATTTTCATCCTCACTTTCATCATCTGAAGAAGAAATGTTTTCAAAAGTAGAAGAGATAGGAAGAGGTGGCACATCCGCCGGACTAGGCTCGCAGGCCGATTTATTTTTCATCAAATTTTACATATCTTCTAATGATAACATTTTTAGACTTAAATGGAATAAGTCTATAACCTTTTACATCTTCAGAATATCCAACAAAAGTACATTTCTCACTCTTAGGCTCTAAAGCTTTATGCTTTTCATCTGGAATATGGGCCCATGCTTCACTTCCAAAAACACGAAAGTGACTTACATCTGGTTTAATGGAACTCCAAGCTTCTTCTGGAGTGATATTATTTAGAACCTTAGTAGGAGTGCGATTGATTATATAATTTGCACAATTAATTGCTTCGGCCCAAAAACTAAGACTAAGTCCTTTAGATTGCAGCATACAATTAACCATTTCCTTTAAGGTGCGATTTTTCCTTTCAGCTACACCATTTTGTTATGGAGTGTATGGAACAGTATGTTGCATTTGAATTCCATTTTCGGTGCAAAAGTTGATGAAGGTGTTTTTAACATATTCTCCACCATTATCAGTTCTTAGCTTAAGAATTTGATGTTCAGATTGTTTTTCAACAAAGGCTTTGAAGGCCAAAAATGTGTTAAATACTTCGCTCTTGAGTTTTAAGAAGTATACCCAAGTGCGTCTGGAGAAATCATCAATGAAAGTTAAGAAATACTTGCAGCCAGAGAATGAAGCAACAGGAAGTGGACCACATAAATCACTGTGCACAAGCTGTAAAGGGGCTGAGGCGTGCCAAGAGGCACGTTTTTCAAAACTGTCCCGATGATGTTTTTCGAGTACACATCCGGAACAAACACCATCTCTGCAAGATACCATAGGAAGACCTGTCACCATATTTTCTTTACATAGATGCTGAAGGGAGCGATAGTTTAAGTGACCAAATCGCTCATGCCAAAGTTTGCTCACTTCATCATTATGAGCAACAAATACTGAGGGAAGATTTGATGACCCAAAGTTGTGAAACTTATACAACCTTGTGGAATCATCAACAATACCAGTAGCTAGAATCTATTTAGGATCTCTTAGATCCTTGATTACAACATCATGAGGTGAAAATTCAACAATTTTACCTTCACCTGAATGAGTTATCTGATATACAGATAGAAGGTTGCAGGATAAGGTTGGAACACATAATACATCATTAAACTGACCATTGTCTAGATGAACAGTTCCAGTCCCTACAACATTAAGAGATCTATCATCACCAACATATATATTTTTGGTGTTACAATCATTTAAAGAAGAAAACATGGCTTTGTTTTTGGCCATGTGATAAGAGGCTTCAGAATCAATGAGCCACTCATGAGAATGAGAAGAAGAAGATACATTTAATGCATAACCAGACTGAGATGATTGACAACGACATGCAGAAAGTGCCATTCCTAAAGATGAAGTTGAAGTTGAAGTTGAAGAATGCTCCACATGGATGTTATGTTTCTTCATTGCGGCTTCCAAGGCTTCCATCTTCTTAAAGCATTTAGATTCTAAGTGGCCATCTCGATTACAAAAGTTACATTGTCTATCAGTCTTCTTCCATTTGTTTTTATTGGTCTTATCATTTTGTTGGAATGATCTTTCATTTTGAGGCTGAGTTTGCTTAGGACCCTTGTTTGGTTTAGGACCATTCTTTTTAGGATATGACTTCTTAGGATTCTTTGAATTTGGTTGCTGCTGGGCGGCTAACGCTTTCTTGGAAGAATTTCCAAGATTAAGAAGACCAAGGTGTAAGAGTTTTTCTTGTTCTCTTATTAAAGAATCACAAAAAGAGTCAAAGGAAGGGGCCTTGTAGTCTTTTCCTTGACAAATGAAAGCTTCCCTTGTAGAATGGAAGGTGGAAACAAATACAGAGTAGGCTGGTCCCAACTTAGTAAGGATGGAATAAATAAGGTTACTATCTTCTTTCTTAACCTTAACACCTTCCAAGAGATATCTAAGGGTCTTGAATTTGGACAAGAAATCTTCAATGCAAGAAAAATTATTAGGATCCAATGTAAGCAACTCAATTTCAAGATGATGGGCTCTAATTTCATTTTTAATCCCAAAAAATTTAGTGATTTGTTCCAATGCTTCTTTAGGAGTATCAAGTTCTGCAATATGGAATCTAACATCTGGAGAAATAGACATCCCTATCAAACCACGTGCTTGATCTTGTCTATTTTCCCATTTAGCAGCCTTGTCTTCATCTTTTGGTTTCGTCTCTTGGCCTGTGGCAATTCTGTAGAGACTTTTACTTCTAAGTAAATCCTCCATGTAGGATATCCATTGGAAGAAGTTAGTTCTATCAAGAATGACTTGGCATGGACTTTCCATTTTTTTTAAAAAAACCTGAAGCTGAAGATGCTGAAAGTAAGTGTTCCAATGGATAGATCTCGAAAAATTAGGCGGTTTTAAAAAAAACGGCTCTGAAAAAGGCTTCCGGATGAAGAAGTTATGGATTTTTGAAAAACAATTTGTTGAAGTTGCCGGCAAAGTGCGCGAATGTGCAGAAATGAAAAAATCCGCCTCCACAAAATGGAGACTTGAACCCAAGACATCTACTCTCTTAAAATAGCTTTGAACCAATTGATCTATACAAAAAATTAGAGAGAGAGAGAGAGAGGGGGGGGGGGGGGGGGGGGGGGGGCTTGGTTTGCGTGTTTTCCTTGAGAAAGCTCTTTTTCCCTACAAAACACAAAACACAAAACCCAACACGAATATGCAAAGAAAAACGAACCTTACGGCTCGAAGTTAGCTTTACCCAAAAAACTAAATATTTTCAAAAATGAACTTTGCGGCTCAAATTTAGCTTTAGCCGAAAAACTAAATATTTTTCTCAATGTTTCTGATTTTCCGAGATCACGCTAAGGTGCAGGGAAAAGAGCATACGCATGAGAAAAATCCTTCATTTCTGTTTGTGATTTGCCCAGATCGCACAGAGTTGCAGGGCAAAGAGCATACGCAGAAATGAAAGGTATAGATCCGGTTAAAAAAAAGCTAAATAAACCGAAACCGAAATAAGCAGAGAGAAAATAACAGTAAACTGCAAATAAACACTGTATACCTCCCGATCTGAAAAATAACGCAGCTAGGGCTACCGGAAACCTTTTCGCGTGAAACGAAAGGGGTTCCTCACTGGAACAGATGCTCCGAACGCAACAGTGCAGTCCTCTCGGCCCGAAAGTAGTCAGAAACAACAAATCTAGGAAACGACAGTCAGAAGCAGTTCTACCGGCTTCAGATTTGGATCACCAACGGACGCGGCCCTCAAATAGCTCTGATACCATGTAGGAATTTACAGGGTAAGTTCCTCAGAAAGAACACCAAAAGGACACCGCTCACAACCATATCACAGATCAATACACCAGTATTTTTGACGTGGTTAAAACCCTCAAAGAGGGAAACAGTCCATGACCTGCGCCAACGTGGCTACTACAGGCAATTTATTAATCAAAGAATGAAAATTTACATAAGCTTCTCTCATGCACGGATTACGCGAACAATGACCCTCCATGCGCTTTAAATAGAAGTCATGGACCAATCGGGTGTCAAGCCATGGATCAAGTGTCGGTAATACCGAGGAGAGAGTGAAATGTCGGATCACTACATATCGTGACCATCGGATTGTAAGTTACAAAATGTACAACGGTAAATAAACACACTTTACCTAACTCTATACCTAACTCTATACTAGACCAAGTTGAACTTAACTATTTCCTATGTGTCGGAATATCCTAACAGATCAGACAACTGGGTTGTAATTCTCCTTTCTATTAATAAATTTCTTCAAGTTTTCTTCCATATGCTTGGGCAATTGTGAATGTTATCATTTGTGAATACTATCATTTGTTCATTATATATCTGATTCTGTAATGTTTATGTTGTAATAGATCACGATGCTTTGATGGTTCTTTTTTGCTGTAATTGTGCAGGTACTCTCTAAGCATGTTAAGTACGATGAGGAGTTACGGGATCTGTCAAAGTGGAGAGAGATCAAGTAAGGGATTAAGCGGAAGTTCCAGGTTGGTTCCATTATCTTTCTCTTATCTGTTACACATAGAAGTAATCGTTGAATTGCTTTAAACTGTTGTTTCTAGAGTAACTGCCAAACCTAGAGGGCTAGCATTCTTTAGGAATACTAGTTTTCCCAGAAACACTTGTGCAAGCTCTTCCTCGTGCTCGCGTAAATGGATGTCTTACGTTATACTTATTTATAAAACACATTAATATAAGTTCGCGCATGTAAATAAACAGTAAAGTTGCAATTTATACCCAATCATACATTAAAACATGAAAAGATACACCGAAATATGGTAAGATTCTCTTTATTAATTCTTCAAACAATTACAGACTCGACATATCCTGCGCACTCAGCTACAGGGGTCTGTGCACTCAGCTACGAACTACTAGGCCTCTGCGCACTCAGCTGCAAAGCCTTCTCCTACTCTACGACCCAAAGGCCCACTTTTCACTTCAACTCGTGTACTTAGACTCATCATACTTCCATCCATCGTTACCCTTTCTTCCTTAGAGCCTCACTTTATTTACACAATCCCATGGTCTGCGGACCATAGGTAAGTTTATCAAGCCAAAATTACATTACAAAAACTAGGGTGGGCAACCCTGTGACTCTATTATGACTTTGCGCTCCGGGCCCACAATTTGCGGAGCTTTTACAAAGGACTTGGTCAACACTTGGGCTTTAAGCCCCAAAACATGCCTCAAGGGGATCCCATGCCCAACACTATGTGATACTTCAATGGAATTGGTTGCGTGTAGAGGAAAATAAGTGGCATAAACCAATCAAATTTGAGGATATGTGTTGTTCTTGGATTAGTTATCGATAAACGATAAAGGTTGGTAGGCGAACACACCCTTATAGAATACCTTCGGTGTAATTAATCTATTTGAAAAAGGTGTGGATTCTTCATTGTACTATTGTTCAAAATTTTATAATGAATTTACATTCTCTAATTCTCATCTTTCTTTGTAAGTAAAATAACTAAAAAAAATATCCCCGTTGGGGGTGATGAACACGGGTTATACAATGGAGGCTGGAATACTATGAATTGCAAGGAAGTGTTGATAATTTGTAATTGAGGAAAGAGCATTGTATTGTTGGTGTGATCTTACTATTTCATGAGGTGAAGAAGGATTGAAGCTAGGAGGATGATGCTGGATTAGACAGCTGGGTTGTAATTCTCCTTTCTATTAATAAATTTCTTCAAGTTTTCTTCCATATGCTTGGACAATTGTGAATGTTATCATTTGTGAATACTATCATTTGTTCATTATATATCTGATCATGTAATGTTTATGTTGTAATAGATCACAATGCTTTGATGGTTCGTTGTTGCTGTACTTGTGCAGGTACTCTCTAAGCATGTTAAGTATGGGGAGGAGTTACGGGATCTGTCAAAGTGGAGAGAGATCAAGTAAGGGATTAAGCGGAAGTTCCAGGTTGGTTCCATTATCTTTCTCTTATCTATTACACATAGAAGAAATCGTTGAATTGCTTTAAACTGTTGTTTCTAGAGTAGCTGCCAAACCTAGAGGGCTAGCATTCTTTAGGAATACTATTTTTCCCAGAAACACCTGTGCAAGCTCTTCCTCGTCCTCACGTAAATGGATGTATTACATTATACTTATTTATACAACACATTCATATAAGTTCGCACAGGTAAATAAACAGTAAACTTGTAATTTATACCCAATCATACATTAAAACGGGAAAAGATACAATGAAATATGGTAAGCTTCTCTTTATTAATTCTTCAAACAATTACAGACTCGACTTGTCCTGCGCACTCAGCTGTAGGGGTCCACGCACTCAGCTGTGAACTACTAAGCCTCTGCGCACTCAGCTGCAGAGCTTTCTCCTACTCTACGACCCAAGGACCCAATTTTCACTTCAACTCAGTTACTTAGACTCATCATACTTCCATCCATCCTTATCCTTTCTTCGTTAGAGGTTCGCTTTATTTATACAATCCCATGGTCCGTAGACCATAGGTAAGTTTATCAAGCCAACATTACATTACAAAAACTAGGGTGGGCAACCCTGTGACTCTATTATGACTTTGCGCTCCGCGCCCACAATTTGCGGAGCTTTTACAAAGGACTTGGTCAACACTTGGGCTTTAAGCCCCAAAAGATGCCTCAAGGGGATTCCATGCCCAACACTATGTGATACTTCAATGGAATTGGTTGCGTGTAGAAGAAAATAAGTGGCATAAACCAATCAAATTTGAGGATATGTGTTGTTCTTGGATTAGTTATCGATAAACGATAAAGGTTGGTAGGCGAACACACCCTTATAGAATACCTTCGGTGTAATTAATCTATTTGAAAAAGGTGTGGATTCTTCATTGTACTATTGTTTAGAATTTTATAATGAATTTACATTCTCTAATTCTCATCTTTCTTTGTAAGTAAAATAACTAAAAAAACGAGTTATACACAGGACTTCAGCATTAATAGCCCTCCCACGTGGCAATTATGAGTCGCATGTGTGTTGGGAAAGCAGGGCAAGGAGGCCTGCATAAGAACTTTCTCAATGCTCACGAGGTTATAACACCAATGGCAATGGAATGCGCATGCATTTTCTAGAATTGGGAGATGAGAGCTTGGCCTATAGAAGGAATTGTCTACTTGGGAACTATAGGTGACCTCATTGGAGAGCCAAGCATGTTCCTTGATAAGTGGGGGTGGTCAATTGTGGACGAAAAGAATAAACATGGAGGGGTATGGTCTTGATTTGTAGCCAAAAATGTAATCTAGGGCCCAGGCTTGAACTTCTCTCTGGCTTCGGCTCTCTCAGTGAGAGTGATTCGTAACGTAGAGAACTTAGGTAAGGTGTTCTGCCAGGAGGGCGGGTGATAGTGCGGGGGCTTGTGCATTTTCTGAAGTAATTCAACTCATTTTTCCTTATGTAGTGGTTAACATGTGAAATGCTCAAGTAGTGTGGCCCAATTGCTAGTCCGACCAGTTCGAAAAGGGGTCATTATTCTCCTGTGGGTGGCCTTGAGAGCATTCTCCCTCTTCTTCTTTTGTATTTGTCTCAGCTGGCCTCGAAGTTCTTTATGCCTAGTGGAGACTCGGGTGTCGGTGTCCTTAAGGGCTCCTAAGAGTAAGTGAAGTCGAAGTAGAAGGGTTGGGGATAACTGTGAGAGGTGCATTGTCGTAGAGATCTGGTGTTGTATCTATGTGGACGTTGCAATTGGGGGTAACTTGTCTGTATTGTGCTACCTTTATAGAAGAGTGGATATTGAATAGTCGTGACCTTCGTTAATTGAAGTGTCGATTGTAGATATTTGTATTATCTTTGTGAGAGGAGCTGGGTTTACTGGAAGTTCTTTAGTTGCCTCACATAACTAGTGCGGGGAGGCAGCATACTCTGTTCTTTCACAATTAGGAAGTGTATACACTGTTGTTGTGGTTTGATCATTTGTCATTTTAAAAAATAATAAAAAAGTTTGGCCTACCCAAAAAGAACTAAAAAAAACCACACAATAAATTTCTTGCCATCTCCCTTCCCACTTCGATAGTGGTACCATTGAAATCCCTTTGAAAAAAAGCCAATAAATTATGTGGATGTGGAGTTGTTGAAGACAAATTGGGTATTTAGGGGATGCTAAATGCACATGTTTGAAGAGAATCAAGGTAGTGCACATGCAATCAAGAATTAAAATGCAATGAGGAATTAAACGCACATGCATCGAGAGTGATGGTAACCCTCGAAGTTTGAAACTGCCATTTTTCCTTGGAAACAAGGAAGCTCTACGTGATAGTTAATATTAATCTATGTTTCGAGACACAGATTTATAAGTATTTTATTCATTAAAAGACAATTCAACGCTGAGTATTGTTTATAATTGTTATAATCGCGACAAGTCGTCGCCAGATTCCCGGGATTGTCCTTTGAATTTAAGAATTCATTAATGGAGTTGCGTCAGAACTGTTGTCTTATTTGAGTTTTGGAGTTGTTTTTAGTGTGATTTTTTAGATTTTTTGGTATTAAAATTTCGTGAAAAAATTTAATGTGAAATTTTAATTTGTGTTATTTAAACTGGTTTTTTGAATATATATATGGATTCAGCACCCTCAAAAACCCTTAAAGCACTTAAATTGTGAAAGAATTACTCATCAAACTTGTGGTTACAATAAATACTTTCCAAATTTTAGAGAAATGAAATCACTAAAAAACTTCCAAAAAAATTAAACCAAAAACAACTCGTTTGAATTTTCATAGCATTATATTAATACTGGCTCTACTCACTTTCCATTTTAAAAGACTATTCATTAAAAGAATATTCAACGCTGAGTATTGTTTATAGTTGTTATAATAGCGAAAACTCATCGCCAGATTCCCGAGATTGTCGTTTGACTTTAAGGATTCATTAATGGAGTTGCGTGACAACTGCTGCCCTATTGCCATGTTATGATAGCATTATATTTTTCCATTTTAAATGGTTTATCCCAGTGAGATACATTATATTAACACACTACTTACTTTTCTTTTAAATGATTTATGCAAGTGGGGAGGGGGGACGTGGTTTGGGATGTTCCTACGTGAGAGTTAATATTAATCTATACATTGATAAGTATTTTATTCATTAAAGACAACCGACCGCTGGATATTTTATTCATTAAAGACAACTCACCGCTGCATTCCCTCCGTTGTGAGTATTGTTTATAGATAAGTATTGTTTAGGGATGTTCACGGAAACTGCCACGAAGCACTATTTGAGAGTTAATATTAATCTATACATTAAAGACACTCACCGCTAGATTCCCTCTGTTAACACCCAGGTTGTTCCCTATGACTCCCAAGGGAATACGGCCGGGGTAACCACTAACCAATCTTTGGGTTACAGTTCCTAGCCAAACTGTAACCAGAGAGGGCTCTCTCTTTATAATTTGTCTCTGTTCTGATAGTATTTTAGGCTAGCTATGATGTTCAGATTTGTTTTTTGTATTTGGTTGGAGAATGTTTCAATCAAAACGTGTATGCTCTAACCAGGGAGTTATGTATCATTGGGCAATGGAGTCAGTGGTCCTTTAGTTTGGTGTGCTATGTTGATGAAGTAATGAAATTGCAGAGCTGGATAACTGTCTGAGAAACAATGCTGTGAATTTATGATTTAGTGTGATATGTTCAGTATATGAAAGGCACTTAAGGATCTTTCATTAAACTGGAATGGTGAAGAAGAGATAATGTTACCTAGAAGCAGTGAAGGATTTCTAAATAACATTCACAATATAGATTTAAACAAAACATGAGAATTTAAGAATTCATGTCCATTTAACTCTGAAGAAAACATTTACAACAATATAAGATTGAGCACAGGGTGTAAAGGAACATATCCTGCACTATTCGTTTTCTCTATTGCTAGATTTGATGAAAATATGAGTACATAACAACATAGGAGAACAAAACAGAGATTTAAGAAAACATATCATTCCACCAGACAGCACAAGAATTCTGCAACAACACTTAGATCCTCAGCAAGACACCAAAGTTCCAGGAAATCACTGAGCTGAGCTTGCTCTTTGTATTAAACTATTCTGAAAATATACAGTATACATGCCTCAGAGTGAAAATTCTCAACCCCTTATGCGTTACTAAGGGGAGTATATATAGAAAGTTTACATAAGAAAATATCTGAAATGAAGAGTACATGCTTCATTAATACCCTGCCAACTGCTGGAGTGTAGCAGTTGAAAAAGTTAAGGCTGTAATAACTTCCTGTCCTCTAGCTGTCAAAATTTGGTCAGAGCCTATTGACCCGGTGGCAGTTGGAGTCGGCTGAGGATACACTGTCAAAATTTTGCGCACTTCTTTATCCTTTGGGCTGGCTGCTGTAGTCTATATGCTGAGTCATCACTCAGCTGCTTTCCAATCTTTGACTTTATCATGCTGTTGTTTTTAAAGTGACTTTGAGCTGGCAGTGACCAAACAGCTGGAGCTACCGTGGCAGAATCTGAAGCATTGTTTGCCACCAATCTTCCTTTGGCATTTGATGCCTGCGCATTTTTATCAATGTTTCCTCGGTCGCTGTATGTTTATAAAGATTGGGAGGAGTCTCAAACAAGTGATTTACTTCATTCTCAATGAAGAACAGGCCCTCAAGTTTGTCATATAAACTCTGTCCTCTAGGAGGCTTTGATGGTTCAGATGAACTGCCAGATGCAATAATCTGATTTTCAATAGTGGTTTCCATTCTGTTGGCCATTTGATCAGAAGAGATCAGTTTTCCTGCACCACTTAGTAGGCTGGGCAAGCCTTTTGCTTGCAGCACTCCCATTTTAACTTTGTATTCCTCCACATCTGCTTGCATCTCATAGTACTTCCTCTCCACTGTTTGTATATATTTTCTGAGAGTTAGTGCTTTCTTGACAGAGAGGACAGCCTATGTTCTGTTGGGAATGCCTATGGCTGCCAATTCCTCCCTTTCTTGCCTATTCAGGAAATCTATCATTCTATTCGCCTGCTCTGCTCTGTTCCCTAGCACTGTCTTGGCCTTCTGAATTTCTGCTTGAGCTTGGCCCATCAAATCCATCTGTTCATGCATTATTTTTATTGACCTCCATTGCTGTTTGATGGATTGGCCAATTTTGGCCCATAGGATTCTCTTTATGTCAGCCATAGCAGTCTCCAGATTCAGTTCCTTCTCTAAGGCTTTTATCTTGTCCTTTTGGGCCTTTATTTCTCTGCCCTGTTCTGCTACAGTCATTTTGGACTTGTTATACTTGGAATCCAGCTCTGCCAATTTTTCCTTGGCCTTCTTTATTTCGTCTGCCTGGAGCTCCATTGCTTTGATGGCCTTGGTTAATTCCTCTACGGTTGGGCTGGTATCTGGAGCTGCTGCTGTTCCTGCTGCTTCTGTTGTGGGGGCCACTGCTGCCCCTGAAGTTGCTGTTGTTGTTGAAGTAGTTGGAGGAGCTTGGGAAGTGGAATCTGCCTGTTTATCTTGTAATATTCCTTCCAGCTCTTTCTCCAATTCCCTGATCCTTTGGTCTTGCTGCATTAGGAGGTCTAGTTGGTCCTCAGCCCGTTTTTGCTTTTGAAGTTCTGCTGTTTGAGGGTGCTCTGTGGGCTGCAGCTTCAACCTCTTCTTTAATGCATTCAAGTCATCATATTTCTTTTTCATGAGGGCCTTCACACCAGTTGGATCACTAGGATCATGTCCTAGATAAATGATGATCTCTTCAAGGGACTTTATTCTATTGTCTTTGGCCTGAGAGGATAGTCTCTCAAAATCCAACTGGGTGTTGGTGTTTTTTAGGGACTCTTTCAGCTCATGGGCCATGGTGGCCTTCTCTACCAAGGTTGCATAGACCATTTCTCCAGCTTGCTTGTGGAGTTCAATCTGGTCCATGGGGTGTATGTCTCTGGCTAGGACCTCAACCCTTGTCTTTACAAAATCTGCAGGTGTCTTAGGCTGCTGCCCTTTTGGCTTGAAGTGGCTGAGGAGAAATTTCTCCTGCTGAATGTCATAAACTGACATTAATCTCTCTTGCTGGGCTGGTGTTGCATCTATGAATTGCTTGTAGACCTCAGCCCTTAGCAGCTCATTCTGAGCTTTTATTTGTTTGAAAGAAGCCTTAGTGCTTTTGGGCTTCTTGGTCTGCTGGGAAGAGGAAGATACCTCTAAGCCGAGTTGTAAAGTTTGCTCCTGCTGAAAGGAGCTTGTACCTGTGTGCTGACTGCCCTGCTTGTCTTTTCTTTTACTGTCCAAGACATCCTCAGTAATGTCTTCTACTTCTGGGGAGTCTGCTCTTTGCCTTTTGGCTTCTGGCTGGTGGGAGGATCCACTGAAAGGAGTGGACTCTTCTCTTTCTCTTTTTGTTCCCCTTTCCTCATGTGCTGGGGTCTGTAAAATTGGGGCAGTTACTGGCTCAGTTTGTGGAGGTGGAATTTGCAGTGTTGGAGCTGCTGGTAGCTCAATCTGTGGAGGGATAGTTTGCCCTTGTTGTTGTTCTTGTTGCTGCTCTGTTTGCTGCTCTGTTACAGGGGCAGGCTTTTCTTTCATTGCCTCCTCCTCTGTACCCATTATTCCTTTGCCTTTTTCTAATACTGGTGTTGCTGTGGAGGATGCCTTTATTACTGGTGCAGTCTTTGAGGTTGAGGTCCCTTCTCCTATTGAATAAGGTGGTCTGAAAGGTACCTGCTGCACATAGTCTAGGTCAATAGTTTTTTCAAGCTCCTTCACATTCTTTAGCATTGTCTCTTCCTCAGTTAGATTTTCAACTAGGGTATCCATCTGCCATTCTTGTAGGTTGGCATATTTTTCAATGTGTGGGTACTGACAATGCTTAATTCCTAACAGCCTATACTTGGTTCTCCTAGCAGTGATGAAACCTTCAGGGTCATAAGGGACCCACCGAAAACTATAGGACAACTTGTATTTATCCTTAAGGATTAGGTCTGCATCTTCCCACCCTTGTTTCTTGTTCATGATAAAGGGGCCCAACTGGTGTTTGAACTTGAGGTGGGCCTTCTTTTTGGCGCTGTGGAAATGGGTGAGGTCGGACTGAATCAACTGCCTGTAATACTCCAAGGCAAATAACCTCATAGGTACATATTTTGGGAGCCTGTATGGACAGAGCTCATAGCCATAGATCCTAATAACAGTATGATTCTCATATAGGTACCAGTCACCTATTTTATATTTTTTGGAAAGCTGGAGGGCTTTCTTTATCTCATTTGATATTCTGGGAGGAGGGGACCTCATCAGCAAGCAGGAGACTGGGTATAAAAACTGGTCAACAAATTCACAGTAGGTATAGGGTGAATTAGTGACTTTGTGGTAGACAGAGGTCCAGAAGATGACATATCTTCTTTCCCCTTTGTGATCCAGCTTTTTGATGTAGCATGGGAAGGCTTCAGAATGATAGTACATGAACAGATGGTAAATGTAGGCCAAATACTTGAAGACCCCCTGCCTGTCCACTTTGCTCAGCTGATCATGAATCTTATTAGCAATGAATTTAGCAAAGTTATACTTCTTGGCAGGGGGTTGGCGTGGGCTGTAAGCAGACAGCAACACCAGCATTGTTTTATCCACATGCTCACTGTTTTTGTAACCCAACACATAGGCGATCATGTCCAGTAAAAGCCTGCCTACACCATTGAAGTGGACATCCAGGTAGGGAGGTGGCTCTGTAGGCTGGCACTCAGGTCTCATGAAATCCCTGGTGACCTTTTGAATCTCCTCACTGGTCATCTTGTCACCAGTCTCCAGCAAATAGTTCATGGAAAATGGGATTAGCAGCTCTGTCTGCTCAAAATGTAGCATTTTATTGATGGACTCAGCATTGATGTAGAAAAGGATCCTCCCAGATGGAGTGCTAATGGCTCTGTGCTGCACATCATAGTTTTCAGCACACAGGTGAATGATTTCAGGGGAGACATTTACAGCTGGGAGACAATAGTATGGTAGGTTTGACTCCCATATCCCATGTGTACCATGACCATCCTTGTAGTCCTCTCTTAATTGACAGAAGGTCTGCAAGAAGTCCCTGTTACCTTCAAACTCTCCAATAAGACAGTCCTTGTCAACAAATGCCAAGGCCTCCAGCTCTTTATTTGGTGGATTTAATGGAGCTACACTGAGGGATGAGGATGCAGAAGCAGCCATTGTAAAACTTGATTTGAAATAAGGTGATGGCAATGGTTTGCAAAGTCTTTTTAAGAGCTTAAGTAATAGGTCCAATATAGACCAAGTCTGAAGTGTTTTTCTCAGTGAAAATGCAAGCTGGTTTCTGCAGTTTGTTGCAACTTCACAGGGATGTGAACTGCCAAGGGTAAGTTGCAGAGGAAATGAGGTTTCCTTTGGTAAAAATTGCAGTTGGTCTGTACTCAGCAAAAGGGAACAATGCCGAGCACTTCAAGGTCAAATTTTAAGGTTTCAGCCTGTGGAACGACTGCTTCAATGTCGAATTATAATTCAAGGGTGGTGCAGGTTGCTTTGGCTCACTTTAGGTAACAGACAGAGTTGAATTTAGGATTTTTTATCAGTCGACAATGGTGAATTTATAGAGAAATGGAATGCATGGGCAAAAAAGGGGAAGTCTGGTGAAATACCTGGAAAACTAGCTTGGAAGCCTGCGGGCCGGGCTGTGGAGGCTTAATGCA
Organism: Pinus tabuliformis; assembly: GCA_031772625.1. Lineage (NCBI taxonomy): Eukaryota > Viridiplantae > Streptophyta > Pinopsida > Pinales > Pinaceae > Pinus > Pinus tabuliformis. Next base: position 147,166,652 of record CM062808.1, on the reverse strand, counting down.
GTCGAATTGTTGACTTGTAGCGGTCGAAATGTTGAATTTGATGGCTGGAAACAGATTTCGCGGCAAGCTGGTTCACAACGGCTACGTCGTTTGTGAGCGAAAATGATCGCAAACGGCTCATTGGGTGGCTTATAACGTTAAATTTTGAAAAAACATGCAATTGGCGCTTTTTTGCCGATGACATCAGCATGATGTCATGGCGGGGCCCGAGTATGGAGGTGACGTGGCTGCTGAGGTGTAAGCCAGGGTGGCAGGACATGGTGATGGGTGGATAAGGTGGCAGGAGTACGTGGAGGGTCATATGGCGCGGGGGCGGATGAGGGCGCTTCATCATGCTGACGTAGGGATGACGCAGGGGAAGCGGTAAAGGAACAACGGTAAGCGGGTTCCCCGCACCACCTTTGGGCAAAGGCGGTATCGGGGAGGGGGGCTCCGAACAGCCCCAGCGTTTGACACGCGTCCAGGGTACAGCGCCCAAAACCATTTTCCCCGGACGCTAAAGGTCGGCAGATTCGGGCCCAAGAATACCCGCCCACCGTTAGATCATGGGTGGCGGAAGATCAACGGCTGGCGGGCCCTCCGACGGATGGTGCAGGTTTGGGGGGGCCCGCTGGCTGATTATAATATTCAATTTAATATTTCGGGCGGAGAACCTTGGGGTAATGGGTTTTTTCATGCGTTTTGGGATTTTTTGGGTTTTTGAAGGATTTTATAAGGGAAAAGGGGTTTATAGGAGTGGGTTTAGCAAGGGAAAAAGGGGTTTTCTGTGTTTTTGAGCAGAGGGAAGGTGAAGGCTTAGGGGAAATGTTGTTGCTCACAACCAGAGGTTAGAGCAGCCCCAAGACAGGGTTGACCACAGTCCCAGGTGGACTAAAGTCTCCCTTAACCAATTATTTGGCTATAGTGCCAAAGGGAGGGTATGTACATAATGCTGGGATTTATACACCGTAGTGTTATTATAGTAGGGAAAAGGGGGACATAGGGGATTTAGATAGTAGAGTTAGGGGTTAAGATGAATGAAAGGGTGGATGAAGGGGAACTAAGTTGTTTGAAACTCACTTAGTTTAGGGAGTAGATCAAAATGAAAAGAATTTGTACACAGGAAAAGTGGCTTCTAAAGAATAAGAACCAATCATAAAACCACAATTAATCTCATGAATCTCAACTGAGGAGGGAATGTTAGTAAATGACATGAAAAGGGGAAGGAAGGGAGGTTAGACATGCTTCTTTGCTTGCTGCAACTTGATGAAGAAGGAAACCTTCTCAATTCATTGACTTTGCTTTGGTAAACAAAGTTAACACACATGCAATGGTAAAGATAACCTTTCTGCAACCCCAACTGCCTACCCATCTGTTTGCCTAACATTTTTTGTTTCTTCTTGGAGGGTGCACTTAGGCTTGCAGACCCTTGTTTGCCTTTTCTTTTCTTTGGCTTTTTCCATTTGTCTTCTATCTAATGCTACCCTTATTACTTCCAAGGTCCCAGATTAAACAGTTGGGAACCTTATTTTCTCTACCTAGGCTACTTGCCTGCCAAGATTAAACAGTTTGGATAGACTTCTTTCTCTATTCTATAACTGGAAATTTAAAACATGGCATGATCCAGATTAGACTGTTGAACCATCCATCAAAAATGGGACAAGGTCAAGCTTTTTACATACCTTGTCTTCTCTAGGAAATATGGGATCTTTGCATAATCAAAGCAGAGCATATTTGGACCTTCCCTTGCCAATCATGAAATATGAAACCTATTGGTATAGGTAGCTAACACCCTCCATTGTGAGTATTGTTTTCATTTGACTTTGACGATTAATTTTAAACCCCACTCCCTATTTCCACGATAGGACAATCGACTTTCTCACACTTTCCTTCATTTCATGACTTTCACCTAATTCTACTTTTCTTTTGAGTATAATTCATGATTTCTATAAGTTAATAACTAGCATTTGCACCTTATGTTGCAAAGGAAACGCCGTAAGGCATAGAGTGGGGAAGAATAGCGACATGTGAATGGGCATTGTTGAAAGCAAGGGTGGACGATAATGTGTATTCTGAAAATGGATATTTTGTTATGGTCAACCTAATGCATTCATTAATTAGATGACAACGAAAAAGTTTCGAGCCCAGGCTGAACCAACACAAATCTTTTCTACAAGACTGAAATTGCCTAAATGATTCCTCAATCAATGGAAATAACCGTTTCCATCCTCTGATACCTAAAATACATTGTAGGAGACCGATTTTTCAAGTAACTTAATATAACTAGGAATTGCCCCAAAAAGTCCAAAGAGAGGCCAATTACATACAAGTTTTTTTATGTATAAAGTGTTGAGAATGGAGGATCTCGAATTAGACTTTAGTTGGACTCCATTGGTTTGGGAGATGTATCATGTGTTACCATTTTTGCATATTATGGGCATAAAGTTTATTATGATGATGGAGATTATTTTCAACCAGTTGTGGGTTGGCAACAACTTTTGTGAATGCCTTGGGTAAGATTCCATCTTGTGGATAATGGAAATTCTTGTGTCCATTTAGTCTATACTAGAGTACAATGATTGTTGGCAAAGCTAAAGAAACTGTCATCAATATATAGAGCCAATGTAACTCGTAGTCATCAGTTTTTATCCACAGGGCTATGATTATAGGTACCAGCCATTTGAGCGGGCAGCCGGTGTATTTGCTAAATAGGGATCATGTTATCCTCGTGGAGTTATTGGTTGTCCTTAGAAAATATAAAGTAGGATTGAGCATCGACTATCTGGCTGGATGGAATTTTTGATAAGTGCTGGCCAATTTTATCTATTGTGTAATCATTTCCCTGATTTAAAGGCTGCTCTGAGTTACTAATAGAGACAGTTCTAAAAGATAAGGCTTTGAGAACCTTGCTTTAGTTGGTGGAGGCTTAGTACATTTTATTATGAAGCTTTGGCCTCAAACTCGAAAGCTACTTGTAAAGAATTCTCCAAAGCATTTATACTAAGCAAGTCCATTTTTCTTTGGATATTTTGGTTGAGAGTCCTCTGAGAAGTGAGTCGAGGAACTTCCAAGTTGATCACCATGGACTTGAAGCCATCAAAAATATTGTTTGATGCCTTTGACCACGTACTTGCCTTACGTGAATCCATTGCTTCATGATTTCCTCTGCTTTCCCCTTCAGGTATAACCTATCTTGCATTTCTTGCTTGAACCATATCAAAGTTTGTGTAGGAGGTGAATTTGAGTTGACTAAGTCTCGTACAAGAGCTCACCGCCATGTTAAGGGTTGGTCGCTCCATACTGACTTCTTTTAGCATCAACTTATGTGCATCATTCAGTTATTAAATTTGAAAGAAGGCTTCTCGTACAAGAGCCCACCACCATGTTAAGGGTTGGTCACTCCATACGGACTTCTATTAGCATCAACTTCTGTGCATCATCCAGTTGTTACATTTGATAGAAGGCTTCTAGGCTTTGCAGTGAAGCATCCAACACTTATATTTTGGGATTGAAAGCTTGATATATAGTTCATATATCAGTGATGTTATTGTCCCATCATATCATAAGACTGAAAGATTCATATCTGGTTGGAATTTCAATGATAGTGTTGGCCTCACATTCTGCTAGACTCCACATTTTCTGCAAGGCCGGGAACATATTTTTCATTTTAGATGCAATCGTTTGGTTGTCAAATATGTCTTATACATTATTTTTATTGGACTTCATGCCTGCAGAGATATTTACTCTTGGCTACTTCCCCAGCCATGATAGAGAAAAGGAGCCCAAACACTTGTGAGGCTTCTTCCTTTGCATAGGTGGTGTGTCAGAATGGGTGCTCTTTTTGGCAGACATTTGAGTAACGGTCTTCCGCCAATATAAGATTCCGGTATGCAAGTATAATTTCAACATAGAATTGCCTACATGAACTTAGCCCTGAACATTGCCAATATAAGATTCCGGTATGCAAGTATAATTTCAACATAGAATTGCCTACATGAACTTAGCCCTGAACATTGCCGGAGAATAGAGACTTCAAAGCTAGTCCTTCAAGCGCATGTAATATAGATTTATTTAGAAAAAGGATGCGTGAAGACAATTGTAATGTTGAAGACAGACTTTGATCACCGTATTGAGGAACTAACATTGTGCCCGAGCCCTACTGGCTTGAGAGTTTTGACAGGGTTTGTGTCCAACTAATATAGTCAATGAAGGTGAGTATTGAATAGGTTCTGATTGGACCACAAAACCATGACGAGTCTCAATGATTCCTCAGCAAGGCATCAACCAAAACAATGCAGGAATTACACAAGCCTTTCGGGATGCTCTCTAAAGAAACATGAAACTTCTCATTGTGTTTAGCAACGTTTCTATTGAAGGTCAAGTTGGCTCATGTAAAGCAAGGGAATTTTTGCATCTTCAACAACTTCACATTGTCAAAGACAGTCGTATTCTCTTGTCCAATGTAAGAAGAGAAAGAACACTTACAATGCAATATATTCATAAAAACATACTAAGAAATGATAGTTATCAAGATAGAATCTAAATTCAAATGTGGATACCATACAATACAGAAAACAATTGGCCCACAGAACTACAGTTCAGAAAATTCAGGAGTATACATATTATTAAAGCAAAAACATGAACTTCTTCAAATTTATTGAAAAAAAATAGGTATGTGGATAGTCCAGACTAATTTTATCAAAAATTTTAATGATTGGATAACATAAACCCCTACAAAAATGCTCAAAGGTCCGTTGAGCCTTCTGATGCAATCCCTTCAAGAAAATGTATTTCCTTATCATACACAATAAACTGTACGAAACCCAGCAAAAAGTAGCAGGTCTTCTCTAAAGAACATTAGATTTATTATTGAGATTATTACAAGTTTGATTTTTAAAAGTTGATAGCCATCACACTATTTTCTTGTGCTTGGTGGGCGTATGTATTTGTTTGCGTGTGTTGTGATTCTACTTTTGATAATGCAGGTCATGTAACCTGTTCTAGGTGCTTTGGAAGTAAGAAGGATATGCACAGACATTAGGTACACCCTTTCAAGTTGAAAAATAAAAATTAAATAAGCACATAGCAAACAGAGAATATATGACTAAATACCTAGTGGAATCTACTTATTTAGTATGTTGGCTCGGTTGGCATGCTTCATTTGAGTGTAACTTTGTTTATGAAGGTCTAAGCAGGCCTTTAAGGTGCAGGTAACAGTTTCCCAACTACAAATGCAGTCTCCTCGAGACTTCACACATGAACAGAATAGACAAACCTCTCTAGGCATCAACAACAACATAGTCTCCTGAAATCTCCCATGGCTATTTCCTAAATGAGGGAGTAGTGACAGGCATTGATAGGACGGGGAGAAGAAATGGGCAAATATCATATTCATTGGTGGCTTGTGTTGGGTCGTTAATATGCCATTATTATTGTCACTTGTGAACGTTTATTCCACCCATTTCTACCATTCTTCATCATGTCATTTATTATAATTTATTAAATAAATCCATTTTATGATGATTTATGCTCTTACATTATTTATTCTCCTTTATTTCTAATAAATTGATTATTATGCATTATTTTACCAATGATAGTTCTAATAATTTGGTTATAACATTATTCACCATTTTTAGCCTCCAAGGTAACTTCCAGATTGAAGATTTGATTTTTAAATCTGCCAACTCAGAAATTCGCTGGTTTAAGGAGTGACAGTTTTGCGGTTGAGATTCTGAGCAAATGAAGACGAATTTGGAAAATCCAGAACATGGGTTTTGTCCAGAACGGGCCCAATTAACTTTAGCAAGGAACGGTTTGCCCAAATTCGGCTTTTACAGGGAGAAACGCAGGGTTCTTTGAGCACGATTTTCTCAGATTTGCAGTTGCGGCCGTCCTCCAAATCTCAGCTACAAACCCAAATTCGTCTTGCTTTTGTTGAAGAGATAAAGGGAAATATATTTTCTTGTTGATCATCTGGTTAGAATCAACCTAAATTTGTAAAATAAATCATGATTGTAATTATCTATACTCTCTGATCTTTCTCTATTTAAATGAGAACAAAGATCAGAGAGGGGGAGACGTGATGATGGATTTGGGGAATGAGAAATGAATGGACAACGATGGTGGATTATTCATGCTGTAATTATTAAGCTTTAGCTGTTGTAATGATTCCATGATTGGCTGATTAACAAATGATTTGGGAGTGCTGTTCAATTTTCTCATTCTGAAGTGACCCCGCGGCATCCGCTGGCGGCTAAGGGCCCAACCTCTGGCGGAGTACGTTGCTGCTGATGCTGTATATTATCATCTTTGGTTTATGCGTGGTTTTCTCATCAGCGTGATTCAGTAATCTAATTTTTTTTATTATTTTACAATGCAGCTCTGTTACGTTTGATCCGCTAAGTGATATCGTTTTCTGAGGCAGAAATATCATATTGACTTTGCAGCGCATTACTGTTTCTTTAATTGCTGATATAAAATGGTTTTTACCGGATATCATTGTGATTTAATTATGGAATGTCTGTGTTGTAACATTTGACCATTGGTATTATTGAATTCATCTTAGAATTATACTTCCTTGCGATTGTTGAATCTATGAATGTTGCTGCTCCGTGCTAAAGGACAGTCGTATTATTTATAACTAAGATTGACAATTGAATTACCAAGATCAGATTACTAGTGAGGTGTGCTGTGTGTTTTTCTTTCCAGCATTGTTTCATATCCTATCATTAATCAATGCTGTTATATTTCTGTGTGCTGTCCAATTTATTCTTAGAGTAAAGATTATTATTAATTTGGCTTTGTTGTTGTTCATTTCCTTTAATTCTAGTTTGCTGTTCCATTTACGACCATTCCATTTTAGACTTGCTGTTCCATTTACTTTCTGCTGTTCCTTTTACTTGCATTTATTGCTTTGGTGTGAGAGAAGGTCCAAGGCTGTCGTGAGCCTCAGCAAATGCTACCACGCTCCCTGATCCATGGTCCATGCTCTAATTCCTTTTGCATCAATTTCTAGAGGACTGAGTTATTGCTACCATATCCTCGATTGATGGTTGTTTGAATGAATGATTTAGTTTCTTGCTGTTCCAATCAGATTTTGTTTCAAGCATTCATTTCCTTGTGGGTTTTAAGCACTAAACTGCAAAACATTACTCTTAAGTAAATAGCCGCCTCAGACAGAGTACACTCTTGAAATAAAAAGTCGTCCCTGGGTTGATAATTAATGTGAGGTAATTAGGAGTTCAGAAGACACCTTTTTATCGCTCCACATTTTGGCGCCGTTGTCGGGGAGAGTGTAGCCATTTCTAAAGAGTAGTGTGAATCTGATGAGTGCCTGCTAGGGAAGAGTTGGATCTTAAAAACGGAAGGTAAGAACCTGTGTACGGAGCATGTAAAAGCCCTGCTCCCCCGTCTGCTTTCCAGCAGGACTGTTAAAGAACCTAGAGTAGAAATAGATGTTTGAATTTTTGTGTGAATAATTAGGAAAAAGATAGAAATTTTTAAAAAATGAATCACATGATCTCACACAAGTGGTGATGTAAGCACCACCCATTTCACTAACCGATTGACAGGAACATTTGAAGAAGGAGCCTTGAAGAAACACATGAAGAACATCTTATATTATGGTAAGAAATGGCTCACGTTTCTACTTTTGAATTTCCTATCAAAGATCAAGGAGGAGTGACACAAATGCACATAATTCCCCCATCTTTACCAAATTTTCATGGTTTAGCAAATGAAGATCCAGATACATTTTTATTTGAGTTTGAAATACTTTGTAGAGGATATGATTATTGTACTAATGATCAAAGATTGAAAGTGTTTCCTCTTACTCTAAAAGGAGCAGCTCTCCGATGGTTCATGAGCTTAGGTGGGAATTGCATCCAATCATGGGAGGACATGAAGAACATATTCTTGAAGAAGTACCAAGACTATTGCAAATCCAATGAAGATATTTTCGGTATGATACAAGGGGAAGATGAAAGTTTGGAGGACTATGTAGATCGATTTCAATACAAGCTTCAAAAATCAAAATATAAGCATTTGGAGAAAGAGATCTCAAAAACACTCCTTCTTAAAGGAATCAAAGATGAATGTTTAGAAATCTTAAATCTGATAGGAAAAGGTGATGTTTTTCAGTTATCATATGATGATGTTTGTGAGTTGTGCATAAGGTATTCAAGAGGAATCTCCAAGGCTGGTAAGAATCCTAGAGATGTTTTTTCTTTGTCTGCTACAAGAACAGGAGACATAAGAGCTAAATCAATGTGTTATTTGAACATTTTAAAGTTGATTTTATTAGCTGTCTAAATGAAAAATTGGATGTTTTGCAGGTTCATAAAAATGGAGAATTTGATGAAATGTTTTGTTCTCATGACCGAAAGGAGCATCTCATAGATACTCACTCTTCCTTATCTAGGATGGAAGTAGCATATCAAAGAGGTAAGGAAGCTGCAACAAGGTCAAAACCACGGAAATCATGGCCTACAGGTATGGTTCAAAACACTCCCTCCCCACTTTCTTACTTGCATAATCCATTATGGAATGCTGATGTGTTAGGGCAGCCATGTCAATTTCAATATAACCACCTATCTTGTTTACAAGTTGGGCATGGTTCATCTTATGATGGCATGACTACTCTCCCTCATCTTGTAGCACAAGCACATTCTCCATATTCTCCACCAGCTCTTTCATAACACCTTGCTTGCCCATCAAAATCATTCACACAACCCAATCAGCCACATCATCAAAATGCTCCATTCTTTACACATTTTCCTGCTCAACTAATTCCACACTCTCACCACAATAAACCAGTACAACATGCTTACAATGTTGCGCTGGAAAATTTACCCACCCTTCCCACCCATTCTATCTCACATGTGTTATTAGAGAAAACCTACAATGAGATTCAGAATGTTTCAAATGCAAAAATTATAGAAGCTATGGAAGAAAATGAGGTTTCTTTTACTATGCATCAACAAACTATTTTAAAAGCCCAAGAACTTCATGATATGATGCCTATGCAAGATCAAAAAAGTAAAGGATACATTGAAGATTGGTTTCACTCCATCATTTGTTTGCAACATCACTCCATGCTTCAACAATTTTTGATATCATTTTTTCAAGGGAAGATGACTTCTTATACCCTAATTTTCATTAATATGCATTTTTCAAATTTGGGTATGTGTATACATGAAGCCTTATTTAGAAAATGGCTTCACTGGAAGTACTCATATATGTAGTTATATTCATTTTTCAAATCAAAATAGGTTAGGGTAGAAAATAAAATAAATAAGGGAATAAATAAATGCATTTTGTTTTTCCATGTAAAACTAGGGTTTTTGTTGCAACATGCTATGCAAATCAACATCGGTGATAATTTTTTTATAATTTGTGTATGTAGATGAATCATAATGGAAATAATAAGCTCTACAAACACTCATTTTCATTTTTATCACCAATTTAAAAAAATGCTTGAATTTCATTTTTTTGGCTTGCGGGCTTGATGAACTTTCTGGAAAAACAGTCGGGACAGTCATGTTTTGAGGGACCAAAAATGAATATTTTTAAAACATGTTTCTAACCTAAGTAGACCTTGATGTCTACTTTCTAACCCAATTTGAATCACTCAATTTGGTTTTGAAACGAAAAAGTTAGAGCCAAAACATTGACCGGATGTCTAGCGGGCAGCTCAGGAACAGAGTTGGGACAGTCAGTTTTTGGAGGCCTAAATGAATGAATTTTTAAAACCTATTTCTATGGTAGGTTACCCTATGAATCTAGTTTACAATGAAATTGGAATAACTCATTTTCGATATCGTATGGGGAAGTTATGATCAAAATACTGACTGTGTATCGTAAATCAGCACCCTTAAAACTATGTCTTTCCAGTTGTTCCTTAAAGTATTTGACCTATCAATTCTTCTTGTCTTCAAAACCTGTTTCTATTGGAGATCAATAAATGAATCTATTTTCATTTTCAATTTGAATCATTTGAATCCGACATCAAACGAAAAAGTTATGCTTGAAATATCAACTGTTGGTCTAAGCCGGGTAATCGAAAATGACTCTATTATGCAGGTTGTTTTAAACAAATTTGACATATCATATGATTGAATTTTTAAAACTTGTTTCTACTGGAGATAAAACTTTGATTTAGCTCTCATTTGGCTTTGGAATCACTTGATTTCGACGAAAAACAAAGAAGTTGTGATTAAAACACTGCGGGCTAGCATGATTGGCCACTGCTCTCCCGCAAGTGACAGATAAATTTTACTTTGTTATTTTCTCAATGGATTTGTTATACAGAGTAACTACTTGTTGTTTTTTGCATAATTATTGGATTAGGGGAGCCCGATCACCTCTCTTTCTCCATGATTGAATGTTTTATTGCAGGTAGACACTCGTTTTTTGCAGGTCCTAGGAAAATAAAGAAGGTCAATTTATGGACGAGTAATTTTTCAAAGAAATTTTTATAAAACAAAGGAATTTTATCCAAATCATTACCCAACGGATTCATAATAGAACAAATGAAGAATTGATTTCCATTTGAAGATTCATGTCATGTCTTTGCTGCCAAAACATTTTTCGAATAGATCATTTTTTTGACATAACATCATAGCTGTTGCAACTCAATTTATTTATTTACATACTACTTTTTGTTGTTTCTTTTCTAATTTCTCTTATATTTTGTGTTTCAGGTGTTTCTTTATTCAAAGTGCAACTCATCCTCAGCATCAATGCAGTGAACAGCTAATTCATTCTTTGCGTGTTTACATTTTATGGTTGTGTATTTTGCTGTTCCTTTTCTGAAGGGACAACATTTGTGTGCATTTTTGTCGTTCCTGCTGTTCCTTTTTCAAAGGAACATCATTTTCGTTTTGCTATTTATTTTCTAAAGGAATAGCAGTTTTTGGCTCAGCCATTCATTTTGTTGTTCCTTTTTCACAGTTCATTTTGCTGTTCCTTTTCGAAATGGAACAGCTGTTGTTCCTTTTCGAAATGGAACAACACTTTTGCACTTTCACGTTTTGTTGTTCCCTTTCGAAATGGAACAATACTTTTGCACTTTCACGTTTTGCTGTTCCTTTTCGAAATGGAACAACACTTTTGCATTTTCACATTTTGTTGTTCCTTTTCGAAATGGAACATCACTTTTGCACTTTCACATTTTGCTATTCCTTTTCAAAATGGAACAACACTTTTTGCTGTTCCTTTTCGAAATGGAACAACACTTTTGCACTTTCACTTTTTGTTGTTCCTTTTCGAAATGGAACAACACTTTTGCACTTTCACGTTTTGCTGTTCCTTTTCGAAATGGAACAACACTTTTGCACTTTCACGTTTTGTTGTTCCCTTTCGAAATGGAACAACACTTTTGCACTTTCACGTTTTGCTGTTCCTTTTCGAAATGGAACATCACTTTTGCATTTTCACATTTTGCTGTCCCTTTTCGAAATGGAACAGCAGCTGTTCCTTTTCGAAATGGAACAACACTTCTGCATTTTCATGTTTTTGCTGTTCCTTTTCGAAATGGAACGACACTTGCATTTTTTGTTCTTTTTCTAAAGGAACGACACTTTTAGTTTTTGCTGTTCTCTTTTCCAAAGGAACGACATTTGCATTTTCACGTTTTTGTGTGTATTTTTGCTTTTTGGTATGCATTTTCTTTGTTGTTCCCTACACAGAACACCACTTTCTTTTTGAGTGTTTTTTTTGTTCCTTCAAAAAAGAAACACTTTGAGAGTATTTGTGAGAGCAACCCTTTCTTCCTTTGTGGGATTATTCCTAGTTCATCTCAACCACATTTTACTGATTCTCTTTTATGGCATGAAGTACACTACTTTTATGAAGACAAAAATTATGGATTCTATTGAAGCGAGTTAATATCATTCACGTTATGATTTTTAACAGGACAACTCATTGATGATAGATTATTCTCAAAAGGGATACAATTATTTATATATTACTTTACTACATTGTCTTCTGCTGTACATGATCCTGATTGATCATCTTAATACCATGCTGGTTCCATCCTACATGGTTATAAACTTCTCTGTCTGTAATAAATGAGATTATGAGTATGTTTTTTTCTATTGACATGTTCAACTTCTTCCGCCATCCCTGCTCTTAAGGAGCACTGAGCCTCCCTCTTTTTATCATAAAAATGTGTAATAACAACAAAATTTTGTTCACAGATGGAGGATAGGGGGTCTCATTATGAGCCAGCCTACCATGTTCATAAGGCTGTAACAAAGTGAAATTCCCATTATGGCCACCACACCAGGGTTATGATCCATGGGATAGCCAAATTATCCTTGGAACAGGAGGTCTCATCACGAGCCGGCCTGATCACTTTTGCTACATCCTAGTGAATGGCAGTGTGATTATTTGGTTACCACGCCAGCACACTGATCTCTTCTGTAGAACAACACTGTAACTCCCCATTTATAAATTGAGGATCCTGGCTCATATGGGTTAAAAAAGCAACCCCGCCGAGGCTATGAACGCCTGCTGGCAGCAGCGGCTCTGCTTATGGTATTGAAGTTATATCTTATCGTCAATTATTATTATAATACCCTTTTCTTATTTTTCTTTTTATCAGAGAAGTTATTTCCTTAACCTTTTCCCTGTTTTGAACCTTTATGCATGAGAAATTGTTTTATGATCAATCACATCATTTTCAGCTAGAATACCATCAGCAAAGCATCTTTTTAGCATATTTTTGTCCTTTTTCGTTTTGCATAAACTATCATCAATCCAAAGCATCCTATCTCTTATTCATAACTATTTTTACACACTTTGCTCTCAATATAACCATAACTTTCACCGTCCTATCATTGATATGTGTACTCTGCTTCATTTACTATTGGATTGTTCACTCCCTTGCCTTGTCATCAAAACCACCCCTTTCATATGCTTTATGGTTATGGAACCCATTTTCCAATTGGAGGGGGGAATGTATGCATTATGGGATTGCATGCGATATGATTACTGCACTTTGCCATACCTTGTTGATTTGACAACATATTAGTATTGCATGTATACATAAGTTTTTCTCATTGAAATTTTGCATGCATTTTATCTGTTGCTATTCAAAGCTAACACTATGGATTCAAGAACATTGTATGCACAATTATGATTTGTTTACAGGCGAACAACAAGTATGCAGGGGAAATTCTACTCACAGCATGCCCACACTATTGCAACTGACAGAAGCGGCTCGAGCAACTTGCGAACATGAACAATTCTTCAGACATGATGTGCTTCCCTGGACTCCACCTTTTGCATCACTTTCAGCACCAACTTTGCCTACATCAGCTTCAACAACTACCAGTCCATATATGTCATTCCACATTTTTGGAGGTAAAACTTGAGGTAAAATTGCATATTTTTCTAATTTATTATAAATTTAGGGGAATCTAATGAAAATCCATTTTGAGCATTATTTTTCATCCTTCATTCCACATCTTTACCACTTCCCCTTTTTCAGCAGCATGTCATTTTCAAGTGTGGAGGAGTGTTCCTTTCATTCCTTTCTTTCTTATCACCACGCCATTCATATTCTTTATCATCCATTGCTATTCTTATTCACTCTCAACACCTCCCTTATTCCATGTTGTTTTACACCAAGCATAGAATTCAACAGCTGGTAGCTACCACCTCTATTTGTTTTCTAGCATCGCATGAGGGCATGCTAATTTTTCAAAGAGGGGGAGGAATTGCTATGCATGATGGATGTTTTCTATTTTCTCTCCTTTAAGGCATACAATTTCAGTGTAGAAATTGATTTCCCTAATATTTTTAAAAACTATGAACTCAATTCTTGTGATCTCTAGGAAACACAGACATACTATTGAAATACACATACCTAGATAAATTCAAGAAATATTGGTTCATAAAATTTCGGAAATCATGCACTCTCACTTACAGCCATTTTGTTTATATCTCATGATCCGTGCATCAAAACAATCTGATTTTTGGATCATAAAGGCATTCATATATTCTAAATTTACTTGCCAAATTTCGACAAAAGCTGGTTTGTAGTTTTTGGGGAAAATGGTTAATGAAGTTTGTTGTTATCTATGTCATATTTTGCTGCAACCTCATACATATAGTTGAATGTCAATGTAAAAATTGTTATGCCTTCATCGAGATTGCTAAAATTGAATATTCATTAATCAAGGAAGCATTCAGTTATTCTCAAATTTTTATTGCTTGGTTAACACATGGTTTTTGTCTTTGGGTTGCATGAGGACATGCAATATATTCAGTTTTCGTTGCATGAGGACATGCAACATATTGAGTGTGGGGGTGTGTTGGGTCGTTAATATGCCATTATTATTGTCACTTGTGAACGTTTATTCCACCCATTTCTACCATTCTTCATCATGTCATTTATTATAATTTATTAAATAAATCCATTTTATGATGATTTATGCTCTTACATTATTTATTCTCCTTTATTTCTAATAAATTGATTATTATGCATTATTTTACCAATGATAGTTCTAATAAGTTGGTTATAACATTATTCACCATTTTTAGCCTCCAAGGTAACTTCCAGATTGAAGATTTGATTTTTAAATCTGCCAACTCAGAAATTCGCTGGTTTAAGGAGTGACAGTTTTGCGGTTGAGATTCTGAGCAAATGAAGACGAATTTGGAAACTCCGGAACATGGGTTTTGTCCAGAACGGGCCCAATTAACTTTAGCAAGGAACGGTTTGCCCAAATTCGGCTTTTACAGGGAGAAATGCAGGGTTCTTTGAGCACGATTTTCTCAGATTTGCAGTTGCGGCCGTCCTCCAAATCTCAGCTGCAAACCCAAATTCGTCTTGCTTTTGTTGAAGAGATAAAGGGAAATATATTTTCTTGTTGATCATCTGGTTAGAATCAACCTAAATTTGTAAAATAAATCATGATTGTAATTATCTATACTCTCTGATCTTTCTCTATTTAAATGAGAACAAAGATCAGAGAGGGGGAGACGTGATGATGGATTTGGGGAATGAGAAATGAATGGACAACGATGGTGGATTATTCATGCTGTAATTCTTAAGCTTTAGCTGTTGTAATGATTCCATGATTGGCTGATTAATAAATGATTTGGGAGTGCTGTTCAATTTTCTCATTCTGAAGTGACCCCGCGGCATCCGCTGGCGGCTAAGGGCCCAGCCTCTGGCGGAGTACGCTGCTGCTGCTGCTGTATATTATCTTCTTTGGTTTATGCGTGGTTTGCTCATCAGCGTGATTCGGTAATCTGATTTGTTTTATTATTTTACAACACAGCTCTGTTACGTTTGATCCGCTAAGTGATATCGTTTTCTGAGACAGAAATATCATATTGACTTTGCAGCGCATTGCTGTTTCTTTAATTGCTGATATAAAATGGTTTTTACCGGATATCATTGTGATTTAATTATGGAATGTCTGTGTTGTAACATTTGAACATTGGTATTATTGAATTCATCTTAGAATTATACTTCCTTGCGATTGTTGAATCTATGAATGTTGCTGCTCCGTGCTAAAGGACAGTCGTATTATTTATAACTAAGATTGACAATTGAATTACCAAGATCAGATTACTAGTGAGGTGTGCTGTGTGTTTTTCTTTCCAGCATTGTTTCATATCCTATCATTAATCAATGCTGTTATATTTCTGTGTGCTGTCCAATTTATTCTTAGAGTAAAGATTATTATTAATTTGGCTTTGCTGTTGTTCATTTCCTTTAATTCTAGTTTGTTGTTCCATTTACGGCCATTCCATTTTAGACTTCCTGTTCCATTTACTTTCTGCTGTTCCTTTTACTTGCATTTATTGCTTTGGTGTGAGAGAAGGTCCAAGGCTGTCGTGAGCCTCAGCAAATGCTACCACGCTCCCTGATCCATGGTCCATGCTCTAATTCCTTTTGCATCAATTTCTAGAGGACTGAGTTATTGCTACCATATCCTCAATTGATGGTTGTTTGAATGAATGATTTAGTTTCTTGTTGTTCCAATCAGATTTTGTTTCAAGCATTCATTTCCTTGTGGGTTTTAAGCACTATACTGCAAAACATTACTCTTAAGTAAATAGCCGCCTCAGACAGAGTACACTCTTGAAATAAAAAGTCGTCCCTGGGTTGATAATTAATGTGAGTTAATTAGGAGTTCAGAAGACACCTTTTTATCGCTCCACAGCTTGAAAGTTAAAATGCATTTTCTTAAGAATTCTTTAGGGTTTCTTGGGAAGATGATTTTTTTGGGTTAAAATTGGATTTGGTTTGGTTCAGTTTTGGACAAACAACAGATTGACTATACGAATCCCAACTGAACCGAATTATTTGGCTGTACCAAAGTTCTTCCAGATTTTCGAATGTTTTCCTTGATTCAGCCAAACGTTTTTACCATGTAAAAGATAGTTGCTTATTAGATAGAATTGCAATCAATCGAAAGCAAGAATAAACAACTAAGCACAACAAAACAACCACAACTCTAAAAGAATTTAAGCAAACTATACTACAACAACAGAAATTAATAAAACATAGCATTTATTACATGAATATGAAAAACAATACATATTTCAACAATAATTTAGAAAAAGGCATCACTCAACATCAATCTCAAACAACATAAAATGCCATGTTTCACCAACTGCATGATAACTTACAGTGGAATAGTGTTACTTAGAGGAAAGGAATCCTTTTGGAACATTATATACCATTTTTTAGCAGAATGGTTGGGAAAAAAAACACCCTTGAACTTTAGATGTCAAGAAAATACAGCCTATATTTCTAACACATTGTTGATTTCATGCCTGCCAACAATCCATGATGTTGCTACTGTTAAAAGACAATCCTTGGTTGACTAGGTTATTGCAGTTGTGTTTTAAAGTGCCTATACTGGCACACTACATATAGAATTTGAAACAATTTACAAAAATGTTCACTTTAAGGCTTTTCTGCATATGTTTCTGGCAATCCCAAAAGGAAATTTCTGAATCTTTCATATAAAAATTAAATGGGGAAACCAACAAGCAGAGAAAATATCATTATTTATTTTAACAGCAGGCCTCTTCTACGCTTGTAATCATTCACAGTTAATGTCAGATGATGCCTCCTTCCATCATTACTAGGAACTTGCACTCCACAAGTTGACTCAATCTTCTGCTTTCTAGCCATAAAAACTAAAGGGGCCCCTTGAGCACCCCCATACTTCTGCAGTCCAGCAAGTGAAATTGGAAGTTCAAAATCATGCAAAGAATACACCCTTGCATCTTCTGATATAGGAGCATCAGTGTCGACAAGCTTTCCATCATCCTCAACAGTTTCTATTGCTATGGCTTCCTCTACTTTGGCTGCATCTGCCTCTTTGTTCGCATCAGTGTTGTCTTCAGCAACCTTCGCCTTTGTATCATAATAATTTTGAGATTGAGTCCAACGCCGAGTGAAAGGATCATACCCTGCTTCACCTGCTTTAAGATTAAGGTTTAGAGGCTTGATCTCAAAAGCGTTCTTGAAATTTTCAGCCTTGTTTTTCTTATTCATTTCTATTAGCATCAAGGCTTTTGCATCCTTGCTTTTGCTCTGAAGAGAAAGGACTTCTAGTTCCTTCAATCTCACTTTAATTCTCTCAACTTCTGAATAATCATGCCTGCTCTCCACTAGCTCCATCTCTCTTCTAACCCTGTCCTTTTCAGCAGCCACATTCGATGGCCTTTTGGAAGCCAACTTCTTTTCCTACAACATTTGTTTTACAGTTTCTGCAGAATACACAAATTGATTTATCTTTTTTAGCGCATTTATTTTTTCCTCAACTTCTGCTCGACTAATCATCCGACCACCACTGCGTTCTACTTCTCGTTCCCAATCTGAAAACGCTTTCTCAAGTGGAGGTGAATCAGACACCCTGGCCATCTGCCATCTTGTTGCATTGCTCTTGCTACCCCAGAAACAATTCAAATACTTGTATGTGGTGAGGTTCTCAAACTTGTATTGTTTATTAGGGTCTGTCACATCAACATTTTTTACCATGCAAAGACTGTAAGTACTTTGTCCTGACCTGGACATTCCTATCCCAATTCTTACAAAGCAGCCCACAATGATATTCTCAAATAATGGTTCCATAAACCACTTGGAAAGTTTTTATCTCCTTATTGTTATGCTTCTAATATCTTCAAAGCTGCTCCCTATCTTCATCATCTTTGTATAAATCACTTCCTATCGATAATTCGCTATCGAAATCATCACAACAACCCCTGTCATCATCATCCTTGTCACCAGAATCAAATCTATTTTTCAGGGGCATTCTTGACCCAGAAGCCTTCCTATTTGCTGTCCCAGCATCATCTGAATCATCGTCATCAATGTATTTCGAGTCACTGCCATCATCTGAATCAGAATCTTCCAGTCTCCCTTTCGCAGGATTTCGGTTTTTCTTTCCATCATTGGTAGATGTTCGACCAGCTGCTTCTAGCAGCAAATGCTCCAGTTCAGCCATAACTTTTTTTTCCCTATAAACACCCACGTCAATTGAATAGTCCGTTCCCTGGCTAGAGCAGAGACTGCAAATACCACTCCTCAATAGATCTTCAAGACCTAAAATCTACTGTCCATCAAACAAATTAAAATTGTGAGAGGCAATTACGTTTTGTAATACATGGTCCTTATAATGAAACGAACATTACTATCTCAATTAGTTCAAAAGAACCCTTAGACCTATAAAGAAAGCACATTGAACATAGAGATGGAAAATTTCAAAAATATTTCTAAGTAACACAAATGGATGGAAAGGTCTCCAAAATGCAACCTGTTCTCTGACATCATCACTGGAAACACTAAGAAGTTGCACAAACTTGGGCACAGCTCCATGATCAATCACAACTCTGGTATTCTCTGAGGTTCCGGACGCAATATTTGTTAAAGCCCAGGCTGCCTCAAACTATAATATGACCAAATTAAAACGATATTAGATTACCACAATATAATGTCAATTCAATACTTAGAATCTCAACTAAAAAACAGATCATACCTGAAGCTGAGGGAAATCATCCCTTGCAAGAAACTCTACAAGTCGAGGGGCCACACCCACAGCGATAACTTCCTCAATTGGAGGACTGCCATCTGTCACATATATTTTTTCAGATGGCCATTTCCTAAAGACAAAAGAAAATGGTAATAAAGATACATATACTCAAGACTATTACCAACAGAGAGAAGCTTCCTGAATTGAGTTGGTGCTTCTAACTGCATGGTAGGATCATCAGACCAGACCCCTGCTACCGTTGCAGGAAGACTCTCCAACTGTAACATATCCAACATAATCTTAGTAAGACTCCCTTGTTATAACTTATATTTTGGTTATAACATATTTGGGCTTAAGTTAAGTCATTATTTATATGTAATTGATGCACAATTGTAAATAGAAATTTAAACCCATTGTCCTTGCATGTCCTACAGTTGGATATTACTTGTCATGCAAGTTGCAACATGTTGTGTTGCCTTTAAAAACATGTTATAAAGTAAGAAATTTCAAAAAATAGAAATTTCAGCTGAACAACCAATGAGATCATTGTTCAATGGTGTGTCTGGCGACACACCAAAGATCTAGTCTGCCACAGCACCAATAAACGGTTGGGACAAAATTTAAGCACTATCTTATTTTTATGGAAAGAGCAACTCCCTGTTGCCACAGCTTGGCAAAACAAAAGTGATTGTGATGAATGGTTCATCTTAGAAGACCCCAAAACTGGGCCACTTGCAATGCCTAACATAGTCTAGCCCAAATGTAATCCTTCTGGAATTTAAAGGAATTCGGTCATGTTTCTCCAATCACTTATAAACCAAAATTCAGAGCTATTTCACTCTTCTGAGCCAAAAGGTTGTCATATAATACTGAGAATGTAATCAGATCCCAGGAATTCATACAACATACAACCGCTTACACTGAAGTCAAATGTGAAGCACATAAACCCTGATTTGATCTTTGTTCACAATTTTTAAACTAAAGATTATAAATAGAATAAAAGCTACGGGGCATAAAATCCTGTCTGAGAAAAGAAAGATTGCCAAAAAGGACCACACATGCTGAAGCTTACTATATCCATACCCAGATAAAGCCGCCGTTAGCTAAGGCATCAGTCATAATTCTAATATTGGGATGGTGCAACTGAGAGGTCAAACATAATGTGGTGATTATTAGGAACCCATTGTACCCTGGATTAGGTGGCCTGTATCATCACTTACAAGAATTCCATCGTGAATTTTAACATTTACAAATTCAGTCATAGCAATCTCATTGACCCAAAAAAAGCCTTGAAATCAACGGTCACGAAAGTAACCAACAAAGGCCCCCGGGTGGTGAGAATAAAAGGACAACACACCCTTGCCCCGAAGGCTAAGCAAACCCTAACCCTTCCTCAGAGGACTAGTTTGCACATCCTTGATTGCCGAATAACCTAAGGCACCTCTAAACTTAGGGCAACCAATACACTTCAGAACCAGCGAATACATCCAGAATTCAGAAAATTTCATTAATCGATGCCTAATTCCAGAAAGAGGAGGCCCATGAACTTACCAAAGGTGGGATCTGGATGTCTTGATATGACATGAACGTTCTCTGTTTCGAACTGAAGACCGTTTGGATTCAAAGCAGAAGCACAAATACTCAGGAGCGCTTCAATCGAAAAATAAAACTTTGATGGGTTCGAAATACAGGGGAGAGGGAAATATATAGGAAGTAAGCGAGATTCTTCGTAATCCGATTGCACAATTTAATATCTTAAAATATTGAACGGCTCAAAGAGACCCTTGGATTGGAATTGTCGTGTTGGTGCAGGTAATTAAATTGTCTGAGGAGTGCCCTATCTGTGTGCAACACAAGGGCAACCAGGGCTTTAAACTTTCTGCAAGGAGAGATTTACAATTTGATTATTACCCTTGGGAAAGAGAGCCAGTCCCACACCAAATGTGTCGTAGTTATACAAAATATACATCATGATACTCAGCTTGGTCCATTTCTCAGATGGCACCGGGTCTAAAATATAAAACAATTTGAAAATGGTGCAAATGCAATCCTTTGTACCTATATGAAGATACATATAATGTACAAAGTGCCCCGAGATACATCAAGGATTTTATCAATATACTTGGTTGTGGCATCTGCTACCTTTAATACCCTTCCAAAGCCCTATTGCCGATTACAGTATGGTGCCCATTCTCAAGCTGTCAAATGAATGAAATAGTAAAAACCTACTGGTTGAAATTGTTCCATGCTTGCAGGCTGACTATTTTGTCAGTCTACTCTTCATTCTTAGCACTTGTGCTGATGCATAACAGATTTCACTCAGATAGGAATCCAAAGTTGACAAACAATTTCTCGTGGTTCTCAATTAAGAGTGGAGATACTCACAGGGAACAGTAATCCGGGAGCCTATAAACATGGCGCTGAAGCATTATACTCAATAAGCACTCTGTTTCATCTGGGAAGCAATCATACAGGAGAAGGCGCCCTGGAAATATTATGAACACTATCAATTTCATCAAAATTATAACTAAATGAAATTCACCAAAATTCTAACGTGAGGAAAAAGATAAGATTTGATAATTTTATTAATCTGAAACCAATGAACATAAAAGCAGGTAAATCGGACTTTAAAAGCACATCAGTATAAAAACAAGTAGGATGCCAAAGCAGATCCTATACCTAGGCTATCAAACCCAAAAAAACAAAATAAGTATGTAGAAGAAAGAGGCACAAAAATGTGGCATCAAAACAAATGTATTCTAGACACAGATGAACAGAACTTACCGCAACCAATAACAGCCGCAAGCTGAAGGGTAGGTGTTGGAGCATACAGGAAGGGGGAAATAAAATGGAAGACAGTTTGTAAACGAATAGTTGAATGGTGGATAAAGATCAAATCCATCAAACATGCCAGCACGTATTCATGCATGGAACAATCCTCATGATAGAGTGCCATCTCAAATATAGGTAGAAGCCTGAAAAAAATGAGTCTGGAATTGAAGCAGCAGGAGCATGCCAATTTAAGTGCCAACAACCTGGTCTCTGAATCTTTAGATTGCAATACATTTCCAAGATAAATTGCTAGTCTAGACTTCATCAAAGCTTCCTCCTCCTCCTTTTCCTCTTTCTCCAGCACATACTAAAAATCACCAAAATGAAATAACCATTAACTTCTGAACATAAACGTTAAACGCTAAACCCTAAACCCCCATTTTTAATAATAAATCCTAAACATTAACACTCGACTACCTTCGAATTATAAAATCTAAAACCTGCACTCTAGAACAGAGCCGTTTGTTGTTGGCGTTCTCAAGTCTAAACCCTAGACTCCTAAGTCAGATATGCAGTTTAAAATACATCATTTATACTCTAAACACAATGTTAATGGATCCTTAAAACCGAAATCATGAACCCCAACCTATCGTTGCAGTTTAAATTCTAAGATATGAATCACGAACCTGGTCAATCTCTACTGAACTTTAGAATTCAATCCTGAACCTTAAATGAGGTAAATTAAATACCTCTAAAAGACGATCTTGATCGAAAATGGAGCTGCAAATCTTCTCCTCCACAACATAAAGCATCTTCTCATTCGAGGATTTGCCAAACCCTAATTCGAACATTGCTTCCCTGAGGGCATGAAAACTGAAATCTACAATGCATTTGGCGTAATCCACCAAACTCTGGGCCTCGACAACGGAATTGGCGTTAAGGGCTCGGCGGAGCAGCTGAGAGCAAAGTTGTTTGCGGGTACTGAATGGCAAAACAAAACCCTCAGATTTGAGGGAATCCAAAATTCCGCTCAGGGCCCGCAGATCTTTGCACTCGGACAGAAAATTGAAGCGGTCTATCCGCACTAAATTGGGATTTTCAAACTGAGCAGGCAGCCAGGAAATTTGTCTACAGATAACTATAGAAAATTCAGAAGATGCCAAGGAAATCGAAACTCCAGCGAAGCCATCACTACTGTCTACGAAGGGTTTCGAGCGGGTAATGTCTCCAGCATGAGATAAACATGAGATAAACAGGGAGTTCAACCAGCGCTGATTAAAATTCCAACTATAATGATCTGATTCAACGGCACAATCTCTTTTAATCGTCTAACACATCATATGAATGGTCGAAAATAAGACACGGTGGCATATAAGGGAGTTCTTCCCAGAGGGAAACGCCTTACGGCGTAAAAACTTTATACAATATATGAAATAAACAAATATATTAAATTATATGAAATAAAAAAATTATTAAATTATATTTATAATGTTAATGTTTTTTTGCAAAGATGTTTCAACTTGTGGTGTTATGAAGCATCTTTAATATAATTATATATTTTTTTTATTAGCAAAGTCTACCAGCTATGTGAGAGCTTCTACTCAAAACTTCATGATGTAATATGTCTTACTTTTTCATTTATAGGGCAATGTATTATCACATGGCATTATTTTTTATTATTTTTTTTGTTGTTGTTTTCAATGATATAATATGTTTCATTTTTTATTTATAAAACAATGTATCATCATATAGATATTACTTTATTTTATTTTTTTTATTGTTTTTAAGTATAGAAATGTTATATTTTTTAATTTTTTTTAATTTTAAATACTAGGGATGAAAACGTAATTTGAATTAACAATTTAAATGTTTTTTCTAATTAGATATTTTCTCCAAAAACACTACTATTATGTGTTAACAATTATTGAGTTAAGTTAATTATTGAGTTAAGTTTATTTTAATGAAATCTTTTTTTATATTAATTTGAAAACATTTAGGATTACATAGTATCTAGAGAATGGTGTTGTCTAAAAACACTATTGGTGTTGGCCAGTATGACGAGTAATCATTGAGTTTATTGGCTTATATATAGACTATATCAAACATGAATACCATAGGAAAAACCATGGATGCCCATTTACATGGAGCCTGAAACCATTGGTTATTTCACTGAGTCAATTTTACTCAAACAACCCTAACAAATTTTGTCTTCATTTTCTAAATATTTAATTCATTTTCATCTATATTCAACATCTTAAGATCCAATATATAATAATTATTCATAATATGTTATATCCCAAGAAATTGTAAAATGAAAAAAGTGTAGAAATATATTTTCTCATATTGAGAGAAAAAGAAGTAGCCTACATAAGAAATTAATACTTGTACTTCAATTATAATTAATTATCACAATTATAACATACTAAACAAGGAAAAATTATTAGAAATAGGCTATGAATGGAATATACAAGTTGTGAGATCTCCAATATTTTCATACCCCAAATCATCTCTACTCATCATCCATTACATATTTCCTTTTATTCAATTTATACCCCACAACATAATACATTATTTTTTTCCATATTTTCTTTTATTCAATTCCTACCCAAAGCATCGGGCATTTTTTTTTTATATCTCTTTTTATTCCATTCATACTATGTTACTTTTTATATATAATTGAGTTTTCTTAACTAAAAGCCACTAACAAATGATATCATGAATATACTTGCAGATTAATTGCATATTTAAATTTGAAAATATCATGAATATAATTACGAATTAAAACTAATATTGGGAAATGAAAAAAAATATTCCCAAAATCAAATAACAACATAGAAATCCAACCACGTTGCTTAATAACTTGCACAACAATATTAGTAAATGTGATTGATATACTCTAAAAACATCATTTTCCGTCATTTATATGTTAATCAACTTTTATAAATAAGATCAATCAACATAATTTAATAAAAAATTATAAATATAAAAAAAAACTAATTCATATATTTATAATAGATTTTTGAATTTTAATAGCATTTTTAAATTAAATTTAAGTTATAAAAAATATATTATTTATTAATTTTACCAAACTAAATATTATAGATTATTATATAAATATTAAAATTCATAATTAATTAAATTAAATTAATTTTACAAATATATTTATCTTAAAATATTTTGTTTAAATTTTTTTATCAATTTCAAAATATCAACTCCATTAAAATACTCACATCTTTAATTAATTATAAAGATGGTAAGTTTAATATTCCCAAAATCAATTAAACATAGCAACTTTCAGTATTCCCTATACTCACTCAAGTTTTTCAATATAACGTGGAACTTTTAATAATTCTAAATCACTTAACTTTTTAAATATAATAAATAATAATTAAGAAAAAAAAATCAAATTTCATTTTAAGCAAATAAATAACAGAAAATAATGGAGGTGTAAACCTGATCAAAAACACTCTTAGTTAAAGAACAAGCCATTGATTTATTCTCGACCTCTCGGCCACTTTACAACACTTGCTGCAGTATCAATAATATTTCGTTTAGTCTAAAAAACACAACATCATTGTGTATTGTAACTCTGACCATTAAATTTATTTGTACCAATGATTACAAAATTGATCATAATTATGTATTATAATGTATTACTAGAAATTTCCCCAAAAAGTGCAAAGATACAGTGATAGGATTATCGATATTGATTGCTCGCGTTGTCATAAATTTTGTATGGACGTCGCACACCTTATCATCTGCAGCGCGTCACCCTGGTTAATTCGCTTAGTAATCTGCAGTCCAAGCCAAGGCATTAGACTGATCAATTCGTGGTGATAGTCCTCAAACTTGTCATTTTGATCATGCGCATCCTGTCTTATCACCTTGATTTCCTTATCGAGAAAATTTTCCCTTATCCCCTCCTCTAGCTTCTTGACTTCCGCTTCCGCCAGAGCGCTTTTCTTCCTTAATCGCACCCATTCTTTCATCAGTTCTTGGAGCCTAATATCATTTTGTTGAATGTCTTCGTCAGATTCCGCGCATTCTTTCTCCATTTCTTCTAACTACGTGGTCCCTCCTCCTAGGGCATGTCAACCCTTCATATCCCATGGCGCTACTATGTGCGAACTAGGCCTGCGATTATCCATTAGGAGGAAAACGGTTACTCCAAAACCTAGCCTCGACATTGTCTGTCGTGTTAGTTTCTTGCACGTCACTCTATACGCCCATAGGACTGCTAGTACGTGCAGGTCCCAATCACTTCGCTGCACGCTACATACCTTGTTCAAAGCTTCACACACTTTGCTAAATGCCTGCGTATGGTTACCCTTCTGCGCGATCATCTTTTTTTCACCATGTTTCTCCCCTTTGAGGAGCTTTTCACATTTCTGCCCTCCCAACACCTGTGCATGGACCGTATCAATCAACGTGAAGTTCACATGCTTTCACGTAGGTTGTTTGCCATAGGCTTGTACCCATCTGGATAGATGCGTGCGTGGAATATCCCATCCCTGGTATTTAATTTTCAATCGCATTATAGGCTTCCCAAACTAGGGGTGCATCATCCTCCTACATTCGCACCAGTCTCCAAAGCTTCCTTGGTGTGTACCCCACCACCTTGTGAGCATAGTGCACAGTGCCCATTTCAAAGCCTCAAAGTGCTGCTATTCTGACACTTCACTTTCGAATTTGTTTAGGAAATCATCTACCTCGCTTAACCCATCATACATAAGCAAATCCCTTACTTCCATTGATACACAAAACGATCTTGCCATCATGTTACAGTTCAACGTGGTTACTTTGCGCAACCAGTTCTACCATCATTATATTTCTTCGTCAAAATTCGACGTACAGGAGCTTTCACATTCCCATGAGATTTGTCCATCTGCGGTTGGATTCATCCAGTCTTGTTCTCACGCGATTATCTTGTAGATGCAATCTAGATCATCCTTGCTCTCATCGTCGTGCACTAGATCTATGTAACACGATCCTTCCGCAGGGTCCAACGGTACAACTATGCGCAGAGACTTGTTCTCAAAAATCATTTTGTGCTTCTTTAGATTTATTACCCCATTCATGTCAGTGGCCCAATCTATCCCTAATAGCGCGGGGTAGGGATTGTTGTCATCAACAATCTCTATCACTTCAAAATATTCTAGCACACTCACCCCTTTGATATCTATAGTGATTCCCTGCAATCTTCCCATAGGTAGGATCTTCTGCTGGTTCGCCATTTACAACTAGATAGGAGACCATTGCAGCGTAGGCCTCCCCATGCGCTCCCATGTCTGCTTTGGCAGAACGTTTGCATCTGATCCCAAGTCCAGAATCACTTGATCCATCTTGTATTCTCTGATTTGCACAGTCAATCTCATTTCTCTTCCTTTCTTCGTCGTATGCTTTCCAATGTTCATGACTAAGCGCGGTTCACCTGGCGTGGTCCCTACGCATCTATTGATGATTTCCTGCAACCCTTTTACAACCTTGTTGTCACGCAGCAGCTTCATGCATGTCTCCAAGAACGTTGTGAGCATTGATTGGTCCATGTCTGGCTCCGCCCTTCGTTTACTTCCTGAAGTGGAGGCCTCAGCAAAGCTCTCCCTAGCTTCCATGAAGGTTTCCTTAGCGCGCTCCAAATCAAACTCTGGTTCTTTCATTGGAGTCTTGCGAACCTAAGTGATAACTTCAGGTTGCTTTCCCTTGTCATCCCTTGTCATAATTCCACTTTGGAGCAAGATGTTTACATTCAAGTCCTCCTCACGTGGCTCTGACCTCATCATTTGCAGGTTTTAAGTCAAGGGAGGTTGGAGTGCTCCCTTATCGCGCAACCTCACTATCAGTATGGGAAAATCCTCTGTCTCATGATAAAAAAAATGTATAATACAAGCACGACGGATGCTTCAGATTCATACAATTATGGTTATAATGTCCTGGCCCTCCGCAATTGTAACATATTAGCTGTCCGCGCCCTCTCCCAAATCCTCCTCCCCCTCGGCCTCGTCCGCGCCCCTGAAATCCGGTGCACACCATTCTGGCATTTTGGTTAAGGGCCTATGTTTCGATCTGAACTCTATAAGTAGGATTCCTATCCATCATCAGCTCATAACTTCTACAGTTACACTGATCATGTCCTACTGACCTACAGAAATTACAGAACAACTGCTGGGAATTATGTGTGTACTTCTACAATAAGTGGCAGTTTTGTGTGGCATGCCCTATTTGACAAATCGCGCACCATAATGTAGGCACAACGCTAGGCCCTGCTTGTGCCTCTGGCCTCAATGGCATTGATCCATCTCCCGCAAGGTAATTTGCAAACACCGGGCAATGGTCCTTGTCATGTCCCTGACCCTTGCATTTTATGCACCATACTTCTTCACGCATCTTCGGGTAAACTATTTGGTCTTGCTTCAGGCTTTGCATCTCGAGGCATAAGTTCTTCAACAACGTGTGAATTTGCTAAACTCCTAGATTTTGATCTTGTATCGAAGTTTCATGCAGCCTTATCGCGGCATCTAATGCTTCAGCTTGAGTTGTTATTATTTACTGTCAAAACGTGTTCCTCAGATGCAGTGCTAGTGATGCTACAAACCATGCATGGTGTTGTCCATCTGTTAGAGTCATGTTGGCTTCACAAATCATACATTTCAGCCTTTGATCCAACTCCCAAGGAGTCTCAGCTGGTAGCATCATGATTTCTTTGAACCCAATTATTGACTGCACTTCTGATTTTGGCATGCTAAATTCCTTAGTTAGCACGGCTTGAACCTCCTTGATTCCTGCATTTGGATGATTTCTCGAGTGCTTAATGTATCAGTTCAATGCGTGATCCTACAGGGCACTGACCAATGCATCTTTCTTGATCGCATCATCTGTCACTCCTTGTGCTTCCCATACAATTAATCTCTGGTTTAGTTTATGAATTAAACATTTGAATTAAAAGCACATCTAGATGCCCTTTTGGTAGCTCAGTAACCTCTCAAGACATTCCATCATACTTTGCTCTTTATTGTTCATCAAAATACAACTTAACTCATTGAAAACAACTACACATTTGAGCCAAAACCCTTTTCAGTTGCGCTCCTTGGATCATTGCATTGTCTTCCACTGTAACTTAGTATGCATCGTAGCTCTTGAGTGTAGTAAGTGCGATGCATCTCTGTTTCTGTGAAGCCTAGGAGCGATGATAGACTGAACTCTTTTTCCATCTAGAAATTGAGGGTTTTTTGACCTTGTTTTCAGTTTTTTTTTGTTATTTCACTGCAAATGAACAGTGCCTCTTTACTTAAACTTACTTGCATCACTTAGATCAACCTCAATTACATTAGGATTAGTGATTTTTTTTAATTTATTTGTTCATAATTTACAATCCTTTGTCGAAAAGTTGTTTAAATCGATTTGTCGCTTTGGTACAAAAAGTGTCGTAATTGTCATTTTTTATCAAAAAGAGAAGTGTCATGAATTATTCCTTCCCTTTATAATTGATTGAACTTTTCTTCATGTTTTTGGTTTGATTTTTTTATATTCGAAGTGTCAAAAGCATTTTTATTTAAAATTGAAAAGTGTCAATTCGGGTGAAATATTTCAGATCTTTGCTGCATTTAGTTTTCCTTTTTGGAAATTTTCACATTAAGGAGAATGAAAACAAATACATGCATTTGCATTTAGCATTTTTAGAATTGTGTGCGAAAAGATGATTTAGGGAAATGCACTAGTGTGTGCTCTTTTCTCTTTTCTTAAAAGAACTGTAATTTTCTTTCCCTAGTAGCTAGGATTTTCATTGTTCAAAATAAACAAAGATTGTTTATCATTGTAGATTGCATCTTAGGAATTTCATATCATCATCACACAGTGAACCTTTGAAAGGCAAACTCTAAACAAGATCAAATTTAAAATGAATTTCAATGAATCTAACAACACTTTGGAGCTTAACGCAAACTATCTAGAGGTCTATGCTAGAGACATGTTCCGGTGTCATTAAAACTAGTGGCTATCATTTTCATTGAAGGTTGGGTGATTCCTCCTCCTTGATATGACAAGTGCTAGCATGGACTTGTGCTCCCCATACCGTCACGTATATATTAGGAGACCACAATAGGCTTATATCCTTTATCCATAGGAAGCTGAGTCTGCCGCCTTATTGATCGCAATGCACTGAACACAGCATTCGGGAAGATTGACTGCCATACATAAGTCCTTGGTAATTTCTCTTTAATTTATCACCAAGGTGTATATTGTAGTTTTGCGATTGGTTTGGTAATCCCTTTGTCTAGATTTTCCAAAGTAGTCACTTTCATTCCTTTTCGACATTTTAAAAGAAAAGGTCCATCTAAGCACTTGTCCTTTCAGGCTCATTAAAAATCGAAGGAGACTAGAGTCATCTTTAGCTTTTTCTCGACTCTTAAAAACTGAAAAAGCAAAGTTGTGTCCAAGCATCATTAAAATTAATTGAATTTAGAATAACATCATTTTCCCCTTAATTTTGAGTTGATCAAATAATCCGCAATCGTGGAAGAAAGTCAATCAAAACCCCATCATTCACGGAGACTAGCGAGTCAACCGTCTTTGACTCTGGAAGCGAAGCCAATCCAGACAAAGCGATCTCATTTAATTGAGTCCAATTCATCTGGTTTACTTGAAAAAAAAATTTCAACATTGTCAAAGACTACAGTTACTCCGATTATTTCTGGTACATCTGCCTTAAGAGAAGAAGTTCCGCAGTTACAAGAGGACATTAGAACTGATCCATCTGTAATGGTAGACATTTATGTATCTGAAACAACTCCATCTAGAGTTGATCTAGAACCCCTCTCAGTTCAAACCGAAGCTACATTTGAACCAGTAGTTGTTCAAGAACCTCCCTTTGAGACCGAAGTTACTTTACATGAACATCTGGAAGTTGAGCTTCAGTATTCAGAAGCTCTCACCCCTCCAGTATTTGTCACTACAGAAGCTATACCTTCTATGACTCCATAAATCTTTTATGGACCTGAAGGTCTACCTTTTCTACCTGGTTTTATTGTTATAGAGGGGATAATAGAGGATCCCCCATCTAGTACCCCATTTGATTTTGAACTAGGATTCATTTGTATCCCTCTACTCCTGAGTTTGGTTCTTTTAATCCTCCTTCATCGCAAGTTCCTATCGAATCGCTAGGAGATCTTTTGGATAGACTAAATATGTCTGAAAAACCACTAACATCTAGGAACGTGTCATCTGATGCAGCAGTGGTGGAACCTCCTGCTGCTATTCCTACAATGTTTTCTGGTACACCATCTGTTACAGCTGGTTATCAATCACTAGCTGGAGTCCACTCAGGGGCTACTTCAGTGCCATGGTCTGCTCCTATTTATTCATCTGGAGTACCATCTGGTCCTTCTTATATTGAATCTCAGTAATTTTATCCTTCATGACAATATCAATTAGCGCAAACCCTTTCAAAGACCGATATATCCTTTAAACACTAGACTGCCGCCATATGGAGAGCAGTATGCCTTTTCACTGTTTCCTCCTGGGGAACAACCATATGAGAGTTTCCAACAATATTCAGGTCAAACTGGAATTACATCTAGTGGTTGGATACCAATACTACCAGAACAACCAAGGGTTGTATATCCAACGCAACCGATCTGACCTGTGTCGAATATTCCCACTACACCTGCTATTACGACTGTGTCGCAAACACAAGCACAACCTGTTGTGTCTCAACCTCAACCTGCTCCTTCTTCCTCGCAACCTCAAGTTTCGAGGCAGAAGACTCAAGTCTCTCAGGGTGTGATACAATAGCCACTTGTCTCTATGGCTCAACCGCAACCTCAGGTTAGTGCTTCTTTATATGGAATGACTCAGGCACCAACGGGTATTGTCAATCTGCAACTTGGTCAATCTTCCAGTATTGGGCAATAGAAAATGGTCCAACAACCATGGTTGGCACAATACCAACAACTGCAATTCCAGCAAATCCAACCTTAGTTTGGGCTCGGTTTACAAGCTCAGACTGGATTTGGTCAATATCAAGCCTACCGAGGACCTAGGCAACAAGGCTTTGTAGGTTATGGACAACCGCATTTTCAAAATTATCAACAACCACACTATACTGGTTATGTCCAACAACCTTATCAAAGTTACCAGCAACATATGCATTATGCTGGTATGCAAAGACATACTGCTCAGGCAATTCCATCTTATCCTGGGTATGCTCCACCCAACCTGAATCAACAGTTGCCTTTTGTAGCAACTCTAGAATTACCAGATTTGAACTAGCTGACAAATGATCCAATTGCATACGCCCCTTGGTGGCCAGTGATTCCTCATAAACTCCCCTCTGATATTCCTAAGTTCAATGGAAATCCAGGTGAAGATCCATCGAATCACGTAATGAATTTTCATTTGTGGTGCTCATCTAACACTCTGAATGATGATTCGATTAGACTTCACCTTTTTCATTGAACGTTAACTGGTCCAGCAGCGAAATGGCATATTGAATTGCCTAGAGCTTCGTTTGGTAACATTTCCATCCTTGCCACAACTTTTCTAACCCACTTTCAATTAACCATCAAGTACGAAACTGGAACAGAACTCCTTACCAATTTTAAATAGACCACGTCCACTCACATATCTCATCATATTCATGAGTGGTAGCATCATCGTCGAATCGTAAAGACGTATGTTCCTGATCAGCTGTTAGCTAAGTGGTTTATTAAGTCCTTATTGCCATCTATCACTGAGGACGTGGTGAAAGGAGGAGTTGTCACTGAAGAGCAAGTCATTTCTTGTGTCCAATATTTAGATTTGATCTATACAAAATCCGGCACACTCTACGAAAAAATTCCTAACGCTCCTAGACCAGCTTTTTCCATTCCACCTCCTCCTAAATCGAGTAGGGACTCTCATGCTGGTGACAGTGTGATCGGTGCCTCAAGCACGCAAACCACAAGAGTTCCATCTGGTCAAGCTCTTGCTATTTCTAGTCAGAATGCAAATGACAAACCTCTTGCCTCGGAGATTAATGCCGTGTCATCTAACAAAGGAAAAAATCCAAAGAAACTAGGGGGCAAGAAGAAAGGAAAAAATAATAAGAAGAAACAGGAGAATTCCACTCTTAAAAAATCATCTGAGAACCCTACTGCGGCAAAGAAACCTCCTCGTTATCCATGTTTGATTTGTAACAAGGAGAATTTTATGAGAGATTGTCCAGATCGACCTGAGGTTTCAAAACTTTTGAAGGCTTCAAATACCTCAGCGGTGTTGATTGATCCGTTTCCAAACCATGAAACTAATTTGGTTGTTATCGATAATGCTTCCACATCCCAAATTCTTATGCTATCCATCGCAAACAAGAAAAATGATGTTTTTATATCAACAAGGAATAAAGATTATGGGAATCCATCGTCGTCGAACAACCAGGCTACTGATCAACCTAGTGGTTCAACAACGACTTCCCCAGAAGTTGTTCCACCATTATTCCTGAATTAACTATAAAGCGGCCAGAGGGAGTCATACATAAAGCGACATTTAATCCTCGTGCTCGAGCTACTCAGAATTATAGTATAGTGGAGGATCTGTCTCAATCGCCATTCGCTATGTCGACACTTGAGGTATTGCAAAATTGTCCATCCCAAAATCAGGCTCCGTTATCAGCTGTTAACACCCAGGTTGTTCCCTATGACTCCCAAGGGAATACGGCAGGGGTAACCACTAACCAATCTTTGGACGACAGTTTCTAGCCAAACTGTAGTCAGAGAGGGCTCTCTCTTTGTGATTTTTCTCTGTTTTCTTGTTATTTTAGGCTAGCTATTATGCTCAGGTTTTAGGTTTAGATTGTGGTTGGAAGACTTTTCTCAAGACCTAAAGTGTAATGTTCAGACAGTCTAATTTCATTGGGCAATGGAGTCTGGAAATATGAAGTATTTGATATGCTTGAAAGAGGATGTTTGGCCTGCAGGGCCTATTGTGTTTCCACAAAACAAATTAACTTAGGTGATGAAATGTGTTCAGTCCATGGAGAGCAGTTAAGAATTCTCCACGAATGCTGTTGATGTGAAAGTGAGAGATATCACTCAGGAGCAGATTTGAATTCCTGAAAGATTAAAATCACTGTGAAAGATATATCCTGGAAATGTAGCAATTAAGAATTACATTTAAACAGGTTATAGCTGAAGAAAACATTTATTAATAACATAGATTGAGCCCAGGGTATTCCATGAATAAATCCTGAGTAGCTATTCTTTTTCTCTATCATTAACCTTTAGAAAACTAGAAAGAGATATGGATTGCAATGTATTTAAATGTATAACAAGGAGTTACAAGAGAAAAACTTATTGTTTTATGAGATGCACAGGAATCCAGCAGACTTCAACAACACCAGAAAGCATTCAAACGCTTCACAATTTCAGAAATTCCATAACTTTCTTTTATTAAACTCTGGAAGATTACATGAGAGGAACTTCTCCAAGAGAAAATACAACAATAGCTGATTTTTTCCAACCCCTCAGTCTAGTGCGAGAGGCATATATACATAAATATTTTACAAAAATATCTAAGGCGTTGAGTCATCTGAGAAATGACTGCTTTACCAACTTTGTACATAACAACAGAAAGGAAGTTATTGCTGCTTTTAATACAATCATAAATGCTCTGTTTATCTGTCAGAAGATATTTCAGCTTTGGTAATCCAACGAGTCGGTTAGAGTGATAGGCATGAATCCTGGAGAATGCGCTTTTCACGTTGTTCTGCTGTCTTTCTTAGACCTTGACACCTGTAGTTGTCCATTTTGCATCGTTGGCCATAAGGTCTGCTGAGTTGGCTCAGCTTTCATTTTAAATGCATGCTGACTCTGCTGAACTGTGTTGTGTATGACAATTCAGATTTGCTGTACCCAAAATTGGGTGGACGGCTCCCTTTTCATAAAATCTTTTGAATTGTCTGTGTCCACCATTCCTGCGTAGGTAACTGATGTTTGAGGATGGCCTCCATTGTCTCCTCTACTTCTGTATATTTATAAAAATTTGGGGCCACATCAAATAAGTGATCAATTTCATTCATTATAAAAAATAGATTTTCTATCTTACTATAGAAAATATGTCCTGTAATAGGCCTTGTGTCTTCTGAAGTGCTGGCCTTTTCATTGATCTGTGTTGAGGCAAAAACATTCACTCTTTTGGCATATTGTTCATGGGTAAATAACTTCCCTCCGCTGTTCAGTAAGCTAGGGAGTCCTCTGCTCTGCAATACCTGAAATCTTTCCATGAACCTGTTCACTTCTGTTTGCATATCCTGGGTTCTTCTTTCCAATGTCTGCATCAGATTTTTTAAAGTAAGAACCCTCTTGATCAGCTGAATAGTCTCAGTTCTATTTGTGATTCCAATGGTGGCTAACTGAGAACTTGTTTTGTGGTTAAGCACATTTATCATTCTGGTAGCAACTTCAGGCATATTGCCCAATAAAGCTCTTGATCTTTGGATCTCCTTCTGTGCCTTTGGGATGAGCTCTAGTTGCTCATGGATTGTCTCAATATATTGCCATTGATTGGTGATGGATTGGCCAATATTGGACCATATCATTGCTCTGATCTCAGACACAATTTTATCTAACTTGAGCTCATTCTCCAACTCCTTGATCCTGTCTTTAAGGGCTTTGATTTCCCTGCCCTTTTCTGCCACCTCTCTTTTGGATTTGTCATGTCTTTCATTAACCTTGGCCAGCTTTTCCCTGGTCTCATGTAACTCTGTCATTTGAGCTTCCAGGATCTGTATTTCATTCTTCAGCTTCTGCATATCTAGGCTTTGGGCCTGCTGTGTATCTGTTGGCACTGCTGAAGTGGATCTAGTCGTTTGTTCAGTTTGTTGAGGCGGAGGTACAGTGGTAGGAGCAGTGTCCTCAAGATTGATGATCTGAGGAGGAGGCTGAGAGGTCTGACCCTCCTGTCTTTGCTTTAATGTTGCTTGTAAGGCCGCTTGAGCAGCCTCAGACTCTCCTAATTTTTCTTGGGCCTGAACCAGTTGTTTGTAAATGGAAATCAACAAGGCTGTAGCATCCTGCTCATGCCTTTGTTTGGCTACCTCATCTGTTTGAGGGTGAATGGTAGCTGGGATCTTAATCTTCTTCCTTAATGCAGCCATATCAGCATCCCTTAACTTTAAGATTTCTTGTATCCCTTTAATATCATTGGGATTATGCCCAATTTCCACTATTATGTCTTCTAGGGACCTTATTCTGTTGTCCTTCGCCTGGGATGATGCCCTCTCCAGTTCCAGTTGAGAGGCTGTAGCATTGAGGCTGCTTACCAGTTTGTAATTTTCCAAAGTTTTATCTGCCAAGGAGGCATACACCATCTCGCCAGTCTGTTTGTGCAACTCAATTTTATCCATCGGGTGTATGTCCTTGGCTAGGACCTCTAGGTTAGTCCTGAGATAATCTGAAGTAGATTGTGGATGCAGCGCTGTGGGCATAAAGTGACTCATAGTCAACTTGCCTTCTTGTACATCAAAGGCAGACATTAATCTTTGTTGGTTGGAGGGAGCCATTTTCAATAAATGGTTATATAACTGGATTTTGATGGGATCACTCCTCCTTTTGATGTCTATAAACTGCTGTTTGATGCCCATCTCTCCTTCCCTCTGCTGGCTGGAGGAACTGACCTCCCCTCCCATGGTCCTGTCTTGTTCCTGGTGGAAGGAACTGGCCGAGGCTTCCCTGCTGGGTGGGCCCATGCCCAGTGCTTGTCTGATAGCTGCATCATCCTCAGAAAAGTCATTTAATCTTTGTCTCTTCTCCCCCTGGTTTATGGATGAAGTCATGGGAGTTTCTCTATCCCTTTTCCTAGTTAGGTCCTCCCTCTGTGGAGTTTGAAGGATCGAAGCATTGGTGATGATTTCTGGCCTTGAAGGCTCTACATTTTGAGCCTGTTGCTCAGTGGAGGTTCGAGTATCCACCACTCTTTCCTGCTGCAAGGGCTGCTGTCTGTCAGGCTGCCCTTCTTCATGTTGTTGTTGTTGTTGTTGCTCTGCCTCTATCTCCATTTGTTTTTCTTTTCCTTTCTCTGATATGTTTTCAGCAACTTTTGTAGTTTGTTGTTGGGCAGTTGAGGAGGATGCAGCTGCTCCAATTTGTGTGCTTGGAAGTGAGCTCACCTGTGAATAAAACTCAAGGTCAGCCATTTTCTTTACATTTCTTAGAGCCCTTTGATTTAGCTCTTCTTGAGTGACAGGTTCTTCTAAAGTCCCTCTCCTCCATTTTCTTTGGTTAGCATGTTTTTCAATGTGAGGGAGACTGCAATGATCATAGGCAGACATTTTGTATTTAAGCCTCCTCATAGTAATGAAGTGGTTGGGGTCATAGGGTCTCCATAAGAAACTGGTCTTAAGACCAAGGGCCTCAAGCATTCTATCTACTTCCTTCCAACCTTCATCCCTTTGGTTGTAGAGGAAATGGCCAAGTTGACTCTTGACCTTCAACTGTGCCTTCTTACCCTTCCCTGAAAAGTGGAACATATCCACATAGCCGAACTGCCTGAAGTATTCTAGAGCAAATAGCCTCATAGGCACATATCTGGGTAGTCTAAATGGAGGTAACTCACACCCATATATCCTGATGACGGTGTGGTGTTGGTAGAAGTACCAATCCCCAATGCTGTATGCTTTTGACAAATGAAGGAGTCTTTGCATCTCATCGGTCAATCTGGGAGGAGGTGAGCCCAATAGCAGAGTCATGGCTGTGTGGATGAAGAGGTCAATGAACTCACAGTAGGTGTATGGAGAATAGAAACTGCAGTGGAAAACAGAGGTCCATTACACTACAGATCTCAGATTGCCCTGTGCATCCTCTCTCTTCATAGGAAAAGAGAACTTATCATGCTGGTAGTATAGGATCAAGTGATATATGTAGGAGGTGTATTTAAACACCCTTTCTCTTGACAGATTCATCAACTGCTCATGCATCTTGTCCGATATGTATGTGGCATAGTCATAGCAGACTGGTTTTTGGCCTCGAGAAAACATGAGCATCATATGCAGAACAGTTTCATCTACATACTCAACTGAGTCATATCCCAGGATGGGACTGATCATATCAACAAGGTCCTGGCCCAATTGGTTAAGGTAAACATTATTGATGGGAGGACTTTTTACAGTGTCAGACTTGATAAACAGCTGGTTAAGTTTAGTGATCTGGGCCTCAGTCATTTTGGCTCCCTGCACTATCAAATCAACCAGTGAAAGAGGGACCAACTTCTTCTCTGTTTTGAACTGCAACATCTCCTTGATGGCTTCAGGGGTAATGTGGAACAGAATTGTGCCTGAAGGGTCAAACACTGCCCTCTGGGAGGCATCATAGTATGCAGCACATAGGTGGATTAGCTCAGGGAATTGGTTGACCTGAGGAAGCTTGAAGATTGGGAGGAAGGAATCCCAAATGCCCAAGATGTCTGTCCCATTTTCATGCTTAATTTTTATCTCATTTAACACCTGAATATGGAATCTGCTTTGGCTTAGCATTTCTTCTGAGATTTTATAGTCTAAGTCTGCTAATGGTTTCCAGTCCAATTCTCTGTGAGGGGCATTCAAAGGGGCAACATTGAGGGCTATGGGAGCCACTGGAGGATCCATGATTCTTTTTAGGATTCTGTTGTTTGGGGGCCGGTGTTACTATGCAGAGTAACACGAAAAGAGTTTCTTCTGAAGAAAAATGGGAATTATAGGGGACAGAGAGTGAATGGGAAGGTTGCAGCAATTGAAATACTGCTTTGAACCAATAGACTAGTAGCAGGACTGAGCAGAGTGTCTTCTGTGGTGAATTTGGTTCCTGAAGGTAGCTGGTTCACGATTGCGCGAACTAACTACGAATTGAAGTCCAATTTGCCCAATGTGGCCTTATAGGAGTGAAATGGCTGCACTGGGGGGTGTAAGTGCCAGTTACAGTGTATTCTAGCGGTGAAAATGGAGTTTTCAGGTCTGTTCACAGGCTATTCTCGGAATTACGGAAAAAATGGACTTGCGGAGTGATAATCCAGAATACCTGGTGAATTTCGTCGGTTGAACTTGCGAATGCGCGAGTGATTGAGGCTCTGGCGGTCTCAAAATTTCTTCAACAAGCTGGTGCAGGTTTGGACGTGAACGGCATGCAGAAATGGCAGTAAAGTCTTTTTGCCAAAAGTAGAAAAAACGTGAAATTTTGGCCCAAATATTGAATTTTGGTAATATTGGCGCGCTTTTCTGCTGACGTCAGCATGACGTCATAGGTGGGGTCAGGGTCCGATGACGTCAGCGTGACGTCATCAGGCCAGGTGGCGGGCTCTGATTGGTCCACGGGGATGATGAAGTGGCATGACAGATCTGCCAATGGTTGAGTGCAAGGTTGACGAGACGGCATCGGTGGCAGTGACGTGAGGTGACGGGGAGCTGACGTAATATAGGTGGAATGAGGGAAACCGGAAACCGTCAGCGGTTTCATATCGCACCGCTTACGGTACGGTGGAGGAATGTGTCAGGCGTACCTCCGATGAACTGTGGTGGAGACGCGTGGTTGCCGCATGACGTACCCAAAATACGGCCATCGGAAGATAACTTTCGGATGGGAGATCCGCTCTGATGCAACGATGGCCATCAGATCTGGGGGGTCTGATCGGACGGCTATCGGGGAACTGATGTGACCGGGGAATAAGGCGGGTAAACGACGGATGTCGGAGCCGCTCTGATGCGATGAGGGCCGTTGGATGTTCAAGGTCTGATCAGACGGCTGTCGGGGTCGATGACATGATCGGTGGGTACGGCAGAGGCGCGGCATTATTTAATATAATTTTATTTTGGAATGCGCGCTTAGGCGGAGGATCATCGGGGTATGGTGTTTAGTAAGGTTTTTTCAATGTGTTTCGAAAAAACAACAACGCGCCGAGACTTTGGTTAATCACAAAAAATGGGTTTTTGTGTAATATTGGCCATTTAGAGCGGGTAAGGGTAAAGTAGGGTTTTTACAAGGTTCATGTTGCAAATGGGGTGCAATGGGTTAACAATGGATCTAGAAAGGGGGAGGAGGGTTAGGCTTTAGGCTCATCAACATGACCAGGTGTCATTTGATCCCTTTTTAGAGGACATATGGCTATAATGCCAAGGGGAGGGATATTTATACAAAATTTGGGGTTTATACACCATGGTGTTAATACTAGTAGGGGAAAGGTAATATAGGGGATTTATATAGTAATAGTTAGAGTTAATATGGATGGGGGGAGTGAATGGAGGGAGAAAAACACTAAGTTTATTTGAAACTTACTTAGTTTAGGGAGTAGATCAAAATGAAAAGAGTTTTACATAGGAAATGTGGCTTCCAAAAAGATTTAAGAACCACCATGGAACCATAACTTTTACATGAATCTCAAGTGATGAGGGAGTGTTAGTAAATGACATGAAAGGGGGAAGTGGGAAGTTAGACATGCTCCTTGCATTTCTTTTCTCATTTGGACTATCAAGATTGAAATCTTAAATGAAGACCACTTCTGCAACTCCATCTACTTACCCAGCTACTTAGCCTAGCATTTTTTGTTTCTTCTTGGAGGGTGCATTTAGGCTTGCAAACCCTTACTTGCCTTTTCTTTTCTTTGGCTTTTTCTTTTGTTTTTCTATCTACTTCTACCCTTATTACTTCCAAGGTCCCAGATTAAGCAATTGGGAGCCTTATTTTCTCTACCTAGGCTACTTGTCTGCCAAGTTTGAACAGTTTGGACAGACCTTCTTCTCTATTCTACAACTGAAAATTGAAAGCATGGCATGATCCAGATTAGACTGTTGGATCATCCATCAAAATTGAAACACTTTACACACATTGTATTTTCTAGGAAATATGGGATCTTTGTGTAATCAAAGCAGAGCATATTTGGACTTTCCCTTGCCAATCATGAAATATGAAACCTATTGGTATAGGTATCCAACAGTGGCTCCACATGGGGATGGTTTTTCACTTGAAAGACCAAGAACAACAGGTCAGATTGCCTTGGCCTTTTAACATTGTTTATCCAAAACTTTGAACTATGCTGCTTTGAAATGCTAACTTGTGCCTTTTCCTCCTTGGTAGATCTCTGAATCTATGTGCCTTTTGCTGACAGTCAGATAAACTTGAGAACTGCATTTTTACAATCTAGACAGAAAACAGTATATACATCTACATATGTACAAAGGAATTTCAGGCTGCACTCATGGATGATAGTCAAAGTAGTGCTTAAGCATCCTGCCATTCACAGGACCTTCATCCAAGTCAGTTTCATTAAGACTTTTCAGGAAGTAAGTGCTGTTACCTTGCACTGCTTGGACAGCAAATGGTCCTCTCCATAAGGAATCAAATTTTCCATGTTTTCCTTTGTCTTCTCTTCTTGCATCCCACTTGAGGAATTTGTCTCCCATATTGAAATCTTCTGCTTTGGTTCTTCTATCAAAGGCCTTCTTTAGCTTTTCTTGTAATACTTGAACTCTGCTGAAAACTTGATCTCTAGTTTGCTGCAGACATATGATCTGATTGATCCTTCTTTGCATATCATTTGGTTCAGCTTGGCTTTCTTGAAGAAGCTTCATAACAGGCACTCCTAGTGATGAAGGAAATTTGGCTTCTAGCCCATAAACCAACTCATATGGGCTGGTCCCAATTGATCTCTTGGTTGTTAGTCTATCTGCCCATAAGGCATTGACTAGTTTTTTATGCCAATTCTTTTTATTTTCCTCAAGCACATTCTTTATGATGTTCACTAGGCTCTTGTTAGATGATTCAGCTAGGCCATTTCCTTGGGGATAGTATGCAGTAGAGTGGCCCAAAGTAATGTGAAATTTATGGCAAAAGTTCACCATTTTCTTGGATCTGAAAGCAGCAGCATTGTCTGTGATTATTTTGTCAGGGCACCCAAATCTAGCTAGTATATTGTTCTCCAAAAACTGAATGATCATTGAATCATTTGCTTGTCTGCATGGGGCAGCTTCAATCCATTTGGTGAAATAGTCTGTGGCTGTCAGAATCCATCTGTGTTGTCCTGAAGATGAGGGATGAATTTCCCCAATGAAATCCAAGCCCCACTGTTGAAAAGGTCTTTCTGTGGCAATGGGTCTTAGGGGGAGTGGCAGCAACTGTCTTTTGCCTTCAAACACTTGGCATTTGTGACATGAGGTTGTGAATTTCTTGACATCAGAGAACATGGTGGGCCAGTAATAACCAGCCCTCAGTATTTTGTCCACAGTGGACTTCCAGTACAAATGTCCACCACAGTCACCTTCATGAAATTCTTGCATGATATTGTTAGTTTCATTTTCCATTAAGCAGTGCAGCAATATTCCTTCATGGTTTTTCCAAAATAAATTTCCATCCATCACACAAAATCTTGATGTTTTCATTTTTAAGAACCTACACTTAGTTCTGGACAGTCCTGGAGGAGCACACAGGTTTTGTAACACGTAACAGATATCAGAGTACCAAGGGGATTGTTCAAAGGTTACATTGATCTTTGGAGTCACCAGCTCTGTTTCACTGTCCAGCTGATTGATATCTAGGGCTTGGAAATTTGCTTCTGTCATTAATTTGGCTAGACCTTGTCCTTTTATTAGCTTTGTAGGTTTTATTTCAATATCAAATTCCAAGATATTGGCAATCCATTTTCCTCTTCTGCCTTCTAGGTTTTCTTGAGTGAGTATGTCTTTTACAATAGGACTTGGAACATATGCAATGACATGTGAATAAAGGATATAAATCCTAAAATCATTGATTGCTTTGACCAAAGCATAAGCTTGCTTTTCCATGATTTGGTATTTCAGAGGTGCATCCCTAATAGCTTTGCTAAAGAAAGCAATTGGCTTCTCATTCCCTTGGTCATCTTTTTGCAATAAGACAGCAGCAATAGTATGCTCAGAGGCAAAAGAGAAAATAATAAAGTCTCTGTCAAACTGAGGATTGGTTAGCACTGGGGTTTGGGTAAGGGCCAATTTTATACCTTCAAAGGCTTGTTTGGCTTCAACCGTCCATTTGACTTTAGAGTCTTTTTTAAGCATGTTGTTTAGTAATCTGATTAGCTCTGCTAAGTTTGGGATAAACCTTCTCAAGAAATTTATTTTTCCCAAGAATGCTTTCAACTCTTTAACATTTCTTGGGTGGGGCATTTGTAGGATAGCTTGTATCCTATCTGGGTCAATTCTTATGCCATCCTTTGAGATGATGTGTCCTAGGAGCTTGCCTTCCTCCAAACCAAACAAGGATTTCTTAGGATTTAAGGAAATTCCATATTTCCTACAAGTTAAGAAAATTTGCCTTAAGTGTTTCAAATGTTCTTGATCAGATTTAGAAAAAGGTGTGAGGTCATCTAGGTAAATGACTAAGAAGTCATGGATTTCTTTTGCAAAAGCAATATCCATTTCTCTTTGAAATGTTGCCCCTGCATTTTTCAATCCAAAAGGAATTTTTACATATTTGAAAGTTCCCCATGGGGTTGTAAATGCAGTTTTATCTTGGTCATCAGGGTGTACCAAGATTTGATTAAAGCCTGAGAATCCATCAAGCAGTGAGATCCTTGAGGCCCCCACCACTCTTTGGAGAATGTGATCCATTTTGGGTAAAGGGTAGTTGTCTTTGAGTGATACTTGATTTAGATTCCTTAGGTCTACACAAAGTCTAATCTCACCAGTTTTCTTTCTTGTAGGGACTAGGTTTGAAATCCAATCAGAGAACCTGATTGGTGCTATGATACCAGCTTTGAACATTTTTTGCAATTCCTTTTCAATTGAAGGAAGGAGCATGGGATTGATCCTTCTCAGTTTTTGTTTGAAAGGTTTTTGGTTAGGCTTGAGGGGAATTGTATGCTGGATGACTGAGGTATCATAGGATTTTAAATCCTCATAGCCCCATGCAAAGACATCTTGAAACTC
Source organism: Pinus tabuliformis (assembly GCA_031772625.1). Classification (NCBI taxonomy): domain Eukaryota; kingdom Viridiplantae; phylum Streptophyta; class Pinopsida; order Pinales; family Pinaceae; genus Pinus; species Pinus tabuliformis. The sequence continues at coordinate 147,123,011 of CM062808.1, read as the reverse complement.
TTTAAAGAGGTCAATGTATTTGGGTTTTTGGTCAGGGGGCAAGGATGCAGACAGTTTTACTATTTTGGGCTTATCAGTGGTGCCAATATTGCATTCTTCAATGGCTGCATTTTTGGCTTTCTAGGGATGTCATTTGAGTCAAAGATGTCTTCTAGAGGAGTAAGGCCTGTGGGAAGAAAATTGTCTTTCAGTTCTATGATTTCAGCTTCAGCATTGGCCACCTCTTCACAACTGATTGGTTGGATGTTTTGAATGTTTTCCTTGTTGAAAATGGTTGGGTGCAGTATTTGTTTTGCTGTTCTAGGTGATATTGGATGAACAGTTTGTTGAAACTGTAGTTGTGATTGACTTGCTCTATCAGTGTCAATATTTAACCCTGCAAATTCTTGTTGCAAAGTTAGAAAATTGTTTATTTGCATATCATCCTCAAATACTTGCCAATATTTGACATTGTTTGGAATAGAGGGTCTATGTTTTATTTCAGCTGTAAAACAGTTATTGGGTTCCAAAGGAAATTTGCAAGTGCTAGCGAATGTTGCCAAACTGTGTGCATGGAGATTGTGAGTCCTGGAAATTTTTGTGATTTGGGATTCAGAGAAAGAGTTTAGTAGTTCAGTCACAGCAGACCTATAAGACCTCAATCTTTTGTCATTGGTGACAAAGTTTCCTTTTACTTGTTGAATGACCAGGTCAGAATCTCCCATGATTGAAACTCTAGCAGCTTGCAATGACTTTACTAGCTTGAGACCTAGTAGAAGGGCTTCGTACTCTGCCATGTTATTGGTGCACTTGAAGTTTAATCTATAAGCCCTGCCTTCTGCATGCCTGTTTTCTCGGTTGTGTATCCAAACTCCAACTCCTGCCCCTAATTTATTTACTGAGCCATCAAATTCCAGGAACCATAGAATATCTTGTTGGGAAGGAGATTTAATGATCTTTTCATAAGATGGTAATGTAAGTAGAAGTTGGGGTTTCTTCCCTAGCTTGTCTTCTAGGACAGTTTCATCATTAGATTGTAAATCTTTCACAACTAGAGCAGGGGCAATGTCTAGTGTTGGATTGATTAATGTTTCATGGGTGGTACTTCCTTTATTAGTGTTTTCTTCTTGTATGAGTGTTTTAGTCCCAATATCACTGTTTGAGAGAATTGTGTTGTCATTGAAGAGAATATATGAGTCTATGTCTGAATGGACAACATAGATAGGAAAGTTTTGAGGCTTCTCCTCACTGCTGACCATGAATTTCATGAGTGTTTCCTTGTACAGTCTCTTTGGTTGCCCAAAAACAGAGATGGTTGCGTAGGACATGTCTAATTGTAGGGAGCCTTGGAGTTTAGCTCCCCATGATCTTGATAAGAGCATCCCATACTTGGGTGGGATATCGGCAACTACAACATCCATTAGGATTGTTTTGTTTGGGTATTGAACCAGAGACACACATAAATCTTTTATGAGGCCTAAACACTTGACTTGGCTGGAGTCAAAAGAGAACAGGTCCTTGTATGGTCTTGTTATATCCAAATTCAATATTTCCATGACTGATTTTGGCATGAGGTTGTGAGAAGCACCTGAGTCAAACATTGCATTGTGCAGTATTTTGTCATGGATATGCAAGCTGACATAAAAAGGTAATATTCCTGTGACTACTGTTTTTCCATCAACCTCTGGGCCAAACAGTAATTCTGGAGTGTCATCCAACACATTGACATCATCTTTGGCATTGGCAAGTTGAAGGGATTTCTTGATCTGTTGTTTGTAGATGTCATGCTTGGCTAGTTCAGAAAGAGGAATAGCTATCTTTAGCTTGCCAATTTCAGTTTCTATATCAAAGGCTTTTTCAAATTGAGTTTTGGGGTTATGAATGACAGTCCTTTCCTTGTTGACTAACTCTTCTTCTTGATTTTCATCCTGATGTTGAGGGTTATCCTTCTTACTCACCTCTTTAGGAGTCACCTTTGCATTAGGGTAAGGGGATGATATAGTCATGGGCTGTTTTAAGAGGAATGGTTCAGCGACCTCTTCAACAGTTACTTCTTTTGCAGGTGATTTTGTTTTATCTTCAGGTTCTGTCACTATGGCTCTTTTAGGCTGTTGGTTGTCTTTAGTTTTCTCAGGCAGATTTGTAGTTACAGTTCTGCTCCTTAGCTTGTACTGTTTATGGACTTCATAAACAGCAGTGTCATAGCCTTGTTTAAAGTCAAATGATTCACCTGATTTGGTTTGGAACAATTTGATTTCATTATCCTCGTGATTTTCCTGATCATCATGATCTTCTTGTGTTAAGAAAACTTGACTCTCACCATCCAAACCCATTAAATTAATGTGAGGATCTTCATTGGGTTCAGGTGATGCAGAGGTCTCAGCATAGTTTTCTTGAAAAGGAGGTCTTATGTCCGGGTCAGCACTTGCCTTGCCTATATTTGGGTTTTGAGTTCTCCTAAAATTGGGATTTCTAGGGGGGTTGTTCTGTGGTGCTTCCCATGATGATTTTCTTTCTACTGTTTCCACTCTTTCACCCAATCTCTTCATGCTATTTAGTATTGCATCCAGCTTTTGATCAAAGCCCGAGGGTTCTTCTTTGAAAATATTTCTCTTTTCCAGCCTAGCTCTGTTTCTCTTAGCAATCAGGTTAGCTTCCACTGTGACAGCAACCCTTTGAGCTTCAGCCAGGGATTGGGGATCTCTTTCCTTCAACTGATAGGCCATGTCTGGGTCAAAACCATCAGGAAATTTATATAAGGCCAAATCAGGAGGAGGTCTTAAGTTTTGTGGGATTGCATTATACACGTTGTTGAATCTAGCACAATATTCTAAAACTGTCTCTTGGGGTCCTCTCCTAATAGTGTCATATTCACCTAAAATGTGGAGAGGATCTTTCTTCTTCTCCCATATGTTAGTAAAGGCTTGGTAGAGGTCGTCAGGAGTAGTGATGGAATTTTCATTTAGGGATCTAAACCAAGTCCTCACATCACCAGTTAAACTTTGGACAAAGATTCTCATTCTCACACTGTCATCATCTATTTCATAGTTCTCGAAATGGTCTTGCATCCTTTTGGCATGCTTGGTAGTTGTGAAAGAGCCAGTGGAGTCAAAATATGAGATTTTGGATTGGTAGTCTTGAGGTAGGGCCACAGGATTTGCAGGTAACTGCAAAGGTGCATATCTGTTGGCCATATTTATAGGATTTAGAGGGTTGACAGGGATAAATGGGATAACAGGGATAACTAGTATAACAGGGCTTATGGGAGGGGTAACTGATGGGATATTGTTTAAAGGAGTATGTGCAGCGGATGAAGATGTGAGAGGAGGACTTTGAGATGTGGATGGTGAACTAGGGGAACTAGGGGTGGACCGAAAAAGAACTTTGCATGGAGTAGGGATGAGGCTGGGATGATCAGAACTTGCAGTTAGATCAGCAGGCTTCTCCTGCTTTTGCTGCCTCCTAATGTTTCTATGGATGGTATTTGGATTATCAACATTGGTGGGCGGGCTAGGGTTAGGATTTTCCCTAGTGTGCCGTGGATTTTTCTTGGGAGCCAGCTTCTAACTATTTTTTAGGACTTTGTAGGAAGTTTTTTGTATCTACAAGGACTGGATAAAGATTGTGAAATGACTATATATATTTCAAATCTGAGATGAAGATTCCATGAAAGAGCTCTTCCCTAGAACTGTCACTGTTATCCAGAAACAGTTTTAAAGGCCTCCTGACTTGTTTCAGGCTTGATTTCAGACTTTGAGAGATGTATAGAAATTGGAAAATCCTATTAGTTCCCCAGTGGAGTCGCCATTTATGTTAACACCCAGGTTGTTCCCTATGACTCCCAAGGGAATACGGCCGGGGTAACCACTAACCAATCTTTGGATGACAGTTTATAGCCAAACTGTAGTCAGAGAGGGCTCTCTCTTTGTGATTTGTCTCTGTTTTCTTGTTATTTTAGGCTAGATATTATGCTCAGGCTTTAGGTTTAGATTGTGGTTGGAAGAATTTCCTCAAGACCTAAATTGTAATGTTCAGACAGTCAAATTTCATTGGGCAATGGAGTCTGGAAATATGAAGTATTTGATGTGCTTGAAAGAGGATGCCTGGCCTGCAGGGCCTATTGTGTTTCCACAAAACAAATTAACTTAGGTGATGAAATGTGTTCAGTCCATGGAGAGAAGTTAAGAATTCTCCACGAATAATGTTGGTGTGAAAGTGAGAGATATTACTCAGGAGCAGATTTGAATTCCTGAAAGATTAAAATCACTGTGAAAGATATATCCTGGAAATGTAGCAATTAAGAATTACATTTAAACAGGTTATCGTTGAAGAAAACATTTATTAATAACATAGATTGAGCCCAGGGTATTCCATGAATAAATCCTGAGTAGCTATTCTTTTTCTGTGTCATTAACCTTTAGAAACTTAGAAAGAGATATGGATTGCAAGAGATTTAAACATATAACAAGGAGTTACAAGAGAAAAACTTATTGTTTTGTGAGATGCACAGGAATCCAGCAGACTTCAACAACACCAGAATGCATTCAAACGCTTCACAATTTCAGAAATTCCATCACTTTCCTTTATTAAACTCTGGAAAGATTACATCAGAAGAACTTCTTCAAGAGAAAATACAACAGTATCTGATCAACCAACCCCTCAGACTAGTGCGAGAGGCATATATATATAAACGTTTTACAAAAATATCTAAGGCGTTGAGTCATCTGAGAAATGACTGCTTCACCAACTTTGTACATAACAACAGAAAGGAAGTTATTGCTGCTTTGAATACAATCATAAATGCTCTGTTTATCTGTCAGAAGATATTTCAGCTTTGGTAATCCAACGAGTCGGTTGGAGTGATCGGCATTAATGCTGGAGAATGCGCTTTTCGAGCTGTTCTGCTGTCGTTCTTTGACCTGGACACCTGTAGTTTGCCATTTTGCATCGTTGGCCATAAGGTCTGCTGAGTTGGCTCAGCTTTCATTTTAAATGCATGCTGACTCTGCTGAACTGTGCTGTGTATGACAATTCAGATTTGCTGTACCCAAAATTTGGTGGACGGCTCCCTTTTCATAAAATCTTTTGAATTGTCTGTGTCCACCATTCCTGCATAGGTAACTGATGTCTGAGGATGGCCTCCATTGTCTCCTCTGCTTCTGTATATTTATAAAAATTTGGGGCCACATCAAATAAGTGATCAATTTCATTCATTATAAAAAATAGATTTTCTATCTTACTATAGAAAATCTGTCCTGTAATAGGCCCTGTGTCTTCTGAAGTGCTGGCCTTTTCATTGATCTGTGTTGAGGCAAAACATTCACTCTTTTGGCATATTGTTCATGGGTAAATAACTTCCCTCCGCTGTTTAGTAAGCTAGGGAGTCCTCTGCTCTGCAATACCTGAAATCTCTCCATGAACCTGTTCACTTCTGTTTGCATATCCTGGGTTCTTCTTTCCAATGTCTGCATCAGATTTTTTAAAGTAAGAACCCTCTTGATCAGCTGAATAGTCTCAGTTCTATTTGTGATTCCAATGGTGGCTAACTAAGAACTTGTTTCGTGGTTAAGCACATTGATCATTCTGGTAGCAACTTCAGGCATATTGCCCAATAAAGCTCTTGATCTTTGGATCTCCTTCTGTGCCTTTGGGATGAGCTCTAGTTGCTCATGGATTGTCTCAATATATTGCCATTGATTGGTGATGGATTGGCGAATATTGGACCATATCATTGCTCTAATCTCAGACACAATTTTATCTAACTTGAGCTCATTCTCCAGCTCCTTGATCCTGTCTTTAAGGGCTTTGATTTCCCTGCCCTTTTCTGCCACCTCTCTTTTGGATTTATCATGTCTTTCATTAACCTTGGCCAGCTTTTCCCTGGTCTCATGTAACTCTGTCATTTGAGCTTCCAGGATTTGTATTTCATTCTTCAGCTTCTGCATATCTAGGCTTTGGGCCTGCTCTGTATTTGTTGGCACTGTTGAAGTGGATGTAGCTGTTTGTTCAGTTTGTTGAGGCGGAGGTACAGTGGTAGGAGCAGTGTCCTCAAGATTGATGATCTGAGGAGGAGGCTGAGAGGTCTGACCCTCCTGTCTTTGCTTTAATGCTGCTTGTAAGGCCGCTTGAGCAGCCTCAGACTCTCCTAATTTTTCTTGGGCCTGAACAAGTTGTTTGTAAATGGAAATCAACAAGGTTGTAGCATCCTGCTCATGCCTTTGTTTGGCTACCTCATCTGTTTGAGGGTGAATGGTAGCTGGGATCTTAATCTTCTTCCTTAATGCAGCCATATCAGCATCCCTTAACTTTAAGATTTCTTGTATCCCTTTAATATCATTGGGATTATGCCCAATTTCCACTATTATGTCTTCTAGGGACCTTATTCTGTTGTCCTTCGCCTGGGATGATGCCCTCTCCAATTCCAGTTGAGAGGCTATAGCATTGAGGCTGCTTACCAGTTTGTAATTTTCCAAAGTTTTATCTGCCAAGGAGGCATACACCATCTCGCCAGTCTGTTTGTGCAACTCAATTTTATCCATCGGGTGTATGTCCTTGGCTAGGACCTCTAGGTTAGTCCTGAGATAATATGAATTAGATTGTGGTTGCAGCGCTGTGGGCATAAAATGACTCAAAGTCAACTTGCCTTCTTGTACATCAAAGGCAGACATTAATCTTTGTTGGTTGGAGGGAGCCATTTTCAATAAATGGTTATATAACTGGATTTTGATGGGATCACTCCTCCTTTTGATGTCTATAAACTGCTGTTTGATGCCCATCTCTCCTTCCCTCTGCTGGCTGGAGGAACTGACCTCCCCCCCCATGGTCCTGTCTTGTTCCTGGTGGAAGGAACTGGTTGAGGCTTCCCTGCTGGGTGGGCCGATGCCCAGTGCTTGTCTGAGAGCTGCAACATCCTCAGAAAAGTCATTTAATCTTTGTCTCTTCTCCCCCTGGTTTATGGATGAAGTCATGGGATTTTCTCTATCCCTTTTCCTAGTTAGGTCCTCCCTCTGTGGAGTTTGAAGGATCGAAGCATTGGTGATGATTTCTGGCCTTGAAGGCTCTACATTTTGAGCCTGTTGCTCAGTGGAGGTTGGGGTATCCACCACTCTTTCCTGCTGCAAGGGCTGCTGTCTGTCATGCTACCCTTCTTCATGCTGTTGTTGTTGTTGTTGCTGCTGTTGCTCTGCCTCTATCTCCATTTGTTTTTCTTTTCCTTTCTCTGATATGTTTTCAGCAACTTTTGTAGTTTGTTGTTGGGCAGTTGAGGAGGATGCAACTGCTCCAATTTGTGTGCTTGGAAGTGAGCTCACCTGTGAATAAAACTCAAGGTCAGCCATTTTCTTTACATTTCTTAGAGCCCTTTGATTTAGCTCTTCTTGAGTGACAGCTTCTTCTAAAGTCCCTCTCCTCCATTTGCTTTGGTTAGCATGTTTTTCAATGTGAGGGAGACTGCAATGATCATAGGCAGACATTTTGTATTTAAGCCTCCTCATAGTAATGAAGTGGTTGGGGTCATAGGGTCTCCATAAGAAACTGGTCTTAAGACCAAGGGCCTCAAGCATTCTATCTGCTTCCTTCCAACCTTCATCCCTTTGGTTGTAGAGGAAATGGCCAAGTTGACTCTTGATCTTCAACTGTGCCTTCTTACCCTTCCCTGAAAAGTGGAACATATCCACATAGCCGAACTGCCTGAAGTATTCTAGTGAAAATAGCCTCATAGGCACATATCTGGGTAGTCTAAATGGAGGTAACTCACACCCATATATCCTGATGACGGTGTGGTGTTGGTAGAAGTACCAATCCCCAATGTTGTATGCTTTTGACAAATGAAGGAGTCTTTGCATCTCATCGGTCAATCTGGGAGGAGGTGAGCCCAATAGCAGAGTTATGGCTGGGTGGATGAAGAGGTCAATGAACTCACAGTAGGTGTATGGAGAATAGAAACTGCAGTGGAAAACAAAGGTCCAGTACACTACAGATCTCAGATTGCCCTGTGCATCCTCTCTCTTCATAAGAAAAGAGAACTTCTCATGTTGGTAGTATAGGATCAAGTGATATATGTAGGAGGTGTATTTAAACACCCTTTCTCTTGACAGATTCATCAACTGCTCATGCATCTTGTCCGATATGTATGTGGCATAGTCATAGCAGACTGGTTTTTGGCCTGGAGAAAACATGAGCATCATATGCAGAACAGTTTCATCTACATACTCAACTGAGTCATATCCCAGGATGGGACTGATCATATCAATAAGGTCCTGGCCCAATTGGTTAAGGTAAACATTATTGATGGGAGGACTTTTCACAGTGTCAGACTTGATAAACAGTTGGTTAAGTTTAGTGATCTGGGCCTCAGTCATTTTGGCTCCCTGCACTATCAAATCAACCAGTGAAAGAGGGACCAGCTTCTTCTCTGTTTTGAACTGCAACATCTCCTTGATGGCTTCAGGGGTAATGTGGAACAGAATTGTGCCTGAAGGGTCAAACACTGCCCTCTGGGAGGCATCATAGTATGCAGCACATAGGTGGATTAGCTCAGGAAACTGGTTGACCTGAGGAAGTTTGAAGATTGGGAGGAAAGAATCCCAAATGCCCAAGATGTCTGTCCCATTCTCATGCTTAATCTTTATCTCATTTAACACCTGAATATGGAATCTGCTTTGGCTTAACATTTCTTCTGAGATTTTATAGTCTAAGTCTGCTAATGGTTTCCAGTCCAATTCTCTGTGAGGGGCATTCAAAGGGGCAACATTGAGGGCTATGGGAGCCACTGGGGGATCCATGATTCTTCTTAGGATTCTTATGTTTGGGGGCCGGTGTTACTATGCATAGCAACACGAAAATAGTTTCTTCTGAAGAAAGATGGGAATTATAGGGGACAGAGAGTGAATTGGAAGGTTGCAACAATTGAAATACTGCTTTGGACCAATAGACTAGTAGTAGGACTGAGCAGAGTGTCTTCTGTAGTGAATTTGGTTCCTGAAGGTAGCTGGTTCACGATTGCGCGAACTAACTACGAATTGAAGTCCAATTTGCCCAATGTGGCCTTATAGGAGTGAAATGGCTGCACTGGGGGGTGTAAGTGCCAGTTACAGTGTATTCTAGTGGTGAAAATGGAGTTTTCAGGTCTGTTCACAGGCTATTCTCGGAATTACGGAAAAAATGGACTTGCGGAGTGATAATGGAGAATACCTGGGGAATTTCGTCGGTTGAACTTGCGAATGCGCGAGTGATTGAGGCTCTGGCGGTCTCAGAATTTCTTCAACAAGCTGGTGCAGGTTTGGACGTGAATGGCATGCAGAAATGGCAGTAAAGTCTTTTTGCCAAAAGTAGAAAAAATGTGAAATTTTGGCCCAAATATGGAATTTTGGTAATATTGGCACGCTTTTCTGCTGACGTCAGCATGACTTCATAGGTGGGGTCAGGGTCGGATGACGTCAGCGTGATGTCATCAGGCCAGGTGGCGGGCTCTGATTGGTCCACGAGGATGATGAAGTGGCATGACAGATCGGCCAATGGTTGAGCGCAAGGTTGACGAGACGGCATCGGTGGCAGTGACATGAGGTGACGGGGAGCTGACGTAATATAGGTGGAATGAGGGAAACCGGAAACCGTCAGCGGTTTCATATCGCACCGCTTACGGTACGGTGGAGGAATGTGTCAGGCGTACCTCCGATGAACTGTGGTGGAGACGTGTGGCTGCCGCATGACGTACCCAAAATACGGCCATCGGAAGATAACTTTCGGATGGGAGATCCGCTCCGATGCAACGATGGTCGTCAGATCTGGGGGGTCTGATCGGACGGCTATCGGGGAACTGATGTGACCGGGGAATAAGGTGGGTAAACGGCAGATGTCGGAGCCGCTCCGATGCGATGAGGGCCGTTGGATGTTCAAGGTCTGATCGGACGGCTGTCGGGGTCGATGACATGATCGGTGGGTACGACAGAGGCGCGACATTATTTAATATAAATTTTTTTTGGAATGCGCGCTTAGGCGGAGGATCATCGGGGTATGGTGTTAAGTAAGGTTTTTTCAATGTGTTTCGAAAAAACAACAACGCGGCGAGACTTTGGTTAATCACAAAAAATGGGTTTTTGTGTAATATTGGCCATTTAGAGCGAGTAAGGGTAAAGTAGGGTTTTTACAAGGTTCATGTTGCAAATGGGGTGCAATGGGTTAACAATGGATCCAGAAAGGGGGAGGAGGGTTAGGCTTTAGGCTCATCAACATGACCAGGTGTCATTTGATCCCTTTTTAGAGGACATATGGCTATAATGCCAAGGGGAGGGATATTTATACAAAATTTGGGGTTTATACACCATGGTGTTAATACTAGTAGGGGAAAGGTAATATAGGGGATTTATATAGTAATATTTAGAGTTAATATGGATGGGGGGAGTGAATGGAGGGAGAAAAACACTAATTTTATTTGAAACTTACTTAGTTTAGGGAGTAGATCAAAATGAAAAGAGTTTTACATAGGAAATGTGGCTTCCAAAATGATTTAAGAACCACCATGGAACCATAACTTTTCCATGAATCTCAAGTGATGAGGGAGTGTTAGTAAATGACATGAAAGGGGGAAGTGGGAAGTTAGACATGCTCCTTGCATTTCTTTTCTCATTTGGACTATCAAGATTGAAATCTTAAATGAAGACCACTTCTGCAACTCCATCTACTTACCCAGCTACTTAGCCTAGCATTTTTTGTTTCTTCTTGGAGGGTGCATTTAGGCTTGCAAACCCTTACTTGCCTTTTCTTTTCTTTGGATTTTTATTTTGTTTTTCTATCTACTTCTACCCTTATTACTTCCAAGTCCCAGATTAAGCAATTGGGAGCCTTTTTTCTCTACCTAGGCTACTTGTCTGCCAAGTTTGAACAGTTTGGACAGACCTTCTTCTCTATTCTACAACTGAAAATTGAAAGCATGGCATGATCCAGATTAGACTGTTGGATCATCCATCAAAATTGAAACACTTTACACACCTTGTCTTTTCTAGGAAATATGGGATCTTTGTGTAATCAAAGCAGAGCATATTTGGACTTTCCCTTGCCAATCATGAAATATGAAACCTATTGGTATAGGTATCCAACATCAGCAATAGGTGGGATTGATCCAACGGATTCCAATCTTGTGGCCTTTAATCATAAAGGATATACACGTCAGTTACCGGCCCATTAATATTTTGTCCAAACCTAATGTTGTAGAGAATATTCACATTGGAAAATATTGTTCTCCATCAAAACTGGAAAATTACTGTGCTCTTTTTCGCAAATTTAGAGATGTCTTTGCACGGTCATATGAAGAAATGCCATGCATTGACTCGAGAATTAATCAAGATGTATCCAGATGTCAAACCAGTATGAAAACAGCTTTTACCTGTTGATCCAAAGAAATCTGTTGCTATTAAAGCAGAGGTTGAAAAACTTTTGCGTGCTGCCTTCATTTACCCTGTTCCTCTCACTGATTGGGTATCGAATATTGTTCCCGTAATGAAAAAGCAAAGAACGATTAGAGTGTGTGTCGATTATAGAAATGTAAATCAAGCATGTCCAAAGGACAACTATCCTACACCCTTTATTGACCAAATAATTTATGAATGTGTCGGATGCAAAATCTTTTCATTCATCGATGGATAATCTGGATATAATCAAATCAATATCCGTCCACAGGACCAGTCAAAAACTACATTTATATGTCCGTGGGGCATATTTGCATACTGTAAATTCCCTTTCAGTTTCAAGAATGCAGGGTCAAATTTTCAAAGGGTAATGAATTACGCCTTCCATGACATCAAAGACATCATTCAACCATATCTCGATGATCTGCCTGCTCTTTCGCAAAAACGCACTAATCATCTACAGCATTTGAGAGTCATACTTTTACGTTTCCGCCACTACAAGATACGACTCAATCCGCACAAATGTGTGTTTTGTGTTGGTTCTGGTCGATTGCTTGGTTTTGTAGTTTCTAAGGACAGAATTCGACTCGACCCATTTAAGGTTTATGCAATCCTTAACATGCCTCCACCTTCAAATTTGCTTCAGATTCAGAGACTGCAAGGGAAAGCTGGCTTTTTGAGGAGGTTCATTCCACATTATGCTGAGCTTGCTAAAGGTTATACATGTCTTTTGAAAAATGGGGTACCCTTCCACTGGGATCAGGTTGCGCAAGCTTCCTTTGATGCTTTAAAAGATTCCCGGATAAAAGCATCATTAATGTATGCTTCTAACTATCAAAAATACTTCAACCTGTATCTCGTCGTTGTAGATACAAACATCGCTATGGTTTTAGTGCAAGAAGATAACGAAATTGAACATCCTATATATTATTTAAGTCATAATCTTAATGATACAGAAAGCAAGTACTCTTATGTTGAAAAGTTGACTTTAGCAGCCATTCAAGCAGTACAGAGATTTCGACACTATGTAATCTTTCGCAAAACTACCATTGTATTAGATTGCAACCCTATGACATACATTTTCTCACGTAAATTGCCGCGGGGAAAATATTCCAAATGGATAGCCATTTTGCAGGAGTTTGATTTGGAATTCACCAAATGAAAATCAAAGAAGTCTCTCGTCTTTGCAGAGTTACTTTGTGACCTTCCCTCGTCATCCAACGATTTAACATCCCAAGCATCAATCGTGGATGAGACTCTGTTTCTGATATCATCAAGTGATCCGTGGTACGAGGATATACTGGTCTATCTCCAAACACAAACTTTTACACCTAACACCTCTCTCTCTGAACAGTGACGTACTCGATACCAAGCCAAAGACTATCTGATCGTTGGTGATACACTTTACCGTCGTGGTGTCGATACGATTTTACGAAGGTGCCTCACGCATGAGGAGGCCGAAAAACTTTTGAATGATTGTCATTTAGGTGCTTGTGGGGGGCATCTATCTAGTACACTGCTACACAAAAGATATCACTAGCTGGTTACTTCTGGCCCACCATATTCAAAGATTGCATAATGGCAGTCAGAAGTTGCCATGCTTGTCAGATTTTTTATTGCAAAACCAGATTACCACCTGCACCACTGCATCAAGTCATTGTTGTTGGTCCATTTGCTAAATGGGGCATTGATTTGATAACATGTAAACCCACCTCGGCCGGGGGGCATGGGTATATTATAGTCGCTGTCGACTATTTTACAAAATGGGTTGAGGCGATGCCTATATCGAACAACAACGACGAAACGACTGCTCTTTTCTTTTTCAATCATGTAGTTTCTAGATTTGGTGTACCACAGGCTATAGTCACAGATCATGGGTCACATTTTCGCAATCACATGATGATCAAATTAATTGTCAAATTAGGACTGTCCAATGATAGTTGTACTTCATATTATCCGCAGGCTAACGGACAAGTTGAGGCAATCAACAAAGTCCTTAAGCGCATGCTGTAGAGAATGATTGAAGTCCATAAACAAAATTGGCATTTAATCCTGTACTCAGCTCTGTGGGCATATAGGACTTCAGTGAGAAATGCGATTGGATTTACGCCCTTTCAGTTGGTGTATGGTCTGGAAGCAGTCTTACCCATTCAGTGCGAAATCTCATCCCTCAAGCTTGCAATCGATCTTCTTCCCGAAACTTCTGAAGAAGAGGCTCATTTCTTGGAATTAATCCATTTGGATGAAACCCATCGTGATGCCACGTTGGCTAACGAAGCACATAAGAAATGCATCAAGGCATAATATGTCCAAAATTTTAAGCCTCGTGGCTTCTGAGAAGGTGACCTGGTCTTGCTTTATGATCAGGATTCTGACAAATTAGGAGTAGGTAAATTTTAACCATTATGGATGGGCCATTACATTATTAAACGAGTATTGACAAAAGGAGCCTACGAGCTAGTGGATTATGATGGGATTCCATTGTCGCAACCTCGAAATGGGTTGTATCTTAAAGATTACTATGCTTGATTAAGTGTAGTAAACTCATTGTACATATGCCATTATTGCATTTTTGAGTGTTTTCTTTTAGAGTTGTCATTTTGATTAGGTAATCCACTTCAAATTTTTTGCAACTGTCAGACTTTTTGGAACTATTTGTTGGGTATGCTAATCGAGCTAGTCGTAGTACGCATAATCTACCTTCTACGGCCTGGGACATTTTCGCTCTAAGTGGCGAGTTAGTGATTTTTAGGGGGGATATGTATTGGTCAATCAACGAACAACATCGATGAGTATATTGCATTGATTGAACTTCTCTCTAATGCCATTTCACATGGCATATGCCGACTCATTGTCAGGGTAGATTCATAGCTCGTCATTCTACAGATTACTAGCATTTATTTCGTTTGGAACCCAACTATTTATCGAATGTTCGTAAGAGTTAGGATTTTGGAAAGACATTTTGATTCCATTCAATATCAACACATTTCCAAAAACTTAAACACATTGACTGTTTCATTAGCAAACTATGTATTAAATAGACATTTGCAGCATTTTTAAAGAAAGAATTTCACATCAGCATTTGCATTAGGATTTCATCACTTAGCCAAAATAAAACTCCAAAAATAAAAAATAGATAGCTGTTTATAGGTTTTACAAAATGTTTTGTGTCCAAGACAAAATTAGTCATCTGACCAAGAAACTCAAAATGAATACAGAAAAACATCCTAGACTAGTGATGCTGGTGATAACATGTCATTGCATGTGCTATCATGCGCAGGAGCCTAGTCCAACGACTCGGTACACCAGTAGTATGGCACTGTAACCTCAAAGGTAACTCATCGGTCCTGACATCCTGAATGCCAAGAGTGAGGTCCTCAATCTGATCCTGCAACACTGCCAGGGTCTCTGATATGTCCAGATCCCGAAGGACGACCCTCCCTACAGCCTCTCCTTCTGGAGCGTCGTTTGCCTCTTGTGGGTGTGCCACTGGTCGCACTGGTCCAATATCTATAAACATATGAGTTTGTTTAGTCTTGGTAACATCAAAAACTAAAAAACATTATAAAACTAAAAAAACAAAGATGTGGTCGAATCATTTTACCTATAGCACTCCACTGCTCACCAACTGGTAATTCCAAATCCGGATCGCCTCAGAAATCCATCCCGACATATGGATACTCCGCAAATACCATCTCCTGGTGGTTGAACCACTCGAAAAAGGCATTGGAGAAGGAGATTTGTGACTGGCCGGCATGTCTAGTCATAAGATCCACCCATCTCTACATCCGTGGTTCCCTTAGTGCTGGCAATCCCAGTGAAATGTTTTGAGGTTGCATCAGTGGAATTCTTTCCAAAGCAAAAGTAGTCAATATGGATCCATAACCAAAGTTCTTGGTTCTTCCATTATTTACTTTGGACATTTGTTCTTTTACAACAGGAAGTATCGCCTCACACCAATGGAACACCTTCGGTTCTAGGCATTCCAGGGCATACTGCATGTAAGATCTATTCGCTAAATGTAAGGTCACGCTGCCAGCCAATCTAGCAAAGGTAAATAGAATGGTCCTCAAAGGTCAATCAGTAACATCCCAGATATTAATATTACCATCTCTACTGGGTTGAGATCCATCCCTGCAGAACTGACGAATGTAATCTTTCACAGATTCACCCCCACGAGCAAATCCTGATAGTGAAAGAGGGGCACCACACCTCGACAAACCCGTCAGAAAATAAATATCCTCGACCGTGAAAGGAATAGATTTACCTCTGATCTGGAAGACTTGGTCAATGGGATCCCAAGCATTGAGGAGATACTGGAACAAACCGATTTGTTGCCTCATGCTGGATATGCAGAAAAACTTCAGTAAACCACAATTTCTTAATGCATCCACTGTGCCCTAGTCATGTAAAGCAATCATGTCCTCCTCTTCATGTTCTCGTTCACGCCATGTGACAACCATCTTGATCCAACAAATATCTGGAATGCAAACAATAAATGAGTTAGGATCCAATTTTGAGCAAAAATAGGTAAACATTTGATGAAAAAACACTGTATAAACTTGCCTTTCTGCACCCATCGCACCCTGCCTTTGAGAAAGGTGAGATGCATACTAACTAGCCTATTGGCAGCTTAGTATGCATCGCACCTTTTGATACTAGCTCGGTGCGATTACTGAGGGACGAAATCTTTAAACCTCAGGGGCCCAGAAAAGTGAAAAAACTTTCTCAGAATCAAGAAAAGATGGAATGAAAATGAAAAGCTTAAGGATAGCTCCTACCTGGTCCTAACGGCATGGAGAATGGTCCACCGGATCTCTTGAAATCGACTGGTGAAATTTGAGAGGGAAAACCGCTCCAAAGCTCCAAAATCCCAAATTTGAAATGAAATGATGAAAGTGAAAGGTAAACCTACTTTTTATGTTTACTATTCATGTACTTCAAAGTGAAATATTAGTTTTAGTTCATTTTTCGTCCATATATATGTATTTCTAATCAATTTGATGGAGTTTTGAGCAGGTTGAATGACAGATGAAAGGATCTGATGTGCTAAACAATGAATTGAAGATCTTTGACCACCAAGCATAAATTTTTTGTTTCAAGCTTGTGTAAAAATGAAATTGAATTCAAGCATAGTTTTGTCATTTCGAGCTTGTGTAAAAATGAAACTGAGTCCAAGAATAGTTTTTCATTTCGAGCTTGTGTAAAACTGAAATTGAATCCAAGCATAGTTGTTCATTTCAAACATGAAACTGAATCCAAGCATAGTTCCCCATGGTTCAAGCTTGTCTAAAAATGAACCCATTTTCAAATTTTAACCCTTGTGATTGCCATTCTATCATCCTTTTGAGCCTTGGTTGTGTACATCCCATTGTCGCCATCCCTTTGGCTGATCATACGCGCTCACTTGTTTGTTTTACCATTTTTTGAGGAACAGTTGCAATGAGTGGTCTTATTAGCCAGCCTCTTCACATAAATTAGCATGTTTTGAGAAGTTCCAAAATCATCGGAATCAGTTGCTACCCTAGATACCACTCATTCCTCAAAATAGAGTCCTCTTTAAACCCTTTTCAAACTCGTTAAATATGAAAATATTTTCGAGCGCTTGTCCTTTCCAACTCGTTAAAGTGATTGGAAATGTCATCCCCCTGTATTATTTTATCCTTTTTCGGACCTGAGGGATTATCTGACGAAAAATAACTTATGGAGTTTTCTTTTCGTCCCTTTTCAAAATCTCTAAACATGAAAAGGACCAAGTTATCCTTGTCGTTAAGCTCATTAAAACAATAGCGACAAACTTATCCATTCTAGACAAGACCAAGTTTCACTGTCGCTAGACTCGTTAAAACATCAAATAGCGACAGGTTTGCCCGAAGTGCGAATTATAGAACAAGCATATGTTATCCTCCTCAAGCTTGACAAAAATAAAGAGGTATGTTGGTCACTTTAACGCTTTAATTGTTTTTTACAATTCAAGCTCCACATAAATTGTCAACCTGAGAAGGTCTGGTTATTTCAAAGGTAATCGCGCACTGGATATACTCAATTTCAAAAGCAGAAATGATGTTGTAGTAAAAAGAACAGGAAATTATTAATTTACTGATTCACACTCTACCCAAGCTGAAGTCAATTAATGTTACAGCAGAAATAATCAATCTTGCAAGTAAAGTAATCAATCAACCATAGCAGGAACATGACCCTATTCCTTAGTGAGGAACTTCAGCACCTGCTGCCTGGCACTTAATCACATTGTAGGAAGATAACTTCAAGAGACCAAGACCCTATTCCCGTGAACAGGAACCTTCAGCACTTGGAGTCTTGTTTCTTATCACACTGCAGGCAAAGGAAAGCAATCACTGGGAGCAAGACCCTATTCCTTTATGCAGGAACCTTCAGCACCTGCTCCCCAATATATTATCAATATGAAAATAAATCAATGCATGTAGTGCTTAAAGAAACAGAGTATTACTGACTGTGTAAATAGTGTTCAACAACAGAAATAAAGCAAAGTGCAAACACACACAGAACTAAACAAATTACAGGAATCAAAAGGGTGAATCTTGTGAGGAAGGTGGGTCCTTTCCCTCTCACAAGATCCCCCGAGGGAAAGAACTAAATTGGAACGCTCAAAAGAAGATTTTATTCATCCGTCAAAGTAACTGGTACATTACAGAGGGAGACTAGCTCTAGTTTTCACACAATACTCTCCTGTAACTTACAGTGCAACCCCCTTCTAATGATGATGTCTCCTCCTTTTAAAGAGGAGACATCTTTTACAATTTACATGAGAGCGAATCTACATTATCTCGATTCTGTTCTTTTCCCCAAAACAGAACTATTCTGTTCTTTCAAAAAAAGATGTTGTTACAACCGAGACAATAAAAGTGCTATCTTCAGGATAATCCAGGTAACCGTATCTTCGTGCTGCTGCTACAAAAAGTTCTTCCAGAATCGCAAATTACGCATAACGGGATTTGCGTGCTTGACGGTTGTTTCAGCAGCTGAGTCAGTTGTCTCAGCAACAGAGTTAGCTGTTTCAGCAACAGAGTTAGCTGTTTCAGCAACGGAGTCAGCTGTCACAGCAACGGCCGCTTGTTCCCAACAAGGCATATAGCATATCTGCGATCTTTGGACTTGTGTTAGCAATAATACACTTCAACTAATGATAAAATATAAGAGTATTGCGGAATTAAATGTAAGACAGATTAAACATATAATAAAGAAGAGGTTTCTATATACCTTGGGATAGAGCAGATGAAAAAGACAATGAAGTTCATGGTTATAATAGTAGAATGGTATCAAAATATTTAGCAAAAATGATACATAGTGGAGTCCTAACATCCCCCCCAGCTAAAAATGTTGCATGTCCTCAGGCAACCCCTAGTCTGAGTCAGAGTCTGAGTACTGGAGCTGAGCATGCAAATTACTCAAGCAGTAGCTGGAGAAGGTGGCATCTGTAGGAGCTCTGAATCCGTTGTTGTTCTGCAAATGTTGCCATGCCAATGCTTCATCTCTGCCAGTCAACTGATAATGACACTGATATTTGTCTGAAGGTAGCCATAAAGTTGGAAAACGGAAATGATACCCGATCCAGTTTACTCCACAATGTTGAATGCAATTAATGTACTTAGGGACCCTAGATAATGCAGCTTGAAGATTTTGAGGGTTAAAAGGGTGATAATCCTGTCTTTCTTTACATGACTGCTGCCAGAACATAAGATTGGCCTCCAATGCAGCAGTACCCTTTAATCTAATGTGTTGTTGACACTGAGAAAGTGTCGAGGCCTGTAATTGCTGCATATACTCGTGCATCCCTGGCTTCTCTAAGAATTCATAATATTGTGCTACGAACATGGCTGGGCTTAAAGGTTCAGGTCTAATCCACAGGATTTTATTCTCTTCATTATGACTGCTTGCAGTAAACGCAGTCTACCAAGTGAGCTGGTTAGACAAGAATGAAGCAAATGCCCTTATTTGTATATCTCCTGCAATTGGATTAAGATTAACTTGTCTATTTTCGGGAATGGCCTCATTATGTAGGTAGAGTTTGCACAGCAAATGCTGGTCACTTTCGGTGGCCTCGTTAAAGGTCTCAACAAATTTCTCTGAAGTCGTTAGTTCATATGGTCTGCCATTTCTTATTGCTTTTAATTGAAAATAAACTAACCGTTCAGAGAGAAAGAGAGAATAGTTTACAGAAGGTTTGCGCGTAGCCATTAACTTCTGGACCAATGAAAACATCACGGCTATCTTTTCCTTAGATTCCTTGGCTTCCTTTTTAAGGTCCTTGTGCTCCTGCATTATTTGGTCCCAACTATCCCAGTTGGCATATGCATAGTTCTGCCATTGTAACTTGTATTGGCGTAATATTATATCTTGTTCTTCAGCATATTGCTTCTTCCATTTGTTCATCTGCTCCAATTGATTCCATGGCAAAGTCTGTGTCTTGGCATCAGAAGTAGTGGGTTGGGACATTGTTTGAGTAGCTACACTGACTAGCTTAGAACAGGATGTCTGCGGTGATGCTTCTGTCTGAATGGCTACATCAACCTGTAAAGGATAAGATGTCCGTGGTGATTCTTCTGTCTGAATGGCTACATCAACCTGTGAAGGATGAGATATCTGTGATTCTTCTGTCTGGATGGCTACATCAACCTGTAAAGGATAAGATGTCTGTGGTGATTCCTCTGTCTGAATGGCTACATCAACCTATGAAGGATAAGATATCTGAGGTTCGATTTCTTTTTCTTGTTCTATAGAGGGCCCTACTGGTTCTTGTCGTGCAGTAGGGCTTTCCTCTTCTATTCCCTCAGATATAGATTCCTCAGGTAATTCAACTTTAACTATTTTGTAGCCTGCATCCTGGTAAATGCTGCCACACTCCTGGCACATGTATTCCGTGCATGGCTCCTTGTTTTGCATTGAGGCTACGTGTGCTAATGTATGGAGATTCAGTTCTCTTTCAAAAGCCTCTCGGGCCATGGTTAGTTCATTTTTGTAAGCTTCTAATTCAGACTTCAGGAATTCATTCTCCTCCAATAGAGATGTCATAGTATGTGAACCTTGTGTGCTGGTTGACTCTGTTGGGTTATTTTGTTGCTGCACCGTCGTAGCTAATTCTTGTACCACAGTGGGTGGTTCTTGTGTTTCATCCACTGGGCCAGTGACTGGTTCTTGTGTTTCAGTCACTGGTGATTTCCCACTATCATCCTGCTTGGTGTATTCTTGTACCTCAGTGACTGGTTCTTGTGTTTCAGTCACTGGGCCAGTGACTGGTTCTTGTGGAGCAGTCACTTCCTGAGCCATAAACAATGTCATATTATCCCGGGGCACTGGTTCTTGTGTGGCAGTGCCTCCGGACGAGACGGGTTGGGAAGTTTGGGATGGGGATAAAGGTTTTAGTAGAATAGTGGCAGGGTCAGGGGAAATGGAGGTGAGTTTTGTCTCAACAGTCGTTTTCCTTTTCCTTTTTGGTAGGAAGGCAGCAAAATTACTGCCTTTCCTTTTCTTTGAAAGGGAGGGTTTCTTTCTGGGGACAGGGTTTTTTTGGTGAGGTGAGAATTTGAGATGTGGACCTTGTCCGTGGTCTGGAGACTGCGACTGTTGGGGTTTTCTTTTTTTTCTTAGCGGGTGGGGAAGGGGGTGTTAGAGAATCGTCACTAGGGACCGAAATAGTGGGGACAGTTGGCTCTGCTAAGTGAGGCGAGCTCGGGGTTGGGTCAACTGGGGAATGTGGAATTCCTTCCTATTGTTCTTCATGAGGAATTTCGGATGGTTGGGGCGTTGGGGCCTGCTGAGGAATTTCAGGCGGTTGGGGAATTTCAGGCAGGGCATGCAGAGGGGGATTTTGCTGAGTAAAACCCCTCTGTATCAATAACTGGCATAAACGGTGATGGGTGAGGGATAACCTTGGGAATTTAGTGCGTCTACAATAATAAGACATGTTTTTAATACAACCAAGCAGATAATAGGGGATATTTACCAAGCGTCCATTTCTCAAATGGTTCATCAAAACAAAATCATGATTGTACACTACCTGATAACGCCCTTCACATGTTAAGTAGTGTTTGATGAACTCTGCCACTGATGGCCATGGTTGAGGAAGCGAATGCAGACTAACCCCGCGGCCTCTGGGTTCCACTCGCTCATCTGGGTGAATAAATTCTTGCTGTGTGTTGAAAATAACCATCTTTCTGCTAAACCAGCGAGTACCAGTAGCTGGCAACCCTGATACCTGAACTATGTCTTCCTCTGTTACTGAAATTCGAACCCCTTGGACTGTTGAAAAATCGTCTTGAAGGTTTTGTGCAAACTCTAAGACTTGTTCCTCGTCGAATTCACCCAATATTTCAAAATATGTTGTCCATCCCGCTTTTTGGAAAATCTGATAGACTTCAGGGAACAATTGAAGAAGAGCTATGGAGCCAGGCTCATGTCTGACGGCCGTCCCTCCCATGGCTGTAGCTTTGAGTGATACGCAGAGGCACAGAACACAGTAAGCTCAGACCCTGATCGCGCTAGTTGTTGTAACAGAGGCTGCGAGGTCTAAATAACGGCGGAAACGGATATGACAGGAGACGGAGGCTCGGTTAATGTGAAATAATTGCTCACTTTTTGGAATTCCCCTGCTACGTATGGTGTAATAATGATTGGGCGTGTGAAGATTTTGTAATTATTTCGAAATAAAGTCCTCTCTTTAATATAATTTAACCGAATTACATTAAAACCTCATACCTTATACTTTTACCTTTAGTTTAATAATTCAAAGTGTTGATTGCTTCAGGATAGCTTTAAAGAATCTGTAGATTTCTCTGAAACTTTTAGAACAGGAGTGTAATTGGATCTGGTCAGTGCTGAAATAATTTTTCACCAAAGGATCTGGAGTATAATCGTGGAGAACCAAAAAGCTTATATGAAGAGAAATAATTCTTTAATGATGACAGGTTGCTGAAACTGATGTTTCAGAAACAAAAAAAAATGAGCGATACGTTGCTGAAACAGGTGTTTCAGCAACGGGAAAATGAACGATACGTTGTTGAAACAGGTGTTTCAGCAACGGGGAAAATCAGAGAAATAGGATAAATGACTTAGGTCTGTAAATGATAGGGAAAATATCTGATAGGGGGGTATTTTCGTCAGTAAGGGATGGGGGTACTGACTGAAGGGGGATTTGGAAAGAGTAGGAATAATGTAGGAATGGGTGTAGAGGGATATTGCTTTAGAAAAAAGGGTAAAATGATGGGAACAAGCTTCTGTGATTAAAGCTTCAGATCTTCTTATGATGAATCTGTCCTCCTTATTGCTTTTTCCAAAATCTGCAAAATTCAATTGTAATATGCCAATCCTTGACAGGGATTATTAGTGCTAGGTCTAATCTAATACTAAAAATATAGTGCAGAAAATTAAGTGCTGTGAGGAGTAGAAGACTCCCCTAGAAAAATATAATGAATATCAGTCATGCAAGCAGTCTTGAAATCCTCTTTAGAAACAGGGCGCTTATATAGACGGATCCTATGGCCATTCACTAGTAGAGTTGTTTTATCATCATCAATTGTTACAAGTCTTACCGTTCCGTTTGGAAAGACATCATCTACTTCATATGGTCCAAGCCAGCGTGTACGTAGCTTACCCTGAAAATTTTCAAACCGAGAATCATACAACAAGGCCCAATCACCTTTTTGGAACTGCTTGTGTTTGATAATTTTGTCATGCCACTTCATCCTTTGTTGCTGAATCATGTTTGTTTGATGAATGGCATCTAATCTCTTTTCATCCAACTCCAAAAGCTGCTGCAATCTAGCTGTCTGCACATCAGTCAAATCAAGATTAACAGCTAAAGCAGTCCTTAAAGTTTTAATTTCAAATTCCACAGGAAAAACAACATTTTTACCATAAACCAATTCATAGGGAGAAAAACCTGTAGTGTTTCTCCAAGTAGTCCTGTAAGCCCATAATGCCTCAGGGAGCCTTTGGGACCAATCCTTTCGGTTGTCCTTCACCGTTTTAGTTAGAATGGCTTCTAAAACTTTGTTTGTACTTTCCACCTGCCCATTGGCCTGGGGGTGGTATGGTGTAGTCATTCTATGTTGAATATGATATTTGTGAAGGGTAGATTTAAAACCATGAGAATTGAATGGAGGTCCTCCATCAGTAACTAGCTCTCTAGGAATTCCAAACCTAGTGAAAATCTCTTCAAATAAGAAAGCTAGGACAACCTCTTCATTGGCTCTAATAAGTGCTTTGGCCTCCACCCACTTAGTCATATAGTCTGTACAGACTAATATATAGGTTCTTTGATTGGATGGAGGGTTAATGGGTCCTATAAAGTCCAAGGCCCATCTTTCAAATGGTTCAGAAACTACCTGGGGGTTTAATGGCATTTTGTCTCTATGATTGGGTTGACCCATTCTCTGGCAGCTGTCACAAGCCCTTACATATTTCTTTGCATCCTTGAATAATGAGGGCCAATAGTAACCCATCCTCAGAATTTTGTGTGCTGTTCTTTTATCAGCGAAATGGCCTCCACAAGGGCCATCATGACAAGCTTTCAATATGTCATACACTTCATCTTCTCTTACGCATCTTCGGATCTCCTGGTCAAGCCCAGTATAGAAAAGACACCTGCTTATCCAGCTGTACCTGGCACTTTGTTGAACAATTCTTCTCTTTTCTCTATATGACAGGTGTGCTGGTAGTTTTCCTGCAACCAAATAATTAGCAATATCTGCATACCATGGAGAGTGAGCAGAAACTGCGAACAAATATTCATCAGGAAAACTGTCATCTACTGGAATATCATTGTCAGTTTTTAACCGTGAAAGGAAATCAGCCACCACATTTTCTTTACCAGGCCGATCTACAATTGTGATATCAAATTCCTGCAATAATAGTAGCCATCTGGTAACTCTAGCATTTGTGACAGATTTGTTCATTAAGTATTTAATAGCTGAGTGATCAGTGTGCACAAAAGTAGAATAACCAGTGATGTAGTGTCGGAATTTATTAATGGCATAGACTACTACAAGAAATTCTTTCTCGGTAACTGTATAGTTAAGCTCAGCAGGGGTCATATTCTTACTGATAAAGTATATAGCATAAGGAAGATGATTTTCCTCTTGTCCCAAAATCACTCCAATAGCAAGGTCTGAAGCATCAGAAGATATGTGAAAAGGAAGATTCCAATCAGGCCCCCTCAAAATAGGGGCAGTAGACAACTGATGCTTTAGTTCTTCAAAAGATTTCTGACAAGAATTAGTCCACTTAAATTCAGCATTTTTCATAAGTAATACAAATAATGGAGAAGCTATTTTAGAGAAATCTTTAATAAATCTCCTGTAATAACCTGCACGTCCTAAAAAACTTCTCACATCAGTTTGAGTTTTAGGAACAGAAAGATTCTGAATGATCAATATTTTAGATGGATCTACCTGAATACCTTGAGATGAAATAAAATGTCCGAGCACTATTCCTTCACTCATCATCATATGGCATTTTTCGGTACTTAAGGAGAGGTGAGCTTGTATACATCTTTTAAGTACTTTCTCAAGGTTTTGTAATGCCTCTTCGAAAGACACACCATAAGGGGTAAAATCATCCATAAATATTTCCATAGAATCATTTAGCATATCGGAAAAAATTCCTATAACAGCTCTTTGAAAAGTTGCTGGTGCATTGCACAACCCAAATGGAAGAACTCTATAGGCAAAGGTTCCCCAGGGGCTGGTGAAAGTGGTCTTGTCTTGGTCTTGGGGTGCAATTCTTATCTGATTATACCCACTGAATCCATCTAGAAAAGAAAAGAATTTCTTCCCTGCAAGACTGTCCAACACCTGATCAATGAAGGGTAAGGGAAAGTGATCCTTTTGAGTAGCTTTGTTTAAAGCTCTATAGTCGACACATACCCTACATTTCCCGTTTTTCTTAGGAACAATTACTAATGGGGAAACCCATTCACTGTCGGATATGGGGTATATAAACCCTGCATTAAGCAATTTTCGAAGTTCTTCTTTAACAATTTCTCGTAAATTAGGATTCATTCGCCTTTGGGGTTGACAAACAGGTCGACATCCCTCTTTAATGTAAATTCGATGTGTACATAATTCAGAAGAAATACCTTTCATGTCTGTGTAATCCCAGGAAAATGCCTCCTTATATTTATGCAATAACTTCATTAATTGCTGTGTTTCAGCATCTGTTAGGTCAGGATTTATGTTTAATGTCTTGCCGGGTTCAATTTCAACTGTTATGCTTTTAGATGAGGTCATGGTTAGAGTCTGAGATGAATCTTCAGATTCAATCTTTTCTTGTGCATAAGTTTCAAAAATTGCAGTTAATTGATTGTGTGTTTCAGCAATGACAAAAGAAGGTTCACAAATAAAATTATTGATTATTTCATCCTCTGTATTGTCTTTAAGAGTTAAAGCTTGTCCTATAGTTAGAATAGGCTGAACAACATTATCATCATAATCCATCCATATAGAATGTTCATTATTAACTACTGGCGTAGCGTGAGGATAAAGAGTTAACTGTTTTGTTTCATAACCATTAGAAATTGTCATTGAACCAGATCTGCAACTAATAAATGCATCAGCTGTGGCCAGCCATGGCCTTCCTAGAATTAAGGGATGTCCCCCTAGCTTTGTTTTAGTCTGCAATACAACAAAATCAGCTGGGTATTTCCAGGATTCAACTGAAATAAGTATATCCTCAACAACTCCTTCAGGCTTAATTGTGGAATGGTTAGCTAGCTCTAAAATGGTGGGTGTATCTCTGATTGTGTTATTCAGCTGTAACAACTGTGAAGTTTCAAGAGTCATTATGTTAATTGCAGCACCTAAATCTACTAGAACTCGGGAAATCAGATTTTTACCAATCTGAACTGTGACTGTAGGATGGCCGGGATCACCATATTTCACGGGAGGGGCCTTTCCGGTCATTAATGCAGACAAGTCTCCCATCACATGTACTGTAAGGGGATCCTTGGTTTTCCTACCAGGTTTCTTAACACAAATATCCCTTAATGTTCTGGCATAAATTGGTACATCTCTTAATGCTTGTAAAAGTGGAATTTTAATATAAAAATTCTGTAATTCCCCTAGAAAATTAAAAACAGGTGTTTCAGCTGTTTTGGTTAAAACCGAACGCTCGGGGAATGGTGGTTCTGTTATTTCAACATTCTTATTAAAAGGTGGTTGTGCTTCTTTATGTTTCTCAGTTTCATTTTTATCTGAATCAGTTATGTCATCAATAATAGGCTCTACTATTTTTCCAGGTCTCAAATGAATATCATTACATTGACTAGTAGGAAACATAGACTGATTCTGAATATCAATGACTTGCACAACTTTATTATTGGGGTTAGGATTTGGTTGCACAGGTAGCTGGGGTCTCATTTGGTTATTTGTCGGAGCATTTGATGGCAGAGGGAGTGATTGTTGGAATTGAGGCATTTGATTTGGATATGGGGATTGTTGACTTCTCCAATTTGAGTTCCAAGGGTTGAAAGAAGATGACTGCTGTGGAGGCCAAGGAGTTCACATTGAAGGGTCAAAGAAAGGGTTTTGCATTTGTGGCATAAATGGGAAATTCATTTGATTAAAGGGTGGGTATTGCATTTGATTGAAGGGAGGGTAATTTGTTTGACCAAAAGCAGAATAATTGTTCCAACGATTAAATGGCATACTAGAGTTCATACCTTGTCCTTTTGGTTGCCATTGTCTTCTTTGAGTTAGCAGGTAAACTGCTTCAGCTTCTTCTTCAGTTGGCTGCAATGCTGCTTTTATTCCTGGTAGAGATGGACATTGTTCTGTCTCATGATCTTTCTCACAAAGGGTGCAAATTGGCATTTTATCTCTTGGGCATTCCCTTAGTGGATGTTTGTCTCTGCACTTTGGGCAAAAGACAGCCAGAGTTGCCTCTGCTTCGGCCTGCTTCTTCTTAACCTGCAAAGTGTCAATTTGCGAAGCAAAAGAACTTAACATCTCAGTTTTAAATTCTTCAAGTAAGTTACCTATCTCAGCTCTTGTTGCTCCTCCATTGGCTGATTTCTGCACTCTTGAGTAGGTGGAATCTCTTGTTCTGTTTCTTGCAGCTCCCCTAGAGCACCTCTTAGCAAGTTCACAAATCTCATCATATGATTCTTTAGATATATCTCCCTTAGCAAGCATTTTTAACATATTTAAACAATCATCCCTTAAACCTCTAAGTAATATTGTTTTGCGAATTTCCTTACTTATATCCGGATGATCAGATCTCTGTATGTTGTACTGCAGCCTTTCTATGTAGTCCTCCAGGCTCTCTTCCGGCTTTTGTACCATATTGAATAGTTCATCCTTCTTTTCTTTCGTCCGGCAGTAGTCTTGGTATTTAAGCATAAATCTTTGTTTCATCTGTTCCCATGTTGTGATTACCTGACTTCCAAGGCTCATGAACCACCTCAAGGCATTTCCTTTTAAGGTAGCTAGAAACAGTTTCAACTTTTGAGCATTAGTAACATAATCATAACTTCTGCATAATATATCAAATTCGAAAAGAAATTCATCTGGATCCTCAGTGGATAACCCATGAAAGTTAGGTAAAGCAGACAATGGAATATTTTTCATTGTTCCTGCAGGGAGATCACTGATAGGAAATCCCAACGTAGAGAGGGAATTTTCATCCCTTCTTTCTTCTTCAGGACCTGCACGTCCTCCACCAAAGAAACCATCATTGTTTTCGTCCATTGTTGGCCCTCCTACTGCACTTTCTCGATCGTCAAGATCTTTTATTGGTTCTTCAATGTTCTCTACCGGTCGTCCAACGCTTTCTACTATTTCCTCAACGTACTCTGCGGATCCAATAACACTTTCCTCTGACTCTCCAGTACTGACTGCTGGTTCTTCTATATTTTCAGGACCCACAACTTCCTCTGTTTTGTAATCTGACTGGGGGGAACGCTGAAATTTTGATTTTCGAGAACTTAATCTCTGTGATGATTCAGCCTTTGATACGATCTCGTCAATGAAAGTTTTTCGTCCTCCCCAGCCTTTGCCACCTGTGGGGTTAGTTTTCTTCTTGTTTCCGCGTCCTCTCATACAATCTGCACATTTGAAAAGAAAAGATTAATGCTTTTGAAATCTATAATTACCTTCCCCGGCAACGGCGCCAAAATGTTGGTCGCTTTAATTGTTTTTTACAATTCAAGCTCCACATAAATTGTCAACTCGAGAAGGTCTGGTTATTTCAAAGGTAATCGCGCACTGGATATACTCAATTTCAAAAGCAGAAATGATGTTGTAGTAAAACGAACAGGCAATTATTAATTTACTGATTCACACTCTACCCAAGCTGAAGTCAATTAATGTTACAGCAGAAACAATCAATCTGCAAGTAAAGTAATCAATCAACCATAGTAGGAACAGGACCCTATTCCTTAGTGAGGAACTTCAGCACCTGCTGCCTAGCACTTAATCACACTGTAGGAAGATAACTTCAAGAGACCAAGACCCTATTCCCGTGAACAAGAACCTTCAGCACTTGGAGTCTTGTTTCTAATCACACTGCAGGCAAAGGAAAGCAATTACTAGGAGCAAGACCCTATTCCTTTATGCAGGAACCTTCAGCACCTGCTCCCCAATATATTATCAATATGAAAATAAATCAATGCATGTAGTGCTTAAAGAAACAGAGTATTACTGACTGTGTAAATAGTGTTCAACAACAGAAATAAAACAAAGTGCAAACACACACAGAACTAAACAAATTACAGGAATCAAAAGGGCGAATCTTGTGAGGAAGGCGGGCCCTTTCCCTCTCACAAGATCCCCCGAGGGAAAGAACTAAATTGGAATGCTCAAAAGAAGATTTTATTCATCCGTCAAAGTAACGGGTACATTACAGAGGGAGACTAGCTCCAATTTTCACACAATACTCTCCTGTAACTTACAGTGCAACCCCCTTCTAATGATGATGTCTCCTCCTTTTAAAGAGGAGACATCTTTTACAATTTACATGAGAGCGAATCTACATTATCTCAATTCTGTTCTTTTCCCCAAAACAGAACTATTCTGTTCTTTCAAAAAAAGATGCTGTTACAACCGAGACAATAAAAGTGCCATCTTCAGGATAATCCAGGTAACCGTATCTTCGTGCTGCTGCTACAAAAAGTTCTTCCAGAATCGAAAATTACGCATAATGGGATTTGCATGCTTGACGGCTGTTTCAGCAACTGAGTCAGCTGTCTCAGCAACGGAGTTAGCTGTTTCAGCAACGGAGTTAGCTGTTTCAGCAATGGAGTCAGCTGTCACAGCAATGGCCGCTTGTTCCCAACAAGGCATATAGCATATCTGCGATCTTTGGACTTGTGTTAGCAATAATACACTTCAACTAATGATAAAATATAAGAGTATTGCGGAATTAAATGTAAGACAAATTAAACATATAATAAAGAAGAGGTTTCTATATAACTTGGGATAGAGTAGATGAAAAAGACAATGAAGTTCATGGTTATAAGAGTAGAATGGTATCAAAATATTTAGCAAAAATGATACATAGTGGAGTCCTAACAAGGTACTGGTCAGCAATGACTGGGGAAACAGGGAAAACACTTGAAGAATTTATGGTAGCAAGTCGGTCATGAACATGACACTTTCACTTCATCACCATTATTGTGTTGGATTGGGTTATTCCGTTCACCGGTCATCTCACCATTGGTCTTTCATAGCATCCATCTTTTGGGGTTAATGCTACCAATTCATCTCAGTGTCACTGACATGTTCAAGAGAAGTCATTCAGTTGAGAAACCACCATCCAGTTAATGTCTCATACACTACAATACCTCCAACCTTCATTTTTTCATGACCACTATTCCTGAACCTTGTGTCGTCAGTTCATTTTCACCTCCAGAAATAATTTGCTTCGATTCATGTCATAGATGTGGGATACATCAAGGCCCTCTTATGATGAGTCACTTCTTGTCGACATCAGGTCATTATGCAAGAAGTTGACTTAGAAACACCCCTTTCAGTGCTTTGAAGCTTGCATACATCAATGGCAAGTTTCTCACTTCTGCTGACAGGTTGACATCAATGGCCTTTGACCGAAATATTTTAAGTGGTGTTCGGCATCGGATCATATACTCACACCATGTGAATTGTACTGTAGTAACTTGAGGATCATTATCATTATCGGTGATCCCTCTCGCATCTATTAACATCTCACATCATTGGCTGGTAATCAGGCGATGTCTTTCCATGTTCGACTTCAGAACATCTCTTCACATGGATTGACTTGTACATCGAGTGAAGATTGAATGAGTTTGAAGATCCCAGATTTAGTTTCATCCATCTGAGCTATGATATATTCAGGGACATAAAAACATCAAATGTACAAAGGCTCTACAAAGATGGTCATCCTAACCATGGATGGTGACTCTATATCTGAAGATACACCAGTCTGTATCTGTAGACGACTATATGATCTATGTACATGAAATGAATTTATAAAGCTGAGCATGGGAATGCCTCCCTCAGCTAGATCATGAAATTTATATTATGATGATGTATTGTATTGTAACTTATGTAGGTCACCTTCCAGTTCGAAACATTATATCCTCATACTAAAGCATTTCACCGGACATCAATATTTACGATTTCATACTTTAGGGGGCAACTGTTATAGACATATTTGGGCACATCAACCCCAAAATTTTATGTTGATGTATTAGGGCTCATCAAACCCTAAAATATTTGTTTCATACCCTAAAGGAACATAGTCATCTGAATACATCATTCCCCAAAAGTTCCATCTAAGAAACCATCCAAAAATTGCCTAAATTGAACCATACTGATTGCTCCACTGGCAATGTGCAATGCATACTGAGTGGTACACTGCCAGGGTGCGATGCATATTGTTTAGGCCTTCCATAGGGTGCAATGGGTGAGGATTGACAAATGTTCGAGACAGTTTTCTAGGTGGTTGCTCATGGAATCTTCTAGAAACTTCTCCTATTCCACTTGCGCTTCTCAATTCGCCCAAGGATGAGTAAGGGATCTAAGAAAATATCCAATCCCTTCTCTTATGGAATCAACTGTAACAAGTGGAATGACACTAATCAAACCCTGTGGAAGACTCACACCCTTTCACACATCTATAAATGGATCCCACATCTAAGAGATATGGAGGCTGGAATACTGTGAATTGCAAGGAAGTGCTGATAGTTTGTAATTGAGGAAAGAGTATTGTATTGTTGGTGCGATCTTGCTATTTCATGAGGTGAAGAAGGATTGAAGCTAGGAGGATGATGCTGGATAAGACAAATGGGTTGTAATTCTCCTTTCTATTAATAAATTTCTTCAAGTTTTCTTCCATATGATTGGGCAATTGTGAATGTTATCATTTGTGAATACTATCATTTGTTCATTATATATCTGATTCTATAATGTTTATGTTGTAATAGATCACGATGCTTTGATGGTTCTTTACTACTGTACTTGTGCAGGTACTCTCCAAGCATGTTAAGTATGGGGAGGAGTTACGGGATCTGTCAAAGTGGAGAGAGATCAAGTAAGGGATTAAGCGGAAGTTCCAGGTTGGTTCCATTATCTTTCTCTTATCTGTTACACATAGAAGAAATCGTTGAATTGCTTTAAACTGTTGTTTCTAGGGTAGCTGCCAAACCTAGAGGGCTAGCATTCTTTAGGAATACTAGTTTTCCCAGAAACACCTGTGCAAGCTCTTCCTCATCCCTTCGCGAAGGTGAGATCAGGGGGCTAGTTTCTAGTTCCACACTTCCTTCATTTCTGTAAATTCTTCCACTTTGCGTAGCCCCGAACATCAATGTAACCACATAATCCATTTTTCACACTATAGCATTTTAATCCAAGTTTTCAAAGACTTAATGTACTTAGCTCGTAGTCCTTTGAGGAAGTGTTGATCTACCTCGCTGTAGCTGACTGAAGTGTCTACCATGAATTCAGTAATGAATCCTCCTATAATTCGATTGAGCCAATGATCAACAGCCCGCGTGATCTTATCCTCTGATTATTCCAATCTACGCATTAACTCTGGGGTCCACACAATAGGACTATCAAGCCTACACCTTCCTTGGTTATCTACTAGCTTCGCGGTCCACTCGTACAGCTCAATGGGGAACGACGCAAAGAAAATTTCTTAGATTTCTGTATATAGGTAACATTCTAACCACTCCTCTTTTGTCAGTCGCGAATTCCTATTCTCCTGCACCGCAAACTCGTGAATCTTTCTGTCAATCTAGTCTTTGATTTCCTTCTTAGTTGGATTCGAGTGATGCGACATCAGACATCTCTTATGCAGATCCTAGTCCCGGCAACGGAACCATTTGTTGGCTTATTGGGGCCTGACCTAGGTTTAGAGTAAATTAGCCAAGCCAATCCCTGAACCACTAGCCCTTACGACAACAGTTCGCAGAGCACGGATTGAGGTCTCACCCGAAGTAGTATGGGAGGGTGTTGGAACCAGGTTTCTGCACCCTTAAGATGTCTGAGGGGTTGATCGGATCCAACTATTAGGTCCTTTGCGCAGGTTTCCTCACACACTTCCCGGGCCTTTGCACCCTGATGCACTACCTTCGTGCATCCCTAACCAGGGACTGTGGAGCTTTCGCGCTGCTGGAACAACGTTCTGCACTATTCCATTAAGACGGCCCCAATACCTTACTTATCTTCTCATACTAGTTAATTGTCCTCGCGTAAATTGATGTCTTACGTTATACTTATTTATACAACACATTCATATAAGTTCACGCATGTAAATAAACAGTAAACTTGCATTTTATACCCAATCATACATTAAAATAGGAAAAGATACATCGAAATATGGTAAGCTTCTCTTTATTAATTCTTCAAACAATTACAGACTCGACCTGTCCTACGCACTCAGCTGCAGGGGTCCGCGCACTCAGCTGCGAACTACTAGGCCTCTGCGCACTTAGCTGCAGAGCCTTCTCCTACTCTACAACCCAAAGGACTACTTTTCACTTCAACTCAAGTACTTAGACTCATCATACTTCCATCCATCCCTATCCTTTCTTCCCTAGAGCCTTGCTTTATTTATACAATCCCATGGTCCGCGGATGATAGGTAAGTTTATCAAGCCAACATTACATTACAAAAACTAGGGTGGGCAATCCTATGGCTCTATTATGACTTTGCGCTCCGTGCCCACAATTTGCAAAGCTTTTACAAAGGACTTGGTCAACACTTGGGCTTTAAGCCCCAAAACATGCCTCAAGGGGATTCCATGCCCAACACTATGTGATACTTCAATGGAATTGCTGCGTGTAGAGGAAAATAAGTGGCATAAACCAATCAAATTTGAGGATATGTGTTGTTCTTGGATTAGTTATCAATAAACGATAAAGGTTGGTAGGCGAACATGCCCTTATAGAATACCTTCGGTGTAATTAATCTATTTTAAAAAGGGATTCTTCATTGTACTATTGTTTAGAATTTTATAATGAATTTACATTCTCTAATTCTCATCTTTCTTTGTAAGTAAAATAGCTAAAAAAAATATCCCCATTGGGGGTGATGAATGCGGGTTATACATAGGACTTGAGCATTAATAGCCCTCCCACGTGGCAATTATGAGTCAGATGTGTGTTGGGAAAGCAGAGCAAGGAGGCCTACATAAGAACATTCTCAATGCACACGAGGTTATAACACCAATGACAATGGCATGCACATGTATTTTCTAGAATTGGGAGATGAGAGCTTGGCCTATAGAAGGAATTGTCTGCTTGGGAACTATAGGTGACCTCATTGGAGAGCCAAGCATGTTCCTTGATAAGTGGGGGTGTTCATCTGTGGATGAAAAGAAGAAACATGGAGGGGTATGGTCTTGATTTGTAGCCCAAAATGTAATCTGGGACCTAGGCTCGAACTTCTCTCTGGCTTCGGCTCTCTCAGTGAGATTGATTCGTAACGCAGAGAACTTAGGCAAGGTGTTCTGCCAGGAGGACGGGTGATAGTGCGGGGGCTTGCGCATTTATTCAGGTAATTCAACTCATTTTTTCCTTATGTAGTGGTTAACATGTGGAATGCTCAAGTAGTGTGGCCCAATTTCTAGTCCGACCAGTTCGAAAAGGGGTCATTATTCTCCTGTGGGTGGCCCTAGAGAGCATTCTCCCTCTTCTTCTTTTGTATTTGTCTTGGGTGGGCCCGAAGTTCTTTATGCCTAGTGGAGACTCGGGTGTTAGTGTCCTTAACGGCTCCTAAGAGTAAGTGAAGTCGAAGTAGAAGGATTGGGGATAACTGTGAGAGGTGCATTCTCGTAGAGATATGGTGCTGTATCTATGTGGAGGTTGTAATTAGGGGTAACTTGTCTGTATTGTGCTACCTTTATAGAAGAGTGGATATTGAACAGTCGCGACCTTGGTTAATTGAAGTGTCGATTGCAGATATTTGTATTATCTTTGTGAGAGGAGCCGGGTTTACTGGAAGTTCTTTAGTTGCCTCACATAACTGGTGTTGGGAGGCAGTGTACTCTCTTATTTCACAGTTAGGGAGTGTATACACTGTTGTTGTGGTTTGATCATTTGTCATTTTAAAAAATAATAAAAATGTTTGGCCTACCCAAAAATAACTAAAAAAACCACACAATAAATTTCTTTCCATTTCCCTTCCTGCTTCGATAGTGGTACCATTGAAATCCCTTGAAAAAAAACCAATAAATTATGTGGATGTGGAGTTGTTGAAGATAAATTGGGTATTGAGGGGATGCTAAATGCACATGTTTGAAGAGAATCAAGGTAGCGCACATGAAATCAAGAATTAAAATGCAATGAGGACTTAAATGCACATGCATCGAGAGTGATGGTAACCACCGAAGTCTGAAACTTCCATTTTTCCTTGGAAACAAGGAAGCTCTACGTGATAGTTAATATTAGTCTATGTTTTGATGCACATATTTATAAGTATTTTATTCATTAAAAGACTATTCAACGCTGAGTATTGTTTATAATTTTTATAATCGCGACAACTCATCGTCAGATTCTCGGGATTGTCCTTTGACTTTAAGGATTCATTAATGGAGTTGCGTGAGAACTCTTGTCTTAGAGAATATTCTCTACAACATTAGGTTTGGTCAAAATCACGAGTTCTCACGTAAATGGATGCCTTACGTTATACTTATTTATACAACACATTCATATAAGTTTGCGCACGTAAATAAACAATACTCACTTTATTTATAGAATCCCATCGTCTGCGAACCATAGGTAAGTTTATCAAGCCAACAATACATTACAAAAACTAGGGTGGGAAACCCTGTGACTCTATTATGACTTTGCGCTCCGTGCCCACAATTTGCGAAGCTTTTACAAAGGATTTGGTCAACACTTGGGCTTTAAGCCCCAAAACATGCCTCAAGGGGATTCCATGCCCAACACTATGTGCTACTTCAATGGAATTGGTTGCGTGTAGCGGAAAATAAGTGGCATAAACCAATCAAATTTGAGGATATGTGTTGTTCTTGGATTAGTTATCGATAAAAGATAAAGTTTGGTAGGTGAACATGCCCTTATAGATTACCTTCAGTGTAATTAATCTATTTGAAAAAGGTATCGATTCTTCATTGTACTATTGTTCAGAATTTTATAATGAATTTACATTCTCTAATTCTCATCTTTCTTTGTAAGTAAAATAACTAAAAAAAATATCCCTGTTGGGGGCGATGAATGTGGGTTATACGTAGGACTTGAGCATTAATAGCCCTCCCACGTGGCAATTATGAGTCAGATGTGTGTTGAGAAAGCAGAGCAAGGAGGCATGCATAAGAACATTCTCAATGCAGATGAGGTTGTAACACCAATGACAATGGCTTACACATGTATTTTCTAGAATTACGAGATGAGAGCTTGGCCTATAGAAGGAATTGTCTGCTTGGGAACTATAGGTGACCTCACTGGAGAGCCAAGCATTTTCCTTGATAAGTGGGGCTGGTCATCTGTGGATGAAAGGAAGAAACATGGAGGGGTATGGTCTTGATTTGTAGCCCAAAATGTAATCTGGGACCCAGGCTCAAACTTCTCTCTGGCTTCGGCTCTCTCAGTGAGAGTGATTCATAATGTAGAGAAATTAGGCAAGGTGTTCTTCCAGGAGGGCGGGTGATAGTGCAGGGGCTTGCGCATTTATTCAGGTAATTCAACTCATTTTTCCTTATGTAGTGGTTAACATGTGAAATGTTCAAGTAGTGTGGCCCAATTGCTAGTTCGACCAGTTCGAAAAGGTGTCATTATTCTCCTGTGGGTGGCCCTAGAGAGCATTCTCCCTCTTCTTCTTTTGTATTTGTCTCGTGTGGCCCCGAAATTATTTATGCCTAGTGGAGACTCGGGTGTCGATGTCCTTAAGGGCTCCTAAGAGTAAGTGAAGTCGAAGTAGAAGGGTTGGGGATAACTGTGAGAGGTGCATTCTCATAGAGATTTGGTGTTGTATCTATGTGGAGGTTGCAATTAGGGGTAACCTGTCCGTATTGTGCTACCTTTATAGAAGAGTGGATATTGAACAATTGCGACCTTGGTTAATTGAAGTGTCGATTGTAGATATTTGTATTATCTTTGTGAGAGGAGCTGGGTTTACTGGAAGTTCTTTAGTTGCCTCACATAATTGGTGTGGGGAGGCAGCGTACTCTCCTCTTTTATAGTTAGGGAGTGTATACATTTTTGTTGTGGTTTTATCATCTGTCATTTTAAAAAATAATAAAAATGTTTGGCCTACCCCAAAAGAACTAAAAAAACCACACAATAAATTTCTTACCATCTCCCTTCCCGCTTCGATAGTGGTACTGTCGAAATCCCTTTGAGAAAAAACCAATAAATTATGTGGATGTGGAGTTGTTGAAGACAAATTGGGTATTGAGGGAATGCTAAACGCACATGCTTGAAGAGAATCAAGGCAGTGCGCATGCAATCAAGAATTAAAATGCAATGAGGAATTAAATGCACATGCATCGAGAGTGATGTTAACCCCCGAAGTCTGAAACTGCCATTTTTCCTTGGAAACAAGGAAGCTCTACGTGATAATTAATAATAATCTATGTTTTGATACACATATTTATAAGTATTTTATTCATTAAAAGACTATTCAACGCTGAGTATTGTTTATAATTGTTATAATCGCAAAAACTCGTCACTAGATTCCCGAGATTGTCCTTTGACTTTAAGGATTCATTAATGGAGTTGTGTGAGAACTCTTGTCTTATTTGAGTTAGGAGTTTGGACATTTTGGTATTGGAATTTGGTGGAAAAATTTGATGTGAAATTTTTATTTGTGTTATTTAAACTAGTTTTTTGAATATATATATGGATTCAACACCCTCAAAAAATTTTAGGGTACTTAAATTGTGAAGGGGTTACCCATCAAACTTGTGATTACAATAAATACTTACCATATTTTAGAGAAATTAAATAAAAAAACCACTTGAAAAATTTTCAAAAAATTACACTAAACACAACTCATTTGAATCGTCATTAATGGAGTTGTGTAGAACTGGTACCCTATTTGAGTTGTCATTGCCATGTTAATATTAATCTGTGTTTTGATACACACATATTTTTAAGTATTTTATTCATTAAAAGGCAATTCAATACTAATTATTGTTTATAATTGTTATAATCGCGACAACTCGTCGCCAGATTCCCGAGATTTTCCTTTGACTTTAAGGATTCATTAATTCATTTTAAATGGTTTATCCCAGTGAGATACATTATATTAACACACTACTTACTTTTGTTTTAGATGATTTATGAAAGTGGGGTGGGAAATTTGACTAGTTTTCATTTGGGGGAGGGGGGACGTGGTTTGGGATGTTCACTGAAACCGCCATTTTTCCTTTGGAAGAATGGAAGCACTACATGAGAGTTAATATTAATCTATACATTGATAAGTATTTTATTCATTAAAGACAACTCACCGCTCAATATTTTATTCATTAAAGACAACTCACCGCTGGATTCCCTCCATTGCGAGTATTGTTTATAGATTTGTTATAATAGCGACAACTCATGGCCTCTGTGGATTTTCATTTGACTTTGACGATTCATTTTGGAGTTGTTAAGTGTGTTTCGTTTATGTATCCAATTCACAATATTTATGTTTGTTAATCATTGATTTTTATTCAATATCCTAAACACGTATTTTAGATATACAACATGCTCCTTTACGGTAGAATTAAAGATCAAAATGTTGACAAAGTATATGATGACAAATGAATCTATGAACGAGCATAACAAATTATTCATTAAATGTATAAAGTTACTTGGTACGTGTGCCTTTTTCTTGTTGTGGACTTTATGATATTTATATTTCATGTCTAGCTTGGTGAAGTACCTCGTATATTGCAAAATCCAATAATTTATCTATTTGGAAAAGAATACCAATTCTTGATTGTGATCTTGCTCCAAGCTTTATAGTCAATCCATATTCTATAAGTCTCATCCTTCTTTCTGACTCAAATAACTAAGGAATCAAATGATGAGGTACTTGGTCTTATGACTCCTTCCATCAATAGTTATTGTGATTACTTCTTCACCTCATTTCTCTCTAATATGGATTGTGTTGTATTGTTCTGTGTTTGGTAAATGAAAATATGGTAGTAACGATATCTCATTTGTGGCTTCCCTTTTGGGTGACATGCTTTTTGGTTCTTGGAATACTTATTTGTATGCATATAAAATATCAACAACTAGTACTTTCATTCTTTTGTACATCTTCCTAGTGTTGCCTTCACAACCACTAACTTGAAATCCCTTTGATCATTTCATAAGAAGAGAGTTTCATGCTTTTTGCTTTAACTAATCAATCTCTTAACATAGTGGGCACTCACTAAAGAGATCATAGATTTCCCCTTATATGCATTGATGATATAAAATTCTTACAATCCTTCATGAAGTATTGGTTTTCCCTTATAACGAAAATGATACACCTCTTATACTTATTGGGACCATTAAAAAATAAAATGCAAGGATTCAGGGACAATGCATTGACTTAATACACTTCATGAATAAAATTTACACTAATAAAATATCTAAGCTTACATTAATCAATAACATTCAACTTTACATTCTTACCCTCTCCAAAGGGCAAACCAAGTCTACTTATTGGGTCATTTGCAATGAGGTTAGCCAAAGAACCAAATCAAACATAACATTCACCTTCTGCCTCTTGATATGAATCTTTATATGGAAAAATTCTCATCTTCTTGTCCTCTTTATGATGGAGACCACTCAGGTTCATCACCTTCTACACCATTGTGAGATTAATTTTATCTTCCACATCTAAGTTTATTCCTATCTCTCGACATGCATCAACATCTAGAAAATTCTTCCTAATAGACTCCTCTATACTAAATTATTGAATTCAATATGAGATGAAATCTATCACACTTCTCTTTATGTGATAATAAAAGCTACAATAGTTGTATTGGTTGTTAGGATACATGAAAAAATGTGTAGTGGCAACGTGTTCTTATTTTCCACCCTTATTTTGAAGCTCCATATTAATCTAGTTATTTAATACCACATGGTTGTGCTTTTTCTTATTAGATTCAATGTGTAGGCCTTACACATAGCCCTAATTATCATATCGGTCTTGAAAAGCATGACTTGTCTTCTTACATGACTATTATTCAAACTAAATAGATAATGTATGACCATGTATCGGCTCTTGTAATGTATCCATGTTGACGAGGGCTTTGAAACACCTATGTCAACAAAGGAGAAAATACTTAGACCAAGGCCTTTCACACAACCTTAGCTATTTGGTAAGATCGTTCTCGACGGGTTTTAAGGCTCTGTTAGCTTCATGCCTCTTCCTTTCACAAAGGAAAAAGAAAATGGAATCCTAAAATTATCCTAAATGCGTACAATGATATGTGTAGCGGGGGGGTCACATGGGGTTTGACGGGTGTGGGTAGCCCCCCTCTATGGGGTCCAGGGTAGTGCCCCGGAAAATTTTGTTTTTGGACCCTATATTAGGTTGGGCAGACCTACCTATGGTTTTGTGCATGATTTTCGCACACGGTTTTGGACGTGATGGTTTTTGGTCCATGGTTTTGGACGCGATGGTTTTCAATCCATGGCATTGGATGCTTTGGCATGTATAAATATGTATTGTAACATTGAAAGGAACATAATGAAAAATCAAGCTGGTAGTACCGATTTTGGGATCCAGGGGAAATCTTTGTGTATATGTGTTTTATGTGTTATGCTCTTGCATTGTTTATTTTTTGTGTTTTAGAATTCGTATGCAGGTAATTTCTGTATGGGGTTATAACCTACATCAAGTACTAAGACTCATCATACTTCCATCCATCCTTATTCTTTCTTCCTTAGAGCCTCACTCTATTTATACAATCCCATGGTCCACGGACCATGGGTAAGTTTATCAAGCCAGCATTAATTTCAAAAACTAGGGTGGGCAACCCTTTGACTCTATTTCAACTTCACGCTCCATGCCCACAGTTCATGGACCTTTTACAAAGGACTTGCTCAACACTTGGGCTTTAAGCTCCAAAACATGCCTCAAGGGGATTCCATGCCCAACTGGCCCCCAACACAAACATCGTGACTCAGCCTTGAGTCACTCTGCCGGTGGGGAGATATTTGCGTGGAGTCCCTCCAACTCTGCTCGGACTGCTTCAAGGTCGGCAGCACACTGAGCAGCTGCCTACTGGATCTTTTGTACGTGTTGTTCCGAGACCATGGTTTCGAAAGATCTTTGTGCATCTGTGCCTGTGTCCCCTACATTTGTGTGAGCCTGCCTTCAATTGCTACTATGATGGTGAAGGCCTCGTCGATCAAAGGCTGAATGCACGCCTTCAGGACTGCTTCCTTGTGTCGTGCCATGTCCACTTGTTCTTTCAGCGCTTTGTCCTATTGCATCTACGTGAGCCTCTGAGTGAGGGCCACCATGTGTGTATTTCCTTTGATGTTGTTGTACTGTTGTTGGATTTCTCGTGCCTATATTTCTAAGCAATGGATGTTGAGGTTATCCTGTATATTTGTGAGGACCTCAAGTGACTCCTCCAACATGTTGGGGCAGTCTCTCACTGCACCGTCGATCTTGTCCAGTCCCAATGTAATGGTGTTGGCACGCTGTTCTCGTACTTCCAGAGGGGTGGAAGGCTACGCCTTCAATCGTAGCTCTGCGGTCTAAAGGCTTAGCTCCAACTGAACCTTTGTCATTTCCTCCTGCGCCTCATGCACCACTACTGCTAGCCTGTGGATGCGTGCCTTTGCTAGTATGTCTGCTGGGATGGCCAACTCCTCGACTAACAAGCTTTGTCTTGTACCTGTACCAACTGTCAATTTTACGACACCACTTTGTCACGCTGCAAGCTCAACTGGTCCATGTTGATTCTTTGCTCGCTGAGGACTTGTAGTGCGCAGCTCTCCCTAGCCCGCAGTTCTGCAGTTATCCCATCCTCTAGAACGTATAATGTATCCCATGGGAGTGCAGCCATGTTGATGACGATATCCTTCAATGCGCTAACCGTAGGCCTATAGGCCTCATTTGTTGTCACTAGTGCCCCTTCCAGCAACACTATGCTATTCGTCACCCAAGTGCGCAACATCTGCTTTGTTGCCATTTTTTTGACTATGAGGCTCGTTGAAAGGGTACCAGCCTAAGGGGTGCACACCTACAACTCCTACAGCTGCGGTCTGAGGGCCCCCAACACAATTTGGTTCTCCTGCATAAATTTTTGGAGGGCCTCGAAGGTGACATCGAGCACTGTTTCAAGGATGCCGTGTAGATCACCCTCGATAAGGGTGATCGGGTCAATAGACACCTTTGATGCCTTAAACTTCTTGCGCAACCATGTCCGCTCGATCGAGTGCGGGTGCTTCAACTATGTTGACATGGTTTGTGGGTCTGCGCCTCAACCTTCTTCCTTTGCTTCCTACCCATACGAAGGCAACTTTTGGTCCTTGCACATCTTCGCAGCTGCCTCTTATGTTGCTGCTGTCTTTTCCTGTTCAACTCCTGTTTGTGCAGTGTCCCATGCCTCCTGCGTTTCTGCCTCCTTTCTTTTATTTTCTGCCAACTACGCGATGCATAATTTAGCCTCCTCTTTCTTCCTCTGTTTCGCAGACTTCTCTATCGTCGCAATGTCTCGAGCACGCCACTCCGGCAACCATGTATCCATTACATTGAAAATTACATTGTCCATGGCCACAAAGGGCAGCACTATCCATTTCTTGGTCGGGTCTTTGCGCGCTCTAATGTATATGTTGTGGAAATCCACCTTGAACTATGCAAAACTTTTCAGGTTGTTGTAGACAGTGGGTGACAACCGCAGCTTGCGGTTGATCCCCATTCTTAGGTTCATCCCCATGAGCACCCAGAATATCTTATTGTTGCAAATCCTATTTGCATCCTTTGTGGCCCAAAGTGAAGCGTACTTCGCAGCCTCCGTTAGATACCTGTCAATTGTGGGGAATTGACTATCTTTCGACAATTCCCCTACCACGAGCACTACGGACAGCAGAAGCCATGCATAGTGTAATTTTTCACCATGTTCCTAAGCTTCACGGTAATTCTCCAAGAATTCCTTGTAGAGGAACTTGGACCAGTTGAATTGGACCCCCTCTGCGCACTGTTCAGCAAGTGCTACCACCGGCACGGGTGCCTAATTCGGGAAACACTTGCACATAACCTTACCTGCCAGAATTTGGGTCACCACCCGTACTACTTTGTCATTGATGCTGGAGATGGCATAGCCCCTCTTCTTATTTTCCAGTTTACACTTCCTCTTCATGGCCTCTGTGGT
Source organism: Pinus tabuliformis (assembly GCA_031772625.1). Lineage (NCBI taxonomy): Eukaryota > Viridiplantae > Streptophyta > Pinopsida > Pinales > Pinaceae > Pinus > Pinus tabuliformis. The sequence continues at coordinate 147,079,845 of CM062808.1, read as the reverse complement.
GGTCAAATCACTGCTTTTTCCCTCCAAGATATCCGCGGGGTCCTCTCCTTTGCATGGAAGCCTAGTGATGCGGTGAATAAAATGCTCTGTGATGGGGATGGGCCCCTCCAACCACAAACACCCACCATGCACTAGGCAAAGCAGCTGCCTAATGATGAAAATTGTTATTAGGTGTGGTGGAAATGTGGTACCCAAAGTAGATTTAGCAGTCTTGCCTTTTCCACTACGCACAACCACTTTCGCTGCTCTAATTCTATTACCCCTGCTAAGCAGTTTTTCTTAGGCTTCATGAGATGTGTGGTCTTAAGGTGAGGGAACTTCTCGTAGTCAGCGAGGTCCCAATATTCAAATTTCAAGCTCGGCACCCGTCCTAGGTGTGTGCCGTCAAAAATGATGTTGTCTAGGAGGAGTGGGGTCTGGAGCGAGCTCTTGCTCTCATCGAGATCCTTGGGCACTTTTGCCTTCCCTTTTTGCGGGGGAATATAGGCGGTCAACTTTGTCGGAAGGTATGCAGGCTCAGTTTCCTCCTCCATGCCTTCATCCTTGTCTTCCTCAATAATCAAGTCCTCCAGGTCTTCCTCATCGGTTTCTATGTTAATGGCTTTCCCCTTCTCCTCCATCGTCATCTTGGTGCGCAGCGGGTTTCGTGGGGACACCTGTATGGGAACCATCGCTTGTTTTTCCTTCTTTGGTCTTGGCATGCACGGTGATTTCAAGATTTATACCATAATCCTAGCACCTTTTTGGGCATCCCCCATAATTAGGGCCTGCGTGGCATCTTCGGCGATCACTTCTGTCATTTCCATAACTTCCGCGGCTACTACCATCGTATCCGTCTAGAAATCTATCACTTGCGAACTCAGGTGCTCAATCAATGCTCAGCACAACACAAATAGGGATCTGCTCAATAGTTCAATTCGCAAATGACCAAGTGTTTTTTGTTGGGCATCCCTTTGTAATTTATAGTGCCTTTTGAATTTGAATTCGACCGCTCCCCCCAAATCTGGTTCATTAATGCTCCCTTGGCAGTAGTTTTTCGCAAATCTTGCCCATAAATCACGTCTTAAATACCTTTCGCCAGCTCCATTTGGTCTCAAGTCAAACATCACATCGTGAATAGTGACTTCAACAGTTGCAATCTGGCCAACCCATGCGGTAGCGTAGCCCCCCTTGCACATGCGCAGACCTTGTGACCCTTTGCTTCTGCGCACAGCTCCCGGGTAGAATAGTTTATAGTCCCGCACCTCCTTTCAACTGCTTGGAGTGCTAAGACTGTGCTTCCCTCTACTAGCCAAGTGGTCGCGCCACCTGTATATGATTTCTTCCAGTCATCCATCATTCTTCCTAGAAAATACCCACCTCTTACAGTTAATGGCAACGTCGCGCACCTTATCATCTGCAACACATCACCTTGGTTAATTTGCTTAGTAATGTGTGGCCCAAGCCAAGGCATTAGACTAATCAATTCAAACTTGTCAGTGTGATCATGCACATCCTGTCTTATCACCTTGGTTTCCTTATCGAGAAAATCTGCCCTTATCCCGTCCTCCAGCTTCTTGACTTCCACTTCCGCCAGAGTGCTTTTCTTCCTTAATTGTACCCATCCTTTCATTAGTTCCTAGACCCTAATATAATTTTGTTGAATGTCTTCATTAGATTCCACGTGTTGTTTCTACGGCCCCTCCTCCCAGGGCACATCAACCCTTTATATCCCATGGCGCTACTATGTGCGGACTAGGCCTGCGGTTATCCATTAGGAGGACAGTGGTTACTCCAAAACCTAGCCTCGATGTCATCTGTCATGTCAGTTTCTTGCACGTCACTCTATATGCCCATAGGACTGCTGGTACGTGCAGGTCCCAATCACTTCACTGCACACTACAAACCTTGTTCAAAGCTTCGCACACTTCGCTAAATGCCTGCTTATGGTTACCCTTCTGCGCGATCATCTTCTATTCACCGTGTTGCTCCCCTTTCAGGAGCATTTCACATTTTTTCCCTACCAACACCTGTGCATGGACCGTATCAATCAACGTGAAGTTCACATGCTTTCGTGTAGGTTGTTTGCCGAAGGCTCGTACCCATCTGGATAGATGTGCGCGGGCTATCCCATCCCTAGTATTTATTTTTCAATCGCATTACAGGCTTCCCAAACTGGGAACGCATCATCCTCCTACATGCACGCCAGTCTCCAAAGCTTCCTTGGTGTGTACCCCATCACCTTGCGAGTGTAGTGCACAGTACCCATTTCAAAGCCTCAAAGCACTGCTGTTCCAACACTTTTCTTTTAAATTTGTTTAGGAAATCATCTACCATGCTTAACACATTATACGTAAGAAGATCCCTTACTTCCATTGATACAAAACGCAACGATCTTTTCATCATGTTACAATTCAATGTGGTTATTTCGTGCAACCAGTTCTACCATCTTTCTATTTCTTTGTCAGAATCCGACGTACAGGAGCTTTCGCGTTCCCATTAGATTCGTCCATCCACGGTTGGATTCACCGAGTCTTGTTCTTGTGCGGTTATGTTGTAGATGCAATCTATATCATCCTCGCTCTCATTGTCACTCACTGGCTCAGTGTAACGCGATCCTTCCACAGGGTCCAACGGTACAACTATGCGCAGAGACTTGTTCTCAAAAATAATTTTGCACTTCTTTAGATTTATTACCCATTCATGTCAGTGGCCCAATCTATCCCTAATAGCGCGGGGTAGGGATTTTTGTCATCAACAATCTCTATCACTTCAAAATCTGCTAGCACACTCGCCCCTTTGATATTTATAGTGACTCCCTGCAATCTTCCCATCTTTTGCTGGTTCGCCATTCACAACTGGATAGGACACCATTGTAGCATAGGCCTCCCCACGCACTCCCATGTCTGCTTTAGCAGAACGTTCGCATCTGACCCTAAGTCCAGAATCACTTGATCCATCTCGTATTCTTTGATTTGCGCGGCCAATCTCATTTCTCTTCTTGTCCTCGTCACATGCTTTCCAACCTTCCTGACTATGCGCGGTTCACTTGGCGAGGTCCTTGCGCATCTATTGATGAGTTCCTCAGCCCTTTTACAACCTTTTTGTCGCACAACAGCTTCATGCATGTCTCCAGGAACGTTGTGCACATTGATGGGTCCATGTCTGGCTCTACCCAATGTAATAGTGCTAACGCATTGTTCTCTTACTTTCGGAGGGGTGGAAGGATACGCCTTCAACCGTAGCTCTGTGATCTAAAGGTTCAGCTCCAATTGAACCTTTGTCATTTCCTCCTGTGCCTCACACACCCCTACTGCTAGCGTGTGGATGTGCGATTTTTCTAGTATGTCCGCTGGGATGGCCAGCTCCTGGACGCTTTAACAAGCTTCGTCTAGTACCTGTACCAGCTATTGATTTTGTGACACCACTTCGTCACGTTGCAAGCTCAACTGGTCCATGTTGATTCTCTGCTCGCTGAGGACTTGTAGTGCGCGTCTCTCCCTAGCCCGCAGTTTTGCAGTTATCCCATCCTCTAGAACGTATAATGTATCCCATGGGAGTGCAGCCATGTTGATGCTGATATCCTTCAACACGCTAACAGTAGGCCTGTAGGCCTCATTTGTTGTCACTAGTGCCCCTTCCAGCAACACTATGGTATTCCTCACCCAAGTACACAACATCTGCTCTATTGTCATTGTTCCGACTACAAGGCTTGTCAAAAGGGTACCAACCTAAGGGGTGCACACCTACAACTCCTACAATTGTGCTCTGAGGGCCCCCAACACAATCTAGTTCTCCTGCATAAATTCTTAGAGGGCCTTGGAGGTGGCATCATGCACTGTTTCGTTGATGTCGTGCAGATCACCCTCGGTAAGGGCGATCAGGTCAATAGACACCTTTGATGCCTTGACCTTGTTGTGCGACCATGTCCGTTCGGTTGAGTCTGGGCGCTTCAACTATGTTGATGTGGTTTGTGGGTCTGTGCCTCCACCTTCTTCCTCTGCTTCCTACCCATACGAAGGTGACTTTTGGTCCTTGCCTATCTTCGCAACTACCTCCTATGTTTCTGCTCTTGCTACTGCCTTTTCCTATTCAACTCCTGTTTGTGCAGCGTCCCACACCTCCTGCACTTCTGCTGCTTCTGCTTCCTTCCTTTTCTTTTCTACCAACTGCGCGATGCATAGTTTGGCCTCCTCTTTCTTCCTCTGTGCTGCAGACTTCTCTATCGTCGCGATGTCTGGAGCACGCCACTCCGGCGGCCATGTCTCCAGTACATTGAAAATTACATTGTCCATGGCCACAAAGGGTAGCTCTATCCATTTCTTGGTCGGGTCCTTGCGTGCTCTGATGTATATGCTATGGAAATCCACATTGAACTCTGAAAAACTTTGCAGGTTGTTGTAGACAGTGGGTGACAACCGTGGCTTGCGGTTGATCCACATTCTGAGGTTCATCTCCATGAGCACCCAGAATATCTTACTGTTGCAAATCATATTTGCATCCTTTGTGGCCTAGAGCGAAGCTTACTTCACAGCCTCTGGTAGATCCTTGTCAATTGTGGGGAATTGAATGTCTTCCAGTAATTCCCCTTCCACGAGCACTGCGGATAGCAGAAGCCATGCATAGTGGAATTTTTTGTTCTGTTCCTGAGCTTCGCAGATATTCTCCAAGATTTCCTTGCAGAGGAACTTGGTCCAGTTGAAATGGACTCCCTCCGTGCACTGTTCAGCAAGTGCTACCACCGGCGCGGGTGCCTCATCTGCGCGGTACTTACGCATAACCTTACCTTCCAGAATTTGGGTCGCCACTCGTACTACTTTGTCACTGATGCTGGAGATGGTGTAGCCCCTCTTCTTCTTTTCCAGTTTACACTTCCTCTTCATGGCCTCTGCGGTGGCCAAATCACTGCTTTTTCCCTCTGAGATATTTGCGGGGTCCTCTCCTTTGCATCGAAGCTGGGTGATGCGGTGAATAAAATGCTCCGTGATGGGGATGGGCCCCTCCAACCATAAACACCCACCATGCACCAGGAAAGTAGCTGCCTGATGATGAAAATTGTTATTGGGTGTGGTGGAAATGTGATACCCAAAGCAGATTTAGTAGCCCTGCCTTTTCCATTCCGTGCAACCACTTTCGCGGCTCTAATTCTGTTACCCCCGTTGAGGTGTTCTGCTTAGGCTTCATGAGATGCGTAGTCGCAAGGTGAGGGAACTTCTCATGGTCAGCGAGGTCCCAATATTCAAATTTCAAGCTCGGCACCCATCCTAGGTGTGTGCCCTCAAAAATGATGCTGTCTGGGAGGAGCCGGGTCTGGAGCGAGCTCTTGCTCTCATCGAGATCCTTGGGCACTTTTGCCTTCCCTTTCTGTGGGGGAATATAGGTGGGAAGATTTGTTGGAAGGTATGCAGGCTCAGTTTCCTCCTCCATGCCTTCATCGTCGTCTTCCTCAATAATCAGGTCCTTCAGGTCTTCCTCATCGGTTTCTATGTTAATGGCTTTCCCCTTCTCCTCCATCGTCATCTTGGTGCGCAGCAGGTTTCGTGGGGACACCTGTACGGGAACCATCGCTTGTTTTTCCTTCTTTGGTCTTGGCGTGCACGGTGATTTCGAGATTTATACCATAATCCTAGCACCTTTTGGGGCATCCCCCATAATTAGGGCCTGCGCGGCCTCTTCGGTGGTCACTTCTGTCATTTCCATAACTTCCTCGGCTACTGCCATCATATCCGTCTAGAAATCTATCACTCGCGAACTCAGGTTCTCAATCAATGCTCAGTACAACACAAATAGGGCTCTGCTCAATAAATCAATTTGCAAATGACCAAGTGTTTTCTGCTATGCAGCCCTTTGTAATTTATAATGCCTTTTGAATTTGAATTCGACCATTCCCCCCAAATCCGATTCATTAATGCTCCCTTGGCGGAATATTTTCGCAAATATTACCCATAAATCGCATCTTAAATGCATGCAGCCTGCTCCATTTGGTCTCAAGTCGAACATCACATCGTGAATAGTGACTTTAATGGTTACAATCTGGCCAGCCTGTGCGGCAGCGCAGGCACGGACCCTGTGACCCTTTGCTTCTGCACGCAGCTCCAACATTGTGCAGCTCCCGGGGAGAATATTTTATAGTCACGCACCTCCTTTCAACTTCCTAGAGCACTAATACTATGCTTCCCTCCGCTAGTCACGTGGTCGTGCCACCTGTATATGATTTATTCCAGTCATCCATCATTCTTCCTAGAAAATACCCACCTCTTACAGTTATTGGCGACGTCGTGCACCTTATCATCTGTGGCACGTCACCCTGGTTAATTCGCTTAGTAATGTGCGGTCCAAGCCAAGGCATTAGACTGATCAATTCATGGAAATATTCCTCAAACTTGTTAGTGTGATCATGCACATCCTGTCTTATCACCTTGGTTTCCTTATCGAGAAAATCTACCCTTATCCCGTCCTCCAGCTTCTTGAATTCTGCTTCCGTTAGAGTGCCTTTCTTACTTAATCGCACCCATTATTTCATCAGTTCTTGGAGCCTAATATCATTTTTTTGAATGTCTTCATCAGATTCCGCGCGTTCTTTCTCCATTTCTTCTAACTACGCGGTCCCTCCTTTGAGGGTACGTCAAACCTTCATATCCTATGGCGCTACTATGTGCGGACTATGCCTATGGTTATCGATTATGAGGACAGTGGTTACTCCAAAACCTAGCCTCAATGTCGTCTGTCGTGTTAGTTTCTTGCACATCACTCTATATGCCCATAGGACTGCTGGTACGTGCAGGTCCCAATCACTTCGCTGCACGCTACATACCTTGTTCAAAGCTTCGCACACTTCGCGAAATGTCTGCGTATGGTTACCCTTCTACGTGATCATCTTTTGTTCACCATGTTTCTTCCCTTTGAAAAGCTTTTCACATTTTTTCCCTCCCAACACCTGTGCATGGACCGTATCAATCAACGCGAAGTTCACATGCTTTATACTTTCACACGGGTTGTTTTCCATAGGCTCGTACCCATCTGGATATATGCGCGTGCGGACTATCCCATCCCTGGAATTTATTTTTCAATTGCATTATAGGCTTCCCAAAACAGGTGCGCATCATCCTCCTACATGCGTGCCAGTCTCCAAAGCTTCCTTGGTGTGTACCCCCACCACCTTGCGAGTGTAGTGCACAGTGCCCATTTCAAAGCCTCAAAGTGCTGCTGTTCCGACACTTCGCTTTCGAATTTGTTTAGGAAATCATCTACCTCACTTAACCCATCATACGTAAGCAAATCCCTTACTTCCATTGATACACAGTGCAACGATCTTGTCATCATGTTACAGTTCAACGTGGTTACTTCGCGAAACCGGTTCCACCATCGTTCTATTTCTTCGTTAGAGTCCGACGTACAGGAGCTTTCGCGTTCCCATGAGATTTTTTCAGCCGCGGGTGGATTCACCCAGTCTTGTTCTCGCACAGTTATCTTGTAGATGCAATCTAGATCATCCTCGCTCTCATCGTCGCGCACTAGCTTTGTGTAACGCGATCCTTCCGCAGGGTCCAACGATACAACTATGCACAGAGACTTGTTCTCAAAAATCATTTTGTGCTTCTTTAGATTTATTACCCCATTCATGTCAGTGGCCCGATGTATCCCTAATAGCATGGGGTAGGGATTGTTGTCATCAAAAATCTCTATCACTTCAAAATCTGCTAGCACACTTACCCCTTTGATATCTATAGTAACTCCCTGCAATCTTCCCATAGGTAGGATCTTCTGCTGGTTCGCCATTCGCAACTGGATAGGAGACCATTGTAGCATAGCCCTCCCCATGCGCTCCCATGTCTTCTTTGGCAGAACGTTCGCATCTGATCCCAAGTCCAGAATCACTTGATCCATCTCGTATTCTCTGATTTGCATAGTCAATCTCATTTCTCTTCATGTCCTCGTCATATGCTTTCCAACCTTCCTGACTATGCGTGACTCACCTGGCGCGATCCCTGTGCATCTATTGATGATTTCTTGCAACCCTTTTACAACCTTGTTGTCATGCAGCAGCTTCATGCATGTCTCGAGGAACGTTGTGAGCATTGATGGGTCCATGTCTGGCTCTGCCCTTCCTTTACTTCCTAAAGTGGAGGCCTCAGCAAAGCTCTCCCTAGCTTCCATGAAGGTTTCCTTAGCGTGCTCCAAATCAAACTCTGGTTCTTTCATTGGATCCTTGCAAACCTAAGTACTATCTTTAGGTTGCTTGCCCTTGTCATCCCCTATCGTAATTGCACTTCGGAGCACGATGTTTACATTCGGGTCCTCCTCGTGTGGCTCTGACCTCATAATTTGCAGGTTCTGAGTCAGGGGAGGTTGGAGTGCTCCCTTATCGTGCAACCTCGCTATCAGTATGGGACAATCCTCTGTCTCATGATCAAAAAATGTACAAGATCAAATCATGTTAAGTGCAGGGAGGAGTTATGGGATCTGTCAAAGGGGAGAGAGATCAAGTAAGGGATTAAGCGGAAGTTCCAGGTTGGTTCCATTACCTTTCTCTTATCTGTTACACATAGAAGAAATCGTTGAATTGCTTTAAACTGTTGTTTCTAAGGTAGCTGCCAAACCTAGAGGGCTAGCATTCTTTACGAATACTAGTTTTCCCACAAACAAATTGGCGACTCCATTGGGGACTGAATAGATGTTTGTTTGTTGTTATTGTTTGTTTTATAAACTATAGACAGAGTCTGAAGTCAGCCAGATGAATGCTGCTTCAGTCAATCTCTGGTTTAGTTTATGAATTAAACATTTGACTTACAAGCACATCTAGATGCCCTTTTGGTATCTCAGTAACCTCTCAAGACATTCCATCATACTTTGCTCTTTATTGTTCATCAAAATACAGCTTAATTCATTGAAAACAATTGCACATTTGAGCCAAAACCCTTTTAAGTTGCGATCCTTGGATCATCGCACTGTCTTCCACTGTAACTCAGTATGCATCATAGCTCTTGAGTGTAGTAAGTGCGATGCATCTCTGTTTCTGTGAAGCCTAGGTGCGATGATTGACTGAACTCTTTTTCCATCTAGAAATTGAGGGTTTTTTGACCTTGTTTTCAGTTTTGTTTGGTTGTTTTGCTGCAAATGAACAATGCCTCTTTACTGAAACTTACTTGCATCACTTAGATCAACCTCAATTACATTAGGATTAGTGAATTTTTTTATTTATTTGTTCATCATTTACAATCCTTTGTCGAAAAGTTGTTTAAATCGATTTGTCGCTTTGGTACAAAAAATGTCATAATTGTCGTTTTTTATCAAAAAGAGAAGTGTCGTGAATTCTTCCTTCCCTTTATAATTGATTGAACTTTTCTTCATGTTTTTGGTTTGATTTTTTTATATTTGAAGTGTCGAAAGCATTTTTATTCAAAATTGAAAAGTGTCATTTTGAGTCTTCCTTTCTCTTTTGAAGAAGAAATTGTCGAAAATGTCATTTTGACTGTAATATTTCAAATCTTTGCTGCATTTAATATTCCTTTTTGGAATTTTTCACATTAAGGAGAACGAAAACAAATACATGCATTAGCATTTAGCATTTTTAGACTTGTGTGCGAAAAGATGATTTAGGGAAATGCACTAGTGTGTGCTCTTTTCTCTTTGCTTAAAAGCACTGTAATTTTCTTTCCCTGGTAGCTAGGATTTTCATTGCTCAAAATAAACAAAGATTGTTTATCATTGTAGATTTCATCTTAGGAATTTGAGATCATCATCACATGGTGAACCTTTGAAAGGAAAACTCTAAACAAGATAAACTTTAAAATTAATCTAAATGAATCTAACAACACTTTGGAACTTAACGCAAAATATCTAGAGGTCTATGCTAGAGACATGTTCCGGCGTCATTAAAACTGGTGGCTATCATTTTCATTAAGGTTGGGTGATTCCTCCTTGATACGACAAGTGCTAGCACGGATTTGTGCTCCCCATACCGTTGCATATATATTAGGAGACAACAATAGGCTTATATCCCTTATCTATAGGAAGCTGAGTCTGCCGCCTTATTGATCGCAATGCACTCAACACAGCATTTGGGAAGATTTACTACCGTACATAAGTCCTTGTTAATTTCTCTTTAATTTATCACCAAGGTGTATATTGCAGTTTTGCGATTGGTTTGGTAATCCCTTTGTCTAGATTTTCCAAAGTAGTCACTTTCATTCCTTTTCGATTTTTTAAAGGAAAAGGTCCATCTGAGCACTTGTCCTTTCAGGCTCATTAAAAATAGGAGACTAGAGTCATATTTAGCTTTTTCTCGACTCTTAAAAACTGAAAAAGCAAAGTTGTGTCCAAGCATCATTAAAATTAATTGAATTTAGAATAACATCATTTTCCCCTTAATTTTGAGTTGATCAAATAATCCGCAATCGTGGAAGAAAGTCAATCAAAACCCCATCATTCACGGAGACTAGCGAGTCAACCGTCTTTGACTCTGGAAGCGAAGCCAATCCAGACAAAGCGATCTCATTTAATTGAGTCCAATTCATCTGGTTTACTTGAAATTTTTTTTTCAACATTGTCAAAGACTACAGTTACTCCGATTATTTCTGGTACATCTGCCTTAAGAGAAGAAGTTCCGCAGTTACAAGAGGACATTAGAACTGATCCATCTGTAATGGTAGACATTTATGTATCTGAAACAACTCCATCTAGAGTTGATCTAGAACCCCTCTCAGTTCAAACCGAAGCTACATTTGAACCAGTAGTTGTTCAAGAACCTCCCTTTGAGACCGAAGTTACTTTACATGAACATCTGGAAGTTGAGCTTCAGTATTCAGAAGCTCTCACCCCTCCAGTATTTGTCACTACAGAAGCTATACCTTCTACGACTCCATAAATCTTTTATGGACCTGAAGGTCTACCTTTTCTACCTGGTTTTATTGTTATAGAGGGGATAATAGAGGATCCCCCATCTAGTACCCCATTTGATTTTGAACTAGGATTCATTTGTATCCCTCTACTCCTGAGTTTGGTTCTTTTAATCCTCCTTCATCGCAAGTTCCTATCGAATCGCTAGGAGATCTTTTGGATAGACTAAATATGTCTGAACAACCACTAACATCTAGGAACGTGTCATCTGATGCAGCAGTGGTGGAACCTCCTGCTGCTATTCCTACAATGTTTTCTGGTACACCATCTGTTACAGCTGGTTATCAATCACTAGCTGGAGTCCACTCAGGGGCTACTTCAGTGCCATGGTCTGCTCCTATTTGTTCATCTGGAGTACCATCTGGTCCTTCTTATATTGAATCTCAGTAATTTTATCCTTCATGACAATATCAATTAGCGCAAACCCTTTCAAAGACCGATATATCCTTTAAACACTAGACTGCCGCCATATGGAGAGCAGTATGCCTTTTCACTGTTTCCTCCTGGGGAACAACCATATGAGAGTTTCCAACAATATTAAGGTCAAACTGGAATTACATCTAGTGGTTGGATACCAATACTACCAGAACAACCAAGGGTTGTATATCCAACGCAACCGATCTGACCTGTGTCGAATATTCCCACTACACCTGCTATTACGACTGTGTCGCAAACACAAGCACAACCTGTTGTGTCTCAACCTCAACCTGCTCCTTCTTCCTCGCAACCTCAAGTTTCGAGGCAGAAGACTCAAGTATCTTAGGGTGTGATACAATAGCCACTTGTCTCTATGGCTCAACCGCAACCTCAAGTTAGTGCTTCTTTATATGGAATGACTCAGGCACCAACGGGTATTGTCAATCTACAACTTGGTCAATATTTCAGTATTGGGCAATAGAAAATGGTCCAACAACCATGGTTGGCACAATACCAACAACTGCAATTCCAGCAAATCCAACCTTAGTTTGGGCTCGGTTTACAAGCTCAGACTGGATTTGGTCAATATCAAGCCTACCGAGGACCTAGGAAACAAGGCTTTAGAATTGTGTGCGAAAAGATGATTTAGGGAAATGCACTAGTGTGTGCTCTTTTCTCTTTTCTTAAAAGAACTGTAATTTTCTTTCCCTAGTAGCTAGGATTTTCATTGTTCAAAATAAACAAAGATTGTTTATCATTGTAGATTGCATCTTAGGAATTTCATATCATCATCACACAGTGAACCTTTGAAAGGAAAACTCTAAACAAGATCAAATTTAAAATGAATTTCAATGAATCTAACAACACTTTGGAGCTTAACGCAAACTATCTAGAGGTCTATGCTAGAGACATGTTCCGGTGTCATTAAAACTAGTGGCTATCATTTTCATTGAAGGTTGGGTGATTCCTCCTCCTTGATATGACAAGTGCTAGCATGGATTTGTGCTCCCCATACCGTCACGTATATATTAGGAGACAACAATAGGCTTATATCCCTCATCCATAGGAAGCTGAGTCTGCCGCCTTATTGATCGCAATGCACTGAACACAGCATTCGGGAAGATTGACTGCCATACATAAGTCCTTGGTAATTTATCTTTAATTTATCACCAAGGTGTATATTGCAGTTTTGCGATTGGTTTGGTAATCCCTTTGTCTAGATTTTCCAAAGTAGTCACTTTCATTCCTTTTCGATTTTTTAAAGGAAAAGGTCCATCTGAGCACTTGTCCTTTCAGGCTCATTAAAAATAGGAGACTAGAGTCATCTTTAGCTTTTTCTCGACTCTGAAAAACTGAAAAAGCAAAGTTGTGTCCAAGCGTCATTAAAATTAATTGAATTCAGAATAACATCATTTTCCCCTTAATTTTGAGTTGATTAAATAATCGCAATCGTGGAATAAAGTCACTCAAAAGCCCGTCATTCACGAAGACTAGTGAGTCAACCGTCTTTGACTCCAGAAGCGAAGCCAATCCAGACAAAGCGATCTCATTTAATTGAGTCCAATTCATCTGGTTTACTTGAAACTTTTGTTTCAACATTGTCAGAGACTACAGTTACTCCAATTATTTCTGGTACATCTGCTTTAAGAGAAGAAGTTCCACAGTTACAAGAGGACATTAGAACTAATCCTACTGTAATGGTAGAAACTTATGTATCTGAAACAAATCCATCTAGAGTTGATCTAGAACCCCTCTCAGTTCAAACCGAAGCTACATTTGAACCAGTAGTTGTTTAAGAACCTCCCTTTGAGATTGAAGTTCATTTACATGAACATCTAGAAGTTGAGTTTCAGTATTCAGAAGCTCTCACCCCTCCAGTATTTGTCACTGTGGAAGCTATACCTTCTACGGCTCCATAAATCTTTTACGAACCTGAAGGTCTACCTTTTCCACCTGGTCTGATTGTTATAGAGGGGATAATAGAGGATCCCCCATCTAGTACCCCGTTTCATTTTGGAATGGGATTCATTTGTATCCCTCTACTCTTGAGTTTGGTTCTTTTAGTCCTCCTTCATCGCAAGTTCCTATCGAATCGCTAGGAGATATTTTGGATAGACTAAACATGTCTGAGCAACCACTAACATCTAGGAATGTGTCATCTGATGCAGCTGCGATGGAACCTCCTGCTGCTATTCCTACAATGTTTTCCGGTACACCATCTATTACAACTGGTTATCAATCACTAGCTGGAGTCCACTCAGAGGCTACTTCAGCGCCATGGTCTGCTCCTATTTATTCATTCGGAGTCCCATCTGGTCCTTCTTATGTTGAAGCTCAGCAATTTGATCCTGCATGCCAGTATCAATTTGGGCAAACCCTTTCAAAGACTGATATATCCTTTAAACACTGGACTGCCGCCATATGGAGAGCAGTATGCCTTTTCACTGTTTCCTCCTGGGGAACAACCATATGAGAGTTTCCAACAATATTCAGGTCAAAATGGAATTACATCTAGTGGTTGGATACCAATATTGCCAGAACAACCAAGGGTTGTATATCCAACGCAACCGATCTGACCTGTGTCGAATATTCCCACTACACCTGCTATTACGACTATGTCGCAAACATAAGCACAGCCTGTTGTGTCTCAACCTCAACCTGCTCCTTCTTCCTCGCAACCTCAAGTTTCGAGGTAGAAGACTCAAGTCTCTAATTGTGTGATACAACAACCACTTGTCTCTATGGCTCAACGACAACCTCAGGTTAGTGCTTCTTTATAAGGAATGACTCAGGAACCAACGGGTATTGTCAATCTGCAACTTAGTCAATCTTTCGGTATTGGGCAATAGCAAATGGTCCAAAAACCGTGGTTGGCACAATACCAACAACTGCAATTCCAGCAAACCCAAACTTAGTTTGGGCTCGGTTTACAAGCTCAGACTGGATTTGGCAATATCAAGCCTACCGAGGACCTAGGCAACAAGGCTTTGTGGGTTATGGACAACCGCATTTTCAAAATTATCAACAACCACACTATACTGGTTATGTCCAACAACCTTATCAAAGTTACCAGCAACAGATGCATTATGCTGGTATGCAAAGACATACTACTCAAGCGATTCCATCTTATCCTGGGTATGCTACACCCAACCTGAATCAACAATTGCCTTTTGTAGCAACTCTAGAATTACCAGATTTGAACTAGCTGATGAATGATCCAATTGCATATGCCATTTAGTGGCCAAGGATTCCTCATAAACTCCCCTCTGATATTCCTAAGTTCAATGGAAATCCAGGTGAAAATCCATCGAATCACGTAATGACTTTTCATTTGTGGTGCTCATCTAACACTCTGAATGATGATTTGATTAGACTTCGCCTTTTTCATTGAATGCTCACTGGTCCAGCAACAAAATGGCATATTGAATTGCCTACAGCTTCATTTGGTAACTTTGCCATCCTTGCCACAACTTTTATAACCCATTTTCAATCACCCATCAGGTACGAAACTGGAACAGAACTCCTTACCAATTTTAAACAGACCATGTCCACTCACATATCTGATCATATTCATGAGTGGTAGGGTCATCGTCGAATGGTAAAGATGTATGTTCCTGATCAGTAGTTAGCTGAGTGGTTTATTAAGTCCTTATTGCCATCTATCACTGAGGACGTGGCGAAAGGAGGAGTTGTCATTGAAGAGCAAGTCATTGCTTGTGTCCAATATTTAGATTTGATCTATACACAATCTAACACACTCTACGACAAAATTCCTAATGCTCCTAGACTAGCTTTTTCCATTCCACCTCCTCCTAAATCGAGTAGAGACTCTCATGCCGATGACAGTGTGATCAGTGCCTCAAGCACGCAAACCGTAAGAGGCCCATGTATTCAAGCTCTTGCTATTTCTAGTCAAAATGTAAATGACAAACCTCTTGCCTCAGAGATTAATGCCATGTCATCTGACAAAGGAAAAAATCCAAAGCAACCAGGGGGCAAGAAGAAAGGGAAAAATAATAAGAAGAAACAGGAGAATTCCACTCCTGAAAAATCATCTGAGAACCCTACTGTGGCAAAGAAACCTCTTCGTTATCCATGTTTGATTTGTAACGAGGATCATCTTATGAGAGATTTTCCACATCGACCTAAGGTTTCAAAACTTTTGAAGGCTTTGAATACCTCAGCGGTGTTGACTGATCCATTTCCAAACCCAGAAACTAATCTGGTTGCTATCGATAATGCTTCCACATCCCAAATGCTTATGCTATCCATCGCAAACAAGAAAAATTATGTTTTGATATCAACAAGGAATAAAGATTATGGGAATCCATCATCATCGAACAACTAGGCTACTGATCAACCTAGTGGTTCGACAACAACTTTGCCAGAAGTTGTTCCACCCATTATTCCTGAATTAACTATAAAGCCGCCAAAGGGAGTCATACATAAATCGACATTTAATCCTCGTGCTCGAGCTGCTCAGAATTATAATATAGTGGAGGATCTGGCTCAATCGCCATCCGCTATGTCGACACTTGAGGTATTGCAAAATTGTCCATCCCAAAAGTAGGCTTTGTTATCAGCAATAGGTGGGATTGATCCAACAGATTCCAATCTTGTGGCCTTTAATCATAAAGGATATACATGTCAGTTACCAACCCAACTCGCTTTCCTTATACAAGTAAAAGCCCTCAATAAAAATTTTCATTGAACCATCATTGATGAGGGGGCATCTACCTATATTATGTCGATGAGTTGCTGGAAAACTCTTGGTTCACCACCCTTGTCACGATCACCAACAACATTAAAAGCGTTCGATGGAAGAACGTACGCTCCATATGGGATTTTAAGTAGCTTGCAAGTTGAACAGGGGGCCAAGACAGTAGATATTGAAGTCAAGGTCATTGATGGACTCCTTGACTACAATATTTTACTAGGAAGGCCTTGGGTTTATGCTATGGCTGCCGTTGTGTCTACATATTTTAGAAAGATTGCATTTCCCTTCCAAGGTGGAATCACAATCGTTGACCAACTAGTCTTTTTCGCTAATAGTTCACAAACTACAAGAAGCATTCCATTGATACATGGAAGTTCACAATCACTTCAAAATATCAGAGTAAGTCTCCTAAAAGACCCTTCCTTAATGGGTACTTTTTCCCTCCCGTCTCCATCTGGTTTCGCGGAAGTGGCCACAGTGGAAACCTGTCATATGATCTCTTCTACATGATCTGAGTTTAAGAAAAGTGCTGACCATTTTGATAGTGAGGATCATCGTGAGGCGTTGACACCAAGCCCCATCGAATCTTTATAGCAATCAATTTTCTGGGCTTGGGCGGCAAACCCGAATCAACACTTGACGAGTGTTTGGGTAGATAGGTCTTTAGAATTTGGTACCTCTTCTGATCCTTGGTGTCGTATACATTCTACAGACGAAGGAATCATCCAATCAATGACGATAGGAGAGACGCCATGGGAAGATTACCATCATCGTTCCCACCTTCGAGATGACAATGAAGATTATTCAAATGACCTCAATCACCCCTCAATTTTTGATTTTTTTTTTTAAATTCTGTAAATACAGTAGATTCCAAGCGAAATCTGTCCAAGATTGAAGAAACTATCGCCATTAATATTGTTATAGAAATTTTTGGGCACTGTAACCCCAATCATATATGTCCCTAAACCAAGGGCTTCTAAGTCCCTAAAAGTGTTGTTTCACACCCTAAAGGAACAAGGTCAACTGATTGCATCATCTCCCAGAAGTTCTCCATGGAAAACTGCTCAGAACTGGTCAAAACTGGACCATACAGACTGCTCAGTGCTAAGGGTGTGATGCATCTCACCTGCTCAGTGCAAAAAGTGTGATGCATGCTGGAAAGCCCTTCTGTAGGGTGCAATGAGCGAGAGTAGACAAATCGCAGAGACAGTTTGCAAGGTGGATGATCATGGAATCTTCCAGAAACTTCTCCTGTAACACTTGCCTCTCTGAATTCGCCCAGGGATGAGTAAGAGATCATGAATCTCCAAGTGGAACCAAGACCTATCAGAGAGGACACTAATCAAAATCCTAGAAGCTGACTTACCCCCCTGCAAACATCTATATATGGATCGCTCATCACAGAGATCCAGGGGCTGGAATCTTGTATTTGGTAAGGAAGTGCTGTTGGTTTCTTTGTGGAACATCATAGTGTTGGGTGATCTAAGCTTTTCATGAGGTGAAGAAGGGCTTTCATGCTAGGAGGATGACACTGGGTCAGACCAATGGGTTGTAATCCTCTTTTCTATTCTTTCTATTAATAAAGTTATTCAAGTTTTCCTCCACATTCTTGTATGTTCGATGATATCTGCATTTGTGTGGTCAATATATATCTGGTCCCATATTGTTTATGATTGTAGATATCTGTACTTCGATAGTGTTATGTTTCTTTGACTCTACAGGTGCTCTCTGAAGCGAGGAAGGAAGCGACAAAGATCTGTCAGAAGGGAGATGAACCGAGCAAGGAACCAAGCGCAAGACTGAGGTTGGTATCCTTTGTTCCCCTCTTATCTACTTCTCATAAAGTAAAGTGAAAGTAGTTTTAGTTTGTTTGTTTCTAAGATAACTACCCGTCTTAGTGGGACTAGCATCTCCGAGTGGACACTAGATTTCTCGATAACAAAATGGCGACTCCGCTAGGGAGCGAATAGCTTGTTTTCTTGTCTATATTTGTTTGCTTTATAAACTACATACGGAGCCTGAAATTAAGCCAACTAGCCTTCGAACTTCATTTGCTATTGGTGAGCTCCAGTATTGTAGAAATAATGCTGCAACTCCTGGGACTCCCTTCTTTACTTTTATCAACCCGGTAGTTCGTAACAAACTTGGAAGCGACGGTGTTGTATGCATAAGTACTAGATCTTACCGCAAGCTGTCACTGGATCAACTGGCACAAGTCCGCTAGGAGCTTATGCCAACTTATATGAGCTCTTAGAAGAAGCTTTTAACTGTGATGGATGAAAGCTAACTCAAAGGAGGCTAATCTACTTGCAGAAAGAAGCCGAAAGCTGAAAGGAAATGCAAAACCCTAGCAAACCCTAGTTTTACCAACTAACCCTACTGGTACAAGAAAAAGGATGAAAGCTACAGAAATGGATGCCATTGACTCTTGGGAAGGTTAAGTGCATGTGTCTAAGCTATTTCTGAAGTGAAATCTGAAAAGGAACATCTTTTTGTGTTTTTGAATAATCTTGTAGAATTACTTTGCATGTGTTTTGACTGTTGTTGACTGTGCAGAGGTTGATTGATGAAAGGAAATGGTGAGGGCACTTGCAGGAGGTTGGGAAGGTGAGAAGAGGGCCTAAGGGGTCCCTAACACCCTTCCAGAGAGTTTCACAGTGATCGGATCTCAAAAGACCGCTCTCGTGAGCTTCTACAGGAAGTCTGCAGGGGTTCTACAGGATGTTCCGAAAGGGGATTTTGGAGGGTTGATGGTGGAAGAAAGGTGGAAAAAGTGGAGATGGAGGTTGGATGAGGATGTGAGGAGGTCTAGGACCTGGTGAACGAAGCTGCGGAGCGATGAAGATGGTTGGATTTGTTCAAGGATGGCGAGAGAGCAAGGTTGCACAAAGGTATGGAAATTAGGGCAAAGTGAGAAAATGTGGCAAATGAAGGGCAAGAATCTGAGTTAGGGGATGGAACAGGTTGCACTAATGGAGGAAGGGTAGGTAGGGAGGTTTCACAGGTGTTCTGCACACTTTTTCCAAAACTGACCGAACAAAGACTATGCAAACCAAATATCTAGCTATTCTGACCTAATTTGACCTAGACACCAGCAACCATGATGAACAAAAGTTTATTGGCAGAAAATCATGTGAAATAACTATGAAAACTAAGCAATAATGGATCTAAGCATGTAATCACATCTGGTATCAACTTTTGCAACTGAGAATCTAACACTAGCAATTGCATGATGAAGCAAAAACAGTGTTTTTGTGGCAGCAAGGACACCTTGGTCTCAGCTCATGGTCCCACGGAGGGAGAGGTGATATTAGGGGTGCTTGATAGCCTTTTTCAAAGATATTCTCTGTTATCAACCTATAAAATCAATATGAAACATGAAAAGCCTTTTCAATCATCAAAAATGACCGAGGTAACCAAGCAAGATTTTAATCTACTAGCATAAATTATTTTATGAAGACAGCAAAAAAATATAACAGTACACAAAAGAGGTCCTGGCGCTTGGGTTGGGCCCAACCCCAAGAGCTACAGGCTCCTAAGAAGAAGCTCAGAACTGATGCAAAATGAAACTGACTTCCATTACTAAAAAAAAACCATGTCACAAAAATGTTTTACAGCAGAAACTCCCAAAATGGGCTGAGAAACTGAGCAGCACTCAAGTGCAAAATAAAAACGTTCCAAAAAGTAAAATACAAAGGCTAGAAGCCTTCCTACTTATGCACTATGAGGACCTCCAACAATCCTCCTTAATTCAAGGGGCTTGGCTGCTCAAAACTGCAAGTACTCAGCCACTTCACAAAAGCTGCTCGGCTACCCTTGGAAATCAACTTTGGTGGGCTGCTGAACTCTGAGCTGATGGTAGAGAACTCGAGGAAGGGGCCAATTAGTGTAGGAGACACCCTTCCTATGAATCCTCAGCCTTTTCCCCTCATATTTGGCTGTCAAAAGGCCCATAAATGCTTGACCTTGGCCCAAAAGTTGTCCAAAAATCTGCAATAAACATGTATTAGCCTTCATGGTCAAGTGACAATTCTCATTCATTCAATTAACATAAATATACTTCAAAAGCATACATAAACTATGAAGAATGGTGGATAAATGGAGAACAATAGGCAAAATGAGCCTAATAAGTTACCCATTTTTTGGGCTCATCAGCTATGTAAGTGCAAAGTAGATCAATGTTGCTTCAGTCTATCTCAGAGTTTTGTTTATAAACTCAACAATCAATTTGCAAAAATCCTAATTGCCCTGGTGGTGGATCTAGTAACCTCATCAGATCAGCCCCTGTGATTTCTATTTACTGACTACAATTTGCTTGGCCTAAATCCCTGAACTGAGCTGCAAACTGTGACCAAAAGCCAAGTAAAGTCTCGTCCCTGTACCATCGCATCCTCTCTTCAAGGAAATCTAGATGCACCGCACCTCTCATGTGCAGTAGGTGAGATGCATCCCTATTTCCCTATGTTACAGGTGCGATGATCAGATAAGGCTAATTTTGCCTTCAGATTTTGGTTTTTCTTCACTCTCTTCAGCTTTATTCAGGAGTTTTGTTATCTGTGATTAGTATACCACTGTGGAAACTCCCTTCCTTTCCATTATTCTGCCTCCATCATGCAAACAATTGTGAATGTTTTTATGTATTGTGCGCCATTTAAAGTTCTCTTTTAAAAAGGAGTAGCGTAATCGAAACTATCTTCTTTTGATTTGGACGTGTTGCAAGTGTCGTTAGTCAAAGAAAAGAATCTTGTTGCTCATGATGGTCGTTTATACTGTTACTCTTGCATTTGATTTGAATTAGTGGTTTTTCAAGTGTTGAAAGCAGTTTTCAATTCAAAATCACAGAGTGTCGTCATTATCTTCCTTTCATTTTTGAAGAGAAATTTGTTAGTACTGTCGCTTTGAAAAGATAATTCAGATTTGTACTCAGTGTTCTTTGTGTCATTCACACATTAAGAAAGCAAAAAACAAATACATGCATGTGAATTTGCATTTAGACTGCTTGTTGGTTTGATTTAGGATAGTGCATCTAGTGTGTGCTCTCTGCTCTATGTTGAAAGAATCCCATTTCTCTTTCCTTAGTTTCTAGGATTTTCATTGCAAAAGGAAGATTAAACGATTTTTTATCATCTTAGACTGCATTTTAGGAATTGTATATTTACATCACGCAATGAACCTAAAAGGCAAATTTCTTAAGAAAGATCAACTGTAAAATAAATTCAATGAACATAAAAGTGCTTTGGAACCTAGTGCACAACATTTAGAAGTCTAGGCTAGAGACGTATTCCGGTGTCGTAAAGCCTAGTAACTATCGCTTTCATTGTTGGTTGGGTGATTCCTCCTCTTTGAGACGACAAGTGCCAGTATGGACTTGTGCTCCCACGTACCGTCGAGTATATATTGGGAGACCACAATAGGCTAAATCCTTTATCCTTAGGAAGCTGTGTCTGCCGCCCTATCAATCGTAATGCACTGAACACAGCATTCGGGAAGATTGAATGCCATACCATAAAACATTTTCTGCAGTTTTGCGATTGGTTTGGTAATTCCTCTGTCTAGATTTCCAGAGTAGTCTCTTTCATTCCTTTTCAGACTCCTTAAAGGAAAAGGCCCATCTGAGCACTTGTCACTTCAGGCTCATTGAAAATCGAAGGCGACTAGAGTCATATTTTTCTCTTTCTCGACTCTTAAAAACTGAAAAATCAAGTTGTGTCAAAGCGTCTAAAATTCATTTAATTTAGAATCATTTTCCCCTTTATTTTTAGTTGATCGAGTAATCCACAATCATGGAAGAAATTCAATCAAAACCCCGTCGTTTGCGGAGACTTAGAGTCAACCGTCTTTGACTCCGGAAACTAATCTATTTCGGACAAAGCGAACTCATTTAACCGGATCAAAGTCCCCTGGTGTTACACTAAAATTTGTCACCATGAATATTTGCAGTCGGTATGGCTCCATCACCTGTCATACTATCCTCCTTGGCAAGTCTTATACCTCTACTCCTCATGTCAAACTCCAAGAAAGAGAGAAAAGTCCTCAAAATCAATAAAACTTTGGTTACGCAGTTTCTCTTATCTTTACCTGCGGGTACGCACCCCAAGTTCACAAGACCTGCGTACTTGTACGCTCTGTATGTAAAGCCATGGGTGCGTACTCCTGTAAAGATCAAAAGGCACAAGTTTTAATCCAAAAAAGTTACTTGTGGTTGATTCTAGAGCATTCTAGAAGTTTGTTTGACGAGGATGGAGCGCCTCCAGTTGGTTCATGCACCCCAATAAAGGAGGAACTTATCCCATGAAGAGGGGAGCTATCCCATTGAAAGAGGGGCTTATCCCATTCATGGTGGACCTGATTAACTTCCTCCTAAGCACTATAAATACAGGCATTGGGCCAGAGGGAGGGGAGGTTGAAAGCTGAACATTCCTAAGGGTAGATGCTGCTGGAATTAGGACTCCCTTATAGAGCTTGAGAGGAGAGTATCCATCTTTTCTTAGCTTCATTTGGAAGTGGGTGAGCTTATCAAAGTAAAGGAGAACTCTTGCTGGAACCTAGGAGGGACCTGCACAACACCAAGGCCTGGTTGTAATGGTTTCTTTGTTTCCACTTTAATACAATTCAGTCCATTTTTCTCAACAAGTTATTTCATATAGTTTGTTTCATATACTCCTTGGTCTGTATGATGAATATGTATTGTTTTATGAGTTATTCAGGTATTATTTAATTGTTTTCTTGTTGGTGAATGCAGGCTTCGAAGAGAAGGAGGAGCTCATTCGGATCAACGAAGCTGGACTACAACAACCAAGCATTGGACTAAAGGTATGTACACCTGATTTCTTGTCTTAATGCATATTTAGGGAAAGATAGGATTAAATTGTCTTGTTTGTCACTAGAAAGCCTTAGCTTCTAGGGAGGTCGGTTTTGTCCGCAAAATTGACTCTTTCCGCATGACAAAATGGAAAATCCACTGGGGAATCCATGGATGTGATTGATTTCTCTTTTGATTCATACTTTGATTTGAGAAAAGTCATTTTCTTTTTGGTTTTGGCTGTTTGACTGTGAATTTGGGTGGCATAGCTCAGGGTTAAATTAGATTTTAGTTTTCTTAGTTTTTCCAGTAGTATGCACCCTCTGCGTTGAGCACAGTGCGTACCTATACGCACTGCATCTTTGTGAACAGAGCGGGCCCGCACTTGTCGCAACAGGTCGCCTGCGTACCCTGTCAAAAGTTGAGAAAATTTTCATTTTTCCATTTTTCCTCTTAGATTTTGTTTTTAATTTGTTTTTACTGCCCAGATCCACTGGTTACCTATCAGATATCTTCACCTAAACTTGTTTCGTTAGCATCGAGGGTTTTAGTGAAATTCATAGAGGTTCTAGCCCTAGGGTTTGATTTTTGCATTGGTCCTGTAGTGACTTTGGCTTTAGAAGTTGTAAAACCTTGGATCTCTCTGGTTTTGTCAGTCTTCTTAGGAGTCGGACCTTTCATAAAGTCTACCTGTGTGAGCAACCTACCTTTGTGTTGTCTCTTTGCGGAATTTCGACAAAGCTTGTTGATTGAGTTGTGAATTTCATTCTTGAGAAAAAGAACAAAAGAGTTTGATTTTTGTTTTTGACTGGTTTATGATTCTGCATGAGCTGGTCCTTGGTTTGATTGTTGCCGAGTAAAACAACCTGGAATCATCTTTGTAGGCTTTTGCCTCGTTAGATTTTCTTTTAGGTAAATTTCCTTTTGATTTGCTTTTGAGTGAGTTTTTCATAGATTTTATACATTTTGAGATTGATTTTGGTTAAAATAGTTTTATATGCTTTGTTAAATAGAAAAAATACAAAAACATCTCCTTTGAAAAGTTTGTTTTAAGTAGCATTTGAAATCTTTTGAAAGAGAAAGGAATTTTCGTGAAGTAATTAGTGGTCATGTGTTGTATGCTTGGAAAAGATAAAGAGTTTGTTTCTTTGATTTTCGTTGCCAAGAAAGTTGTCTTTATATAAATTTTGCATTTTCCAACTCTCTTAGCTAGGAAATTCATTGAAAAAGAAAAGTAGTGTAAATCATCCTAAGTGCATCTTTTTAGTGGATTTGAGTCGATTCTACACACCATCAGTTTCATCTCCACTACCTTTCGTCTTAAAGAAAAGCCATAAAAATTAACGCTTAAAGTAAAATCAACTTAGTAACTTTTTCTTTTACTAGGGCTCTGAAGCACCAATATAGATCAGGCTAGTGTCTTGGAGTAGGAGAGTAATTAACTCTCCAAGACAGCAAAACCAAACAAGTAGCTTATCTTGTGGTAGGATAAATCCAACTGTTGCATTTATACTCTGGGAAAGCTCCTCTTAAAGGAGAAGCACGAGCTCGTGTCTGAATCAGTGAGGGGATAAATCCTCCCTCGTTGGGAATGATGCCAGACACGCACGTATTACAAACGGTAAACCACGGATTAACCATTGTCGAGGAGCCTGGGGTCACTTATCGGTAAACCTTGGATTATTGTCAAGGAGCCGGTAAGGGGATTGAGCTTGATACTCTGCCCTTGCGTGCTATCGGAGCGTAGAATGTTCCCCCAGGTGTATTTGTTGCTATTGGTAACCTTAGTGACCATTATCTTTAGGATTCTACCCAAGGTGACGGTGGAGGGAAGATCTCACTGTACCTGGAGCAGACGTCGGCTAGACTCACTTGGATTTTCTAGGGGGTTCACTTCACTCGAGACGGTTAAAGTGGAGGAACTTGGTCCAGTCTATTCATTAAGCAGGTTTTCGGGGTAACTGTTCCACCCGCCATTTCTGTACTGAATTCTACGAGGTTGGGCTTCATCACCAACTAGTGTTTTCGGTCCGGAGAGCTTACTGTTTGTGTGTGGTTTGACGCCCTAGATTCTTTAGGCGTTTGTTTCAAATTTGTTTGGTTCTTTAGCGACTTTAGGTGGTTTTCTTTGAGATTTTTCTTTTATTTTCGTGTGCAGTAGTTAAAAGTTTTTAGCTGTGGCTGAATTACCGAGACAGTCCCGTAGACTTCGAGGCAAGTCACCTGATATTGTTACCGTGGCCGATTTGTTGAGGAAATCCCGTAGATTGCGAGGTGAACCTCCTGAAGACATCCCGGGTCATTACGAAGGTTTGAAAGTCCTTGTAACTCCTAGTGGCAGTAAAGTAGGTTCATCTGAAGAAGGAGAGTCTTCGTTGGTAGTCCATCCAGATTACCAAAGTCTAGAAACGGGTTATAATCCTGAAGTTGTTGTAGTTTCTGAGCTTGCTGGTAGTTTTTCATCTACTAGTGATATAGGTGAGGAACCTGAAATATCTGAACCTGTTACTCCAACTTCTGGTTCTCCTAATTCACCAAGGGTAGAACGAGTCATCACCGAAAATCTTCCTTCTGGTTTGATCGCTATTGAAGAACTTGCTCCAGAAGAAGAAATAGGTGTCTCTTTCCTTGAAGATCAACCTACTATTGATCTAAGGGAGCGTGAATCCATATTTTACAGTCCTCCTAGAAGTACTACTTGGTATCTTTCGTTAACTAATTATTTAGACAACTCAGGGTCAAGTTTTTCTCCACCTCGTACTCCTTTTCCACCCGGAGGTATTTATACTCCTGTAAATATGTCTGGTCAGTCGTCAATGTTTACTCAATCGCCTGAATCATTTTTGTACGGCGGTCCTTCTGTTCCCTCTGGGTATCAGTCATTGTCTGGTACTTTTGCGGGAGCATCTCCTCAACCCATTGAACATGGGTTATTAGCTGGAAACAATGGTAATAAACCGTTGGGTGTAGGAGACATTTACATGATGTCAGGTTCAAATCCCGGTTCTCAACCTCAAGGTGGTCAGTTACCGCCTGGGGGGCAGCCTCAAGTAACGCCTGGGGGGCAACCTCAAGGTACACAAGTTGCGGCTGGGGGGCAACCTCAAGGACAGTATGTACCTATGGTGCAATACATTCCTCAAGGTCAACCCCAACCTCAATATGTACCTCAGGGTCAACCTCAGTATCAATTTATGCCTCAAGGTCAACCCCAATATCAGTATTTACCTCAAGGGTATCTACCCCAAGGTCAGTACTCAAGTCAAGGTTATCAACCACCCCAAGATAAATATTATGTTCAAGGTACGGGAAATGTGCCTTTCAATTATCAATCCTATCCTCAATCCGGTTATGGATCTCAATATCCTCAACCTGTTATGGGTCAATACCCCGGAATGACTATAGTGTGGGATCCTTCGCAAGCTCAACAGGTTTTGCAGCCAAGTGTACAGTTGTCATCTCAAGCTGGACAACCCTTAGTTTCTGGTTCACCCCAGCAACCAGTCCAGTCAAATGTTCAAACTTCTGTACCTTTGGTAGTTTCTCAGTCCGGGCCCATTGCGCCTAGTACTCCATCTCAAACGACTGCTGCAACTACCGCAACATCTGTTCCGTCGACCACACTTACTTCTGGAGTATCGACAGCTCCTGTTTCTACTGTCTCTGCAACTACTCCTCAGACATCTTTACCTTTGTCTGGATCTACGATTCAAACTACGGTTCAGATGCCTGTAGGCCAGCCTGGTATAAGTACGGTTGTCACTAGTCAACCACAATTCATTTACCAACCGTACCAGGGACAGTATCAATACGGGCCTGCTGTCCAGCAGCCAGTTTACCAGTATCAACCGTATCCTGGGTACACTTATCAACAACCTCAACAACCCCAGTACGGTCAGGTTAATCCTGGTTTTCCGGGAGGATACAATATCCCGAACGCGATTCCTATTCCAAGTTATCCTGGATATCCTCCTCCTGGGGCTGGTATAGTGACCCCGAGTTTTAGGGATCCTAACCGGCAGTTACCGTTTATCGCAACTTTGGATTTACCAGACTTGTCACGCCTAACGAACGATCCAATCAATTATCTTCGGTTTGGCCACCAATGCCGAATAAGTTGCCCAGTGACATACCCAAGTTCGAAGGTAAGTCTGGAGAGGACCCGTCGAATCATGTGATGACTTACCACCTCTGGTGTGCCTCTAATTCTATCTCGGATGATTCGATCCGCTTATGTCTTTTCCAGCGTACACTCATTGGTCTCGCGACCAAGTGGTACATTAAGTTACCACGAGCCTCTTTTTACAATTTTAGCTAGTTAGCTACCTCTTTCTTAACTCATTTTCAGTTGCCGGTCAGATATGATAATGGCACTGAGTTACTAACTTCACTAAAACAATCGACATCCACATATATTTCCGATCATATTCATGAATGGAGACGTCGAAGAAGGTTAGTGAAAGTTTTTATCCCGGACCAAATATTAGCTGAATGGTTTGTTAAATCATTATTACCGAAGATTACTAAAGACGTAGCTAAGGCCGGAGTAGTTACTGAGGAGCAAGTCATTGCTCAAGCGCAGTACCTTGACTTAGTTTACACTCAGTCGAATACATTACACGAGAAGATCCTAGATCTTCCAAAGTCAAATCAAATCGCTACTGCTCCTTCGGGATCTCATGCCGCTGATGGTATGATTGGTACAGTGAACACCAAAAGCAAGAAGAAATCCTCTAAGAATTCTTCTCCTATAATCACCCTGCCTGATTCCACGACAAGAGAGTCTTCTCTTGAAATTTCCGCCAATATTCATGTTGTAGAGTCATCTACGGCCAAATCAAAAAACGCTGGAAAGAAGAAGGGTAGGAAGAAGAATAAAGCAGACAGGGCTCCAAAGGAGAAAACAGAAAAGTCGAAAATCAATGACGAAAAGTGCAAACCTCGATATCCTTGTCTTATTTGTGAAGAGGATCATTTTACAAGAGATTTCCCTCATCAGGCCGAGGTTGTGAAAATACTCAAAGGTTCCCCAACTCCTGCTGTTTTGAAAGATCCATTTTGATGAGCCCCAAAAATGTACAATTATTTGGGCTCATTCAACCTCCTAATTTGGCTTAGTCCACCATTCTCATTTGTTTATTGCATGTTTTTGATTATTTTTATGTTAATAGAGTGAATTTGGTTAGTCATTATGGCAACAATTCTAATGGGTGCTTTGTGTAGCCTTTTTGGTCAACTTGGAGACAAAATGGAAGGTCTTAATGAGCACTTGGCAGCCAAATTCGTGGGAGAACAAGCGAGAGGATTTGTAGGAAGGTGTCCCCCTCATTTATGGGCCCTTACCTCGAATTCTCCACCATCAGCTCGGAGTTCAAAGGCCACCAAATCAATGAGCACAAGGGCAGCCAAGCAAGTCAAGTTGGACTGCTGTTAACTACAAGACTTGGGTAGCCAAGTCCCTAACTTTTAGGAGGACTATTGGATCCTCAAATTGTATAAATAAGAAGGCTTGGGGCCTCATTTTGGGTTAGCTAGTGGTTAGTCATTTTGTAGCCAGTTAGTCATTTTGGGGAGCTAGTGGTTAGTCATTTCGTAGCAGCTAGTTAGTCATTTTCGTTTTAGCCATTAGTTAGCTAGTTTGTAGTTTGATTTTTATGCAATAGATTAGCTTTGCTTTCAACTCATGTTCAAGTTCTCCTTGTGGACAGTTTTGATGTAACTTTTCATTTCATGATTAATAAAGATGGATCCAGCTTTGCACCAGCTCTAAATTTCTCTTGGGAGGCTGTATCTCTTGGGGTTGGGCCCATCTCAAGCGCCTAGTACCTCCCTTGTTTATATTTGTGTGTTTGCTGTGTTCTTGAAATAAAATCTTCTCTTTAGCTCTTGCTTTGTTATTGTAGTTGGTTTTGATGTGTAACGTAGCTTTTTATGCTTAGAATCGATTGGTAGGAGTTTGTATGCATTTAGATCTTTTGGCATGTTCTTGCTCACGTGATGTATATGGTTCTCTTTTCAAACAAGGCTGCTGTTTATTCATTCATTAAATGTTGGATTGAGTTAGCTAGGACTTGGTTTGTTTGCAAGAATTCATTGATTTGTTTGAATAAGCATTGTGCAGGGCATCTATATCACCTTTATCACCTCCTCGTTCATCTGAGCCTCATTCAGGTCAGCTCCTCCATCACCAAGTCTGTTTCTTCATCTCCCATCTGCTCTTTTGCCACGTAACCCTACCTTCTTGCTTTTCCATTTCCTAAACCTTCGTTGATGCAAGTCAGCCTTCCACATCATCTCACCACTCCATCCATCAGTTCCTAGGTCACTTCAGACCCCCATCCTACCTCCATAACCATCCATGCATCTTCCATCAACCATCCATCCTCAAAAATCCAATTCGTAAACATCCTGTAGAAGAATTACAGAACATCTTGTAGAAACTTCCTGTAGAAGCCCCTGCAGACTTCCTGTAGAAGTTCATGAACACGGTTGCATGTCATCTAGACTTTGTGAAACTCTCAGAAAGGATACTGGGGATCCCTTAGGCCCTCTCTGTACCATCCCAACCTTTCCCAAAGCATTTCATCCCTTGATCCATCCCTGCACAGTGGAAAACTAGTTAGAAGCACTTGCATGATAATTTCAACAACTTAATAAAAAATACAAAAAGATGTTTTCTTCAGATAGTGATAACTTAGACACATGCATTTTACCTTCCTAGAAGTAATGGCATCTCTTTTCATTGTTTGCATTCTTTCCTTTGCATCAGTAGGACTAGCTGGTAGAATTAGGGTTTGTTAGGGTTTGCTAGGGTTTGTGTTTCTTTTTGGCTTTCAGTTTCTTTTCGCAAGTAGATTAGCTTCCTTTGAGTTAGCTTTCGTCCATCAGTTAAAAAGCTTCTTCTAAGAGCTCATAGAAGTTGGCTTAAGCTCCTAGCGGACTTGTGCCAGCTGACCAAGTGACAGCTGCGGCAAGAGCTAGTACTTGTGCATACAGCACCGTCGCTTCCAAGTTTGTTACGAACTACCGGGTTGATAAAATTAAAGAAGGAAGCTCCAGGAGTTGTAGAATTATTGCTACAATACTGGAGCCCACCACATTTCCAAAGCAGGAGAGTAAGATGATAGGTTCTTCCTCGAGTGCCAGTGAAGAACCCATATTGATGATGTCTCATGTGAGGATTGCGACTCGATCGCAAGATTATGGTAGTAAGAATCTTGTTGATGGAAAAGAAGCAGAATCTTCTCATTCTAATCCATCAACCTCAGCTCCCAATTCCGATCCACTATAGATCGAGAAACCTAACCCGGACTTGCTAATCAAACTGCCTGCCAAGGGTATACTTCGAAAGTCTGCTTTCAATCCACATGCAAGAGCAGCTCAGAATTATAACATCGTTGAGGACTTAGTTGTTTCACCCTCAGCGATGTCAGCTTTGGAAGTGCTGCAATCATGCCCAACACAACGAAAATTACTTTTGTCGGCTATCGGAGCTGTTGATGTTCAGGACCTGAACCTAATAATCTTTGATCTAGAAAATAGTACACCACGTTTACCTCATCAAATGGCTTTCCATATCCCAGTGATAGTCAAAAACAGGCCTATTCATCGGATTGTAATTGATGAGGGAGCTTCCACGTGTATTATGTCGATTCAGTGTTGGAGATCACTTGGTTCTCCTTCACTGAACCAATCCCCGACCATCCTTAAGGCCTTTGATGGTCGTGGGTTCTGTCTGTTTGGTATTCTATAGGATTTGCCTATAGAGGTTGAAGGAAAAACCGTTAGTCTAGATGTGGAGGTGGTTGATGCCCCTCTGGACTATAACCTTCTCTTGGGTCGAAGTTGGTCATATGCTATGACAGCGGTCGTTTCATCAGTCTTCGGAGTAATAAAGTTTCCATATAATGGCAAGGTCTGACAATAGACCAGCTGGCTTACTTTTCATCTGACCCAGCCTCTTCAGAGAGTATCCAGCATGTCGGTAAAACGACTATCCCTTACAGGGACGTTGGTGTAGGTTTAGTTAAATATTCCAGTTTACTGGGAACTTTTCCTTTTCCTCCAATCAACGCATCCTCTTCATTTGCAACTATTCATATGATTACATCAGACACCATTATTTACGACGATCCTTGGATTGTTCCTTCTGACTCTGAGATAGACTCATTCGGTGATGCTATGCCTTTGAGTCCATATGAAATTTCTAATGAAGCCGTAGTATCTTTTACCGACTCGTGTTCAACCAAAATCGACCAAATGAATGTGGTCCGTGAGGAATCACTTTTCGCGTCAACCTCAGAGTTAATAGCGTTTCCCGAAGTTGTGTCATCTGACGAACACCTTCGTGAAGTCCTATGTGTAGACGATTTACCATGGGAAGATCTTCATCACAGATCTTCGTTTTTACCTGAGGATGATCATTTCGAAAATGATTTCTCATCAATCTTTACCGCTGAATATGTCAAAGAAGCTCAGAGTCCAATGAAACATCCTGATTCAGAGCTGAATTTAGGAAATATTTCTTGAACTATTCCCATTTACATTTCAGTGAAGCCCGGAATTGTTGAAAACATTCATATAGGTGCCTCGTGTACAGATGATGAAATTCAAACTTACAAGGCCCTATTCCAAGAATTTCGCGACGTGTTTGCCTGGTCCTACGAGGAAATGCCAGGAATTGATCCTGCCATTGTTGTCCATGAGATCAAGACCTACCCGGACGCTAAACCCGTCCGGCAACGGTTGCGTCAGATTCACCCTCAAAAAGCGGTTGCAATTAAAGAAGAAGTCGAGAAGCTGTTGAAAGCAGGTTTCATTTATCCGATCCCGTTAACGGATTGGGTATCGAATATTGTTCCGGTTAACAAGAAACAAGGAACAATAAGAATCTGCATCGACTATAGGGATATAAATCGAGCTTGTCCAAAAGACAACTACCCAACGCCCTATATCGATCAAATAATTGATGATTGTGCCGGAAGTGAAATGTTTTCCTTTATGGACGGTTTTTCCGGTTATAATCAAATCAATATTCTACCTGCCGATCAACCAAAAACGGCATTCATTTGTCCATGGGGGACATTTGCTTATTGAAAATTACCTTTTGGGCTCAAGAATGCCGAAGCCACATTTCAACGGGCGATGTCTTATGCATTTCATGACATCAAGAACATTGTGCAGTCGTACCTCGATGATTTGCCTGCTCATTCCTTACATCGAGCAGATCACCTTGTCCATTTACGAGCAATCTTCATGAGGTGTAGGCATTATCGTATACGGTTGAACCCACACAAATGTGTCTTCTGTATAGAAGCGGGTCGATTGCTGGGATTTGTTGTTTCAAAAGCCAGAATTCGCGTCGATCCCTCAAAGGTCGAAGCTATCATCAAATTGCCTCCTGCTTCGAGTCTTCGCCAAATCCAAAGTTTGCAGGGGAAAGAAAACTTTTTACGCCGATTCATTCTGAACTACGCCGAGGTCACTAAGGGTTTTACCCGGTTGTTGAAACAGAACGCTCATTCTCTTGGGATGAGATTGCTCAGAAATCTTTTGATGCACTCAAGCACGCGTTGACCCATGCACCATTGATGCATCCTCCCAACTACAACCAGGACTACTTCTTATACCTCGCAGCTTCGCATTCCACCATTGGAATGGTGTTAGTCCAGGAAGACGAATTTGGAATGGAACATGTGATATATTATCTTAGTCGGACCTTAAATCCCACTGAGCTATAATATTCACATGTGGAGAAATTGGCTTTGGCAGCCGTTCAAGCTGTCCAGCGTTTCCGTCACTACATTTTACTTCGAAAAACTACAGTTATTTCGGATTGCAACCCTATGATTTACATTTTGACTAAACAACTACTACGGGGCAAGTACTCTAAATGGATTGTTATCCTGCAAGAGTTCGATTTGGAGTTCGAGAAGTCCAAGTCTAAGAAATCCTTAGTTTTCGCGGAGTTAATGTGTGATTTCCCGTGTGCTGACACAGAGACTGTGGCAGAGGAGTCCATTGCGGACAAATCTTTGTTTCTCATCAGCACTTTAGATCTTTGGTATGGGGATATAATCGTCTATCTCTAGACCCAATCCTTTCGGCCTGAAATTTCAAAGTCGGAGCGTCGAAAAATTCGATTCCAGTCCCAACAGTTCAAAATTATTGGAGATACTCTTTATCGCCATGGGGCAGACTTGGTTTTTCGACGTTGCTTAACTCACGAAGAGGCTGAGAAGGTTTTAAATGACTGTCACTCTGGAGCGTGTGGCAGTCATATGTATGGGTATGCCACAGCCCAAAAGATATTGCGCGTTGGCTACTTCTGGCCGTCTTTATTCAAAGACTGTATTACTGCGGTCTGGAAATGCCACAACTGCCAGGTGTTTGATCGAAAGATGCGCGCACCACCTACTCCTCTCCACCCTATAATTGCCGTTGGTCCTTTTGCCAAATGGGGTATTGATTTTATTACTTGTAACCCTCACTCGGCCGGGGGGCATGCGTATATCATCCTTGCGGTTGATTATTTTACTAAGTGGGCCGAGGCGATGCCTACATTCGAGGCAGACAGCAAGACAACAATAGTTTTTGTATTCAATCACATTATTGCTAGGTTTGGTGTCCCACAAGCGATAATCACAGACCATGGGCGCCACTTTCGAAACGTTATGATGACGGAACTTACAGGCCAGCTTGGTTTGCGCCATGATAGCTCAACTCCTTATTATCCACAAGCCAACGGTCTAGTTGAGTCCATCAACAAAGTTCTAGTTATCATGATCCAGTGAATCATCGGTATTCATCGGTCGAATTGGCACAACATGTTATTTTCCGCCCTTTGGGCATACCGAACCTCAGTGAAAACATCAACAGGGTTCACTCCTTTCCAGCTAGTTTATGGCTTGGAAGCTGTGTTGCCCATTGAATGCGAAATCCCATCACTTCAAATGGCTGTCGAATTACTTCCAGCTACTTCCGAAGAGGAGAAGCGTTTATTATACTTAGCTCAATTAGATGAGACTCGACGTGATGCTGCATTGGCGATCGAGACTCACGCGAAATGAATGAAATCTCAGTATGATCGAAATGTGACCCCTTGAAATTTTTCAGAAGGAGACCTAGTACTATTATATGATCAAGCTAACGATAAACTAGGTGCTGGGAAATTCGTTCCTATGTGGCATGGGCCCTACATTGTCAAGCGAAAGCTAGCAAAAGGGGCCTATGAGCTGGTTGAATTTGACGGGGACTCTTTGGGTAAACCCAGAAATGGACTTTACCTAAAGAGGTATTATGCTTAAATGATGGGTATGGATAATTTTTAGATAGGTTAGGTTTTCTTTCTAGCTGGTGTGTTTGTTAGTTTAGATAGTGTGCTTAGCTTAGAAAGTGTGTTTTCATCGTTATTCTGGCTTATCTTGGTTTTACTCTTGATATTGCAGATGTCGATGCCGCTCCAAACATACATTGGATTTGCTGATGGTGCTTGTCGTAGTACACAGAATATCTCTTCCGCAGCTTGGGTTATCTATTCGCCCTCTGACGAGTTAGTTTCTATGCATGGGGTGAGCCTCAGTCAAACAACGAACAACATTGCAGAATACAGTGCAGTGATTGAGTTATTGTCTGAATCTATTTCATTTGGAATTCGACGTTTTATAGTGAGGTTAGATTCTGAACTCATTGTATTACAGCTTAATAGAGTATATGCCATTAGAAATCCAGTGTTATTAAGATTAATTTTGAGAGTGCGTCTCTTGGAACATGAGTTTGATTACATTGAATATCAACATATTCCAAGGTCTTTAAATACATTGGCAGATGCGATTGCTTCTCAAATGTTAAATAGACATTTGTGATAATCATACATGTAAATTTAAAAACATTTCATCACACATGTTTAACAAGATAAGCCGGTAATAATGATATATATAGATAGGAGTGTGTCAAAAAATACATTGTCTTCGATCATAGGTTGAAAAACACCTAATGATCGGCAAAAATGATAAGTACAAAAAACCAAAATGTCACATGTGTCTACAAAATGACTATCCAATCACTGGTGATGATCTCTATACGACACCACTGCACGTGCCACCCTACACAAGAACCTTCTAAAAGGTCCTGGGACGCCGACTACAAAGCGCTGAAGTTTGATAGGAATATCATCTATAGTCGTCTCTGGCATGTCTGCTGTAAGGCACTCTAGGTCATGCTCCAACTCAGCTAAGGTCTCTGCGGCCGCGTCCTGTGGGGCCGGTAGCGGTGCAACTGGCAGTCTCCTCTCGAAAGGCTGGAGATTGGCCGATTGGCGTGGGCCTACATCTGCATTTTGAAAATTGTCACTGTCAGTTTTGAGACGATATAAAAACAAAAAATAAATAAATAATTTAAAAACTTGTGAAAAATGAAGTACCTGTGTCGCCCCATTGTTCTCCCTGTGGCAAAATCATGTATGGATCTCCACGAAAATCCACTCTGGCATATGGAAAATCCTGGATAGAGAAGACCTGGTCCTCCAACCAGCGAAAATACTCTGGCGTAAATCGAACAACTGTTGCTCCCTCGTCAGGATGACGGGCCATTACCGCAACCCATCGTATCAACTTAGGCTCTCGGGGAGCCCCAATCTCAACAGTGAGATGCTGTGGGCGCAACATCGGAACCCTCTCTAGGGCGAAAATCACAACTAAAGGCCCATACCCAAAAGTATTCAGCTGTCCATTCTTTACCCTAGTCAGTTGGCCCTTCAAATTGGCCAACATAGCGTCACACCAGTTGAAAATGGTGCCCTGATAGCAATCGATCGCCATCTGCATTTGGGACCCGGTGGCAATGTGCAAAGCGGCAGTGCCGCAAAGCCTGGTAACTGTAAAGGCAATTACCATAAGTTCAGGTCAGGATATGGTTTTGATATCTATCCCCTTCTCATGGTTCTGCGTGTTGCACCACTCTAGTCGGAGACTAGAGATGGACTGGCCACCCGGCCTAGTCCGGAACAGAGTCAATTGTTCGCCCCTTTTGGGCAAACCAGTGAGAAAGTATATGTCTGAGGGCTCTATCTCGAGCTGGTGCCCTTCGATGTAAAAGCATTGATCTTGAACATTCCACCTTTCGACCAGCAACTCTAAGAATCTCACCTGGGCCCTCATGCCAGGTATGGCACAGTATTTGTAGAGGCCGCATGCCTTCAAAGCATCAATGGAAGGTTGATGATTTATGGTGGCTAAATCGACATCCTCGTGTTCTCTTTCGCGCCAATCAAGCATGGTGGGAAATCTACACACCATAAAACACCTGTTAGAGTCCATTAAATTTTAAAATTTTGGTCCATTTTTGAAGAATTGGGATTACAAAACGCGTTTTGCGGGGTACGCACCCCGCCTTTAGGGACAGAGCGTGGGTACACAGGCTCCCTTAAGGCCAGGTGCGTACGCCCGGCATTTTCCCCACTGAGAAAATGTCGGGGTACGTGGGTCAGTAGTGCAGGACCTGCTGATGTGAATATGAAACTACTTGAAATTTGTTTGCAAGGTATTCAATTCAGAAATAAACATATTTAAAAGCTTCCCATGTCTTGCAGAAATGAAACACATGAATTTTTCAGCTGATTACAACCCATTTAAGCATAGCAGAATTATTTCCTTTTACTGTTTAACACATAAAAACAAATTTGTTCTGCAAAATAAACCAACCACATATGCACAAGAAGTTGATAAAGCAGTTCACCCCCTCCAGGGCTACGTCTGTTGGGTCCAAAGCCTCCAAATGGGCTTGTCCTTGTTTTTATTAAATGCTCAAATTTAAAATACAGCTGAATAGAAGCATCTACAGGAGAAATAGATGGTAGAAATGGATTCAGAACACATGAATCCTTCAGGATTGACTATTGGATCACCTCCAATGGATACCTGCAACCCTGTACAGTCTTCCCAATACTGGCCCCTGGTGGCTCCTAGAACTTTCACGGCTCCAAAACGTATGCAAATGACCTCTGATGGCTGTAAGACCTGCACCAATGGCTTCAGAAGGTCGAAATCATCCAAAATCAAAAAAAAATTCGTCCAAAACCGACTTTCTGGGCCAAAGTTATGGCCATTTACTCCAGACTGCCAGTTTCCCCTAGAAAAACTCCAGCTAACTTTAGTTGGAGTCCAGTTAACTCCGCCATTTATGGCGGGACCGCCCAATTTGGGGGTCCGCCAAAAACTCCGCCAGTCTAACTGCAACATAATAACTGCATGTGACCAAAATTCGCGTTGGCTGTTTGCATAGGATTCCGCGCCGGGCGGTTAAGATTTTAGCCCCTGGTTCCCGGGCGCTGGTCATATGGAGGGCGGTGCTGGCCCTTAGGGGCTGGCCCCCTTGTTTCCCGCCCAAACGAAATGTTGAATTCAAATATAATTTGCCTGCAACATTTTTCACGTTCCGCTCCCATGGCCTAACGGTAAGGTGCTGGGCTTATACACTACAGGTCAGGGGTTCAATCCCCCATTAAACCATAAAAATTTTAATACATCCGCCATGAGCTGCTGACGTCATCATGGGGCCACGTGGTGCCCTCTGGGCCTGCCACGTGGCGTCCTGTGATTGGCTGCTGCAGAGGGAATATTCTCTGGAATATTCCAAGGAATATTCTATGGAACATTCTTTTTTTAATTTTTTTTTAAAAAATTTCAATTTTCTAATGTTTTGGGCAAAATATTGTTTTGGCCATATCTCCCTCATACGGCGACCGTTTTCCGAACCGTTTGCGGCGCTGGAATCGGGAGGACGAGCACTTTCCATTCGTTCAACTATGAACCAGTTCTGAGCACTTTGAATTTTGAGCATTTTTACAACACCAAGGACTTGAGCACCTGATCACCTACGTACCCCACAAAGCGGACCTTGAAACCCCAAGACCCCCAAAAAATGAATTCTAAATGGATGGAAAACAATAGAAGGATGTTGTGAAATACTTGAAAGAGACGGCGTTCGGTTTCGACGGTCGGATTCTCCGCAATGTCCATGGGAAATTTCTTGTCAAAAGCCCTTTTTCTCACCTCAACAATAAAATGGTAAAAATGAATTGGTAAAACCCTTTTTTATAGGTTTTTTGAGTAAATGAATGGTAAATTTGTTTATTTTCCACCATGAAAAGGTATTTTCAAAGTATTTTTATCTATCTTTAAACAGGTATGAGTAATATGTTGGTTTTTGTGCAGGATAAAAAGGATTTACAAGGAAAATTGTCATTTTTCACGAACAAAAACATCAGAGTCATCTTTTAAGCCCTTTTCTGACTCCTAAAACATGAAAATATTGCCGAGCATCTCTTTTACACTCGTTAAAATGGAATTAAAAGACGGTCCTCTTATAGCTTTTTTCTGACCGTAAAAACAAGAAAAGATTGCCGGATTTTTGTCGTTTCAAATTCGATACTGGAAATAAAACGACGTGTCCTTGATCGCTTTTTACTTTTTAGGTCAAAGACACTAATTACGAAAGTACTCCTTGGTCGAAAGATCAAGCGGTTCTCTCAAGTACTATTTTATACTTTTTCGGGCTTGGGAGACACAAATTTACGAAAAAGTTCAACCCTGGAGTCTTCTTTAGTTTTTTCAGACTCTCTAAAATTGAAAAACGTCGAGTTTCTCCTATACTGGACTCGTTAAAATTTCACAGTAAAGGACCTGTTCGATTACAAACAGGAACGAACCACTCCTTCTTAGGGTTCGAATCTAAACTAAGTTGGACTCATCCGAAGGATGAGCTTATAATCAAGCAAATGTTATCCTCCTCAAGCTTTTCAAAAATAAAGAGGTACTTGCCAGAAATGGTGGAGGAAAAGAGAGAAAAATGAGCCGAATTGTTATCCTTTGTCTCAGAGAAACCTTATCACCACTCTTGAACACGACACTTTTCATTCACCTGGGTTGGGAAATATTTTGCCTCACAGTTAATCAAGCCACATTGAAAGTCTTCAGCCGTGTTCCGAGTATTAACTTTGAGTCACTCGTCACCAAGCCATCTGTTGTGTCGTTATGTGTTCAAGAGGTCTGCAAACAAAGCATTCAACTGCAAAATACCTGTCATCCATTTTGACTATCCCTGAGTCAGTCCTTACAGCAACATTTCTTCAACTTGATCTGTGATTTCGTGTTGTGCGCCTGCCTGCAACGGGTCGCTTTCTATCGACATCAGCACATTATCTAGAAAGATGACCTAGGAATCGTCAATACCTTGAAATCTGCATGCATAAATGGCAGGTTTCTCGCCTTTGACGACGGTTTACATCATTGACTTTCGATCGAAGGATTTTGTGACGTGTTCGACATCAACTCATTCATTGAAATCTCATGGATTGTACTGGGTACTTTGAGAACCATTGACATCACTGGTGGTCTCTCTCACACTTGTTAACAGTTTACATCATCGACTAGTAATCAAGTGGTTTCTACCATGTTCGACATCAACTCATTTATTCGCATGGCTAGAATCGTACTATTTCGGGAAGTAGAAATGAAGACCCTGGATCTAGTTTCCACCATCTAGGCTGCGAGGAGTCTGTATTCATTATATAGTAGACCAATTATAAACAGATGGCTACGTCCATACTGTGTCTACATGAGTCTATGATTATGATGTACTGTGAAATCATTCCTGTATCAGAGCAGTAGTTAGTCTGTTAGTTAAAGTTTTTGATCTGAATATCGGAATTCCTACCTCAGCGATGATATAATCTTATACATTTATATTGTGTTGAAAAATTGTAGGTTCTGACTGGGCTCTCCACGAGATAATCCTTGAAATGATAAAGCACTTCACCCTTCCTAGATGATATGAAACCCTAATCTACTACAGGCTTCGCACTTTAGGGAGGCAATCTGTTACACTAAAATTTGTCACCATGACTATTTGCAGTCGGTATGGCTCCATCACCTGTCATACTATCCTCCTTGTTAAGTCTTATACCTCTTCTCCTCATGTCAAACTACAAGAAAGAGAGAAAAGTCCTCAAAATCAATAAAACTCTGGTTACGCAGTTTCTCTTATCTTTACCTGCGGGTACGCACCCCAAGTTCACAAGACCTGTGTACTTGTATTCTCTATATGTAAAGCCATGGGTGCGTACTCCTGTAAAGATCAAAAGGCGCAAGTTTTACTCCAAAAAAGTTACTTGTGGTTGATTCTAGAGAATTCTAGAAGTTTGTTTGACGAGGATGGAGCGCCTCCAGTTGGTTCATGCACCCCAATAAAGGAGGAACTTATCCCATGAAGAGGGGCTTATCCCATTCATGGTGGACCTGATTAAATTCCTCCTAAGCACTATAAATACAGGCATTGGGCCAGAGGGAGGGGAGGTTGAAAGCTAAACATTCCTAAGGGTAGATGCTGCTGGAATTAGGACTCCCTTATAGAGCTTGAGAGGAGAGTATCCATATTTTCTTAGCTTCATTTGGAAGTGGGTGAGCTTATCAAAGTAAAGGAGAACTCTTGCTGGACCCTAGGAGGGACCTGCACAACACCAAGGCCTGGTTGTAATGGTTTCTTTGTTTCCACTTTAATACAATTCAGTCCATTTTTCTCAACAAGTTATTTCATATAGTTTGTTTCATATACTCCTTGGTCTGTATGATGAATATGTATTGTTTTATGAGTTATTCAGGTATTATTTAATTGTTTGCTTGTTGGTGAACGCAGGCTTCGAAGAGAAGGAGGAGCTCATTTGGATCAACGAAGCTGGACTACAACAACCAAGCATTGGACTAAAGGTATGTACACCTGATTGCTTGTCTTTTAATGCATATTTAGGGAAAGATAGGATTAAATTGTCTTGTTTGTCACTAGAAAGCCTTAGCTTCTAGGGAGGTCGGTTTTGTCCGCAAAATTGACTCTTTCCGCATGACACCTGGTTTGGTTGGAACAAGTTTTCCAACATCCTGTTATAGACATTTTTGGGCACTACAACCCCAAGAATAAAATGTCCATAAACCAAGGGCTCCTAAGTCCCTAAAGGTGTTGTTCCAACCCCTAAAAGATCAAGGTCAAATTATTACAGCATCTCCCAGAAGTTTTCCATGAAAAACTACTCAGAACTGGTCAAAACTGGACCATTTCACCTGCTCCATAGGTAAAGTGCGTTGCATCCCACCTAAATACACACAGTAGGTGTGTTGCATTTCAAAAAGCCCTTCTATGGGGTGCGACGGGCGAGAAGGGACAAATGGAAGGGTCAATCCGCAAGGTGAAGAAGCATGGAATCTTCCAGAAACTTCTCTA
Organism: Pinus tabuliformis; assembly: GCA_031772625.1. NCBI lineage: Eukaryota > Viridiplantae > Streptophyta > Pinopsida > Pinales > Pinaceae > Pinus > Pinus tabuliformis. Next base: position 147,038,761 of record CM062808.1, on the reverse strand, counting down.
GTGACACTTGCCTATCTGAATTCGACCAGGGATGAGTAAGAGATCATCAATCTCCAAGTGGAATCAAGAAATATCAGAGGGAAGACACTAATCAAATCAGAAGCCGACTCATCTCCCTTGCAGACATCTATATATGGATCCCTCATCCCAGAGATCCAGAGGCTGGAATTTTGCATCTTATAAGGAATTGTTGTTGGGTGCTTGAGGCAACATCATAGTGTTGGGTGATCTAAGCTTTTCATGAGGTGAAGAAGGGATTCTTGCTGAGAGGATGATGCTGGGTCAGAACAATTGGTTGTAACTCTCTTGGCTCTTTCTTGATTATCAATAAATCTATTCAAGTTTTCCTCCATACTCTTGTGTGATTTATGTTTTATGCATTTGTATGGTCAATTTACATCTGATCCTAAATTGTTTATGATAATAGATCTATGTTATCGTATAGTGTTATGCTACTTTGATCCTACATGTACTATGTGAAGCTGGGTATACAAGAAAGCAAGTAGCAAAGGACTATCAGAAGAGAGAGGAATCGAACAAAGAACCAAGCGCAAGACAGACGTCAGTCTCTTTTATTCTTCTTTCATCTATCTTTCATAAAGGAAAACGAAAGTAGTTTTACTTTGTTTGTTTCTAAGGTAGCTACCAGCCTTAGTGGGATTAGCAATTCTACATAGACACTATTCCTGGTAACAAAATGGCGACTCCACTGGGGAGTGAGTAGATTGTTTGTTCATCTACATTTTTTTACTTTATAAACTTACAGACGGAGCCTGAAGTCAAGCCAGCTAGCCTTCGAACTGCATTTGCTATGCAAGTGCAAAGTAGATCAATACTGCTTCAACCAATCTCCGGGTTTTGTTTATGATTTAAACAATTGGTTTACAAGCTCTCTAATTGCCCTTGTGGTGGCTCTAGTAACCTCCTTAGATATACCCCTGTGAGTGACTTACTGATTACCACTTGCTCGGCCAAAATCCCTGAACTGAACTGCAAACTGTGACCCGGAACCCAATCGAAGTCTCGTCCCTGGTCCAGCGCACTGTCTGTTATGTGAATCTCAAATTGAGCACACTTCCCGAGTGTAGTAGGTGCATTGCATTTCAGTTTCACTGTGTTACAGGTGCGCTGATCAGACTAGGCATTGTTCCTAAATTTTGGTTTCTGTGTTCACTCTTTTCATATCTATTCAAGAGTTTTGCTGCCTGTAGTCAGTACACCTCTATTTGAAACCCCTTTCCTTGCTGTTATTCCGCCTCCATTATGCAAAGGACTGTAAATGTTTTTTATGTATTTTTTGAGTCATTTTCAGTTCTCCTTTACAAAGAAGTAATGTAATTGTACTGTCGTTTCTTGATTTGAGAGTGTCGCAAGTGTCGTTTTCAGTCATAGAAGAGAGTCTGATTGCTCTTGATAGTCAATTACCCTGTTACTATTGTATTTGATCTGAATTTGTAATTTTTCTAGTGTCGAAAGCAAGTTTTCAATTCCAAATCGCAAAGTGTTGTCATTGTCCTCATTTTGTTTTTGAAAAGAAACTTGTTAGTAATTGTCACTTTGAAAATAATTCAGATTTGCGCATTAGCTTTCTTTTTATCATTTACACATTAAGAAGGATGAAAACAAATACATGCATGTGCATTTGCATTTAAACTATTTGTTGGTTTGATTTAGGACAGTGCATATAGTGTGTGCTCTTTGCTCTTTGTTGAAAGAACGCCATATCTCTTTCCTTAGTAGCTAGGATTTTCATTGCACAAATAAGATAAAACGACTGTTTATCATCTTAGATTGCATTTTAGGAATTGTACCTCTACATCACACGGTGAACCTGAAAGGCAAATTTCTTAAGCAAGATAAACTATAAAATAAATTTAATGAATCTAACAACGCTTTGGAACCTAACGCACAACATCTAGAAGTCTAGGCTAGAGACGTATTCCGGAGTCGTAAAGCCTGGTAACTGTTGTTTTCACTGTTGGTTGGGTGATTCCTCTACTTTGAGACGATAAGTGCCAGTACGGACTTGTGCTCCCATGCACCGTCGAGTATATTTTGGGAGACCACAATAGGCTTAATCCTTTATCCATAGGAAGCTGTGTCGACCGCCCTATCGATCGCAATGCACTGAACAAAGCATTCAGAAAGATTGACTGTCGTACCGTAAAAAGTATTCTGCAATTTTGCGATTGGTTTGGTAATCCCTCTGCCTAGATTTCCAGAGCAGTCCCTTTCATTCCTTTTCAGACTCCTTAACGGAAAAAGTCCATCTGAGCACTTGTCACTTCAGGCTCATTAAAAATCGAAGGCGATTAGAGTCATCTTTTGTTTTTTCTCGACTCTTTAAAATTGAAAAAACAAGCTGTGTCAAAGCGTTTAAAATTTATTTTAAACAGAATAATTATCACCTTTCCTACATTGGTCTTAGGTTGAAGAAAAATGGAGTCCACCAACCAAGGAGTTCCCCTTAGAGGAAATCCTAGTCCCTTCTCCTCTTCGGGAGATGTTGGTGCGCCCCATATGGCCACATTGTCGCTTACATGATTGACAATAGGCTTTCCCGTATGACTTTTCTCAACCTCCGTCGTTTAGAACACCACGATTCCTGAACAATCAAGTCATCAACTAAACGATTCCAGAGTTACTCCCCAACCCTCTACTTCGTCCAATTCTTCCTCTCCTCCTTCCTCTTCGCTTGATGGAGCTGGTAAAGCCAAAAATCAAGTACCTAAGAAGAAGAAGGAAAACAAGAAGAAAGAGAAGAAGAAGGAGCCAAAGGCGAAAAGGGGCAACCAAGTGTCGTCTAGCGAAAATCCACACACTGCACTAACCAAGCCTAAATTTCCATGTGTCATTTGCAAAGGAGACCACTATCATAGAGATTGTCCTTGCATCCCTCGGATCTTAAGGGACTGGTCTCCTCATTTGCACAACCCGGTGTCATCAACCTCTGATGATCATGTTGAAAATACACCATCAACTAGTGAAAGTGAAGCCCCTGGACAAAAAGGAAAATGCGAATTTCCTTGTAAATTGTGTGAAGGCGATCACGCCATCCACCATTGTCCCTTCTTAGACGAGGCTAAAAGAGTTTTGGACGACTATCCGGTTTCACCGTTACGGCTCCCTCCTGGATATAAGAAACTCTTGCCGAGTCCATCACTAGTTGAAAATCTGGCTGACACGCCCTTGTGGTCAGCCGAAGTATCTATCACTGAAGAAAAACCATCTGAATCCATGCCAGACGAAAGTCAAAAGGTCGAGGCGGCAGTTGACCCGGTCTTGCCTTCAGAGGTTCCATCTTCAGATGATACACTCATCGAAGAGAACAAGGATGACACCGTCCAAATTCTTTTCGTAAGCACAGACTCCGAAGAACATGGGGGCAGTCTACCCGTTCCTTTACCGCAGGAAGGAAGTTCATCAGAGTCATATCCGGCCGTCTATTCAGTCCCACCTCCAAGCAACCTAGTTGTTTCCTTCGACTGGAATCAACTAGGCAGACCCCATTTACCGGCTAGTGTACCGTTTAGAATCATTACTCAAATATATAGAATGGTTATGGTCGGTACCATCATAGATGAAGGGGCTTCTGTGAGTATCATTTCCTCATCTGCTTAAAAAGCGCTTGGTTCGCCATCGCTTTTGCCTGAGATGAGAAATCTAACAGGCTTTGACAAAGGAACCAGTCGACCGTTAGGGATCCTTCCCGATGTGCCCATAACATTGAGAGGGAAAATTGTTCACCTGAACGTAATGGTAGTCCAAGACCCCTGGAGTATAATCTACTCCTTGGACGAGACTATATTTATTGCATGGGAGTCATTGTCTCATCACTCTTTAGAGTAATGTGCTTTCCGTACAAAGGAAGAGTGGTCAAGCTCGTAGACCAGCTTTCATTTCCCGGTTCACACATAGCAAATAGTCATACACCAGCCCTGAATGGTCTTTTCACACAAGGAATGTCTCATCAATCCCTAGTCTGTCCTCCTGATGAGCGTGAGTGATTCGGGGACATGACTGAAACCCAGGGGGCATGCACCCTGGTCTGCTTCGGCAGGAAAACTTCAGGTATAGGGTAGGTTTCCGCGAGAGATATATGACTAGTCTGACACTCCCGTCCGTAATTGGAAAAGGGGGTTAGACTGGAATAAGATTCCCTCGTCAAAGTTATGTGGGTGGAGGCATCTGCGCCACTCGCCTTTGTCTATTTCGGTAGACATCGCCGAAGAAGTGTTTTGTTTGTGACACGGATAGAACAATATTTGGTAACCTGAAAGAGGTAAGCCTTTCCTGATAAAACAAATGTTTTGTCTGCAAATTGAGGGGTAACCTTGAAACTCTATTTTATACCTAGGGGCATGCAAACCTTTTGGCATGCAAGCGAAGAGCGACCATTTATTTTTTAAATTTGTAGGTCCTCTAACCCTTTAAACTCGTAGGATTGGTCGTTTCCTAACTTGTATAAAGAAAGGAAGCGGGGCAAAGCTTTGAAATAATGACATTTTTAGATATGACGTTCTTATTATACGACTGGATCGAGCAGTTTTAATGCGGACTTCATGCTTGTTAAAAAATAAACATAAGAAATGAGCAAATATTTCCCCCAGCGTTTAAGCTCATTAAAAAATGACCCTATTTCTGGTAAATAACCATCGTGAATGTAGTACTTCAGCCTTTGAAGCCTTGGTCGTGTTCCCATCATCACCTCCACTTTGTATTGGCCGATCATTCACCTCCACTTGATTGTTTACCCCTTTTGAGGAATAGCTGCGAAGATTGATCTTGTTAGCCATCCTTGTGACACTGCCATGATTGGAAAATTCCAAACCTTACCTGGAATCAGCTGCTACCCGAATTTATCACTCGTTCCTCAAAGATGAGTCTCCTTTAAGCTCTTTTCAACTGACTTGTAAAATATGAAAATATTGCCGAGCCATTAGCCTCTCTAGCTCATTAAAGTGACCGGAAGTGCTATCCCTCCTTCAGATTTTAATCTTTTTGGACCTGAGGGATTATTACACAAAAAGATCGAGCACTTTTTTTGTTCGGCTCGTTAAATGTACCGAAAATTCATCCCTTCTGTATTGTTTTATACTTTTTTGGACCTAAGGGATTAGATGACGAAAAAGGATTTTTTGGAGTTTCCTTTACGTCCCTTTTTAGACTCTCTAAAATTGAAAAGGACTGAGTTATCTTTGTCATTAAACTCGTTAAAATCTAATAGCGACAAACTTGTCCATAACAGACAATAACGAGTTTCACTATCGCTAGGCTCGTTAAAACATAGCGATGGGTTTTCCCGAAGGGAAAATTATAGAACAAGCATATGTTATCCTCCTCAAGCTTGAAGAAAATAAAGAGGTACTGGTCAGCAACGACTGGGGAAAAATTGGGAAGAAAACTTGAAGAAACTTTGTTGGTAGCAAGTCGCTCTTGAACATGGCACTTTCACTCCGCATCCAAGTCGGGTTGGGTTGTTTCATTCATTTGTCACATCACCATGGTTCCATCACACCATCCACATTTGGGGTTAATGCTACCAATCCATCATGTCAGTGTCACCGGTATGTTCAAGAGAAGTCACTCAGAGAATCCACCTATGTCTTGCCCACTGCAATACATTTATGCTCCATTCTTTCATGACCGCCACCCTGGACCATATATCACTAGATTGTTTTCACCTCCATTAAAATCATTTTGCTCTGTTCTGTGTCATTGATGTGGGATTCATTAATGCCCTCCTATGATGGATCGCTTCTTGTCGACATCAGCTCATTATCCAAGAAGGCGATCTAGGAACAACCCTTTTAGTACTTTGAAGCTTGCATGCCTCAATGGCAAGTTTGTCACTTCCGGCAACAGGTTTACATCAATGGCCTTCGACCGAAAGATTTTATGCGGTGTTCGATGCCAAGTCCCTTTATTCACACCACGTGAATTGTACTGCAGTACCTTGAGGATCATTATCATTATCGGTGATTCCTCTCACCCCTGTTAACAACTTACATCACTGGTTGGTAATCGGGCAATGTCTTTCCATGTTTGACTCCAGAACATCTCTCACATGGATCGACTTGTACTTTGAGTGAAGATTGAATGAGATTGAAGACCCCGAATCTAGTTTCATCCATCTGGGCTGTGATATATATTCAGGAAAATAAATACATCAAATGTACATCATTACTGCACAGATAATCATCCAATCTAAGGGATGATGTCTCTACCAGAATCATCTGTCTACACTTAGATGATTGTCTATCTCATGTACATGAAAAATGAATTTATAAAGCTGAGCATTGGAATGCCCGCCTCAGCTAGATCATGAAAAAATTATGAAAATAATGTATTGTATTGTATCTTATTACAAGTCTCCTTCTAGCTTGAAATAACTTCGGATCCTCATGATAAAGCATTCCACCCGACATCAAAAGATTAACGACCTCATGCTTTAGGGGGAAACTGTTATAGACATTTTTGGGCACTGCAACCCCAAGCATAAAATATCCATAAACCAAGGGCTCCTAAGTCCCTAAAGGTGTTGTTCCAACCCCTAAAATATCAAGGTCAACTGATTACAACATCTTCCAGAAGTTCTCCATGAAAAACTACTCAGAACTGGTCAAAACTGGACCATTTCACCTGCTCCATAGGAAAAGTGCGTTGCATCCCACCTAAATACACATAGTAGGTGCGTTGCATTTCAAAAAGCCCTTCTATGGGGTGCGATGGGTGAGAAGGGACAAATGGCAGGGTCAATCCGCAAGGTGGAGAAGGATGGAATCTTCCAGAAACTTCTCTAGTGACACTTGCCTATCTGAATTCGACCAGGGATGAGTAAGAGATCATCAATCTCCAAGTGGAATCAAGAAATATCAGAGGGAAGACACCAATCAAATCACAAGTTGACTCATCTCCCTTGCAGACATCTATATATGGATCCCTCATCCCAGAGATCCGTAGCCTGGAATTTTGCATCTTGTAAGGAATTGTTGTTGGTTTCTTGAGGCAACATCATAGTGTTGGGTGATCTAAGCTTTTCATGAGGTGAAGAAGGGCTTCTTGATGAGAGGATGATGCTGGGTCAGAACAATTGGTTGTAACTATCTTGGATATTTCTTGATTATCAATAAAGCTATTTAAGTTTTCCTCCATACTCTTGTGTGATTTATGTTTTATGCATTTGTATGGTCAATTTACATCTGATCCTAAATTGTTTATGATAATAGATCTATGTTCTCGTATAGTGTTATGCTGCTTTGATCCTACAGGTACTCTGTGAAGCTGGGTATACAAGAAAGCAAGTAGCAAAGGACTATCAGAAGAGAGATGAATCAAACAAAGAACCAAGTGCAAGACAGAGGTTGGTCTCTTTTATTCTTCCCTCATCTATCTTTCATAAAGGAAAACGAAAGTAGTTTTACTTTGTTTGTTTCTAAGGTAGCTACCAGCCTTAGTGGGATTAGCAGTTCTACATAGACACTATTCCCGGTAACACATCCTCAGGGACTTCGGTTACTCCAACCATTTCTGGTATCCCTGCCTCTACAAAGAAGTTCCGCAGCCACAAGAGGACATTAGAACTGATCCTAGTGTGACGGTAAACACTTCTATTCCTGAACTAGCTCCATCTACAGCTGATTCGGAAGGTGTTATTCCCCAAACATCTGTCGTAGTAGATTCTATACCTTCTTCGACATCGGAAATATTTTACGGACCTGACGGTCTACCTCTTCCACCTGGATTGATTTCTATAGAAGAGGTTGTGGAGGATCCTCCATCAAGTACTCCATTGCATTTTGGAGCTGGGATCACCCTATATTCTTCTTAATCAGAAATTAGTCTCCCATCATCGAAAGTTCCTATAGAATCGCTAGGAAATCTTTTGGATAGACTAGATATCTCTGAACAACCGTCGACATCTAGGACTGTGTCATCTAACACAGCAGCAGCAGAACCTCTTGCTGCTACTCCAACAATGTTTGCCGGCGTACCATCTGTCCCAACTAGCTCTCAATCGCTGGATGGAGTCCATCCAGGGACTGTTTCGACAGTATGGTCTGTTCCCATTTGTTCATCTGGAATAATATCTAGAATCTCTTATGTTGAGTCTCAGCAAATTGATCCTTTGCAATAGTATCAATTTGGGCAGTCCGGTCCCCAAAGGCAAATCATTCCTTTGAGCACTGGATTGCCGCCGTATGGGGGGTAGTATACCCTTTCATTGTCTCCTCCAGGAGAACAACCATATGAGAGTTCACAACAGAATTTGGGTTATGCTGGAATTACATCCAGCAGTTGGGTGCCAATACTGCCTCAACAACCAAGAGTTGTATACTCAATGCAACAAAGTCTACCAGTGTCAAATATCTCCACTACGCTAGATATTGTGACAGTGTCGCAAGTACAAGCATTTCCTGTTGTATGCCAACCTCAAGTTTCTCAGGTCGTAATACAACAACCTCTTGTCTCTGCGACACAACCGCAATCACCGACTAGTGGTTCCTTAACTGGAATGACCCAGGCTCAAACGGGTACCATTACCCCTCATCTTGGTCAAACAACCAGTATTGGACAACAACACATGGCTTCACAACCATGGCTAGTACAATATCAACAACCGCAATTCCAACAATCTTATCGAGGATCTAAGCAACAAATATTTGCAAGTAATGGGAAGCCATATATTCAAAACAGTCAACATAAATCATATCAAAATGGTTATGCCCATCAACCTTACCAAAGACCAACTGCCCAGGCAATCCCATCTTATCCTGGGTATGCTTTGCCGAACCTGAATCAACAGTTTCCCTTCGTGGCGACTTTAGAGTTACCGGATCTAAATCGGCTAACAAACAATCCAATTGCTTATGCCCCTTGGTGGCCGGCGATTCCACATAAAATTCCGTCAGATATTCCTAAATTTAATGGAAATCTGGGTGAAGACCCGTCGAATCATGTGATGACCTTTCATCTGTGGTGTTCATCCAACACTCTCAACAATGATTCGATCAGGCTTCACCTTTTTCAGCGAATGTTAACTGGTCCGACAGCAAAATGGTATATCAAATTTCCTAGAGCTTCATTCAATAACTTCAGCGCCCTGGCCACAACCTTTTTAACCCATTTTCAGTTACCCATAAGGTACGAAACAAGAATAGAGCTTCTTATCAATTTCAAACAAACGATGGCCACTCACATATGCGACCATATTCATGAGTGGCGACGTCGTCGTAGAATGGTAAAAACATATGTTCCTGATCAGCTACTAGCTGAATGGTTTATTAAGTCATTGTTACCTTGTATTACAGAAGATGTGGCAAAGGGAGGAGTCGTCACTGAAGAGCAAGTCATTGCTCGTGCGCAATATATAGACTTGATCTATACTCAGTCTAACACACTCTACGATAAAATACCTGATGCTCCTAGACCAGAATTCTCTGTTCCTCCCCCTCTTAAATCGAGCAAATACTCTCATGCTGGCGATGGTGTGATAGGTATGACTAGCATGAAAAACATAAAGGCTGCATCAAAGAAGGCTTGTACGATTTCAATTCAAAATGAAAATGAGGAAATTCTCGCCTCGAAGGTAAATTCCATGTCGAATGACAAAGGCAAAGAACCGCAGCAACCAGGAGGCAAGAAGAAAAAGAAAGGGAAGAAGAAGAAATAGGGAGAGTCATCTCCTGAAAAATCTTCTTCAAACCATTCTAGAGATATGGAACCAAGTCATCCATGCTTTATATGTGATGAGGATCATTGGACGAAAGATTGTCCACATAAAGCTGAGCTTAGAAAATTCTTGAAGAGTTCATAAACCTCGGCGGTATTGAATGATCTGTTTCCAAATCCAGGAATGAATTTGGTTGCTAGTGACAATGCTTCCCCGTACCAAGTGCTAATGTTTTCTGTTTCGAAGCAGAAAAATGATGCTTTGATATCAACAAGGAATAAAGATTACGGGAGTCCACAGCTGTCGAACAACAAGGCTAATGATCAACCTAGTAGTTCGACAACAACTTCGACCGAAGTTGTGCCACCCATCATTCATGAGCTAACGATAAAGCCGTTGAAGGGAGTAGTACACAAATCGACATTTAATCCTCATGCCAGAGAAACACAACATTATAATATAGTGGAGGATCTAGCCCAATCGCCGTCCGCTATGTCGACACTTGAGGTATTGCAAAATTGCCCCTCCCAAAAGAACGCTTTATTATCAACAATAGGTGGGACTGACCCAACGGATTCCAATCTTGTGGCCTTTAATCATAAAGGATATGACCCTCAGTTACCAGCTCAACTAGCTTTCCTTATTCAAGTGAAAGCCCTCAACAAAACTGTTCATCGAACAATTATTGATGATGGGGCATCTACATGTATTATGTTGATGAGTTGTTGGAAAACTTTAGGATCTCCACCCTTGTCACGATCGTCAATGACATTAAAAGCATTTGATGGATGAACATACACCCCATACAGGATTTTAAGTAACTTGAAAGTCTAACTGGGGGGAAAAACAGTAGAAATTATTGTTGAAGGTATCGAAGGAAACCTAGATTAGAACATCCTACTGGGAAAGCCCTGGATATATGCTATGGCTGCCGTTGTGTTGACCTACTTCAGGAGGATTTCATTTCCCTTCCAAGGAGGAATCACTATCGTCGACCAACAAACATTTCTCCCCAACATTTCACAAGTTACGGGAAGCATTCTGATGATCCACGGAAGCCCTCATTCGCTTCAAAATATTGGAGTAGGCCTACTAAAAGACCCTACATTGATGGGGACTTTTGCCCTACCACCTCCAAACAATCTGGCGGAAGTGGCCACGGTGGGAACCTGCAATATGGTATCTTCTATTCAAAAGATGTCTGAAAACGATATTAGCATGGATCATCTATAGGTATTGCCTCCAAGCCCAATAGAAATATTGTAGCAATCAATGTTTTCGACATGGGAGGCAAACCCAAATCAACGCTGATCAAGAGTTTGGATAGATAGGTCTAAGGAATATGGCACCCCCTCAGATCCTTGGTCGCAAGTACATTCTATAGACGAAGGAATTGTTCAGTCAATGATGATTGAGGGGGCGCCATGGGAAGATTACCACCATCATTCCCATCATTCGGATTGTAAGGAAGATAGTTCCAGTGACCTTGATCATCCCTCAGTTTTTGATTTTCTATCAAATACTGTAAATACGGTGGATTCCGAGTGAAACCTGTCCAATATTGAAGAGACTATCACCATCAATATCTCAACCAAAACAGATGTTGTAGAGAATATTCATGTCGGCAAATCTTGTTCTTCTTCAGAACTAGAAATATATTACGCTCTTTTTCACGAGTTCAGATATGTCTTTTCTTGGTCATATGATGAAATGCCAGGCATTGACTCGAGCATAGTTGAACACGAAATTAAGATGTATCCAGATGTCAAACCAGTACGACAACGGCTCCGGCAGGTGTGCCCCAAGAAAGCCGCTGCTATAAAGGCAGAAGTTGAAAAACTTCTCCATGCTGGTTTTATTTACCCAGTTCCTCTAACTAATTGGGTATCAAATATTGTTCCTGTAATGAAAAAGCAAGGAACGATTAGAGTGTGCGTCGATTATAGGGATTTAAATCAAGCTTGTCCAAAAGACAACTACCCTACACCCTTCATTGACCAGATAATTGATGAATGCGCCGGATGTGAAATCTTTTCATTTATGGATGGATTTTCTGGGTATAATCAAATAAATATCCGCACACAAGACTAGTCAAAGACTGCATTTATTTTTCCGTGGGGCACATTCGCATACCACAAGCTACCCTTTGGTTTAAAGAACGTAGGGGCAAAATTTTAGAGGGCAATGAATTATTCCTTCCATGACATCAAGAGCATCGTTCAAACATATCTTGACGATCTTCCGTCTCATTTGTGAAAGCGGACCAATCATCCGCAACATTTAAGAGCGATATTTCTACGTTGTCGACACTACAAGATACAACTCAATCCACAAAAATGTTTGTTTTGTGTCATTTCTAGTCATTTACTTGGCTTTGTGGTCTTGAAGGACGGAATTCGTCTCGACCCATGTAAGGTTTAAGCAATCATTGATTTGCCTCCACCTTCAAATTTGCTTCAGATTTAGAAACTCCAAGGGAAAGCAAACTTTCTGTGGAGGTTCATTCCAAATTACACCGAACTTGCTAAAGGTTATACTCGTCTATTGAAAAAAGAAGTACCCTTCATCTAGGATCAGGTCGTGCAAGCTTCCTTTGATTCTTTAAAGGAATCCCTAATAAAAGCATCATTAATGTATGCTCCTGATTATCAAAAAGACTTTAACCTGTATCTGGCTACAGCGGATACGACCATAGCAATGGTTTTAGTTCAAGAAGACAATGGAATTGAACATCCTATCTATTATTTAAGATGAAACTTAAATGATATGGAAAGCAAGTACTCCCATGTTGAAAATCTAGCTCTTGCAACTGTTCAAGCGTTATAGAGATTTCGACACTATGTCCTCTTTCGAAAAACTACCATTTTGTTAGATTACAACCCCATGACTTATATATTGTCGTGACAGTTGCTGGGGGGAAAATATTCAAAATGGATAGCAATTTTACAAGAGTTTGATATGGAATTCATAAAATCCAAATCGAAGAAAGCCCTGGTTTTCGCAGAGTTACTATGTGATCTCCCATCGTCGTCCAATGATGCAACATCCGAAGAAGCAATCGTGGATGAATCTTTGTTTTTTATATCTTCAAGAAATCCATGGTATGGAGATATAATAATATATCTCCAAACCAAAACGTATAGGTATAATAACTCCTGCTCAGAACAACGACATATTTGATACCAAGCAAAAGGCTACATGATTGTCGATGATACGCTTTACTATCGTGGTATCTATACAGTTCTGCGGAGTTGCCTCACCCATGAGGAGGTCGAGAAAGTCCTGAATGATTTTCATTCAGGCGCATGTGGGGGGAATCAATCTGGTTACGCTACGGCTCAAAAGGTTTTACGAGCAGGATAATTTTGGCCAACAATGTTCAAAGATTTCATAACCGCAGTCAGAAGTTGCCATGCCTGTCAAATCTTCGATCGCAAAACTAGAATAACACTCGCACCTCTGCAACCAGTAGTTGTTGTTGGGCCATTCACCAAATGGGGAATAGATTTCATGACATGTAACCCCACCTCAGCCGGGGGGCATGGTTATATCATAGTCATAGTAGACTATTTTACCAAATGGGCCAAGGCGATGCCTACATTAAACAACGACAGCGAAACGGCTGCCCTTTTCTTTTTCAATCATGTAGTCTCTAGATTCGGCATTCCACAGGCCATAATCACAGATCATGGATCGCATTTTCGCAATCACATGATGGTTGAGTTGGCTGCCAAATTAGGACTGTCCCACAACAGCTCTACTCCATATTATCCACAAGCTAACAGACAGGTTAAGGAAATCAACAAGGTCCTGAAGTTCATGCTGCAAAGGATGATTGGAGTCCATAAACAAAGTTGGCACCTGATCTTGTACTCGGCCTTGTGGGCATACCAGACATCGGTGAGGAATGCAACTGGGTTTACACCCTTTCAACTGGTGCATGGCCTGGAAGCGATCTTACCAGATGATTGGAGTCCATAAATAGAGTTGGCACCTAATCCTGTACTCGGCCTTGTGGGCGTACCATACATCGGTGAGGAATGCAACCGAGTTTACACCCTTTCAACTGGTGTATGGCCTGGAAGCGATCTTACCAGTTCAGTATGAAATCTCGTCCCTCAAGCTCGCAGTCGACATTCTCCCCAGAACTTCATAAGAGGAGACTCGTTTCTTGGAACTAATCCAATTGGATGAAACCCGTCGTGATGCCGCCTTGGCTAACGAATCCCATAAGAAACGAGTCAAGGCACAGTTCGACAAGAATGTCAAACCCCATGTCTTCTCAGAAGGTGACCTGGTCTTACTTTACAACCAGGAGTCCGATAAGTTGGGAGCAGGTAAGTTCAAGTATTTATAGATGGGCCGCTATATTGTTAAGCATTTTTTAGCAAAAGGAGCCTACGAGTTAGTGGATTATGATGGGATTCCACTGGTGCAACCCCACAACAGGTTGTACCTTAAGCGTTACTATGCTTGACTCAGTATAGTAAACCCTATGCTTTTGTTACATTTTTGTTTGCGCTAAGGGTAATTGTTTTGGTTAGATAATCCACTTTTGCATTTGTTGTAGATGTCGAACCTATTGGAATCATTTTTTGGATATGCCGACGGAGCGAGTCGTAGTTCGCGGAACCTATCTTCTGGCGCCTGGGCCATCTTTGATCCAAGCGGCATGTTAGTGAGTTTCAAAGGGCTATGTATTGGTCAGTCAATGAACCACATCGCTGAATGAAGTGAATTGATAGAACTCCTCTCTGATGCCATCACGCATGGCATACACCGACTTGTCGTCAGGCTAGACTCACAACTCGTCATTCTGTAGCTCACTGGTATCTACTCCGTACGAAATCCAGCTATCTATCGCATGTTCCTAAGGGTCAAGATTTTGGAAAGATAGTTCGATTCTATTCAATATCAACATATTTCTAGAAACTTAAACACATTACCAGACTCATTGGCAAATTATGTGTTAGATAGACATTTGCGACATTTATAAAAAGAAGCATTTCATCAATATTTGCATCTGGATCATGTAACTTAACCAAAATAAAGCTCCGAAAATAAAAAATATATATATAACTATTTATGGTTTATACATAATGTTCTGTGACCAAGACAAAATCGGCCAAATGACCCAAAACTCAAAATGGTAGGGGGAACCCTAGTCTAATGATGCTGGTGATAACAAGTCACTGCCTGTGCAATCATGCGTAAAAGCCTAGTCCATCGAATCAGCACGCCAGTAGTATGTCGCTGCAACCTCAAAGGAAGCTCGTCGGTCCTCACGTCTGGAATACCAAGAGTGAGACCCTCGACCTGATCCTGCAATGTTGTAAGAGTCTCAGCCACATCCAGGTCATGAAGGATAGCCCTCCCCACAGCCTCTCCTGCTGGAGCGACAGCTGGTGCTCTCAGGCGTACTGCTGGTCGCATTGGTCTGATATTTGCATGAGCACATGAGTTTTGATTAGCCTTGATAAAAGAAAGCATAAGAACATTATAAAAACAATAAACAGAGATATGGTCAGAGATTTTACCTATAACACCCCACTGCTCACCAATCGGCAGCACCAAATCTGGGTCACCCTAGAAATCCATACCAGCATATGGACACTCGACATAAACCATCTCCTAATGGTTGAACCACTTGAAGAAGGCATTAGAGAAAGAAACCTGGGATTGACCAGCATGTCGGGCCATAAGGTCAACCCATCTCTGCATTCGTGGCTTAGTCGATGGAGGCAAACCAAGTGAAATGTACTGTGGCTGCATCAGTGGATCTTTTCCAAGGCGAAAGCAGTCAAAATAGAACCATAGCCAAAATTCTTGGATCTTCCATTTTTCACCTTGGTTAGTTGTTCTTTTATCATAGGGAGTACTAAATCACACCAGTTGAACACCTTTGGTTCGAGGCATTCCAAGGCGTATTGCATATAGGACCTGTTAGCCAAGTGGAGAGCCACACTACCAGCCAGTCTAGCAAAAGTGAACATAATGGTACTCAAGGACCGGTCAATGACATCTCGGATATTGATCTTGCCGTCCCTACTCGGCTGAGATCCTTCTCTATAGTATCGGCGAATATAATCCCTCACGGATTCGCCCCCACGGGCGGAACCTGATAATGAGAGAGGGGCACCATGCCTCAATAAACCGGTTAAAAAATAGATGTCCATGACAGTCAAGGGGATGGATTTGCCTCTGATCTGGAACACTTGGTTGATAGGATCCCATGCATCGAGAAAATATTGCAACAAGTTGATTTGTTGCCTCATGCTAGAGATGCAGAAAAACTTGAGCAAACCACAATTCCGCAGTGCAGTTACCGTACCCGGATCATGTAAGGCAACCATGTCCTCTTCTTCATGCTCGCGTTCTTGCCATGTAACAACCATTTTTCTCCAATGAATCTCTGAAAAACAAATAAGAGAAGAGTCAGGGTCCTGATTTGGCAAAAAACAAGCAAAAATTCCATGAGAAAACAGTGCAAAAGTTTCCCTCCTTGCGCCCTTCGTACCCCAACAGTGTACTGGGTGAGATGCATACTGACTGGCCAATGGCCAGTCCAGTATGCATCACACCTTTCGATATAGGAAGGGTGCGATGGGGCCGGAGAAAATTGTTCAAACCCCAGTGGCTCAGAAAAATAGGGAAACATGCTCAAAATTCGAAAAGAAAGGAATGCACCTAAAGAGCTCAGTTTTAGTTCCTACCTAGTCCAAACGGCACCGAGAATCGTCCACAGAATCTCTCGGAATCAGCTAGTGAAAATCAAGGGGGGAAACACCTCCAAAGCTCCAACAAACCCAAGTTCAAATGAAATGGTAAAATGAGGGGTAAAAACCACTTTTAAATTACTTTTCACGTAATTCGAGTAAGGTATTAGTGTTTTAACTCATTTTTCAAGCATGTATTTTCATTTCTAATCGGTTTGATGAAGCAATTGAACAGGTAGTACGACCGTTAAAGGAACAAAGTGTTAACGGTGAATCGAATAATCAATGACCATTATCACGAGCAGTTTTTATGCGAAGTTCAAGCTCGTTAAAAATTAAACCTAAGCAATGAGCAAATG
Source organism: Pinus tabuliformis (assembly GCA_031772625.1). Taxonomy (NCBI): domain Eukaryota; kingdom Viridiplantae; phylum Streptophyta; class Pinopsida; order Pinales; family Pinaceae; genus Pinus; species Pinus tabuliformis. The sequence continues at coordinate 147,022,013 of CM062808.1, read as the reverse complement.
TTTCCCCAAGAGTTTAAGCTCACTAAAAAATGAACCAATCTCTGGTAAATAACCATTGTGAATGCATTATCATCAGCTTTTGAGCCTTGGTCATGTTCTCATCGTCACCTCCACTTTGTTTTAGCCAATCATATGCCTCCATTTGATTGTTTACCCTTTCGAGGAATAGTTGCGATGATTGATTCTTTTAGCCAATCCTTGTGATATTACTGTGATTGGAAAATTCCAAACTTTACCTGGAATCAGCTGCTACTCGAAATTATCACTCGTTCCTCAAAAAACAAGTCTCCTTTAAACTCTTTTCGTTTGACTCGTAAAATATGAAAATATTGCCGAGAAATTGGCCTCTCCAGCTCGTTAAAGCTATCGGAAGTGCTATCCCTCCTCTAGATTTTAATATTTTTGGACCCGAGGGATTATTACACAAAAAGATTGAGCGCTTGTCTTGTTCAGCTCGTTAAAACTATCGAAAATTCATCCCTTTCGTATTATTTTATACTTTTTCGGACCTAAGGGATTATATGACGAAAAAGGATTATTGGAGTTTCCTTTCTGTCCCTTTTCAGACTCTCTAAAATTGAAAAAGGACCGAGTTATCATTGTCATTAAACTCATTAAAATCAATAGCGACAAACTTGTCCATATAAATGAGAACAAGTTTCACTGTCGCTAGGCTTGTTAAAACATAGCGACGAGTTTTCCCAAAGGGCGAATTATAGAACAAGAATATGTTATCCTCCTCACGCTTGATAAAAGTAAAGAGGTACTAGTCAGCAATGACTAGGGAAAAATTGGGAAGAAAACTTGAAGAAACTTTATTGGTAGCAAGTCGCTCTTGAACATGACACTTTCACTCCATGTCTGAGTCAGGTTGGGTTATTCCGTTCACCGGGCATATTACCATTGGTCCATCGTACCATCCATCTTTGGGGTTAACACTACCAATCCATTTCAGTGTCGCCAATATGTTCAAGAGAAGTCGCTCAGAGAATTCACCAACTCATCTTGTGTCTCATCCGCTCAAATACATTCACGCTCCATTCTTTCATGACCGTCACCCTGAACCTTGTACCATCAGATCATTTTCACCTCCACAAAATCATTTGCTTCGTTCCGTGTCAAAGATGTGGGATTCATTAAGGCCCTCCTACGACGAGTCACTTCTTGTCAACTTCCAATCATTATCTTAGAAGTCGACCTAGGGACAACCCTTTCAGTACTTTGAAGCTTGCATGCCTCAATGGCAAGTTTATCACTTCTGGCGACAGGTTTACGTCAATGGCCTTTGACCGAAAGATTCCACGTGGTGTTCGATGCCAAGTCCCTTTCTCACACCACATGGATTGTAATGTCATACCTTGAGGGTCATCATCATTATCGGTGATTCCTCTCGTGCCTGTTAACAGCTTACATCATTGGCTGGTAATCAGGCGATGTCTTTCCATGTTTGACTCCAGAACATATTTCACATGGATCGACTTGTACTCCGGACGAAGATTGAACGAGTTTGAAGACCCCAGATCTAGTTTCATCCATTCGAGCTGCGATATATTTAGGAAAATAAAGACATCAAATGTACATCATTGTTGAACAGATGATCATCCAAATCAAAGGATGATGACTCTATCAGAATCATCAATCTGCCACACTGACGGTTGTCTGTCCTATGTACATGAAAATGAATTTATAAAGCTGAGCATGTGAATGCCCGCCTCAGCTAGATCATGAAAATATTATGAAGATAATGTATTGTATTGTATCTTATTACAGGTCGCCTTCCAGTTCGAAAAACCTCAGATCCTCATGATAAATCATTTCACTCGACATCAAAATATTAACAACCTCATGATTTAGGGGGAAACTATTATAGACAATTTTGGGCACTACAACCCCAATCGTATATGTCCATAAACCAAGGGCTTCTAATTCCCTAAAAGTGTTGTTTCACACCCTAAAGGAACAAGGTCAGCTGATTACATCATCTCCCAGAGGTTCTCCATGGAAAACTGCTCAGAACTGGTCAAAACTGGACCATACAGACTGCTCAGTGCTAAGGGAGTGATGCATCTCACCTGCTCAGTGCAAAAAGTGTGATGCATACTGGAAAGCGCTTCTGTAGGGTGTGATGAGCGAGAGTAGACAAATGGCAGAGACAGTTTGCAAGGTGGATGATCATGGAATCTTCCAGAAACTTCTCCTGTGACACTTGCCTCTCTGAATTCGCCCAGGGATGAGTAATAGATCATGAATATCCAAGTGGAACCAAGAACTATTAGAGAGAGGACACTAATCAAAATCCCAGAAGCTGACTGACCCCCCTGCAAACATCTATATATGGATCCCTCATCAAAAAGATCCAGGGGCTAGAATCTTGTATTTGGTTAGGAAGTGTTGTTGGTTTCTTGGTGGAACATCATAGTTTTGGGTGATCTAAGCTTTTCATGAGGTGAATAAGGGCTTTCATGCTGGGAGGATGACGCTGGGTCAAATCAATGGGTTGTAATCCTCTTTGATATTCTTTCTATTAATAAAGCTATTCGAGTTTTCCTCCACATTCTTGTATGTTCAATGATATATGCATTTGTGTGGTCAATATATATCTGGTCCTATATTGTTTATGATTGTAGATCTCTGTACTTCGATAGTGTTATGCTGCTTTGACTCTACAGGTGCTCTCTAAAGTGAGGAAGGAAGCAGCAAAGATCTGTCAGAAGGGAGAGGAACCAAGCAAGGAACCAAGCGCAAGACTGAGGTTGGTATCCTTTGTTCCCCTCTTATCTACTTCTCATAAAGGAAAGCGAAAGTAGTTTTAGTTTGTTTGTTTCTAAGATAGCTACCCATCTTAGTGGGACTAGCAGCTCCGAGTGGACACTAGATTTCCCGATAACAATATTTTGACCAAACCTAATGTTGTAGAGAATATTCACATTGGCAAATATTGTTCTCCATCAAAACTAGAAAATTATTGTGCTCTTTTTCGCGAATTTAGAGATGTCTTTGCATGGTCATATGAAGAAATGCCATGCATTGACTCGAGAATTGTTGAACATGAAATCAAGATGTATCCAAATGTCAAACCAGTATGAAAACGGCTTCGACCTATTGATCCAAAGAAAGCCACTGCTATTGAAGTAGAGGTTGAAAAACTTTTGTGTGCTGGCTTCATTTACCCTTTTCCTCTCATTGATTGGGTATCAAATATTGTTCTCGTAATGAAAAATCAACGAACGATTAGAGTGTGTGTCGATTATAGAAATGTAAATCAAGCATGTCCAAAGGACAACTATCCTACACCCTTTATCGACCAGATAATTGATGAATGTGCCGGATGCAAAATCTTTTCATTCATCGATGGATTTTCCGGATACAATCAAATCAATATCCATCCATAGGACTAGTCAAAAAATACATTTATATGTCCGTGGGGCACATTCGTATATCGTAAATTCCCTTTCAGTTTCAAGAATGTAGGGTCAACTTTTTAGAGGGAAATGAATTACGCCTTCCATGACATCAAACACATCGTTCAACCATATCTCGACAATCTGCCTGATCTTTCATGAAAACGAACTGATTATCCACAGCATTTGAGAGCCATATTTTTACGTTTTCACCACTACAAGATACGACTCAATCTCCACAAATGTGTTTTTTGTGTTGGTTCTGGTCGATTGCTTGGTTTTGTAGTTTCTAGGGACAAAATTCGACTCGACCCATTTAAGGTTTAGGAAATCCTTGACATGCCTCCACCTTCAAATTTGCTTTAGATTCAAAGACTCCAAGGGAAATCTAACTTTCTGAGGAGGTTCATTCCACATTATGCTGAGCTTGCTAAAGGTTATACACATCTTTTGAAAAAAGGGGTACCCTTCCACTGGGATCAGGTTGTGCAAGATTCCTTTGATGCTTTAAAAGATTCCCTGATAAAAGCATCATTAATGTATGCTCCTGACTATCAAAAAGACTTCAACCTATATCTCACCGTTGCAGATACAACCATTGCTATGGTATTAGTGCAAGAAGATAACGTAATTGAACATCCTATATATTATTTAAGTCGTAATCTTAGTGATACAGAAAGCAAGTACTCTTATGTTGAAAAGTTGGCTTTAGCAGCCGTTCAAATAGTACAGAGATTTCAACACTATGTACCCTTTCGCAAAACTACCATTATATCAGATTGCAACCCTATGACATACATTTTGTCACATCAATTGCTGCGGGGAAATTATTCCAAATGGATAGCCATTTTGCAGGAATTGTATCTGGAATTCACCAAATCCAAATCAAAGAAGTCTCTCGTCTTTGCAGAGTTACTTTGTGACCTTCCCTCGTCATCCAATGATTTAACATACTAAGCATCAATCGTGGATGAGACTCTATTTCTGATATCATCAAGTGATCCGTGGTACGGGGATATACTGGTCTATATCCAGACCCAAAATTTTAGGCCTAACACCTCTCGCTCTTAATAGTGACGTACTCAATACCAAGCCAAAGACTATCTGATCGTTGGTGATACACTTTATTGTCGTGGTGTCGATACGGTTTTACGAAGGTGCCTCACGCATGAGGAGAACGAAAAAATTTTGAATGATTTTCATTTAGGTGCTTGTGGGGGGCATCTAACTGGTTACATTGATGCTCAAAATATCTTATGAGCTAGTTACTTCTAGCCCACCATATTCAAAGATTGCATAATGGTAGTCAAAAGTTGCCATGCTTGTCAGATTTTTGATCGCAAAACTAGAATACCACCTGCACCACTGCATCAAGTCATTGTTGTTGGTCCATTCGCTAAATGGGGTATTGATTTGATGACATGTAACCCCACCTTAGCTCAGGGGCATGGGTATATTATAGTCGCCATCGACTATTTTACAAAATGGGCGGAGGCGATGCCTACATTGAACAACAGTGGTGAAACGACTGCTCTTTTCTTTTTCAATCATGTAGTTTCTAGATTTGGTGTACCACAGGCTATAGTCACAGATTATGGGTCGCATTATCACAATCACATGATGATCAAGTTAACTACCAAATTAGGACTGTCCAATGATAGTTCTACTCCATATTATCCGCAGGCTAACGGACAAGTTGAGGCAATCAACAACGTCCTTAAGCGCATGCTGTAGAGAATGATTGAAGTCCATAAACGAAATTGGCATTTAATCCTGTACTCAGCTCTGTGGGCATATAGGACTTTGGTGAGAAATGCGATCGGATTTACGCCCTTTCAGTTGGTGTATGGTCTGGAAGCAGTCTTACCCATTTAGTGTGAAATCTCATCCCTCAAGCTTGCAATCAATCTTATTCCCAAAACTTCTGAAGAAGAGGCTCGTTTATTGGAATTAATCCATTCGGATGAAGCCCATCATGATGCCGCATTGGCTAACGAAGCACATAAGAAATGCATCAAGGCATAATATGACCGAAATTTTAAGCCTCGTGGATTCTCAGAAGGTGACTTGGTCTTGCTTTACGATCAGGATTCTGACAAATTAGGAGCAGGTAAATTTGAACCATTATGGATGGGCCCTTACATTGTTAAACGAGTATTGACAAAAGAAGCCTACGAGCTAGTGGATTATGATGGGATTCCACTGTCACAACCGCGAAATGGGTTGTATCTTAAACATTACTATGCTTGATTAAGTGTAGTAAACTCATTGTACATATGCTATTATTGCATTTTTGAGTGTTTTCTTTTAGAGTTGTTGTTTTGATTAGGTAATCCACTTCACATTTGTTGCAAATGTCAGACTTTTTGGAACCATTTGTTGGATATGCCGATGGAGCTAGTCGTAGTACACATAATCTAGCTTCTGTGGGCTGGGCCATTTTCTCTCTAAGAGGCGAGTTAGTGAGTTTTAGGGTGATATGTATTGGTCAATCAACGAACAACATCATTGAATATATTGCATTGATTGAACTTCTCTCTGATGCCATTTCACATGGCATACGCCGACTCATTGTCAGGCTAGATTCATAGCTCATCATTCTACAACTTACTAGCGTTTATTCCGTTCGGAACCCAACTATTTATCGAATGTTCCTAAGAGTTAGGATTTTGGAAAGACATTTTGATTCCTTTCAATATCAGCACATTTCCAGAAACTTAAACACATTGACTGATTCATTAGCAAACTATGTGTTAAATATACATTTGCAGCATTTTTAAAGAAAGAATTTCACATGAGCGTTTTCATTAGGATTTCATCACTTAGCCAAAATAAAACTCCAAAAATAAAAAATAGATAGCTGTTATAGTTTTTACAAAATGTTTTGTGTCCAAGACAAAATCAGTCATCTGACGAAGAAACTAACAATGAATATAGAAAAACATCCTAGACAAGTGATGCTGGTGATAACATGTCACCGCATGTGCTATCATGCACAGGAGCCTAGTCCAACGACTCGGTACACCAGTAGTATGGCGTTGTAACCTCAAAGGTAACTCATCAGTCTTGACATCCTGAATTCCAAGAGTGAGGCCCTCAATCTGATCATGCAACACTACCAGGGTCTTTGATATGTCCATATCCTGAAGGACGACCCTCCCTACAGCCTCTCCTGCTGGAGCGTCGTCTGCCTCCGTGGGAGTGCCACTGGTCACACTAGTCCAATATTTGTACACATATGAGTTTGTTTAGTATTGGTAACATCAAAAACACAAAAAAATTATAAAACTCAAAAAACAAAGATGTGGTCGAATCATTTTACCTATAGCACTCCACTGCTCACCAATTGGTAATTCCAAATCCGGATCACCTCGAAAATCCATCCCGACATATGGATACTCTGCAAATACCATCTCCTGATGGTTGAACCACTCGAAAAAGGCATCAGAGAAGGAGATCTGTGATTGGCCGGCATGTCTAGCCATAAGATCCACCCATCTCTGCATCTGTGGTTCCCTCGGTGCTGGCAATCCCAGTGAAATGTTTTGAGGTTGCATCAGTGGAATTCTTTCCAAAGCAAAAGTAGTCAATATGGATCCATAACCAAAGTTCTTGGTTCTTCCATTCTTTACTTTGGACATTTGTTCTTTTACGACAGGAAGTATCGCCTCACACCAATGGAACACCTTCGGTTCCAGGCATTCCAGGGCATACTGCATGTAAGATCTGTTTGCTAAATGTAAGGTCGCGCTGCCAACCAATCTAGCAAAGGTAAATAGAATGGTCCTCAAAGGTCAATTAGTAACATCCCAGATATTAATCTTACCATCTCTACTGGGTTTAGATCCATCCCTGCAGAACTGACGAATGTAGTCTTTCACAGATTCACCCCCATGAGCAAATCCTGATAGTGAAAGAGGGGCACCACGCCTCGACAAACCCATCAGAAAATAAATATCCTCGACCATGAAAGGAATAGATTTACCTCTAATCTGGAAGACCTGGTCAATGGGATCCCAAGCATTGAGGAGATACTGCAACAAACTGATCTGTTGCCTCATGTTGGATATGCGGAAAAACTTCAGTAAACCACAGTTTCTTAATGCATCCACTATGCCCTGGTCATGTAAAGAAATCATGTCCTCCTCTTCATGTTATCATTCACACCATGTGACAACCATCTTGATCCAACAAATATCTAGAATGCAAACAATAAATGAGTTAGGATCCAATTTTGAGCAAAAACAGGTAAAAATTTGATGAAAAAACACTGTACAAACTTGCCTTTCTGCACCCATCACACCCTGCCTTTGATCAAGGTAAGATACATACTGATTGTCCTATTGGCAGCTTAGTATGCATTGCACCTTTTGATACTAGCTAGGTGCGATGATTGAGGGACGAAATATTTAAACCTCAGAGGCCTAGAAAAGTGAAAAAAATTGCTCAGAATCAAGAAAAGATGGAATGAAAATGAAGAGCTTAAGTATAGCTCCTACCTGGTCCTAACGGCGCGGAGAATGGTCCACCGGATCTCCCGAAATCGAATGGTGAAATTTGAGAGGGAAAACCACTCTAGAGCTCCAAAATTCCAAATTTGAAATGAAATGATGAAAGTGAAAGGTAAAATTACTTTTTATGTTTACTATTCATGTACTTCAAAGTTAAATGTTAGTTTTAGTTCATTTTTCGTCCATATATATGTATTTCTAATCAATTTGATGGAGTTTTGAGCAGGTTGAATGACAGATGAAAGAATTTGATGTGCTAAATAGTGAATTGAACATCTTCGACCACCAAGCATAGTTTTTTTGTTTCAAGCTTGTGTAAAAATGAAACTGAATTCAAGCATAGTTTTGTCATTTCGAGCTTGTGTAAAAACAAAATTGAATCCAAGCATAGTTTTTCATTTTGAGCTTGTGTAAAAATGAAACTGAATCCAAGCATAGTTATTCGTTTCATGCTTGTGTAAACATGAAACCGAATCCAAGCATAGTTCCCCATGGTTCAAGCTTGTCTAAAAATGAACCCATTTTCAAATTTTAACCCTTGTGATTGCCATTCTATCAACCTTTTGAGCCTTGGTTGTGTACATCCCATCGCCACCATCCCTTTGGCTGATCATACACTCGCACTTGGTTTTTTTACCATTTTTTGAGGAACAGTTGCAATAAGTGGTCTTATTAGCCAACCTCTTCACAAAAATTAGCATGTTTTGAGAAGTTCCAAAATCACCGGAACTAGTTGCTACCCTAGATACCACTCATTCCTCAAAATAGAGTCCTCTTTAAACCATTTTCAAACTCGTTAAATATGAAAATATTTTCTAGCGCTTGTCCTTTCCAGCTCGTTAAAGTGATTGGAAATGTCATCCCTCTTGTATTATTTTATCCTTTTTCAGACCTAAGGGATTATCTGACGAAAAAGAACTTATGGAGTTTTCTTTTCATCCCTTTTCAAACTCTCTAAACATGAAAAGGACCAAGTTATCCTTGTTGTTAAGCTCATTAAAACAATAGCAACAAACTTGTCCATCCTAGACAAGACCGAGTTTCACTGTCACTATACTTGTTAAAACATCAAATAGTGATTGGCTTGCCCGAAGTGCAAATGATAGAACAAGAATATGTTATCCTCCTCAAGCTTGACAAAAATAAAGAGGTACTGATCAGCAATGACTGGGGGAAAAGGGAAAAGACTTGAAGAATTTATGGTAGCAATTCTCTCTTGAACATGATACTTTCACTTCATCACCATTATTGAGTTGTATTGAGTTATTCCGTTCACTGGTTATCTCACCATTGGTCTTTCATACCATCCATCTTTTGGGGTTACCGCTACCATTTCATCTCAGTGTCGCCGACATGTTCAAGAGAAGTCATTCAGTTGAGAAACCACCATCCAGTTAATGTCTCATACACTGCAATACCTCCTGTTAACACCCAGGTTGTTCCCTATGACTCCCAAGGGAATATGGCCGGGTAACCACTAACCAATATTTGGACGACAGTTTCTAGCCAAACTGTAGTCAGAGAGGGCTCTCTCTTTATAATTTGTCTCTGTTTGTAATGATTTTAGGCTAGCTATAAGTTCAGGTCTGTTTTAAGTTTTTTCTTGGATGATAATTTCAGTCAAGGTGTTTATGTATTTTCCAAAGTGTTTTAGTCCATTGGGCGATGGAGTCAGTGGTCCTTTGGTTTGGTGTGCTGATTTAATGAAGTAATGAAATTGCAGAGCTGGGTAACTGTCTGAGAAACGATGCTATGAATTTATGATTTAGTGTGATATGTTCAGTATATGAAAGGCACTTAAGGATCTTTCATTAAACTGAAATAGTGAAGAAGAGATAATGTTACCTAGAAGCAGTGAACTATTTCTAAATAACATTTACAATAAAGATTTAAACGAAACATGAGCATTTAAGAATTCATGTCCCTTTAACTCTGAAGAAAACATTTACAGCAAAATAAGATTGAGCACAGGGTGTGAAGGAACATATCCTGCACTATTCTTTTTCTTTATTGCTAGATTTGATGAAAATATGAGTATGTAACAATATAGGAAAACAAAACAGAGATTTAAGAAAACATATCGTTCAACCAGACAGCACAAGAATTCTGCAACAGCACTTAGATCATGAGAAAAACACCATACTTCCAGAAAATCACTGAGCTGAGGTTGCTCTTTGTATTGAACTCTTCTGAAAATAGACAGTATACATGCCTTAGAGAGAAAATTCTCAACCCTTATGCGTTACCAAGGGCAGTATATATAGAAAGTTTACACAAGAAAATATCTAAAATGAAGAGTACATGCTGCATTAATATCCTGCCAACTGCTGGAGTGTAGTAGTTGAGAAAGTTAATGCTGTAATAACTTCCTGTCTTTTAGCTGTCAAAATTGGTCAGAGCTTGTTGATCCGGTGGCAGTTGGAGTCGGCTGAGGGTACGCTGTCTAAATTTGCGCAATTCTTTATCTTTTGGCTGGTTGTTGGAGTCTATATGCTGAGTCATCACTCAGCTGCTTTCAATGCTGACTTTATCATGCTATTTGTCTTTAAAGTGACTTTGAGCTGGCAGTGACCAAACAGCTGGAGTTACCGTGGCAAAATCTGAAGCATAAACTGCCACCAATCCTCCTTAGGCATTTGATGTCTGCGTATTTTTATCAATGTTTCTTCGGCCTCTATATGTCTGTAAAGATTGGGAGGGGTCTCAAACAGGTGATTCACCTCATTCTCAATGAAGAACATGCCTTCAAGTTTTTCATATAAGCTCTGTCCTGTAGGAGGCCCTGCTGGTTCAGATGAACTGCCAGATGCAATAATCTGATTTTCAATAGTGGTTGCCATTCTGTTGGCCATTTGATCTAGGGAGATTAGCTTTCCTGCACCACTTAGCAAGCTGGGCAGGCCTTTTGCTTGCAGCACTCCCATTTGGGTCTTGTACTCCTCCACATCTACTTGTATTTCAAAAAACTTCCTCTCTACTGTTTGTATATAGTTTCTTAGAGTTAGTGCCTTCTTGGCAGAGAGGACAGCCTCTGTTTTGTTGGGAATGCCTATGGCCGCCAATTCTTCCCTTTCCTGTCTATTCAGGAAGTCTATCATCCTGTTTGACTGTTCTGTTTTGTTTCCTAGCAGTGTCTTGGCCCTCTGAATTTCTGCTTGAGCTTGGCCCATTAAATCCATCAGCTCATGCATTATTTCTATTGATCTCCACTGTTGTTTGATGGATTGGCCAATTTTATCCCATAGGATTCTCTTTATGTCAGCCATGGCTGTCTCTAGATTCAGCTCCTTTTCTAAGGCCTTTATCTTGTCTCTTTGGGCCTTTATTTCTCTGCCCTGTTCAGGTACAGTCATTTTGGAGTTGGTATACTTGGAGTCCAGTTCTGCCAATTTTTCTTTGGCCTTCTTTAGTTCGTCTGCCTGGAGCTCCAATGCTTTGACGGCCTTGGTCAATTCCTCTACACTTGGGCTAGCATCTGGAGCTGCTGCTGTTCCTGCTGCTTCTGCTGTGGGGGGCACTACTGCCCCTGAATTTGCTATTGTTGTTGATGTAGTTGGAGGAGCTTGGGAATTGGAATCTGCTTGTTTTTCCTTCCATCTCTTTCTCCAGTTCCCTAATCCTTTGGTCTTGCTGCATTAGGAGGTCTAGCTGGTCCTCAGCCCGTTTTTGTTTTTGAAGTTCTGTTGTTTGAGGGTGCTCTGTGGGCTGCAGCTTCAACCTCTTCTTTAATGCGTTCAAGTCATCATATTTTTTCTTCATGAGGGCCTTCACACCCGTTGGATCACTAGGATCGTGTCCTAGATCGATGATGATCTCCTCCAAGGACTTTATTCTATTGTCTTTGGCTTGGGATGACAATCTCTCAAAATCCAACTGGGTATTGGTGTTTTTTAAGGACTCTTTCAGCTCATGGGCCAAGGTGGCCTTCTCTACTAGGGTTGCATAGACCATCTCCCCAGTTTTCTTGTGGAGTTCAATCTGGTCCATGGGATTTATATCTCTGGCTAGGACCTCCACCCTTGTCTTTATGAAATCTGCAGGTGTCTTAGGCTGCGGCCCCTTTGGCTTGAAGTGGCTCAGGAGCAATTTCTCCTGCTGAATGTCATATACCGACATTAATCTTTCTTGCTGGGCTGGTGTTGCATCTATGAATTGTTTGTAGACCTCAGCCCTTAGCAGCTCATTCTGAGCTTTTATTTGTTTGAAAGAAGCCTTAGTGCTTTTGGGCTTCTTGGTCAGCTGGGAAGAGGAGGACACCTCTAAGTCGAGTTGTAAAGTTTGCTCCTGCTGAAAGGAGCTTGTACCTGTGTGTTGACTGCCCTCCTTGTCTTTTCTTTCACTCTCCAAGACATCTTCAGTAATGTCTTCTACCTCTGGGGAGTCTGCTCTTTGCCTTTTGGCTTCTGGCTGGTGGGAGGATCCACTGAGAGGAGTGGATTCTTCTCTATCTCTTTTTGTTCCCCTTTCCTCATGTGCTGGGGTCTGTAAGATTGGGGCAGTTACTGGCTCATTTTGTGGAGGTGGAATTTGTAGTGTTGGAGCTGCTGGTAGTTGAGTCTGTGGAGGGACATTTTGCCCTTGCTGCTATTCTTGTTGCTGCTCTGTTTGCTGCTCTATTTCCAGGGCAGGATTTTCTTTTATTACCTCCTCTTCTGTACCCATTATGCCTTTGCCTTTATCTAACATTGGCGCTGATGTAGAAGGTGCATGTGGTGCAATCTTTGTGGCCGAGGTCCCTTCTCCTACTGAATAAGGCGGTCTGAAAGGTACCTGCTGCACATAATCTAGGTCAATAGTTTTTTCAAGCTCCCTCCTATTCTTTAGCATTCTCTCTTCCTCAGTTAGACTTTCAACTAGAGTATCCATCTGCCATTCTTGCAGGTTGGCATATTTTTCAATGTGAGAGTACTGGCAATGTTTAATGCCTATAAGCCTATACTTGTTTCTCTTAGTAGTGATGAAACCTTGAGGGTCATAATGGACTCACCGAAAACTATAGGATAGCTTGTATTTATCCTTGAGGATTAGGTCTGCCACTTCCCACCCTTCTTTCTTGTTCATGATGAAGGGGCCCAACTCGTGTTTGAACTTGAGGTGGGCCTTCTTTTTGGCACTATGGAAATGGGTGAGGTCTGACTGAATCAACTGCCTGTAATACTCCAAGGCAAATAACCTCATAGGTACATATTTTGGGAGCCTGTATGGACAGAGATCACAGCCATAGATCCTAATGACAGTATGGTTCTCATATAGGTACCAGTCACCTATTTTATATTTTCTAGAAAGTTGCAGAGCTTTCTTTATCTCATTTGATATTCTGGGAGGAGGGGACCTCATCAACAGGCAAGAGACTGGGTATACAAATTGGTCAACAAATTCACAGTAGGTATAGGGTGAGTTTGTGACCTTATGATAGACAGAGGTCCAGAAGATAACAGATATTCTTTCCCCTTTGTGATCCAGCCTTCTGATGTAGCATGGGAAGGCTTCAGAGTGATAGTACATGAACAGGTGGTAAATATAGGCTGAGTACCTGAAGACCCCCTGCCTGTCCACCTTGCTCAGCTGATCATGAATCTTATTGGCAATGAATTTAGCAAAGTTATATTTCCTGGCAGGGGGTTGGCGTGGGCTATAAGCAGATAGCAATGCCAACATTGTTTTGTCCACATGCTCACTGTTTTTGTATCCCAGCACATAGGCAATCATGTCCAGTAAAAACCTGCCCACATCATTGAAATGGATACCCAGGTAGGGAGGTGGCTCTGTAGGCTGGCACTCAGGTCTCATGAAATCTCTGGTGACCTTTTGAATTTCCTCACTGGTCATCTTTTCATCAGTCTCCAGCAAATAGCTCATGGAAAACGGGAATAGCAATTATGTCTGGTCAAAATGTAGCATTTTGTTGATAGACTCAGCATTAATGTAAAAAAGGATCCTCCCAGATGGAGTGCTAATAGTTCTGTGCTGCACATTATAGTTTTCAGCACATAGGCGAATGATTTCAGGGAAGACATTTACAGCTGGGAGACAATAGTATGGTAGGTTTGACTCCCATATCCCATGTGTACCATGACCATCTTTATAGTCCTCTCTTAACTGACTGAAAGTCTGCAAGAAGTTCCTGTTGCCCTCAAAGTCTTCAATAAGACAGTCCTTGTCAACAAATGGCAAGGCCTCCAGCTCTCTATTTGTTGGATTCAATGGAGCTACACTGAGGGATGAGGATGCAGAAGCAGCCATTGTAAAACTTGATTTTAAATAAGGTGATGGAAATTGTTTACAAAGTCTTTTTTAAGAGCTTGAGTAATAGGACCAATTTTGCAGTTTGCTACAACTTCTCAGGGATGTGGACTACCAAGGGTAAGTTGCAGAGGAAATGAGGTTTCTTTTGGTAAAAAATGCAGCTAGCCTGTACTCGGCAAAAGGGAACAATGCCGAGCACCTCGAGGACAATTGTATGGTTTCAGCCCGTGGAATGACCGCTCCAATGTCGAATTATAGTTCAGGGGTGGTGCAGGTTGCTTGGGCTTAGTTTAGGTAACAAGCAGAGTTGAATTTAGGATTTTTACCAGTTTTTTAATGGTGAATTTATAGAGAAATGGAATGCATGGGCAAAAGTGGGGAAAACTGGTGAAATACCTGGAAAAACTAGCTTGGAAGCTTGCGGGCCAGGCTGTGGAGGCTTAATGCAGTCGAATTCTGGACTTGTAGCGGTCGAAATGTTGAATTTGATGGTTGGGGACAAATTTCGCGGCAGCTGGTTGACAACGGCTATTTCTTTTGCACGTGAAAATGACCAAAAACGGCTCATTTGGTCATTTATAATGTTAAATTTGGAAAAAGTATGTATTTGGCGCTTTTCCGTCGATGACGTCAGCATGACGTCATGGCGGGGCCCGGGTACGGAGGTGACGTGGCTGCTGAGGTGTGAGCCAGGGTGGCAGGATGCGGTGGCGGGTGGATAAGGTGGCAGGAGTACGTGGAGGGTCATATGGCGCGGGGGTGGGCGAAAGATGCTACGTCAGGATGACGCAACGATGACATAAGGGAGGCGGTATCGGAAAGGTGGTAAGTGGGTTCCTCACACCGCCTTTGCTGATGAGTGGTATTGGGGAGGAGGGCTCCGAACAACCCCAGCGTTTGACACGCCTCCCTGTACGGGGCGGAAAACCATTTTCCCCGGACGCTAAAGGTAGGCAGGTCGGGGTACAGAAATGACCGCCCACCGTTAGATCATGGGTGGCAGAGATCGGACGGTTGGCGGGTCCTCCGACGGATCGTGCAAGTTGGGGGGGACCCGTCGGCCTAATAAAATATTCAATTTTAATACTTTCAGCAGAAAACTTTAGGATTGATGGTTTTCATGAGTTTTTCGGGATTTTTTGGGTTCTTCAAGGGTTTTTTAAGGGTTTTATAAGAGAAAAGGGTTTGTAGGAGTGATTTTAGCAAGGGAAAAGGGGTTTTTTTGTGTTTTTGAGCAGAGGGACGGTGAGGGCTGTGGGGAGAGGTTGCTGCTCATAACCAGAGGTTAGAGCAGCTCCAAGACAGGGTTGACCACAGTCCCAGATGGACTAAAGTCTCCCTTGACCATTTATTTGGCTATAGTGCCAAAAGGAAGATATGTACATAATGCTAGGATTTATACACCGTAGTGTTATTATAGTAGGGAAAGGGGGACATAGGGGATTTAGATAGTAGAATTAGGGTTTAAGATGTATGAAAGGGTAAATGAAGGGGAAACCACTAAGTTTGTTTGAAACTCACTTAGTTTAGGGAGTAGGTCAAAATGGAAAGAATTTTTACACAGGAAATGTGGCTTCTAAAGATTAAAAATCAATCATAACACCACAAATAGTTCCATGAATCTCAACTCAGAAGGGAATGTTAGTAAATGACATGAAAAGGGGAAGAGGGGAAGTTAGACATGCTGCTTTGCTTGCTGCAACTTGATGAAGAAGAAAACCTTCTCATTTCATTGACTTTGCTTTGGTAAACACAGTTAGCACATACAATTCGTGAGAAATGACCTCTCTGCAACCCCAACTGCCTACCCATCTACTTGCCTAGCATGTTTTGTTTCTTCTTGGAGAGTGCACTTAGGTTTGCAGACCCTTGTTTGCCTTTTCTTTTCTTTGGATTTTTCCATTTGTCTTCTATCTAATGCTACCCTTATTGCTTCCAAGGTCCCAGATTAAACAGTTGGGAGCCTTTCTTTCTCTACCTAAGCTACTTGTCTGCCAAGATTAGATAGTTTGGACAAACTTCCTTCTCTATTCTACAACTGGAAATTCAAAACATGGCATGATCCAGATTAGACTGTTGAATCATCCATCAAAATTGGGACAAGGACAGTCTTTTTACATAACTTGTCTTCTCTAGGAAATATGAGATCTTTGCATAATCAAAGCAGAGCATATTTGGACCTTCCCTTGCCAATCATGAAATATGAAACCTATTGGTATAGGTAGCTAACAGTGGCTCCACATGGGGATGGTTTTTCATTTGAAAGACCAAGAACAGCAGGTCAGATTGCCTTGGCCCTTGGCTGTTTTTACCAAAATTTGAAGTATGCTGCTTTGAAATACCAAAATTGTGCTTTTCCTCCTTGGTAGATCTCTGAATCTATGTGCCTTTTGCTGACAGTCAATAAACTTGAAAAAATGTATTTTTACAATCTAAACAGAAAATAATATATACATCTGCATATATACAAGGGAAACTCAGGCTGCACTCATGGGTAATAGTCAAAATAGTGCTTCAGCATCCTGCCATTCACAGGACCTTCATCCAAGTCAGTTTCATTAAGACTTTTTAGGAAGTAAGTGTTGTTACCTTGCACTGCTTGGACAGCAAATGGTCCTCTCCATAAGGAATCAAATTTTCCATGTTTTCCTTTGTCTTCTCTTCTTGCATCCCACTTGAGGACTTTGTCTCCCACACTGAAATCTTCGGCCTTAGTTCTTCGGTCAAAGGCCTTCTTTAGCTTTGCTTGTAACACTTGAACTATGTTGAAAACTTGGTCTCTGGTTTGCTGCAGGCATATGATTTGATTGATCCTTCTTTGCATATCATTTGGTTCAGCTTGGATTTCTTGAAGAAGCTTCATAACATGCACTCCTAGTGATGAGGGAAATTTGGCTTCTAGTCCATAAACCAACTCATATGTGCTGGTCCCAATTGATCTTTTAGTTGTTAGTCTATCTGCCCATAAAGCATTGACTAGTTTCTTATGCCAATTCTTCTTATTTTCTTCCAGCACCTTCTTTATAATGTTTACTAGGCTTTTATTTTATGATTCAGCAAGGCCATTACCTTGGGGATAGTATGCAGTAGAATGGCCCAAGGTGATGTGAAATTTATGGTAGAAGTTCACCATTTTCTTGGATCTGAAAGCAGCAGCATTGTCTGTTATTATTTTGTCAGGACAGCCAAATCTGGCCAATATATTGTTCTCTAAGAACTGGATGATTATTGAATCATTTGCTTGTCTGCATGCGGCAGCTTCAATCCACTTAGTGAAGTAGTCTGTTACTGTTAGAATCCATCCGTGTTGTCCTGAAGATGAGGGATGAATTTCCCCAATGAAATCTAAGCCCCATTGTTGAAAAGGTCTCTCTGTTGCAATGGGCCTTAAGGGAAGTGGCAGCAACTGTCTTTTGCCCTCAAACACTTGGCATTTATGACATGAGGTGGTGAATTTCTTGACATCAGAGAACATGGTGGGCCAATAGTAACCAGCCCTCAGTATTTTGTCCACAGTGGACTTCCAATACAAGTGTCCACCACAGTCTCCTGCATGAAATTCGTCCATGATATTGTTAGTTTCATTTTCAATTAAACAGTGCAGCAATATACCTTCATGGTTTTTCCAAAGCAAATTGCCATCCATCACACAAAATCTTGAGGTTTTCATTTTTAAGAACCTACACTTAGTTCTAGACAGTCCTGGGGGAGCACACAGGTTTTGTAACACATAACAGATATCAGAATACCAGGGGGATTGTTCAAAGGCTACATTGATCTTTGGAGTCGCCAGCTCCGGTTCACTGTCCAGCTGATTGATGTCCAGGGCTTGAAAGTTTGCTTCTGTCATTAACTTGGCCAGACCTTGCCCTTTTGTCATTTTTGTAGGTTTTATTTCAATATCAAATTCCAATATGTTGGCAATCCATTTTCCTCTTCTGCCCTCTAAATTTTCTTGAGTGAGAATGTCTTTTACAATAGGACTTGGCACATATGCTATGACATGGGAGTAAAGGATGTAAATCCTAAAGTCTTTGATGGCTTTGATCAACGCATAGGCCTGTTTTTCCATGAGTTGATATTTTAGAGGTGCATCCCTAAGAGCTCTGCTAAAGAAAGCAATAGGCTTCTCATTTCCTTGGTTATCCTTTTGTAACAAAACAACAGCAATAGTATGCTGGGAAGCAAAAGAAAAAATGATAAATTCTCTGTCAAATCGAGGATTGGTCAAGACTGGGGTTTGGGTAAGGGCCAATTTTATACCTTCAAATGCTTGATTGGCTTCAACAGTCCACTTTACTTTTGAATCTTTTTTCAGCATATTATTCAGCAATCTGATTAGCTCTGCTAAATTTGGGATAAACCTTCTTAGGAAGTTGATCTTTCCCAAGAATGCTTGCAATTCTTTGATATTCCTTGGGTGGGTCATTTGTAGGATAGCCTGTATCCTATCTGGGTCAATTCTTATTCCATCCTTTGAGATGATGTGTCCTAAGAGCTTACCTTCTTCCAAACCAAATAGAGACTTCTTGGGATTTAAGGAAATTCCATACTTCCTGCAAGTTAAGAAAATCTGCCTTAAATGTTTTAAATGTTCTTGATCAGATTTTGAAAAAGGTGTGAGATCATCTAAGTAAATGACTAAGAAGTCATGAATCTCCTTTGCAAAAGCAATATCCATTGCTCTTTGAAATGTTGCCCCTGCATTTTTTAATCCAAAAGGCATTTTTACATATTTGAAAGTTCCCCATGGGGTTGTAAATGCAGTTTTATCTTGGTCATCAGGGTGTACCAAGATTTGATTAAAGCCTGAGAATCCATCAAGCAGTGAGATCCTTGAGGCCCCTACCACTCTTTGGAGAATGTGATCCATTTTGGGTAAAGGGTAGTTGTCTTTGAGGGATACTTGATTTAGATTTCTTAGGTCCACACAAAGTCTTATCTCACCAGTTTTCTTTCTTGTAGGGACTAGGTTTGAAATCCAATCAGAGAACCTGATTGGTGCTATGATGCCAGCTTTAAACATTTTTTGCAATTCCTTTTCAATTGAAGGGAGGAGCATGGGATTGATCCTTCTCAATTTTTGTTTGAAAGGTTTTTGGTTAGGCTTGAGGGGAATAGTATGCTGGATGACAGAGGTATCATAGGACTTTAGATCCTCATAGCCCCATGCAAAAACATCCTGAAACTCTTTGAAAAGGTCAATGTATTTGGGTTTTTGATCAGGAGGCAAGGAGGCAGACAGTTTTATTATTTTGGGCTTGTCAATGGTACCAATGTTGCATTCTTCAATGGTTGCATTTTTGGTTTTCTAGGGATATCATTTGAATCAAAGATTTCCTCTAATGGGGTAAGGCCTGTTGGGAGAAAATTGTCTTTCAGCTCTATGATTTCAGCTTCAGCATTGGCTACCCTTTCACAGTCAATTTGTTGAATTTGCTTAATGTTTTCCTTGTTGAAAATGGTTGGATTGAGTATTTGTTTTGCTGTTCTAGGTGATATTGGGTGAACAGCTTGTTGAAACTGTAGTTGTGATTGACTTGCTCTGTCAAGTATTTGTGATTGACTTGCTCTGTCAGTGTCAATATTTAACCCTGCAAATTCTTGTTGTAAAGTTAAAAAATTGTTTATTTGCATATCATCCTCAAATACTTGCCAATCTTTGACATTGTTTGGAATAGAGGGTCTGTGTTTTATTTCAGCTGTAAAACAGTTGTTGGGTTCCAAAGGTAATTTGCAAGTGCTAGCAAATGTTGCCAAACTGTGTGCATGGAGATTGTGAGTCCTGGAAATTTTGGTGATTTGGAACTCAGAGAAAGTGCTTAACAGTTCACCTACAGCAGACCTATAAGACCTCAACCTTTTGTCATTGGTGACAAAGTTTCCTTTTACTTGTTGAATGACTAGATCAGAATCTCCCATGATTGAAACCCTGGCAGCTTGCAATAACTTTACTAGCTTGAGACCTAGTAAAAGGGCTTCATATTCTGCCATGTTATTAGTGCATCTGAAGTTTAATCTATAAGCTCTGCCTTCTGCATGGCTGTTTTCTTTGTTGTGTATACAAACTCCAGCTCCTGCCCCTAATTTGTTGACTCAGCCATCAAATTCAAGGAACCATAGGATATCTTCTTGGGAAGGAGATTTAATGATCTGTTCACTGGTTGGCAGTGTGAGTAGAAGTTGTGGTTTTTTCTCTAGCTTGTCTTCTAGGACAGTTTCATCATTTGATTGGGTATGCTTGATATTTAGAACAACAACAGTATCTAGTGTTTGATTGACTGTTGTTTCATGGGTGCTAATTCTTTCATTTGAGTCTTCCTCTTGTATGAGTATCTTGGCTTCAATCTCACCTTTTGGGGGAGTTGTGCTGTCATTGAAGAGAATGTATGAGTCTATGTCTGAATGGATAGCATATATGGGAAAGTTTTGAGGCTTTTCTTCACTGCTGACCATGTATTTCATGAGTGTTTCTCTGTACAGTCTTTTTGGTTGCCCAAAAATAGAGATGGTGGCATATGACATGTCTAATTGTGGGGAGCCTTGGATTTTAGCCCCCCATGATCTTGATAAGAGCATCCCATATTTAGGTGGGATATCAGCAACTACAACATCCATCAAAATTGTTTTGTTTGGGTATTGAACCAAAGACACACATAAATCCTTTATGAGACCTAAACACTTGACTTGGCTGGAGTCAAAGGAAAACAGGTCCTTGTATGGTCTTGTTATATCCAAATTCAATCTTTCCATGACTGATTTTGGCATGAGGTTGTGAGAAGCACCTGAATCAAACATTGCATTGTGTAGTATTTTGTCATGAATATGTAAGCTGACATAAAAAGGTAATATCCCTGTGACTACTGTTTTTCCATCTACCTCTGGGCCAAACAGTAATTCTGGAGTGTCATCCAACACATTGACATCATCTTTGCTATTGGCAAGTTGAAGGGATTTCTTGATCTGTTGTTTGTAAATTTCATGCTTGGCTAGTTCAGAGAGAGGAATAGCTATCTTTAGCTTGCCAATTTCAGTTTCTATGTCAAAGGATTTTTCAAATTGGGTTTTGGGGTTATGTATGACAGTCCTTTCTTTGTTCACTAACTCTTCTTCTTGATTTTCATCCTGATGTTGGGGCTTATCCTTCTTACTCATCTCTTTAGGAGTGACCTTTGCATTAGGGTGAGGGGATGATGTAGCCATGGGCTGTTTTAAGAGGAATGGTTCAGTGACCTCTTCAACAGTTACTTCTTCTGCAGGTGATTTTAATTTATCATCAGGTTCCATCACTATGGCTCTTTTAGGCTGTTGGCTGTCTTTAGTCTTTTCAGGCAGATTTACATTAACAGTTCTGCTCCTTAGCTTGTACTGTTTATGGACTTCATAGACAGCAGTGTCATAGCCTTGTTTAAAGTCAAATGATTCACCTGATTTGGTTTGGAACAGTTTGATTTCATCATCCTCATGATCTTCTTGATCATCATGATCTTCTTGTGTTAAGAAAACTTGACTCTCACCATCCAAACCCATTAAATTTATGTGAGGATCTTCATTGGGTTCAGCTGATGCAGAGGTCTCTGCATAGTTCTCTTGAAAAGGGGGTCTTATGTCTGGATCAGCATTTACTTTACCTATGTTTGGGTTTTGAGTTCTCCTAAAATTTGGATTCCTAGGAGGGTTGTTCTGTGGTGCTTCCCATGATGATTTTCTTTCTACTGTTTCCACTCTTTCACCCAATCTCTTCATGCCATTTAGTATTGCATCCAGCTTTTGATCAAAGCCTGAGGGTTCTTCTTTGAAAATGTTTCTCTTTTCCAGCCTAGCTCTGTTTCTCTTAGCAATCAGGTTGGCTTCCACTGTGACAGCAACCTTTTGGGCTTCAGCAAGGGATTGGGGATCTCTCTCCTTCAACTGATAGGCCATATCAGGGTCAAAACCATCAGGAAATTTGTACAAGGCCAAATCAGGAGGAGGTCTTAAGTTTTGTGGGATTGCATTATATACATTGTTAAATCTAGCACAATATTCCAAAACTGTCTCTTGGGGACCTCTCCTAATAGTGTCATATTCACCTAGTATGTGGAGAGGATCTTTCTTCTTCTCCCATCTGTTAGTAAAGGCTTGGTAAAGCTCATCAGGAGTTGTGATAGAATTTGCATTCAGGGATCTAAACCAAGTTCTCACATCACCAGTTAAACTTTGGACAAAGATTCTCATTCTCACACTGTCATCATCTATTTCATAGTTCTCAAAATGGTCTTGCATCCTTTTGGCATGCTGGGTAGCTGTGAAAGAGCCAGTGGAGTCAAAATATGAGATTTTGGATTGGTAGTCTTGGGGTAGAGCTGCAGGATTGGCAGGTAACTGCAAAGGTGCATACCTATTGGCCATATTTACAGGGTTTAGAGGGTTGACAGGGATAAAAGGGATAACTGGTATAACAGGGTTTATGGGAGGGGTAGAAACTAGGATGTTGGTTAAGGGGATATGTGCAGTGGATGAAGATGTGATAGGAGGACTTTGAGATGTGGATGGTGAACTAGGGGAACTAGGGGAATCAAGGGTGGACCGAAATAGAACCTTGATTGGAGTGGGAATAAGGTTTGGATAAGCTGTCTCAGGACTTGAATCAGCAAAGGTTTGTTGTTCCTGTTGCTTCCTAATAATCCTGGGGATTGTATTAGGATTTGCAAAAACAACAGGTGGGTCTGGGTCAGGATTTGACCTAGTATGTTTGGTTTTCCTTTTAGGAGCCAGCTTCTAATCTTTTTGGTATTTTGTAGAATTTTTTTGTGTCTACAAGGACTGGATCAGATTTTGGAATGGTTATATATGTCTCAAGGCTAAGAAGACTGACTGAAGCAGCTCTTCCCTATAGCTGTTAATGTAAACAGTTATGAAGGCTTCTTGACTGGTGTTCAGGCTTGCTCTATAGCATTGGGAGATAGATAGCAATTAGAAAATCCTAGCTTGTTCCCCAGTGGAGTCGCCAATTATGTTAACACCCAAGTTGTTCCCTATGACTCCCAATGGAATACGGCCGGGGTAACCACTAACCAATCTTTGGAGGACAGTTTCTAGCCAAAATATAGTCAGAGAGGGCTCTCTCTTTATAATTTGTCTCTGTTTGTAATGATTTTAGGCTAGCTATAAGTTCAGGTCTGTTTTAAGTTTTTGCTTGGATGATAATTTCAGTCAAGGTGTTTATGTATTTTCCAAAGTGTTTTAGTCCATTGGGCTATGGAGTCAGTGGTCCTTTAGTTTGGTGTGCTGATTTAATGAAGTAATGAAATTGCAGAGCTGGGTAACTGTCTGAGAAATGATGCTATGAATTTATGATTTAGTGTGATATGTTCAGTATATGAAAGGCACTTAAGGATCTTTCATTAAACTGAAATAGTGAAGAAGAGATAATGTTACCTAGAAGCAGTGAAGGATTTCTAAATAACATTCACAATATAGATTTAAACAAAACATGAGCATTTAAGAATTCATGTCCCTTTAACTCTGAAGAAAACATTTACAGCAAAATAAGATTGAGCACAGGGTGTGAAGGAACATATCCTGCACTATTCTTTTTCTTTATTTCTAGATTTGATGAAAATATGAGCATGTAACAATATTGGAAAACAAAACAGAGATTTAAGAAAACATATCGTTCCACCAAACAGCACAAGAATTCTGCAACAGCACTTAGATCATGAGCAAAACACCATACTTCCAAAAAATCACTGAGCTGAGGTTGCTCTTTGTATTGAACTCTTCTGAAAATATACAGTATACATGCCTTAGAGAGAAAATTCTCAACCCTTATGCGTTACCAAGGGCAGTATATATAGAAAGTTTACACAAGAAAATATCTAAAATGAAGAGTACATGCTGCATTAATATCCTGCCAACTGCTGGAGTGTAGTAGTTGAGAAAGTTAATGCTGTAATAAATTCCGCTCTTTTAGCTGTCAAAATTGGTCAGAGCCTGTTGATCTGGTGGCAGTTGGAGTCGGCTGAGGGTACGTTGTCTAAATTTGCGCAATTCTTTATCTTTTGGCTGGCTGTTGGAGTCTATATGCTGAGTCATCACTCAGCTGCTTTCAATGCTGACTTTATCATGCTATTTGTCTTTAAAGTGACTTTGAGCTGGCAGTGACCAAACAACTGGAGTTACCGTGGCAAAATATGAAGCATAAACTGCCACCAATCCTCCTTAGGCATTTGATGTCTGCGTATTTTTATCAATGTTTCTTCAGCCTCTATATGTCTATAAAGATTGGGAGGGGTCTCAAACATGTGATTCACCTCATTCTCAATGAAGAACATGCCTTCAAGTTTTTCATATAAGCTCTGTCCTGTAGGAGGCTCTACTGGTTCAGATGAACTTCCAAATGCAATAATCTTATTTTCAATAGTGGTTGCCATTCTGTTGGCCATTTGATCTAGGGAGATCAGCTTTCCTGCACCACTTAGCAAGCTGGGCAGGCCTTTTGCTTGTAACACTCCCATTTTGGCCTTGTACTCCTCCACATCTGCTTGTATTTCAAAAAACTTCCTCTCTACTGTTTGTATATAGTTTCTTAGAGTTAGTGCCTTCTTGGCAGAGAGGACAGCCTCTGTTCTGTTGGGAATGCCTATGGCCGCCAATTCTTCCCTTTCCTGTCTATTCAGGAAGTCTATCATCCTGTTTGCCTGTTCTGTTTTGTTTCCTAGCACTGTCTTGGCCCTCTGAATTTCTGCTTGAGCTTGGCCCATTAAATCCATCTGCTCATGCATTATTTTTATTGATCTCCACTGCTGTTTGATGGATTGGCCAATTTTAGCCCATAGGATTCTCTTTATGTCAGCCATGGTTGTCTCTAGATTCAGCTCCTTTTCTAAGGCCTTTATCTTGTCTCTTTGGGCCTTTATTTCTCTGCCCTGTTCAGCTACAGTCATTTTGGAGTTGGTATACTTGGAGTCCAGTTCTGCCAATTTTTCTTTGGCCTTCTTTAGTTCATCTGCCTGGAGCTCCAATGCTTTGACGGCCTTGGTCAATTCCTCTACACTTGGGCTGGCATCTGGAGCTGCTGTTGTTCCTGCTGCTTCTGCTGTGGGGGGAACTACTGCCCCTGAAGTTGCTGTTGTTGTTGATGTAGTTGGAGGAGCTTGGGAAGTGGAATCTGCTTGTTTTTCCTGTAATGTTCCTTCCATCTCTTTCTCCAGTTCCCTAATCCTTTGGTCTTGCTGCATTAGGAGGTCTAGCTGGTCCTCAGCCCGTTTTTGTTTTTGAAGTTCTGCTGTTTGAGGGTGCTCTGTGGGCTGCAGCTTCAACCTCTTCTTTAATGCGTTCAAGTCATCATCTTTTTTCTTCATGAGGGCCTTCACACCCGTTGGATCACTAGGATCATGTCCTAGATCGATGATGATCTCCTCCAAGGACTTTATTCTATTGTCTTTGGCTTGGGATGACAATCTCTCAAAATCCAACTGGGTATTGGTGTTTTTTAAGGACTCTTTCAGCTCATGGGCCAAGGTGGCCTTCTCTACTAGGGTTGCATAGACCATCTCCCCAGTTTGCTTGTGGAGTTCAATCTGGTCCATGGGATGTATATCTCTGGCTAGGACCTCCACCCTTATCTTTATGAAATCTGCAGGTGTCTTAGGCTGCGGCCCCTTTGGCTTGAAGTGGCTCAGGAGCAATTTCTCCTGTTGAATGTCATATACCGACATTAATCTTTCTTGCTGGGCTGGTGTTGCATCTATGAATTGTTTGTAGACCTCAGCCCTTAGCAGCTCATTCTGAGCTTTAATTTGTTTGAAAGAAGCCTTAGTGCTTTTGGGCTTCTTGGTCAGCTGGGAAGAGGAGGACACCTCTAAGCCGAGTTGTAAAGTTTGCTCCTGCTGAAAGGAGCTTGTACCTGTGTGTTGACTGCCCTCCTTGTCTTTTCTTTCACTCTCCAAGACATCTTCAGTAATGTCTTCTACCTCTGGGGAGTCTGCTCTTTGCCTTTTGGCTTCTGGCTGGTGGGAGGATCCACTGAGAGGAGTGGACTCTTCTCTATCTCTTTTTGTTCCCCTTTCCTCATGTGTTGGGGTCTGTAAGATTGGGGCAGTTACTGGCTCATTTTGTGGAGGTGGAATTTGCAGTGTTGGAGCTGCTGGTAGTTGAGTCTGTGGAGGGACATTTTGCCCTTGCTGCTATTCTTGTTGCTGCCCTGTTTGTTGCTCTGTTTGTTGCTCTGTTTCCAGGGCAAGCTTTTCTTTTATTACCTCCTCTTCTATACCCATTATGCCTTTGCCTTTATCTAACACTGGCGCTGATGTAGAAGGTGCCTGTGGTGCAATCTTTGTGGCCGAGGTCCCTTCTCCTACTGAATAAGGCGGTCTGAAAGGTACCTGCTGCACATAATCTAGGTCAATAGTTTTTTCAAGCTCCCTCCTATTCTTTAGCATTCTCTCTTCCTCAATTAGACTTTCAACTAGAGCATCCATCTGCCATTCTTGCAGGTTGGCATATTTTTGAATGTGAGAGTACTGGCAATGTTTAATGCCTATAAGCCTATACTTGTTTCTCCTAGCAGTGATGAAACCTTTAGGGTCATAATGGACCCACCGAAATCTATAGGATATCTTGTATTTATCCTTGAGGATTAGGTCTGCCTCTTCCCACCCTTCTTTCTTGTTCATGATGAAGGGGCCCAACTCGTGTTTGAACTTGAGGTGGGCCTTCTTTTTGGCACTGTGGAAATGGGTGAGGTCTGACTGAATCAACTGCCTGTAATACTCCAAGGCAAATAACCTCATAGGTACATATTTTGGGAGCCTGTATGGACAGAGCTCACAGCCATAGATCATAATGATAGTATGGTTCTCATATAGGTACCAGTCACCTATTTTATATTTTCTAGAAAGTTGCAGAGCTTTCTTTATCTCATTTGATATTCTGGGAGGAGGGGACCTCATCAACAGGAAAGAGACTGGGTATACAAATTGGTCAACAAATTCACAGTAGGTATAGGGTGAGTTTGTGACCTTATGATAGACAGAGGTCCAGAAGATAACAGATCTTCTTTCCCCTTTGTGATCCAGCCTTCTGATGTAGCATGGGAAGGCTTCAGAGTGATAGTACATGAACAGGTGGTAAATATAGGCTGAGTACCTGAAGACCCCATGCCTGTCCACCTTGCTCAGCTAATCATGAATCTTATTGGCAATGAATTTAGCAAAGTTATATTTCCTGGCAGGGGGTTGGCGTGGGCTATAAGCAGATAGCAATACCAGCATTGTTTTGTCCACATGCTCACTGTTTTTGTATCCCAGCACATAGGCAATCATGTCCAGTAAAAACCTACCCACATCATTGAAATGGATACCTAGGTAGGGAGGTGGCTCTGTAGGCTGGCACTCAGGTCTCATGAAATCTCTGGTGACCTTTTGAATTTCCTCACTGGTCATCTTTTCACCAGTCTCCAGCAAATAGCTCATGGAAAACGGGAATAGCAATTCTGTCTGATCAAAATGTAGCATTTTGTTGATAGACTCAGCATTAATGTAAAAAAGGATCCTCCCAGATGGAGTGCTAACAGTTCTGTGCTGCACATTATAGTTTTCAGCACATAGGCGAATGATTTCAGGGAAGACATTTACAGCTGGGAGACAATAGTATGGTAGGTTTGACTCCCATATCCCATGTGTACCATGACCATCCTTATAGTCCTCTCTTAACTGACTGAAAGTCTGCAAGAAGTTCCTGTTGCCCTCAAAGTCTTCAATAAGACAGTCCTTGTCAACAAATGGCAAGGCCTCCAGCTCTCTATTTGTTGGATTCAATGGAGCTACACTGAGGGATGAGGATGCAGAAGCAGCCATTGTAAAACTTGATTTTAAATAAGGTGATGGCAATTGTTTACAAAGTCTTTTTAAAGAGCTTGAGTAATAGGACCAATTCTGCAGTTTGATGCAACTTCTCAGGGATGTGGACTGCCAAGGGTAAGTTGCAGAGGAAATGAGGCTTCTTTTGGTAAAAAATGCAGCTAGCCTGTACTCGGCAAAAGGGAACAATGCCGAGCACCTCGAGGACAATTGTATGGTTTCAGCCCGTGGAATGACCGCTCCAATGTCGAATTATAGTTCAGGGGTGGTGCAGGTTGCTTGGGCTTACTTTAGGTAACAAGCAGAGTTGAATTTAGGATTTTTACCAGTTTTTTAATGGTGAATTTATAGAGAAATGGAATGCATGGGCAAAAGTGGGGAAAACTAGTGAAATACCTGGAAAAACTAGCTTGGAAGCTTGCCGGCCGGGCTGTGGAGGCTTAATGCAGTCGAATTCTGTACTTGTAGCAGTCGAAATGTTGAATTTGATGGCTAGGGACAAATTTCGCGACAGCTGGTTGACAACGGCTATTTCTTTTGCCCGTGAAAATGACCAAAAACGGCTCATTTGGTCGTTTATAATGTTAAATTTGGAAAAAGTATGTATTTGGCGCTTTTCCGCCGATGACGTCAGCATGACGTCATGGCGGTGCCCGGGTACGGAGGTGACGTGGCTGCTGAGGTGTGAGCCGGGGTGGCAGGATGCGGTGGCGGGTGGATAAGGTGGTAGGAGTACGTGGAGGGTCATATGGCGTGGGGGTGGGCGAAAGATGCTACGTCAGGATGACGCAACGATGACATAAGGGAGGCGGTATCGGAAAGGTGGTAAGTGGGTTCCCCACACCGCCTTTGCTGATGAGTGGTATTGGGGAGGGGGGCTCCGAACAACCCAGCGTTTGACACGCGTCCCTGTACGGGGCGGAAAACCATTTTCCCCGGACGCTAAAGGTAGGTAGGTCGGGGAACAGAAATGACCGCCCACCATTAGATCATGGGTGGCAGAGATCGAACGGTTGGCGGGTCCTCCGATGGATCGTGCAAGTTGGGGGGGACCCGCCGGCCTAATAAAATATTCAATTTTAATACTTTCAGCGGAAAACTTTAGGATTGAGGGTTTTCATGAGTTTTTCATTATTTTTTGGGTTCTTCAAGCGTTTTTTAAGGGTTTTATAAGAGAAAAGGGTTTATAGGAGTGATTTTAGCAAGGGAAAAGGGGTTTTTTTTGTGTTTTTGAGCAGAGGGAAAATGAGGGCTGAGGGGAGAGGTTGCTGCTCATAACCAGAGGTTAGAGCAGCTCCAAGACAGGGTTGACCACAGTCCCAGATGGACTAAAGTCTCCCTTGACCATTTATTTGGCTATAGTGCCAAAAGGAAGATATGTACATAATGCTAGGATTTATACACCGTAGTGTTATTATAGTAGGGAAATGGGGACATAGGGGATTTATATAGTAGAATTAGGGGTTAAGATGTATGAAAGGGTAAATGAAGGGGAAACCACTAAGTTTGTTTGAAGCTCACTTAGTTTAGGGAGTAGATCAAAATGAAAATAATTTTTACACAGGAAATGTGGCTTCTAAAGATTAAAAATCAATCATAACACCACAAATAGTTCCATGAATCTCAACTCAGAAGGGAATGTTAGTAAATGACATGAAAAGGGGAAGAGGGGAAGTTAGACATGCTGCTTTGCTTGCTGCAACTTGATGAAGAAGAACACCTTCTCATTTCATTGACTTTGCTTTGGTAAACACAGTTAGCACATACAATTTGTGAGAAATGACCTCTCTGCAACCCCAACTGCCTACCCATCTACTTGCCTAGCATTTTTTGTTTCTTCTTGGAGGGTGCACTTAGGCTTGCAGACCCTTGTTTGCCTTTTCTTTTCTTTGGCTTTTTCCATTTGTCTTCTATCTAATGCTACCCTTATTGCTTCCAAGGTCCCAGATTAAACAGTTGGGAGCCTTTCTTTCTCTACCTAAGCTACTTGTCTGCCAAGATTAGACAGTTTGGACAGACTTCCTTCTCTATTCTACAACTGGAAATTCAAAACATGGCATGATCCAGATTAGACTGTTGAATCATCCATCAAAATTGGGACAAGGAGAGTCTTTTTACATACCTTGTCTTCTCTAGGAAATATGAGATCTTTGCATAATCAAAGAAGAGCATATTTGGACCTTCCCTTGCCAATCATGAAATATGAAACCTATTGGTATAGGTAGCTAACACCTCCAACCTTCATTTTTTCATGACCACTATTCCTGAACCTTGTGTCGTCAGTTCATTTTCACCTCCAGAAATCATTTTCTTTGATTCATGTCGTAGATGTGGGATACATCAAGGCCCTCCTACGATGATTCACTTCTTTTCTACATCAGCTCATTATCCAAGAAATTGACTTAGAAACACCCCTTTCAGTGCTTTGAAGCTTGCATACATCAATGGCAAGTTTCTCACTTCCGCCGACAGGTTGACATAAATGGCCTTTGACCGAAAGATTTTGCATGGTGTTCGACATCGGATCATATAGTCACACCATGTGAATTGTATTGTGGTACCTTGAGGATCATTATCATTATCGATGATCCCTCTTGCGTCTGTTAACAGCTCACATCATTGGTTGGTAATCAGGCGATGTCTTTCCATGTTCGACTTCAGAAAATCTCTTCACATGGATTTAAAAAGTTTTATATTTTTCTAATTTATGTGGGTGACTTAAAAATAGTATTTATTTTTTAAATTTTATTTTCAACTTATCTTTCTCAATCACATGTTATAAGTGTGTTTTATGTAGCCAATTCACAATATTTATGTTTGTTAATCATTGGTTTTTATTCAATATCCTAAACACGTATTTTAGATATACAACATGCTCCTTTACGGTAGAATTAAAGATCAAAATGTTGACCAAGTATATGATGACAAATGAATCTATGAACGAGCATAACACATTATTCATTAAATGTATAAAGTTACTTGGTACGTGTGTCTTTTTCTTGTTGTGGACTTTATGATATTTATATTTCATGTCTAGCTTGGTGAAGTACCTCGTATATTGCAAAATCCAATAATTTATCTATTTGGGAAAGGATACCAATTCTTGATTGTGATCTTGTTCAAAGCTTTATAGTCAATTCATATTCTATAAGTCTCATCCTTCTTTGTGACTAAAATAGCTAAGGAATCAAATGATGAGGTACTTGGTCTTATGACTCCTTCCATCAATAGTTATTGTGATTACTTCTTCACCTCATTTCTCTCTAATATGGATTGTGTTGTATTGTTTTGTGTTTGGTAAATGAAAATATGGTAGTAACGATATCTCATTTGTAGCTTCCTGTTTGGGTGACATGCTTTTTGGTTCATGGAATACTTATTTGTATGCATATAAAATATCAACAACTAGTACTTTTGTTCTTTTGTACATCTTCCTAGTGTTACCTTCACAAACACTAACTTGAAATCCCTTTGATCATTTCATAAGAAGAGAGTTTCATGCTTTTTGCTTTAAAGAATCAATCCCTTAACATAGTGGCCACTCACTAAAGAGATCATAGATTTCCCCTTACATGCATTGATGATATAAAATGCTTACAATCCTTCATGAAGTATTGGTTTTCCCTTATAACGAAAATGATACGCCTCTATACTTATTGGGGCCATTAAAAGATACAATGCAAGGATTAAGGGACAATGCATTGACTTAATATACTTAATGAATAAAATTTACGCTAATAAAATATCTAAGCTTACATTAATCAATAACTTTCAACTTTACATTCTTACCCTCTCCAAAGGGAAAACCAAGCCTACATTTGCAATGAGGTTAGCCAATGAACCAAATCAAACATAACATCCACCTTCTGCCTCTTGATATGAATCTTTATATGGAAAAATTCTCATCTTCTTGTCCTCTTTGTGATGGAGACCACTCAGGTTCATCACCTTCTACACCATTGTGAGATTAATTTTATCTTCCACATCTAAGTTTATTCCTATCTCTCTACATGCATCAACATCTAGAAAATTCTTCCTAATAGATTCCTTTTTACTAAATTATTGAATTCAACATGAGATGAAATCTATCACACTTCTCTTTAGTGTGATAATAAAAGCTACAATAGTTATATTGGTTGTTAGGATACATGCAAAAATGTGTAGTGGCAACATGTTCTTATTTTCCACCCTTATTTTGAAGCTCCATATTAATCTAGTTATTTAATACCACTTGGTTGTGCTTTTTCTTATTAGATTGAATGTGTAGGCCTTACACATAGCCCTAATTATCATATCGGTCTTGAAAAGCATGACTTGTCTTCTTACATGACTATTATTCAAACTAAATAGATAATGTATGACCATGTATCGGCTCTTGGAATGTATCCATGTTGACGAGGGCGTTGAAACACATATGTCAACAAAGGAGAAAAGACCTAGACCAAGGCTTTTCACACAACCCCAGCTATTTGGAATGATCGTTTTCGACGGGTTTTAACGCTTTGTTAGCTTCATGCCTCTTCCTTTCACAAAGGAAAAAGAAAAAGGAATCCTAAAATTATCCTAAATGCGTACAATGATATGTGTAGCGGGGGGGTCACATGGGGTTTGAGGGGTGTGGGTAGCCCCCCTCTATGGGGTCCGGGACAGTGCCCCAGAAAATTTTGTTTTCGGACCCTATATTAGTTTGGGCGGACCTACCTATGGTTTTGTGCATGATTTTTGCACATGGTTTTAGATGCAATGGTTTTCGGTCTATGGTTTTGGATGCGATGGTTTTCAATCCATGGCATTGGATGCCTTGGCATGTATAAATATTTATTGTAACATTGAAAGGAACATAATGAAAAATCAAGCTGGTAGTCCCGGTTTTGGGATCCATAGGAAAATCTCTATGTATATTTGTTTTATGTATTATGCTCTCGCATTGTTTATTTTTCATGTTTTAGAATTCGTATGTAGGTAATTTTTGTATGGGATTATAACCTACATCAAGTACTGAGACTCATCATACTTCCATCCATCCTTATCCTTTCTTCCTTAGAGCCTCGCTCTATTTATACAATCCCATGGTCCGGGACCATGGGTAACTTTATCAAGCCGACATTACATTACAAAAACTAGGGCGGGCAACCTTGTGACTCTATTATGACTTCACGCTCCACGCCCACAATTCACGGAGATTTTACAAAGGACTTGGTCAACACTTGGGCTTTAAGCCCCAAAACATGCCTCAAGGGGATTCCATGCCCAACTAGCCTCAAACACAAACATCGTGACTTGCCCTCGAGTCAGTCTGCCGGTGCGGAGATATTTGCACGGATTCCCTCCAACTTTGCTCGAACTGCTTCAAGGTCAGTAGCGCACTGAGCAGCTTCCTGCTAGATCTACTGTACGCGTTTTTCCGGCACCACGGTGTCGGAAGTGCTTTTGTGCATCTATGCTTGTGTCCCCTGCATTTGTGTGAGCTTGACTTCAATTGCTACTGTGATGGTGAAGACCTCATCAATCCAAGGCTGAATGTGCACCTTCAGGATTTCTTCCTTGTGTCATGTTGCGTCCACTTATTCTTTCAGTGATTTGGCCTGTTGCATCTACACGAGCCTCTGAGTGAGGGCCACCATCTATGTAGTTCCTTTGACGTTTTCATACTGCTGTTGGAGTTCTCGTGCCTCTATTTCTAAGCGATGGATGTTGAGGTCCTCCTGTAGATTTGTGAGGACCCCAAGTGATTCCTCTAACATGTTGGTGCAGTATCTCACTGCACCATCGATCTTGTCCAGTCCCGATGTAATAGCGCTAGCGCGCTGTTCTCTTACTTCCGGAGGGGTGGAAGGCTACGCCTTCAGCCGTAGCTCTGCAATCTAAAGGTTCAGCTCCAGCTGAACCTTTGTTATTTCCTCCTGTGCATCATGCACACCTACTGCTAGCTGGTGGATGCGCGCTTATGCTAGTATGTCTGTTGGGATGGCCAGCTCCTGGACACTTTGACAAGCTTCGTCGAGTACCTGTACTAGCTATCGATTTTGCGGCACCACTTCGTTGCACTGCAAGCTCAACTGGTCCATGTTGATTCTTTGTTCACTGAGGAATTGCAGTGCGTGGCTCTCCCTAGCCCGTAGTTCTGCAGTATATTGTATCCCATGGGAGTGCAGCCATGTTGATGCCGATATCTTTCAACGCAGTAACCGTAGGCCTGTAGGCCTCATTTGTTGTCATTAGTGCCCCTTCCGACAACACTATGGTATTCATCACTCGAGTGCACATCTTCTCTGTTGCCGTTGTTCTGACTATGAGGTTGGTCGAAAGGGTACCAGCCTAAAGGGTGCACACCTACAACTACTGCAGCTGCGCTCTGAGGGCCCCCAACACAATCTAGTTCTCCTGCATAAATTCCTGGAGGGCCTCGGAGGTGACATCGCATAATGTTTCGCCGATGTCGTACAGACCACCCTCAGTAAGGGCGATCGAGTCAATTGACACCTTTGATGCCTTGACCTTCTTGCGCGACCATGTCCGCTCAGTCGAGTGCGGGCGCTTCAACTTTGTTGACGTGGTTTGTGGGTCCACGCCTCCCCCTTCTTCCTCTGCTTCATACCCATGCGAAGGTGACTTTTGGTCCTCGCGCATCTTCGCAGCTGCCTCCTATGTTGCTTTTGTTGCTGTTGCATTTTCCTATTAAACTCATGTTTTTGCAGCGTCCTGCGCCTCCTGCACTTCTACCTCCTTCCTTTTCTTTTCTTCAAACTATGCGATGTGTAGTTTGGCCTCCTCTTTCTTCCTCTATTCCGCAGACTTCTCTATCATCATGATGTCTGTAGCACGCCACTCCGGCGGCCATGTCTCCATTACATTGAAAAATACATTGTCCCTGGCCACAAAGGGTAGCTCTATCCATTTCTTGGTCGGGTCCTTGTGTGCTCTGATGTATATGCTGTGGAAATCCACCTTGATCTCTGCAAAACTTTGCAGGTTGTTGTAGACAGTGGGTGACAACCACGGCTTGTGGTTGATCCCCATTCTGAGTTTCATCTCCATGAGCACCCAGAATATCTTACTACCGCAAATCCTATTTGCATCCTTTGTTGCCCAGAGCGAAGCGTACTTCGCAGCCTCCGGTAGATCCTTGTCAATTGTGAGGAATTGACTGTCTTCCTGCAATTCCCCTACCACGAGAACTATGGACAGCAGAAGCCATGCATAGTGGAATTTTTTGCCCTGTTCCTAAGCTTCGTGGCAATTCTCCAAGAATTCCTTGCAGAGGAACTTGGACCAATTTAAGTGGGCCCCCTCCGCGCACTGTTCAATAACTGCTACCATCGGTGCAGGTGCCTTGTCTGCGCGGCACTTGCGCATAACCTTACCTGCCAGAATTTGGGTCGCCACCCGTACTACTTTGTCGTTAATGCTGGAGATGGCGTAACCCCTCTTCTTCTCTTCCAGTTTACACTTCCTCTTCATGGCCTCTGTGATGGCCAAATCACTGTTTTTTCCCTTTGAGATATCCGTGAGGTACTCTCCTTTTCATGGAAGCCGGGTGATGCGGTGAATAAAATGCTCCGTGATGGGGATGGGCTCCTCCAACCACAAACACCCACCATGCACCAGGAAAAGCAGCTGCCTGGCGACGAAATTTTTTATTGGGGTGTGGTGGAAATGTGGTACCCAAAGCAGATTTAGTAGCCCTGCCTTTTCCACTCTGGGCAATCACTTTCGCGGCTCTAATTCTGTTAGGCTTCATGAGATTTGCGGTCTCAAGGTGAGGGAACTTCTCGTGGTCAGCGAGGTCCCAATATTCAAATTTCAATCTCGGCACCCGTCCCAGGTGCGTGCCCTAAAAAATGATGTTGTTTTGGAGGAGCGGGGTCTAGAGCGAGCTCTTGCTATTGTCAAGATCCTTGGGCACTTTTGCCTTCCCTTTCTACAGGGGATATAGGCGGACAACTTTGTAGGAAGGTACGTAGGCTCAATTTCCTCCTCCATGCCTTCATCCTCATCTTTGTCAATAATCAGGTCCTCCAGGTCTTCCTCATCGGTTTCTATGTTAACGACTTTCCTCTTCTCCTCCATCATCAACCTGGTGCATAGCGGGTTTTGCGGGGACACCCGTACGGGAACCATCACCTATTTTTCCTTCTTTGTTCTTGGCACACACAGTGATTTCGAGATTTATACCACAATCCCAGCACCTTCCGGGGAATCCCCCACAATTAGGGCCTGCGCGGCCTCTTCGGTGGTCACCTCTATCATTTCCATAACTTCCTCAGCTGTTGCCATCGTATCCGTCTAGAAATCTATCACTCGCGAACTCAGGGGTTCAATCAACGCTCAGCACAACACAAATAGGGCTTTGCTCAATAGCTCAATTCGCAAATGTCCAAGCTTTTTTTGCTGGGCAGCCCTTTGTAATTTATAACACCTTTTGAATTTTAATTCGAACGTTCCCCCCAAATCCGGTTCATTAATGCTCCCTTGGCGACAGATTTTCGCAAATCTTGCCCATACATCGAATCTTAAATGCCTGATGCCTGCTCCATTTGGTCTCAAGTCGAACATCATATTGTGAATAGTGACTTTAACGGTTACAATCTGGCCAACCCATGCGTCAACGCAGCCCTACTTGCACAGACGCAGACCCTATGACCCTTTGCTTCTACGCGCAGCGCCCGGGCAGAATAGTTTATAGTCCCGCACCTTCTTTCAACTACTTGGAGTGCTAAGACTGTGCTTCCCTCGGCTAGTCAGGTGGTCGCGCCACCTGTATATGATTTCTTCCAGTCATCCATCATTCTTCCTAGAAAATACCCACCTCTTACAGTTACTAGTGACGTCGCGCACCTTATCATCTGCAACGCATCACCCTAGTTAATTCGCTTAGTAATGTGTTGTCCAAGCCAAGGCATTAGACTGATCAATTCATGGCGATAGTCCTCAAAATTTTCAGTGTGATCATGCGCATCCTATCTTATCACCTTGGTTTCCTTATCGAGAAAATCTGCCCTTCTCCCGTCCTCCAGCTTCTTGACTTCCACTTTCGCCAAAGCACTTTTCTTCCTTAATCGCACCCATTATTTCATCAGTTGCTAAAGCCTAATATAATTTTGTTGAATGTCTTCATTAGATTCCGCGTGTTCTTTCTCCATTTCTTCTAATTATGCGGTCCCTCCTCCCAGGGCACGACAACCCTTCATATCCCATGGCACTACTATGTGCGGACTAGGCCTGCAATTATCCATTAGGAGGATAGTGGTTACTCCAAAACCTAGCCTCGACGTTGTCTATCGTGTTAGTTTCTTGCATGTCACTCTAAACGCCCATAGGACTTCTGGTATGTGCAGGTCCCAATCACTTCACTGCACACTACATACCTTGTTCAAAGCTTCACACACTTTGCTAAATGCCTGCGTCTGGTTACCCTTCTGCACGATCATCTTCTGGTCACCATGTTGTTCCCCTTTGAGGATATTTTCACATTTCTGCCCTCCCAACACCTGTGCATGGACCATATCAATCAACGCGAAGTTTACATGCTTTCGCACAGGTTGTTTGCCATAGGCTCGTACCCACCTGGATATATGCACGCGCATACTATCCCATCCCTAGTATTTATTTTTCTATCGCATTATAGGCTTCCCAAACTGGGTGCGCATCATCCTCCTACATGCGTGCCAGTCTCCAAAGCTTCCTTGGTGTGTACCCCACCACCTTGCGGGCGTAGTGCGGAGTACCCATTTCAAAGCCTTAAAGCGCTGCTGTTTCGACACTTCGCTTTTGAATTTGTTTAGGAAATCATCTACCTCTCTTAATCCATCATACGTAAGTAGATCCCTTACTTCATTTGATACACAGCGCAACGATCTTGTCAGCATGTTACAGTTCAACGTGGTTACTTCGCGCAACCGGTTCTACCATCATTCTATTTCTTCGTCAGAATCTGACATACATGAGCTTTCGAATTCCCATGAGATATATCCATCCGCTGTTGGATTCACCCAATCTTGTTCTCACGCGGTTATCTTGTAGATGCAATCTAGATCATCCTCTCTCTCATCGTCGCACACTGGCTCTGTGTAACACGATCCTTCCGCAGGGTCCAACGGTACAACTATGCATAGAGACTTGTTCTCAAAAATCATTTTGTGCTTCTTTAGATTTATTACTCCATTCATGTCAATGGCCCAATCTATCCCTAATAGCGCGGGGTAGGGATTTTTGTCATCAATAATCTGTATCACTTCAAATCTGCTAGCACACTCGCCCCTTTGATATCTATAGTGACTCCCTGCAATCTTCCCATAGGTAGGATCTTCTGTTGGTTCGCCATTCGCAACTAGATAGGAGACCATTGCAGCATAGGCCTCCCCATGCGCTCCCATGTCTACTTTGGCAGAACGTTCGCATCTGATCCCAAGTCCAGAATCACTTGATCCATCTCGTATTCTCTGATTTGCGCGGTCAATCTCATTTCTCTTCCTGTCCTCGTCGTATGCTTTCCAACCTTTCTGACTATGCGCGATTCACCTGGCGCAGTCCCTGCGCATCTATTGATGAGTTCCTACAGCCCTTTTACAACCTTGTTGTCACGCAGCAGCTTCATGCATGTCTCCAGGAACATTGTGAGCATTGATGGGTCCATGTCTGGCTCCGCCCTTCCTTTACTTCCTGAAGTGGAGGCCTCAACGAAGCTCTCCCTAGCTTCCATGAATGTTTCCTTGGCGCGCTCCAAATCAAACTCTGGTTCTTTCGTTGGAGCCTTGCGAACCTAAGTACTATCTTCAGGTTGCTTGCCCTTGTCATCCCCCGTCGTAATTCCACTTCGGAGCACGATATTTACATTCGGGTCCTTCTCGCTTGGCTCCGACCTCATCATTTGCAGGTTCTGAGTCAGGGGAGGTTGGAGTTCTCCCTTATTGCGCAACCTCGCGATCAGTGTGGGACAATCCTCTATCTCATGATAAAAGATGTACAATAAAAGCAGGACAGAAACGTCAGATTTGTACAATTGCAGGCATAATGTCCTGGCCCTCCGCAATTGTAACATATTAGTTGTCCGTGCCCTCTCCCAAATCCTCCTCCCCCTCGGCCTCATCCACGCCCCTAAAATCTGGTGCGCGCCATTCCAGCATTTTGGTTAAGGGGCCACGTTTCGGCCTGAACTCTATAAGTAGGAGTCCTTGGCCAAGTGCTCTTGATGCTTTGATATTGATCTGATGTAGACACTCTCAGTGTGCAACAATGCTTCAAGAGCAACACGAGTCCATGGAATGGACTTGTGTTGCCCGTTCCAACAATGATAGTGCTCGGATAGATCTTTCTAATGAGCTATTGTACGCGTCAAACGGAGATTATATGCAAAAGTTACGACCCCGGGAAGTTGATGTACCAACTTACCCCCAAACGGGGCCCACAGTTTGGGGGTAAGTTGGTACATCAACTTCCCGGGGTCGTAACTTTGGAATATGATCTCCGTTTGACGTGTACAATAGCTCATTAGAAAGATCTATCCGATCACTATCATTGTTGGAACGGGCAACACCAGTCCATTCCATGGACTCGTGTTGCCCCAGGATTCCCCAAAAAACGTCGTTTAGGGCCTCAAAACGGCTCCGGAAGTTCAGGACCCGAAAAACTGCTAAAAATAGTAAATTGTGCTACAATTAAGGAAACTGAAAATGCTGAGAAAGACAATGGTGGGGGTCCAGGTGGATTTGGCAGGTGGCCACCAATATCCACCTGGATCAAACTCTCTAGTGAAGTAAAAATAGAGATACAATTATCTCTCCTTTCAGTCACTTGATCATTCAAATTTGTTAGTTCTCCTATAATTTCTCTATTTTAGCTGCATAAAACCCTCCATAATGTGAATCTAAACCTTTAGAAAATACTAAGAGCACACAAGTGATATACTGGGGACAATTACATTATCCAAGTTAGGAAGCACAAAGAATATAATTTACAGAACTTGATTTTTTTTCTCTTATTAAGAAAACCACCAATAATAGATCAACGACTAACATGTAAGTGACTACAATGAAAACTCAAAAATCTAACTCTCCCTTAGGCACGCTCATAAATAAATAAAGATACATAGCACAATACACTCCATAATCTGGATATGTCAACAACTGCACAATTTGTCCTATTCCACAAAGATACAACAATTATCTTTTGAAAACGAAGTTGGTATAGTATCTATCATTTTCCAAAACTCTCTCAACTACCTATGGGGGAATAGTCAAGAAACATATTATATGAACCAAGAAAAAGTCTAAGACATATCTAGCATATTCTGAAATCTAAAAAGAAAATATTTTGGCATAAACTTTTAACTAAGAATGGTCTAAAATATCTCCTCACAAATTGGCTTAGGAATGCATCAGGCTGCCTTAACTAGATCATGTCCATGGAAATATTCTCTTCAAGGCTCTCCTTTCTGAAAAATGTGCTCATGCATTTCCCTAAGATGGTTGGGTTCATCCCTCAACCTCAATATAATGTTCTCCTTACTCTTCTTCGTGTAGGTCTTATTCCATTCATATAAGACCTTCTCCCATTGTTTGGCACATAACTCTATTTTAAATTAAAATTTTCTTGGAAAGGGAAACTAAATTTGTTCTATTTATGAGGTTTACCAACATTCAGCTTGCAAGTCATTTTCTATTGCATGACCGCTCCAAATAAATTTCTTTGTTGGTACTACCGTGGACACAAGTGCACTGACTGAAGCTCTAGATGTAGTAATTGTAGGAATAGAATTTTCCTTATGACTGGAAAGTGGAGTGCTGGCTAGCATCATGATGGATTTAGATTGCTCGTGAAAATATTCGGCCATGAGAATATGTAAAATTCCTAGTCGAAATAAATAAATGGAAGCTGGAAAAACAGATAGGTTCACTCCTAACCTGACATAGAAAGAAAGGTGGCCCAACAAATAAGTAAACAAATCATCGTGGAATTCAATTTGCTTGAGACCACAAGATTGTGCAGCATGGAATTCCACTTGAAGAATGGAGTAAGGCTTACAACCTGATACCACGACGAAAAATATCATTCTCAAACCATGGGGACAAATGTTAGCCTAGAGACAAAAGGGTAGATGAATGGTTGGCCTGACCATTTTCAAAAAAATATGCCTATTAGCGTAATTATGTATCATAATATTAAAGTGTGTCTATTATTATGAAAAAGAACACACATGTATTAGTAAAATGTAGTTTAATAGAAGAATCCTAAAGAACCCTAATTTGAACTTAAATTTCAGAGGTAATATTTTTGATGCACCTTCATCACCATCTAATTTTTTGTAGGTTAATTTGGAGCACTTTATAGCCATGGAAATGTGCATCATGGAAAATTTTAAGGATGGAATTAATCCTAAAGTTTAGTAACCTTGGTGAATCTTATTAGTCCCTAATATGCAATTTGTAAAATGCTTGATGATATTTGTATATATCTATATGTATCTATATATATATATATATATATATATATATATATATATATATATATATATATATATATATATATATATATATATATATATATATACAAGATCGGTTATATTTTATATTTCCAAAAAGAAAGGGAGGAGCTACTTCCTATTACATTTGAGACTATCTAAAATCATGCCATAGGAGGAGATGATGGGAACGCAGTCCCTGAATCCTATAAGCACGATTCCCAAAATTCT
Organism: Pinus tabuliformis; assembly: GCA_031772625.1. Lineage (NCBI taxonomy): Eukaryota > Viridiplantae > Streptophyta > Pinopsida > Pinales > Pinaceae > Pinus > Pinus tabuliformis. The sequence goes on along the minus strand of CM062808.1, from coordinate 146,980,321 downwards.
AGAGGTCCTTATTACTACTTTGACATATTGCCTTGCAAACTGGAACAACAACAAGATACATTTTCATAACATACTACTTAGAGACCTTTAAAACACTTAAAGGCTGATTATTATTGGTTCACTGAGTGGTCTTGTTGAGATCTCTGCTTGTTGCCCTAATATGTTGAATTTTCTCCCTCCCAGTTCAATGTGATGTTTTTGAGGTATGTAACCGCCTCCTCCAAGTGCACACATTTGTCTCTGAGAGCAATAATTTCTGCTTTCTGGTTCTCAAACTACCTATTTTGATAGCTAATCTCAAACCTCATTTCAGATCTAAGATCTTGAATTGTTTCTTTAATTTTTCTAATCATGAGCTTATTTTCTTTGTAGGTGGCACAATTGTCATTTTGGGAGGCTCTCTCCACTGGATTGAACTCCAGTTCTGTAGTTTGGTTCTCTCTGATATAGTGTTGCTTCCTGTAGTTTCTACTTGTGTAAAACCTTAATAAGCTTCCAATTCCCTTGAATAAGTGACACTGTTTCTACTTTCTATATTTTGGATGATTTATTTTCAATCTTTGAAATGTTGACACGCACTGTGATAAACCAACAGAATGGAGCTTGACTACACTGATAGCTTGATAAAGAATTGAGATAATGACAGCGTAATTGAGGAATCTCATACACTCAAGATACTTACAACACATAGGATGTATGTCCAACAGTTTAGGTGCTTTTGGGAGAGAACTGTCAGCAATATGAGTGCATAATGGAGAGGAATGATCGCACTGATAATATGTAGAAAGCTTATTAAGGGAAATTCCCATAATTCTTATATGGATTATGAAATCAAAGAGTGAAGGAGGGTAGTGAGAAACATAGGCTATGAGGGTAGTGTTGGAAGGTCTGCGAATGCAAGAGGATAAGGAGGGCCCAAGATTTAAAGGTGCTAAGAGAGTAGGATAACGATCATGAAGGTTGAGTGATGCCAGCCTAAGCCGACAATACCCACATTATGCAAATAAAATTGCATGTCACTGGTCTCAAGCCTTAATCACCTGATCCGTGGTGAAAACCTTCTTAACCCAAGGTTTAATGTTCGTAATTAAATCTCATGTGGAAACATTATATTTGACTAACCAAAATTTGACCCGTAATTAATCCTTTCCATTGGGACTTTATACACCCTCATAAACTTTAGTTAATCTTTATGCCCCGTGCATATTAACCAAACCCCACTCTTTAAATTTCTTTTTATTCAAACTTAACCCATAAAACATTTATCTGCTTTATTTCTATTATAATTATTATATAATAGAAATACTCCACAAACACACGTAAACCTTACCTTTTCACCTTTCCTTGGTCTTTGCACATTTATCGATACTCACTTTATCGTGTTCAACCCCCACCATTGATTTCACTCCATCAGATCAAAGGGTGTCACATCATATCGCCACTTAAACCCATTCATCCTCCTGAACATAAATCACTTAAATCGTGTTGATAAACTTCTCAAGTCCGCTCAAGCCCAAGCTTTATCGGCTTCAATCTCCGCTGTTGATCTCATCATCTAATCCAACAGTGGATGGTACACTTGATCAACCAACCTAATCGGTGATCCTTCACCATTTGATCAAAGCACACTTGATCCAACGGTTAGCCGCAATGATAAGTGCTTTTCAAGTCCTCTAAGCATCACCCATCACAAATCGCATTTTCTTAAGGCTAAGGTTCATTCACTCATGAAATATTGTGATGCGAAACTAATCGGTGATCCTCCACTGTTTGATCAAGACACACTTGATCCAACGGTTAGCAGTGATATCGCACGGAATCTTGTGTGACGTTTACCCAACCTTACCAAGCCAATAGGGAATATAAATCCTTGATCTATAAATGTTTAGGTCCACTTTTGGAATTAAATTCCAATCACTTTATGACCCGATATCCGATGGATATAGGAGGTCATCAAATCTACGACTTGCGGGTCTTCAACTAGCACACGGATTAAAATGGCCTTAACCCCCGCAGTTGACTGTGAACTAAAAAGTTGAATATGAGATCAAAGGTTAGGAGCGAGTGTAGGACTTCAGCCACAATCAAGGAAATCTATACTCTCCTACCCCCACAGTTGCTGGTCACCGTTGATCTAACAGATCTGTTGATCTAACGATCTAGATCTATTCCTCCGCCATTCTTCTTCCACCATTAATATCTATCGATCTAAATGATCCGATGGCTCATGTGCACGTTTACTTCCTTCCTTTTGTTGGGTTGTGTTATATTCTTTCCACGACTAACCCACGTATTTAACTGGGAGGTTAGAGGGGGGGTAGAGCCCCACCCCACCCACCCTTCGTTGCGCCGATTGCATAGCGGAGGGGTCACAGGGGGTTTGAGGGGTGTGGGTAGTTCCCCTCTATGGGGTCTGGGGTAGCGCCCCAGAAAAGTTTGGTTTTGGACCCTATATTAGGTTGGGTAGACCTACCTATGGTTTTGTGCATGATTTTTGCACACAGTTTTGGACGTGATGGTTTTCGGTCCATGGTATTGGATGCTTCGGCACGTATAAATATGTATTATAATATTGAAAGGAACAATAATGAAAAATCAAAGTGTTAGTCGCAGCTTTGGGATCCAGGGGAAAATCTCTGTGTATATGTGTTTTATGTGGCATGCTCTTGCATTGTTTATTTTTTGCGTTTTAGAATTCATATGCAAGTAATTTCTGTACGGGGTTAAAACCTACATTTGGTATCAGAGTTGTTTTGGCTTCAAGGGAACGCCTTTGTTGCTGAGGGGTTTCACTCAGGCCTGTGGTAGATCCTGTTCAGTGGGATATTTGTAGGATCGATTCTGGTGGTGAAAGAAGATGGCGAGTAGCGGAAAGATAGAGATCGAGAAATTTAATGGTAAGAGTTTTGAGTTGTGGAAACTCAAGATGGAGGATTTGTTGGTGGATGAAGATTAGTGGATCGTGGTAGATCCGGGTACTAAACCAAAGGGAGTTTCCGATGAAGAATGGAAGAGGTTGGATCGGAAGGCAAAGAGCACAATACGATTGTGTGTCTCAGATTTAGTGTTGTTGAATGTATCAGGGGAAGCTACGACGAAGGCTTTGTGGGACAAGTTAGGGAGTTTGTACCAATATGTATAACCTGAGGATGAAAGATGGAGACTCGGTGACAGAGCATCTGAAATCATTTAATTTGTTAATATTAAAATTTTAGATGAAGATAATTGCATCAGTTTGTTGTGTTCTCTACCAGATTCGTGGGATAGTCTAGTTATTGCAATAGGTACCAATGCAACTACCTTGCAGTTTGATGAAATAGTCTCATCCTTGCTGATGGAGGAAATGAGATGGAAAAATATGGAGAGCCAGAATTGTGATGCATTGTCTGTACGAGGAAGGTCCCATAATAGAAACAAAAATAAGTCATGGAGTGGGAGATCTAAATCTCGAGGAAAACCTGTAAAGGTGGTGTGCTGGAAATGAAGAAAGGAAGGGCACTACAAAAGGGACTGTAAATTTAAAGCTCATGATAAAGGAAAGGGATCTGATGATGCTCCTTCTGCAAAGACGAAAACCACCTCAGATGAAGGTAGGGATGTGTACTTGGCTTCTTCAAGTACACATGTAGATCATGAGGCATGGTTGATTGACTCCGGTGCATCCTTTCACTTCACTCCCCATAGAGAGTGGTTCTACAAGTATGAGAAATATGATGGTGGTGATGTCTTCTTAGGGGATAATAGGAAGGCTAGAATTGTTGGTCGCGGAAAAGTAAAGTTGAAGTTGCAAGGTGGAAGGTGTTATCACTCAAATTTTCCTTAGAAGTTATTAGAAGAAGGAAAGGATCCAAGGTAACCACAAACCAATGTTTTAAGTATAGATTCTAGCCAATATACACTCAAAGAGGGCTCTCTCTTTATGGTTTAGCTTTGTTTTGATATGATGTTAGGCTAGTTATTAATGCTTAATGGATTTGTTTTGATTTGGTGGTGAAATTCTGGAACAAATGGGCAAAATAGGCTTTTAGGCCATTGGGCTATGGAGTCAATCAGGGATAATTCACTGGATCAAGTCAAATTGTTGAGGTAAGAGTTCAACAGGCTATATAAAAGAATAAAAACAAACTTTGGGGCTTGAATGGGTGATAGTTCTGCTCAAAACCAGAGGGCAAAGAATCCTATACCAGGGACTTATGAGAAAAACTATGGGGATAGAGGAGCAATTAAGAATTCCTTTATCGAAATAGCTTAGAAGAAAACATAAAAATGGTAAACTGTTGATAAAAGAGAGCAATAAAGCTAATTCTAATACACTTTGACTATTTTACCATTTAGATTTAAGATGCATGAAACATTGAAACATATATAAAACACATAAAATCACAAGGATAGAATACTTATTTGTGATCACACTACACGAGAATATGATGAAACGTCCTCAACTTTCATTCCTTTTCTAGCAAAAATCCAAGTTTGATTACAAAAGCTTTATCAACTTGATAGCATAGATTTACAGAGATGTTATAGAATCCACCCACAATACTTCGAGTGGAGAAGTATTTATACAAAAATTACATCAAAAATATCTCATAACTATATGAGATTTATTCTAGGAACTACAAAATATCTTTTACAAAAATATAGAGACAGATGGAAAGCTGATTGTTGTTGTCCCTTTATTCATGCATGAGCTAGAGTTTGAAACTCGGATTTGTCTCTTATTGTTGCTGTGGTGATTATGTGTTGGATCTTTGTTTACTTTTCCCTACTAATACTCTTTACCTGTTCTGATACTCTTTACATGTTTACTAGCCTTTACGTTAGTAAATATTTCTATTTACCCCAGAATTACCATAGTAAATTATAGGATGTTTGTCATATTGGACCACCATTCATCATTTAGTATTTTCATCCTGATTAATTTCCTGTATATTTCGTCAGCCTCAGTGTATTTTGCAAAATTGTGCTGAACAGTAAATATGTGCTTGACTTCATGATCAATGTAAAAAAATTTCTCCAAACCATCATACAGTACTTTTCCTGTAGGCAGTGCTTTCACTGTGGAAGAGCTGGCTTGACTTTTGGCTTACTTGTGCAGCTTCTCAACATAATCTTCATGATTCATTAGTTTATCATTTATAACCATTGGACTTGGTAAGCCTTTTTCTCTTAGAATTCCATATTTTAACATAAAGTCATCTATGTCCCCCTGAATACTTTGGCATCTTCTTTTTAGGTTCAACATTAAGTTCTTTTTGGTAAGAACTTTCTTAATTTCTAGGATAGTACTAGTTCTATCCTCAATATCCCATTGTTCAAGCTGTTGCCTACTTTTTCTGTTCAAAATTTTTATTAATTGGGTTACCTCTTCATGGTTTTCTCCCAATTCTTCCCTGGTTTTCTTTATGGCCTCTGTAGCTAGTTTCACTAACTTAGTATGTTAAAAAATGATCTAAATAAATGACCAAATATCATTGATAGAATCAATGATATTGGTCCATAATATTTCTCTGATGTCTCTCAAAGGCTTTTCCATGGTTAAATCATTTTCTAACGTTCTAATTCTTTCTATCATCCTCCTGTTCTTTCTTTCTTCTTCAATGTAATTGATTTGTGACAGTTCATAGTTACCTTCCAAGCTGCTAACCATTTCTTTCAGTTTCTTTATTTCACTTGCTTGGATTTTCATATCTTCCATGGACTTTATTAAGTCTTTTGTCTGTTTTGCTGAATCTGTTGCTGCTTATGATGTACCTACTGGTGTTGTCATTGGTTGAGTTGTTGCTAGAGGAATGTTTGGTGCCAAAGCTGATGCAATAGTAGATGGCACTGTTGTAGAAATTATTGGTATTACAGTTGGAGGCAAGGTGGTCGACTCACCCTGTTTGGACTGTAAAGCCTTTTCTAGCTCTTGTTCTGTTTCCTTTAACTACTCATTCAACTTAAGGACCAATTCCATAAGTTCCTCCTCGTTTTACTTTTCAATTACTTCTGTTATTTATGGATGTACTAGGGAAGGAAGTTTGAGCTATTTCCTAAGTGCAGCAATATCATCATTCTTTTTCTTTATTAGTTTTTCTGCTGCCTTAACATCTTTGGGATCATGTCCCAACTCAATTACCAGTTCTTCCAATGATTTGATCCTGGTATCCTTAGCCTGAGAAGAGGATCTTTCTAATTGCAACTGTGTTCTAGTAGTAGTTAGAGAATTCTCCAACTGATGTGCAGTGATGGCTTTATTGGTCAATGTTGAATAGACCATCTCACCCGTTTGCTTATGGAGCTCAATTTGATCAATTGGGTGGATGTCTTTGGCAAGCACTTCAAAATTTGTTCTGAAATAATCAGCCATGGACTTTGGTTGTTGTACCACTGGCTTCAAAAAACTCATTTGTATTTTTCCCTCTTTGATGTCAAAAGCTGACATCAATCTGGTCTGATTTGTAGGTGCCATCTTTAGATAATGGCCATAGGTTTGAGCTTTGAGCTTCTCATTCCTAGCCTTAATTTCCTTTAATATTTCCTTTAAATCCTGGCTCTGTTCTGAAGCTTCCCTCATGGATGACACTTCTACACTTTGCTGCCTGCTCAGTGCTTATGTTTAGGAGGTAGATGGTGTCTCCCCTATCAATTTGTCTACACATTATCACTTCTGGTTTCTTCATATTCTTCCTCAGGAAGAGGATTCAATCTTTGCCTTTTTATATACACTTGGTCCAATGGTACTGTAGAGGGGCTGGCCTCATTTCTGATTCTTTTCTGAACTCTTTCCTCATTAAGAGGAGTCTGCAATACTGGAGGATTGCCCATATTAGTATCACTTTAGGTCAACTCCTCAGAAATGCTTTGGGAACCGGAATATTTTTGTTGCGTTGAAGTTTCTGGTTGTCCTGATGTCTCTGGTTGTATTGAAGTTTTTGCACTGTGCTCCTGTGCTGGCCTTTGTGATGAATCTTCAGGCACCTGTTCAAAGGAATCTAGATCAAGTATCTTTTCTAAATCTTTCATAATTTTTTCTACTTCAACTTGAGTACTATCCTGATCTACAAGTGTTCCCTCCACCCATTCATTCTGAATTGCATATTGTTCTATCTTTGGAATTCTATGATGAATGTATGGGGATAGTTTATGTTTATGTATTCTGTTACAGATGAAGCTGTGAGGATCATAAATCCATATGAAACTCTTCTTCAATCTCATTCTCTCAAGGGATTTCCTTTGCCTCTTTCCCTGCTTTTCTGTTATTGCAAATGAATAACAATGTAAACTTTGAAATGGGAACTATAAACTCAAAACGGGAACTTTGGCCCAAAAACCCCAAAAAAACATCAAAAACAGTGCTAAAAACGAAAAGTGTGTATACTAGAACGATGTTTTTATTTTTTAGGCATAAATTTTGAACATGTTTTAAAAATGGCAGTGAATACGAAATTTACTATGAAATTTTTGTGCAAATAATAGCTTCAAAATGAAAGTAATGATACTAGAACAATGATTTTTTTTTAGGGTCAATTTTCGAAATTTTTAAAAAATGCTAATAAAACCAAATTTTTATGTCTCAAACAAATTTATTTATGAGGAAAAAACACATTAATGTTTTTGGTAGAATATCATTTTTCTTTCCTAAGTATAAATTTAACATGTTTTCAACCATAACATGCTAGATACAAAAGAAATTGAAAATTTTTCAACTATAAAATTAAGAAACCATGACATTATGAAAAAATTACATCACTAAATGAATTCAAAAGTCTTTATTTGTATACTAAATAAAACATACATTATATCTCTAATTTGATATTGCATTGTAGATATTTAAACAATAAAATTTATCATACTTAAGACATATAATCCAACAACATAAAAATGATTCATAACTTCTCATTTAACACCATATGGAAAACATTAATTTTATTTGAAGATACGATGCATACATCAGTTATATAAATTGTCTTAAACAATTATTCAAAATCACTCATATTTTCTTGCACACCATCAGAATTCACATCCTCAGATGAGTGACTGGATGCTGACGAATATGTTCCATATTCTTCTCTTTCATCAACTAGTGCCCCATCTGAGTCCACATGCATGCTGAACATTCCAGGTTTCAAAATTCTTCTAGATCTACGATTGGTTTCAGCAGACTCCCATGTCAACACTGTTCCTTCTGGTAACAACCTTTTCAGAATCTCTATCATCTTGAAGCGAAGAGTTCCTCTCTTTGTTAAATTGAAGTCATAAACAAGTATGTCAACATCCTCCAATTGTAATATGTCTATGCGGTGGCGATTTATATTTGTACCCTTTCTTTTTCTTTTTCCGCCATTTTTTTTGTCAACTACCATCTCTGGCTTATACACACCATTGAATGGGTGTGTATTTGTGGCATACCAATGTACTTCAACACCTGTAACATCCTCATTTTCTGTAAAGACCTTTATAACTTTAGCAACCCAAAATGGATAGCCATTGGGATCTCCATCTGCTAGCACTGCAATCATGCAACCCTCCTTAATATCCTATATTGAACCCCTGTAAAGGTCTTCCATGGCTTCACGTTGTGCACGAGATCTTCTGGAACCAATATACATCTCTCTTTCCGTTGCCTGTGAAGAATTAATAATACCTTGACTTTGTTGCTGTTCAACAATGTTTACTTCCTCATGTTCATTCGACACATTTTGTGGCCAACTAAATGGATTTTTCAAAGGTATATCTTCATTTGTTGTTGTTGAAATGATATCACTTTGATTATTGAAAAATGACTCCCACCAAACTGAATCAGCGATGTCAAAGTACTCATATGTATATCTAATACATTTTTTAATTTCTTCCAGGCAATCAGAATAATTTATATGTCTATTCTGTCTGCGTGCATTCTGGACTTCACCAACTGATTGTAATAACAATATTTTTTATGCAAATATTGGACGATCTGGAATGAACTTCAAAAATTGCAAACCTGATGACGGTGCCCATTCTATAGTAGTTGAAAACTTCTTGCCCCATATTAGTGTTTTCCCATCAATTTTTTTGATACGAAATTGATGTTGGAAGCTAATGTCATTAAGTTGTTCAATGCATTTCCCCTCACCATATGATCCTAGAATAAACCTTCGCATGTCAACAGTTTCTTCCAACACATCAAACGTAGGCTCTGGCATGTATGATTTCTTAATACATTCAATTAGTGATGGCAAGCTCTCAACTTCCTTCCTCCTCAATGTGACTGAAAAACGACTGAACATTTGATCAATATGGTCATGAGTGTGCCCAACAAGAAGGAAACCAACCTTTACCTTTTGAAAAATTCTCAATTCAACAAGCATGTTTAGATAGCCAAAAACAACCTGATTTTTGTTTTCACAGAAAGTGTTGTCCAATTGTAGATACAAAACTTCATGAATATTACCAGACCAATGATAAATCACATCATGAATTATGGTTATGGTCAGATTTGCATCATTATGAATATTTGGAGCTGTGAAGTACACCCTTGGAAACATTTTCCCATTGAAGACCATACAACCGACCAAGTGAAACTGAATAAAATTTTCCTCTTGTAAATTTTTGGGTGTGCGAACAAAATGTGGTAAAAGTGTTTTCCTCTGGTCCATACCATCAATTATCAAACCCAAATATTTATTCGGATTATCATAACACTTCTTCCGATGCTTGTACAACTTCTTCCTTTCATTTTTTTGTTGTTCGCGATGCTCCTGAAGTTCTTTGACAATTAAATCTACACAACATAAAATAAATTCATTAAGAAATATGTTTTCATAGTTGATGACTATACAATTTTAAAATTTAAAGTTATGAACGCTTACCTCTTTCTGAGCCTTCACATTTGTCCCTTTTTTATTTAAGAGAAGCACATGTACTGCAAATCCCCATCCTTGTCTTCTTAGGAATACGAACATTATTGAATTCTTTCTTCCATATCTTCACAAAATATTGACATATAATAAATTGGCCATGTCCCTCAGCACCTTTTGATCTAGAATATGTATTGTCTCTCTATTTGGCATACACTCTCCATGCTTTGAAAAGAAATCTTTCATCCATGACATTGAAGTGTTTGATAATGGCCCAAACTGTGTTTTATGACGTACTTCTGAATAAAATGTGGGATCCTTTTCCAAATTTTCTTGAATTCTCGAGAGACGAAAACTCCCAATCGAATGAAACATTTTGAAAGATTTTCTACACAATAATAAATTCCTAATATGATAATCATAACCTGACAATGTAGATTGCATGCATCCAACTAAATATGAAATTTGCATGCTTTTATTCATTGACAAATATCTCTTCCTGCTTTCTAATGCAAATGTGAAATCCATATGTTTCAAGCAATTTTTTTGGCAACATTCACTTGAAATGAGAGCACTGATAGAACTTCTTCTCGTCAGATATTCTGCTCTACCCCTTGTATAACTAGAAAAACTTTCATTTATACGAAAAGGTCTGCTCCTACTCCTCGATACAATATTTCTTGGCAACATCTCCATCATTGGATCATCATTTTTATAAGGATTTTCATCATCATTAAGAGGAATGTTATCCACACTATGATCAGCTCTGCTCTTCAGATATTGACTTAGAGGATACTCTTCATCTTCCCCTTCTTCAGTGCCACTGTCATAGTCTTTAGAATTCAGACTGAATGGAAAATTTGACTCAATGTTTAATGGATATTCTTCCTCATGTGCATTGTCAGTGCTACTCTCATAGTCCATAGAATTAGGACTACGTTGAAAATGAGACTGTTTACTTATTGAAGATGCTACATCCTGTCCTTTGTCACTGCTACCTTTATAATCATTAGAATTAAGACTAACTGCATGATCCTGTCCTTCATCACTGCTGCTCTCATATTCCTTAGAATTAGGACTAAGAGGACAATGTGACACTCCAATCTTTTGAAATTCATCATCCCGCGCTTCATCATTGCTGCTCTCATAGTCCTTCGAATTAGGACTAAGTGGACACTTTGACACTCCATACTTTTGAAATTCATCACCATGCTCTTCATCACTGCTGCTCTCATAGCCCTTATAATTAGGACTAAGTGGACACTTTGACACTCCATTATTTTGAATTCATCACCACGCTCTTCATCACTGCTGCTCTCATAGTCCTTAGAGTTAGGACTAAGTGGACACTTTGACACTCCATTCTTTTGAAATTCAACAGCACGATCTTCATCACTGCTGCTCTCATATTCCTTAGAATTAGGACTAAGTGGACACTTTGACACTCCATTCTTTTGAAATTCACCACCACGCTCTTCATCACTGCTGCTCTCATAGTCCTTAGAATTAGGACTAAGTGGACACTTTGACACTCCATTCTTTTGAAATTCATCACCACGCTCTTCATCACTGTTGCTCTCATAGTCCTTAGAATTAGGACTAAGTGGACACTTTGACACTCCATTCTTTTGAAATTCATCACCACGCTCTTCATCACTGCTGCTCTCATATTCCTTAGAATTAGGACTAAGTGGACATCGTGACACTCCATTCTTTTGAAATTCGCCATCATGCACTTCAAAACTGCTACTCTCATAGTCATCAGAATTAGGACTAAGTGGACACCGTGACACTCCATTCTTTTGAACTTCACCATCATGCACTTCAAAACTGTTGCTCTCATAGTCCTCCGAATTAGGACTAAGTGGACACCGTGACACTCCATTCTTTTGAACTTCACCATCATGCTCTTCAAAACTGCTACTCTCATAGTCCTCAGAATTAGGACTAAGTGGACATCGTGACACTCCATTCATTTGAACTTCACCATCATGCTCTTCATCACCATTGCTTTCATAGTCCTTAGAATTAGGACTAAGTGGAATCTGTGACTCTTTATTAATTTGAAATTCTCCATCCCCTCTTTCATCAGTGCTGCTCTCATAGTCTTTATAATGGGGACTAAGTGGAAGAATTGACTTTCTATTCATAGTGGAAGAATTCCCGCTATATTCATCAATATGAATAGAATTTTTACGCGATGAAGATGTTGATGGTGTATAAATCGAAACTTCACTATCAGAACAATCAATCTCTTTCAAATAGGAGATGTTGAATGATACAAATGGAGTCTCCTAAGGATATTATATAGCTTAAAGAATGAAATATTCCCTCCAAAATTATTCCCTCCAAAAAGTTTCGCGAAAATATTTCCCTCCAAAAATTTTCGCGGAATAATTTCCCTCCAAAAGTTTGTTAGATTTATTTACCTTCATTAATTTATTCTACAGTTTATTGAAAAACGCAAACTAGATTTTTTATGAAATAAATCACTAAAATTAAAATTGTAAACTACAACTTGTACATTAATTATTGTAATAGTTAAAGTATATAATATTTACTAACAACTGAATTTTTTTTTAATTTTTATAATATATTATAAAACAAATTAATCCCACATTCAATCCGTTGTAAAACAATTTTACAATATTCGCTCTATAATATTATAAAACAAATTATCCCACATTAATCGTACGGAAAAACATCTTCGTAATTTCACTTATATATTAAATTTCATTATCATTATTACTCACATCACATCCAGGTTTTCTGAGGTTCGTTGAAAGACTCGTGAATTTGTGGAGCAGCTGTATTGTTATCAACAACATATTGAACAAAGAATTCTCGCAATTGAAAGGTAAGTTCAATTTTTTTCCTTCAAAATTTTCATATTAAATTAATTTAATGAAGAAGATTTTTTTTTAAATTAATAATTTTTTTGAGCATGGTGGGCCCGATCAAACTCAATCGCCCAATAACCGTGGGTAGGCCATCATCGTGCCCCCCATGTCCCACGCCACCCTCCCTCAACCCATGCGCCCTCCCCCCAACCCATTACCGACCTCTCCCCCTCACCCATGCCCTCTTCACCTTCCTACCCAACCCATGCGCCCCCCCTCCTCAACTCCCCTCCCTCACCTCCCCCACCCCCTGACTCCCACGCCCCCTACCCAACCCAATCCCTGGCCCACACCCCCCCTAACACCCCTACCCACCCCCCCCCTGTGGGTCCTCCCGCCCACCCCACCACCCATCCCCCCTACCCCCCCCACGGCCCACGGCCCTACGCCTCCCCCCTAACCCCCCTTACCCCCCCCGGCCCACGGCCCCCCATCCCCCCTAACCGCCCCCTAGCCCATGGCCACCCCATCCCCCCTATCCCCCCCCAGCCCACCCACAGCACCCACCCCCCCCCCCCCCCCCCCCCCCGTGGGTCCCCCCGCTCCCCCCACCTTACCCCCCACCCCGGGCCCGGCCCACCCCCCCCCCAACCCCCCTAACCCCCACTCCCGGCCCACGGCCGACCCCCCCCACCCTTACCCCCCTACCCCTCCCCTGGCCCACGGCCACCCCACCCACGGCCCCGCCACCCCCTCCCCACCATTCCCCATCTCCCACTGCCCACGCGGCCCTCTGCCCCGCCCTACCGACAGGCGGTCGATTCCGGTGCGGGTGGCGCTGGCCTCGGCCGCACCACCTGTGCGGCCCTCCGCCTTGCCCGTCGGTTGAGCGAGGCAGAGGAAGCGTGGGCGGTGGGAGTTGGGGAGCGACGGGGGAGATGGGGAGGCGGTGGGCGGTGGGAGATGGGGAGGGGAGCGGCAAGGGAGATGGGGAGGGGGCCTTGGGTGGGCCGGTTGGAGGGGCCGTGGGCGGGGGGGATGGGGGGGCGGGTGGAGGGGGTGGGATGGCGGGTAGGGGAGTTAGGCGTAGGGGGGCCGTGGGCCGGCGGGGGGTTAGGGGAGTTAGGGGGGGTTAGGTGGGGTGGCTGTGGGACGACGGGGGGGTGGGCGGGGGGAGTTAAGGGGGGTGGGGTCGTGGGCCGAGGGGGGAGTTAAGGGGGACGGGGGTGGGGGGGCAGTTAAGGGGGGTGGGGCCGTGGGCCGGCAGGGGGAGTTAAGGGGGGGTTGGGGGGGGGGGGAGTTAGGGGGGGGTAGGTGGGTTAGGGGGGGAGGCCGCGGGCCGGGCGGGGTGTAGGGGAGTCAGGGGGGGCCGTGGGCCGGGGGAGTTGGGGGGGGTTAGGGGAGTTACGGAGGGGGATGTGTAGGAGAGTTGGGGGGGGGGGGGGGCGTGGGGGGGAGGCTGGGTAGGGGTGTTAGGCGGGGGCGTGGGCTGGGGGGGTAGGGGAGTTAGGGGGGGGGTGGGGGGGAGGCTGGGTAGGGGTGTTAGGCGGGGGCGTGGGCTGGGGGGGTAGGGGAGTTAGGGGGGGGGGGCGGGGGCTGGGGGGGATAGGGGAGGGAGGGGGGGGGGGCAGGGGAGGGAGGGGTGTTGCGGGGGCGTGGGCCGGGGGAGGGGGGTAACGGGGATTGTGTTGGGCGGGGGGCGTGGGAGTTAGGGGGTGGGGGAGGGAAGAGAGGGGAATTGGGGAGGGGGGCACATGGGTTGGGTAGGAAGGTGAAGAGGGCATGGATGAGGGGGAGAGGTCGGTAATGGGTTGGGGGGAGGCTGATCGGTGAGGGGGGGAGGGCGCATGGGTTGAGGGAGGGTGGCATGGGACATGGGGGTAGAGGGGGGTGGCATGGGTAGGGGGACAGGTCAGTTGGGTAGGGGGTTGTGGGGGGCACATGGGTAGGGGGGTAGGGGGCTCGCCCTCACTTGCCCAGCAGTCCACTTAGCTTCATCGTCCCTCACCCGAGCTCCCACCCACCCATCGACCCGCCCGCCCACCCATTAGAGGTGGCTGGGCCATTTTGATTATATAAATAAAAAATTTATGGTATATTTTCGTTGTTAATTTAAGTTGATATGCTTTTTTTTATTTACTAATTTATGTGTTTTTATTTTTTAAGAAAATGGCATCAAGGAAAATTTCTGTGAATCTTTCTGGACCAAAGACTCTTAAAGGTGCATCTTCGAAAAACATTGGTGAACGAACTCCACCTGAGCTCATGGCTACAAATCATTCAAGTGCCTTAAGTGATAAGAAGATAATTTCAGACTGGAAAACTTCAAAAGAGCTAAAATTTCCATCAAGAGCCTGGTATGTGAAAGAAATAGAGAGCACAAATGTGAATATATATCTATATATTGATATACTCCATAATAATGAAAATTTGGAGGTGATGGGAAGAGTCATAGATATGTGTTCGGTACCGAACACTGAAGTTGTTTACGTACTTACAAAAGCTCACAAGTCACATGAAAGGATTAAATACCGACTATCATATTCATTATATGACACGAGAGAGGTATCTACAAAGTTGTGTAAACAAATCGTAAATGAGATGACACAAAACATCGTAAGTATTGTTATTTGTATTTTTATTTTGCGTTCTTGAAAGTGTCTCGCTATATTTTTTTAATTTTGTTTTTATTGACATATAATATTTTGTTTGGCAGAATTTTGTTGAAAGTTGTTCAATTAGGCTGGGAGGCATTCATTTCATAGAGCATGATATCATGAAAGTTGTCAGTCATTTTTACTCAGTGTCAGAAGAAGATATGGAAAACATGGAAAATGTAGTAATTGATGATGCTACAAAACTACATCCAAAGAATCAGAAAAAAAAGGTCTCTGGTGGATAAATCTAGCAAGGGTAAACAAGTTACTTTTGAGGATGATGAAGTTGAAATTGACAGTGAATCATATGTTGCCATTACTGAAGATGACATTGGAACTGAGAAAAGTCGTAAAAGACAAAAAGTAACAATGCCCAAGAATAAATATGTTGAGAATGTTATGACGAAGAAAAGTAGAGTTGAAGATCTTGAAGTAGTCATTACCAGCAGTCAAGAACCTGGTGAAACTTCAAAAGAAAGCAGAGAAATCATTACACCAGGAGCTGATTTAGATGATGGCATTATCAAAACAAAACAAAATTCCATTCGACAGAACTTGACAAAAAGAAACTTAATTGATGGTGGTCGTACATTTCAGCTAAATGTCAGACAAACCTATAAGGCAAGTGAAGGACAATGCCAATATCAAGTCAGAAAGCCACATCATCTGCATGTTCACAACTTGAAGACATTGATGAGGTACAATCCATATGCTCATGTGGTTAGTTATGTGCTTCTTGTTAATCCACTTCAAGTTCCCAACAAAGAAGCATTTGATAAGTCAAAATGTTTTGAATACAATTATTATGTGCTTGGGGGGAACCATTCTGTAGAAGCTCAAAGACAATTGATGGAGGAATATCATAATAACCCACGTTTGAAACAATGAAATGTATCATTTATGCTGGTTTAAATGAAACAGAAGAAAAGTTAGTGGCATGGGACCATAATTCAGATAATGAATATAGGATGTCTATGACTTTCATCCAAAGGGTTAGATTTATTCAGAGTGAATTTCAAGAAAAATGTGGTGGGGATAGGATACATGTTACTGCAAATTTCCGAAAGGAATGTTGTATGGAAATAGGCTATCAAATTGAAGAGAAAACCAATTCAAAAGGTGGAAAAGACAACAGACATAGTGATTTATTCAGAGGTGTTGATAACATTTTCCAATTGGCATTTAGAACTAGAGATGTTTGGAAGTTGATTGATCATATTTTTAGCATGTGGGAAGACATTGGCATTAAAAACCAGAGGGTCAAAAAGTCTAAGCCATTGATATGTAGCAACAGTAAATCAGCTCCTGAACTGAAGCAACTTCCAGACGATATGACCGTCACGCCTTGGACGGCGATGCAAGGAGCGAAAGATGAAAAAATTGTCAAAACAATATTATCTCATGTGAGGTAAGGGGAATTATCATTGGAAGAAATGTCTGAAGAATTTCAAAAGTAAGTTTTCTGAATTATTTTTATTTATTTCTAGGATTATAGTTATCTTTTAAATAAAACATGTTGTTCTTGGTAGTATTTGTTATACATATCATTATATTAACTTTTTGTTACTTTATCTATGCAGTCACAAAGTTTACATGAAAATTCGGGAACAAATGGTTAGATTGTTTAATGAAGATAGTTGGGATGATGTTGTACGCAACTATCCAGATTCAAGTTATACATCAACATTAAAAGCTTTTTATCTTGCATTTAAAAATGTATCTTGATTTATACATTCATTTTTATTCATCTGTGTACTATTTTTAATTTAAAACTTACAAATATATTTGTTTATTTGATAAAAGATGAGGAAGGAAGATAATGGAGCACCAGACAGTTTCAAGACTTTTATTGAAAAAATAAAGATTGAAAGACTGAGGAAGCAACGTATTAAGAATGTTGAACTTGATCCAACTCTTAATCATTTCATTTGGAATGGGCTAGACACTATTCAATATCAAGTAATACAAGGCGACTGTGAAGACATTGCTAAACTCATACAAAAAAGGGATTATGCCCTAGTTATTGCAGATATTCCCCATGGTTTCAATATTCCAAATGTTTACTATGATAGTGACCCTTATACTTATCAAGCTTTTAATAAAGTGGTTGCGGGATTTGTAGAAGTGACGTCATCACCATTATGGAGATTTGTGACATTTCATTCAGACACACAATTGGCAATGATATTGTCAAGCTTCAAGGGGAAAACAAATTCAAGGATGCAGCTTACATGGTAAGACGTTTAAAAGGTATATTTGATTAATGTTGAAAAATTCATTTATGTACAAGTTAACTGAACTTTTACTATTTCATGTTACAGGAAAAAGTCAAATCTTCTCAACAATGAAGATCAACAATTTATAAATGACTGTGAGTTCATATTGATAGTTGGGCAAAAGATGATAGCCATATGTCTATGATTTTTAATCGGGTGGACGGAAAGAGTCATAGCCAAATACTGACTTATGATGCTGTTGTGAGAAAACTAACATATGAAGACAAAGAAACGAAAGGAGAGATAGTTAACATTTATCAAAAATCACAATTATTGATTAACTATCTTATAGACATATGTTCAAATGAAGGAGATTGGGTTCTGGATTTATTTTCTGGCTCAGGTAGGTTTTTCTATATGGAATTGAATTTCAATATGTTCTTTTTTTAATTAATATGTCACTATACTAATTTATTTCATTATTTTTTTTGTGCTTGATAATTAGGTACAACACCAGCATGCTGCCTTCAAAAAGGAAGAAATTGCATTACAATTGAGAAAGATCCATTACAATGCAATTTCATTCAGCAAAGAATTAATGCTCTTCAATTTCTTCCAGATGCAATGCAAGAAATTGGGTTGAAGAAAGGGGACTTTAGTGAATCACGTGTGGAAAAAAAGGCAAAGGAACCCCAACCACCATTACATGGTATGTTTGGAAAGACATACATTGGGAGATTCGCAGACATCAAAGACCCATTAGAAGAGGAAAATGCGCAAAATGAAGCAGAAAATATTGTGGAAGAAGACAATGATGAAACTCTAGAGGACGAAGAGTTTGGATTACGTGACATTGTTGATTAAATTTAAGTTATTCTTGGAAATCAAGTTTTGCAATGTTTTGACTCTGACATTTTATGAAAAGAATAATCAATCAATTAAAGTTGTTATGTGTTCAATATTTGTAATTTGTGATTTTCGCATTGATTTTTAAGTTAATTATTATTTTTTGAAAAAAAAGTGATTATTATTATTTTTTTGACATGAAATTCATTAAAAAAACTATTATTTGACCATTTTTAGTTAAAATTTTTGAATAAAAATTGTGATTTTGACATGTTAATTCTAGCAAAAAACTATCAAAACGTGTAGTTTTTTTTGTTATTTTTATGTTAAAAATGGTTATTTTTATGTCCATTGTTAGAAAATATTGTTTTTTAGAAACAATTATTTCATGTGGATTGAAAAATTAATTAAGGATGTATAAATATGTAGATTATCTAAAATTCAAACTATCGACTTTCTAATTTAAAAATGCAAAACAATAGAAACCCCACTACAAAAGAAATTAAAATTAAAATAGAAAACAAGAAAATATGATGAAAATGACCACTTCAAAAACTATCAAATTTAGAAAATAATTATTTACATTTCATACACTAGAAAATTTAAAGTCAAAAAATAGGTCTTTTAAAAAAAGGGTGTGATGCAGAATACTCACTTTTTTAAATCAACATGAAAATCACTACCATTCTAAAATGTAATGCACATGAAAAAAATTAAAGTTTCAAAAACTGTGCTCTAAAAAAAACATGTGTGTTCTGCATCACCCCTTTTCAAAATCAGGTCATTTTTTTGCTATCTCTACGAAACGGGTAACAGTATCAGTTCTCGTTTCAAAGTTTACATTGTTGAATGGTCCTAGGTGGTCTCTTATCCTTAATTAGGCTTTCTTCTTAGCCTTCATGAAGTGGATTTCATCAGAGTTGATCATTTTCCTGTAGTACTCCAAGGCAAATAATCGCATGGGAAGGTACTTGGGAAACTTGAAGGGAGGTCGTTCGCATCCATAAATCCTAATTTCGGTATGGTTCTGGTATACGTACCAGTCCCCAACCTTGTATTGCTTGGATAATTGAAGAATTCTTTTGATATCATCACTGATTCTAGGAGGTGGACTTCCTATCAACATGGTAGTGACTGGATGCACAAAGTTATCAATGAAATCTGTATAAGGATATGGAGAAGATGGTGAATTGTGAAAAATGGAAGTCCAAAATATGACTGACCTAGGGTTCCCTCTGGTGTCAAGCTTTTGCACAGAGAAAGGGAATTTGTCACTCTGATAATAGAGGAAAAGATGATAAAGGACTGAAGAATATTTAAAGACTCTCTCATTCTCTAACCTCGTGAATTGGTCATGCATTTTGTCAGCTAGGAATATAGCATAATCAAATTTGGATGCAAGAGATTGACCAGGGGTGAAAATAGACATGTAGGCCAAGGTCAATTCATCAACATATTCACTAGTAGTAAAATCCAAAATGCAAGAAATCATGGTAATGATATCCTTGCCTATAGTTGTAAAGAAGCTTGAAATATAAGGAGGGGGGTCTTTGGGCCTGTATTTTTCCTCCATGACAGTCTGACAAATTTGATTAATTTCAGAACTGGACATCCTTGAAGATTTCTCAAGTAGATTGGCAATAAAAAGAGGAGTGAGGTCCTGGCCAGGGTGTAGCTGTAACATCTCATTTATAGACTCTGCTGTAATAGTAAAAAGGATTTTCTGGTCAGGGGACATTACAGCTCTCAAATTGGGATTGTAATTTTAACGGCATTTGTGGACAATTTCTGGGAAGATATGGACAGTGGGGAACTGATACTTAGGCAGGTTTGACTCCCAAAGTCCTATTTTACCAGCGTTGTTTAGATAATTGTCCCAGTATTTGCAGAATAGCTTTAGGGGGGTTTCTTCAAAGGTAATATCCTTGATATGAAAGTCTTTATCGGCTGAGGGAAGGTGGTTAAAATCCCTAATGGGAGTAGTGATTGGAGTGACATTTAGGGCAACGAGAGCTTCCATCCTTAGTTCTTGTGTATTCAAGGAATAAATTTAGGGTTTTTGAGGTTTTCAGGTAAAACAGGTGTTTGGGGAAACTTTGGGACCTATAAACAACTTAATTGTACTGAATTAATTGTTCTTTAGAGTAATTTGGTGGAATTTCAGTACAAATCGGGGTTTCTTAGCAGAAATATGGTAAATACCTGGTTTTGGTGAACTGAAGGGGAAAATGGTTGTTGTGAAAGCTCGGCTGGGTGTACACAGTAGTCTGTAGTAGCTCGGAGTTCAGTAACTGATGGTAGTTGACGGTTGGAAGTTAGTTGCTAGTCTGGACGTACTTTGTGCGTGCATGAACAAAAGTTTCTTTTCTCGGAAAAAAAGAAAAAAAATTAACATTTTTGTTTTTATGCACAAAGTCAATGACTTTTGGCGAGTGAATGGGGACAAAGACAGTTGGCTTCAACTAACGAAGGGACATTTTGTCGTTTGTTGGATGCGGTAAGCAGGCTTCATCAGACCGCTTATGGGAATTTGGTGGTTTTGGCGGAGGGTCACGCGATGCCACAAATTGACTGACACATAGTATCGGCGAAAAGTTAAAACCACTCGTATTTCGTGGTTAACGTTCGACCAAAAGGTCCACGTGATATGAGGCGAGGACCGTTGGATGATGGATGCGAGATCGGATGGTAGTTGGCAGCGGAAAATGTTAAGGAATTAATGGATGGGGCCCGATGGTTTAATTATCATAATTAAATGATTTTAATTATATCAGGGGTAAAATGATTGGACGAGAGGTTATTAATTAATCCCTTTTTAACACGGCGGGGGTTTGGCTCTTAATTAATCACGATTTTATTAATTAATCCAAATTAATTAACTTTATTTATGGTTTATTTTTCAAACCTTTGGGATGGGGATATATATTTATTTTGGGGTTTTTATTAATAATATATGCGGGAAAGGGAAATTTCTTCGGGAGTTAAATAAATAATAAAAATTGAAATTTAATATGACCATGAAAAGGAAATTGTGCTAAGTTAATGTTTTCCAAATATACATTCATCATTTAACATTATAACTTAGGCTAAAATGTGCCTTGGGGGTTTTTGTGAAGAACCTTCATTTTCCTAAGTAAAAGAGTGATTTTACCATAGGAAAAAGGGGTTTCTTAGGGAATGAATGAAATATGGAGGGGGTGAATTTTGATGAAGGGGCTTTAGCACTTAGGCCTTACAAGTTATTGGGTCGAGGGTCCAGTCCCTCCAGAAGTTAGAGAAATGCTCTGAGCCCCTTTAACTTTCAGGTTGTTGGTGCCTTTAGTACTTATGGGAAATTAGTAAAATTTAGGGAAAAATGAGTGAGGAGGTTAATTAGTTTGACTTTTGTCCATGATGTAAATGTCTTCATTGTCATCCATTTCTTTGCCAAAGTAATGTAATGATGAAAGCAAATGATTTGAGCTTTTAACTTAACCATTCATCATACATAATTCTGCAACCATTCATCTACTTACCCTACCTACTTATCCTACCATTTTTCTTCTTTTATTAGGGTGCACTTAAACTGGCAAACCCTTATCAAACTTTTCTTTTCTTTTACAATGGAATTCTATCTAAGTCTATCCTTATTACATCCAAGGGCTCAGATTAAACTGTTGAGCTCCTTTTATTTACTCTACCTATCTACTTATCTGTCAAGATTAAATAGTTTGGTCAGATTTTATTCTCTATCTCTAAGCATGAAATTGAAAACATGGAATAACCAAGATTAAACTGTTTGGTTACCATGGATTGTGGCATAAGTAACAAGTTGCACACAATCATTTATTGCACAAAAAGTAAAATAGTAGTGGCATTTGGACTTGCACACTTTCCTGGTCTTTTTCTTTTTCTTGGGATTATTTTTCATTTTTCTGACCTTTTCATTCTTTTTGTCCTTTTATTCTTTTTCTGGGACATACCTTCTTTACATTTTTTTTTTTGAATTTTTTAATATGGAAAACATTTGCAAGAAGCAAAGGTATGTACATATTACAGAACTAAACCAAGTCAATCATGATATATGACACCTATTGGTATAGGAACATAACAGAAGGGTTAGAACACTTCCAGGTGTTCTGCATATTCCTGCATTGGCCAGAAATCTGATTTTTGTAAGCAAGTTGGATGATGCAGGTGTAAAAATAGTGTTCGAGAAGGATACCTTCAAGATGGTTCAGGGATCACTGGTATTGATGCGGGGAGTTCGGATTGGAACTCTGTATAAGCTGCAAGGTAGCACTGTTGTTGATGGGTGCAACAACTTTGTGGTTCCTGAAAGTGGAGCAGAAAATCTAGTGGTCTCTGGAGAGAAGACCATGATGTGGCATCAAAGGATTGGACATATTGGAGAGAAGGGTCTTCGAGTACTTCATGGTAAAGGTATGGTAGAAGTTATGAGTAATAACTCTATGGATTTTAATTTCTATGAAAATTGTGTATATGGGAATCAGAATCAGGTGAGATTCCCACCTAGTGGTAAGAGGGCGAAATAGATATTAGAACTTGTGCACAATGATGTGTTTGGACCTGTGAAGGTTCCATCACTAGGTATGTCTGTGTACTATGTATCATTTATAGATGACTTCTCAAGAAATACATGGATATGTTTCCTTAAGAAGAAATCTGAATTTTTTGACAGGTTTAAAGAATTTAAGGCTTTGGTGGAAACCAGACAGAGAAGAAGATAAGGGTGTTGAGAATAGATAAAAGTGGAAAGTTTTACAGTAAAGAATTTGAAGAATTCTATAAGAAGTGTGGTATAATACGATAGAAGACTACTCCAAACACACCTGAGAAAAATGGAATTGCTGAAAGAATGAACAAGACGTTGATGAAAAGGGCAAGAATCATGCTCAGTGGTGCCGGGTTAGGATAGGAATTATGGGTAGAGGCAGTGGAGACAACATGTTACCTGGTCAACATATTAGCTTCCTCAGCGTTGGAGGATAAAACTCCACAAGAGGTATGGATTGGTAAGAAATCCTCTCTTTAACATCTGAGGGTATTTGGATGTGATGCATATGTACATGTTCTAAAGAAGAAACAAACCAAGTTGGATAGTAAATCTGAAAAGTGCATCTTTATTGGGTATAAGGATGGTTTAAAGGGTTATAACCTTTGGAACCCAGTAACAAGGAAGGTTGTATACAACTGAGATGTGGTGTTCAGAGAGGTAAAATATGTTGTTAAACATTAAGTCCAACAAAAGGAACTTGAGAAAATAGGGTTTGAGCTTAAGGAGGAAGAATCAGACTCTACAATAGAGGAGGAATCAGAAGATGAAGAGCCACAAACTACGGGTGTGAGAAGATCAATTCGAGAAATAAGGTAGTGAGAAAGGTATAGTCCATCTGCTTTCTGTTCAAATTTTTCTTTATCTATTACTGACAATGATCCCATAACTGTGAAGGAAGCAGTAGATTCATAGGATGGAAACTCTAGAAAGAAGCCATGGTTGATGAAATGGCATCTTTGCACAAAAATGAGGCTTGTGTAGGTTTTAACCTTGTTTAGAAATTACCTGCATACGAATTCTTAAACAAAGAAAATAAACAATGCGAGAGCATAACCCATAAAACACATATGCACAGAGATTTTTCCCTGGATCCCAAAACCGGGACTACCAGCTTGATTTTTCATTATATTCCTTTCAATGTTACAATACATATTTATACATGCCGAAGCATCCAATACCATGGACCGAAAAACCATCGCGTCCAATACCATGTGCGAAAAACATGCACAAAACCATAGGTAGGTTCGCCCAACCTAATATAGGGTCCAAAAAAAAAAAATTCCCGGGGCGCTGCCCCGGACCCCGTAGAGGGGGGCTACCCGCCCCCCTGATGCGCAATCGGCGCAACGAAGGGGGGCTACCGCCCCCCTCTAACCCCCCGTTTAACTACGTAGGTTAGTCGTGGAAAGAATATAACACAACCCAACAATCTCCCACTTGTTGTTTTCTTTCCACAGGAGAGCTTAGTCATTTTTCCAGCCCTGAAACACCCATTGTTTCTCTACACCAAGAGAACTTCTCAGAGCTCACAGATTTTGTCAATGCATCTGCAGTATTCTTCAAAGTTTCCACCTTTACCAGCAACACCTTTTTGTCTTCTATCATATCCCTCACAAAGTGATACTGAACATCAATGTGCTTTGTCTTTGAATGATAAGCAGGGTTCTTTGCCAAGAAAATTGCACTTTGGCTGTCACAGTCTATTCTTATAGCTCCCTGTACTAACCCCATACTTGAACACAATCTTTGCAACCAAACTACTTCCTTGCTTGCATGAGTGGCTGCCATGTATTCTGCCTCTGTAGTTGATAGTGCCACTACAGATTGTTTCTTACTCATCCAACTGACTGCACCTCCAAATAGGTTAAACACATACCCACTTGTAGATCTTCTCTCATCCAGATCTCCAGCCCAGTCTGCATCAACAAAACCATGAATATCCAACACTCTGTCCAATCCTGGTCTTCCTTGGTAGCACAAACCATAATCACTAGTGCCACGCAAATACCTGAAAACCCGCTTCACTGCTGTCCAGTGCTCCTTCCCAGGTTTTGACATAAACCTGCGCAATACTCCCAGTGCATGTGCAATGTCTGGTCTAGTACAGACCATTGCATACATCAGGCTACCGACTGCACTTGCATATGGAACACGGGACATGTCCTCTTCCTCTTCTTGTGTCTTGGGACACTGTTCAGCAGATAACCTCACACCTACAGGAATAGGAACCTTCACCGGTTTACTATCCTGCATATTAAACCTCTGCAGTATTGTCTCGACATACTTCCTCTGGTTTAACCAGAGCTTCCTCTTTGCCCGATCTCTTTTAATTTCCATGCCCAAAATATAGTTTGCAGCACCAAGATCTTTCATGTCAAATTTGGAGGACAATTGGGTCTTCAAATCCTGGATAATTTCTTTGTCATTTCCAACTAGCAACATATCATCCACATACAAGACCAGATAAATAACACGGTCACCAATTAATTTAAAATACACACAATGATCTGCTTTGCTTCTGGTGAAGCCAAGTCCCCGCATAAAGGTATCAAATTTCTGATACCACATCCTTGGTGACTGTTTTAACCCATACAGAGACTTCTTTAACTTGCATACCAGTTCTTTCTTACCCTTCACCGCAAAGCCTTTAGGTTGCCTCATGTAGATTTCCTCTTCCAAATCCCCATAGAAGCTACCTTGGCAACAGGAGAAAAAATATCACCAAAATCAATTCCCGGCACCTGGGAATAACCTTTTGCTACCAACTGAGCTTTTTATTTCTCCACCTTTCCTTCTGCATTAGTCTTCTTCTTGAACACCCGTTTGCTTCCAATGGGTTTCCTTCCAGCCGGCAACTCTACCAGATCCCATGCCTCATTTTTGTGCAAAGATGCCATTTCATCAACCATGGCCTCTTTCCAGAGTTTTCCATCCTCTGAATCCACTGCTTCCTTCACAGTTCTGGGATCATCATCAGTAACAGACAAAGCAAAATTTGAACTGAAATCCGATGGACTATACCTTTCTGGCTGCCTTCTTTCTCGACCTGATCTTCTCACAGCCGGAGTTTGTGGCTCTTCATCTTCTGATTCCTCCTCTGCTGCAGAGTCTGATTCTTCCTCCTTTGGCTCAAACTCTATCTTCTCAGGTTCCTTTGGTTGGACTTCAGATTGAATAACATCTTTTACCTCTCTGAACACCACATCTCGGTTGTACACAACCTTTCGTGTGACTGGGTTCCAAAGCTTATAACCCTTTAAACCATCCTTATACCCAATAAAGATGCACTTTTCAAATTTACTATCCAACTTGGTTCGTTTCTCCTTTGGAACATGTACATATGCATCACATCCAAATACCCTCAGATGTGAAAGAGAGGGTTTCTTACCAGTCCATACTTCTTGTGGAGTCTTATCCTCCAACGCTGATGAGGGTGATCTGTTGATCAGGTAACGTGCAGTATCCACCGCCTCTGCCCAGAATTCCTGTCCTAACCCGGCACCACTGAGCATGCTTCTTGCCCTTTCCATCAACGTCTTGTTCATTCTTTCTGCGACTCCATTTTGCTGAGGTGTATATGGAGTAGTCTTCTGCCGTGCTATACCACACTTCTTACAAAATTCTTCAAATTCCTTGCTGCAAAATTCTCCACCATTATCTGTCCTCAGCACCTTTATCTTCTTCTCTGTCTGATTTTCCACCAGAGCCTTAAATTCTTTAAACCTGTCAAAGACTTCAGATTTCTTCTTAAGGAAATATATCCATGTATTCCTTGAGAAGTCATCTATGAATGATACATAGTACACAGACTTACCCAGTGAAGGAACCTTCACAGGTCCAAACACATCACTGTGCACAAGCTCTAATATCTGTTTCGTCCTCTTACCACCAGAGGGGAAACTCACTCGATTCTGCCTCCCATACACACAATTTTCACAGAAATCAAAATCCAGAGAGCTATCATTCATACCTTCTACCATACCTTTACCATGAAGTATTCGAAGGCCCTTCTCTCCAATATGTCCAAGCCTTTGATGCCACAACATGGTCTTCTCTCCAGAGACCACTAGATTTTCTACTCCATTTTCAGAAACCATAGAACTATTGCACCCATCAACAACAGTGCTACCTTGCAGTTTGTACAGAGTTCCAGTCCGAACTCCCCGCATCAATATCAGTGCTCCTCGAACCATCTTGCAAGTATCTTTCTCGAACACCGTCTTTACACCTGCATCATCCAACTTGCTTACAGAAATCAGATTTCTGGCCAATGCAGGAATATGTAGAACACCCGTAAGTGTTCTAACCCTTCCACCTTGCAACTTCAACTTTACGTTTCCCCGAGCAATGGTTCTAGCCTTCCTATCATCTCCTAAGAAGACATCACCAGCATCGTATTTCTCATACTCGCAGAACCACTCTCTATGGGGAGTGAAGTGAAAGGATGCACCTGAGTCAATCAACCATGCCTCATGATCTACATGTGTACTTGAAGAAGCCAAGTACACATCCCCACCTTCATCTGAGGTGGTTTTCGCCTCTGTAGAAGGAGCATCATCAGATCCCTTTCCTTTATCAGGAGCTTTAGATTTACAATCCCTTCTGAAGTGCCCTTCCTTTCTGCATTTCCAGCACACCACCTTTGTAGGTTTTCCTGGAGATTTAGATCTCCCACTCGATGACTTATTTTTGTTTCTGTTCTGGGACCGTCCTCGTACAGACAAGGCATCACCATTCTGGTTGTCCATATTCTTCTGTCTCATCTCCTCCGTCAGCAAGGCTGAGACTATTTCATCAAACTGCAAAGAGTTGCATTGCTACCTATTGCAATAACCAGACTATCCCACGAATCTGGTAGAGAACACAATAGACTGATGCACTTATCTTCATCTAAAATTTTAATATCAACAGATAATAATTGACTTACCACAGTATTAAACGCATTCAGATGCTCTGTCAACGAGTCTCCATCTTTCATCCTCAGGTTATACAGCTTTTTCCGCGGGAACAGTTTATTCACCAGAGACTTAGATTGGTACAAAGTCCCTAACTTGACCCACAAAGCCTTTGCCGTAGCTTCCCCTGATACATTCAGCAATACTGAATCTGAGACACACAATCGTATTGTGCTCTTTGCCTTCCGATCCAATTTCTTCCATTCTTCATCGGTCACTCCCGATGGTTTAGTACCCGGATCTACCGCGATCCACTGATCTTTATCGACCAACAGATCCTCCATCTTGAGTTTCCACAACTCAAAACTCTGACCATTGAACTTCTCAATCTCTATCTTTCCACTGCTCGCCATCTTCTTTCACCACCAGAATCGATCTCAAAGATCTCCCACTGAACATGGTCTACCACAGGCCCGAGCGAAACCCCTCAGCAACAAAGGCGTCCCCTTGAAGCCAAAACAGCTCTGATACCAAATGTAGGTTTTAACCCTGTACAGAAATTACCTGCATACGAATTCTTAAACAAAGAAAATAAACAATGCGAGAGCATAACCCATAAAACACATATTCACAGAGATTTTTCCCTGGATCCCAAAACCGGGACTACCAGCTTGATTTTTCATTATATTCCTTTCAATGTTATAATACATATTTATACATGCCGAAGCATCCAATACCATGGACCGAAAAACCATCGCGTCCAATACCATGTGCGAAAAACATGCACAAATCCATAGGTAGGTTCGCCCAACCTAATATAGGGTCCAAAAAAAAAAATTTCCCGGGGCGCTGCCCCGGACCCCGTAGAGGGGGGCTACCCGCCCCCCTCTAACCCCCCGTTTAACTACGTAGGTTAGTCGTGGAAAGAATATAACACAACCCAACAGCTTGGGATCTAGTGGAGTTGTTGGCTGGAAGGAAACCCATTGGCAGCAAATGGGTGTTCAAGAAGAAGACAAATGAAGAAGGAAAGGTGGAGAAATACAATACTTGGTTGGTAGCAAAAGGTTATTCCCAAGTGCTGGGAATTGATTTTGGTGATATTTTTTCTCCTGTTGCCAAGGTAACTTCTATTAGATTAATTTTATCTGTTGCTGCTACTTTTGATTTTGAGATAGTATAGATGGATATGAAGACAAAATTTCTTCACGAGGATCTGGAAGAGGAAATATACATGAAGCAACCTGAAGGCTTTGCGGTGTAGGGTAAGAAAGAACTGGTATGCAAGTTAAAGAAGTCTATGTATGGGTTAAAACAGTGACCAAGGATGTGGTATCAGAAATTTGATACATCTATATGGGGACTTGTCTTCACCAGAATCAAAGTAGATCACTGTGTGTATTTTAAATTAATTGGTGACCATGTTATTTATCTAGTCTTGTATTTGGATGATATGTTGTTGGTTGGAAGTGACAATGAAATTATCCAGGATTTGAAGACCCAGTTGTCCTCCAAATTTAACATGAAAGATCTTGGTGCTACAAACTGCATTTTGGGCATGGAAATTAAAAGAGATCGGACAAGGAGGAAGCTCTAGTTAAACCAGAGGAAATATGTCGAGACAATACTACAGAGGTTTAACATGCAGGATAGTAAACCGGTGAAGGTTCCTATTCTTGTAGTTGTGAGGTTATCTGCTGAACAGTGTCCCAAGACACAAGAAGAGGAAGAGGACATGTCCTATGTTACATATGCAAGTGTAGTCAGTAGCCTGATGTATGCAATGGTATGTACTAGACCAGACGTTGCACATGAAGTGTGAGTATTGAGCAGGTTTATGTCAAAACCAGGGAAGGAGCACTGGACAAAAATGAAGAGGGTTTTCAAGTATTTGTGTGGCACTAGTGATTATGGTTTGTGCTACCAAGGAAGACCAAGATTGGACAGATTGTTGCATATTCGTGGATTTGTTGATGTAGACTAGGTTGGAGATCTGGATCAGAGAACATCTACAAGTAGGTATGTGTTTAACCTATTTGGAGGTGCAATCAGTTGGATGAGTAAGAAACAATCTATAGTGGCACTATCAACTATAGAGGTAGAATACATGGCAGTCACTCATGCAAGAAAGGAAGCAGTTTGGTTGCAGAGATTGTGTTCAAGTATGGGGTTAGTACAGGGAGCTATAAGGATAGACTATGATAGCCAAAGTGAAATTTTCTTGGCAAACAACCCTGCATATCATTCAAAGAGAAAGCACATTGATGTTCAGTATCACTTTGTGACGGTAGCGCCCCTCTATGGGGTTCGGGGCAGTGCCCCAGAAAATTTTGGTTTTGGACCCTATATTAGGTTGGGCAGACCTACCTATAGTTTTGTACTTGATTTTCACACACGGTTTTGGATGCTATGGTTTTCGGTCCATTGTCTTGGATGATTTGGCATGTATAAATATGTATTGTAATATTGAAAGGAACAATAATAAAAAATCAAGCTGGTAGTCCCAGTTTTGGGATCCAGGGGAAAATCTCTGTGTATATGTGTTTTATGTGTTATGCTCTTGCATTGTTTATTTTCTGTGTTTTAAAATTCATATGCAAGTAATTTCTGTACGGAGTTAAAACCTACACCTTCGTGCCTTTACTTTTTTCGCCTTTATGTGTTTTCTCAAAGTTCTCTGTGGTTTCGGATTTACTTCAGGGTTTCTGGTTTTTGATTGTTTTGCAACACAACTTCCTCTTGATTTAACTCCACATACTTTAATCACTGTCACTCCTAAATCTCAACTATGATCCTTTGAATGGATTCAAGAGATCCAATATGATCCTTCATATCACTTCTTCTCTGTGTTCTGCTCTAACTCCACCTGCAACCTCTGTTACATAGAACTTACTCTAGTTCACCCACAGATTATAACTCAATTACTCCATACACACACATAAACTTGGCATCAAGTTGTTTGTATTAATAAATAGGTATTTACATAGGAACTCTCTCCTTGGCCTGATCTTTTGTATCAGTGGCCTTTGTTTTCCTAACTGCCCATAGGCTTACAATCAAACCTCTAACTAGCTAACCAACTAACTATCTAACTTGACTAACTCTTCCTCTACCTTTTTGGCTTACATTTATACAAAAGGATTCTATAACCAATTCCTGGTTTAGATCCATAAACTTCTCAACAAAATCCTAAAATCTCATCTTTATCCCTAAGGATCCTCTTTAATCCACAAATCATGAAACCAACTCCTAATCTAAGATTTACAACTGATTCTCAAATCTTTCAACTATCCTAAATCTCTCATGTTCTCCAACATTCGAGAACATTTACAAATATGCCTCACTATACTTAATTAAATCCCTATTCTAGCTTCTATCACTCAAAACCTTAATAATTACATTAATTCAACACTTAGGAAACCAACTTCCTTAAAACACAAGACCCCCCTATGTCTACTAAAATACAATGATTCTTTTGAGCTGAATGCTCCTACATCAGACTCCCAAAGTAGAAAACATTCATGATCTCCTGATCATGTGTCTTCATATGTTGATAGAAAACCTCCAGGGTCCCAAACTTTAGTTTGTAGTTGTCTAAATTCTCTACACCTTTGCTATTGTTGTATGTCTGTTGTCTTCTGTTTCATATTCCTCTCCTTTTCAATCAGGTTCAAGTTCCCCTTGATCATCCTTCCTACTATTGTCAATCTCCTCCATATGGACTGTTTCATCATCAATTGCCACAATTCTTCAATTTCAATTTCCAGCACATCCTTGGGCTGGTCCATACTCTGCCACTTACTTCTACCTTTTTCTCTTTGTTTCAATTTATTGATATTGTCCACTAACTCTTCAAACTACTATTCTTCTCTTTGAAGTTGTTGAATTCTTACTCTTACTCTTACTTTTTCTTCCTTCCTTTCATCCTTGCCCTCTTTCATGGTTATCTCTTTCTGCATTGAATCCTGACTTTCTAGCATTCTCTCTAGCAATTGAACATCTCTATTCCATGCATTAAATTCTTACACATAATCCTCTTCTACCATATTTACTTGGTTTCTCATTTGTGCCAAATTTCCCCAGCGTCTACAACTAAACCTACACTCACAAAACAATTATTAAAATAAAAGACATAAGGCCTCAGTGCCTCTTCTTCCTTTGGCAACACTTCAGTATGCTGCTCTGATTTCTCCTCTTCTATCAGCACATCAATATGCTGATTCAACCTCTTTAAAGAATTCTCTAATGTACTCTCAAGACTATCAGTTAGTCTCCCCTCCACATCATCTACTCTAATGATGTCTTTCTACTCTTGTCCACTGTAGTGAACTCCTTCCTCTGAAATCACACTGTCATACTCTGAATTTCCTAGCAAATACTCTAGCAACTCAATTTCTCTGTGACACTTCATAAGTACATCATCACTACTTATGATTCCTATATTTTTACACAATTTATCAGTTTGAAAATTAAAAGGTTCAACAGTCTCAACTGTTGCTTCACATATCAGTTCTTTAGACTAAACTTCATCTCCTTTCACAAGAAATTTTTCTTGTGTTGTCACAGCTTCAAACATCAATGTATTACTAAATTATTTTTGCTGCAATAATTCACTATTTTTATCATTCAAGAGACATTCTTGTTGTGGGGAAAAGTATCCGATGCGGATGACCCTAACCCTTTCTAGATGTGACAGGATCTAGCAACAACTGAATGATAAAGTTTTCATGTTCTTCTTTATGAGTATACAGACAGAATGGAAAGAGGGTCAACCAACCTAGTGTCTTGCGCTTGATTGATCCTTATCCTTCTTCCTTTGTATCCAGCTCCCAGCTCTTTTTGCTCTCCAAGCCGATCCAGCTACATACAAGACCTGCACAACAAGAGAGAGCAAACTAACAGATACAAGCACTCATAATCAAAGCATGGATTAGATTGCATTGAATACACATGTAAACACAAAGCATCTATGTAAAACAAGTGAATAGGAGAACATGCAAACTTTATTGATAGAAAGTAACAGGGTTCCAGAGGAAGTTACAACCAATGATGTTGGCTCCAATCCAGCAGCACCTCCTCGGCAGCAAGAACTCTCTTCTTGACCTCTAGTAAAACAATCACCCAAATAATCCTGGCGGTATACCAACAGCACCTCCTTGCTTATACAAAATTTCAGCCTCCCTAGACCTCATAGAAGAGCTCTATATATAGGGTAGAAGAGGAAAGGATGAGTCAGTTAGAGGCTGACATATAGCTGACTAGTGTCCTCTCCATCTTCAGTTAATCTTCAGTTCCTGTGTCCACTTGGAGATCCTTGGTTACACATGGTGATCAAGTACCTCTTACTCATCACAGGGCGAATCTCAAGACCCAAGTGTCAGTTTGGAAACTTCCTGGGCAATTGACACCTTGCAGGATGACTGTGCCACTTGGCCAATCTCGCCCAGCGCAGGTACAGAGTGGGACAGTTGCAATACAGCGCAGAAGCTCAGTTTAGCAGCTGACATGATCCAAAATAAGCCTGTTCTGAAGTGTTTTCAGGTGGGGAACTGATTGGAAGTGCTGTTGATTGATGACCTTGTTCTTTTAGGGGTAAGAACAACATGTTTAGGGACTGAGGATCCCTGTAATTATCGACATTCCTTGCTCCTTGACGCGAGGCACAAAAATGTCTATAACAGTTGCCCCCTAAAGTATGAGGCCGTTACTCGGGTGAAATGCTTTAGCTAGAGGGTCCGAAGTTCGTTCCAGTACCGGAGGAGAGTGCCCTGTAATAAAATACAATACAATACATTATCTTTCATTCAATTTCATGGTCTGGCTGAGACGGGCATTCCCATGCTCAGCTTTTATAAATACATTTTGATACATATGACAGACGATCGTCTGTGGCCAGACTGATAATCTTCTGCTGAAATTATCATCCTTTGATAGGATGATCATCTGCTGCAATGATGTACATGGCAAATGTTTTTATATTTCCTGAATATATATCGCAGCCCGGATGGATGAAACTAGATCCGGGGTCTTCAAACTCGTTCGATCTTCACTCTAAGTACAAGTCGATCCATGTGAGAATTGCGTCGAAGTCGAACATGGAAAGACATCGCTTGATTACCGGTCAATAATGAAAACCGTTAACAAGCGCGAGAGGAATCACCAATAATGACAATGACCCTCAAGGTACTGCAGTACAATTCACGTGGCGTGAATAAAGGACTTGGCGTCGAACGCCACGCAAAATCTTCCGGTCGAAGGTCATTGAGGTATACCTGTCGCCGGAAGTGAGAAACCTGCCATTGAGGCATGCAAGCTTCAAAGTACTGATGGGGGTGTTCCTAGATCAACTTCTTGGATAATGAGCTGACGTCGACAAGAAGCGATCCGTCAAAGGAGGGCCTTGATGAATCCCACATCAATGACACGGAACGGAGCTAATGATTTAGTGGAGGTGGAAACAAACTGTGATATATGAATCAGGGTGGCGATCATGAAAATGGATGAAGGATGATGTATGGTAGTGGATGGGACACGGTTGACACTTTCTGAATGACCCCTCTTGAACATATAACGACACTGATGCGATGGATCGGTAGCATTACCCCAAATGGATGGTGTGTCGAGGACCATGGTGACGAGACCGGTGAATGAGACAACCCAACCCGATGTGATACGGAGGAAAAGTGTCATGTTCAAGAGTGACTTGCTACCTCTAAACTTTGATGTTCTCCCAATTTTTCCCCAGTCATTTCTGACCAGTACCTCTTTATTTTTGTCAAGCTTGAGGAGGATAACATATGCTTGTTCTATAACCTGCCCTTCGGGCAAGCCCATCACTAAGATTTAACGAGCCTAGCGATAGGGAAACTCGTTCTCGTCTAAAGACAAGTTTGTCGCTATTTAATCATTTTAACGAGTCTAACGACAAAGAAAACTCGGTCCTTTTCATTTTTAGAGAGTCTGAAAAGGTACAGAAAGTTAACTCCATAGTTCCTTTTTCGTCAGCATATCCCTTAAGTCCGAAAAAGTATAAAACAATACAGAAGGGATGGCTGTTCGATACTTTTACGAGCTGAACAAGACAAGCGCTCGATCCTTTTGTGTAATAATCCCTCAGGTCCAAAAAGATTAAAATTTAGAGGAGGGATAGCGTTCCGGTCCTTTAACGAGCTGGAAGGCCAAAACTCAGCAAACTTTTCATATTTTACGAGTCAGTGAAAAGAGCTGAAAGAAGACTCGTCTTTTGAGAAACGAGTGATAGACAGGTATAGCTATAGATTCCAGGTACAGGTTGGAATTTCCAATCACGGCAGTGTCACAAGGATGGCTAGGTGAAATCACTCTTCGCAGCTGTTTCTCAAAAGAGGTAAACACACAAATGGAAGTGAATGCTTGGCCAAATGAACGATGGAGGTGGTGGATGAAAACACGATCAAGGTTCTTATGGCTAATGAATTTACAATCTCAAAAGGTTATTTACCGGTTCATTTTTTCCATGAGCTTGAACTCTGGGGGAAACTTTTGCTCACCCTCTTCTATTTTTTAACGAGCATGGATTCAGGCCTAAAACTGCTCGGATTTGCGTTTATTTTTTAACGAGCATGAACTATATATTAAAACTGCTCGAAATACCAGTCATAAGAACGCCTCCTATAAGGATCAATTTTTTATAGAGCTTATGCCTTACTACAGCTATGCTCTTATTTTGGCAAATTTTACTTTTGCCCCACAGGCTTTCTTTGTGCAAGTTCGGAAACGGCTAATCCTACGAGTTTAAAGGGTTAGACCTACAGGTTTAAAGGGAGGACCTAAAAATTTAAAAAATCAATAGTCGTCCCTTGCTTGCATCCCAAAAGGTTGCATGCCCCCAGGTATAGGATAGAATTTCAAGGCTCCACCCCTCCTCTCTTCTACTTTTGTTTTTCTTTGGGTGTTCATAGTTACTTGTCATCTTGCCAATCTAATGCTAACGATACTAGTCTTCTCGTTATTTTAAGGGGTCTTACGCAGTACTCAGACTTCCTGTCGGCCCACTTTTAACAAACAGCTATTTGTGACAATAGAAGAACACTACTCAAAGATAAAACATAGGTATTATCGAGGGAGGCTTGCCTCTTTCTTATTATCCGAAGAGTGGTTCTATTCGCTGCCGCAAATCAATCTCTTTCTTCGGCGGTGTCTATCATTGGGTTGTCCAAAGATGGTTACCCTCTGTTACAACAATACGGTCTCCTTCTTAGTTTACTGCCCCTGCTTATCCTTCAAAACTCATGTTTCGATGGGTGAGGCTGGAATTTAAAGATGGTGACTACTTGTTATAATAAGGGAATTCCTACTTGGGCATTGCCCACTTTTTAGACAAAGGTGAATGACTCTTTTGCCAAACACATAACTTTAACAAAAGATTATTATTCCAGAACAACCCCACTTCCTTCCACGGACGGGGTACGGACTAGTCATATTCTTCTGCGGAAATTCCTCCTTATACCCAGAGTTTCTTCTGCCCGAAGCAGACCAGGGTGCATGCCCCCTGGGTCCTAGTCTTCCTTTCCGAATCACTCGCATTCATCGGGAAGGAGGACTGGGGGCGGAGGCGAATCTTGAGCGAACAGACCATTTAGGATTGGTATTTGACTATTTGCGATGTGAGATCCCGGAAATGAAAGTTGGTCTACGAGCTTGACCACTCTTCCTTCGTGTGGAAAACACATTACTCTAAAGAGTGAGGAGACTATCGCTCCCATGCAATAAATATAGTCGCATCCAAGGAGTAGGTTATAATCCAAGGGTCCTTGAACTACCAACACGTTCATCCTAACGGTCTTCCCCTTCAATGTAACAGGTACATCGGGGAGGATTCCTAATGGTCGACTGGTTCCTTTATCAAAACCTGAGAGATTTCTTAACTCAGGTAAAAGCGCCGGGGAACCCAGTGCTTTCCAAGCAATAGAGGAAAGGATACTCACAGATGCCCCTTCATCAATGATAGTACCAGCCATAATCATTCTATAGATCTGGACAATGATTCTGAATGGTATACTGGCTGGTAACCGGGGTCTGCCTAGTTGATTCCAATCAAAGGATACAACCAGGTTGCTTGGTGGTGGGACCGAATATACGGCCGGATACGACTCTGATGATGTTCCTTCCTGCGATAAAGGAATGGGCGCATTGCCCAGATGCTCGTCGGAGTCGGTGTTGATAAAGAGAACCTAGATGGTGTCATCCTTGTTCTCATCAGTGAGAGTGCCACATGAAGATGACTCTTCGGTGACGGTGTCACTTGAAGACGGGTCTTCAACGACGGGGTCATTGGACGATAGAACCTCTGAAGGAAGAACCGGGTCAACTGCCGTTTCGACCTTTAGACTTTCGTCTGGTCTAGATTCTATAGGTTCATTGTCGATGACCGACACATCAGCTGACCACTTCAGAGGGCCAACTGGATTTACAACTGTCGAGGGATTAGGCGCGAGTTTTTTATATCCAGGCGGAAGTCGCAACGGTGACACCGGGCGATCTTCCAAAACTCTCTTGGCCTCATCTAAGAATGGACACTTGTGGATGGCATGACTACCTTCACACAATAGACAGGGTGATCTTGGTCCCCTTCTTCGTCCTTCACTCTCGCTAGTTGACGGAATGCAATCAACTTGACAACCAGAGGTTGATGCTACCGGATTGTGCAACCTTGGGGACCAGTCCTTCAGTATCCGGGGAATACAAGGACAATCACGATGGAAATGGATCCCTTTGCAAATGACACATGGCGATTTAGGCCCGGTCGGTGCAGTGTGTGGGTTTTTGTCAGTTTTCTTCTGCTTGCCCCCAGTCACCTTCGCCAGAGGCTCCTTCTGCTTCTTTCCTTTCTTCTTCTTCTCCTTCTTCTCCTTGGGAGGCTGACTTTTTCCGGCTCTACCCTGTGAAGATGAAGGATCAGAGGAAGTATTATAAGAAGTAGAAGGCTGGTGGGTAGTTTCAGATGGTTCTGACTGTTGATTCGATTGCTCAGGATTAGTGGCGATTTGGACTACATTAGTTGAAAAGAGCCAAACAGGAAGGCCAATTGTTAATCCTGGAAGCGACAATGTAGCCATATGGGGCGCACCAACATCTCCCCAAGAGGAGAAGGGATTTGGACTTCCGCCAAGGTTACTTCCTTGGT
Source organism: Pinus tabuliformis (assembly GCA_031772625.1). NCBI lineage: Eukaryota > Viridiplantae > Streptophyta > Pinopsida > Pinales > Pinaceae > Pinus > Pinus tabuliformis. The sequence goes on along the minus strand of CM062808.1, from coordinate 146,942,323 downwards.
TGGTGGGCTCCATACTTTTCAACTAAAAGATCAACGTGGGAATAACAGGTGATTATGTTCCGCTTTAAGATAAATTTTATTTACGACGCTTTTAGACACAAACTTGCTTTTTCATGTTTTAAGAGTCGAGAAAAAGCTAAAGATGACTCTAGTCGCCTTCGATGTATTAACGAGCCCGAAGTGACAAATGCTCGGTTGGACTTTTTCAGTTATAGAGTTTGAAAAAGGCCAAAAGAAACTGCTCTGGAGATCTAGGCAGAGGGAGTGCCAAATTTTTCGCGAAACCACAGAATACGTTTTACGGTACGGGTGGTCGATCTTCGTGAATGCTGTGTTCCCTGCATCGCGATCAGTAGGGCGGTCGACACGGCTTCCTAAGGATAAAAGGATAAAAGCCTATAGGGGTCTCCCAATATACTCGACGGTACGCGGGAGCTCAAATCCGTGTTAGTGCCACCGACTCTCAGGAGGAATCACCCACCTTCGTAGAGATCGACAGTCACTATGTTTAACGACGCCGGAACACGTCTCTACCTAGACCTCTAGATGTTTGCGTTAAATTCCAAAGCGTTGTTATGTAAATTGAATTTATTTTAATGTTGATCTTTCTTAGTAGTTTGCCTTTCAGGTTCGCCACGAGATGTATATATACAACTTCCTATATGCAATCTAAGAATGAGAAGCAAAATCTTTTCAGTCTTTCAACTATGAAAACCTTAATCTACTTGAGGAAAGAGTAAGACACAACTTTTCCACAGATCAAAGAACACACACTATAATGCACATTTCCCTAAATCATCATATATACAGTCAAATGCAAAATGCACAATACATGTATTTCTTTTCGTTTTTCCTTAATGTTGATGCTTAACAAAAGGAAAATGTTGTATGATTTTGAATCAACTTTTCAAATATGAATAAACAAGCTTGTCCACAATCAGAAGAACACCTTATGAAAGACTTGTTTAAAATACAAGAAAAATACAGATTCAAACCATAAAGTGAAAGCAAATCAATCCAAAACAGCTATGAACAGCAATATACTAACTCATAAGATCGTAATCTAAGAGGTCAAGGCTGTAGGCTTGCTTTTCACTATGGGAAATTGTAACTGAAACAAGAAATACTGAAAGAAAGTTTACAATTTCATCATACAACTGAGGCGAAATGAAGTCAAGGAGATGAGGTATACAGCAAATACATTAACCAGCAATCAATCAGCCAAAAACAAGTGCAAACAGGGCAAAGACACAGAGGAAGAGTTAAGCTAGCCTAAGGCCAACTGGACCAGCGCAGGTACTGCACTGTCAGTTTCACTCTCAGCGCAGTTCCCGCAAGGGCTACCTGCGCTGTAATGCAGACTGCCTGTGGACAGCCTGCACTGACTTACGAGAGTTACGTCTGCTAACAATTCCGGGTCATAAAATGCTCAAAAATGTACTGTTTTGACTGAAACAAAATGCTATGGGTTAAGTACAGGTAGAGGGATGATCAAGAGGACTAAGATCTATCACAAAGAGTAAAGATCTACCTGTAGATTAGCTCTTTAAATCTTGAAGTTGCTCAGCAAAGGAGCAAGAGTAGCAAAACCCTCTACTTCGCTTTTGATATAGTCAAAAGCTTTTCGATTCGGTACTCGGTTCTTCAAGATAGAAATAGCAAAATACTACAAATAACAACAACAAGATACTAGGATCTCCCCAGCGGAGTCGCCAGTTTGTTGTGGGGAAAAGTATCCGATGCGGATGACCCTAACCCTTTCTAGATGTGACAGTATCTAGCAACAACTGAATGATAAAGTTTTCATGTTCTTCTTTATGAGTATACAGACAGAATGGAAAGAGGGTCAACCAACCTGGTGTCTTGCGCTTGATTGATCCTTATCCTTCTTCCTTTGTATCCAGCTCCCAGCTCTTTTGCTCTCCAAGCCGATCCAGCTACATACAAGACCTGCACAACAAGAGAGAGCAAACTAACAGATACAAGCACTCATAATCAAAGCATGGATTAGATTGCATTGAATACACATGTAAACACAAAGCATCTATGTAAAACAAGTGAATAGGAGAACATGCAAACTTTATTGATAGAAAGTAACAGGGTTCCAGAGGAAGTTACAACCAATGATGTTGGCTCCAATCCAGCAGCACCTCCTCGGCAGCAAGAACTCTCTTCTTGACCTCTAGTAAAACAATCACCCAAATAATCCTGGCGGTATACCAACAGCACCTCCTTGCTTATACAAAATTTCAGCCTCCCTAGACCTCATAGAAGAGCTCTATATATAGGGTAGAAGAGGAAAGGATGAGTCAGTTAGAGGCTGACATATAGCTGACTAGTGTCCTCTCCATCTTCAGTTAATCTTCAGTTCCTGTGTCCACTTGGAGATCCTTGGTTACACATGGTGATCAAGTACCTCTTACTCATCACAGGGCGAATCTCAAGACCCAAGTGTCAGTTTGGAAACTTCCTGGGCAATTGACACCTTGCAGGATGACTGTGCCACTTGGCCAATCTCGCCCAGCGCAGGTAGCCTTCATAGTTTTTGACTTCCAGCGCAGGTACAGAGTGGGACAGTTGCAATACAGCGCAGAAGCTCAGTTTAGCAGCTGACATGATCCAAAATAAGCCTGTTCTGAAGTGTTTTCAAGTGGGGAACTGATTGGAAGTGCTGTTGATTGATGACCTTGTTCTTTTAGGGGTAAGAACAACATGTTTAGGGACTGAGGATCCCTGTAATTATCGACATTCCTTGCTCCTTGACGCGAGGCACAAAAATGTCTATAACAATTCTCCATCATTCTTTACTTCAGAGTTTTTATCTTCTGAAAGATACTCTTCCATACTTTTGACAACTTCAAAAGATTGCTCATCCTCTGCAAAACCTAGCAAAACCTATAATCACATCAAAATTATTGGATTCAAGAATATAAGGTTTTATATTCTCCTATTGGTCTGCGTTTGTCCAATAGTTCAGAAAATCATCAATAATTCCTTCTTCTTCACCTAGAACTTCACCCTGCTCTGGCTCACAAATGGAAACTTCCATTTCCAACTCAGCTTCTTTGAGTTTTTCCATCGGCCACTTTACTTGCTTCTGTTGTAGCCTTCTCTGTAACTTATGCCACTTTATTGGATTCTTCTTTAATACCCAACCTAGTCTTTAGTTTTCCTCAAGTATCATCCTTAATGCATCAAGTTGTTATTTTATCTCTGAAATTTCCTTGTCAAGCTCCTCTTGACTCATTCTCTTGTCATTTTCCTTGGCATCCTCCTTCTTCACTCTTCTTGTGTTGTGGTCTTCCTCGGAACCTCTTCTATGACTAACAGTAGTCATTTTTGCCTTCTCTATCTTCATGAACTCCTTACTCACTTACTATGAGGTGCACTAAAGCCTTTGCAACAACAAGTCCTCCTTGTTTCCACTTGCCTCACCAAGCTTTCCTCTGTACTTGTTCTTTTGGCAAGCCCTTGATTCTCTATCTCTGGAACCTCTTTTGAGCACTTCTCTCTGCTCCTTCTAGGCTTCAACTCATCTAAATCTTCTAAGAACACAATTGTCCTCTTGTATTTCAATCACCAATGAAATACTTGGTTTTGACCACCTCTTCTTTCACCTAGAAAGTCTTATCAAATTCTTTCTTTACTTAGCAATTCTACCCACATATTCTGTGGAATTGCCTTTGTGAGCTATGAAAAAACCCCTGTAGTAACAAGTCTCCTTCTTCCTACATATGCCTCACTAAGCTTCTCTCCTCTGAGCTCAGTATTTTAGCATCTCTCTCGTTCTTTCCTTTGGAACCAATTGAACACTCCTTGCTCTAGGTTGCTGCAATCTTCTCACCTTCTTATGATTCTACTTGTGCATCAACATAAATACCACACACTCTCCAATATTCAAATCAAATTAAAATAAAAACATTATCATCTCACCTTTAAGATCTCTGCATGATATTGTTCTACCATTCTCCTGCACTTTGAATGGATTGTCCTCTATTCCCTTGCCTCTGTAATTCTCCCAATATTCTGCTATACTTTATCTCTGTGTGCCTGCTGTTTGTCAGATTAAAATCTGATCTCTTCTTGCCTGCTTTCATCACCATTCACCTGTATACACACCTTCAAAATGTAATTCTGTTCCAAAGTTTCTCAAATAAATTTTCACATAGAATTTCTTTGTGTTATTCCAATACCAAATGTTTTAACCACAATTCTGCTCTGATACCGAATGATGCTAGCCTAAGCTGACAATACCCACATTATGCAAATAAAATTGCATGTCACTGGTCCCAAGCCTTAATCACCTAATCCATGGTGAAAACCTTCTTAACCCAAGGTTTAATGTTCTTAATTAAATCTCATGCGGAAACATTATATTTGACTAACCACAGTTTGACCCTTAATTAATCCTTTCCATCGGGACTTTATACACCCTCATAAACTTTAGTTAATCTTATGCCCCATGCATATTAACCAAACCCCATTCTTTAACTTTGGTTATATTCAAACTTAACCCATAAAACCTTTATCCGCTTTATTTCTATTATAATTCTTATATAATAGAAATACTCCACAAAGCAGACGTAAACCTTACCTTTTCACCTTTCCTCACTCTCTGCACATTTATCGATGCTCACTTTATCGTGTTCAACCCCCACCATTGATTTCACTCTATCAAATCAACGGTTGTTGTGTTTTATCGCCACTTAAACCCATTCATCCACCGGAACTCAAATCACTTAACTCGCATTGATAAAATTCTCAGGTCCGCTCAAGCCCACTGAGCTGAGGTTGCTCTTTGTATTGAACTCTTCTGAAAATATACAGTATACATGCCTTAGAGAGAAAATTCTCAACCCTTATGCGTTACCAAGGGCAGTATATATAGAAAGTTTACACAAGAAAATATCTAAAATGAAGAGTACATGCTGCATTAATATCCTGCCAACTGCTGGAGTGTAGTAGTTGAGAAAGTTAATGCTGTAATAAATTCCTGTCTTTTAGCTGTCAAAATTGGTCAGAGCCTGTTGATCCGGTGGCAGTTGGAGTCGGCTGAGGGTACGCTGTCTAAATTTGCGCAATTCTTTATCTTTTGGCTGGCTGTTGGAGTCTATATGCTGAGTCATCACTCAGCTGCTTTCAATGCTGACTTTATCATGCTATTTGTCTTTAAAGTGACTTTGAGCTGGCAGTGACCAAACAGCTGGAGTTACCGTGGCAAAATCTGAAGCATAAACTGCCACCAATCCTCCTTAGGCATTTGATGTCTGCGTATTTTTATCAATGTTTCTTCAGCCTCTATATGTCTATAAAGATTGGGAGGGGTCTCAAACATGTGATTCACCTCATTCTCAATGAAGAACATGCCTTCAAGTTTTTCATATAAGCTCTGTCCTGTAGGAGGCTCTGCTGGTTCAGATGAACTTCCAGATGCAATAATCTTATTTTCAATAGTGGTTGCCATTCTGTTGGCCATTTGATCTAGGGAGATCAGCTTTCCTGCACCACTTAGCAAGCTGGGCAGGCCTTTTGCTTGCAGCACTCCCATTTTGGCCTTGTACTCCTCCACATCTGCTTGTATTTCAAAAAACTTCCTCTCTACTGTTTGTATATAGTTTCTTAGAGTTAGTGCCTTCTTGGCAGAGAGGACAGCCTCTGTTCTGTTGGGAATGCCTATGGCTGCCAATTCTTCCCTTTCTTGTCTATTCAGGAAGTCTATCATCCTGTTTGCCTGTTCTGTTTTGTTTCCTAGCACTGTCTTGGCCCTCTGAATTTCTGCTTGAGCTTGGCCCATTAAATCCATCTGCTCATGCATTATTTTTATTGATCTCCACTGCTGTTTGATGGATTGGCCAATTTTAGCCCATAGGATTCTCTTTATGTCAGCCATGGCTGTCTCTAGATTCAGTTCCTTTTCTAAGGCCTTTATCTTGTCTCTTTGGGCCTTTATTTCTTTGCCCTGTTCAGCTACAGTCATTTTGGAGTTGGTATACTTGGAGTCCAGTTCTGCCAATTTTTCTTTGGCCTTCTTTAGTTCGTCTGCCTGGAGCTCCAATGCTTTGACGGCCTTGGTCAATTCCTCTACACTTGGGCTGGCATCTGGAGCTGCTGCTGTTCCTGCTGCTTCTGCTGTGGGGGGAACTACTGCCCCTGAAGTTGTTGTTGTTGTTGATGTAGTTGGAGGAGCTTGGGAAGTGGAATCTGCTTGTTTTTCCTGTAATGTTCCTTCCATCTCTTTCTCCAGTTCCCTAATCCTTTGGTCTTGCTGCATTAGGAGGTCTAGCTGGTCCTCAGCCCGTTTTTGTTTTTGAAGTTCTGCTGTTTGAGGGTGCTCTGTGGGCTGCAGCTTCAACCTCTTCTTTAATGCGTTCAAGTCATCATATTTTTTCTTCATGAGGGCCTTCACACCCGTTGGATCACTAGGATCATGTCCTAGATCGATGATGATCTCCTCCAAGGACTTTATTCTATTGTCTTTGGCTTGGGATGACAATCTCTCAAACTCCAACTGGGTATTGGTGTTTTTTAAGGACTCTTTCAGCTCATGGGCCAAGGTGGCCTTCTCTACTAGGGTTGCATAGACCATCTCCCCAGTTTGCTTGTGGAGTTCAATCTGGTCCATGGGATGTATATCTCTGGCTAGGACCTCCACCCTTACCTTTATGAAATCTGCAGGTGTCTTAGGCTGTGGCCCCTTTGGCTTGAAGTGGCTCAGGAGCAATTTCTCCTGTTGAATGTCATATACCGACATTAATCTTTCTTGCTAGGCTGGTGTTGCATCTATGAATTGTTTGTAGACCTCAGCCCTTAGCAGCTCATTCTGAGCTTTTATTTGTTTGAAAGAAGCCTTAGTGCTTTTGGGCTTCTTGGTCAGCTGGGAAGAGGAGGACACCTCTAAGCCGAGTTGTAAAGTTTGCTCCTGCTGAAAGGAGCTTGTACCTGTGTGTTGACTGCCCTCCTTGTCTTTTCTTTCACTCTCCAAGACATCTTCAGTAATGTCTTCTACCTCTGGGGAGTCTGCTCTTTGCCTTTTGGCTTTTGGCTGGTGGGAGGATCCACTGAGAGGAGTGGACTCTTCTCTATCTCTTTTTGTTCCCCTTTCCTCATGTGATGGGGTCTGTAAGATTGGGGCAGTTACTGGCTCATTTTGTGGAGCTGGAATTTGCAGTGTTGGAGCTGCTGGTAGTTGAGTCTGTGGAGGGACATTTTGCCCTTGCTGCTATTCTTGTTGCTGCCCTGTTTGCTGCTCTGTTTCCAGGGCAAGCTTTTCTTTTATTACCTCCTCTTCTATACCCATTATGCCTTTGCCTTTATCTAACACTGGCGCTGATGTAGAAGGTGCCTGTGGTGCAATCTTTGTGGCCGAGGTCCCTTTTCCTACTGAATAAGGCGGTCTGAAAGGTACCTGCTGCACATAATCTAGGTCAATAGTTTTTTCAAGCTCCCTCCTATTCTTTAGCATTCTCTCTTCCTCAATTAGACTTTCAGCTAGAGCATCCATCTACCATTCTTGCAGGTTGGCATATTTTTGAATGTGAGAGTACTGGCAATGTTTAATGCCTATAAGCCTATACTTGTTTCTCCTAGCAGTGATGAAACCTTTAGGGTCATAATGGACCCACCGAAAACTATAGGATATCTTGTATTTATCCTTGAGGATTAGGTCTGCCTCTTCCCACCCTTCTTTCTTGTTCATGATGAAGGGGCCCAACTCGTGTTTGAACTTGAGGTGGGCCTTCTTTTTGGCACTGTGGAAATGGGTGAGGTCTGACTGAATCAACTGCCTGTAATACTCCAAGGCAAATAACCTCATAGGTACATATTTTGGGAGCCTGTATGGACAGAGCTCACAGCCATAGATCCTAATGATAGTATGGTTCTCATATAGGTACCAGTCACCTATTTTATATTTTCTAGAAAGTTGCAGAGCTTTCTTTATCTCATTTGATATTCTGGGAGGAGGGGACCTCATCAACAGGAAAGAGACTGGGTATACAAATTGGTCAACAAATTCACAGTAGGTATAGGGTGAGTTTGTGACCTTATGATAGACAGAGGTCCAGAAGATAACAAATCTTCTTTCCCCTTTGTGATCCAGCCTTCTGATGTAGCATGGGAAGGCTTCAGAGTGATAGTACATGAACAGGTGGTAAATATAGGCTGAGTACCTGAAGACCCCATGCCTGTCCACCTTGCTCAGCTAATCATGAATCTTATTGGCAATGGATTTAGCAAAGTTATATTTCCTGGTAGGGGGTTGGCGTGGGCTATAAGCAGATAGCAATACCAGCATTGTTTTGTCCACATGCTCACTGTTTTTGTATCCCAGCACATAGGCAATCATGTCCAGTAAAAACCTGCCCACATCATTGAAATGGATACCTAGGTAGGGAGGTGGCTCTGTAGGCTGGCACTCAGGTCTCATGAAATCTCTGGTGACCTTTTGAATTTCCTCACTGGTCATCTTTTCACCAGTCTCCAGCAAATAGCTCATGGAAAACGGGAATAGCAATTCTGTCTGATCAAAATGTAGCATTTTGTTGATAGACTCAGCATTAATGTAAAAAAGGATCCTCCCAGATGGAGTGCTAATAGTTCTGTGCTGCACATTATAGTTTTCAGCACATAGGCGAATGATTTCAGGGAAGACATTTACAGCTGGGAGACAATAGTATGGTAGGTTTGACTCCCATATCCCATGTGTACCATGACCATCCTTATAGTCCTCTCTTAACTGACTGAAAGTCTGCAAGAAGTTCCTGTTGCCCTCAAAGTCTTCAATAAGACAGTCCTTGTCAACAAATGGCAAGGCCTCCAGCTCTCTATTTGTTGGATTCAATGGAGCTACACTGAGGGATGAGGATGCAGAAGCAGCCATTGTAAAACTTGATTTTAAATAAGGTGATGGCAATTGTTTACAAAGTCTTTTTTAAGAGCTTGAGTAATAGGATCAATTCTGCAGTTTGTTGCAACTTCTCAGGGATGTGGACTGCCAAGGGTAAGTTGCAGAGGAAATGAGGCTTCTTTTGGTAAAAAATGCAGCTAGCCTGTACTCGGCAAAAGGGAACAATGCCGAGCACCTCGAGGAAAATTGTATGGTTTCAGCCCGTGGAATGACCGCTCCAATGTCGAATTATAGTTCAGGGGTGGTGCAGGTTGCTTGGGCTTACTTTAGGTAACAAGCAGAGTTGAATTTAGGATTTTTACCAGTTTTTTAATGGTGAATTTATAGAGAAATGGAATGCATGGGCAAAAGTGGGGAAAACTAGTGAAATACCTGGAAAAACTAGCTTGGAAGCTTTTCGGCCGGGCTGTGGAGGCTTAATGCAGTCGAATTCTGGACTTGTAGCGGTCGAAATGTTGAATTTGATGGCTAGGGACAAATTTCGCGACATCTGGTTGACAACGGCTATTTCTTTTGCCCGTGAAAATGACCAAAAACGGCTCATTTGGCCGTTTATAATGTTAAATTTGGAAAAAGTATGTATTTGGCGCTTTTCCGCCGATGACGTCAGCATGACGTCATGGCGGGGCCCGGGTACGGAGGTGACGTGGCTGCTGAGGTGTGAGCCGGGGTGGCAGGATGCAGTGGCGGGTGGATAAGGTGGTAGGAGTACGTGGAGGGTCATATGGCGTGGGGGTGGGCGAAAGATGCTACGTCAGGATGACGCAACAATGACATAAGGGAGGCGGTATCGGAAAGGTGGTAAGTGGGTTCCCCGCACCGCCTTTGCTGATGAGTGGTATTGGGGAGGGGGGCTCCGAACAACCCCAGCGTTTGACACGCGTCCCTGTACGGGGCGGAAAACCATTTTCCCCGGACGCTAAAGGTAGGCAGGTCGGGGAACAGAAATGACCGCCCACCATTAGATCATGGGTGGCAGAGATCGGACGGTTGGCGGGTCCTCCGATGGATCATGCAAGTTGGGGGGGACCCGCCGGCCTAATAAAATATTCAATTTTAATACTTTCAGCGGAAAACTTTAGGATTGAGGGTTTTCATGAGTTTTTCAGGATTTTTTGGGTTCTTCAAGGGTTTTTTAAGGGTTTTATAAGAGAAAAGGGTTTATAGGAGTGATTTTAGCAAGGGAAAAGGGGTTTTTTTGTGTTTTTGAGCAGAGGGACAATGAGGGCTGAGGGGAGAGGTTGCTGCTCATAACCAGAGGTTAGAGCAGCTCCAAGACAGGGTTGACCACAGTCCCAGATGGACTAAAGTCTCCCTTGACCATTTATTTGGCTATAGTGCCAAAAGGAAGATATGTACATAATGCTAGGATTTATACACCGTAGTGTTATTATAGTAGGGAAAGGGGGACATAGGGGATTTATATAGTAGAATTAGGGGTTAAGATGTATGAAAGGGTAAATGAAGGGGAAACCACTAAGTTTGTTTGAAACTCACTTAGTTTAGGGAGTAGATCAAAATGAAAAGAATTTTTACACAGGAAATGTGGCTTCTAAAGATTAAAAATCAATCATAACACCACAAATAGTTCCATGAATCTCAACTCAGAAGGGAATGTTAGTAAATGACATGAAAAGGGGAAGAGGGGAAGTTAGACATGCTGCTTTGCTTGCTGCAACTTGATGAAGAAGAACACCTTCTCATTTCATTGACTTTGCTTTGGTAAACACAGTTAGCACATACAATTCATGAGAAATGACCTCTCTGCAACCCCAAGTGCCTACCCATCTACTTGCCTAGCATTTTTTGTTTCTTCTTGGAGGGTGCACTTAGGTTTGCAGACCCTTGTTTGCCTTTTCTTTTCTTTGGCTTTTTCCATTTGTCTTCTATCTAATGCTACCCTTATTGCTTCCAAGGTCCCAGATTAAACAGTTGGGAGCCTTTCTTTCTCTACCTAAGCTACTTGTCTGCCAAGATTAGACAGTTTGGATAGACTTCCTTCTCTATTCTACAACTGGAAATTCAAAACATGGCATGATCCAGATTAGACTGTTGAATCATCCATCAAAATTGGGACAAGGAGAGTCTTTTTACATACCTTGTCTTCTCTAGGAAATATGAGATCTTTGCATAATCAAAGCAGAGCATATTTGGACCTTCCCTTGCCAATCATGAAATATGAAACCTATTGGTATAGGTAGCTAACACCTCCAACCTTCATTTTTTCATGACCACTATTCCTGAACCTTGTGTCGTCAGTTCATTTTCACCTCCAGAAATCATTTTCTTTGATTCATGTCGTAGATGTGGGATACATCAAGGCCCTCCTACGATGATTCACTTCTTTTCTACATCAGCTCATTATCCAAGAAGTTGACTTAGAAACACCCCTTTCAGTGCTTTGAAGCTTGCATACATCAATGGCAAGTTTCTCACTTCCGCCGACAGGTTGACATAAATGGCCTTTGACCGAAAGATTTTGCATGGTGTTCGACATCGGATCATATAGTCACACCATGTGAATTGTACTGTGGTACCTTGAGGATCATTATCATTATCGATGATCCCTCTTGCGTCTGTTAACAGCTCACATCATTGGTTGGTAATCAGGCGATGTCTTTCCATGTTCGACTTCAGAAAATCTCTTCACATGGATTTAAAAAGTTTTATATTTTTCTAATTTATGTGGGTGACTTAAAAATAGTATTTATTTTTTACATTTTATTTTCAACTTATCTTTCTCAATCACATGTTATAAGTGTGTTTCGTTTATGTAGCCAATTCACAATATTTATGTTTGTTAATCATTGGTTTTTATTCAATATATTAAACATGTATTTTAGATATACAACATGCTCCTTTACAGTAGAATTAAAGATCAAAATATTGACCAAGTATATGATGACAAATGAATCTATGAACGAGCATAACACATTATTCATTAAATGTATAAAGTTACTTGGTACGTGTGTCTTTTTCTTGTTGTCGAATTTATGATATTTATATTTCATGTCTAGCTTGGTGAAGTACCTCGTCTATGAAAAATCCAATAATTTATCTATTTGGGAAAGGATACCAATTCTTGATTGTGATATTGTTCAAATCTTTATAGTCAATTCATATTATATAAGTCTCATCCTTCTTTGTGACTAAAATAACTAAGGAATCAAATGATGAGGTACTTGGTCTTATGACTCCTTCCATCAATAGTTATTGTGATTACTTCTTCACCTCATTTCTCTCTAATATGGATTGTGTTGTATTGTTTTGTGTTTGGTAAATGAAAATATGGTAGTAACGATATCTCATTTGTAGCTTCCTGTTTGGGTGACATGCTTTTTGGTTCATGGAATACTTATTTGTATGCATATAAAATATCAACAACTAGTACTTTTGTTCTTTTGTACATCTTCCTAGTGTTACCTTCACAAACACTAACTTGAAATCCCTTTGATCATTTCATAAGAAGAGAGTTTCATGCTTTTTGCTTTAAAGAATCAATCCCTTAACATAGTGGCCACTCACTAAAGAGATCATAGATTTCCCCTTACATGCATTGATGATATAAAATGCTTACAATCCTTCATGAAGTATTGGTTTTCCCTTGTAACGAAAATGATACGCCTCTTATACTTATTGGGGCCATTAAAAGATACAATGCAAGGATTAAGGGACAATGCATTGACTTAATATACTTAATGAGTAAAATTTACGCTAATAAAATATCTAAGCTTACATTAATCAATAACTTTCAACTTTACATTCTTACCCTCTCCAAAGGGAAAACCAAGCCTACATTTGCAATGAGGTTAGACAATGAACCAAATCAAACATAACATCCACCTTCTGCTTCTTGATATGAATCTTTATATGGAAAAATTCTCATCTTCTTGTCCTCTTTGTGATGGAGACCACTCAGGTTCATCACCTTCTACACCATTGTGAGATTAATTTTATCTTCCACATCTAAGTTTATTCCTATCTCTCTACATGCATCAACATCTAGAAAATTCTTCCTAATAGATTCCTTTTTACTAAATTATTGAATTCAACATGAGATGAAATCTATCACACTTCTCTTTAGTGTGATAATAAAAGCTACAATAGTTATATTGGTTGTTAGGATACATGCAAAAATGTGTAGTGGCAACATGTTCTTATTTTCCACCCTTATTTTGAAGCTCCATATTTATCTAGTTATTTAATACCACTTGGTTGTGCTTTTTCTTATTAGATTGAATGTGTAGGCCTTACACATAGCCCTAATTATCATATCGGTCTTGAAAAGCATGACTTGTCTTCTTACATGACTATTATTCAAACTAAATAGATAATGTATGACCATGTATCAGCTCTTGGAATGTATCCATGTTGACGAGGGCGTTGAAACACATATGTCAACAAAGGAGAAAAGACCTAGACCAAGGCTTTTCACACAACCCCAGCTATTTGGAATGATCGTTTTCGACGGGTTTTAACGCTTTGTTAGCTTCATGCCTCTTCCTTTCACAAAGGAAAGAGAAAAAGGAATCCTAAAATTATCCTAAATGCGTACAATGATATGTGTAGCGGGGGGGTCACATGGGGTTTGAGGGGTGTGGGTAGCCCCCCTCTATGGGGTCCGGGACAGTGCCCCAGAAAATTTTGTTTTCGGACCCTATATTAGTTTGGGCGGACCTACCTATGGTTTTGTGCATAATTTTTGCACATGGTTTTAGATGCAATGGTTTTCGGTCCATGGTTTTGGATGCGATGGTTTTCAATCCATGGCATTGGATGCCTTGGCATGTATAAATATGTATTGTAACATTGAAAGGAACATAATGAAAAATCAAGCTGGTAGTCCCAGTTTTGGGATCCACAGGAAAATCTCTATGTATATTTGTTTTATGTATTATGCTCTCGCATTGTTTATTTTTCGTGTTTTAGAATTCGTATGTAGGTAATTTTTATATGGGATTATAACCTACATCAAGTACTGAGACTCATCATACTTCCATCCATCCTTATCCTTTCTTCCTTAGAGCCTCGCTCTATTTATACAATCCCATGGTCCGGGACCATGGGTAACTTTATCAAGCCGACATTACATTACAAAAACTAGGGCAGGCAACCTTGTGACTCTATTATGACTTCACGCTCCACGCCCACAATTCACGGAGATTTTACAAAGGACTTGGTCAACACTTGGGCTTTAAGCCCCAAAACATGCCTCAAGGGGATTCGATGCCCAACTAGCCTCAAACACAAACATCGTGACTTGCCCTCGAGTCAGTCTGCCGGTGCGGAGATATTTGCACGGATTCCCTCCAACTTTGCTCGAACTGCTTCAAGGTCAGCAGCGCACTGAGCAGCTTCCTGCTAGATCTACTGTACGCGTTTTTCCGGCACCACGGTGTCGGAAGTGCTTTTGTGCATCTATGCTTGTGTCCCCTACATTTGTGTGAGCTTGACTTCAATTGCTACTGTGATGGTGAAGACCTCATCAATCCAAGGCTGAATGTGCACCTTCAGGATTTCTTCCTTGTGTCATGCTACGTCCACTTATTCTTTCAGTGATTTGGCCTGTTGCATCTACACGAGCCTCTGAGTGAGGGCCACCATCTATGTAGTTCCTTTGACGTTTTCATACTGCTGTTGGAGTTCTCGTGCCTCTATTTCTAAGCGATGGATGTTGAGGTCCTCCTGTAGATTTGTGAGGACCCCAAGTGACTCCTCTAACATGTTGGTGCAGTATCTCACTGCACCATCGATCTTGTCCAGTCCCGATGTAATAGCGCTAGCGCGCTGTTCTCTTACTTCCGGAGGGGTGGAAGGCTACGCCTTCAGCCGTAGCTCTGCAATCTAAAGGTTCAGCTCCAGCTGAACCTTTGTTATTTCCTCCTGTGCCTCATGCACACCTACTGCTAGCTGGTGGATGTGCGCTTATGCTAGTATGTCTGTTGGGATGGCCAGCTCCTGGACACTTTGACAAGCTTCGTCGAGTACCTGTACTAGCTATCGATTTTGCGGCACCACTTCGTTGCACTGCAAGCTCAACTGGTCCATGTTGATTCTTTGTTCACTGAGGAATTGCAGTGCATGGCTCTCCCTAGCCCGTAGTTCTGCAGTATATTGTATCCCATGGGAGTGCAGCCATGTTGATGCCGATATCCTTCAACGCAGTAACCGTAGGCCTGTAGGCCTCATTTGTTGTCATTAGTGCCCCTTCCGACAAAACTATGGTATTCATCACTCGAGTGCACAACATCTTCTCTGTTGCCGTTGTTCCGACTATGAGGTTGGTCGAAAGGGTACCAGCCTAAAGGGTGCACACCTACAACTACTGCAGCTGCGCTCTGAGGGCCCCCAACACAATCTAGTTCTCCTGCATAAATTCCTGGAGGGCCTCGGAGGTGACATCGCATAATGTTTCGCCGATGTCGTACAGACCACCCTCAGTAAGGGCGATCGAGTCAATTGACACCTTTGATGCCTTGACCTTCTTGCGCGACCATGTCCGCTCAGTCGAGTGCGGGCGCTTCAACTTTGTTGACGTGGTTTGTGGGTCCACGCCTCCCCCTTCTTCCTCTGCTTCATACCCATGCGAAGGTGACTTTTGGTCCTCGCGCATCTTCGCAGCTACCTCCTATGTTGCTTTTGTTGCTGTTGCATTTTCCTATTCAACTCATGTTTTTGCAGCGTCCTGCGCCTCCTGCACTTCTACCTCCTTCCTTTTCTTTTCTTCCAACTACGCGATGTGTAGTTTGGCCTCCTCTTTCTTCCTCTATTCCGTAGACTTCTCTATCATCGTGATGTCTGTAGCACGCCACTCCGGCGGCCATGTCTCCATTACATTGAAAAATACATTGTCCCTGGCCACAAAGGGTAGCTCTATCCATTTCTTGGTCGGGTCCTTGCGTGCTCTGATGTATATGCTGTGGAAATCCACCTTGAACTCTGCAAAACTTTGCAGGTTGTTGTAGACAGTGGGTGACAACCACGGCTTGTGGTTGATCCCCATTCTGAGTTTCATCTCCATGAGCACCCAGAATATCTTACTACCGCAAATCCTATTTGCATCCTTTGTGGCCCAGAGCGAAGCGTACTTCGCAGCCTCCGGTAGATCCTTGTCAATTGTGGGAAATTGACTGTCTTCATGCAATTCCCCTGCCACGAGAACTATGGACAGCAGAAGCCATGCATAGTGGAATTTTTTGCCCTGTTCCTAAGCTTCGTGGCAATTCTCCAAGAATTCCTTGCAGAGGAACTTGGACCAATTTAACTGGGCCCCCTCCGCGCACTGTTCAATAACTGCTACCATCGGTGCAGGTGCCTTGTCTGCGCGGCACTTGCGCATAACCTTACCTGCCAGAATTTGGGTCGCCACCCGTACTACTTTGTCGTTGATGCTGGAGATGGCGTAGCCCCTCTTCTTCTTTTCCAGTTTACACTTCCTCTTCATGGCCTCTGTGATGGCCAAATCACTGTTTTTTCCCTCCGAGATATCCGCGAGGTCCTCTCCTTTTCATGGAAGCCGGGTGATGCGGTGAATAAAATGCTCCGTGATGGGGATGGGCTCCTCCAACCACAAACACCCACCATGCACCAGGCAAAGCAGCTGCCTGATGACGAAAATTGTTATTGGGGTGCGGTGGAAATGTGGTACCCAAAGCAGATTTAGTAGCCCTGCCTTTTCCACTCTGGGCAATCAC
This sequence comes from Pinus tabuliformis, assembly GCA_031772625.1. Lineage (NCBI taxonomy): Eukaryota > Viridiplantae > Streptophyta > Pinopsida > Pinales > Pinaceae > Pinus > Pinus tabuliformis. The sequence goes on along the minus strand of CM062808.1, from coordinate 146,925,724 downwards.
TTTCGCGGCTCTAATTCTGTTAGGCTTCATGAGATTTGCGGTCTCAAGGTGAGGGAACTTCTCGTGGTCAGCGAGGTCCCAATATTCAAATTTCAATCTCGGCACCCGTCCCAGGTGCGTGCCCTAAAAAATGATGTTGTTTTGGAGGAGCGGGGTCTAGAGCGAGCTCTTGCTATTGTCAAGATCCTTGGGCACTTTTGCCTTCCCTTTCTACAGGGGATATAGGCGGACAGCTTTGTAGGAAGGTACGTAGGCTCAGTTTCCTCCTCCATGCCTTCATCCTCATCTTTGTCAATAATCAGGTCCTCCAGGTCTTCCTCATCGGTTTCTATGTTAACGACTTTCCTCTTCTCCTCCATCATCAGCCTGGTGCATAGCGGGTTTTGCGGGGACACCCGTACGGGAACCATCACCTATTTGTCCTTCTTTGTTCTTGGCACACACGGTGATTTCGAGATTTATACCACAATCCCAGCACCTTCCGGGGAATCCCCCACAATTAGGGCCTGCGCAGCCTCTTCGGTGGTCACCTCTATCATTTCCATAACTTCCTCAGCTGTTGCCATCGTATCCGTCTAGAAATCTATCACTCGCGAACTCAGGGGTTCAATCAACACTCAGCATAACACAAATAGGGCTTTGCTCAATAGCTCAATTCGCAAATGTCCAAGCTTTTTTTGCTGGGCAGCCCTTTGTAATTTATAACACCTTTTGAATTTTAATTCGAACGTTCCCCCCAAATCCGGTTCATTAATGCTCCCTTGGCGACAGATTTTCGCAAATCTTGCCCATAAATCGCATCTTAAATGCCTGCCGCCTGCTCCATTTGGTCTCAAGTCGAACATCACATCGTGAATAGTGACTTTAACGGTTACAATCTGGCCAACCCATGCGTCAGCGCAGCCCCCCTTGCACAGTCGCAGACCCTATGACCCTTTGCTTCTGCGCGCAGCTCCCGGGCAGAATAGTTTATAGTCCCGCACCTCCTTTCAACTGCTTGGAGTGCTAAGACTGTGCTTCCCTCGGCTAGTCAGGTGGTCGCGCCACCTGTATATGATTTCTTCCAGTCATCCATCATTCTTCCTAGAAAATACCCACCTCTTACAGTTACTGGTGACGTCGCGCACCTTATCATCTGCAGCGCATCACCCTGGTTAATTCGCTTAGTAATGTGCGGTCCAAGCCAAGGCATTAGACTGATCAATTCGTGGCGATAGTCCTCAAAATTTTCAGTGTGATCATGCACATCCTATCTTATCACCTTGGTTTCCTTATCGAGAAAATCTGCCCTTATCCCGTCCTCCAGCTTCTTGACTTCCACTTCCGCTAGAGCACTTTTCTTCTTTAATCGCACCCATTATTTCATCAGTTCCTAGAGCCTAATATCATTTTGTTGAATGTCTTCATTAGATTCCGCGTGTTCTTTCTCCATTTCTTCTAATTATGCGGTCCCTCCTCCCAGGGCACGACAACCCTTCATATCCCATGGCACTACTATGTGCGGACTAGGCCTGCAATTATCCATTAGGAGGATAGTGGTTACTCCAAAACCTAGCCTCGACGTTGTCTGTCGTGTTAGTTTCTTGCACGTCACTCTAAACGCCCATAGGACTTCTGGTATGTGCAGGTCCCAATCACTTCGCTGCACGCTACATACCTTGTTCAAAGCTTCACACACTTTGCTAAATGCCTGCGTCTGGTTACCCTTCTGCACGATCATCTTCTGGTCACCATGTTGTTCCCCTTTGAGGATATTTTCACATTTCTGCCCTCCCAACACCTGTGCATGGACCATATCAATCAACGCGAATTTTACATGCTTTCGCACAGGTTGTTTGCCATAGGCTCGTACCCACCTGGATATATGCACGCGCAGACTATCCCATCCCTAGTATTTATTTTTCTATCGCATTATAGGCTTCCCAAACTGGGTGCGCATCATCCTCCTACATGCGTGCCAGTCTCCAAAGCTTCCTTGGTGTGTACCCCACCACCTTGCGGGCGTAGTGCGGAGTACCCATTTCAAAGCCTTAAAGCGCTGCTGTTCCGACACTTCGCTTTTGAATTTGTTTAGGAAATCATCTACCTCACTTAATCCATCATACGTAAGTAGATCCCTTACTTCATTTGATACACAACGCAACGATCTTGTCAGCATGTTACAGTTCAACGTGGTTACTTCGCGCAACCGGTTCTACCATCATTCTATTTCTTCGTCAGAATCTGACATACATGAGCTTTCGAATTCCCATGAGATATATCCATCCGTTGTTGGATTCACCCAATCTTGTTCTCACGCGGTTATCTTGTAGATGCAATCTAGATCATCCTCTCTCTCATCGTCGCACACTGGCTCTGTGTAACACGATCCTTCCGCAGGGTCCAACGGTACAACTATGCATAGAGACTTGTTCTCAAAAATCATTTTGTGCTTCTTTAGATTTATTACTCCATTCATGTCAATGGCCCAATCTATCCCTAATAGCGCGGGGTAGGGATTTTTGTCATCAATAATCTGTATCACTTCAAATCTGCTAGCACACTCGCCCCTTTGATATCTATAGTGTCTCCCTGCAATCTTCCCATAGGTAGGATCTTATGTTGGTTCGCCATTCGCAACTAGATAGGAGACCATTGTAGCATAGGCATCCCCATGCGCTCCCATGTCTACTTTGGCAGAACGTTCGCATCTGATCCCAAGTCCAGAATCACTTGATCCATCTCGTATTCTCTGATTTGCGCGGTCAATCTCATTTCTCTTCCTGTCCTCGTCGTATGCTTTCCAACCTTTCTGACTATGCGCGATTCACCTGGCGCAGTCCCTTTGTATCTATTGATGAGTTCCTACAGCCCTTTTACAACCTTGTTGTCATGCAGCAGCTTCATGCATGTCTCCAGAAACATTGTGAGCATTGATGGGTCCATGTCTGGCTCCGCCCTTCCTTTACTTCCTGAAGTGGAGGCCTCAGCGAAGCTCTCCCTAGTTTCCATGAATGTTTCCTTGGCGCGCTCCAATCAAACTCTGGTTCTTTCGTTGGAGCCTTGCGAACCTAAGTACTATCTTCAGGTTGCTTGCCCTTGTCATCCCCCGTCATAATTCCACTTCGGAGCACGATATTTACATTCGGGTCCTTCTCGCTTGGCTCCGACCTCATCATTTGCAGGTTCTGAGTCAGGGGAGGTTGGAGTTCTCCCTTATTGCGCAACCTCGCGATCAGTGTGGGACAATCCTCTATCTCATGATAAAAGATGTACAATAAAAGCAGGACAGAAACGTCAGATTTGTACAATTGCAGGCATAATGTCCTGGCCCTCCGCAATTGTAACATATTAGTTGTCCGTGCCCTCTCCCAAATCCTCCTCCCCCTCGGCCTCGTCCACGCCGCTAAAATCCGGTGCGCGCCATTCCAGCATTTTGGTTAAGGGGCCACGTTTCGGCCTGAACTCTATAAGTAGGAGTCCTTGGCCAAGTGCTCTTGATGCTTTGATATTGATCTGATGTAGACACTCTCAGTGTGCAACAATGCTTCAAGAGCAACACGAGTCCATGGAATGGACTTGTGTTGCCCGTTCCAACAATGATAGTGCTCGGATAGATCTTTCTAATGAGCTATTGTACGCGTCAAACGGAGATCATATGCCAAAGTTACGACCCCGGGAAGTTGATGTACCAACTTACCCCCAAACGGGGCCCACAGTTTGGGGGTAAGTTGGTACATCAACTTCCCGGGGTCGTAACTTTGGAATATGATCTCTGTTTGACGTGTACAATAGCTCATTAGAAAGATCTATCCGATCACTATCATTGTTGGAACGGGCAACACCATTCCATTCCATGGACTCGTGTTGCCCCCGGATTCCCCAAAAAACGTCGTTTAGGGCCTCAAAACGGCTCCGGAAGTTCAGGACTCGAAAAACTGCTAAAAATAGTAAATTGTGCTACAATTAAGGAAACTGAAAATGCTGAGAAAGACAATGGTGGGGGTCCAGGTGGATTTGGCAGGTGGCCACCAATATCCACCTGGATCAAACTCTCTAGTGAAGTAAAAATAGAGATACAATTATCTCTCCTTTCAGTCACTTGATCATTCAAATTTGTTAGTTCTCCTATAATTTCTCTATTTTAGCTGCATAAAACCCTCTAGAATGTGAATCTAACCCTTTAGAAAATACTCAGAGCACACAAGTGATATAATGGGGACAATTATAGTTATCCAGGTTAGGAAGCACAAAGAATATCAGTTACAGAACTTGATTTTTTTTCTCTTATTAAGAAAACCACCAATAATAGATCAACGACTAACATATAAGTGACTACAATGAAAACTCAAAAATCTAACTCTCCCTTAGGCACGCTCATAAATAAATAAAGATACATATCACAATACACTCCATAATCTGGATATGTCAACAACTACACAATTTGTCCTATTCTACAAAGATACAACAATTATCTTTTGAAAACGAAGTTGGTATAGTATCTATCATCTTCCAAAACTCTCTCAACTACCTATGGAGGAATAGTCAAGAAACATATTATATGAACCAAGAAAAAGTCTAAGACATATCTAGCCTATTCTGAAATCTAAAAAAAAAATATTTTGGCATAAACTTGTAGCTAAGAATGGTCTAAAATATCTCCTCACAACTTGGCTTAGGAATGCATCATGCTGCCTTAACTAGATCATGTCCATGGAAATATTCTCTTCAAGGCTCTCCTTTCTGAAAAATGTGCTCATGCATTTACCTAAGATGGTTGGGTTCATCCCTCAAGCTCAATATAATGTTCTCCTTACTCTTCTTCGTGTAGGTCTTATTCCATTCATATAAGACCTTCTCCCATTGTTTGGCACATAACTCTATTTTAAATTAAAATTTTCTTGGAAAGGGAAACTAAATTTGTTCTATTTATGAGGTTTACCAACATTCAGCTTGCAAGTCATTTTCTATTGCATGACCGCTCCAAATAAATTTCTTGGTTGGTACTACCATGGACAGAAGTGCACTGACTGAAGCTCTAGATGTAGTAATTGTAGGCATAGAATTTTCCTTATGACTGGAAAGTGAAGTGTTGGCTAGCATCATGATGGATCTAGATTGCTCGTGAAAATATTCGGCCATGAGAATATGTAAAATTCCTAGTCGAAATAAATAGATGAAAGCTGGAAAAACAGACAGGTTCACTCCTAACCTGACATGGAAGGAAAGGTGGCTCAACACATAAGTAAACAAATCATCATATAATTCAATTCGCTTGAGACCACAGGATCATGCATCATGGAATTCCACTTGAAGAATGGAGCAAGGCTTACAATCTGATACCATGAGGACAAATATCACTCTCAGACCATGGGGACAAATGTTAGCCCAGAGAAAAAAGGGTAGACGAATGGTTTGCCTGACCATTTTCAAAAGGAGATGCCTATCGACGTAATTATGTATTATAATATTAAAGTGCATCTATTATTATGACAAAGAACACACATGTATTATTAAACTGCAGTTGAATAGAAGAACCCTAATTTGGACTTAAATTTCACAGGTAAGATTTTTTATGCACCTTCATCACCATCTAATTTTTTGTAGTTTAATTTGAAGCACTTTATAGCCATGGAAATGTGCATCATGGAAAATTTTAAGGATGGAATTAATCCTAAAGTTTAGTAACCTTGGTGAATCTTATTAGTCCCTAATATGCAATTTGTAAAATGCTTGATGATATTTGTAGATATATATATATATATATATATATATATATATATATATATATATATATATATATATATATATATATATATATATATATATATATATATATATATATATATATATATATATATATATATCTATCGATATATACATATATATATATATATATATAGATATATATATATATATATATATATATATATATATATATATATATATATATATATATATATATATATATATACAAGATCGGTTATATTTTATATTTCCAAAAAGAAAGGGAGGAGCTACTTCCTATTACATTTGAGACTATCTAAAATCATGCCATAGGAGGAGATGATGGGAACGCAGTCCCTGAATCCTATAAGCACGATTCCCAAAATTCTAGAGGTCCTTATTACTACTTTGACATATTGCCTTGCAAACTGGAACAACAACAAGATACATTTTCATAACATACTACTTAGAGACCTTTAAAACACTTAAAGGCTGATTATTATTGGTTCACTGAGTGGTATTGTTGAGATCTCTGCTTGTTGCCCTAATATGTTGAATTTTCTCCCTCCCAGTTCAATGTGATGTTTTTGAGGTATGTAACCGCCTCCTCCAAGTGAACACATTTGTCTCTGAGAGCAATAATTTCTGCTTTCTGGTTCTCAAACTACCTATTTTGATAGCTAATCTCAAACCTCATTTCAGATCTAAGATCTTGAATTGTTTCTTTAATTTTTCTAATCATGAGCTTATTTTCTTTGTAGGTGGCACAATTGTCATTTTGGGAGGCTCTCTCCATTGGATTGAACTCCAGTTCTGTAGTTTGGTTCTCTCTGATATAGTGTTGCTTCCTGTAGTTTCTACTTGTGTAAAACCTTAATAAGCTTCCAATTCCCTTGAATAAGTGACACTGTTTCTACTTTCTATATTTTGGATGATTTATTTTCAATCTTTGAAATGTTGACACGCACTGTGATAAACCAATAGAATGGAGCTTGACTACACTGATAGCTTGATAAAGAATTGAGATAATGACAGCGTAATTGAGACATCTCATACACTCAAGATACTTACAACACATAGGATGTATGTCCAACAGTTTAGGTGCTTTTGGGAGAGAACTGTCAGCAATATGAGTGCATAATGGAGAGGAATGATCGCACTGATAATATGTAGAAAGCTTATTAAGGGAAATTCCCATAATTCTTATATGGATTATGAAATCAAAGAGTGAAGGAGGGTAGTGAGAAACATAGGCTATGAGGGTAGTGTTGGAAGGTCTGCGAATGCAAGAGGATAAGGAGGGCCCAAGATTTAAAGGTGCTAAGAGAGTAGGATAACGATCATGAAGGTTGAGTGATGCCAGCCTAAGCCGACAATACCCACATTATGCAAATAAAATTGCATGTCACTGGTCTCAAGCCTTAATCACCTGATCCGTGGTGAAAACCTTCTTAACCCAAGGTTTAATGTTCGTAATTAAATCTCATGTGGAAACATTATATTTGACTAACCAAAATTTGACCCGTAATTAATCCTTTCCATTGGGACTTTATACACCCTCATAAACTTTAGTTAATCTTTATGCCCCGTGCATATTAACCAAACCCCACTCTTTAAATTTCGTTATATTCAAACTTAACCCATAAAACATTTATCTGCTTTATTTCTATTATAATTATTATATAATAGAAATACTCCACAAACACACGTAAACCTTACCTTTTCACCTTTCCTTGGTCTTTGCACATTTATCGATGCTCACTTTATCGTGTTCAACCCCCACCATTGATTTCACTCCATCAGATCAAAGGGTGTCACATCATATCGCCACTTAAACCCATTCATCCTCCTGAACATAAATCACTTAAATCGTGTTGATAAACTTCTCAAGTCCGCTCAAGCCCAAGCTTTATCGGCTTCAATCTCCGCTGTTGATCTCATCATCTAATCCAACAGTGGATGGTACACTTGATCAACCAACCTAATCGGTGATCCTTCACCATTTGATCAAAGCACACTTGATCCAACGGTTAGCCGCAATGATAAGTGCTTTTCAAGTCCTCTAAGCATCACCCATCACAAATCACATTTTCTTAAGGCTAAGGTTCATTCACTCATGAAATATTGTGATGCGAAACTAATCGGTGATCCTCCACCGTTTGATCAAGACACACTTGATCCAACGGTTAGCAGTGATATCGCACGGAATCTTGTGTGACGTTTACCCAAACTTGCCAAGCCAATAGGGAATATAAATCCTTGATCTATAAATGTTTAGGTCCACTTTTGGAATTAAATTCCAATCACTTTATGACCCGATATCCGATGGATATAGGAGGTCATCAAATCTACGACTTGCGGGTCTTCAACTAGCACACGGATTAAAATGGCCTTAACCCTCGCAGTTGACTGTGAACTAAAAAGTTGAATATGAGATCAAAGGTTAGGAGCGAGTGTAGGACTTCAGCCACAATCAAGGAAATCTATACTCTCCTACCCCCACAGTTGCTGGTCACCGTTGATCTAACAGATCTGTTGATCTAACGATCTAGATCTATTCCTCCGCCATTCTTCTTCCACCATTAATATCTATCGATCTAAATGATCCGATGGCTCATGTGCACGTTTACTTCCTTCCTTTTGTTGGGTTGTGTTATATTCTTTCCACGACTAACCCACGTATTTAACTGGGAGGTTAGAGGGGGGGTAGAGCCCCACCCCACCCACCCTTCGTTGCGCCGATTGCATAGCGGAGGGGTCACAGGGGGTTTGAGGGGTGTGGGTAGTTCCCCTCTATGGGGTCTGGGGTAGCGCCCCAGAAAAGTTTGGTTTTGGACCCTATATTAGGTTGGGTAGACCTACCTATGGTTTTGTGCATGATTTTTGCACACAGTTTTGGACGTGATGGTTTTCGGTCCATGGTATTGGATGCTTCGGCACGTATAAATATGTATTATAATATTGAAAGGAACAATAATGAAAAATCAAAGTGTTAGTCGCAGCTTTGGGATCCAGGGGAAAATCTCTGTGTATATGTGTTTTATGTGGCATGCTCTTGCATTGTTTATTTTTTGTGTTTTAGAATTCATATGCAAGTAATTTCTGTACGGGGTTAAAACCTACATTTGGTATCAGAGTTGTTTTGGCTTCAAGGGAATGCCTTTGTTGCTGAGGGGTTTCACTCAGGCCTGTGGTAGATCCTGTTCAGTGGGATATTTGTAGGATCGATTCTGGTGGTGAAAGAAGATGGCGAGTAGCGGAAAGATAGAGATCGAGAAATTTAATGGTAAGAGTTTTGAGTTGTGGAAACTCAAGATGGAGGATTTGTTGGTGGATGAAGATTAGTGGATCGTGGTAGATCCGGGTACTAAACCAAAGGGAGTGTCCGATGAAGAATGGAAGAGGTTGGATCGGAAGGCAAAGAGCACAATACGATTGTGTGTCTCAGATTTAGTGTTGTTGAATGTATCAGGGGAAGCTACGACGAAGGCTTTGTGGGACAAGTTAGGGAGTTTGTACCAATATGTATAACCTGAGGATGAAAGATGGAGACTCGGTGACAGAGCATCTGAAATCATTTAATTTGTTAATATTAAAATTTTAGATGAAGATAATTGCATCAGTTTGTTGTGTTCTCTACCAGATTTGTGGGATAGTCTAGTTATTGCAATAGGTACCAATGCAACTACCTTGCAGTTTGATGAAATAGTCTCATCCTTGCTGATGGAGGAAATGAGATGGAAAAATATGGAGAGCCAGAATTGTGATGCATTGTCTGTACGAGGAAGGTCCCATAATAGAAACAAAAATAAGTCATGGAGTGGGAGATCTAAATCTCCAGGAAAACCTGTAAAGGTGGTGTGCTGGAAATGAAGAAAGGAAGGGAACTACAAAAGGGACTGTAAATTTAAAGCTCATGATAAAGGAAAGGGATCTGATGATGCTCCTTCTGCAAAGACGAAAACCACCTCAGATGAAGGTAGGGATGTGTACTTGGCTTCTTCAAGTACACATGTAGATCATGAGGCATGGTTGATTGACTCCGGTGCATCCTTTCACTTCACTCCCCATAGAGAGTGGTTCTACAAGTATGAGAAATATGATGGTGGTGATGTCTTCTTAGGGGATAATAGGAAGGCTAGAATTGTTGGTCGCGGAAAAGTAAAGTTGAAGTTGCAAGGTGGAAGGTGTTATCACTCAAATTTTCCTTAGAAGTTATTAGAAGAAGGAAAGGATCCAAGGTAACCACAAACCAATGTTTTAAGTATAGATTCTAGCCAATATACACTCAAAGAGGGCTCTCTCTTTATGGTTTAGCTTTGTTTTGATATGATGTTAGGCTAGTTATTAATGCTTAATGGATTTGTTTTGATTTGGTGGTGAAATTCTGGAACAAATGGGCAAAATAGGCTTTTAGGCCATTGGGCTATGGAGTCAATCAGGGATAATTCACTGGATCAAGTCAAATTGTTGAGGTAAGAGTTCAACAGGCTATATAAAAGAATAAAAACAAACTTTGGGGCTTGAATGGGTGATAGTTCTGCTCAAAACCAGAGGGCAAAGAATCCTATACCAGGGACTTATGAGAAAAACTATGGGGATAGAGGAGCAATTAAGAATTCCTTTATCGAAATAGCTTAGAAGAAAACATAAAAATGGTAAACTGTTTATAGCAGAGAGCAATAAAGCTAATTCTAATACACTTTTGACTATTTTACCATTTAGATTTAAGATGCATGAAACATTGAAACATATAGAAAACACATAAAATCACAAGGATAGAATACTTATTTGTGATCACACTACACGAGAATCTGATGAAATGTCCTCAACTTTCATTCCTTTTCTAGCAAAAATCCAAGTTTGATTACAAAAGCTTTATCAGCTTGATAGCATAGATTTACAGAGATGTTATAGAATCCACCCACAATACTTCGAGTGGAGAAGTATTTATACAAAAATTACATCAAAAATATCTCATAACTATATGAGATTTATTCTAGGAACTACAAAATATCTTTTACAAAAATATAGAGACAGATGGAAAACTGATTGTTGTTGTCCCTTTATTCATGCATGAGCTAGAGTTTGAAACTCGGATTTGTCTCTTATTGTTGCTGTGGTGATTATGTGTTGGATCTTTGTTTACTTTTCCCTACTGATACTCTTTACCTGTTCTGATACTCTTTACATGTTTACCAGCCTTTACCTTAGTAAATATTTCTATTTACCTCAGAATTACCATAGTAAATTATAGGATGTTTGTCATATTGGACCACCATTCATCATTTGGTATTTTCATCCTGATTAATTTCCTGTATATTTCGTCAGCCTCAGTGTATTTTGCAAAATTGGGCTGAACAGTAAATAGGTGCTTGACTTCATGCTCAATGTAAAAAAGGTTCTCCAAACCATCATACAACACTTTTCCTGTAGGCAGTGCTTTCACTGTGGAAGAGTTGGCTTGACTTTTGGCTTACTTGTGCAGCTTCTCAACATAATCTTCATGATTCATTAGTTTATCATTTATAACCATTGGACTTGGTAAGCATTTTTCTCTTAGAATTCCATATTTTAACATAAAGTCATCTATGTCCCCCTGAATACTTTGGCATCTTCTTTTTAGGTTCAGCATTAAGTTCTTTTTGGTAAGAACTTTCTTAATTTCTAGGATAGTACTAGTTCTATCCTCAATATCCCATTGTTCAAGCTGTTGCCTACTTTTTCTGTTCAAAAATTTTATTAATTGGGTTACCTCTTCATGGTTTTCTCCCAATTCTTCCCTGGTTTTCTTTATGGCCTCTGTAGCTAGTTTCACTAACTTAGTATGTTAAAAAATGATCTAAATAAATGACCAAATATCATTGATAGAATCAATGATATTGGTCCATAATATTTCTCTGATGTCTCTCAAAGGCTTTTCCATGGTTAAATCATTTTCTAACGTTCTAATTCTTTCTGTCATCCTCCTGTTCTTTCTTTCTTCTTCAATGTAATTGATTTCTGACAGTTCATAGTTACCTTCCAAGCTGCTAACCATTTCTTTCAGTTTCTTTATTTCACTTGCTTGGATTTTCATATCTTCCATGGACTTTATTAAGTCTTTTGTCTGTTTTGCTGAATCTGTTGCTGCTTATGATGTACCTACTGGTGTAGTCATTGGTTGAGTGGTTGCTAGAGGAATGTTTGGTGCCAAAGCTGATGCAATAGTAGTTGGCACTATTGTAGAAATTATTGGTATTACAATTGGAGGCAAGCTGGTCGACTCACCCTGTTTGGACTGTAAATCCTTTTCTAGCTCTTGTTCTGTTTCCTTTAACTACTCGTTCAACTTAAGGACCAAGTCCATAAGTTCCTCCTCGTTTTACTTTTCAATTACTTCTGTTGTTTATGGATGTACTAGGGAAGGAATTTTGAGCTATTTCCTAAGTGCAGCAATATCATCATTCTTTTTCTTTATTAGTTTTTCTGCTGCCTTAACATCTTTGGGATCATGTCCCAACTCAATTACCAGTTCTTCCAATGATTTGATCCTGGTATCCTTGGTCTGAGAAGAGGATCTTTCTAATTGCAACTGTGATCTAGTAGTAGTTAGAGAATTCTCCAACTGATGTGCAGTGATGGCTTTATTGGTCAATGTTGAATAGACCATCTCACCCGTTTGCTTATGGAGCTCAATCTGATCAATTGGGTGGATGTCTTTGGCAAGCACTTCAAAATTTGTTCTGAAATAATCAGCCATGGACTTTGGTTGTTGTACCACTGGCTTCAAAAAACTCATTTGTATTTTTCCCTCTTTGATGTCAAAAGCTGACATCAATCTGGTCTGATTTGTAGGTGCCATCTTTAGATAATGGCCATAGGTTTGAGCTTTGAGCTTCTCATTCCTAGCCTTAATTTCCTTGTATATTTCCTTTAAATCTTGGCTCTGTTCTGAAGCTTCCCTCATGGATGACGCTTCTACACTTTGTTGCCTGCTCAGTGCTTATGTTTAGGAGGTAGATGGTGTCTCCCCTATCAATTTTGTCTACACATTATCACTTCTGGTTTCTTCATATTCTTCCTCAGAAAGAGGATTCAATCTTTGCCTTTTTACATACACTTGGTCCAATGGTACTGTAGAGGGGCTGGCCTCATTTCTGCTTCTTTTCTGAACTCTTTCCTCATTAAGAGGAGTCTGCAATACTGGAGGATTGCCCATGTTTGTATCAGTTTGGGTCAACTCCTCAGAAATGCTTTGGGAACCTGAATCTTTTTGTTGCACTGAAGTTTCTGGTTGTCCTGATGTCTCTGGCTGTACTGAAGTTTCTGCACTGTGCTCCTGTGTTGGCCTTTGTGATGAATCTTCAGGCACCTGTTCAAAGGAATCTAGATCAAGTCTCTTTTCTAAATCTTTCATAACATTTTCTACTTCAACTTGAGTACTATCCTGATCTATAAGTGTTCCCTCCACCCATTCATTCTGATTTGCATATTGTTCTATCTCTGGAATTCTATGATGAATGTAGGGGGATAGTCTATGTTTTTGTCTTCTGTCACAGATGAAGCTGTGAGGATCATAAATCCATATGAAACTCTTCTTCAATCTCATTCTCTCAAGGGATTTCCTTTGCCTCTTTCCCTGCTTTTCTGTTATTGCAAATGAATAACAATGTAAACTTTGAAATGGGAACTATAAACTCAAAACGGGAACTTTGGCCCAAAAACCCCAAAAAAACATCAAAAACAGTGCTAAAAACGAAAAGTGTGTATACTGGAACGATGTTTTTATTTTTTAGGCATAAATTTTGAACATGTTTTAAAAATGGCAGTGAATACGAAATTTACTATGAAATTTTTGTGCAAATAATAGCTTCAAAATGAAAGTAATGATACTAGAACAATGATTTTTTTTTAGGGTCAATTTTCGAAATTTTTAAAAAATGCTAATAAAACCAAATTTTTATGTCTCAAACAAATTTATTTATGAGGAAAAAACACATTAATGTTTTTGGTAGAATATCATTTTTCTTTCCTAAGTATAAATTTAACATGTTTTCAACCATAACATGCTAGATACAAAAGAAATTGAAAATTTTTCAACTATAAAATTAAGAAACCATGACATTATGAAAAAATTACATCACTAAATGAATTCAAAAGTCTTTATTTGTATACTAAATAAAACATACATTATATCTCTAATTTGATATTGCATTGTAGATATTTAAACAATAAAATTTATCATACTTAAGACATATAATCCAACAACATAAAAATGATTCATAACTTCTCATTTAACACCATATGGAAAACATTAATTTTATTTGAAGATACGATGCATACATCAGTTATATAAATTGTCTTAAACAATTATTCAAAATCACTCATATTTTCTTGCACACCATCAGAATTCACATCCTCAGATGAGTGACTGGATGCTGACGAATATGTTCCATATTCTTCTCTTTCATCAACTAGTGCCCCATCTGAGTCCACATGCATGCTGAACATTCCAGGTTTCAAAATTCTTCTAGATCTACGATTGGTTTCAGCAGACTCCCATGTCAACACTGTTCCTTCTGGTAACAACCTTTTCAGAATCTCTATCATCTTGAAGCGAAGAGTTCCTCTCTTTGTTAAATTGAAGTCATAAACAAGTATGTCAACATCCTCCAATTGTAATATGTCTATGCGGTGGCGATTTATATTTGTACCCTTTCTTTTTCTTTTTCCGCCATTTTTTTTGTCAACTACCATCTCTGGCTTATACACACCATTGAATGGGTGTGTATTTGTGGCATACCAATGTACTTCAACACCTGTAACATCCTCATTTTCTGTAAAGACCTTTATAACTTTAGCAACCCAAAATGGATAGCCATTGGGATCTCCATCTGCTAGCACTGCAATCATGCAACCCTCCTTAATATCCTGTATTGAACCCCTGTAAAGGTCTTCCATGGCTTCACGTTGTGCACGAGATCTTCTGGAACCAATATACATCTCTCTTTCCGTTGCCTGTGAAGAATTAATAATACCTTGACTTTGTTGCTGTTCAACAATGTTTACTTCCTCATGTTCATTCGACACATTTTGTGGCCAACTAAATGGATTTTTCAAAGGTATATCTTCATTTGTTGTTGTTGAAATGATATCACTTTGATTATTGAAAAATGACTCCCACCAAACTGAATCAGCGATGTCAAAGTACTCATATGTATATCTAATACATTTTTTAATTTCTTCCAGGCAATCAGAATAATTTATATGTCTATTCTGTCTGCGTGCATTCTGGACTTCACCAACTGATTGTAATAACAATATTTTTTATGCAAATATTGGACGATCTGGAATGAACTTCAAAAATTGCAAACCTGATGACGGTGCCCATTCTATAGTAGTTGAAAACTTCTTGCCCCATATTAGTGTTTTCCCATCAATTTTTTTGATACGAAATTGATGTTGGAAGCTAATGTCATTAAGTTGTTCAATGCATTTCCCCTCACCATATGATCCTAGAATAAACCTTCGCATGTCAACAGTTTCTTCCAACACATCAAAAGTAGGCTCTGGCATGTATGATTTCTTAATACATTCAATTAGTGATGGCAAGCTCTCAACTTCCTTCCTCCTCAATGTGACTGAAAAACGACTGAACATTTGATCAATATGGTCATGAGTGTGCCCAACAAGAAGGAAACCAACCTTTACCTTTTGAAAAATTCTCAATTCAACAAGCATGTTTAGATATCCAAAAACAACCTGATTTTTGTTTTCACAGAAAGTGTTGTCCAATTGTAGATACAAAACTTCATGAATATTACCAGACCAATGATAAATCACATCATGAATTATGGTTATGGTCAGATTTGCATCATTATGAATATTTGGAGCTGTGAAGTACACCCTTGGAAACATTTTCCCATTGAAGACCATACAACCGACCAAGTGAAACTGAATAAAATTTTCCTCTTGTAAATTTTTGGGTGTGCGAACAAAATGTGGTAAAAGTGTTTTCCTCTGGTCCATACCATCAATTATCAAACCCAAATATTTATTCGGATTATCATAACACTTCTTCCGATGCTTGTACAACTTCTTCCTTTCATTTTTTTGTTGTTCGCGATGCTCCTGAAGTTCTTTGACAATTAAATCTACACAACATAAAATAAATTCATTAAGAAATATGTTTTCATAGTTGATGACTATACAATTTTAAAATTTAAAGTTATGAACGCTTACCTCTTTCTGAGCCTTCACATTTGTCCCTTTTTTATTTAAGAGAAGCACATGTACTGCAAATCCCCATCCTTGTCTTCTTAGGAATACGGACATTATTGAATTCTTTCTTCCATATCTTCACAAAATATTGATATATAATAAATTGGCCATGTCCCTCAGCACCTTCTGCATATTCTTTGTATAAGTTGTAGATTTCTCGTCTTGGAAAATTATCTAGAATATGTATTGTCTCTCTATTTGGCATACACTCTCCATGCTTTGAAAAGAAATCTTTCATCCATGACATTGCAGTGTTTGATAATGGCCCAAACTGTGTTTTATGACGTACTTCTGAATAAAATGTGGGATCCTTTTCCAAATTTTCTTGAATTCTCGAGAGACGAAAACTCCCAATCGAATGAAACATTTTGAAAGATTTTCTACACAATAATAAATTCCTAATATGATAATCATAACCTGACAATGTAGATTGCATGCATCCAACTAAATATGAAATTTGCATGCTTTTATTCATTGACAAATATCTCTTCCTGCTTTCTAATGCAAATGTGAAATCCATATGTTTCAAGCAATTTTTTTGGCAACATTCACTTGAAATGAGAGCACTGATAGAACTTCTTCTCGTCAGATATTCTGCTCTACCCCTTGTATAACTAGAAAAACTTTCATTTATACGAAAAGGTCTGCTCCTACTCCTCGATACAATATTTCTTGGCAACATCTCCATCATTGGATCATCATTTTTATAAGGATTTTCATCATCATTAAGAGGAATGTTATCCACACTATGATCAGCTCTGCTTTTCAGATATTGACTTAGAGGATACTCTTCATCTTCCCCTTCTTCAGTGCCACTGTCATAGTCTTTAGAATTCGGACTGAATGGAAAATTTGACTCAATGTTTAATGGATATTCTTCCTCATGTGCATTGTCAGTGCTACTCTCATAGTCCATAGAATTAGGACTACGTTGAAAATGAGACTGTTTACTTATTGAAGATGCTACATCCTGTCCTTTGTCACTGCTACCTTTATAATCATTAGAATTAAGACTAACTGCATGATCCTGTCCTTCATCACTGCTGCTCTCATATTCCTTAGAATTAGGACTAAGAGGACAATGTGACACTCCAATCTTTTGAAATTCATCATCTCGCGCTTCATCACTGCTGCTCTCATAGTCCTTCGAATTAGGACTAAGTGGACACTTTGACACTCCATACTTTTGAAATTCATCACCATGCTCTTCATCACTGCTGCTCTCATAGCCCTTATAATTAGGACTAAGTGGACACTTTGACACTCCATTATTTTGAATTCATCACCACGCTCTTCATCACTGCTGCTCTCATAGTCCTTAGAGTTAGGACTAAGTGGACACTTTGACACTCCATTCTTTTGAAATTCAACAGCACGATCTTCATCACTGCTGCTCTCATATTCCTTAGAATTAGGACTAAGTGGACACTTTGACACTCCATTCTTTTGAAATTCACCACCACGCTCTTCATCACTGCTGCTCTCATAGTCCTTAGAATTAGGACTAAGTGGACACTTTGACACTCCATTCTTTTGAAATTCATCACCACGCTCTTCATCACTGTTGCTCTCATAGTCCTTAGAATTAGGACTAAGTGGACACTTTGACACTCCATTCTTTTGAAATTCATCACCACGCTCTTCATCACTGCTGCTCTCATATTCCTTAGAATTAGGACTAAGTGGACATCGTGACACTCCATTCTTTTGAAATTCGCCATCATGCACTTCAAAACTGCTGCTCTCATAGTCATCAGAATTAGGACTAAGTGGACACCGTGACACTCCATTCTTTTGAACTTCACCATCATGCACTTCAAAACTGTTGCTCTCATAGTCCTCCGAATTAGGACTAAGTGGACACCGTGACACTCCATTCTTTTGAACTTCACCATCATGCTCTTCAAAACTGCTACTCTCATAGTCCTCAGAATTAGGACTAAGTGGACATCGTGACACTCCATTCATTTGAACTTCACCATCATGCTCTTCATCACCATTGCTTTCATAGTCCTTAGAATTAGGACTAAGTGGAATCTGTGACTCTTTATTAATTTGAAATTCTCCATCCCCTCTTTCATCAGTGCTGCTCTCATAGTCTTTAGAATGGGGACTAAGTGGAAGAATTGACTTTCTATTCATAGTGGAAGAATTCCCGCTATATTCATCAATATGAATAGAATTTTTACGCGATGAAGATGTTGATGGTGTATAAATCGAAACTTCACTATCAGAACAATCAATCTCTTTCAAATAGGAGATGTTGAATGATACAAATGGAGTCTCCTAAGGATATTATATAGCTTAAAGAATGAAATATTCCCTCCAAAATTATTCCCTCCAAAAAGTTTCGCGAAAATATTTCCCTCCAAAAATTTTCGCGGAATAATTTCCCTCCAAAAGTTTGTTAGATTTATTTACCTTCATTAATTTATTCTACAGTTTATTGAAAAACGCAAACTAGATTTTTTATGAAATAAATCACTAAAATTAAAATTGTAAACTACAACTTGTACATTAATTATTGTAATAGTTAAAGTATATAATATTTACTAACAACTGAATTTTTTTTTAATTTTTATAATATATTCTAAAACAAATTAATCCCACATTCAATCCGTTGTAAAACAATTCTACAATATTCGCTCTATAATATTATAAAACAAATTATCCCACATTAATCGTACGGAAAAACATCTTCGTAATTTCACTTATATATTAAATTTCATTATCATTATTACTCACGTCACATCCAGGTTTTCTGAGGTTCGTTGAAAGACTCGTGAATTTGTGGAGCAGCTGTATTGTTATCAACAACATATTGAACAAAGAATTCTCGCAATTGAAAGGTAAGTTCAATTTTTTTCCTTCAAAATTTTCATATTAAATTAATTTAATGAAGAAGATTTTTTTTTAAATTAATAATTTTTTTGAGCATGGTGGGCCCGATCAAACTCAATCGCCCAATAACCGTGGGTAGGCCATCATCGTGCCCCCCATGTCCCACGCCACCCTCCCTCAACCCATGCGCCCTCCCCCCAACCCATTACCGACCTCTCCCCCTCACCCATGCCCTCTTCACCTTCCTACCCAACCCATGCGCCCCCCCTCCTCAACTCCCCTCCCTCACCTCCCCCACCCCCTGACTCCCACGCACCCTACCCAACCCAATCCCTGGCCCACACCCCCCCTAACACCCCTACCCACCGCCCCCCTGTGGGTCCTCCCGCCCACCCCACCACCCATCCCCCCTACCCCCCCCACGGCCCACGGCCCTACGCCTCCCCCCTAACCCCCCTTACCCCCCCGGCCCACGGCCCCCGCATCCCCCCTAACCCCCCCCAGCCCACGGCCCCCCATCCCCCCTAACCCCCCCCAGCCCACGGCCCCCCCAGCCCACAGCGCCACCCCCCCCCCCCCCCCGTGGGTCCCCCCGCTCCCCCCACCTTACCCCCCCACCCCGAGCCCGGCCCACCCCCCCCCCAACCCCCCTAACCCCCACTCCCGGCCCACGGCCGACCCCCCCACCCTTACCCCCCTACCCCTCCCCTGGCCCACGGCCCCCCCACCCACGGCCCCGCCACCCCCTCCCCACCATTCCCCATCTCCCACTGCCCACGCGGCCCTCCGCCCTGCCCTACCGGCAGGCGGTCGATTCCGGTGCGGGTGGCGCTGGCCTCGGCCGCACCACCTGTGCGGCCCTCCGCCTTGCCCGTCGGTTGAGCGAGGCAGAGGAAGCGTGGGCGGTGGGAGTTGGGGAACGACGGGGGAGATGGGGAGGCGGTGGGCGGTGGGAGATGGGGAGGGGAGCGGCAAGGGAGATGGGGAGGGGGCCTTGGGTGGGCCGGTTGGAGGGGCCGTGGGCGGGGGGGATGGGGGGGCGGGTGGAGGGGGTGGGATGGCGGGTAGGGGAGTTAGGCGTAGGGGGGCCGTGGGCCGGCGGGGGGGTTAGGGGAGTTAGGGGGGGTTAGGTGGGGTGGCTGTGGGACGGCGGGGGGGTGGGCGGGGGGAGTTAAGGGGGGTGGGGTCGTGGGCCGAGGGGGGAGTTAAGGGGGACGGGGGTGGGGGGGCAGTTAAGGGGGGTGGGGCCGTGGGCCGGTAGGGGGAGTTAAGGGGGGGTTGGGGGGGGGGGAGTTAGGGGGGGGGTTAGGTGGGTTAGGGGTGGAGGCCGCGGGCCGGGCAGGGTGTAGGGGAGTCAGGGGGGGCCGTGGGCCGGGGGAGTTGGGGGGGGTTAGGGGAGTTACGGAGGGGGATGTGTAGGGGAGTTGGGGGGGGGGGGGGGGGGGGGGGGGGCGTGGGGGGGGGGAGGCTGGGTAGGGGTGTTAGGCGGGGGCGTGGGCTGGGGGGGTAGGGGAGTTAGGGGGGGGGGGTGGGGGGGAGGCTGGGTAGGGGTGTTAGGCGGGGGCGTGGGCTGGGGGGGGGGGGGGGGGGCTGGGGGGGATAGGGGAGGGAGGGGGGGGGGCAGGGGAGGGAGGGGTGTTGCGGGGGCATGGGCCGGGGGAGGGGGGTACATGGGTTGGTTAGGAAGGTGAAGAGGGCATGGATGAGGGGGAGAGGTCGGTAATGGGTTGGGGGGAGGCTGATCGGTGAGGGGGGGAGGGCGCATGGGTTGAGGGAGGGTGGCATGGGACATGGGGGTAGAGGGGGGTGGCATGGGTAGGGGGACAGGTCAGTTGGGTAGGGGGTTGTGGGGGGCGCATGGGTAGGGGGGTAGGGGGCTCGCCCTCACTTGCCCAGCAGTCCACTTAGCTTCGTCGTCCCTCACCCGAGCTCCCACCCGCCCATCGACCCGCCCGCCCACCCGTTAGAGGTGGCTGGGCCATTTTGATTATACAAATAACAAATTTATGGTATATTTTCGTTGTTAATTTAAGTTGATATGCTTTTTTTTATTTACTAATTTATGTGTTTTTATTTTTTAGGAAAATGGCATCAAGGAAAATTTCTGTGAATCTTTCTGGACCAAAGACTCTTAAAGGTGCATCTTCGAAAAACATTGGTGAACGAACTCCACCTGAGCTCATGGCTACAAATCATTCAAGTGCCTTAAGTGATAAGAAGATAATTTCAGACTGGAAAACTTCAAAAGAGCTGAAATTTCCATCAAGAGCCTGGTATGTGAAAGAAATAGAGAGCACAAATGTGAATATATATCTATATATTGATATACTCCATAATAATGAAAATTTGGAGGTGATGGGAAGAGTCATAGATATGTGTTCGGTACCGAACACTGAAGTTGTTTACGTACTTACAAAAGCTCACAAGTCACATGAAAGGATTAAATACCGACTATCATATTCATTATATGACACGAGAGAGGTATCTACAAAGTTGTGTAAACAAATCGTAAATGAGATGACACAAAACATCGTAAGTATTGTTATTTGTATTTTTATTTTGTGTTCTTGAAAGTGTCTCGCTATATTTTTTTAATTTTGTTTTTATTGACATATGATATTTTGTTTGGCAGAATTTTGTTGAAAGTTGTTCAATTAGGCTGGGAGGCATTCATTTCATAGAGCATGATATCATGAAAGTTGTCAGTCATTTTTACTCAGTGTCAGAAGAAGATATGGAAAACATGGAAAATGTAGTAATTGATGATGCTACAAAACTACATCCAAAGAATCAGAAAAAAAAGGTCTCTGGTGGATAAATCTAGCAAGGGTAAACAAGTTACTTTTGATAATGATGAAGTTGAAATTGACAGTGAATCATATGTTGCCATTACTGAAGATGACATTGGAACTGAGAAAAGTCGTAAAAGACCAAAAGTAACAATGCCCAAGAATAAATATGTTGAGAATGTTATGACGAAGAAAAGTAGAGTTGAAGATCTTGAACTAGTCATTACCAGCAGTCAAGAACCTGGTGAAACTTCAAAAGAAAGCAGAGAAATCATTACACCAGGAGCTGATTTAGATGATGGCATTATCAAAACAAAACAAAATGCCATTCGACAGAACTTGACAAAAAGAAACTTAATTGATGGTGGTCGTACATTTCAGCTAAATGTCAGACAAACCTATAAGGCAAGTGAAGGACAATGCCAATATCAAGTCAGAAAGCCACATCATCTGCATGTTCACAACTTGAAGACATTGATGAGGTACAATCCATATGCTCATGTGGTTAGTTATGTGCTTCTTGTTAATCCACTTCAAGTTCCCAACAAAGAAGCATTTGATAAGTCAAAATGTTTTGAATACAATTATTATGTGCTTGGGGGGAACCATTCTGTAGAAGCTCAAAGACAATTGATGGAGGAATATCATAATAACCCACGTTTGAAACAATGAAATGTATCATTTATGCTGGTTTAAATGAAACAGAAGCAAAGTTAGTGGCATGGGACCATAATTCAGATAATGAATATAGGATGTCTATGACTTTCATCCAAAGGGTTAGATTTATTCATAGTGAATTTCAAGAAAAATGTGGTGGGGATAGGATACATGTTACTGCAAATTTCCGAAAGGAATGTTGTATGGAAATAGGCTATCAAATTGAAGAGAAAACCAATTCAAAAGGTGGAAAAGACAACAGACATAGTGATTTATTCAGAGGTGTTGATAACATTTTCCAATTGGCATTTAGAACTAGAGATGTTTGGAAGTTGATTGATCATATTTTTAGCATGTGGGAAGACATTGTCATTAAAAACCAGAGGGTCAAAAAGTCTAAGCCATTGATATGTAGCAACAGTAAATCAGCTCCTGAACTGAAGCAACTTCCAGACGATATGACCATCACGCCTTGGACGGCGATGCAAGGAGCAAAAGATGAAAAAATTGTCAAAACAATATTATCTCATGTGAGGTAAGGGGAATTATCATTGGAAGAAATGTCTGAAGAATTTCAAAAGTAAGTTTTCTGAATTATTTTTATTTATTTCTAGGATTATAGTTATCTTTTAAATAAAACATGTTGTTCTTGGTAGTATTTGTTATACATATCATTATATTAACTTTTTGTTACTTTATCTATGCAGTCACAAAGTTTACATGAAAATTCGGGAACAAATGGTTAGATTGTTTAATGAAGATAGTTGGGATGATGTTGTACGCAACTATCCAGATTCAAGTTCTACATCAACATTAAAAGCTTTTTATCTTGCATTTAAAAATGTATCTTGATTTATACATTCATTTTTATTCATCTGTGTACTATTTTTAATTTAAAACTTACACATATATTTGTTTATTTGATAAAAGATGAGGAAGGAAGATAATGGAGCACCAGACAGTTTCAAGACTTTTATTGAAAAAATAAAGATTGAAAGACTGAGGAAGCAACGTATTAAGAATGTTGAACTTGATCCAACTCTTAATCATTTCATTTGGAATGGGCTAGACACTATTCAATATCAAGTAATACAAGGCGACTGTGAAGACATTGCTAAACTCATACAAAAAAGGGATTATGCCCTAGTTATTGCAGATATTCCCCATGGTTTCAATATTCCAAACGTTTACTATGATAGTGACCCTTATACTTATCAAGCTTTTAATAAAGTGGTTGCGGGATTTGTAGAAGTGACGTCATCACCATTATGGAGATTTGTGACATTTCATTCAGACACACAATTGGCAATGATATTGTCAAGCTTCAAGGGGAAAACAAATTCAAGGATGCAGCTTACATGGTAAGACGTTTAAAAGGTATATTTGATTAATGTTGAAAAATTCATTTATGTACAAGTTAACTGAACTTTTACTATTTCATGTTACAGGAAAAAGTCAAATCTTCTTAACAATGAAGATCAACAATTTATAAATGACTGTGAGTTCATATTGATAGTTGGGCAAAAGATGATAGCCATATGTCTATGATTTTTAATCGGGTGGACGGAAAGAGTCATAGCCAAATACTGACTTATGATGTTGTTGTGAGAAAACTAACATATGAAGACAAAGAAACGAAAGGAGAGATAGTTAACATTTATCAAAAACCACAATTATTGATTAACTATCTTATAGACATATGTTCAAATGAAGGAGATTGGGTTCTGGATTTATTTTCTGGCTCAGGTAGGTTTTTCTATATGGAATTGAATTTCAATATGTTCTTTTTTTAATTAATATGTCACTATACTAATTTATTTCATTATTTTTTTGTGCTTGATAATTAGGTACAACACCAGCATGCTGCCTTCAAAAAGGAAGAAATTGCATTATAATTGAGAAAGATCCATTAAAATGCAATTTCATTCAGCAAAGAATTAATGCTCTTCAATTTCTTCCAGATGCAATGCAAGAAATTGGGTTGAAGAAAGGGGACTTTAGTGAATCACGTGTGGAAAAAAAGGCAAAGGAACCCCAACCACCATTACATGGTATGTTTGGAAAGACATACATTGGGAGATTCGCAGACATCAAAGACCCATTAGAAGAGGAAAATGCGCAAAATGAAGCAGAAAATATTGTGGAAGAAGACAATGATGAAACTCTAGAGGACGAAGAGTTTGGATTACGTGACATTGTTGATTAAATTTAAGTTATTCTTGGAAATCAAGTTTTGCAATGTTTTGACTCTGACATTTTATGAAAAGAATAATCAATCAATTAAAGTTGTTATGTGTTCAATATTTGTAATTTGTGATTTTCGCATTGATTTTTAAGTTAATTATTATTTTTTGAAAAAAAAGTGATTATTATTATTTTTTTGACATGAAATTCATTAAAAAAACTATTATTTGACCATTTTTAGTTAAAATTTTTGAATAAAAATTGTGATTTTGACATGTTAATTCTAGCAAAAAACTATCAAAACGTGTAGTTTTTTTGTTATTTTTATGTTAAAAATGGTTATTTTTATGTCCATTGTTAGAAAATATTGTTTTTTAGAAACAATTATTTCATGTGGATTGAAAAATTAATTAAGGATGTATAAATATGTAGATTATCTAAAATTCAAACTATCGACTTTCTAATTTAAAAATGAAAAACAATAGAAACCCCACTACAAAAGAAATTAAAATTAAAATAGAAAACAAGAAAATATGATGAAAACGACCACTTCAAAAACTATCAAATTTAGAAAATAATTATTTACATTTCATACACTAGAAAATTTAAAGTCAAAAAATAGGTCTTTTAAAAAAAGGGTGTGATGCAGAATACTCACTTTTTTAAATCAACATGAAAATCACTACCATTCTAAAATGTAATGCACATGAAAAAAATTAAAGTTTCAAAAACTATGCTCTAAAAAAAACATGTGTGTTCTGCATCACCCCTTTTCAAAATCAGGTCATTTTTTTGCTATCTCTACGAAACGGGTAACAGTATCAGTTCTCGTTTCAAAGTTTACATTGTTGAATGGTCCTAGGTGGTCTCTTATCCTTAATTAGGCTTTCTTCTTAGCCTTCATGAAGTGGATTTCATCAGAGTTGATCATTTTCCTGTAGTACTCCAAGGCAAATAATCGCATGGGAAGGTACTTGGGAAACTTGAAGGGAGGTCGTTCACATCCATAAATCCTAATTTCGGTATGGTTCTGGTATACGTACCAGTCCCCAACCTTGTATTGCTTGGATAATTGAAGAATTCTTTTGATATCATCACTGATTCTAGGAGGTGGACTTCCTATCAACATGGTAGTGACTGGATGCACAAATTTATCAATGAAATCCGTATAAGGATATGGAGAAGATGGTGAATTGTGAAAAATGGAAGTCCAAAGTATGACTGACCTAGGGTTCCCTCTGGTGTCAAGCTTTTGTACAAAGAAAGGGAATTTTTCACTCTGATAATAGAGGAAAAGATGATAAAGGACTGAAGAATATTTAAAGACTCTCATTCTCTAACCTCATGAATTGGTCATGCATTTTGTCAGCTAGGAATGTAGCATAATCAAATTTGGATGCAGGAGATTGACCAGGGGTGAAAATAGACATGTAGGCCAAGGTCAATTCATCAACATATTCACTAGTAGTAAAACCCAAAATGCAAGAAATCATGGTAATGATATCCTTGCCTAGAGTTGTAAAGAAGCTTGACATATAAGGAGGGGGGTCTTTGGGCCTGTATTTTTCCTCCATGAAAGTCTGACAAATTTGGTTGATTTCAGAACTGGACAACCTTGAAGATTTCTCAAGTAAATTGGCAATAGAAAGAGGAGTGAGGTCCTGGCCAGGTTGTAGCTGTAACATCTCATTTATAGACTCTGCTGTAATAGTAAAAAGGATTTTCTGGTCAGGGGACATTACAGCTCTCAAATTGGGATTGTAATTTTAACGGCATTGGTGGACAATTTCTGGGAAGATATGGACAGTGGGGAACTGATACTTAGGCAGGTTTGACTCCCAAAGTCCTATTTTACCAGCGTTGTTCAGATAATTGTCCCGGTATTTGCAGAATAGCTTTAGGGGGGTTTCTTCAAAGGTAATATCCTTGATTTGAAAGTCTTTATCGGCTGAGGGAAGGTGGTTAAAATCCCTAATGGGAGTAGTGATTGGAGTGACATTTAGGGCAACGAGAGCTTCCATCCTTAGTTCTTGTGTATTCAAGGAATAAATTTAGGGTTTTTGATGTTTTCGGGTAAAACAGGTGTTTGGGGAAACTTTGGGACCTATAAATAGCTTAATTGTACTGAATTAATTGTTCTTTAGAGTAATTTGGTGGAATTTCAGTACAAATCGGGGTTTCTTAGCAGAAATATGGTAAATACCTGGTTTTGGTGAACTGAAGGGGAAAATGGTTGTTGTGAAAGCTCGGCTGGGTGTACACAGTAGTCTGTAGTAGCTCGGAGTTCAGTAACTGATGGTAGTTGACGGTTGGAAGTTAGTTGCTAGTCTGGAAGTACTTTGTGCGTGCATGAACAAAAGTTTCTTTTCTCGGAAAAAAAAGAAAAAAAATTAACATTTTTGTTTTTATGCACAAAGTCAATGACTTTTGGCGAGTGAATGGGGACAAAGACAGTTGGCTTCAACTAACGAAGGGACATTTTGTCGTTTGTTGGATGCGGTAAGCAGGTTCATCAGACCGCTTATGGGAATTTGGTGGTTTTGGCGGAGGGTCACGCGATGCCACAAATTGACTGACACATAGTATCGGCGAAAAGTTAAAACCACTCGTATTTCGTGGTTAACGTTCGACCAAAAGGTCCACGTGATATGAGGCGAGGACCGTTGGATGATGGATGCGAGATTGGATGGTAGTTGGCAGCGGAAAATGTTAAGGAATTAATGGATGGGGCCCGATGGTTTAATTATCATAATTAAATGATTTTAATTATATCAGGGGTAAAATGATTGGACGAGAGGTTATTAATTAATCCCTTTTTAACACGGCGGGGGTTTGGCTCTTAATTAATCACGATTTGATTAATTAATCCAAATTAATTACCTTTATTTATGGTTTATTTTTCAAACCTTTGGGATGGGGATATATATTTATTTTGGGGTTTTTATTAATAATATATACGGGAAAGGGTAATTTCTTTGGGAGTTAAATAAATAATAAAAATTAAAAGTTAATATGACTATGAAAAGGAAATTGTGCTAAGTTAATGTTTTCCGAATATACATTCATCATTTAACATTATAACTTAGGCTAAAATGTATTTTGGGGGTTTTTGTGAAGAACCTTCATTTTCCTAAGTAAAAGAGTGATTTTACCTTAGGAAAAAGGGGTTTCTTAGGGAATGAATGAAATATGGAGGGGGTGAATTTTGATGAAGGGGCTTTAGCACTTAGGCCTTACAAGTTATTGGGTCGAGGGTCCAGTCCCTCCAGAAGTTAGAGAAATGCTCTGAGCCCCTTTAAATTTCAGGTTGTTGGTGCCTTTAGTACTTATGGGAAATTAGTAAAATTTAGGGAAAAATGAGTGAGGAGGCTAATTAGTTTGACTTTTGTCCATGATGTAAATGTCTTCATTGTCATCCATTTCTTTGCCAAAGTAATGTAATCATTAAAGCAAATTATTTGATCTTTTAACTTAACCATTCATCATACATAATTCTGCAACCATTCATCTACTTACCCTACCTACTTATCCTACCATTTTTCTTCTTTTATTAGGGTGCACTTAAACTGGCAAACCCTTATCAAACTTTTCTTTTCTTTTACAATGGAACTCTATCTAAGTATAACCTTATTACATCCAAGGGATCAGATTAAACTGTTGAGCTCCTTTTATTTACTCTACCTATCTACTTATATGTCAAGATTAAATAGTTTGGTCAGATTTTATTCTCTATCTCTAAGCATGAAATTGAAAACATGGAATAACCAAGATTAAACTGCTTCGTTACCATGGATTGTGGCATAAGTAACAAGTTGCACACAATCATTTATTGCACAAAAAATAAAATAGTAGTGGCATTTGGATTTGCACACTTTCCTGGTCTTTTTCTCTTTCTTGGGATTATTTTTCATTTTTCTGACCTTTTCATTCTTTTTGTCCTTTTATTCTTTTTCTGGGACATGCCTTCTTTACATTTTTTTTTTTTGAATTTTTTAATATGGAAAACATTTGCAACAAGCAAAGGTATGTACATATTACAGAACTAAACCAAGTCAATCATGATATATGACACCTATTGGTATAGGAACATAACAAAAGGGTTAGAACACTTCCAGGTGTTCTGCATATTCCTGCATTGGCCAGAAATCTGATTTTTGTAAGCAAGTTGGATGATGCAGGTGTAAAAATAGTGTTCGAGAAGGATACCTTCAAGATGGTTCAGGGATCACTGGTATTGATGCGGGGAGTTCGGATTGGAACTCTGTATAAGCTGCAAGGTAGCACTGTTGTTGATGGGTGCAACAACTTTGTGGTTCCTGAAAGTGGAGCAGAAAATCTAGTGGTCTCTGGAGAGAAGACCATGATGTGGCATCAAAGGATTGGACATATTGGAGAGAAGGGTCTTCGAGTACTTCATGGTAAAGGTATGGTAGAAGTTATGAGTAATAACTCTATGGATTTTAATTTCTATGAAAATTGTGTATATGGGAATCAGAATCAGGTGAGCTTCCCAACTAGTGGTAAGAGGGCGAAATAGATATTAGAACTTGTGCACAATGATGTGTTTGGACCTGTGAAGGTTCCATCACTAGGTATGTCTGTGTACTATGTATCATTTATAGATGACTTCTCAAGAAATACATGGATATGTTTCCTTAAGAAGAAATCTGAATTTTTTGACAGGTTTAAAGAATTTAAGGCTTTGGTGGAAACCAGACAGAGAAGAAGATAAGGGTGTTGAGAATAGATAAAAGTGGAGAGTTTTACAGTAAAGAATTTGAAGAATTCTATAAGAAGTGTGGTATAATACGATAGAAGACTACTCCAAACACACCTGAGAAAAATGGAATTGCTGAAAGAATGAACAAGACGTTGATGGAAAGGGCAAGAATCATGCTCAGTGGTGCCGGGTTAGGATAGGAATTATGGGTAGAGGCAGTGGAGACAACATGTTACCTGGTCAACATATTAGCTTCCTCAGCGTTGGAGGATAAAACTCCACAAGAGGTATGGATTGGTAAGAAATCCTCTCTTTCACATCTGAGGGTATTTGGATGTGATGCATATGTACATGTTCTAAAGAAGAAACAAACCAAGTTGGATAGTAAATCTGAAAAGTGCATCTTTATTGGGTATAAGGATGGTTTAAAGGGTTATAACCTTTGGAACCCAGTAACAAGGAAGGTTGTATACAACTGAGATGTGGTGTTCAGAGAGGTAAAAGATGTTGTTAAACATTAAGTCCAACAAAAGGAACTTGAGAAAATAGGGTTTGAGCTTAAGGAGGAAGAATCAGACTCTACAATAGATGAGGAATCAGAAGATGAAGAGCCACAAACTACGGGTGTGAGAAGATCAATTCGAGAAATAAGGTAGCGAGAAAGGTATAGTCCATCTGCTTTCTGTTCAAATTTTTCTTTATCTATTACTGACAATGATCCCATAACTGTGAAGCAAGCAGTAGATTCATAGGATGGAAACTCTAGAAAGAAGCCATGGTTGATGAAATGGCATCTTTGCACAAAAATGAGGCTTGTGTAGGTTTTAACCTTGTACAGAAATTACCTGCATACGAATTCTTAAACAAAGAAAATAAACAATGCGAGAGCATAACCCATAAAACACATATGCACAGAGATTTTTCCCTGGATCCCAAAACCGGGACTACCAGCTTGATTTTTCATTATATTCCTTTCAATGTTACAATACATATTTATACATGCCGAAGCATCCAATACCATGGACCGAAAAACCATCGCGTCCAATACCATGTGCGAAAAACATGCACAAATCCATAGGTAGGTTCGCCCAACCTAATATAGGGTCCAAAAAAAAAAATTTCCCGGGGCGCTGCCCCGGACTCCGTAGAGGGGGGCTACCCGCCCCCCTCAAACCCCCTGTGACCCCCCTGCTGCGCAATCGGTGCAACGAAGGGGGGCTACCGCCCCCCGTTTAACTACGTAGGTTAGTCGTGGAAAGAATATAACACAACCCAACAATCTCCCACTTGTTGTTTTCTTTCCACAGGAGAGCTTAGTCATTTTTCTAGCCCTGAAACACCCATTGTTTCTCTACACCAAGAGAACTTCTCAGAGCTCACAGATTTTGTCAATGCATCTGCAGTATTCTTCAAAGTTTCCACCTTTACCAGCAACACCTTTTTGTCTTCTATCATATCCCTCACAAAGTGATACTGAACATCAATGTGCTTTGTCTTTGAATGATAAGCAGGGTTCTTTGCCAAGAAAATTGCACTTTGGCTGTCACAGTCTATTCTTATAGCTCCCTGTACTAACCCCATACTTGAACACAATCTTTGCAACCAAACTGCTTCCTTGCTTGCATGAGTGGCTGCCATGTATTCTGCCTCTGTAGTTGATAGTGCCACTACAGATTGTTTCTTACTCATCCAACTGACTGCACCTCCAAATAGGTTAAACACATACCCACTTGTAGATCTTCTCTCATCCAGATCTCCAGCCCAGTCTGCATCAACAAAACCATGAATATCCAACACTCTGTCCAATCCTGGTCTTCCTTGGTAGCACAAACCATAATCACTAGTGCCACGCAAATACCTGAAAACCCGCTTCACTGCTGTCCAGTGCTCCTTCCCAGGTTTTGACATAAACCTGCGCAATACTCCCACTGCATGTGCAATGTCTGGTCTAGTACAGACCATTGCATACATCAGGCTACCGACTGCACTTGCATATGGAACACGGGACATGTCCTCTTCCTCTTCTTGTGTCTTGGGACACTGTTCAGCAGATAACCTCACACCTACAGGAATAGGAACCTTCACCGGTTTACTATCCTGCATATTAAACCTCTGCAGTATTGTCTCAACATACTTCCTCTGGTTTAACCAGAGCTTCCTCTTTGCCCGATCTCTTTTAATTTCCATGCCCAAAATATAGTTTGCAGCACCAAGATCTTTCATGTCAAATTTGGAGGACAATTGGGTCTTCAAATCCTGGATAATTTCTTTGTCATTTCCAACCAGCAACATATCATCCACATACAAGACCAGATAAATAACACGGTCACCAATTAATTTAAAATACACACAATGATCTGCTTTGCTTCTGGTGAAGCCAAGTCCCCGCATAAATGTATCAAATTTCTGATACCACATCCTTGGTGACTGTTTTAACCCATACAGAGACTTCTTTAACTTGCATACCAGTTCTTTCTTACCCTTCACCGCAAAGCCTTCAGGTTGCCTCATGTAGATTTCCTCTTCCAAATCCCCGTGATGAAATGATGTCTTCACATCCATCTGTTCTACCTCAAAATCAAAAGCAGCAGCAACAGATAAAAGTAATCTAATAGAAGCTACCTTGGCAACAGGAGAAAAAATATCACCAAAATCAATTCCCGGCACCTGGGAATAACCTTTTGCTACCAACTGAGCTTTTTATTTCTCCACCTTTCCTTCTGCATTAGTCTTCTTCTTGAACACCCATTTGCTTCCAATGGGTTTCCTTCCAGCCGGCAACTCTACCAGATCCCATGCCTCATTTTTGTGCAAAGATTCCATTTCATCAACCATGGCCTCTTTCCAGAGTTTTCCATCCTCTGAATCCACTGCTTCCTTCACAGTTCTGGGATCATCATCAGTAACAGACAAAGCAAAATTTGAACTGAAATCCGATGGACTATACCTTTCTGGCTGCCTTCTTTCTCGACCTGATCTTCTCACAGCCGGAGTTTGTGGCTCTTCATCTTCTGATTCCTCCTCTGCTGCAGAGTCTGATTCTTCCTCCTTTGGCTCAAACTCTATCTTCTCAGGTTCCTTTGGTTGGACTTCAGATTGAATAACATCTTTTACCTCTCTGAACACCACATCTCGGTTGTACACAACCTTTCGTGTGACTGGGTTCCAAAGCTTATAACCCTTTAAACCATCCTTATACCCAATAAAGATGCACTTTTCAAATTTACTATCCAACTTGGTTCGTTTCTCCTTTGGAACATGTACATATGCATCACATCCAAATACCCTCAGATGTGAAAGAGAGGGTTTCTTACCAGTCCATACTTCTTGTGGAGTCTTATCCTCCAACGCTGATGAGGGTGATCTATTGATCAGGTAACGTGCAGTATCCACCGCCTCTGCCCAGAATTCTTGTCCTAACCTGGCACCACTGAGCATGCTTCTTGCCCTTTCCATCAACGTCTTGTTCATTCTTTCTGCGACTCCATTTTGCTGAGGTGTATATGGAGTAGTCTTCTGTTGTGCTATACCACACTTCTTACAAAATTCTTCAAATTCCTTGCTGCAAAATTCTCCACCATTATCTGTCCTCAGCACCTTTATCTTCTTCTCTGTTTGATTTTCCACCAGAG
Organism: Pinus tabuliformis; assembly: GCA_031772625.1. NCBI lineage: Eukaryota > Viridiplantae > Streptophyta > Pinopsida > Pinales > Pinaceae > Pinus > Pinus tabuliformis. Next base: position 146,892,932 of record CM062808.1, on the reverse strand, counting down.
CCTTAAATTCTTTAAAGCTGTCAAAGACTTCAGATTTCTTCTTAAGGAAATATATCCATGTATTCCTTGAGAAGTCATCTATGAATGATACATAGTACATAGACTTACCCAGTGAAGGAACCTTCACAGGTCCAAACACATCACTGTGCACAAGCTCTAATATTTGTTTCGTCCTCTTACCACCAGAGGGGAAACTCACTCGATTCTGCTTCCCATACACACAATTTTCACAGAAATCAAAATCCAGAGAGCTATCATTCATACCTTCTACCATACCTTTACCATGAAGTATTCGAAGGCCCTTCTCTCCAATATGTCCAAGCCTTTGATGCCACAACATGGTCTTCTCTCCAGAGACCACTAGATTTTCTACTCCATTTTCAGAAACCATAGAACTATTGCACCCATCAACAACAGTGCTACCTTGCAGTTTGTACAGAGTTCCAGTCCGAACTCCCTGCATCAATATCAGTGCTCCTCGAACCATCTTGCAGGTATCTTTCTCGAACACCGTCTTTACACCTGCATCATCCAACTTGCTTACAGAAATCAGATTTCTGGCCAATGCAGGAATATGTAGAACACCCGGAAGTGTTCTAACCCTTCCACCTTGCAACTTCAACTTTACGTTTCCTCGAACAATGGTTCTAGCCTTCCTATCATCTCCTAAGAAGACATCACCACCATCGTATTTCTCATACTCGCAGAACCACTCTCTATGGGGAGTGAAGTGAAAGGATGCACCTGAGTCAATCAACCATGCCTCATGATCTACATGTGTACTTGAAGAAGCCAAGTACACATCCCCACCTTCATCTGAGGTGGTTTTCGCCTCTGCAGAAGGAGCATCATCAGATCCCTTTCCTTTATCAGGAGCTTTAGATTTACAATCCCTTCTGAAGTGCCCTTCCTTTCCGCATTTCCAGCACACCACCTTTGTAGGTTTTCCTGGAGATTTAGATCTCCCACTCGATGACTTATTTTTGTTTCTGTTCTGGGACCGTCCTCGTACAGACAAGGCATCACCATTCTGGTTGTCCATATTCTTCCGTCTCATCTCCTCCGTCAGCAAGGCTGAGACTATTTCATCAAACTGCAAAGCAGTTGCATTGCTACCTATTGCAATAACCAGACTATCCCACGAATCTGGTAGAGAACACAATAGACTGATGCACTTATCTTCATCTGAAATTTTAATATCAACAGATAATAATTGACTTACCACAGTATTAAACGCATTCAGATGCTCTGTCACCGAGTCTCCATCTTTCATCCTCAGGTTATACAGCTTTTTCCGCAGGAACAGTTTATTCACCAGAGACTTAGATTGGTACAAAGTCCCTAACTTGACCCACAAAGCCTTTGCCGTAGCTTCCCCTGATACATTCAGCAATACTGAATCTGAGACACACAATCGTATTGTGCTCTTTGCCTTCCGATCCAATTTCTTCCATTCTTCATCGGTCACTCCCGATGGTTTAGTACCCGGATCTACCGCGATCCACTGATCTTTATCGACCAACAGATCCTCCATCTTGAGTTTCCACAACTCAAAACTCTGACCATTGAACTTCTCAATCTCTATCTTTCCACTGCTCGCCATCTTCTTTCACCACCAGAATCGATCTCAAAGATCTCCCACTGAACACGGTCTACCACAGGCCCGAGTGAAACCCCTCAGCAACAAAGGCGTCCCCTTGAAGCCAAAACAGCTCTGATACCAAATGTAGGTTTTAACCCTGTACAGAAATTACCTGCATACGAATTCTTAAACAAAGAAAATAAACAATGCGAGAGCATAACCCATAAAACACATATGCACAGAGATTTTTCCCTGGATCCCAAAACTAGGACTACCAGCTTGATTTTTCATTATATTCCTTTCAATTTTATAATACATATTTATACATGCCGAAGCATCCAATACCATGGACCGAAAAACCATCGCGTCCAATACCATGTGCGAAAAACATGCACAAATCCATAGGTAGGTTCGCCCAACCTAATATAGGGTCCAAAAAAAAAAATTTCCCGGGGCGCTGCCCTGGACCCCGTAGAGGGGGGCTACCCGCCCCCCTCTAACCCCCCGTTTAACTACGTAGGTTAGTCGTGGAAAGAATATAACACAACCCAACAGCTTGGGATCTAGTGGAGTTGTTGGCTGGAAGGAAACCCATTGGCAGCAAATGGGTGTTCAAGAAGAAGACAAATGAAGAAGGAAAGGTGGAGAAATACAATACTTGGTTGGTAGCAAAAGGTTATTCCCAAGTGCTGGGAATTGATTTTGGTGATATTTTTTCTCCTGTTGCCAAGGTAACTTCTATTAGATTAATTTTATCTGTTGCTGCTACTTTTGATTTTGAGATAGTATAGATGGATATGAAGACAAAATTTATTCACGAGGATCTGGAAGAGGAAATATACATGAAGCAACCTGAAGGCTTTGCGGTGTAGGGTAAGAAAGAACTGGTATGCAAGTTAAAGAAGTCTATGTATGGGTTAAAACAGTGACCAAGGATGTGATATCAGAAATTTGATACATCTATATGGGGACTTGTCTTCACCAGAATCAAAGTAGATCACTGTGTGTATTTTAAATTAATTGGTGACCATGTTATTTATCTAGTCTTGTATGTGGATGATATGTTGTTGGTTGGAAGTGACAATGAAATTATCCAGGATTTGAAGACCCAGTTGTCCTCCAAATTTAACATGAAAGATCTTGGTGCTACAAACTGCATTTTGGGCATGGAAATTAAAAGAGATCGGACAAGGAGGAAGCTCTAGTTAAACCAGAGGAAATATGTCGAGACAATACTACAGAGGTTTAACATGCAGGATAGTAAACCGGTGAAGGTTCCTATTCTTGTAGTTGTGAGGTTATCTGTTGAACAGTGTCCCAAGACACAAGAAGAGGAAGAGGACATGTCCTATGTTACATATGCAAGTGTAGTCAGTAGCCTGATGTATGCAATGGTATGTACTAGACCAGACATTGCACATGAAGTGTGAGTATTGAGCAGGTTTATGTCAAAACCAGGGAAGGAGCACTGGACAAAAATGAAGAGGGTTTTCAAGTATTTGTGTGGCACTAGTGATTATGGTTTGTGCTACCAAGGAAGACCAAGATTGGACAGATTGTTGCATATTCGTGGATTTGTTGATGTAGACTAGGTTGGAGATCTGGATCAGAGAAGATCTACAAGTAGGTATGTGTTTAACCTATTTGGAGGTGCAATCAGTTGGATGAGTAAGAAACAATCTATAGTGGCACTATCAACTATAGAGGTAGAATACATGGCAGTCACTCATGCAAGAAAGGAAGCAGTTTGGTTGCAGAGATTGTGTTCAAGTATGGGGTTAGTACAGGGAGCTATAAGGATATACTATGATAGCCAAAGTGAAATTTTCTTGGCAAACAACCCTGCATATCATTCAAAGAGAAAGCACATTGATGTTCAGTATCACTTTGTGACGGTAGCGCCCCTCTATGGGGTTCGGGGCAGTGCCCCACAAAATTTTGGTTTTGGACCCTATATTAGGTTGGGCAGACCTACCTATAGTTTTGTACTTGATTTTCACACACGGTTTTGGATGCTATGGTTTTCGGTCCATTGTCTTGGATGATTTGGCATGTATAAATATGTATTTTAATATTGAAAGGAACAATAATAAAAAATCAAGCTGGTAGTCCCAGTTTTGGGATCCAGGGGAAAATCTCTGTGTATATGTGTTTTATGTGTTATGCTCTTGCATTGTTTATTTTCTGTGTTTTAAAATTCATATGCAAGTAATTTCTGTACGGAGTTAAAACCTACACCTTCGTGCCTTTACTTTTTTCGCCTTTATGTGTTTTCTCAAAGTTCTCTGTGGTTTCGGATTTACTTCAGGGTTTCTGGTTTTTGATTGTTTTGCAACACAACTTCCTCTTGATTTAACTCCACATACTTTAATCACTGTCACTCCTAAATCTCAACTATGATCCTTTGAATGGATTCAAGAGATCCAATATGATCCTTCATATCACTTCTTCTCTGTGTTCTGCTCTAACTCCACCTGCAACCTCTGTTACATAGAACTTACTCTAGTTCACCCACATATTATAACTCAATTACTCCATACACACACATAAACTTGGCATCAAGTTGTTTGTATTAATAAATAGGTATTTACATAGGAACTCTCTCCTTGGCCTGATCTTTTGTATCAGTGGCCTTTGTTTTCCTAACTGCCCATAGACTTACAATCAAACCTCTAACTAGCTAACCAACTAACTATCTAACTTGACTAACTCTTCCTCTACCTTATTAGATTACATTTATACAAAAGGATTCTATAACCAATTCCTGGTTTAGATCCATAAACTTCTCAACAAAATTCTAAAACCTCATCTTTATCCCTAAGGATCCTCTTTAATCCACAAATCATGAAACCAAATCTTAATCTAGATTTACAACTGATTCTCAAATCTTTCAACTATCCTAAATCTCTCATGTTCTCCAACATTCGAGAACATTGACAAATATGCCTCACTATACTTAATTAAATCCCTATTCTAGCTTCTATCACTCAAAACCTTAATAATTACATTAATTCAACACTTAGGAAACCAACTTCCTTAAAACACAAGACCCCCCTATGTCTACTAAAATACAATGATTCTATTGAGCTGAATGCTCCTACTTCAGACTCCCAAAGTAGAAAACATTCATGATCTCCTGATCATGTGTCTTCCTATGTTGATAGAAAACCTCCAGGGTCCCAAACTTTAGTTTGTAGTTGTCTAAATTCTCTACACCTTTGCTATTGTTGTATGTCTGTTGTCTTCTGTTTCATATTCCTCTCCTTTTCAATCAGGTTCAAGTTCCCCTTGATCATCCTTCCTACTATTGTCAATCTCCTCCATATGGACTGTTTCATCATCAATTGCCACAATTCTTCAATTTCAATTTCCAGCACATCCTTGGGCTGGTCCATACTCTGCCACTTACTTCTACCTTTTTCTCTTTGTTTCAATTTATTGCTATTGTCCACTAACTCTTCAAACTACTATTCTTCTCTTTGAAGTTGTTGAATTCTTACTCTTACTCTTACTTTTTCTTCCTTCCTTTCATCCTTACCCTCTTTCATGGTTATCTCTTTCTGCATTGAATCCTGACTTTCTAGCATTCTCTCTAGCAATTGAACATCTCTATTCCATGGATTAAATTCTTCCACATAATCCTCTTCTACCATATTTACTTGGTTTCTCATTTGTGCCAAATTTCCTCCAGCATCTACAACTAAACCTGCACTCACAAAACAATTATTAAAATAAAAAACATAAGGCCTCAGTGCCTCTTCTTCCTTTGGCAACACTTCAGTATGCTGCTCTGATTTCTCCTCTTCTATCAGCACATCAGTATGCTGATTCAACCTCTTTAAAGAATTCTCTAATGTACTCTCAAGACTATCAGTTAGTCTCCCCTCCACATCATCTACTCTAATGATGTCTTTCTACTCTTGTCCACTGTAGTGAATTCCTTCCTCTGCAATCACACTGTCATACTCTGAATTTCCTAGCAAATACTCTAGCAACTCAATTTCTCTGTGACACTTCATAAGTACATCATCACTACTTATGATTCCTATATTTTTACACAATTTATCAGTTTGAAAATTAAAAGGTTCAACAGTCTCAACTGTTGCTTCACATATCAGTTCTTTAGACTAAACTTCATCTCCTTTCACAAGAAATTTTTCTTGTGTTGTCACAGCTTCAAACATCAATGTATTACTAAATTATTTTTGCTGCAATAATTCACTATTTTTATCATTCAAGAGACATTCTCCATCATTCTTTACTTCAGAGTTTTTATCTTCTGAAAGATACTCTTCCATACTTTTGACAACTTCAAAAGATTGCTCATCCTCTGCAAAACCTAGCAAAACCTATAATCACATCAAAATTATTGGATTCAAGAATATAAGGTTTTATATTCTCCTATTGGTCTTCGTTTGTCCAATAGTTCAGAAAATCATCAATAGTTCCTTCTTCTTCACCTAGAACTTCACCCTGCTTTGGCTCACAAATGGAAACTTCCATTTCCAACTCAGCTTCTTTGAGTTTTTCCATCGGCCACTTTACTTGCTTCTGTTGTAGCCTTCTCTGTAACTTATGCCACTTTATTGGATTCTTCTTTAATACCCAACCTAGTCTTTAGTTTTCCTCAAGTATCATCCTTAATGCATCAAGTTGTTATTTTATCTCTGAAATTTCCTTGTCAAGCTCCTCTTGACTCATTCTCTTGTCATTTTCCTTGGCATCCTCCTTCTTCACTCTTCTTGTGTTGTGGTCTTCCTCGGAACCTCTTCTATGACTAACAGTAGTCATTTTTGCCTTCTCTATCTTCATGAACTCCTTACTCACTTACTATGAGGTGCACTAAAGCCTTTGCAACAACAAGTCCTCCTTGTTTCCACTTGCCTCACCAAGCTTTCCTCTGTACTTGGTCTTTTGGCAAGCCCTTGATTCTCTATCTCTGGAACCTCTTTTGAGCACTTCTCTCTGCTCCTTCTAGGCTTCAACTCATCTAAATCTTCTAAGAACACAATTGTCCTCTTGTATTTCAATCACCAATGAAATACTTGGTTTTGACCACCTCTTCTTTCACCTAGAAAGTCTTATCAAATTCTTTCTTTACTTAGCAATTCTACCCACATATTTTGTGGAATTGCCTTTGTGAGCTATGAAAAAACCCCTGTAGTAACAAGTCTCCTTCTTCCTACATATGCCTCACTAAGCTTCTCTCCTCTGAGCTCAGTATTTTAGCATCTCTCTCGTTCTTTCCTTTGGAACCAATTGAACACTCCTTGCTCTAGGTTGCTGCAATCTTCTCACCTTCTTATGATTCTACTTGTGCATCAACATAAATACCACACACTCTCCAATATTCAAATCAAATTAAAATAAAAACATTATCATCTCACCTTTAAGATCTCTGCATGATATTTTTCTACCATTCTCCTGCACTTTGAATGGATTGTCCTCTATTCCCTTGCCTCTGTAATTCTCCCAATATTCTGCTATACTTTATCTCTGTGTGCCTACTGTTTGTCAGATTAAAATCTGATCTCTTCTTGCCTTCTTTCATCACCATTCACCTATATACACACCTTCAAAATGTAATTCTGTTCCAAAGTTTCTCAAATAAATTTTCACACAGAATTTCTTTGTGTTATTCCAATACCAAATGTTTTAACCACAATTCTGCTCTGATACCGAATGATGCTAGCCTAAGCTGACAATACCCACATTATGCAAATAAAATTGCATGTCACTGGTCCCAAGCCTTAATCACCTAATCCATGGTGAAAACCTTCTTAACCCAAGGTTTAATGTTCTTAATTAAATCTCATGCGAAAACATTATATTTGACTAACCACAGTTTGACCCTTAATTAATCCTTTCCATCGGGACTTTATACACCCTCATAAACTTTAGTTAATCTTTATTCCCCATGCATATTAATCAAACCCCAATCTTTAAATTTGGCTATATTCAAACTTAACCCATAAAACCTTTATCCGCTTTATTTCTATTATAATTCTTATATAATAGAAATAATCCACAAACAGACGTAAACCTTACCTTTTCACCTTTCCTCACTCTCTGCACATTTATCGATGCTCACTTTATCGTGTTCAACCCCCACCATTGATTTCACTCTATCAAATCAACGGTTGTTGTATTTTATCGCCACTTAAACCCATTCATCCACCGGAACTCAAATCACTTAACTCGCATTGATAAAATTCTCAGGTCCGCTCAAGCCCAAGCTTTATCGGTTTCAATCTCCGCCGTTGATCTCATCATCTAATCTGATGGTTGATGGTACACTCGATCAACCAACCTAATCGGTGATCCTACACCGTTTGATCAAAGCACACTTGATCCAATGGTTAGCCGCAATAATAAGTTCTTTTCAAGTCCTCTAAGCATCTCTAATCACAAATCGCATTTTCTGAAGGCCAAGGTTCATTCACTCATGACATGTTGTGATGCAAAACTAATCGGTGATCCTCCATCGTTTGATCAAGACACACTTGATCCAACGTTCAACAACGATATCACACGGAATCTTGCGCAACGTTTACCCACCCTTGCGGAGCCGATAAGGAATATAAATCCTTGATCTATAAATGTTCGGATCCGCTTTTGGAATTAAAGTCTGATCACTTTATGACCCAATATCCGTTGGATATTGGAGGCCATCAAATCTATGGCTTGCGAGTCTTCAACTAGCACACGAATTAAAACAGCCTTAACCCCCACAGTTGACTATGACCTAAAAATTTGAATATGAGATCGACGGCTAGGAGTGAGTGCGGGACTTCAGCCATGATCAAGAAAATTTGTACTCTCCTACCCCCGCAGTTGCTGATCACCATCGATCTAACAGATCTATCGATTTGACGATCCAAATCTATTCCTCTGCCATTCTTCTTCTGCTATTAATATCTGTTGATCTAAATGATCCAACGGCTCTTGTGCACATTTAATTCCTTCCTTCGTGCCTTTAATTTTTTCGCCTTTATGTGGTTCCTCCAAGTTCCCTATGGTTTCGGGTATACTTCAGGGTTTCTGGTCTTTGATTGTTCTGCAACACAACTTCCTCTTGATTTAACTCTGCATATTTTAATCACTGTCACTCCTTAATCTCAATTGTGATCCTTCGAATGGATTCAAGTGATCCAATACGATACTTCATATCACTTCTTCTCTCTGTTCTGCTCGAACTCCACCTGCAACCTCTGTTACATAGAACTTACTCTAGTTCACACACATAATATAACTCAATTACTCTATACACACACATAAACTCAAAATCGAGTTGTTTGTATTAATAAACAAGTATTTACACAAGAACTCTCTCCTTGGCCTGATCTTTTGTATCAGTGGCCTTTGTTTTCCTAACTTCCCGTAGACTTACAATCAAACCTCTAACTCACAACCTCTAACTAGCTAACCAGATAATTATCTAACTTGACTAACTTTTGCTCTGCCTTTTTGGCTTAAATTTGTACAAAAGGATTCTATAACCAATTCCTGGTTTAGATCCATAAACTTCTCAATAAGATTCTAAAATCTTATCTTTATCCCTAAGGATCCTCTTTAATCCACAAATTGTGAAACCAACTCCTAATCTAAGATTTACAATTGATTCTCAAATCTTTCAACTATCCTAAATCTCTCATGTTCTCCAACATTTGAGAACATTTACAAATATGCCTCACTATACTTAATTAAATCCCTATTCTAGCTTCTATCACTCAAAACCTTAATAATTACATCAATTCAACACTTAGGAAACCAACTTCCTTAAAACACAAGACCGCCCGTATGTCTACTAAAATACAATGATTCTTTTGAGTTGAATGCTCCTGCATCATTGAGGATCTTTCATATCTAAAATGAAATAGTTGGATTTACGACTTTGAACTTCGAGCTATGACTGAGGCTTGATTTTCTCAGGATTTTTTGTTTGGAGTCATGAGACCTCCGTGCTTTTTGAGTTGATGGAGTATCTTTGCAGTGATTTTCTCTAGTCCTTCGAATCTGCCTTGTTTTGATCTTCAGATTTGTTTGGAAAAGAAAATTTTTTATTAGTATGGTCATTGATGGTTAGTCACTATGGGGTCAATATATGATAAACATCCTTATTTTCTCTTATTTCTCCTTCCTTCTTGGAGACTACCCATAATGATCCATTGTGCTATTATTCTCTCGCAAGATGTGCTTGAATGTGATATTACCTAAACCTTCCAGATTTTTCCTAATTCTTTTAAATATTTGGTTCATGGCTACATTTGAGGGATTTCTCTTTCTAACCATTGCTTTAATTATGATTACTGAATCCCCTATAATTATTGGGTCTTTGATATTTTTTTTTTAATGATCTTGGAACCCATTAACAAATTGTAAGCCTCTGCCATATTATTTGAGGTTTCCCCCAGACCCCATTCATAGGAGAGTAGAATTTTCCCCCATGGATCATTTATGTTACCTCCAGCTCCTGCTCTGCCAGGATTATTTTTGGAGGCCCCACAAAAAAAGGCAGAACATGTTTTGATTTCCTTTCCAAGTTATAAACTCTTCCTCGTTTAATCTTATTTTCCAATTCTGTGTTGGAGGTCTATCCATGAGATTATTATTTCCATTATTTCTTATTGTTTCCCTACTGATCCAGCTCATTTAATATTGTTGAAGAAGACTATTTTTAACTGCTATTGTTCCCTTAATGTTTAAGAGTTCAGAGGTAAGTCCCCATGTTTTTGACAATATCTTCCCAATTTTTGGTACCTGTTCTTTGAAAATGCTTTTATTCCTTGAGAGCCATATCTATAAACAAAGTACGGATGGAAGGCTTTCCCAAAACCTTTTAATGGTTTGCTTATTCTCTGTCGAGTAGGGATATGTTTTTTTCCATTCTATGAAGAATTCATTGAATGTTCTAGAGAAATTGAGTTCCACTTCCAAGGGACTAGGTAGTTGTTTCTAGCATTCTTTAGTGACAATGCAATCCAAGAAGAGGTGTTGAATAGATTCTTCTTCCTTTAGACACATTAGGCACCTTGACGGGTCAGAGAATCCTTTTCTTTTGAGATTTTTAGGAGTGAGGATTTTCCCTTTTAATAGGGTCCAACTGAAGATTTAATTTTTGGGAGACCTTTAGTTTTCCATATGGACTTCCAAGGAGCCTAGTCTTGTTGATTTTGTTGTGATTGTAGAGAAGTATATCCGGTCTTAATTGTGTATCTTCCTCCACTTGGTCCCATATTATTGTGTCTTCCTCCTTCATGCTCGTTGGGGCTAATCCTTTGAGGTGGTGCAGTAGGTTGTCCCATTGACTTTTTAGATTTGGAGGGATAATTGGTATATACCAGTCTTGCCAGATCCTGTAATCCCAATGTGATATGGAGTGTAGGGTTGTTATTCCTCTGTCCTCCATCCAATTTTTTTATCTCTTCATGACTTGGAAGGAGATTTAAAGGTTCCTCCCCCATTATTTTGTCTTCCCATACCTTGATATTTTTGCCATTGCCTAGCATTTTTGAGGTGTATTTGCTGATTGTTGATATCATTTTTTTAACAAGCTTTCAGACTTGCGTGCACGGCATTATTGGAACACTTCCAGACAACAAGTCTATTCTTGGGTGATTCATATATTTTGAGGTCAAAGTTTTTTTCCACCAGCTATCCTTGCTGGCAATCATTATCCATATGATTTTAATCCCTAGGGCAGCATTCATCAAATCGGGCAGCTTTATAGATAAACCTCCTTTCTCATAGGGCAGAGTTACTTGTTCCCATTTTACCAAACTGAATTTTTTAGTCTCTTTTTTCCCTCCCTACCAGAGGAAGCCTCTTATTATTAATTCCATTTGTTTGTGTGCACTATCCGGAGCCAGAATTGTGGCATATTGATAGATTGGTAGCGCAGTGAGCATAACTTTGATTAGAATCACCCTGCCTGCCATGTTCAGCCACATCATTCACCATTTTTTATTTTTCTCTTTCATTTTTTCAACTAGCCCACCTGCAAATATTAGCCCCTAAAATTTTCCCTAAAGCACATAAGAAACTTTATTCCATCACTACAAAAAGAAAAATTACTTGAAAATATGGAAAAGAGAATTTGAACTTGCCTTCTTTTGAGATATTGTTTTAGTGTCATTATGAGGCATCGTCAAGATTTACAAGGATAGGCATTCTTCATCATCCATTATTTTTGGGTGATTTATTATGTATTCTAGGGTTTATAAGCATGAAAAAGAATGTGCATGGAAATTGAATAGAAGAATGCTCATTGTCATTTAATATTTTTTGATCGAATTGAATTATATCAAACATTTCCATGATGACTATATTTCCTAGAAGTTTGGTGCCTCATAATAAATACCAAAACTCCTATGAAGAATTCACTATCCAAAAACATTCAAAGGTACCACAAAAATTTGAACATCCCACTATAAAACTTACACAATATTTTTGTCGTGCTACACAAAATTCTCAAGATAGAAATTTGACACTCTACATTTATTCTTTATCTATGTGTACAACACTCTTAGACCCAAGATGGAAAATACAAATTTAGAGTTACAATTCCCTGTCACAACAAAAAAATTGAGAGAGCTTCTATCAAACAAAACCCTAAGGAGGTTCCAAACCTCCATTTTTCTTTTTGAAACCACTTCTCTCGCAAGCCATCCGACCTCTTCAATTATCCATGGAACATTTGGTCAAACTAACTGATAGCTTCAACCCTATTATTAAATAAAAATAAAAATTATTAAATTATATCTAAACCTAAAAATTATTAAATTTTATTATTTATAAGTAACAGTAGCCATATTTGAAGAATGTTTTTTTAATAAATTAAAGATAGGAGTAGACCTAAGAAACTAAAAAACTACTCACATGCCCTCTATGTTATCCATTAAATCATGTATTAGATGAAGAATATTCCCAAATTATCAAATTTTGGTCATTCTTAATTTAAAAATCTAAAGTTCCTCTAGCGCTATTCCAATATAGACTATTCCTTTGACATAATTAATCAACAATACCACCAATTTTGAAATTTTACTCTTATCTTCCATCCACGTATACAAATCATATTACAACTAAAATCAAATCAACTTTAAAAATAAAACAAGTATTAAATTCTTATGTTACCACTCCCCTTTCCCAAACCCACAAAATTCCTTTTTGCACTTTCTTTCATCTCATAGCTTCTTAGTACATACATATTCATGATTCTTCACAGGGAAGAATCGTTATACACACCATTCAGGAGAATATTGGCTTTCTTGTGGCCCACCACATATCAGCACGATCAACGGAATATCTCTACATTTTCTTCATATATCATAATGACAACTTATTGACACTTTCCACATAAAATTGAGTTACTTTTAATTGAATATGATATTCTTATGGATATAAACTTATAACAAATATAATGACATCGTATTAATTTAAAAATTACAAACTAAGGATAATGCATCCACATACTCAAATGAGAACGTAAAAATATAACAACTCTTCTCAATAATTAATCGATCACCATACCACCCGTTTTGAAATTTGAAGGTTGGTTTTCTATCCAGCCTTCTAAAGCACGCCACAATGCGCTTCAACATTGAAAGTCTATCAAGTTTTAATGTGTACCTCCTAGCCCCATATTCCGAGAGTTCTACAAAAGATAACAAACGAGTGACTCGCTTCAGCACTGATTGTGCATATGTATCTGAAGTAGCTTAGGCGTAATTGGATTATTCCATTTACCTCAATACACATATATATTGGGTTATTTGTTAGGGTCTTATATTATAGGAATTTTAGTCATTTCTGTTTTACTATTCATTTCGGGCCATTTTTGTAAATATCAATCTTGGTTTCATGAGTGATATGGTATAGAGGTGTCTATTTTTCATAATTCAAAATGTGAGTTTTGAGAGGTCAAGTTAGCTAGGTCTAGAGGTCAAGTTACATCAAGAAATCATGAGTAAGATCGTTTTTCCATGCCTTGTCATCATGAGCACATATTTGTAGGTGTTTGTGTGAGTTTATATGTCATTTCATGAGTGGTCATGACCTCAGAAAGGGTACAATGGTCAAGAGGATAGATTGTTGCATTTTTCCACATGTTGCACTTCCAACACAGTGTTACACATTCATCATTTCAATTTGAAATCATGATTATCACTATCAACTCCACTCTTGGCCATAGTAGGAATTTATTTGCATGATTGTTTCCATCCAATATGACTTATATTTTTTTCATTTTATTTGGAAGCTTGTCATTTGATCATGCTAGGTTGAGACATAAAGGAGGTAGGGGCACTATGTTTCCACACAGTGCTACATTTCTCACAAATTGGCGGCCAAATCTCTTTCACATGTGTAAAATTAAGCTTATTTCAGTACCATGGTTTTGAATTGTTACCCAATTACATGCATGAGTTGATAAAGTAGTGTAAAAAACTGCAAGACACCATTTTCATTATCATTGTGTTTTCTCCATCATTGGGCTTTTTCCTATTTTGTTGTGTTTTCTCCATTGTTGTGCTTCCACACAGTGCTCCAGCTTTTACACTTGCATTTCCCAAACTGTAAAAATTTGATTTTGAGCCTCCAATATAAACATAGCTAAGCCATTACACTGAATTGAAGGTCCTTGTCATAAGTGTGTGTGCTTAAGAAGTGTTTGAAGTCCAATTTCTTATGTGATGTGTTTATGGTGCTATACCTATCCCTTTGAATTTTCTGCCACCAGTATCAAACATTTGCAAGTTTTTTTAGGGTTTTATAAAGAAGCTTTATGTTTCTTAATCTCTTGTGTATAATTTCTTTGTTAATCATCATTAGAGGTTAATATGGAAAGTCCTTCTTGTCATTACTCTTACACTCCTTGCACAAAACAAGTTTTCCTTAAACCTTAGTCTATTCACTGCTGCAAAACAAACATCATGTCAACTCCAGAGGAAAGAAATAACAAGGGAGGTGCTATTGTCCATTTTGAACCACAAGGTCTCTCATATATCAACTTAGACCCAACTATCAGAATGACTTTTGAGCAGGTGGGGTGTATGAGATTTTGTGAAAAGATTCTATGATAAAATCTATAATTGGCTAAGGAGTTTACCAAGAAATTTGATGGATTTGAGGCTAAGATAAGAACATTTAACTTTCCAATTGTATAGGTTAGTGGCCACATCTAGTCAAAACTCTAAAGCCATTTTGAAGAAGCAGCTTTGTAGCATTTTGTGCCCTTGCTAGCATTAAGGTTTTTGATCTGAAGTTGGAAATTTTTCAATTTTGGTCAAATGATGATGGAATGGAGTATATACCATGGTCATTCCAGTTTCAACATCATCATTAGTGGGTGCAACTTGTCTACAAACATCCTTGACCTCTTAAACCATAAAAAGAAGATGGCTTTGTGCTTCTAAGATAGGCACTGCATTTTTGGCTACAGAAGAATTTGTCAAATTTGGAGGTTTTGTACCATGGAATGAATCTTATAATGAGGAATTTGTTCATGTCCAGGCTTGTTCACACACACTGAAGTCATCATCTAACCCAAAGATTGGTCGGAAGTATCTCAACCATGGAGCATTGCGCTTTGACATAGTCACTGTAGTTTCACCATATCTCTTAAACGATATACCCATTTTCCATGAAATTTTTATAGTAAATGTATGGAGCTAATATTAATAAACCCACTTAATTTCAGGTCGAAAAATGTCACGATTTCTAAGAAATAGGCCACAGTCATCTACAACCAATTTCGTATTTTCTCGAAATTCGTGAGTCAGATTTACCTCAAAAATTTTGTGGAGAAACATTATGATGATATTAACCTGCTGACAAAAACTTAGCTCAATTTGATTAATGGTTTAGGATATACTAAAAATATTTCAATCACAGGTGGAGTGCTGCGAAAGTTGCTACGAATCTTATAGCAAAAAGGGAGATGGTGGTTTGAGGCCATGTTTTCAGTTTTAGGTCTCTTTCATAGGTTCATTACCATCACAAGGATATTTTGAGACAACCAAGTTGCTCCTTTTTATCGTAGGAAGGCCATAAATATATAGAACTTGAGGCACTGCGAAAGTTGCTACAAAACTAGGAGTTTTGGAGCAGATGTTGTGTTTTCAAACAGCCTTGATTTTGCCTTGTAAATTTGATTTTTTTTGGTTTCCAAAGGTTGTTTAATCATGTTTTTAGGTGGAATAACTCCTTAGGATGGTATGTTTAGTGGTTTTCTTTTGAGTATTTCTAATTTTAATGATGTATTAAGTTGAAAACTACATTAGGTAATTAGTTCCTATTTTTATGCAAAGTATGTGAACAGTTCGATGTATCTAACTGATTGACTAGTTTCCTTTTGAAAAATTTGACTGGCTAGCTGGGAATGGAATATTTATATATATATAATACGTAAAAAGCTAAGAAGAGGGTTCAGTTTGTCAGATTGGAGAGAAAGATCCTTTGAGTGCATTGTATTTTCTGAATATTTTTGTCAGTGAATGAAAGACATAAGGTGATTTGCAAGGATTCAAGTGCCAGATCTTGATGGTGTTGTGATTCTTTCTAATTGTAAGTTTGTCTTATGTTTCTACATCTCTTGAATGTATGTCTTCATTCTTGGAAGAACCAGATGTTTAACTCAGAATTCATCTAAATGTTGATCTCATTTAGCTTTACCAAGTGATCTATGTTTCCTTCTTAAAGCAACATTTAGAATTCATCTACAATTTTGATGCTTTATGTGTTCTTTTCTACTTTTCTTACACTCACCCTCCTACACTGATTTAACTTGAATTCATCACTAATATTGCCCATCTTGCCCCTGTGGAAAAACCCTTTCTCTCTACATCATATCACTAGACAAATAAAAAATTTGGCATGACTCCATGCCCAATGGATTTGTCTCCTTTCTTACCAACAATCCTTTGAAAACAAACCTTAATGAGCTCCATACCTAGCATAATATCATATTATTTGAACAACTTAACTGGGAGATCCCTCTCCAAGGCTAGAAGGGCTAGATTCTAACCTAAAATTGATTTGTGGTTACCTCTAGAATTTATTTCCTGAGCCTATGGAAATTTACGGAGTGCTAACATTATTAAGCAAAATGAAATTTATAGTTTAGTATGAGGGTGATATGTAATTCCATCCATGCTCAATGTGGAGTTATCACATCCCTCTTAAAATAAAAGTAAAATATTCTCTAAATAGAAAAGCAATTTCAGCTATAATAAAAAACAAAAACAATGCATATTTAATTAGTTTAACTGAAAACATTATAAAATGTCAATAATCCCAACCTCACTATGTCTCTCGATTTGTTGTCGATATTACAACTCAACATGGTAAAAATATTTGACTCACTATCATCAATAAATAAAATATTTCGATGTGCACATGACGTAATATAATTTCACACCAACTTACATGACTTAACTTACATAACTTTATTAGAAGTAAATAAAATTGTGAGTAATATCTTTAAACTTTATACTTTTCAAAAATATCTCAACATAGGATTATAATAAACTATTTGAAGATCTATGTTAATTGATTTATGTTGGGATTAACTTTATATATATCTTTATATATAGAAACAAAATGTTAAAATAAAATATTTCGATGTTGTATATAATACTTGGATTAAAAATAAAAATAAATTAATTAATTAATCTCCACATAAAAAAAAATAACTTAAAGTTAAAAAATAAAATAAAAAATATCAAGTACTTCATAATAAGAATAATAATAGGGAGATGTATAATCCATTTCATTCTTAATATTAAATTAATATGTGACCTTTTGTGTAAGCTTAGTAGGGCTCAGGGAAAATTTTAAAGATTGGAGTTTAACTTAAAGATTAGACACCTTGGCGAATATTATAGTCCCTCATATGTAAAATGTAAAATGTTTGGTCATACTTTTATAAAAGTATTCAGATTAATAATTATTTTTTATTATTCTATATAAAATTTTGACTATATTCAAAGTAAAATAATTTAATATTCTAAAATATGGGCGAATCACTTTTATTAAGAATGAAAATTGGCGAATATTTTTTTTGGAAAAAACAATGGAAAATTAATCCACCTGCGAGTATTAGCCCCCAAATTTTTTCACAACTAATTAACTCATAGTGAATTAATTAATTTATTTTCAAACAGCTGTTAAGTTCAAATTCAAATTTTGCTTCCTATGTTTAGGCCAGGGACTGAAAAAAATAGGAATCCATCCTAAACTGCTAAAATTAGAATTCTATTTTTTAGCACTACCATTTTTCATTCCCTGTTGCTCAATCCAGCACTAGTACCCAAACTACTATTTATAGTAGTGTTATTTTTAGCACTTCTATTTTTAGCATTTCTTGTTGATATTTTCAACACTCCCTCTCAACAAGAGAGGCTTCAACTCGAACCCGATCATGTACCTTTGGAATGTTCTGCATGCAACACTTCTACCAAGTGTGATTGCTCTAGCAACTCTAGGAACAAAAAAAACTCCCAACTGACCTCTCTGTTGGGCTAGAAACATACTCTGATGTTGAAGCTCTATCTACCGCTGACAAGTGCTCCCTCTCTGACCTCTGAGCTACTACAACACTCCATGCATCTCTCACAGTTTCACACCTCTCTGTGCCATGCTACACTAGTGCAACACTCCTGTGCCTCTCACATTGTTGTAGCCTGCTAACTCTACACAGTCCTGGGACTCCTGCACTGTAGCTCTCTCTACTGCTCCATCCACATCTGTCTCTACCCAATCAGTCAATCCTACTTCTCCTCATCGAGGCTCCTGTAGCAAAGCCAAATCAAAGAGGTTGGGTACCTCAAGGATCCTGCCCCCATATCAACCTTCGTGGGATGATCACTCCACATCACCCCACCTCCTACCTGGAGGTATGGGTGCATGTGATCCCTCTGCCCACTTGGCTCAAAGTTTCCCGATACTGGAGGTCTCTGCATGAGTAGATGTCTCTACTCGATCTTCTCTCAGCTTCTCTAGTTGTGGCTGCTCCACAACCTCCTGAAGCTTCTTCACCAATCATGGCTCCTCCACAATCGTCTGAGACTTCTTCTAGCGCTGCATGTTGAGAGGTAATATACTCTCCCTCTCAACCACCAAGTCTCCATCAGTTGCCTTGCTTCTCAAGGCTTTACATGCATCTTGAACCTCAAGAGCATACAGGTTCTTGACCTGTGAACCAATCTGCTTCACCTGTCTAGTGATGATATGTCCAAGGAAAGCCTTTCCCTTACTGAAGACTACATCATAGCCTCTATCTTCCAGCATCGCGATCGACACCAAGTTTCTCTTCAGTCCTGGTACATACTTGACATTGGTCAAGGTAATACGAGCTCCATGCTCCCTATGAAAAATAACCATGCCTATGCCTGAGACACTATACTTTTCATCATTACCCATCGCTATGAGTATCTGGAGATCTTTCTCCTCCAAGGTATTGAACAAAATCTTGTCATCGGTCATGTGGAAAGAAGCTCCACTATCAAGAAACCAACCATTTCCCACCATGGATGAAACCATGCACGCAAAAAGTGTGAAATCTAACTCGAACTATGAGGCCAAAGCTTCACCTTCAGATCCTTCCATGGATCCCTTCTTGGATTTCCTCAGTGGACAATTTGTAGCAAAATGGCCCACCTCATGACAACGAAAGCATCGCACTTTCGATTTGTCAAACTTCTTCCCACCATGGGAAGAACTCGAATTGGAAAGAGAATCCTTCTCCTTCCCCTTCTTTGCCTTACTCACTAAGGCACAGTTTTCTTCATCCTCCATGGATGAAGAACCATCTATGGTGCTTCTTCTTATCTCCTCTTGCATCAGATCCGACCAAAGTCATTCCCAATCTGGCAGTTTCTCTCTTCCATTAACCAAGTCCTGGTAGCTATGCCAGCTCTTAGGAAGACCGAGGAGTGCAAGACTCACCATGTCATCATAAGTTGTCACGATCCCTAGACTTCCAAGCTCATCCCTGCATGAGGTGAGCTTGTTCAGATACATAGAGATCGTGTCGCCCTTTTCACATTTGATCTTCCAAAGCTTGTCCTTCAGTGCCAACTTCCTCTAATCACTGCTATTCTAATATATATCTTTCAATGTTTTCCACATTGAAAACAATGTCTCCTTCCCATGGAAACTCGAGACTATGTGATCTCGAACTCCCTTCAGAAGGATTCTCCTTGCTCTAGCCACACATTTCTTCCATTCATCCAATTCAACAGCACCAGTCGGCTTGGGGACTTGTTGATCACTGAATTCCTTTAGACTGTTATCTTCTAGTACTGCTTCCATGCGATCCTCCTAGGCTATATAATTCGAACTTCCATCAAGGGCATATTTGATTCTCAAGCCATTGAACGCCATAGTTTAAATAGAGATGTGATAAGAACTCAATTTCTATATTCAGGGATCAACAAACTTCAACTTCTCCCTTCTTGTATATTGTTCTTCCTTGATCACTTGTGCTTCAATACCATGTAGAAATTCCCACCTGTAGATCACCTGATAATGCAATATACTAAAGCAAAAAACTTGATCTACTTCTACAACCAATTTTGCGGAAGCTTAATCAAATATGAGCAACATTAATAAGAACACATATAAGTGATATGGAGAAATCAATCGCACATAACACAAAATATATAACCAGGGGAAAGCCTAAGTATAAAACCCCAACTCTATATTATCATACAAGTGGAAATATAGTCAGTATTACAAAAAGAATCAACTCAAAAGCTATCCTTCTCTCTCTGCAATACCTTTGCTACTCATAGACAGTCAAAGGCCTCTATCTAACCTTCTCCTATTCCCTCCAAGCCTCCTATTCCTTTGCGTAATTTTCATTGGGGTCCAGTGCAGCCACTTGTGTGAATTGGCCTCTTCACACACTCACTAACCTTTGATCCAACTGCGCAATCCGGAAGGAGATAAATACTTCTCTATGGATGAGCTTCCTTTATAGGAAAAATCCATCCAACTGATAGTACAATGTCCCTCCTCTGATCTCAACTGGGTCTCTATCTGAACTGGCATGCATGAGTTATTCATGAGAGAATATTCAGTTATCTGAAGTGCAGCAGTTATAATCAAGCATGCATTAACTAACTCAACTCACATTAATTTAAACAAACTATTTAAATCAATCTAACTGGACTTGAGTCAGTTAACTGAGCCAACTAATTACAACTCAAATTAGAACTCATCCTTATCTCTTTAACTGATAGATAATTTCCTCAATTAATAGAGAAAATGTTGCATGTCCTCACATAGACTTCATGTTTGATTTTTCACAACTAATTAACTCATGGTGAATTAATTAATTTATTTTCAAATAGTTGTTAAGTTCAAATTCGAATTTTACTTCCTATCTTTAGTCTAGGGACTGAATAAAATAGGAATCCATCTGGAATTGCTAAAAATAGAATGCTATTTTTTAGCACTTTCATTTTGATTCCCTGTTGCTCAATCCAGAACTGGTACCCAAACTGCTATTTATAGTAGTGCTATTTTTAGCACTTCTATTTTTAGCATTTCTTGTTGCTATTTTCAACACTTATTGTGATGAGTCATCAGTGAAGTGTCTTGATCACCATCTCAATCAGCATCTCATGTTCAAACATGTTTCAAGGTGCAAATCATCAATTTCATACTCCATGAGATGTCATCATTATCGTAAAGTCATCAAAATGGTCAAAAACGAGTCATGACATCACCTAGGTCATCATTGTGGGAATAGTAAGTAGGGAAAGTACTCTATATTTATTTCTAAAGCATATTTTTGTCTTCAATAAGATGTAATAATGCATAATAAAGTCTAAAGCTGCAGTACACTAGCATCTCAAGTCATTTTGCAAAAAGACAAGGTGGGGTTACATCACCATCAAAGAGAAAAATCGACCCCCGACCTATAAAAAGACCAAAAAAGAATTTTATTTGTTCATTCCACCCTCATGAGACATCTCTCCACCAGAAAAGATCATTTCCACCCTCAGAAGATCCATTTCTTTCCATCAAAATGTAAATTTCTCTCCCTCGCTACGCTTTTCTTAGCTGCACTGCACTTTTCTCCAAACTGTTGTGTTTTTCACAAGGGAACCAAATCAGTCTTTTCAAGGAGTTTCTTCATCTAAGGCAGGTTTCATCACCTTAATAACAAGTAAGTGGGATACATATACCTCTCCTCTACCCTTTCTTTGTTTCAGATTTCTCTTATAACTCGGTAAAGCACCCTCTCCTAGGGTTTACTGCATTTTTGGTATCAAAAGTCTTTTGCTTCATTTGTTGTGTAACAAACCCTAGTTTTCATGCTCAAATATCCTCCCTCACCCTCTGTATACCTTCCTTGAACATTTCCCATACTTAATTCCCTGATTTCCTTCATTTCCCTTTAAACCCTAGCCTGTACTACACCTTCCTAGGCTAGGACTGTGTTTTTCATTTTTATACCCTTTCCCCTCACCCATTTCCCAAATTTCCACCTCCCTACTCTCCCTAACACCTATCCCTACCCCCAAAAATTTCCCCAAGAATTTAAACACCCTTAAACCCCTTCATCTCCCTCCATTCACAGGACTTCCCAAAATCCCATGTTTTCCTAACACTAAACCCTAATTCCCCTTCCTAGTGAGCTAGGGTTTCAAAATGGAAGTAGAGACCACATCCACTGATCAGAGGAAGCATAAAGGAGGCCAAATTATCAGCTATGAACCCACCAAAATACAGGATATCACGGCTTCACCATTTCTCAAGAAGTCATTCCAAGATGCAAGTTGCCTTGCTTTCTTCCAAAAGATTGAAGAACTGGGTTTTAGCGATAAATTAACAAGCAACTTTGCCACCAGTCTAAGGAGGGATAAGGAAACTATTGCAGGTTACTTTTACCATTTCAGCAAAGGCCATTTCCATAGCCACTGGGCTCCCAAATCATGGAGAGGTTTGATTCAAAAGGACAGACCTAGACATTGAAAATTATAAAATGTTTTTGAAGCCTCCTTACAAAGCTGCTCCAAAGCATGTTTTTCCTTTTAGCCACTTGCTTGATAAGTATGCCCCTCTCATGAAGATGATCATGAAATATTTCACATGTGAGGGTAGGTTTTCAAGGATATATCAGTACCATGTTATATTACTGATGCATTTCACAAGTGTTAAAACTCTTAACCTACCTCACTACCTCTACAGAAGCTTGGTCAAAATGGAAGAAAAGGTACATAGCAAAGGGAATGATTATCGAGAAAGCTTGTTCCATCATGGCTTGGTGAAAATCATTGTTTTCCATCATCTTACACATGTCAACTTGTCTTGGAAGGCATTCATGCAGTCAGCCTCTCTTTTGCCTACTCCAACTCAATCTAATAATCAGTCTACACCTGTGGCATCACGAAGACCACAAGAAGTGGGTTCTACAAGTAGACCTATAACAAGAATATCTAGGGCTAAGGTGACTAAAACATACACTAGAGGAAAAAGGCTTGTGTTTTCTCCAAGCAATGTTGAAAGGGACAAGCCTACTTCAGTTGAGAAAGAGACATCAGCACATCACCATGGGGCACCTTTGCAAGACGAAGAACAGGTAGACTTTGACAGCTATATTGTAGATCTAGCAATGCATGAGGACAAGTCACATGAGAAATTCATCAAAGAGAAAGAGGCAGAAATGAAAGAGCTAAAGGATGACTTGGCAAAGGCCAACTATATGATTGCATTCCTACAACAGGAAAACAGACAGCTAAAGGTAAATCAAGTTTTGTTTTCTAAACCTAGAGTTGATGTGGTGGCAGAGCATGACAAAGGAAAGGCAGTGGTATATGTGGAACAAGTTGAAGACAAAGAGGTTCATATCAAGCCTAGAGGGCCAAAGACCAGAGGTTTACAAAGATAAGAAGGGCAGGGCAGTGAGCCATCTCCTCCATTAGGTCAGCAAGGCATTAAAGGCACTATTGTAGCAAAGTTTGAGGAAGATAGGGAGTATTGGCTAGGAAGAGCCAATGAGAACTTAGAGATGCTCCTGGAGAGGGAAAACAGGGCCACCAACCTACATAGGCACATGGAAAGGAATTACTACACTCAGCACTAGATCATTCAAATTAGGGTTAAAAACTTGAAGAAGAAATAGAGGAAAACCCTAATTAAGATAAGGAAGAGGGATAACTTTGATTTTTTGGCTAAGGCCTCTCTCATTACCTAGCATATTATTTACCAGCTTAAAGGAGCAAGTTAGAACCATTTTTGAAGAAAATTTTGCAAGTTTTGAATTTTTGTAAATTTTTGGCAATTACGGGAAATTTCACTCTGCCAACGCTTTTCCCTGAGGCCTCCAAATGAAAAAAACTTTACATGCTTGGATAGCCTATCACCTGCACATGTAAACTATGCCACTTGGGTGCCATGTCAGCTTTCCTTTTGGGAGAAAAGGACCAAAAACATGCTAAAAATAGGTTTCTGCCACTATTTTCACCCTTGCATTACGTTTTTAGAGTAACCTTGGGAAAATCCACTTTTCTGAGCCTTGGAGAGGCCATTTTGCATGCTTAAGGACTCTATGGAAAAATAGACATCCCAATATTTCCAATGATGCCTTCAGATTAGAATTTGGAGTACTCGAAGTCACTCAAAACTATCCTCCAAGTTGGCGTTGCGCTTTTCCCAGATAGCGCTACATTTTTCCCAGAATTTGTCGTGCTTTTCTCAGAAAGATAGGAATTCAGATTTTCTCCATTCAAAGTCAAAGATGTTGGTCAAATTACTCCTCCGGGGTAATCATGTGATGTAATTAAATGTAAATGAGGTGGAGAATGTAAATTTCATGTAAATTCATGCTTACTTATGTTTGTAAAGTCAAAATGAATCAGTTGGTTTAATTAGGGAGCTTGTTTTCAACTTCCCTAGTTTTAGGTTTGGTTAGAGATAATTGTGTAAATTGTTCCTATCATGAGGGATTCAACCCCTGAGAGGGGGAAAGAGTTTTTTGGTATATATCTACCCAAATGGAACTGAAGGGAAGGGTTGGATGTTGTTTAGTCAAGTGGTTGTGGAGCTAGTGTATCTGTGATCATTTACAGGAGTAATATACATGAGTTACAACTATTATAATAGGATTCTTGTGGTATGTTCATTAACAGTGTTTTTTCTTCTGTTATCATCAGTATGAATGTATTTTTATCTCTACTTTCATCTCTATGTTTTCTTGTGACTGTTTCATAAGTTTTAAACATAATTCTTAAGTATTAGCTCTGTTTTGATGAAACTCTCATATTTTTGTTACATTTTCCTTTGATAAATGAATTCATGAAACTCATGCTCATTTTGAAACCTTACTTTTCTACCCTATACACCATGACAAATCAAGAGTGCTAACAGAGCATTCATACCTTGTCCCACTATATCTCTGTAAACTCATCTTTTGGAAACCCTGACCTAGCCTCCCTAAGACCTATTGAACCTGCTCCAGCAAAACCTTAAAATCAAACACCATTGGGCTTTAAGATCTAGCCTAAGATTTGATTTCCTCTCCATTCACTTTGTTGATTGTGAGATCCTTGAGAGAACCCTCTCTGATTTGGTAGGTCTAGCTACCAAATCTAAAGATTAGTTTGAGGTTACCTCCATCGGTCTCCTTTCTCAGCTTTGGGACACTGAGGAGTGTTAACAAGATGTTTGATTTATATTATTTCTTTTGCACAACTAACTTAATAATTAATTCTAGTTTAGTTTAACCATAATTTAGTATACCCCCGGATGCGGGTGGTTGTTAAGCATGAAAGGCTTATGGCTTGTCAGCAGGGCATGTGTCCGCCCGGACAAGACACGTACACCAGGAGGACTCGCCTTAAAGGTTACAGCACGCAGCATTTAAGAAGCAGGGATATGGCTCGCGGCAGAAGCGTCCCTTTGACATTAACTGCTTGTTTTGAGAATCGGAACATGGCGCTTCAAAGCCAGAGGTTCTCGGACATTCTCCCGCATTTCTTGTTTGTTCTTGTTCTAGTCTGGAGGGAGGAGGCGGAGGCTCACTGTTTCGGCTCCTACTCAGGTTCTGAGAGCGAATGTGATGGTTCAGAGGCCTTAGATTTGGGCAATTTGGGGGCTTACCCGCAGACTGGTAACGAGACAGAGAGATTGGTGGTGCTGCATACTTGCCACCCGCAGTCTAGTTGGAGGATTGGGAGTCTGGTTCAGTGTGACAATTCGCGTGAGCATTCTTGCCCCCTGCACATTTTCAGCATGCAGTGAGAACGCCAACGGGGTATCAGTCGGCGTGGTAGTTACAGTGGGAGAGCTCTGGCACAGAGGCATGCCCCTTCTCCCTCTTCCTCAATTGAAGTTTCTTCTGAGCGTAGACGAACCAGGGGAAGGCCTCCGGGCAGAGGAAGAGCGGCGGATTTTCAGGAGCGTATGGAATGCGGGCACATAGAGCACCCAATGGTAAGATACCACATTCCATGTACTTTTTCCAATTCCACTTTCTTTGTCACGGTTTCGGTGGAGCACTGCAGCAATCCTTGGGGTGAAGATGAAGCTCCTCGCGCCAGTCCTCCGCGAATTCCTGGGATAGCACCTACTGTTGACATGCAACTTCCGGCCATTGACATTCTGCGCCCGGTCCAAGACAGCCTCTCCCCAGATCCTGGAGCAGGCCCGAGTGAACCTGTGCAGCACAATGGTGGTAAGGCCATCCACCAGCCTCCCCGTTGCAAGAAGGAGGACGACCCGCATACTACTGATGAAGATTAGTACGCCCAGCTCGCGCTCCAGGTTTCTCAGCAAGAATTTTTCTCTCCGTCTGCTCCCAATGCTATATTATATGTGTCTGTACTTTGTCACTATGTGTCTCTGTCCTTCTCTGCTACAATGTCGGTTATCTACAAGTGTTTCAGACTCCATGTGTTTCTGTTGTTTCAGTCTCCATGTGCTTCAGTCCATGTGTCGGTTTCATGAATGTAGTTCTGGTTTCAATTTTTTGTAATCCTGAACATGAATACTCCTGAGTCTACTGTCTGTCCTTCGACAGGTTTTACAGTGCCTCGGCGTTGTTGTAATATTGCTGATGTAATTTTTGTTCTTGTTGTAATATATTAGCTCAGTCTTATTTAGAAAAAAAAAACCATAATTTAGTATAGAAATAGTTTAGATTAGTGTAAAATAACCATAGCTTAGATTAGTTTAGATTAGATTAGTTTTTCCCCGGATTTACTCGTTCCTAAGAAGAAATGATCCAAGGCTAACGCAACCTATAACCCCGTCGAGTATAGCTATACCAAACATCTTGGGCTACTACAGAGCCTCGTTCTGGGCTATTCCTCCCTTATTGACTTAGGTGTATAATGCTCGAATCAACAGGACCCCAAATTTAATTGTTGATTGAAGGAGCTACTAGTGGAATCATTCAAGTGCCAGGCCATTGTTCATATAATTAGGTTGATCACCAAAAGGGGATAGCGAGAATCAAGTGTCATGGTTGTGACAATTGTGTATTGAGTTCCCAAGGAGAATGTGGTACCTGATATGGTGAGTTTTTGGAGTACTCAAGAGGTTTGTTAGTCCATCATTGCATTACACGAAATATTTTCCAATTTTTATGGGCCCATTACCTACAAGAAATAATTTGTCAGAACCATAAGATTGGTCATTATCAGGTGGTATGAGAGCATGGAAAACGGATTTCTTGATTGTTCAAGAAATATGAAAACAACTTCTAGCTTTGGTTGTGTAGAAGTTATTGAAACTTCCATATTTGTGATTGTGGGTAGATTTGTCAAGAGAAGTGAGTAGCATGCAACAACCTGAGGATCAGAGGAAGCTTGAAACATTCCAAAGGAGGTGAACCTATGATACCAAAAGGAAATATTAATAGGAGAGAAGCTTGGTGAGGTGTTGGTGGAGGTTTGGTTGTAGCTCACTGCTGAGTATGCGATGACGCTCAATGATACTTGAGGAGAAAGAAGACCAATATTGAAGATGAAAACAGAGTAGTAATGAAAACACATCATCAAGAGAGCATGAACATTTTCTATCGTAGGATTTTGATGTAGGAGCATTACCCCCTACCCCATCTCCCCCCTTAAATCAAAGTTGAAATCTTGACCTTCTAGAAGGCCCATCATGGCAAGGAGTATGTGATGGTGACTGCATATCTAGGATGATAGGTTGGTTATTTTATCATTTCAAGCATGTAATTATATGTAGGGCTTTTATCATTTCAAGCATGTAATTATATGTAGGGATTAGATGTTACACCATAATGTAAACATCTTTTACATTCAAATTTTTTATATTGTAATTTTATTTTTATTAATAAAATTACCAACACTTTTTTAGATAAAAGAAAATCATAATATACATATTACATTAAAATAAATAGCATATAAATAGTAGTTATAAATTAATATCCATTTTACCATATAAATTAAAATAATAATTTCGTAACCATATTTAAATTTGATTAATAATCACATAAAATTTAATACTTACAATATAACAAGATTCTTAACTATGAATATTCACCCTCATATTACCATGGATATTATTAACTTCTAAATAGCTTTGTTACAATACCATGGCTTATCAATACCACATACCCAAAAACAATAAATTTTCAAAATCAATATATTTTATAAATATTTTATTTTAATTTATTTTTATAAAAAAAATTAAATTAAAATGTAATACTCATAATAAACATACAATATAATAAGATTCCTAACCATGGATATTCACCCTCATTTTACCATGGATATTATTAACTTGTAAATAGGTTTTGTTACAATACCATGGGCTAGTACTGTGGCTTATCAATACCACTTGCTAAAAAACCAAAACTCATTTCAAAATCAAAATATTTTATAAATATTTTATTTATTATATTTTTTAAGTTAAATCTAGAAGCAAAAAGGCATGGGAGATATATTGTAGTGGTGTAAATGTTTGTAAACATTTACATGTGGGCTCAATTAAAAAATAATAAAAGATTAAAAGTAATTTCCTACATAGAGATGTTGTAATGCCCTGTAAACATTTTGACTATCTTAAAATACATTGAAATTAAAATTAAAATTAACATTATATTAAAAAAATAATAATAATTATCAATAAAACATTTTGAATGGGTCAAATTACATAGAACTAAAAACAAAATAAAGATAAAATTGATGATAATAATTATAATAATTATAATAAGAATAATAATAATAATTATTATTATTATTATTATGAACGTCTATTAATACCAATGTGGTCTATCAAACCTTAAGAAAGTTAGAGATTAATTGTGACTCTTTAATATTTTATTTCTATAATCAAAAAGAAGGGAAAGAAGGGCTCTAAGATCACTATAGTTTTGTTGACTTAACAAGTCAAGAAGGTTGGTAGTGTGGCAAATGTTTTGGACATAAGAACATATGTGAGTAAGAGCTACGAAATCTAAGAGAAAGTGTTTTTCATCTTCAACTCGCTTAGTATTGCAAAAATGACATATTCTTTCTTCCCAGGTTGTTTTGGGAATATATCAATGCATAGTTTCACTATGAAGCTCGTGAGAATTAGTCCTTATCTTTGCAATATTCATTTTCTTTTAGTACTTGTGAAGGCACAAAGATAATTTTGGTTAGCGATGGTGGGGTTGATCACCTCCTTATAATACCTTAGTTTCCCTTTTCCCTTTAGCTCCTTATCACGTCACAATTTATCCTTAAATTTGGAGGTAATAATAGTTTTAATATTATCCTTATTCCCCAAATGATCTCCTTCTTTATCCCCCAATGGTCGAGTCAAGACTGGGTACCTTATGTCATCCATGCTTGAGACATAGGTGGGGATTTTGGATAAATTAGAAGCAATTTTGTCATCCATGCTTGAGACATAGGTGGGGATTTTGGATAAATTAGAAGCAATTTTGGGGAACCTCTTGGCTTCCATGTTGTAAAGCTTCTTCTTATACATCCAACACCTAAACATAGTCATGCTTTCAATGGGGGAAATTCTAGCTTTGATCAAGAGGATAGGATAGGGAATATTTCCTTTAATCTTGAGGTTGTAGGTTATAAATTTCTTTTGAATCATTTCGATCTTCCTGCACGACTTTCGGGATATACTGTAACCTCAAACCTCACATCCATATAAAATAACAAGGACGACGAGAGTATCAAAGAGGAACCATTTTTTTCTCCAAATCGAGAGATCAGTTGACTTACAATTATTTTCAAACTCATAATAAGTTTTCCAATCTCCAGTAAAACTAACCTAGATCAATATGAACTCCAGATCCACCAAGGATCAAATCTCTTGAGATGCAAACCTCCTTTAGAGTGAAAAGAGATTTGATCCTTCTAGATGCTTGGTACATCTAAAGTTAAGATGAATCTAGGTTGATATAAATATAATTATAGATTGTATTAATATTGAAAAAATTAAAAGAATAATCCATCCTCAAATACAAATGATAAACTATTCTTCTTAATAATTGATATATTTGATAAAGTATTATTCTCAATAATGAATTGATCATATCAACCATTTTAAAATTCTATTGTTGTTTTTTGTATAACTGTGTAAAAGAAGCCAAATAGGACATTGTGTTGAAAGCCCAGTAACAAAGAATTACAAGTATTAAATTATTACGCCTCCCTCCCTATTTTCACAATGTGATAATGGACATTTTCACACTTTCTTCCATTTCATGAATTTTAACTAAATTAAGCTTTTCCAATATTTGAGTACATTTCATGATTTCATTAATCTATAGAAACCTTATACAATTTATAGAATCAAAATATGCATTAAATGATATTTAAAATGTTGATATCTTTTTATTTCAAAGATCTCTCAACTTGCCATATTTATTTATTTATAGTAGTGCTCTAAAACATTTTTAATATGACTAAATATTTTTTGTGTTAGCAAACTCTACAAGTTATGTGAACTAATCGAATAAATACGACTAAATATTTTGTGTTATGTGAACTAATCGAATAAATATGACTAAATATTTTGTGTTAGCAAACTCTACAAATTATGTGAACTAATCAAATTTTCATAATGCAATGTGTCTTACTTTTTCATATATAAAGCAATATATCATCACATGCACATTATCTCATCTTCTTCTTGTTTTTAAAGCATAAACATTCTTTTATGTTTATATTTTTCTTCTTCCTATTTCAAATATTAAGAATACAACTTAAATTAGCAAAACCTATTTTTTTATGTTAGATATTTTCTCAAAAACATTATTATTATGTGTTAATAAAATTTACTTTTACGCTAATTTGGAAGGATTAATTTTCTCTTCAATTTCTAAATATTTAATTGATTTTCATACTTATTTAATAATATATTTAAATAAAATATATAATTACAATTCATACATTATTAAAAAAAATAAAAATATTAAAACATGTAATTTAATTACAATAAATTATCACAATTATAACATAAGAAGTCGGCAAAAATTCTTCACCATAGACTATGATTCACTCCCAAATCATCTCAGCACATCATCCTTCATCTCAGCACATCATCCTTTAGATATCTCCTTGTAGTCGATTTATACCCCATTCAATTCATATCTGGATCATAACACATTTTTTCGAGATTTCCTTGTATTCCATACCTCCCCCACACCTTAGAATTTCAAACTTTCTTTATATATTATAACTAAAATGTGGAATTTTCAAACTTTCTTTATATATTATTACTAAAATGTGGAATTTCACACTTGCTTTATGTATTATTATTAGGATCACACTCTTTTTATATATTATTATTAGGATATAGAATTTCACTTTTTTTATATATTATTATTAGGATATAGAATTTCACACTTTTTTAATATATTATTATTGGGATTTAAAATTTTACACTTTCTCTATGTATTATTATTAAGATTATTGCGTTAATTTTTACCAGATGTCATTGCATTTTTAAATTTGAACCTATCAAAAATATAATTATATAATTCTTTTTTGCATATAATTATTAAGATAATTGTGTTACTTTTTATATATAATTGAGTTTTTTTAAACTAAATGTGATTAAATTTTTGAATTTCAACATATCATGAATATAATTGCACACTTTTATTATATATAATTATTGGGATGATTGTGTCACTTTTTATATATAATTGATTTTTCTTTAACTAAATGTGACTAAATCTTTGAATTTGAATATACCATAAATATAATTACACACCTTTTCATAAATATATAATATTAAAATAACTGTATCACTTTTTATATATAATTAATTTTTCTTTCACTAAATATAACTACATGTTTGAATTTAAACCTATCAAAATTATAATTACACACTTTTCTATATATAATTAATTTTTCTTTCACTAAATATAACTACATGTTTGAATTTAAACCTATCAAAATTATAATTACACACTTTTTTATATATAATTATTGAAACTGTATCACTTTTTATATATTATTGAATTTTTTTCACACTTTCTTTCCTATCATAGCTTTTTAGTACATATATTCATGATTTCTTCACATTGAAGAATCTCTATACACCGCATTTATAAGAATACCAACTTTCTTGTGGACTCCCACAGATCAGCGCATCCTTTTTTCCGGATCTGCCTTTATTCCATTCATACTCCCTCACAGTGCATAATTTCTCTTCATTTTCTTCCTATATCATAATTTCTCTCCAATTTTTTTACATATCATAATAACAACTTAGTGGCACTTTCCACGTACAACTGAGTTAGATAACTGTTGTGGATATAAACTTATAAAGAATCTAATTACATATTGTATTAAAATAAAAGATTATAGATTAAGGATAATCAATCCTCAAACTCCAATGACAATATAAAAATCTAACTCTTTTTTTTCAATAATTAATGGATGGACCATAATAAAAAAAATTTGTTATATTCCCACTCATAATCATCAACCAAAAGCATACATAGAGGCCAATATCTCTTGGAGAGCCAAAATTCTTATTGCTCAGTTAAGAACTAATTCTCATCAACTCCGTTGTGAAACAGGGAGCTGGAAAAGGCCAAAGGATGTGTGGGAGGAAAGGGTATGCATTTTTTGTTCTTCCCGAAAAGTGGAAACAGAAAAACATTTCATTTTAGAATGTGAGGCCTTCAAAGACAACAGGGAAAATTATGCAGATACGCTGGCAGCTAACTCTTGGGATAATCTATTTAACGAGGGGTTTGTCGAGAAGACGGGAGCATTTATTGTGAAGCTTCACAAAAAAAGGGCCGAATACATCAAGCAGATGAAAAAGCAATCTGTCCCATAGGCTATCTTTAGCCTCGTGGACGTTAAAATAATTTCTTTCTTTCTTTCTTTCTATTCAATGGACAACTTGCCAATCAAAATCCCCTCCCTGCTTCGCAACACGGCAGCACATTTTTTTTATTTTTTTTCAGAACTCCTAATTTCTTATTCATATTCACCATTAAGATTTTCTTAATAATTAAATATTATATATATATATATATATATATATATATATATATATATATATATATATATATAAAACTGTGTTTTTTTAATGGAGTTGTTTTATAGATTTTCTAGTGCTGGAATTTGTTGGAAAATTTTGAGGTGAAATTTTGATTTGTGTTATTTAAACTGATTTTTTGACAGTATATATGGATTCAGCACCCTGAAAAACTCTAGGGCACTTAAATTTGTGCAAAGATTACTCATCAAACTTGTAATTTCAATAAATTCCAATCAGATTTTAGAGAAATTCGACCAGAAAAACTTACCAAAAAAACTTCAAAAAAATCTCACTGAAAACAATTAGTTCTTTAATTACATTAATAACATCCTTCAATAATATATATATATATATATATATATATATATATATATTATTGAAAACAAATATATATACCTCTGCGGTTCTATTAAAACCTCTACGGCTCTATGGTTCTATTACCTCTGCGGTTCTATTAAAAACCTCTGCGGCTCTAGGGTGTGGCTCTATGGTTCTATTACCTCTACGGTTCTATTAAAACTTCTGTGGTTTTGAATGCGGTTCGATTAAAACTTTTGCGGGTTCCGAATAATTACTTCTGCGGGTTCGATTAAAATCTTCTGCGGTTCTATTACCTCTGGCGGTTCGATTCAAAACTAGAGGAGCGAAGATCCTTGGAACCTAGAAAGGCAGCGAAATTTTCTGTTTGGGTGCAGGAACATCAACAACGAGGATAGTCTCCTTTAATTCTGTCGTGTTTGCACAGGGTTTATAGAAGGGCGAAGTTCTAGCCAAACGTCAGGATTAGGGTTGCTGGTTGGAACATTTTCTAGGGTCTGCAGAATTGAATAGGCAGTCGGATTAAGGCAGCGAGGATTAAGGCTCGACTGATAAGGACCCTTTAGGGGGCTCGATTGATAAGGAAAGGAGAGGAGAGGAGAGGTGCTCGACCAAAAGGACCTTTAGGTGCTCGACCTTAAGGGACGGAGTCACTCACTATTCATATGGTGAGGGATTTATCGCTCGACCATAAGGGTCGCCATTGCCTCCATCGAGAGGAGAGGATGCGGAGCATACTCGACCAACGGGAGAGGACCTTTAGTTGCTCGACCTTAAGGGAGAGGGCCCTTGCCAGTCTTGGTGATACACTACTATACTACCCAGATGGATCACTTTATGTCAAGGTAGATATTTCATGATCCAATACTATGATCCAATACATTCCAATCCTCTTTGTTATTCGGAGTAAATCGTCTCATTCTTGGGATCCTCTAATTGTTCCAAATTCTCAGAAGCAGTATTGAGGAGATCCTCTTTCTCTCGTTCTATTTGGGAGTTTCCGCTAATATTCACTCTATCCCCATCTAGCTCTATCCTTCTATCTAGCTATACACAGCTATACCCTAGCTAGTAACAATGACTCTCATGCTCTTGTGCAACGAACCCTAGACAAACACATTTTGATTTGTGTAGGCTCATGTCTGTGGTGACGTTAAGCAGCCTTGAAACCTATATAAATCCAAATTAAAACACCTCTGCGGCTCTAGGGTGCGGCTCTATGGTTCTGAAGACTTTGATACAAATCTCGAGGAGCGAAGTTTCATGGAACCCTGTGCAGCGAAAATTCTTGTTTGGCTCAACTGACATGATCTTTCAAGAACTGCGATAAGGAAAGGGCAGCAGTAAGCGGGCAAACGACGGGCTCGCATCTGCGGCATAGAACTCTGTAAGCTTTACAGAATTCTCAGCACCAGACATGGAGGACTTTTATAATGAGCCATTTGCTATGACTAAAAACTCGTGGGTTTTTTTACCTTTGGATCTACAGTCAATCCAATCCGAGGCAAGTGCGATCTACAGTCAGGTTTGCTGATATCAGGTGCACACATTCCTTATCTTTTTCTAATACATATTTTCTCATATATTTTCAAGTATGAATACTTCACCACAACTACCAAAGTTTACCAAAGGCAGACCTAGCACAGTTACTCTAGATTCTTTAGAGAAACGTAGAGAAGAAAGAGAAGTCAAGCTATAGAAAGAGTTAGAAGCCATGCTAGAAAATAAATTTTCATCTCTTGAAGACACGATCCAAAAACAAATAGAAAATAAAATAGAGCTATTGGAGATTAAAATGGTGGCAATTGAGACTAGGTTGCAGGTTCTACAAAAACAAAACCAAGATACTAACCAAACATCCCAGCAAGGAGATGTTGATACTTTAGAGAGTCTTAAAATGAAGGACATGATTAAAGAACTAGAAGAAAAATTTAATAGCCACCTCACCCTAAATAATGTGGTAGATAAATTAGATATCAAACCAATTAAAGATGAAATGAAAAAATTAATAGAATTAGACCATGAGCGTAACAAAAGGGCCTTGAACCTTATAATCTTCGGTTTAAAAGAGGAGGTTGATGAGGATACTTTAGCCATAACCCAGACAGAATTACATAATAGATTACAAATTGAAACAATGTGTCTCATAGAAGCAACAAGGTTGGGGAAATTAACTAAGAATAAAGGAAGACTGATCCGAATAAAGGTGAGCTCTACTGATCATAAGTATGACATACTTAGTAAAACCTCGAGTCTAAAAGGAATGAGAATATTCATAAATGAAAATCTCATTCCAGAAGATCAAGCAGAATTAAGAAAAGAGGTTCAAAAGGTAAAAGAAGCTAGGAAGGAAGGAAAATGGGCAATAATTAGAAATAGAAAAGCCTTTATCCGAGATAGAAACCAAAAAGATGGTAATAAATAGCAATTCAACATGCTCTGGATTCTTTCTTGGAATTTTCGGGGTTTTTCATGGAACAAAGGCCCCAAGCTAAGTTGGATCTCAAATGATGCTGATATTATTTTGCTTGTTGAAACTTGGAAGCACGAAGAATCTAAGGTCCCTAACATAGATGGTTTTACGCTATGGTCTACCTGGAACAAGCGATCCTCCCGTAGAGGCATTGGGGGAATAAATTATTACATTAAGAAGAACATCTCCCCCCATGCTAGGATTTATAAAAACGACCATTACAACCAATATAGTTGGATAGAGATCATTGCAATTAATAATAAAAGACCTACATAGCAATATGTTATTTCCCCCCATCAATTCTAACTTCTATAAGAAGAAGAATCTAGATAAAAATTCCTTACAATGGTTTAGAGAATGATATTTCTAGCCTAAGGAATGAAGGTAATATCCTTTTAATAAGTGACTTTAATGCTCGAACTTCAAGCAATCAAGCTATTATTCTAAGCAATCATTCCAACCCTAATCCTCTTTTGTTAGACGAATACCCTACTCTGGCTAGTAGGTACAAAAGGAGCTCTAAAGACCTCGGGGAGAATTTGTTTGGGTCGGAGCTAGTCAAGCTCTGTAGTGCTCAGGATCTCATAATTTGCAATGGTCTAAAGAAGTGACCCAACTCTAGCCAAATGACCTACATCCAGGGGCTTGGTAGCAGCGTGGTAGACTATGTTATTTTCGATCTCCCTTTATACAATGAAATAATAAATTTTGACATCATAAACGACCACGAGCCTGATTCTGATCATAGGCCTTTATTTATAACTTTCAATTTTGTCATGCATAGAGACCCCATAGAAAATAATCCTTATAGTCAAAAGAACCTAATATTGGATAGAAATAAAAACGATCTCTTTCTAAATGAATTAAAAACTAATTTTCTTCCTTTATCTAGTACAAAAACCATAGAAGACCTTTATCATAATTTTACTACAACCCTCTCATATTCTATTAACAAGTTCTCAATTGAAGTTTCAAATAATAAAAGAAATAGTAGAACCAACCCATGGTATGACAAAGATTGTAAAAGTGCGAGGAGAGCAATTAAGGAAGTTGTTGATGAATCTCTTAAGATGGACAAGATAAAAATATATAAAGCCCTGACTAAAAAGAAAAAGAGGCAGTAAATTTGTAAAAGATAAGAGAATCTCTTACACCTCTCTAAGTTAGCTCCTAAGAAATTTTGGAGGCAGATTCTGAATAGGAAAACTAAAGATAATAATAAAATTGCTTTACACG
Source organism: Pinus tabuliformis (assembly GCA_031772625.1). Classification (NCBI taxonomy): domain Eukaryota; kingdom Viridiplantae; phylum Streptophyta; class Pinopsida; order Pinales; family Pinaceae; genus Pinus; species Pinus tabuliformis. Next base: position 146,855,829 of record CM062808.1, on the reverse strand, counting down.
ATTGGAATTCCTATCTTAAAAAGCTTTATGAATCTCCAAATGTCATGGATAACTTTGAAACCCTGCTCACAACGAAAGAAGTTTTCTCATTAGAAGACATTGATTTTGGGGTTAATCACCTGGAAAATGGGAAAGCTAAGGACATTGAAGGTTACTAGGCAGAAATCTTAAAAATTGGAGGTCTTGTCCTCATCCCCCACATCCACAAGCTTTTCAATCAAGCAGTCAAGCAAGGGTTCCCTAAACCATGGACTGAGAGCCTCATTATCCCTATTTTTAAAAGTGGGGATACAAATAACCCCTCTAATTATCGGACAATTATGATCAGCCCTCTCTTAGCCAAGTTATATGGTATTATTTTGGAAAAGAAGTTGAGCATATGGCTTGAAAGTGAAGGTAAGTGGGCTAAAGGCCAAGCGGGTTTTAGAAGGCATCACTCAACAACAGATCACCTCGTTACGCTTAGGATCATTGTGGAGGAATGTCGTAATGATAAATCCAACCTCTTTTTTTGCTTTGTGGACTTTAGAAAGGCTTTTGATACGATTCCTAGAAATAACCTTTGGAATAGATTAGAAGAGCTAAAGGTTCCTTTCGAGTTGACAGCTACCGCTATAAGATTATATGAGAATGTAATTTCCAAGCTAAAAAGCAATGAGGGGTGGTCAAAATATATTAAATGTAATATCGGAGTTAAACAAGGTTGCCCCCTCTCCCCTACCCTATTTGGCATTTACATCGATAAGCTTGAAGGTTATTTAGAGGAAGCAAGATGTGCTGGCACGATCTTAGCTGGGATAGTCATCATCCTTCTTCTCTATGCTGACGATATTGTTCTTCTCGCAAGGTGCCCATCTGATCTTGATAAGAAACTTAGGCTTCTTAAGGATTTCTACTCTACCATGGGTATGACTGTTAACATTAACAAAACAAAAATTATTATTATCAAATCCAAGAAGGACACTTACGCTAATTTTATGTATGACAATAATAACTTGGAGGGAGTGTATTCTCACAAGTACCTAGGAATTGATATTCATCACAAGCTCAACTTGAACTATAGAATTGAGAAAAGGATTAAAGGGGGGTGGAAAGCTTATTTTGGTCTTGAAAATAATTGTAAAACGGTAAACCTCGTAATGTGAGATAAAAAGAAGTTCCTCTTTGAAACTTTAGTCACTCCTGTTATCTTATATGGATGTGAGGTCTGGGGTTGAAACATCTCTAGAGAATCCTGGAGAAATATTGAGCCAATCCAGAAGTGTTTGATAATGTATAACCTAAAAATTAAAAGCAATACACCCTATCCTATTCTCCTTATAGAAGTAGGTCTTTCCCCTATCGAGAGCCTAGCTATGACTAGGCTTCTGTTGTACAAGCACAAACTCAATAATATAGGAGATCATAGACTTCCTAAGCTAGCTTTAAATTCCAGCCAAAACCACCTAAGGCTCAAGCGGGGGTGGTATAAAGACACGAGGGCCTGGTTAAACCATTGGGAAATCAACGAGAATGATGCATTACAAAACATTAATAACATTAAAAATATTGTTACTTCTAAGTTCAAAGAAAAAATGTGGTGTGAAAAAGATTTAGCAGCTAAAAGAAAATTAAGTTATTATAATAAGGTCATCAACCCCACTCTAGAAGATCAAAAGTATCTCTCTGTTTTAATTAGCTCAAAGAAGAAAATTAATATAGCGAAGATTAGAACGAACTCTCATGAGCTCCATAGTGAAACAGGTCGTTGGGCAGTTCCTAAAACACCATGGATGGAAAGGATCTGCCATCTCTGTGAGAATAGGAACATCGAGGATGAAAACCACTTCCTCTTAGAGTGCCCTGCATACAACCACATTAGATCTCAGTTTCATAATCTCTGTCGCAATACTAACCTTCCTAGCCTTTTACGATGTCAAAATTATAGTGAGCTTGGGAGGCTTCTCTCCAAGCTTTTTGAGCATAGGAATAAAATCTTAAATCAAACTAAATAATTTGTTTCTTTAGGTCCAATAGACCAAAGTTTGGTCTCAGTGGATGTTAACCATAATCATCATCATCATCATATATATATATATATATATATAATAACTCAATATCACATTTATATCTCTACTTCATTTTCTTTCGCGAAAGCTTCAAGGAATGATTTGTTGTAGCACTTTTGAGGCTCTGGTAGATGATACATTTTCTTCAAATCCTCAGGCTTGAATGACCCCAATATTCTCCCATCAGATGTGAAGAGTGAACATTGCACGAAACGCCGAAACATTTCGGAGTTTAGAAACGTCACCTCCCAAAAATAAAAACTTCGGCCAAAACGTCACACACACACACACACACACACATATATATATATATATATATATATATATATTCACCAACACTTCTCACAAATTTCAATCCATTTGTATCCAACAGTTAAAGGCCATTCAAAGTTGTATTCATTTATTGAAGGTTAAAGGGTTTCAAATTTAATATTATGGGGTTTATTATAGTGGTAGTGGTTGTAGGTTATGACAGTGATCATGGATTATGCAGTAGCAAATATTATGGTCATTTCTGAGACACAAAAGTATAATTTAAGGGTGACAGGATTGAATTTACCCATTGCGACCACTAACCACATTTAAAAGAGTGGTTTATGGCCAGAAGAGAAAATATTTTATTTTTTTTGTTGACTAGCGGAATTGGCAACGGCGGTGGTATCGTACTTGCGTTACACGGTGTAACGCCTTGCGGCTGGCGAGTTGCCCGGGTGCGCCCACCCGCCAAACGAAGTAGTGAATGTGCGAGTTAGAAAGGTGACCAAGGGTGAGACATAACATGTGGACGAGTTGGTTGCCTCACTTATACGCAGGCGAGTTGGAAACTTGTTCGTGGGCCGACCGGGCAATGTTGGCAAACAGGCGAGTTGAGGTGGGGTGGTCCCGTGTGATGGGCGGGCCGACCTGCACTTCAGGCGAGTTTTGCAAACGGACAAGTCGGTTGGAGGTTGGAATGGAGGGTCGGCCGAGTGGCACGACCCCTGCTGCCCACCATATATATTGGAGGGCGAGACTTGGTGAAATGAACATTCCAACATTTCTCATCTAAGAAAGAAGTGCGAAGGGTGGAGAAGAGCCGCAGCAAGGGTGCACATAACCGCAGGTTATGCACCAGCTCGCTGGGCAAGTCTACATGGTAGTTTGCACAAAGAGTTGGTGATCGGTGGTGACATGGGTCGTGGGTCGCACGAAGGCACCCACCTGTCGTTTAGAAGTAAATGCGAGTGGAGGGTGCGGGTAGGCGCCTGCCCGTCGGTTGTGTGTGCGGTTGGAGGGTGCACGAAGGTGCCCGCCTACCTGTTGACATGAGCTCGGTTGAGGAGTCCGGGTGGAGGGTCGTGTGAGGGCATGCCCACCCGACTCGGGTAAGAAACTTCTGTGTTGAAACGGTGAAGTGGGGGTGCGACCACCGTACAAGACGTGCACGAGGTGGGCGCCCGACACGGGTAAAACGCTAGTGGAGCTTTGCTCCCAGTCATTTGTAAATTCTTCAAACTCATAATAAAATATTATTATTGCATATGAATGGTGTACTCTCTGCTGTTTTATGAATGTTTATGATGATGTTATAATGTTAATGGATCCCTCACATTAATTTTGTTAATGAAAGATGATGAATGTTAGGCAGAGTTCGCAATGTAACTTAACAATGGAACATGTTAACTACTTAGGCAGTGCTGCACCCTTGCCAATTAACGAAAAAAGAATTGGGGGCATGACAGATGGTATCAGAGCAGGATGAAGAGAATAGACATGTATGTAGGGGAAAGTTATGGAGAAATCGTGGATTAACAGTCTGGGTTTCGTGGACTTGATGGTTCATGACAAGACCATTCAAGATCTGGTGGACACAGGGGCCATTCCTAACTTCATGACGACACGGTTGGAAAAAGAAGTTGGAATGATGATATTCCCATTGAATGTGGAAGTAAAGGTGGTGAAATCTAGAGCTAAAGTGGCGGGTTTGGCACATGAAGTGCCTATACAGATAAAAGACTAGAAGGGTCAGTTGGACTTCACAGTGATGGAGATGAATGACTTCGATATGATATTGGGGCAAGATTTCTTGAAGGGAAACAAGGAAATTGTTGTCCCCTTCTGTGATGAGGTGGTGTTGGTTGGACAATCACAAACTTGGACTTTTCCCACTCATAGGCAAAGAAGGGAAGTCAAGGTGTAGCATGTTTCTGCACTAAGTTTGGAGAAGGCTATGAAGGAGTCAGATATGGAGACATATGCGGTGATGTTCAAGTGAATCGAAGGTGATGGAGTGGGGACACTTGTTCCAGCCAAGATTTCTGAGGTATTGTCCAAATACGCAGATTTGATGCCTGATGAGCTACCAAAGAAGCTTCCACCAAGGCGTGCAGTGGACCATAGCATTGAGCTTGAGCCAGGAAAGAAACCCCCGGCTAGAGCACCTTATCAGTTGTCAGGACATGAGTTAGAGGAATTGAAATGATAGTTAAAGGAGTTAGCTGATGCAGGTTTCATCAAACCTTCAAGGTCCCCCTATGGAGCTCCGGTATTCTTCCAGCAGAAGAAGGATTTGAATGAGCTATGGATGTGCTGTGATTACTGTGCATTAAACAAGAAGACGATAAGGAACATGTATCCTTTGACATTGGCTGCTGATTGCTTTGACAAGCTTGCGAAATCCTGAGTGTTTTCCAAGCTGGACTTGAGGCATGGGTATTATCAGGTGCGGATAGCTGAAGGAGACAAGAAGAAGACCGCGATAGTAACAAGGTATGGTAGTTTTGAATTCCGTGTTATGCCATTCGGGTTGTGCAATGCTCCTGCTACGTTTTTCACTTTGATGAATGATGTTCTATGACCATACTTGGATTCATTCGTAGTAGTGTACTTGGATGATATAGTGGTGTATAGTGACAACATGGAGGATCATAAGAAGCACTTGGCAATGGTGTTTGAGGCACTGAGGGAAAATCAGTTGTACTTGAAGAAGTCTAAGTGTGTGTTTGCTCAGACCGAAATTCCGTTCCTTGGGCATATAGTTGGTCAAGGGTACATACGGATGGAGCCGAGCACAGTGAAGGCAGTCAAGGACTGGGTTGAACTGAAGAATGTCCATGAGATGAGGGTTTTTTTGGGCATGACCAACTACCAATAGAAGTTTGTAAAGGGGTACTCCAAGGTGACATCATCACTAACATACCTATTGAAGAAAGACAAGAGATGGAGTTGGACAGACAAATGTCAAGAGGCATTTGATGACTTGAAGAGGAGGATGGTTACAACAACGATATTGAAGTTGCCGGACTTTGAGAGACCATTAAGGTACACACAGATGCTTCATATTTTGCCATAGGAGGGGTTCTTATGCAGGATGGGCATCTGGTTGCGTACGAGAGTCAGAAGTTGTAAGATAGAGAACGGAGGTATCCGGTCCATGAGAAGGAGATGACTGCAATCATTCATTGTCTTCATGTGTGGAGGCATTACCTGATTGGGAAGTCATTTGTTGTCAAGACAAAAAACGTAGCAGCAAGTTATTTTGCATCACAATCGAAGATTTCTGCAAAGAAAGCTCGTTGTTAGGACTTCTTGGCAGAATTCGACATGACTATCGAGTATAGAATGGAAAGACACAATGCAGTAGCAGATTCCCTTAGCAGGAAGGGACAACTTGCAACATTGGAAGGAGAAGACTAGGCAACAAGGAGTAGGAGTTGAGTTCAGATGTCAGAAGAGATGCAGAATAAACTCAAGGAAATTGTTGAGACCGATACTTAGGCACAGAATATAGTGAACAAATAAAGGAGGGGAAGACATGAAAGTTCTTTCTACGAGATGGATTCTTTTTCTTTGGAAACCGACTCTATGTTCCAAAGTCATCTGGTCTCAGAAGGCACCTTTTGAAGGAGTGCCACGACTCATCGTCGGCTGGCCACCCAGGGCAGCGTTGTTTTTTGGCATTGTTGGAGAGAGGATTCTTTTGGGAGAAGATGCGGGAGGATGTAGAGGAGTACATACATACATGCATCATTTGTCAGCAGGACAAATTGGATACTCAGAGGCAAGGAGGTCTGTTGCAGCCTTTACCGATTCCTAAGAGACCATGGATGAGTGTCTCGATGGACTTCATCACTCATTTGCCATAGGTTCAGGGGTATAATGGGATAATGGTCGTGGTTGATCGTTTTTCCAAGTATGCTGTCTTTGTTCCAACAAAGATGCCTTGTGGAGCCAAGCGGATTGCGGAGTTGTTCTTTAAGAACACAGTGAAGTATAAGGGGATGCCATTAAGCATCGTGTTGGATCGAGATCCATGATTTACAGGTGCATTTTGGACCACATTGTTCAAGTTAGTCGGGATAGAGTTGTTGATGAGTTTGAGTTACCATCCGCAAACAGATGGACAGATTGAGAGGATCAACGCATTGCTCGAGGATTACTTGAGACATTATGTGACGGCTGATCAGAAGACTCGGCCTGAACGCTTGGATATTGCTCAGTTCAGCTACAATATTCAAAAGAGTTCTGCGACGGGGTACAATCCATTTGAGTTGGTGAATGGACAGATGCTAGTCACACCGCATACCATAGTGACAAGAGGTTTGTTGAGGAGTCCTCATGCGAAGAAGTTCATGAAGGCTTGGGATGAGACCTTGGAGCTAGCATGGTTGCGCTTGCACGAAGCTGCAAGGAGAATGAAGAAATGGGTAGATAGAGGAAGATGGGATGTACACTTTAGTGTGGGAGATATGGTGTTTCTCAGGATTACCAGAGATCAGTTCCAGCCACCTAAGGGGACTGCTAGCAAGCTAACAAGGAAGTATGAGGGACCATTCCAGGTGAAGAAGAGAGTGGGGGAAGTTGCTTACGAGCTGGAGCTTCCACACCATATGCACATGAAGCATCCAGTTTTTCACATGAGTCAGTTGAAGAGATGCAGACTTGATGCTGATCATCCAGAGAGAGTTGAACCACCAAGAGGACCAGCCATGATTGTGGATAAGCCGAACCTGGAGTTGGACAAGATTCTGAGCTTCCGAACTACAGGACTTGGTTGCCACATGAGACGGGAATTTCTTGTCAGATGGAAGAATGCACCGGAGGAAGATAGCTGGGAAACGGAGGACTCACTTTGGAGATGGAAGTGGAAGATTGCGAAGTATGACAGGAAGCTACTGCGGAGAGCTGGATTGTTAGGGATGACAATGCCTTCGGGTGGGGGAGAATGTAATGCCTTGCGGCTGGCGAGTCGCCCGGGTGCGCCCACCCGCCAAACGAAGTAGTGAACGCGCGAGTTAGAAAGGTGACCAAGGGCGAGACATAACATGTGGATGAGTTGGTTGCCTCACTTATACATGGGCGAGTTGGAAACTTGTTCGCGGGCCGACCGGGCGATGTTGGCAAATAGGAGAGTTGAGGTGGGGCGGTCCCGTGTGATGGGCAGGCTGACCTGCACTTCGGGCGAGTTTTGTAAATGGATGAGTCGGTTGGAGGTTGGAACGGAGGGTCAGCCAGGTGGCACGACCCCCGCTGCCCACCATATATATATTGGAGGGCGAGATTTGGCGAAATGAACATTCGAACATTGCTCATCCAAGAAAGAAGTGCGAAGGGTGGAGAAGAGCCGCAGCAAGGGCGCACATAACCGCAGGTTATGCGCCCACTCGCAGGGCAGGTCTACACGGTAGTTTGCATGAAGAGTTGGTGATCGGTGGTGACACGGGTCGTGGGTCGCATGAAGGCACCCGCCCGTCGTTCAGAAGTAAACACGGGTGGAGGGTGTGGGTAGGCGCCTGCCCGTCAGTTGTGTGTGCGGGTGGAGGGTGCATGAAGGCGCCCGCCCATCGGTTGACACGAGCTCAGTTGAGGAGTTCGGGTGGAGGGCCGCGTGAGGGTGCACCCGCCGACTTGGGCAAGGGACTTGTGTGTTGAAATGGTGAAGTGGGGGTGCGACCACCATGCAAGGCGTGCACGAGGTGGGCGCCCGACACAAGTAAAATGCCGGTGGAGCTTCTCTCCCGGTCATTTGTAAATTCTTTAAACTCATAATAAAAGATTATTATTGCATATGAATGGTGTACTCTTTGCTATTTTATGAATGTTTATGATAATGTTATAATGTTAATGGATTCCGCACATTAATGTTGTTAATGAAAGATGATGAATGTTAGGCGTAGTTCGCAAAGTAACTTAACAATGGAACATGTTAACTACTTAGGCGGTGCCGCACCCTTGCCAATTAACGAAAAAAGAATTGGGGGCGTGACACACGGGGTCGAATCCCACCGGCTGCCACTATAACCTCTAGGAGGAACCACCCAGCCCACAAGAATGACCCTCGGTTAAGACGAAACTTGAACTCGTATAGGAGAAACCACCCAGCCCACAAGAATGGTCCTCGATTAAGATGAGACTTGAACTATTGACCTGCACAGCGGCACGAACGACTTAGCAGACCGTCGACTAGCCACGAGACCAAACCCCTACAAACAAAAAAAAATATTATAAATATAATACATATTAAAATAAAAAACTCAAAATCAAAACACAGAAATATAACCATGCCCTCAATAATTATTAACCACCTATTTTGAAATTAAACTTATTAATTATTAACCACCTATTTTGAAATTAAACTTATTAATTATTAACCACCTATTTTGAAATTAAACTTATTTCACATCCACCTATACAAATCACGCCCCACCTACACAAATCACGCCCCGGCGGACATTAACTTTAAATATTCAATTATTAAATTCTTACGTCCCCACTCATTATTCAAAATACTTTCTCACACTTTCTTTAGGCGGATTTTGCTTCTCATTTTCCTAGTTAATACATTTTATGATTTCTTCACATGGGAGAATCATTATTTTCCGATGCGGTAAAAGTAAAAATATGTACATTCTTGTCGGGGACCAGGGATAATACTTTTTATTATTATTTAATTCATACCCCACAGTGAAGAATTTCTTCACATTTTCAGATGTCGTAAAAGTAAAAATATGAACATTCTTGTCTGTGACCAGGGATAAATATTTTCTGGGTCATATTTCTTATATTCCATTTACACTCCACCGTCAAAGATTTTTTCAGGCTTTCTTGGTATAACTCATTTTCAATCCCGAATTTCTTCACACTTTCTTCCTATAACCCATTTTCACATTTTACATGTGTGATATAGATTCCGTTGTTTTTAATTAAATGTAATTATATTTAATGTAAATTTGATTATATAAATTTGAGTAAAGTTATAAATTTTTATTATTTAAAAAGTAATTTTTTTGGAAATATAAATAAATTCAACGTTCTTAAAAAATTTTGGGAGAAAATTTAAACTTATAATTAAAAAAAAACTCACAAAAATTTGGACTAAATTAACCAAAAAAATATCACCAAAAAATTAAAAAATATCTAACCATTAAACTTATCATTCAACTTATTATAAATATAATTATATTATAAATTATATTAATATTAAAAAATAAAAATACTAATCCATTCTCAAAAATAAATGATAAATATAAATAATACCAAAAATCCAACTATTATTCTCAATAATTGATCGATCATATCAATTATTTTAAAATTCTATTGTTGTTTTCCATCCAACTGCCTAAAACACACCACAAAGGACATCATTACAAGTGTTAAATTCTTAATCCCCACTCCCTATTTCCACAATAGGACAATGGACTTTTTCACACTTTCCTTCATTTCATGACTTTCATCTAATTCTGCTTTTCTTTTGAGTATAATTCATGATTTCTATAAGTTAATAAAGACTTTATACAATCTATGAAATAAAAAAATTATTAAATTATATGAAATAAAAAAATGTATTAAATTATATTTATAATGTTAATGTTTTTTTTGCAAAGATGTTTCAACGTGTGGTGTTATAAAGCATCTTTAATATAATTATATATTTTTTTTGTATTAGCAAAGTCTACCAGCTATGTGATAGCTTGATGTAATATGTCTTACTTTTTCATTTATAGGGCAATGTATTATCACATGGGCGTTATTATTTTTTATTTTTGTTTTTGTTTTTTTCAATGATGTAAGATGCTTTATTTTTTATTTATAAGATAATGTATCCTCTAGTAGTAGTAGTGAATTTTTTTTATGATTATATATATTTTTATTTTAAATACTAAGGATGAAAACTTAATTTGAATTAACAAATTAAATGTTTTTTTATGATTAGATATTTTTTCCTAAAAACACTATTATTATGTGTTAACAATTACTGGGTTAAGTTTATTTTAATGAAATCTTTTTATATTAATTTAAAAATATTTATGATTATAGAGTATCTAGAGAATGGTGGTGTCTAAAAACACTGTTTTTGCTGGCAATATGACGAATAATCATTGAGTTTATTGGCCTATATATAAACTATATCAAACATGAATACCATGGGAAAAGCCATGGATGCTCATTTACATGGAGCAACCATTAGTTATTTGACTGAGTCAATTTTACTCAAACAACCTTAACAAATTTTGTCTTCATTTTGTAAATATTTAATTCATTTTCATCCATATTCAACATCTTAAGATCCGATATATAATAATTATTCATAATATGTTATATCCTAAGAAATTGTAAAATGTAAAAATATATTTTCTCATATTGAGAGAAAAAGACGTAGCCTACATAAGAAATTAATACTTTTATTTCAATTATAATTAATTATCACAATTATAACATACTAAAAAAGGAAAAATTATTAACAATAGGCTATGAATGGAATACAAGGAAATACAAGGAAACCTGAGATCTCCAATATTTTCATACCCCAAATCATCTCTACTCATCATCCCTTTGATATTTTCTTTTATTCAATTTATACCCCACAACATAGTACATTATTTTTTTCCATATATTTTCATACCCCAAATCATCTCTACTCATCATCCCTTTGATATTTTCTTTTATTCAATTTATACCCCACAACATAATACATTACTTTTTTCCATATTTTCTTTTATTCAGTTCCTACCCACAATCTAGAATTTCACACTTTCTTTATACTTCTATATATAATTTAGTTTTCTTTAACTAAATGTTACTAACAACAGATCATATCATGAATATACTTGCAGATTAATTGCATCTTTAAATTTGAAAATATCATGAATATAATTACGAATTAAAACTAATATCGGGAAATGAAAAAAAATATTCCCAAAATCAAATAACAACATAGAAATCCAACCACGTTTCTTAATAACTAGCACAACAATATTAGTAAATGTGATTGATATACTCCGAAGACATCATTTTCCATCATTTATATGTTAATCAACTTTTATAAATGAGATCAATCAACATAATTTAATAAGAAATGGTAAATATAAAACAAAACTAATTCATATATTTATAATAGATTTTTGAATTTTAAGAGTATTTTTAATTTAAATTTAAGTTATTAAAAATATATTATTTATTAATTTTACCAAACTAAATATTATGATGGTTATATAAATATTAAAATTCATAATTAATTAAATGAAATAAATTTTATAAATATATTTATTTTAAAATATTTTATTTAATTTTTTTTTATCAATTTCGAAATAACAACTTCATTCAAATACTCACCTCCTTAATTAATTATGAGGATGGTAAGTTTAATATTCCAAAAATCAATTAAATATAACAACTTTCAGTATTCCCTATACTCACTCAACTCTTTCAATATAACATGGAACTCTTAATAATTTTAACTCACTTAACTTTTTAAAGAAAATAAATAAATAATTAAGAAAAAAATCAAATTTCATTTTAAGCAAATAAATAACAGAAAATAATGGAGTTGTAACCCAATCAAAAACATTCTTAGTTAAAGAACAAGTCATTGATTTGTTCTCGACCTCTCCGCCACTTTACAACACTTGTTGCAATATCAATAATATTTAGTTTAGTCTAAAAAGCACAACATCACTGTGTATTGTCCCTCACCATTAAATTTATTTGTACCAATGATTACAAAATTGATCATAATTATGTATTATAATGTATTACTAGAAATTGCCCCAAAAAGTACGAAGATACACTGATAGGATTATCGATATTGATCGCTTTGTGTTGTCATAAATTTTGTATGGACTATAATTGTGTTAATGTGTGTAAGTGCATTCACCTTGTATTAAAGCAAGACCGATATGAAATGAAGCAACACTAAATAGTATCACAAGATTTCATTTCCATTGCCAGTTTGAGGGTAAGTTTTGGTTGTATTTGTGGTTCAGATGGTAGGGTTGGATTTATTTGGTTGAAACCACTATGGTGTGTTCCCTCTCAAAGGCAAGTTGTTGAATGTAAGGGAAGCTAGCCATAAACAGATCATGGAAAATGTTGAGATTCAAAATATCAAGCAAATCCTTAGTCTATACCATGGAAAGGAATATGACAATGTCAAATATCTAAGATATGACAATCTAATAATTATGGCAGATCAAGTACATGATGTATGTTGACAACTTTGTAGTTTCTATGTAAGCTTAAAAGATATGTTCAATTGGAAACTGGTTGTTTATCCTGTGTTTCTTGTAGGATCATGAAGGTTCCCACATCAAAGGATTGTTGAACAACTTCATACACTCTTTCTGGCCATCTATACTTAATATTCCCTCATTTCTCTTTGAATTCATCACTCATATTATCAAGGTAATTATTCTCATCATAGCCCCTATTCTCACTGAGTGTATAATTCCATTAAAAAAAAGTGTAACTCCTTAACCATATGAAGATGTATATTTTTTCAGGCCAATGGAGCATAAATCCCAACTTTTACTTTTTGTTTTTTTTATGAAGGAAACCCAAAAGGATGAAAGGGAATTGTCCTTTTACACCATGCATGAGTATGAATCATGGAGAGAGCCTCTAGGTGAAAATGTGATTTAGTTAGTCTTCAGCAAGAAGAAATAGAAGCCAGAAAGAACTTTGTAAACAAGGAACTAATCCTATTTTCCATGGCTAAGTTGCAAAGATCCATCCCATCCATGGTCAATGGATTGAAACCAAATCAAAGGAAAATTGTGTTTTGTTCTTTCAAGAGAAATTTTATCACACAAGAAAAGGTTACCTCCTTTAAAAACAAAATATTTTTTTACTTCCTATCTTATATCTCACTTTTAGAATTTGAAAAAAGAATGTTACCCTTTTAAACAGGTTTCTCAATTCTCGCATTATGTATCGAAACATTCTGCTTAACCATGGTGAGCAGAGTCATGCAAGCACAATTATGGGAATGGCACAAGATTTTGTTGGAAGCAACAAAAAATTGTGGGGATAAAGCTGCTTATGAAATCTTAATGATCTTTATCTCTAGTGTTTCTATGTATATCTAAATGATGCATATCTAGTGATGGTTGTTTCATTTTTAACAGGGTGGATAATATCATGTGAGCCCTCAATATGTCTTCACATTTATGTCACCAATAACATGTTTCTTGTTCCCAAAGGAAGGAGATTGTACTGTTGGACTACTTGAACAAAGATGGCTAGAATGCTTAGCCAAAATCCTTACATGGCTTGAATTATGGCCTCTTTAAATTTTTTATTTAATTAACTTTCAACAAAATTAAAATATCCCCAACCATATTAGATAATACTTAAGTGCATGCAAAATTACATGGAATCCTTGTTTTCTCACAGAATTGGCAGATCACAACGAGGAAGCACAATGACTTAGTCATAACCAGAGCTTAAATATTTAAGCCAGTGAATGGCCTAGTCAAGAATCTTCACATTAGAATAACCTCATACAACCCACTTGCAAAATATCATGAAACTTATTTTTTTGAGGAAGCATATATCAATTCTAGACAATATATTAGTTCCTAATAATAGTATCTATGTAAAAGATACCAAAACATGCTTTCACTCATGCCATGCAAAATAATTGAGTGATCTACTTGGACTTCCTGATGAATTCATCTAAGCAAGTTGCAGTGAACTAACGAGATGCAATGTAACCTTGTACTCCAAAAAGAAACACAATTTAGCTTTAAAAATAACATATTATCAAAGTTATGAGCAAAATGATTAAATGAGAGTTGTTGTTAGATTGGTATGAAATGCATATTGTTAAGCATTGAAAAGCACTTATTACTGGAAAATTGCATTAATGACCATTAATTTTCTCTGCATAAATCTACCCATATCATATGGAAAGATTTTAAGGAAAAATATATCATAGATTTAGACTGCCAATGAATAATTCACTAAGGCAACAAGTTCACATCAGAGCAGCAAGCTCAATTGCAAACAAAACACACAAAAATCCATTATCAGTTATGAAGTTTACTTCCAAGTAATTGCAACAATACATGTAACAACATGACCAGGATAAAGTTGTACAACATTTAGAAGCTAGAGACGGAGTATACCTATATTTACCTAGAGAACAATCAAAATATAGATAACAAAGTAATATTGCAAGGTCTCCCCAACAAAAGGTGACAAGCATCATACATCAATAAACACCCAATTCTTGTATTGTTGAATATTAAAGCAACCTAACATGAGTTGTCTACTAAAATACGTTGATATTTTTTAAACCAAGAGGCTTTATAAGGATCAGTTAGAGGAATGCAAATCAACTAGGATTTCTAGTCAATTTAAGTTCCTACTAGATGATTAGTGGATTCTCTATCGAAAATTGCCTTGCAAAACCTCTTCTTTGACTTACACCTAGTTTGGAAGACACTCTATCTTCCCCTTTCATATTTGGGACTTGATTTTTCTTTCCTTCACTAAATTTCATTGTAGTATTAATGTCTTCCCTATTTCGGACTTAACTTCCACTACATGTGATTCTTATTGTGTTATTGTTTCCTTATTAGCAGCTCAAAGGTTTAGAGAACATTCTTAGGATTTATGTGGCTTATTGGAAATCAAGCACCCCAAGGGAATTTGATCTCCAAATCCTCTATATACTTGCCTCTTAAGCCTTTCGTTCCTTTGTAGTTAGGCCTCACATTTCACTCCTTTTTTGGCTCTTCACTACTAAATTTATTTGTAGCATTAATATCTTTCTTGTTTCAAACTTGCCTTCCTCTCCATGTGATTCTTCTTATGTTATTGTTTCCTTGTTAGCAACTATGAGGTTTAGAGGACATTCTTGGGCTTTATGTGTCTCATTGGAAATCAAGCACCGCAAGGGTGTTTGATCTCCAAATCCTCTATATCCCTGCCTTTTAATCCTTCCCTTCCTCTATAGTTGTGCGACACGTTTCGTTCCTCTTTTGGCTTTTCTCACTTATGAAGTTTGGAGGAGATTTCTATTCTCTAATTGAAGTACAACCTGTCTCGTTTTCCCTATTTTTCATTTCCTATTCCATTTTCCCTCAACCTTTAGAGTATATTGAGAACTTTCATCCTCTGTAATGGTATTAACTAATGGGAATTCATTTTGGAAATAGAACCTGAGACCATTGACATATATTTATGATAATTTCACTTCATCACCTTGGTCATTAGTTCTAATTTGGAGCCTCATGAACTACTCTGTATAAATTTGGACATAGTTCTCTCTTTCCCTTAAATTATAAAATTCTTGGAATAATTTTTGTTAGTAATCTGAAGGTAAAATATTCTCCCCCAAATGTTTCAACATCTTAGGCCAAATCCTATCATTTTCCTTTCCTTATATTTTTCTATATCCCATGATAGGACTTTAATTTTGACACTACAATTTTCATTCTTTGTGGTCCTCTTCCTCAGCCCCGTCAATTTAAAAATATGTAAGTTATAATTCCAATCCATAAACTGATTGGGTTGAATTTCCCTTGAAATTTGATACCTCTATTTTTTGCTTCGTTCCCTTCTTAAAAACTGCTTCAGTTAATCTTTCCATGGTATTTTAAGCTTGAATGGGGATCCCCTTGCACCCTAGGTTCATCTTCAAAATATTCAAGCTATGGTATGGTCTCCGTGGCATCAAGTGTTTTCCAATCTCCATCATTCCATCTACCTCTCCTATCCCAATTTAAGTAAATCCTCTGTGTATCATTATCCTTGGCCAAGTGCTCTTG
Organism: Pinus tabuliformis; assembly: GCA_031772625.1. NCBI lineage: Eukaryota > Viridiplantae > Streptophyta > Pinopsida > Pinales > Pinaceae > Pinus > Pinus tabuliformis. Next base: position 146,839,751 of record CM062808.1, on the reverse strand, counting down.
ATGCTTTGATACTGATCTGATGTAGACACTCTCAGTGTGCAACAATGTTTCAACTCTCTAGTGAAGTAAAAATAGAGATACAATTGTCTCTCCTTTCAGTCAATTGATCATTCAAATTTGTTGGTTCTCCTGTAATTTCTCTGTTTTAGCTGCATAAAACCCTCCATAATGTGAATCTAACCCTTTAGAAAATACTAAGAGCACACAAGTGATATACTAGGGACAATTACATTATCCAAGTTAGGAAGCACAAAGAATATAATTTACAGAACTTGCTTTTTTCTCTTATTAAGAAAACCACCAATAATAGATCAACAACAAACATGTAAGTGACTACTATGAAAACTCAAAAAGCTAACTCTCCCCCAGGCACACTCATAAATAAATAAAGATACATAGTACAATACAATCCATAATCTGGATAAGACAACAACTGCACAATTTGTCATATTCTACAAAGATACAACAATTATCTTTTGAAAACGAAGTTGGTATAGTATCTATCATTTTCCACAACTCTCTCAACTGCATATGGAGGAATAGTCAAGAAACATATTATATGAACCAACAAAAAGTCTAAGACATATCTAACATATTCTGAAATCTAAACAAAAATTATTTTGGAACAAACTTGCAACTAAGAATGGTCTAAAATATCTCCTCACAACTTGGCTCATGAATGCATCACACTGCCTTAACTAGATCATGTCCATGGAAATATTCTTTGAGACTCTCCTTTCTGAAAAATGTGCTCATGCATTTCCCTAAGATAGTTGGGTTCATCCCTCAACCTCAATACAATGTTCTCCTTACTCTTCTTCGTGCTTGAGAGGGAGGTAGGTACCTCTCTTATTCCATTCATCTAAGACCTTCTCCCATGGTTTGGCACATAGCTCTATTTTAAATTAAAAGTTTCTTGAAAAGGGAAACTAAATTTGTTCTATTTGTGAGGTTTACCAACACTCGGCTTGCAAGTCATTTTCTACTGCATGACCGCTCCAAATAAATTTCTTTGTTGGTACTACCATGGACACAAGTGCACTGACTAAATCTCTAGATGTAGTAATTGTAGGCATAGAATTTTCCTTATGACTGGAAAGTGCAGTGCTGGCTAGCATCATGATGGCTTTAGACTGCTCGTGAAAATACTCGGCCATGAGAATATGTAAAATTCTTAGTCGAAATAAATAAATGGAAGCTTAAAAAACAGACAGGTTCACTCCTAACCTAATAAATAAGGAAAGGTGGCCCAACAAATAAGTAAACAATTGATCATGGAATTCAATTCGCCTGAGACCATGAGATTGTGCATCATGGAATTCCACTTGAATAATGGAGCAAGGCTTACAACTTGATACCACAAGGAAAAATATCATTCTCAAACCATGGGGAAAAATGTTAGGTGAAAGGAAAAAGGGTAGATGAATGGTTGGCCTGACCATTTTCAAAAAAAGATGCCTATCGACGTAATTATGTATTGTAATATTAAAGTGTGTCTATTATTATGACAAAGAACACACATGTATTAGTAAAATGTAGTTTAATAGAAGAACCCTAAAGAACCCTAATTTGGACTTAAATTTCACAGGTAATATTTTTTATGCACCTTCATCACCATCGAATTTTTTTTAGGTTAATTTGGAGCACTTTATAGCCATGGAAATGTGCATCATGGAAAATTTTAAGGATGGAATTTAATCCTAAAGTTTAGTAACCTTGGTGAATCTTATTAGTCCCTAATATGCAATTTGTAAAATGCTTGATGATATTTGTATCAATATATATATATATATATATATATATATATATATATATATATATATATATAGATATATAAGATCAGTTATATTTTATATTTCCAAAAAGAAAGGGAGGAGCTAGCTCCTATTACATTTGAGACTGTCTAAAATCATGCTCTGGGAGGAGATGATGGAAACATAGTCCCTGAATCCTATAAGCATGATTCCCAAAATTTTATAGGTCCCTATTACTACTCTGGCATATTGCCTTACAAACTGGAATAGAAACAAGATACATTTGCATAACATACTACTTAGAGACCTTTAAAACACTTAAAGATTGATTATTATTGGTTCATTGAGTAGTCTTGTTGAGACCTCTGCTTGTTGCCCTGATATGTTGAATTTTCTCCCTCCTGGCTCAGTGTGGTGTTTTTGAGGTATGTAACCGCCTCCTCCAGGTGAACACATTTGTTTCTGAGAGAAATAATTTCTGCTTTCTGGCTCTCAAACTACCTCTTTTGATAGTTGATCTCAAACTTCATTTCAGATCTAAGATCTTGAATTGTTTCTTTAATTTTTCCAATCGTGAACTTATTTTCTTTGCAGGTGGCACAACTATCGTTTTGGGAGGCTTTCTCCACTGGATTGAACTCCAGTTCTGTAGTTTGGTTCTCTCTGATATAGTGCTGCTTCCTATAGTTTCTACTTGTGCAGAACCTTAATAAGCTTCCAATTCCCTTGAATAAGTGACACTGTTTCTGCTTTCTGTATTCTAGATGATTTATTTTCCCTCTTTGAAATGTTGACAGGGGTTGTGATAAACCAACAGAACGGAGCTCGACTGCACTGATAGATTGATAAAGAATTGAGAAAATGACAACATAACTGAGGAAGCTCATACACTCAAGATACTTACAACACAGAGGATGTATGTCCAATAGTTTAGGCGCTTTTGGGAGAGAACTGCCAACAATATGAGCACATAATGGAGAGGAATGATCGCACTAATAATATGCAGAAAGCTTATTAAGAGAAATGCCTAGAATTCTTAGATGGATTATGCAATCAGAGGGAAGTGAGAAATAGAGGCTATGAGGGTAGTGTTGGAAGGTCTGTGAATGCAAGAGGATAAGGAGGGCCTGAGATTTAAAGGCACTAACACAACAGGATAAGGATCATGAAGGTTGAGGATCTTGCATATCTAAAATGAAATAGTTGGCTTTACGACTTTGAACTTCGGGCTATGACTGAGGCTTGATTTGCTCATGATTTTTTGTTTGGAGTCACAAGACCTCCATACTTTTTGAGTTGATGGAGTATCTTTGCAGTGATTTTCTCTGGTCCTTCGAATCTTCCTCGTTTTGATCTTCAGATTTGTTTGGAAAAGTGTTTTTTTTTTATTAGTATGGTCATTGATGGTCAGTCACTATGGGATCGATATATGATAAACCTCCTTATTTTCTCTTATTTCTCCTTCCTTCCTGGAGACTTCCATGTTTGCATAATGATCCGTTGTGCTATTGTTCTCTCGCAAGATGTGCTTGAATGTGATATTACCTAAACCTGCCAGATTGCTCCTGATTCTTTTAAATATTCGGTTCATGGCTGCATTTGAGGGATTTCTCTTGCTAACCATTTCTTCAATTATGATTGCTGAATCCCCCAGAATTATTGGGTCTTTGATATCCTTTTTTTAAGGATCTTGGAACCCATTAACAAACTGTAAGCCTCTGCCCTATTATTTGAGGTTTCCCCCATACCCCATTCATAGGAGAGTATCATTTTCCCCCATGGATCATTTATGTTACCTCTAGCTCCTCCTCTGCCTGGATTATTTTTGGAGGCCCCGTAAAAAAAGGACAGAACCTATTTTTATTTACTTTCCATGTTATAAACTCTTCCCCGTTTAATCTGATTTTCCAATTCTGTGTTGGAGGTCTATCCCTGAGATTATTATTTCCATTATTTCTTATTGTTTCCCTGCTAATCTAGCTCATTTCTTCTTGCTGAAGAAGACTATTGTTAATTGCTATTGTTCCCTTCATGTTTAAGATTTTAGAGGTAAGTCCCCATGTTTTTGACAATATCTTCCCAATTTTGGGTACCTGTTCTTTGAAAATGATTTTATTCCTTGAGAGCCATATCTACCAACAAAGTACAGATGGAAGGCTTTCCCAAAACCTTTTAATGGTTTGCTTATTCTCTGTCGGGTAGGGATATGTTTTTTTCCATTCTATGAAGAATTCATTGAATGTTCTGGAGAAATTGAGTTCCACTTCCAAGGGACTAGTTAGTTGTTTCCAACATTCTTTAGTGACAATGCAATCTAGGAAGAGGTGTTGAATATTTTCTTCTTCCTTTAGATACATCGGGCACCTTGACAGGCCGAAGAATCCTTTTCTTTTGAGATTTTCAGCAGTGAGTATTTTCCCTTTTAATAGGGTCCAACTGAAGATTTTAATTTTTGGGAGACTTTCAGTTTTCCATATGGACTTCCAAGGAGCCCAGTCTTGTTGATTTTGTTGTGCTTGTAGAATAGTATATCTGGTCTTAATTGTGTAGCTTCCTCCACTTGGGTCCCATATTATTGTGTCTTCCTCCTCCATGCTCGTTGGGGCTAATCCTTTGAGGTGGTGCAGTAGGTTGTCCCATTGAATTTTTAGATTTGGAGGGATACTTGGTGTATACCAGTCTTGCCAGATCCTATCTTCCCAACGTGATATGGAGTGTAGGGTTGTTATTCCTCTGTCCTCCATCCAATTTTTTATCTCTTCATGACCTGGAAGGAGATTTAAAGGTTCCTTCCCCATTATTTTGTCTTCCCATCCCTGGATATTTTTTCCATTGCTTGGCATTTTTGAGGTGTATTTGCTGATTGTTGATATCATTTTCTTAACAAGCCTCCAGACTTACGTGCACGACCTTATTGGAACATTTCCAGACAGCAAGTCTATTCTTGGATGATTCATATATTTTGATGCTTCGTCAAACTAGGCATATTTATAGATAAACCTCCTTTCTCATAGGGCAGAGTTACTTGTTCCCATTTCACCAAACTGAATTTTTTAGTCTCTTTTTTCCCTCCCTGCCAGAGGAAGCCTCTTATGATTAATTCCATTTGTTTTTGTGCACTAGCCGGAGCCAAATTTGTGGCATATTGATAGATTGGTAGTGCACTGAGCATAGCTTTGATTAGAATCACTCTGCCTGCCATGTTCAGCCACATCATTCCCCATTTTTTATTTTTCTCTTTCATTTGTCCGACTAGCCCACCTGCAAATATTAGCCCCTAAAATTTTCCTTGATGCACACAAGAAACTTTATTCCATCACTACAAAAAGAAAAAATACTTGAAAATATGGAAAAGAGAATTTGAACTTGCTTTCTTTTGAGATATTGTTTTAGTGTCATTATGAGGCATCGTCAAGATTTACAAGGATAGGCATTCTTCATCATCCATTATTTTTGGGTGATTTTTAGCATTGTGAATTCTAGGGTTTATAAGCATGAAAAAGAACGTGCATGGAAATTGAATAGAAGAATGCTCATTGTCATTTAGTATTTTTGATCGAATCGACTTATATCAAACATTTCCATGATGAATATATTTCCTGGAAGTTTGGTGCCTCAAAATAAATACCAAAAGTCCTATGAAGAATTTACTATCCAAAAACATTCAAAGGTAGCACAAAAATTTGAACATCCCACTATAAAACTTACACAATATTTTTGTCCTGCTACACAAAATTCTCAAGATAGCAATTTGACACTCTACATTTATTCTTTATCTGTGTGTACAACACTCTTAGACCAAAATGGAAAATACAAATTTAGAGTTACAATTCCTAGTCACAGCAAAAAAATTGAGAGAGCTTCTATCAAACAAAACCCTAAGGAGGTTTCAAACCTCTATTTTCCTTTTTGAAACCACTTCTCTCACAAGCCATCCTACCTCCCCGATTATCCATGGAACATCTGGTCGAACTGACTGATAGCTTCAACCCTATTATTAAATAAAAATAGAAATTATTAAATTATATTTAAACCTAAAAATTATTAAATTATTATTTATAAGTAACACTAGCCATATTTGAAGAATATTTTTTTAATAAATTAAAGATAGGAGTAGACATAAGAAACTGAAAAACTATTCACATGCCCTCTACATTATCCATTGAATCGTGTATTAGATGAAGAATATTCCCAGATTATCAAATTTTAGTCATTCTTAATTTAAAAATTTAAAATTCCTCGAGCCCTATTCCAATATAGACCATTCCTTTGACATAATTAATCAACCATACCACCAATTTTGAAATTTTACTCTTATTTTCTATCCACGCGTACAAATCATACTACAACTAAAATCAAATCAACTTTGAAAATATAACAATTCTCAAATCATACTACAACTAAAATCAAATCAACTTTGAAAGTATAACAATTCTTATGTTACCACTCCCCTTTCCCACCATCACACAAAATTCTTTTTCACACTTTCTTTCATCTCATAGCTTCTTAGTACATACATATTCATGATTTCTTCACATGGGAGAATCGTTATACACACCATTCAGAAGAACACTGGCTTTCTTGTGCCCCATCACATATCAGCAGGATCTCCTTTTTTATTCAATTCATACCCCATAGTTCAGAATATCTCTACATTTTCTTCACATATCATAATGACAACTTATTGACACTTTCCACGTAAAATTGAGTTACTTTTAATTAAATATGATATTGTTATGGATATAAAATTATAACAAATATGATGAAAAATTGTATTAAAATTAAAAAATTACAAAGGATAATGCATCCAAATACTCAAATGACAACGTAAAAATATAACAACTCTTCTCTATAATTAATCGATCACCATACCACCCGTTTTGAAATTTGAAGGTTGGTTTTCTATCCAGCGTTCCAAAGCACGCCACAATGCACTTCAACGTTGAAAGTCTATCAAGTCTTAAATTTGTACCTCCTCGCCCCATATTCTGAGAGTTCTACAAAAGATAACAAACGAGCGACTTGCTTCAGTACTGATTGTGGATATGTATCTGAGGTAGCTTAGGCATCATTAGCTTATGCCATTTACCTCAATACACATATATATTGTGGTATTTTGTTAAGGTCCTATATTATAGGAATTTTAGTCTTATTATTCATTTCGGGTCATTTTTGTAAATATCAATTTTGGTTTCATGAGTGATATGGTATAGAGGTGTTTATTTTTCATAATTCAAAATGTGATGTCTTGAGAGGCCAAGTTAGCTAGATCTAGAGGTCAAGTTACATCAAGAAACCATGAGTAAGATCATTTTTCCATGCCTTATCATCATGAGCACATATTTGTAGGTGTTTGTGTGAGTTTATATGTCATTTCATGAGTGGTTGTGACCTCAGAAAGGGTACAATGGTCAAGAGGACATATTGTTGCATTTTTCCACATGTTGCACTTCCAACAAGGTGCTGCATATTCATCATTTCGATTTGAAATCATGATTATCACTATCAACTCCACTCTTAGCCATAGTAGCAATTTATTTCCACGATTGTTTCCATCCAATATGACTTATATTTTTTTCATTTCCATCAGAAGCTTGTGGTGTGATCATGCTAGGTTGAGACACAAAGGAGGCAAGGGCGCTATGTTTCCACACAACGTTGCGTTTCTCGCAAATTGGCAGCCAAATCTCTTTCACAGGTGTAAAATTAAGCTTATTTTAGTACCATGGTTTTGAATTGTTACCCAATTACATGCATGAGTTGATAAAGTAGTGTAAAAAACTGCAAGACACCATTTTCATTATCAGTGTGTTTTTTCCATTGCTGGGCTTTTTCCTATTTCGTTGTGTTTTCTCCATCGTTGTGCTTCCACACACTGCTCCAGCTTTTGCACTTGCATTTCCCAAAGTGTAAAAATTTGATTTTCAGCCTCCAATATAAAGATAGCCAAGCCATTACACTGAATTGAAGCTCCTTGTCATAAGTCTGTGTGCTTAAGAAGTGTTTGAAGTCCAATTTCTTATGCGATGCGTTTTTGGTGCTATACCTATCCCTTTGAATTTTTTGCCACCAGTATCAAACATTTGCAAGTTTTTTTAGGGTTTTCTAAAGAATTTTTGTGTTGATTAATCTCTTGTGTATAATTTCTTTCTTAATCATCATCAGAGGTTAATTTGGAGAGTCATTCTTGTCATTACTCTTACACTCATTGCACAAAACAAGTTTTCCTTAAACCTTAGTCTATTCACTGTTGCAAAACAAACATCATGTCAACTCCATAGGAAATAAATAACAAGGGAGGTGCTATTGTCCATTTTGAACCACAAGGTCTCTCATATATCAACTTAGACCCAACTATCAGAATGGCTTTTGAGCAGGTGGGGTGTATGAGGTTTTGTGAAAAGATTCTATGATAAAATCTATAATTGACTAAGGAGTTTACCAAGAAATTTGATGGATTTGAGGCTAAGATAAGAACATTTACTTTTACAATTGTATATGTTAGTGGCCACATCTAGTCAAAACTATAAAGCCATTTTGAAGAAGTAGCTTTGTAGCATTTTGTGCCCTTGCTAGCATTAAGGTTTTTGATATAAAGTTGGACATTTTTCAATTTTTGTCAAAGGATGATGGAATGGGGTATATACCATGGTCATTCCAGTTTCAACATTGTCATTAGTGGGTGCATCTTGTCTAAAAACATCCCTGATCTCTTAAACTATAAAAAAAAGATGGCTCTGCGCTTCTGAGACAGGCACTACATTTTTGGCTACAGAAGAATTTTCCAAATTTGGAGGTTTTGTACCATGGAATAAATCTTCTAATGAGGAATTTGTTCATGTCCAGGCTTTTTCACATGCACCGAAGTCATCATATAACCCAAATATTGGTCGGGAGTATCTCAACCATGGAGCGTTGCACTTTGACATAGTCACTGTAGTTTCACCATATCTCTTAAACCATATACCCATTTTCCATGAAATTTTTATAGTAAATGTATGGAGGTAATATGAATAAACCCACTTAATTTCAGGTCAAAAAATGTCACGATTTCTAAGAAATAGGCCACAATTGTCTACAACCAATTTCGTATTTTCTCGAAATCCGTGAGTCATATTTACCTCAAAAATTTTGTGGAGAAACATTATGATGATATTAGCCTGCTGACAAAAACTCAGCTCAATTTGATTAATGGTTTAGGATATACTAAAAAAATAGCAATCACAGGTGGAGCGCTACGAAAGTTGCTACGAATCTTATAGCAAAAAGGGAGATGGTGGTTTGAAGCCATGTTTTCAGTTTTAGGGCTCTTTCATAGGTTCATTACCATCACAAGGATATTTTGAGACTACCAAGTTGCTCCTTTTTATCATAGGAAGGCCATAAATATATAGAACTTGAGGCACTGCGAAAGTTGCTGCAAAACTGGGAGTTTTGGAGCAGATACTGTGTTTTCACACAGTCTTGATTTTGCCTTGTAAATTTGATTTTTTTTGGTTTCCAAAGGTTGTTTAATCATGTTTTTAGGTGGAGTAACTCCTTAGGATGGTATTTTTAGTGGTTTTCTTTTGAGTATTTCTAATTTTAATGATGTATTAAGTTGAAAACTAGATTAGGTAATTAGTTCCTATTTTTATGCAAAGTATGTGAACAGTTTGATGTATCTAACTGATTGACTAGTTTCCTTTTGAAAAATTTGACTGGATAGCTGGGAATGGAATATATATATATATATATATATATATATATATATATATATATATATATATATATATATATATATATATATATATATATATATATATATATATATAGAGCTAAGAAGAGGGTTCGGTTTGTCAGATTGGAGAGAAAGACACTTTGAGTGCATTGTATTTTCTGAATATTTTTGTCAGTGAATGAAAGACATAAGGTGATTTGCAAGGATTCATGTGTCAGATCTTGATGGTGTTGTGATTCTTTCTAATTGTAATTTTGTCTCATGTTTCTACATCTCTTGAATGTATGTCTTCATTCTTGGAAGAACCAAATGTTTAACTCAGAATTCATTTAAATGTTGATCTGATTTAGCTTTACCAAGCGATCTATGTTTTCTTCTTAAAGCAACATTTAGAATTCATCTACAGATTTGATGCTCTATGTGTTGTTTTCTACTTTTCTTACACTCACCCTCCTACATTGATTTAACTTGAATTCATCACCAAGACTACCCATCTTTCCCCTGTGGAAAAACCCTTTCTCTCTACATCATATCACTGGACAAATAATAAATTTGGCATGACTCCATGCCCAATGGATTTGTCTCCTTTCTTACCAGCAATCCTTTGAAAAAATAAACCTTAATGAGCTCTATACCTAGCCTAATATCATATTATTTGAACAAATTAAGTGAGAGATCCCTCTCCAAGGCTAGAAGGGCTAGATTCTAGCCTAAAATTGGTTTTTGGTTACCTCTAGAATTTCTTTCCTGAGCCTAGGGAAATTTACGAACTGCTAACATTATTAAGCAGAATGCATTCTATAGTCTAGTATGAGGGTGATGTGTAATTCCATCCATGTTCAATGTGGAGTTACCACGTCCCTCTTAAAATAAAAATAAAATATTCTATAAATAGAAAAGCAATTTCAGCTATAATAAAAAACAAAAACAATGCATGTTTAATTAGTTTAACTAAAAACATTATAAAATATCAATAATCCCAACCTCACTATGTCTCTCGATTTTGTTGTCGATATTACAACTCAATGTGGTAAAAATATTTGACTCACTATCAGTAATAAATAAAATATTTCGATGGACACATGACGTAATATAATTTCACACCAACTTACATGAATTAACTTACATAAATTTATTAGAAGTAAATAAAATTGTGAGTAATATATTTAAACTTTATACTTTTAAAAAATATCTCAACATAGGATTATAATAAACTATTTGAAGATCTATGTTAATTGATTTATGTTGGGAGACTTTATATATATCTTTATATATAGAAACAAAATGTTAAAATAAAATATTTCGATGTTGTATATAATACTTGGATTAAAAACAAAAAAAAATCAATCTCCAAATAAAAAAATAACTTAAAGTTAAAAAATAAAATAAAAAATATCAAGTACTTCTTAATAAGAATAATAATAGGGAGATGTATAATTCATTTCATTCTTAATATTAAATTAATATGTGACTTTTTGTGTAAGCTTAGTAGGACCCAGGAAAATTTTTAAAGATTGGAGTTTAACTTAAAGTTTAGACACCTTGGTGAATATCAAAGTCCCTCATATGTAAAATGTAAAATGTTTGGTCATACTTTTATAAAAGTATTTAGATTTATAATTATTTTATATTATTCTATATAAAATTTTGGCTATATTCAAAGTAAAATAATTTAATATTCTAAAATATGGGCGAATCACTTTTAGAAAAAATGGAAATTGGCAAATCTTTTTTTTGGAAAAAACCATGGAAAATTAATCCACCTGCGAATATTAACCCCCAAAATTTTCCATGGTAGGACTATATCTTCATCATGTGCAACTTCTCACGCCAATCAGGGGACAACATAAGGTTTGAACCCAAGACTTTAGATTCAGTGAGACTTCATTTCCACAGTCGTTTCCAATTAAGATACCCCAAGCGAATGAATTATTATGCGACTTTTAAAAATATTCATAATAAAAAAAAAAATTCATTGTGGGTCATCAATAAAATATTTTAATATACAAGATTAAGCAATATTGATGTATACCTAAAAACATATTAATAAAAAAACCATTTTAATTTAATGTGGATAATTCTTGACGTGAGTTTTGGGACCTTAGTCAACAAAGGGTATGTGACCCATGCCAAGGCTCTTTAAATAGCTCAAGTTGTTTGGGATAGTAACTTTCGATGGATTTTAAGGCTCTTTTAACGTTTTGGACAATTTCCTCTTCCAAAGAAAATAACCTAGAGAGTCCTAAAATGAATTATTGTTATATCTACATGAAATCTAAACTACTATTAACATACCTGAAACTAAAAACTAAATAATTAATAAAATATGATACAAAACTAAGATTAGTGTTAGAGATTAAAAGACAAAGAATACTATACAAATGGTACAACAATTATGATACAACATAATAAGACGACCACAACTTTAGGATAATTGGTTCAAGGGATAAATGTATTTATCTCTGCTAAAATATCATGAAATGAAAAATAATTTTAATTTATATATGCAGAATTAAAATTAATGATAATCCTTAATGCAAAGAAATAAAACACAAAAAACTATAAAAATGTAAGCTTCTTATTCTTTAAACTAACATAGAACAATTTGTATTGGTTTCAGAATACACATCAAAAATAAATCATAAATGCAGAGTAATAACTAATACTATCTAATTGTTATTTAATAACTAATACTATCTAATTGTTATTTATCTGTCAAGATAAGATTGGAAAGGCAACTATAACAATTCTTGTAACTTGAACTATATTGCAATTATTTACTTATGAAACAATTCAATAAATAAATAAATAACAAAACAAGATAATATATTAGAGACTATCACAGTACATATATCAATTCAATTTATAAAAATATGAGATTCTCAATAATCTAAATTCCTGGACGCAATTCACAAGAGTAAAGACCAGAAGAATATTCAAATCGATACTATCCTTAGAACACGAGTCACTGAACGATAAATATGATCGTTATTAACAAATGTAAACCAAATTAAATACAAATGAAAAGAAATGAAATAAAATGGAATGTCTTTTCATAATTTTGAGCCACAAAACAACAATATGTTGTCTTCTAAACATTCAGGAATAAAATCACATAAAATTAAGAAGACCATAAATTAAAAGGAAACTATGGAAAATATAAGTATTAATATATTGATTCAAATCAAACCAACACACTTACAAAAAGATTTAAAATGGTTCTATAGTGACTATAAATTTATCCAACATTTTGTTTCCTTAGTCTCTCCTCTTTTTCACTCTAAAAAATAAGGTTTATATTTAGACTCATAGGCTTGACCACGTCTTAAACTGAATGTGCATAATGAAAAACATTTTACAAAAATATATTTTAATGTTTTTTACCTTTCGATCTAATACTAACTGTTTAAGAAAAAAAATATAAAAAAGAACTAACAAGTCATCTACGCATAATTCAGGACATCTACAGAATCCAGACTTAAAACAAAGGCCGCTACAGAATCCAGACTTTGTAGTAGCCTTTCAATTTTCGTAAACAAAATCAAAAGGAAAACACACCTCATAAATCTCCTAAATATATATAAATTTGAAGACTTTATTAAGCAGGTTTTGAGTCTACAGATATAACAATTTTAACATTCAATGACTTAATGATTATATGTGTATCTCTTGACTGTGTTTTGACTTTAGATTCCATAAATATCTATTTTTTTTCCCTCAATTATTTAGGGCTTTAAGTTGGTTTTTTTCCTGTATCAATTCATTAATATAGTGCTCCATGTGAGTAACTGTAACAAGAAACTGCTAGTGCCAGCACATTTTAAGTACGGATAGATCAGAGCCATGGTTTCACTTAGGAGTCTTTTCTAGGTTATTGTTTCCATTATGCACCAATTTAGCATTACTGGCAAAACCTGAATCATGCTTAGTTTGAGGCTTATTTTTCTTTGGTGAAGGCTCGGGAGGTGTTTCTAGATTGATGAAAACTTCCTTAAAAAGGATGTTATTCCTTTTGTTATTCCAAGATCTTGATATATTCCTTTAAATTTGTTTAAATTTGACCCTAGACTGAGGATTATACTTAGGCTAATTAATTTCCTCTCGTTTTGTAGGTTTAAACTAAGAGTTATGATTCAAGGGTTTTAGCTCGTATTTTTCCTCAAATTTTGGTTGTAATTCCACATGATGGAACTCAATATCATTTCCCATACTAGTAATGACATGAATAGGTGCAGTTTCAGGACTTTCAACCCCATTTTTGTTAGAGAAATCTAATTCTTTTGCATGGAATGATTCATCCAATAAATCCTCATCATCAACATGAGAATTAGACAGAATTAAGCCAGTTAGTTAACGATTGAGCAAGAGCCTAGGTGTGAGATTTGGTTACGCAGAGGCTTGGGTTTTCTCACAACCACAACGAATGAGGAAAGTTTCCCAAGAATCGCCACTTTGGCTAAAATATGCTTCACCAAAATGTAAATAAGGTTGTGATTAAATAAATACCTATTAGGGATTTTACACTCAGACTAGTATACCTTGGCCATTTTGACGATGCTTTTGCATAAATAATATAGAAGGTTATGTCTATATCTCAAAAATACCATGAGCAGGAGAATATGATAAATAAACACTAACCCATAATGTATTTCACATGTTATGTAACAACGCACGAAAAACAAAAGATCTTGCCACTTGGGTTTGAGGAAAGAAACCAAAATACCTTTGACAATACCTTTGACATTGTATGCGTAAATCTTGTTGGCCGGGAACTTTTTGCAAGGCATTTCGCACATAGGGCAGTTCTTCAACCAGTTCTCTCCCTCCATATGGATATGGGTGTATGTTTTAAACCTATACGTAAATTATCTGTAAACGAATTCTTAACAAACAGAAAATATAAAATGGCGAGACACACAAAAAAAATACACAGATATTGTTATAAAAATATATATTATAGACTAATGGAACACATAAAATATATTGCAGAAATATAAACACAAAAAACACATAAAACAAGAGAGACACATATATACGTGGTTCACCCAATTTGGGATACATCCATGGGAAACAACCAGTCCTTCCTTTTATATTATCTAGCAAACTAAAGAGATACAACCTATAGCAGATCCGTTGTAATTCCCTCTTCGCTCTCACACAATCTCCTCTCTTTTTCTCACTCAGAATATAGATCTACATAGACGTAATACAATTCCCTCATATATAGCGAGGGGTTTCCTTCTAGGGAAAAAACCCTAAATTAAACATAACTTCTACCGTCAGATCTCCATCTAATGAACGACCCAGATTGACTAAGAAATTACAACATTTTACAAGGAAATTTTACATCTATTTTTAGCTTCGGGGGCATTGCCCTCGATCCCCCACTAGGGGGGGGGCTCCTAAACATCGTTGTTGCCCCCCTGGACCCCCCTTGCAATGCAAATATTACAGGCAGCGTTGCCGTCACATTACAAACTGGGGTCCAATGCGGTGATACCTCTGAATAAAGAAGATAATCAGGCTCCACACCCGACAATCTCCCACTTGGACACTGATTATAGCAACTCCACCGCTAATTCTTTTGCTGGACAATGACTCCATTTTGGACCTGGTTGTTTCTCATATTCTTCATCATACTTGAAGACCAATTGAAACTGAGCATAATCTTAGTTTCTCCCTGGTTACAACTTTTGTTGACATATCTGCAGGATTCTGGCTAGTGTGTATATTTTTCCAGCTTCAATTGTCCATCTTCCAACACTGAACGTATGGAATGATATTTGAGTTGTATATGTTTTGTCTTGGAATGAAATGCATAGTTCTTTGAAATATGTATGGCACTCTGGATGTCATTGTATAACCTGCCCAGCTCCTGCTTCTTACCCAATTCATCCAGAAACCTTTGTAGCCAAATCATTTCTTTACTAGCCTTTGTAGCAGCAACATACTCTGCTTCCATTAATGAGAGTGCAACAACACTTTGCAGTTTTGAAACCCAACTAATGGTTGTTCCATCTACAATAAACACAGACCCTGTTGTGCTCCTCTTGTTATATCTAGCACCCACTATATCTGCATCAACATATCCATATAGAGCATTGTTTGAACCACCAAAGCATAATTCTTGATTTATGGTACCTCTCAAATACCTAAGAATCCACTTCACCGCCATCCAATGTTCTTTTCCTAGATTGTTCATGTACCTGCTTACACTCCCACTGCATGTGCAATGTCAGGCCTTGTGTAGACCATTGCATACATTAAGCTTCCAACTGCTGATGCATCTGGAACTTTAGACGTATAATCCATTTCTTCCTAAGTCTTGGGACACACCTCCTTACTTAGTTTGAAATGGCTAGACAAAGGTATACAAACTGTTTTTTCATTCTGCATATTAAATCTTTTCAACACCTTTTCTATGTACTCACTCTGAGACAATGTTAATTTTTTATTCTTACTGTCTCTAGTTATTCTCATACCAAGGATTTGTTTTGCAGCACCTAAATCCTTCATTGCAAATGAGTTCGCTAGTTTTGTTTTGAGAACATTTATTTCCTGCATGTTAGAACTTGCAACAAGCATGCAATCTACATAGAATAATAATATAATATAACTACCATCATTTTGCCTTTTGATGATTAGAGTGACATCTAGTATAACCTTGTTCAAACATAAACCTGTCAAAGTTTAGATACCACTGCCTTGGAGCTTGTTTTAAGCCATACAAGCTCTTTTTCAACCTACACACTAGTTTCTCCTTCCCTTTTATCTCATAACCTTGTGGTTGTTGCATATATATCTCTTCCTCCAAATCCCCATGGAGAAAGGCTATCTTTATATCTAACTGCTCAAGATGCAAATCTTCAGCTGCTACTAGACTTAAAATAGTTCTGATTGAAGTCATTTTAACAACAAGAGAAAATATCTCATCAAAATCTATACCCTTTTTCTGTGCATACCCTTTCACCACAAGTCTATCATTATACCTTTTTCTACCTCCATCTTCTTCCTTCAACCTGTAAACCCATTTATTCTGCAATGTTGTTTTACCTACAAGCAACCTGAATAAGTCCCAAGTTTGGTTATGTGCTAAGGAGTCCATCTCTTCTTTCATGGCTTGCTCCCACTTCTTCCTTGTTTTTACCTGCACTGCTTCTTCATAACATTTTGGTTCACCAGAATCAGTCAACAATACATAATATAATGAAGGAGAGTATTGTTCAGGGGGTCTACTTATCCTAGTAGATCTTCTAACAACACTTTCAGGTGTTTGAGCTGCTTGTCGTTGTTGTGGTTGTTGATCATTATGATTTTTAAGCACCTTCACTTTTTCTGTGATCTCATCAAACACTGTGTTATCACTGAAAATTCTGTTGCCAAATTTTTTTAGCCTAGCTTAAAGACAAGGTGTTTTCGCAGTGCATGAATTCTTTTTTAGCAGTTTCGCAGCGCTACCTGTTTAGGTGGTTTCGTAGCGTGCTACAAAATTGGGGATTTGTTCGAGTTTTCAGTGGAGGCCCAAATCCTAGCATGCCTATTGTACAGAGTTTTGCTTCCCTCCAGAAATGCAGATGAGAGCAGTGACAGTGTTTTCAAGGAAGAAGTGCATTAAGCTCGTTTGTAGCAACATAGATTTGCTCAGTGCTCTCCCTGAGACTAATACCTTGAAGATCCTTTCCTGGGACAATCGCTTTTCTCAAGTCAATGAAGTCCTTCTGATCCCAACTCAGGTTAATTATGTTGGAAAAGTAGCAAATATATATGAAGCTGGTTATCGACTAAGTGGTGGTGCATATATCATCTCCAAGTACATTGGGAATTCATGGTTGTGGGATCATGTTCGTGTCAGTGATGAGTTTTTGACAAATGAAATGTATCTGCATTTAAGTATGCGCCTCATGTTCTAATCTTTGTGTATTGACCGAATACAAGGAACCAAACGAGATGTTGAGATTTGATAAACATTACAGTAAATTACAGTTGAAAGGCAAGAGCGTCAGAGCGAAGACAACAATGGCTCACGGGCTTCATGCAGAGCGAGTGGAAGGAGAAGGCAGTTCTGAAGCCTTTCTGAGCAAAGTTTCATACACACCTCCCTCTTGGGCGACAGAGCTTCATCCGATTCCGTCCCATTTCTATTCTCTCGGACATCTCCCTATACCAATTCATCGATGGAATCTTCCGGGCTTACCATCAAACATTGAAGTCTGGATAAAGCGTGATGACTTATCAGGTATACAACTTAGTGGGAACAAGGTGTGAAAGCTAGAATTTTTAACGGCTGATGCAAAGGCGCAAGGTGCAGATTGTGTTATCACAATAGGAGGCATTCAAAGTAACCACTGTCGTGCTACTGCAGTGGCAGCTCGATACTTGAATCTTGACCGCTATCTCATATTACGAACTACCAAGGCACAAGTCGATGAAGATCCTGGCTTGACTAGAAATCTTCTTGTGGAGCGGATGGTTGGTGCAAACATAAAGCTTGTGTCCAAGTAGGAGTATGCACAAATTGGCAGTATCACTCTTGTCTTACTTGTAAGAAATGAAGAAGCACCGTTAGCGATGGGAAGGAGCGAAACATTGATTGTGAATTTTTGTGCCCTGTTTGTTCCATAAAGTGTGATCTATTTCCTTTTTGGAAGGAAAGATTAGAAAATGCATCTGACACAGAATCCAGAGATACTCTGCAGAAACATCTCAAATCTGCAATCATTGTCGTGGATGGTACAGAGAGAAAAAGGTTAAAGGCCTTGCACTGCAAAGTTCTAAAAACACATGAATCATTAGAGCAAAGAACATGCTCTGATTTGCGGCAGTTGTTGGTTTCTATTTTAGAAGATAAGATGACACAGAAGATGTCAAAGAGTATTAATGGCTTCTTAGAAAAAGAGCTACAGATTAAGGAAATTGAGTTGGTTGAGGGACTACAGTTTGTTAAGGTCAGTCAGGAGGATGATACAGAGATAAAAAATATAAAAAGGGCATCGATTTTGTGTGCTTCAGTTCTCAATAATTATGTTAGGCCTAAGCTTGAGGTGATCTTTGATGAGGAAAGGAAGGTAACCCACTCTAACCTTATGAAGGATACAAAGAATGTGATTCTGAATCCCAGCATAGCAAAGGTCAAACTGAAGAATGGCAACAACAGCTATTCAATTTTGTGAGGAGTTTAGAGGAAGACTGTGTTTTTTAAATCACACATCAGTTTCGTAGCGTGCTACGAAACTGCTGTAGGTGATGTTTTCAATGCAGAATAAACAGTTTGACCGGGAATGTTAGAAGAGAGACACCTGTACATCAATACAGCCTACAACTCATCTCGAGACATGGTGTTTGGTAGCAGCGTTCCATACTTTGAGTTATTAAAGAGTTGGGAACATGCTGCTACATTTTCGGAGGATGGTAGGAGACAGGGACCTTAAAAATAGGTGTTTTGATCCTGATGATAAATGATCCATCAGCGCTTACAGGTATCCAAAGTCAGCGTTCCTTGCATCTGTAGCTCAATCATCTTGAGCCTAACCAACAAAAGACAGCTGTCAAAGATCAAGAAAGGAATCAGGCATACGAGGAGATGAAGTTAGAGTTTTAGTGTGATTAGGACTCTTTGTAATTACAGCTCAATACTTTATGTATTTAATGAGTTTGTTTAAAAATAGATAAGGGTAGTTAATGATAGGTCATCGAGCTCCCCTCATGCTGGAGGAGGAGACTCAAAGTAGTTTAGTTTGTTTTCCTATATATAGTGAAAACTCTGATGTAATGGGGGTTGGAGATTTATACAAAAAACAGAGTTTTTATATTGACTGATGTAAAAGACTTTTGACAGTAATAGAAAGATTACTTTTTCTTCTCAAGATTTATCTTGTGTTTAAATGCTCAGAATATACATGGTTGTGTCTCTTCCTTTCTGTTTTACAGCTCCATAGATGTGCAATCACTCTGAATTCACCTAGTGCTCAGACTTCCTGTGCATATTTATGAGCTGAGGTTCCTTTGAGAAATGTTTTGAGTGTTTAGACATTATATGCCTTGACTTCCATGAATGAGTAGTTGATAGTTTACTGCAAAGGTGCTTGACTCCATGAGCCCAATGGAAGAAATCTTATTTTGTTGTTCCAACCAGCTTATTTCTCATGTGTTGTTTAAAGAGTTAGCCATCTTTCCTGGTCATTAATCCATATTCATAATCTGTGAGAGAGCCCTCTCTGACTAAGGAGGCTAAGCCTTAGTCTAAAGCCTGGTTTGAAATAGTTACATGAGATCTTGCTAAGTAGTAGCCCTTAGTACCTGATTTTGTGATAACACACTGTGTATTCTCTATTTTCTTTTTCCTATTTATTTTCCTGTAGTTGATCCTTATACAGAACCTTTTCATTGAAAATGACATCTCTGCTCCTAATGATTTTGTGTTTTTCATAATCATAAAACCGATAACCAAAATCATTAACACCATATCCAATAAAGGTACATTTCTTTGATTTTACCTCAAGCTTTGTTTTATTTTCTTTATTAATGAGGATAAAGGCTTCACAACCAAAAGTATTTAAAAATGAGTAGTTTACCTTTTTACCTATCCATGCCTCCTCTGGAATACCACCATCCAAAGAACTTGAAGATGCTCTGTTTATTAGATAAATAGTAGTATTTACAACATCGACCCAAAATTGTAAAGGCAATCCTGCATGCAATCTCATGCTCCTTTCTTGCTCCATAATT
The DNA here is from genome assembly GCA_031772625.1 of Pinus tabuliformis. Taxonomy (NCBI): domain Eukaryota; kingdom Viridiplantae; phylum Streptophyta; class Pinopsida; order Pinales; family Pinaceae; genus Pinus; species Pinus tabuliformis. Next base: position 146,819,552 of record CM062808.1, on the reverse strand, counting down.
GTCTTGTTCATCCTTTCTGACACACCATTTCCTTGTGGTGTTCTTGGAACTGTCTTCTCTCTATGAATTCCATTCTCTGAACAATACCTATCAAACTCTTTGTTGCAATATTCACCTCCATTGTCTGATCTGAGACACTTCAACCTTTTTCCTGTTTCATTTTCAACCAAAGCTTTCCATTTCTTAAAAGTATCAAATACATCAGATTTATTTCAAATACAATAAATCCAAGTATTTCTGGCTGCGTCATCAATAAAAGTAACATAATAACGAGATCCATCGAGAGATGATACCTGAGCAGGTCCCCATACATCTGTATGCACAAGCTCTAATTTTTCGCTCTTCTTTTCTTTCCCAACTCTGAGGAATCTAACTCTCTTTTGTTTTCCATAAACACAATTCTCACAGAATTTTAAATCAACATGCTTCAAACTTGACAACAAATTTCTTGAGTGAAGAATCTGCATCCCCTTCTCACTCACGTTCCCAAGCCTATGATGCCACAATGTCGTGTCTTCTCCTGTAGAGGTCAAAGCATTAACATAATTAGAAATACCATTGCATAAATACAATATACCAAGATTTTCTCCTTTTGCTATTACCAGGGATCCTTTAGTGACCTTTCTGGTTTTATCTGTAAAATTAGTCACACAACCTTCACCTCCTAACTGCCCTGTTGAAATTAGATTTTTCTTCAGATCTGAAACATGCCTTACCTCCTTCAATAGCCATTGATTTCCATTCCGTTGTTTTATGAAAACTGTACCCATTCCAATGATTTTACAATTTTTATCATCACCCAATCGAACCTATCCAAATCTCCTTGAACATAATCACGAAAATGTTTCCTGTCAGGTGTGGCATGGAATGAGGCCCCTGAATCTACCACCCATGCATAAATAATATTTTCTAATGAAAGAATCAAAGCATCTTGCAACACATCACGTGTCACATTTGCTTCATGATTGTTTTCTTATTGTGCGTCTCCTTCTTTTCCCTTCTGAGAATTGCAGTGTTTCTTCAAGTGTCCTTTCTTCCCGCATTTCCAGCACACTATCCTCGATCTAGACTTGGATCTGCCTTTCCTTGACTTACTGCAATATCTTGGGTTCCTTCCTCTTGCCATTTTTCTTCCCCTAGTCTATGCAGTCAAAGCATTAGCTAATGTCTCACGGGAGCTTTTCTGTCGCATTTCCTCGCTAAGGATTGCACCAACAACATCATCAAACTTTAAAGTACTAGATCCAGAGACAGAGTTACTAATGGCCATAACTAAACCATTCCAACTTTCTGGTAATGCACATAGATATAACAGAGCCCTAACTTCATCATCAAAAGTTACCCCTACAGAACTTAGCTGACTGGTAACTGTATTAAATTCATTTAAATGATCAGCAACAGATCCACCTTTTGACATCTTCATATTAAATAAATGCTTCATAAGAAATACCTTATTTGAGGTTGAGGGTTTTTCATATAGTTTTTTCAATGCCTTCATTAAACCCTTTGTTGTCGTTTCCTTTGAAATATTAAAGGCTACCGATGATGCTAGGCACAATCATATTGTTCCAAGTGCCTTTCTGTCGAGAATATCCCATTCTGTGTCTGTCATACTCATTGGCTTCTTTGTCTTTCTACTCAACGGTAGGTACAGATCTTTTTGGTACAAATAATCTTCCATCCTCATCTTCCACAGCTGCTAGCTTTGGTCATTAAATTTTTTGACCCTAACCCTACCATCTTCCATCATTACTCCCACTCGAACTAGGAACCCTTCTCTCCTGTGAGTTTATCAACCAAATAGACCTTCGGCTCTGATACCATTTGTTAGAAAATTATATATTACAGAGCAATGGAACACATAAAATATATTGCATAAATATAAACACAGAAAACACATAAAACAAGAGAGACATATATATACGTAGTTCACCCAATTTGGGCTATGCCCACGGGAAACAACCAGTCCTTCCTTTTATATTATCCAGCAAACTGAAGAGATACAACCTACAATAGATCCGTTGTAATTCCCTCTTCACTCTCACACAATATCCTCTCTCTTTCTCACTCAGAATATAGATCTACATAGACACAATACAATTCCCTCATATATAGCAAGGGGTTGCCTTCTAGGGAAAAAAACCCTAAATTAAACATAACTTCTACCATCAGATCTCCACCTATTGAATGACCCAGATTGACTATGAAATCATAGCATTTTACAAGGCAATTTTTCATCTATTTTTAGCTTTGGGGGTGCTGCCCCCTATCCCCCACTAGGGGGGCTCCTAAATATCGTTGTCACCCCCCCTGGACCCCCCTTGCAGCCCTAATATAATGGGCGGTGTTGCTGCCACATTACAAAATGGGGTCCAATGCGGTGATACCTCTGAATAAAGAAGATAATTAGGCTCCTCACCCAACATATATTTTCCCCTGGATCCCAAAACTAGGTTCATTATATTCCTTTCAATGTTACAATACATATATATAGATGTTGAAGCATCCATAAACCCTAATCCATTAACCCTAAATTAGAACATAACTTTAGTTCCCTTGACTAGATCTACAAAATACCATGGGTAGAAAACCATCATGCCCAAAACCATGTGTGAAATCCATGCACAGAACCATAGGTAGGTCTGCCCACCTAATATAGGGTCCACACATGGGGCTAGTCATGGAAATAATATAACACACACCCAAAAATGGGTCACTTCATCTTTGAAACCAACATCCACTAGAATCTTCAGGTTGCCAAACTTTTCCCTCTTACCGTTAAAGGTATATGCGAAGGCTTTAACTACTCCTGCATTGAAACCCTGAAAGAGTTGGATAAATTCCCACTATCCAACCTGTTGAAATAATGCCAAATATTCATCATATGTTTTGATGACATCGCTCCCACCTTAATCAATTTTGATCATAGGGGTAATAGCTACACAATTCTAACAATGACATTCTCCATGTCTTCCCTATCCTGTCCTATTATTGTGAGATCCCCTGTTATGAAAACGCATGATGTGTATCCACAAAATTTGTATGAAAATGACTTGTGTACAGTAAATGCATAAATAGGCTAAGTAAGCTACATCATTAAATCACGTTTTTGCAAATGCTAAGGTATGTGAATAAAAACACATTGAGGAATCATGATAAAAGGGAAAAGGGACAACTCATGCATGCTAAGAAAATGTGGAAGTTTTTACAAAAAATATGAGAAGTCATATCATCAATATATTTTCTGAAGTTGAAGGACCACTGGTATATGATATTGAACAACATTATTATAGCATGAGATGCTCATAATGGAAAACACATGGAAACTTTTGAAATGTAAATGTATTTTTTTCTTTTGGAAAAAGTATTGACTTTAAAAATCAGACAAGTCCTAAATCAACAAATGTGTAACAACATGGTATTTTTACATACAAACTTTTTTTGTCATGGTAGGGTAAAACTCAACAAAGGGATGCATGGATATTTGCATGCCATAAACAAAGGATATGATTTGCATAATAATGGTATGCCTCGAAACCATAAATCCATCAACAATGAATTTGTGTACATCCTTTGTGTATTACAAAGTTCTCATTTTGGAGCAAACATGAAATGAGAGAAGCGTTATTATAATGATGGGAAAGGAAAATTGGTATGTATGGTGAATAAGAATAAATTTCTTTAACTATTATGACATAAAAGTATATAAAAAATAGTGAGACACATATTGAAAAAAATATTTACCTTGGGCAAGAAATGAAGCACTATTTATTTCTTCTTAATTGTTAGAGTATGTAGAGATATAAAGAGCTCATACAACTTGATGTGGATCTACAAGAAACTATGTTATACTACAATATTCTACAAATCTCTTTCTCATTTGCTCCATTACCTCTCTACTCCTCTTGAAAGCTACTTTTCTATAGAACACCAACTTGTTAAAATAGTAGTTATACATATTTCACTTCCTTTTATAAGTTTTAACACTCTTTCCTAACCATCAAGCTTAGGGTTTTCTTTTTAATATATGATTCTTCTAGAAGTTTTTAGTGGATTCACATATGTGATCATGGTGAGAAAGAGTCATTTCCATATGGATGGTTTGTTTGGAAAAATTAGAATGCTACCTTATTAGTGGCATAATGTTCTACTACAGGCTTAATTTGAGGAAAACAAGTCACTACTAGAAAGTTATGAGCTCATAAAATGTAGTGGGGTGTTCCACGTAGAATATCCACTTCTTTCATCTTAAGCCAAATGTTTTTTAGTTCTACCTTATTACTATTGTTTTTAGGATTAAATGCAAAGTGTTCCTTCTTGGTCCCAAATTATTTTGTCTATTCTAAAGCATTAATAAATTCAGATAGAAACTATGAATATATATTTTAGACCAATGCTCTCAAATTTTACACATAGAAGATGTCATTATTTAAAACAATTATTTAACGCTTTGTTTTATTATTTCCAGATGACTATTTAGATGATACATTTTTATAGTGGTTCCATTAACAAAAAATAAGAGACACGTAGGAATTTGCATGTAAGAGATATAGTGCATTGAAACAATATATTATCTCCCACGTCTTTTCTTTCAACTATTTTCCAATAGAATAGAAGTGTTAACTGATTTAATAGCTAGAGTTTTATATACTTGAAACATGCAATGATATCCCCTTAAGTATGTTTTTAATGCATATACCCTTATGGAAACACCACTATGTTCCCTAGTTAATCAAGATTAATCTACAATGTATTCATTATTGGTAAAGGTTTCCTAAGTCAACCAAAACATGGGAATAAAACAAGTATGCACTAATGGTTGAGGCCTGAAGCTAAGTACCTCAAACTTGTTAAAATGGAAAAATCTCTATCTACTACACATCTTTTTCATGTTGGTTTCCACCAGTCACATTCCTATGGACACCCCACATTGCATCAATGAGGCTAACTATCAAACTCAAAATCCTACATCTACTTCATGCAAAGGTGTGATGTTTCACGTAAGGCACATGCATATTATTATTTCATGTCTTCATGAGTCGTGTTTAGCAAATAAGACTTGTCATGAACATAAAAACAACCAAAGATATCAACTACAAATAAAATGAGCATTAACAAAGTTCTATGCAAATGTAGATTTCATAAACATAAGTTGCATGTAATTATTGTTTCTCACCTTGAAACATATGCGACATTGATTTGGTTTTCATTTTGATATTGGAAATATCCCAAAGGGTTTGGTCCAAAAAATAGAATAAAATCATCATGGTGTCATGTACTTATACTCAACCAAATAACTTATCTTGTGTGGCATTGTTATTTACTCATAAACTACATTATAGCAATGTGACAATGTTTGTGATGACCTTAAGCCCATTACTTGTCACAACAATGCCTATAACATTGTTGCATTGAATTCCTACATTGAAGTCTTATTTGCCAATGCCTTATGATAGAATGTTGTGGCATTTTCCATTTTCGATAATGGTCATATTCTAGTTCCTTGAATTACCTTCTCCCATGCACTAGGTATTATTTTGGATGGAATGGGCATAAGAGTAATGAAAATGATTAGGTATGTTGCAAGTAGGAATGACTATGTTGTGACCTCTTAATTTTCCATAATTTTTAGTTTCCATTACAAATTCCTTATGTACCTTCCATGTTATATATACAATTCTTTTGTAGTTATCTTATCTAGTAATCATGCTTATGTCTTGCCACTTGAGATCAATGTATCTAAGTAGATCATCTAGATCCCTTTCGTCAATTATATTTTCTAACAACATCAAATCAATAACAAGAATATCATTGTATATAGCATTGTTCACCTTAACTCTATAAACATGCTTTATATTTTGCAACATCCTTTTGCAATGTGAGCCTCATCACTTTTATAAAATAATTTAATGTGAATAAAATCACATGCATGGCTTTTGTAAAGCCTTTTGATGTTAGCTTTGATTCCAAGATTGTATGTTGGACAAAATTTGAACCTAAAGGTGCTCACCATCAATTTACTTTTACATAATGATACAAAAATATGGATAGTAGGTTGTGCCTTACATGCCTTAATTCATGTTTGAATGGAGGTCTAAATCTTATAAAAACCCTTACCATTAGCATTTAGTAGATACAATATATCCTTTTATAATTTCATTTTTACAAACAATTGGCTAGACTTCTCCTCTATATTACTATGCTTGCAAACCACTTATTTTAACTTTACCTCCACCCTTACAATTAATACATTTTAAAAGTTTCCTATACTTGCTTCAAACCCTTTTTTTTTTATTTCTATAGTGGGAAAACCTATCATAATTCAATTATCAAAATTATTAGTGGGGACAACTATCTTTGCCTACTATATACAAATGTAGGTTGGCTCATCATTGTTATTCAAGGAAGACCACACCACCTGGAATGGCCCATTAATGGTTCGTAAGGGGAGAGACTTTTACTCCTGCCAAATGCCTCTAGATCTTGGTCCATTAAATTGTTTCCTTATTTCTGAGGAAGATGAACTATTAGCCAAACAAACACAATATTAAATCATATTCCAAAAACTTATTTATTTCAAGCATATACTAATGCTCTTCTAAACAAATGCAAAAGTAAAAAACTGTATTGATTTTAAAAATTAAAATACAATTATATCTATATAAAATAAACCATTTAAAGAAACTTTTTCCACTTAATAAAATTTGTAAACACACAAAATATCATCAATTAGTTTTATGAACCCACAAAATTTCTTAATGAAATTCATGTAATTTATAAAGCTTCTTATTAAAAGCTCACTTGAAATTAAATTATTTAGAAGGTTGTTATTATAATTTTGATAACATGTGGTGTTATGCTCTTGACCTGAGAGAAATTCCAGAATACCAGAAATACAAAGAAATGTAACCCAGAACACAGAATAAAATGAGAAAAATAGCAAGTATTTTATTATTCAGAAATAAATTCAATGTTCACTTGCCTCTTCGAGGGGGAAACCTCCAGCAGAGTAGAGATCGATTACAATAAGATTCAATGATATTTAATTTACTAACTAAGACTATTTATAGTTAAATGACATCCAAAACACTAACTACTAGTGGTCCCTTGCATAACATGGTTTAACCACTCTATTTATTAACTATGGCCCATTTACAACTAATTGTGGTCCCTTTTCTCTAATGCGGGTCAACCACTTACAATTATTAATACGGGCTTTATTTACTCTCTAACTTACTATGACTATGACTCAGCCCATTTGGCCTATTACATAAATAAATGGGTTAGGGTTGGACTTTGACATGCCCTCCCCCATCAAAAGTAGCCTTGTCCTCAAGGTTGAAGCTGCGGAAACTGTTGAAGAATAGTGGATAGTTCCCAGGTCGCATCTTCTGGAGAGGTGTCTTTCCACTTGACGAGGACTTCCTTGATTGTGTGGCCATGGAGATGTCTTTCATAGGTATCGAGGGCCTATTTTGGCTAGAGCCAGAGTGAGCCTTCCTCCTCCAATTTGGGTAGACAAGTTTGAATTCTGCAATTGTTCCCCACCACTTTCTTGAGGGATGATAAATGGAAGACCGGATGGATTTTTGAAGTTGGTGGCAAGGCTAGTTTGTAGGCGACTACTCCAATGTGTTGAAGTACATGATAAGGTCCATAGAATTTTGGTGCTAGTTTCTGACAACCCTTTTTTATTAGAGATGTTTGCTTATATGGTTGCAGTCACAGGAATACCTAATCCCCTTCTTGAAATGTGCGCTCAAAACAATGTTGTTCTACCTGTTTCTTCATTCGATTGTGATCTTGATGTAGATTATCTTTTAGATGAGTTATCATGGCAGCACGGTTTTGTAGGCATTGATCAACTAACTGCACCTTAGACCATCCAGGGATATAAGAAACAGGTGAAGGTAGGAGTTGGACATACACTGCCTCGTATGGAGTCATATTGGTGGCTTCATGATAGTTAGTATTATACCACCATTCAATTAAAGGTAGTCACTATACCCATTGATGTTGCTTTTCTAAAGTGAAGCACCTTAGATATGTCTTCAAACATTTGTTGATTGCACTTGTTTGACCATCGGTTTAGGGATGATAGGCGATACTTGGTTGGAGTTGCGCGCCTTGTAGCTTGAAAATTTCTTGCCAAAATTTTCTGATGAAAGTGGGGTTGTGATTAGACACAATGGAAGTCGACATGATATGCAGTTTGAAGATCTGGTCCATGAAAGCTTGAGCCACCAAAATGGGGATAAATGGGTGGGGTAGAGTGCAAAAATGAGAATATTTAGAAAGTCTATCCACAACCACAATGATGACGGATTTGTTTCCCAACTTTGGGAGACCAATGATAAAATCCATTGAAATATCCATCTAGACAGAGGCAGGGAGTGGCAATGGTTGTAAGGTTACCAATAAATTAATTGTTTCTCCTTTGTTGCATTGACATACATCACATTCATCTACAAAAGTAAGAATGTCGTTTTTCATGCTAGTCCAAAAGAAAGAACAATGAGTGTAAGCATAAGTCTTTTGAAAGCCTGAATGCCTTGTAGTTGGAGATGAGTGAAATTCTTCCAAAATGCAGGTTTTGAGGGTGGATGTCGGCGATATAACTACTCGATCCTTTTAGTGAAGAATATCATCCTTCCAAGAGTAGTCGGCTGAGGAATTAGGATCTTATCTCAAGTTATTAATAATTTGGGAGAGAGAGGGGTGTGAGAACCATTCCTTGTGGGCCTCATTAATCCATTTTGGAATTGGAAGAGAGATTGATAACATGGTGCTTTCATCCTCAAACTGGCACGATAAAGCATCAACTACTACATTGTCACACCCTTTCGTGTAAATTGTCTCATATTCATATCCCAGAATTTTGGCTAGCCATTTATTTTTCCATGGTGATGATAGATGTTGCTCCAAAAAATATTTTAGTATTTGATGGTCCATGTGGATTTGGAAACGTTGCCCCAACAAGTATGGTCACTAGATGTCTACTGCATGTAAGATGGCCATCATTTATTTCGCATAGGTAGTTTGACCTAGATGTTTTCCACTCAGTTGTTGGCTAGTGAAGGGCAATGGTCGACCTTCCTGCATTAATACAACACCAATACCAGTACCTAAATCATCAGATTCAATCACAAAAGATTTGGTGAAGTTTGGTAGGGCCAATATGGGAGTGGAGCACATGGCTTATTTGAAAGCCATAAATGCCTGTTGGGTTGCATCAGTCCAAAGAAATTAATTTGTCTTGAGAAGATTATTGAGGGGTCTAGCAATGCGACTATAATTGCAGACAAATTTGTGATAGTATCCAGTGAGACCCAAGAATCCCCTCAAACTCTTCAAGGTTTTTGGTTGGGGCCAATCTTGCATTTCCTGTATATTTTTTGGATCAACCATCACTCCTTCAGGACCCACAATGTGGCCCAAATACTTGACTTCTTTCATGCCAAAAGAAAAATTGAACAATTTGACAAATAATTTGTGATTCCGGAGTAGTTGCAAGATCAGGTCTACATGTTGAATATGTTTGTCCTAGGTTAGGTTGTAGATGAGAATGTCATCAAAGAAGACTAGGACAAATTTTCGGAGATATGGTTTCAGTAGGTGGTTCATGAGGCTTTGAAAAGTGGATGGAGCATTACAGAGACCAAATGGCATGGCCAAGAATTCATAATGGCCTTCATGAGTTCGGAAGGCAATCTTGGGAATGTCTACTTCCTTCATGCGTATTTGGCGATAGCTATAGCAAATATATAACTTTCTAAATATCTTAGCACCATGTAGTTCATCAAGAAGATCAGCAACAATCAGAATAGGAAATTTTTCTTTGACATTGAGATTGTTGAGGACCCGAAAGTTCGGACACATGTGCCATTATCCATTTTTCTTTAGTACCATGACCACTAGTGATGAATAAGGATTGATGTTAGGACAAATAACACCGGTTTCTAGGAATTCCTTGATGTTTTTTTCAATTTCATTCTTTTGGGCGAAAGGATATTGGTATGGGCACACATTAGGTGGTTGGGCCCATGGGAGCAAAGGGATGCTATGATCATGTTCAACCCTAAGGGTGGAAGCTCTTTAGGTTTTTCAAATACCTGCTAGTGGTGGTCTAAGACCTGTTTCATCTCAGGATGAATATGATGATTAGTGGATTCAATGGCCTAGATGGCATGTAATTGGGCGATGACTCCATGATGGCCCTTTTTCAAAAGCATTTCCATTCGATGTGAGTTGGTGATAGTAGGAGTACCTTCCTAGAGTCCACATAATGTATGCATGTGGCCAGACTGCTTAAAGCTCATATATAACTCTTGGAAATCCATTGTGATTGGGCCCAATGTGCAAAGATTTAACACGAAAGATAATGTCACAACCACCCATTTCAATAGCAAACATATGGGTCTTTAGGTGGTAGTCTCCCATCTGAAGTTTAATATTTTCACATTGGCCTTCACATTTCATAGTCCCCCCATCAGTGATAAGGACTTGGAAATTAGAGACTTCCTGCACAAAACAATGAACAGATTCGGTGACCCATTTATGGATAAAGTTATGAGTGTTGCCACTATCAATCAATACCACTACTAATCGATGTTTAATAAAGCCTCAAATTTTGAAAGTTTGAGGCAAAGAAATTCTTGCCAAAGCATGTAGTGAGATAACTGGTTCATCTGGCGTAGCTGTGAGATCATTGTCAGGATGGGTTTCCTCAACTTCGTCCTCAAGCCCCACAATGGGTGGAGCCTCCTCAGATGAGCTATTATCAGTAGCATCAATTTGAAATAATTTTGGTTCCTTTCATTTATGCCCCAGGGAGTATTTGTCATCATAGTAGTAGCACAATCCTTGTTTTCTTCTTTCATCCATTTCTGGTGGAGATGCCTTTTGAACCTTAAGTGTTTGGGTATGGCCCCGAGCATGGGTGGGATGCCCCTTGGCTATGAAATTTGGACGAGTGGACTGGGTAGCCCAAAAAATAGGGGTTTTATATTTTTCCATATTTTAAATCATATACGCGAGTTGGGTATAGCTGGACCCGCGTGTGCAAACGCTTTTTCAAGGGAAGAGTCGTGTATGGAATTTTAAATAATGTTTTTTAGTAATTGGACCAAGTCTGAAGGGAAAGGGATGCCCAAGACCATGACTCAGAGCATCAAGTATATAAGGGTGATAAATGACACTATAACATATTTTCCTGTAGATTCACAACTCATTTAATGTACTAAAACACAAGACAAGAATCTACTCTACTCTTTAAACAAAGGAAACCAATAGATTGATGAAAACAATAATCGATAAGATGAAGATAATCAATGACACATAACACAATAATTTCTCTCGGGAAATCCACTGCTCAAAACCCCAACTATTTATTGCATTCATCATAAATATGAGAATACAAAGCTTGTTCTTACTAGAACAATTCTTGCACAAGTATGATCAACTCTCTGCCTCACGAGCTCGCTCTATCCAACACTTAGCAAATTTTATTGATTGTTAAGCCCCTATTTCCTTGCACAATTCCTGTGAGGATCAACCCATATTTAATTGGGAAATTCTTCCTCCATAACTATGCAATCTAAAACTAGGTCCTTCTTGTACAACTCAGATCATCATACAAATGATAGTACATTGTCCCTGCACTCTCATCTCAAATGGGTCTTTCTCTAAAATGATGTGCATGATTTTCTCATGAGGGAATATTGAATTATCTAGAGTAGCACTTAAGGATGCACCAGTGCACCAACTCACTACTAGACCTCTACTTGTTCCACCAATAGTTAGAACTGGTTTAATTGTCTATAACTCAATCAAATTGAGTTATCTAATTACAACTCAAATAAACTCATCATGGACCCCTAAAATTTAGGGAGAACATATACATGACTACATAAAGACTTCCAACTCAAAATTCCTAAGCTAATTAAGTCAATTAAACTCAATTAACTATTTACAAGTTTCTATGAGAATAGAATTCGATTTAAATTCTCAATTTAATTCGAGGAAAAATTAAACTGGAATACCTTGTTCCCATTTCTCAATACTCCCTCTCTACAAGAAATGGATTATCAACTACCCCGATCCTATCTCTGTGAAACTCAAATTTACATCTTGATAATGCCTTTGTCAAAATGTCAACATCTTTCTCCTCTGTGGGAATGTACTCGAACAACATAATCTACCTTAATACACAATCTCGAAGATGATGATATCAGATATCAATATGCTTGGACCGATCATGAAAAACTAGATTTTTAGAGAGTTTGATACAACTCTGATTATCACAGTAAATCATAGTTGGATCCATCTGCTGACCAAACAAACCAACCAAAATCTTCCTCATCCAAATCGCCGCGCATGCTACCTGACTTGTAGCCATGTACCCTGCCTTTGCTGAACTGAGTGCAACAGATATTTATTTCCTGTTGTACCATGAAACTATTTTTGACCCAATACAAAAGATCCCTCCTCATGTGCTCTTCCTGTCAGATGGACTCCCTACCCAATCTGCATCGGTGAAGCCTTGAAGCTTCACTCCCTCTGTTCGTTTATACCACAATCCATATTGAGTAGTTCCCTTAAGGTATCTCACCACATGCTTTGTCACCTTTCAATACATCTTGGTAGGTGTAACCATCACTTGACTAAGATGGTTAACTGCATAGCACATGTCAAGTCGTGTGTTCACCAAATACATGAGTGAACCCACAAGCTACTTGTAAACAGTAGCTTCCACTACTTCCCCCGATGTAGCATCCTCCTTCTGCCAGTTACCTGTTAGAGGAGTCTCCATGGGTTTACTGCTCTCCATGCAGAACCTACTGAGTATCTCGTTGGCATAATTTCCCTGAGGCACAAATAGTTTACCATCACCCTGCCATATTTCCATGCCGAGAAAATTATGCATGAACTCCATGTCCTTCATCTCAAACTCTCTTGCAAGATCCTCCTTGCAAGACTTGATCAGCTAATCATCACCTCTCAAAATCAAATCGTCGACATATAACACAATGATCAACAATTTACCTTCCCACCACTATGTGGTATAGGTTTTCATCTGCTTCACTCTTAGTGAAGCCCAACCCGGTGAAGAAAGCTATCAATCCTGGAGTACCAAGCATGGGGTGCTTGCTTCAGCCCATACAACGCTCTCTTGAGCTGGCACACATGCGACTCACGGTCGAAGGTCTCAAAATATTCAAGTTGCTCTATGTACACCTCTTCCTCAATCATGCCATTAAGGAAGGTTGTCTTTACATCCATTTGATGTATCTTCCAACCCATCTATGCTAATAGTTCCAATATAGATCTAATCGATGAGTACCTTGCAATAGGAGCAAAGGTCTCATCATAGTCAATCCCCTCTACCTGTGAAAATACATGGGCTACAAACTTGGCCTTATGCTTCTCCACACTACCATTTGCAGCTTTCTTTGCCTTTTAAGTCCATCAGGAGCTCACTACTAACTTGTCTTTCGGTCTCAGAACCACATTCCAAACATTGTTACGAATTATGGAGCCATACTCCTCCACCATGGAATCAACCCAAACTGGTTGTTGCACTGCCTCCTCAAAGGAAGATGGCTTTGTCTCAACACATCTACTCATAAGAGCCATGTATCTAGTGTACCTCTCAGGTGACCTCCTTTGCCTGCGTTGAGATTTGGGTGCTCCAACATTCTCCTGTGCATCATGCAATAACCTATCAGCCTCTCTAGTGTGCTTTCTCCCATCTCTAGAAGACTCTACCTGAGTGGATGTCTCCACTCCCGGATCCTCTACATGTGGCTACTCCACATCAATCTGAGGTTCCTCAACCTTAGGAGCTAAGATCTCATCTAGTGCATGTAACTGAAGCTCCCTCTCAAGGGAACATCGCACAGAATTCTCCTCATCGAATCTTACATGCCTGAAAACCACTATCATCCTGTTGGTTGGAAAGTACCCCCAATAGGTGTGAGGTATATCAGTTTACCCCATAAATATCCCCAACTCTATTGTCATCTCAATATTATTCCATGCATATTTGGTCACATGGCAATATACCAATGATCCAAAAATCCTGAAGTGACCAACATCTGGCCTCTTATCGGAGAAAGCCTCCTATAGTGTCTTCATCCCAAGTATCTGATGCAGGATTTTATTATAAAAATAAACATCTATGTTGCATGCCTTAGCCCACAAGTGTAGTGGTAGGCCTTGATCATGCAACATTGCTTGTGCTACCCCTATAATTATTTTGTTCTTCCTTTCAGCCACCCCATTCTGTTGTGGGTTATGGGGTGTCACCAACTCCGATTTAATCCCTTCTATCACATAGAAGTTCATAAAATCATTTGAGACATACTCACCACTAACATCACTCCTAAGAGATTTAACCTTCTTTCCAGACTCTTTCTCAACCATGTTGAGTATGGAGCATGATTGTTTAGAGGTCTTTGTTTTCAGTCGGATGTATATCCCAGGAAATTTGTACACCCCTCCACATGGGCGGGGGGGGGTGCGCTCCCCCCCGCAGGGGTTCGGGGGGGCCGATCCCCCTGGCTGGGGGGTCCAGGGGCCAATGATCCCCCGGCGGGGGTTTAGGGGGTAGCGCCCTCGAAGCTAAAAACAGATGTAAAATTTCCTTGTAAAAATATAGTAATTTCTAGTCAATCTGGGTTGTTCATTTAGGCGGATGATCTGACGGTAGAAATTATGTTTAGATTAGGGTTTTTTTCCCTAGAAGGCAACCCCTCTCTTTGTATGAGGGCATTGTATTGAGGCTGTGATATAGATGTGTATTCTCTGAGTGAGAAATAGAGAGGTGAGACTGTGACAGAAAATAGAGGATATTACAACGGATCTGTTGTAGGCTGTGTCTCTTTATTTTGCTAGATAATATAAAGGAAGGGCTGGCTGTTCGGGGTGGACGTAGCCCAAACTGGGTGAACCATGTATATCTATGTCTCACTGGTTTTATGCATTTTCTGTGTTTATATTTCTGCTATATTCTATGTGTTCCATTGCTCTGTAATATATAATTTTCTAACAAACCAATGTGTTATGAAACCAGCTCACAAAAAGATAGAAAAGATAGATCAATGACTTGAAAAACAACCTCTTCGAGGGGGCAACTTCCTTCACATTACACAAATGAAAAATTATTGGATGATACAAATGACAAGACCTCCTTTCTATATATAGGAGTCTAAGGGGTCCCAATACAATCAGAGCCTACATAACAATAATTTTGTAGGGGCACAACAATAACAATAGTGGGCATCTACAGGGCATAATAATAACAACATGGGGACTATATGGTCACAATAATACAATAAGGGGGTTGCACTAATAACAATAAGGGGTTACACTAGTATTATAGGGACCTAACATGCCCCTCTCCTTCAAAAGGTGTTGTTCTCAATGCTTGAGTAGCTCTGGATGCTTCTGTATAAAATTCTCATCCTCCCATGTGGAATCTTTAGCAAGTAAGTTCTTCCACTTGATGAGATACTATAAAATTGATTGATTTCGTAGCTATCGATTTCTTGTTTTTGTGATTGCTTCTGGTTCCAATATGTTTTTTCCTTCCTCGTCAAGTTCTGGAAATATTGTTTGAACTGGGATCTTCTCACCTATAACCTTATTTAAGCATCAAACATGGAAAATTGGGTACACTTGGGAAGATGTAGGAAGCTTCAATTTGTATTCCATAGTACCAATATTTTGTAAAACCTTGTACAGACCATAACACTTTGATGATAATTTATTATCCTTCTTAGCTTGCTTGAGGGACATTTGTTTGTATGGTTGTAGTTGTAGAAATAGCCAGTCACCTACATCAAAACTTTTTTTGTTGCGATGTTGATATGCTTGTTGTTTCATTCTATTCTACGCCAAAGTGAGGTTATCCTTTAACAGTTTGAGAAATTGTTGTTGATGCTTGATGTGATATTCCATTGTTTGAACTTTAGAATTTTCTTTTAAAGATGTTGTGATGGATAGTGGTTGATATCCATAAAGTTCCATAAATGGGGTCATTTTCTCTACAGTATGGAAGGAAGCGTTATACCACCATTCAGCCAGAGGAAACTACTTGACCCATTGTGTCTATTTATCAGATACAAAGCAACTAAGATATCCTTCCAAACATTTGTAAACTATCTTAATTTGACCATCAGATTGAGGATGATAAGATGAGCTATGAGCTAATTGAGTACCCAAATATTCCACCTCTTGTACTCCAAAGAAACATTTGGAGCTTTTGCATATAATTGTTTCTCCTCCAATAGTTTGAGCACCCTGTCAATATGTTGAACATGATCCTTCGAAGACTTGTTGTAGATTAGTATATCATCAAAAACTACTAACACAAATTTTCTAAGGAAGGGTATGAAAATGGAGTTCATCAAACCTTGAAATGTAGAAAGTGCATTGGTAAGGCCAAAAGGCGTGAAGAAAAATTCATAATGACCCTCATGAGTTCTAAATGTTGTTTCTGGAATGTCTTCAGTCTTCATTCTGATTTGATGATATCCTGAACGAAGATCCAACTTGGTGAAGTAAATTTCTCCATGTAATTTGTCCAATAATTCATCAATGACAGGTCTGGGAAATTTATCTTTAATAGTAAGCTTGTTGAGCTCCCTATAATCCGGACACATGCAGCATGATCCATTCTTCTTGTGTACCAATACCACTAGAGCAGAGAAAGAACTTTGACTAGGTTGAATTATACCAACCTCTAGCATTTCTGCAACCATACGTTCAATTTCACTCTTTTGGGCATATGGATATCTGTAAGGCCTTATGTTTGGGGAAACACTTCCTGGAATCAAATGAATAGCATGATCATGACCTAGAATATGTGGTAGGCCTTTGGGAGTCTCAATTACCTTGGAATGATTGTCCAAAATGTTTTGGAGACCTGGAGAAATAGATGATTTTGATGTGGGAACCTCTAGTGAACATAATTGTGCAATTACACCTTGTTGTTCTTTCTTTAGAAGATTTTTCATGTTGTTAGAGCTTATTATCGTGTTGTTAGAGCTTATTATCTTTCCCAGTTTCCCTTAGACATCCCTTAATTCAACTTCCTTTCCTTCCCAAAAAAATTTCAAGAAAAGTTCTTGACAATTAAAAGCTATCGTACCCAAAGATTGTATCCATTGGACTCTTAGTACAACGTCCGCACCACCCATTGGAATGGAAAGCATTGGACTGTTCAAGACATATTCTCCCATGGATAGCTTGATATTATGGAACTTTCTATAACAATTTATGGTTCCTCCAGTTTCAACCATTACTTGACACTCTGGTGCTGGATATAGGAAGAAATTAAATTCCTTAGCTATCTTATAATGAATAAAATTATGGGTACTACCCAAATCAATCAACACTATTACCTTTTTCTTCTTGATATGCCCTTCTATCTTGAGAGTTTGAGGAGTGGTAATTCATGTTAATGCATTACAAGATATGGTTAGATTCATTTCTTCTTTCTTTGGGATTGGTTCCTAGTGTATATCCTCTTCTTTTGACATTTCTTATTCCTTTTCTTTCTCCTCTTCCTCATCTATGTAAATTAATTTATTCTTAGCACACTTATGACCTTTAGTGTATTTTCTATCACAATTGTAACAAATCCCTTTTTCTCTTTTTTCTTCCAATTGTTGTGGTGTCAACCTTGTAGGTGCTAAAAGGCTAGGAGAAACAACACTTCCATATTTATAGTTGTGAGTGGTAGGCTTCCTTGTTGTCATAATATTGCTTTCCATTTTTCTTGCCAACCTGAATGCCTTCCACAATGAATCAGGTTCCCAAAGTCAAACCTCATGTTGGATGTTATCCTTTAAAGTCCCTATGAACGCATCAATCCTATGCTCCTTTGGAATATCTTTTACCCTTATATTCAATTTTTGGAAGTCCTCAATGTGCTCCATCATTGAACCCTTTTGTTTGAGATTTATCAATTGGCTAAAGAAGGTGTTTCTCTTTGTATCCTCATAATGTGCTATCATTTGGTCCGTAAAAATTGACCAGGTGACAATTTGTTTACAGGAGCAAAGCCATCGATACCATACAAACTGATTGGGTTCCAAATATAAAGTGGCAATGCATAGCTTTTGTGTGTTTTGCACATTATGGAGATCGAAATATTGTTCCATCTGTAGTATCCATGTTACGGGATCCTTTCCATCAAACTTCCTCATATCAATCTTTGGAACGTGGTGGGTATTTATTCCAACGTTAGCATCTGCAAAATCATGATTAACATTTCTTTTGTTCTCATCATGAGTTTTCTCTACTACCTTTTCGCCATTAGGAGGCCTTTCTTGTAGCAACTTTGTCAAACCTTCCTTCAAACCTTCCATGTCTTTCTTCAAATATTCAATGTTGTCATTCTTTGAATCATGATTAACATTTATTTTTTCCTCATTCTAAGTTTTCTCTACTACCTTTTCACCATTAGGAAGCCTTTCTTGTAGAAACTTTGTCAAACCTTCCTTCCAACCTTCCATGTCCTTCTTCCAATCTACAATGTTGTCTTTCATACCATCCATATTAGCCTCCATGCCTTTCTTTAAACCATCCATCTTATCTTCCATGCCTTTCTTTAAACCATCCATCTCAGCTTCTGTTACTTTTTGTGAGAGTGAAATTTGTTGCACTTGGTCTCGTAATTTTGATATATCACGTTGCATTTCTTCCTCTTCTTCATGAGTCATGCTAGATATTTCATGTTTCTTACTAGGTGTTTCCATTTTATTTCTTTGGGGAATCAATTAATGATAATTTTGCTTCACTATGCCCTTTTAATTCCTTCAAACTAATTTTTTAAACCAAACTTATGCAAAATTTAAAAAAAACTACACACCTTTTTTCACTTTGTAGGAGCTCGATATTGAATTTGATGTATCTCTGAAATTTTGGATCTCCACCATTTGATATTGCGAACTGTGGTAATCCTTTTAGTCCTCTTTCCAACACCACCAGTCTGATCGAAATTGGATTCTCCAAGAAAGCACTATGCCCAATATCCCAAGATGACCTAATTATACACTTTTTCAATAGAGTGAACTTGTATGAAGTGCCACGTGTCACTATTTCAACCTTCCGACCTGAAAATGATGCACAACAAACTAAAGTCCATCCTATTTCTGTAACTTCTTACGAAATTTCAATTTGATACTCAGAGACAAAGTTATGATGATTTTCACAAGATCACATGTTTGGGATGTAATTCGGGAGCCTGCAAAAACCCTAAATTCCTTGAATCATATCTCTGAAACTATAGCGATACGAGATCTGAAATTTGGACCCCGAGGATCATCGAGATTTGGCTCAAATGGGTTTTTGTTTTAGTTTCTGAAACATCTCCGAAACAAAATTATTGCAAAAATTCCATGATAACCTGTTTGGAGCAGAGAAACCCTAGAATCCAAAGCTCTGATACCAAATGTTATGAAACCAACTCACAAAAAGATAGAAAAGATAGATCACCGACTCAAAAGTCAGCCTCTTTGAGGGGGAAATCTCCTTTACATTACACAAATGAATAATTATTGGATGATAGAAATGACAAGGCCTCCTTTCTACATATAGGAGTCTAAGGGGTCCCAATACAATCAGAGCCTACATAACAATAATATTGTAGGGGAAAAACAATAACAATAGTGGGCTTCTATGGGGCATAATAATAACAACATGGGGACTACATGGGAAAAATAATAAAATAAGGGGGTTGCACTAATAACAATTTTGGGTTACACTAATAGTATAGGGACCTAACAAAATGCTTTAAATTCACAAAATTTTGTGAAACTTTGATCCTTCTTCTACATGAAAAAGATCCAACATTTATGAGAAAAATCGCTCTCTAATCGCCTCTACTCAATTATTTATGTCATTAAAGGAAGCCTTGGTGTATTTTCCCAAAGCACACCCCTTGAATGTATCAACTTTCTCTAGCATACCTTTGGGAAGACCAATAGAAATCTGCTACATATGATTTTCAAATCCCCATGATGCAAGTGACACAATCTCCTATGCCATAACTCGCCAACGTCAAATTTGCACCATCTCTGCTTTCGTGCTCAGAGCAACATGATCCCCTACCTCTAAATTATAAATATTCTTAACTTGAATCCCTATCTTCCTTACTTGACCTGTGGCTATGTGTCGAAGGAACACCTTTCCTTTGCTAAGGACCACATCATATCCTATATCCTCCAACATGGTGATCGATACTAATTTCTTCTTCAACCTAGGAACATACATAACATCTCTCAAGGTAATAGGAGCACCATGCTCCCTCTGAAAAGTAAATGTGCCCAATCCAGTAGCACTATACCTCCCTTCGTCACCCATCTTGATTTGCATCTGGAGATCCTTCTCCTCCAAGTCAATGAACAACTCCTTGTCACCATTCATGTGGAATGAAGCTCCAATGTCTAGGTACCATATAATACCCATGATTGATTACAACATGCATGCAATGAGAGTAAAGTCCAATTCAAATTGAGAGGCCAAAGCCTCACCCGCCGCTCCTCATGAGGACTTCTTCTTAGACTTCTTGAGTAGAGAATTTGTAGAAAAATGTCCTAGCTCATGACAATAAAAGAACTTCACTTTTGACACGTCTTTCTTCTTACCTCCATGGCAATAATCCAATTTGGAATGGGACGTCTTCCCTTTCCCCTTCTTTTCCTTACCCATTAAGGCACATTTTTCCTCATCATTAGTCTTTGATGAGAAACCATCTCTGGTGTTCCTTCTGATCTCCCCCTGCATCAAATACGACCATATTCATTCCCAATCTGGCAGCTTATCCCTCCCATTGACATATTCCTAATAGCTATTCCAACTCTTGGGAAGGCGTATGAGAGCTAGGCTCACCATATCATCCTCAACAATGGTTATTCCAACACTTCCAAGCTCATCATGATAGTGAGTGAACTTGGTCAAGTATTTTGGAATGGTCTTGCCTTTCTCCATATTGATTTTTCAAAGTTTGTCTTTCAGTTCTAACTTCCTATGATTATTATTGTTCTCGAACAGGGCCATCAATTCTTTCCACATAGCATACGGAGTTTCCTTCCCATGGAGACGCGAGACAATGTGGTCTCGAACTCCCTCAAGGATTATCTTCCTCGCCTTCATCACACTCTTCTTCCATTCTACCAGGTTCTATGCATCCGATGTTGCTCGCTTAGGAATGTCTTGATCAATGAATTCCTTGAGGCCACTTTCCTCTAAAACAACCTCCATCCTATCCTTCCAGGCTATATAATTTGAGATTCATTCCATGGCATACTCGAGCCTCAAACCGTAGAAAGCCATATGTTGATCCTGAAGTATGATTTGCAAATTAGAATTTCACCTATAACCCCAAACTCAAAACTTTGAAATCTCCTCTATTATACTATCTTCATCTCTAATACCATGTATATTTTCTTGTAGATTCACAACTCATGTAATGTACTAAAACACAAGACAAGAATCTAATCTACTCTTTAAACAACAGAAACAAATAAATTGATGAAAACAATAATTGACAATAGGAAGATAACCAATGGTACATAACACAGTAATTTATTTGGGGAAATTCATTGCTCAAAACCCTGACTATCTATTGCATTAATCAGAAATCCGAGTGAAAATACAAAGGTTGTTCTCACTAGAACAGTTCCTACACATGTATGATCAACTCTTTGCCTGACAAGCATGCTCTAGCCAACACTTAGCCAATTATGCTGCTTGCCAAGCCCCTATTTCCTTGTGCAATTCCTTTGAGGATCACCCCATATTTAATTGGGAAATCCTTCTTCCATAACTGTGCAATCCAAAACTAGGTCCTTCTCTGATTGCATCCATGACCTGTATAACTCAGATCATCTTACAACTGATAATACATTTTCCTTGCACTATAGTCTCAACTGGGTCTTTCTCTAAAATGACATGCATGAGTTTCTCATGAGGAAGTATTCAGTTAGCTGGAGTAGCACTTAAGGATGCACCAGTGCACCAACTCACTGCTAGACTTCTACTAGTTCCACCAACAATTAGAACTAGTTTAACTGTCTATAACACAGTCAAATTGAGTTATCTAATTACAACTCAAATAAACCCATCATGGGCCCCTAAAATTTATGGAGAACATATGGAGAAAATACTTCCAACTCAAAATTCCTAAGCTAATTAAGTCAATTAAACTTAATTAACTATTTACAATTTGCTATGAGAATAGAATTTGATTTTAATTCTCAGTTTAATTCAAGGACAAATTAAACTGGAATTTATTGTTGCCATTTGTCAACGGTGAGAATTTATTCATGAAACAGTAAATCAATAAACTTTTAGACACACATACTCAAATGACAGTTTCATGAGCAACACACATTTGACATGTGGAAACCCAGAGGGAAAAAAACCACCAATTTGTTGTTTGTTTTATGATGTAAATTAAGCACCAACTTAATTACATTTGTTTTTTTGTCAGCACCTACTCACTGGAGGCACCAACCCCCTTTATTTAGCAAGGACCAACTTTCCAAGAGGCAACAACCTCTTAAGTATGCAGACACCAACCTGTCACTACCACTATTCTACTATTTCATACAATTTTCAAACTGAAAACAGAGGCATACAATTTATAAGTAAAATACCAACTAATGGGTGTTTGTAGATTCAACTTTTGCACTTTTATTTCTGAACACTTGTGGTAGACCTCCTCTTGCTTCTCACAACAACACTTCCTCTATGCTTTACTCTCTCTGTCCAGGTCTCTCGATTGACTTCACCTCAGCACTACCCTTGGAACACTCTTCTTCAATACACACACTCACTACTTTTCTCTCACACATATATGCTCACACTACCCCCACATCTCAATGGAGGTTGTGAGGTTTGTTCTAGTGTTTCACTTGGCTTGATGTAGCCATTGTCACTATCAACTTTTCCCAAGCAAGTACCCCTGGCATGGCACCCCATTCTTTTGTTGTTTCACGCTTTCTCTAGTTTTGCCACTACATTAAAATCTTAAGAATAGGTGATGATCACTTCTTTGTATCATTGTTGACTCTCCATGCTGTGTATTTAATTTCAGTCCCCTTACACATTTCACAGAGACTCCCCATGCATATTTATGGCTCATAGAGATTTAGTTGTACATCCTCAAGCAATCTATGTTCTTCATTTATATTTACAATGTGTGCACAGGAGGTATTAAACCATCAACCTTACTGTTCTGCATTCAAAACCACAACTGTTGATTCATACATCTTTAATGGCTCCCTGTACCATCATATTAGATATTTTCATCGTAGTGTTGTGTAGTGGTGTGTCACACTCCGAAATAACCAATTTCCAACCTCAGATTATGTCTAGCTCCTTTTGATTTGACCCTCATCAAACTTCCACCATAGGATCGAGGGTGGTGACAAAGGGCTCAGCGCCAAGACACTAAGACTTCTAGCATTGTGTCGGGATCCATTTTCCTTTACTAAGCACTGTGCCTTTGGTTTTGTGTTTATTCCACAACCAGGCGCATAACACTATCGAAGCCCTTTTATCAGAGATTTTCACTTGTTTCCCATATTCTAACAACCACAACTCATCAATCGTCGATTACCTATTGGCCCCTCTTCTCATCCCTAGCCTTCGGTTGCTTAAGACTTCGCGACCATGTGCTAGCCCTCTAATCGATGATTCCCCAAGGTGGTCAATGTGCCAACCATTGCAAACCTATGATCATTGATCACCAATGTGATGTCATCACTACCACGTGGCATCCCTTGAGTAGTGACATGTGTCACCAGGATATGGCCAATTAGGCCACCTCAAAACACCAAAAATGCCTGCCACGTGTCCCTTCGTACCGCCATGTCATGCTGATGTCAGCTACCACTTGGCATTATCAGAACCAATCGAATCCTGCCATGTGTCCACATTGGAGCTCATCTATGACTACCATCTATCCATATCAGACCCAATTGGATGTCTCCACATGTCTTGCATGGAGGAGAGAGAAAGAGGCCTCACTGTTACGCAGTAATTTGTCACTGCCTTCCTGTCAGTCACCCTGCTGTGCCCAGAATTCACAATCACTGAGTTCATGCTTCCTGAACTGGCCTAAAAACCCATTTTTCCAAAGTTTTGTTCATCAGCGCGTCTGTTTATAAAATATCCGCGATGACCGGCGCCCTGCAGTGTATTTAATGCGCTGCCAGCGCGGAAGGACATCACTTTCCCGCGCTGGTATACATCGCGCCTTTCCCGTGTGCTTCCGCGCTGCCATGACTGTCCCAGTTATTGAGACATGACGACAGCGCGACAGTTTCCTAATAATCCGCGCTGATCCAGTTTGGGCGAATTTGTTCAAACAGCCAGCCTTCCAGATGACTCCAGGCTTGGTTGTTAGTCTTGTGAATGTCGCCTCCCTTCTATGGCATGTATGTTCGACCCTTTGCAACCACTCCCCTTGAAGATAAGCTCATCCTTCCACCTTTCTAGGAGGCCCCTCCTCCTATATAAACTCCCACCATTACCATGAGCAACTAGTTAGCAGTTGGAACGGTTAGACATAGCTTGGATTGTACAGAGCTTGCTGCTGTAGGTTTGGTGTGCTAGGTGTGGAAGTGATTGATTGCTTAGGGAAGGTTGTTTTGTGACTTATGTGTGAGAGAGTTGCTTGGCTTGGGAGAGTCATCCTCAAAGGTGAATGCTTGAGACATATGCTGACTGGCCCCTCCTGAGAAGGTTACCGATGTCAGAACATTTGGTTGTACTCTTCTCTATTCTGATTAATGATAGATGACTGCCGCTATTGTTCCATTCTCGTTTGTCTATGTGATGGTTAAATGTGAATTACATCTTTTCTGACCGATGTATAGTTGCTTTTATTAGATTTCACGCTTGTGTTTGTTTCCCTCTCGTGTGTGCAGGTGTATGTCCGCAGAGATCGCGAAGGATCGTGACCAGCTGAAGCGAGGGAGCGAAGACGACATCTCTTCATCAAACAATAGCGTTGGAATCCAAGTAGGTGCTCTTGACCTCTTGTTTAATTGTAACTAGGAACATGCACGACAGCATTGATTGATTGTTGCTAGACCCCTGCTGGGCTAGTAGGGATCGCCTCTATCCGTAGAGGGGATTTACCTCTCCAACAATTTGGCGACTCCACTGGGGATCAGCCTTTTTGTCTCTTGAGTCCCTTTTGTGGTTGACTTTGATTGGTCTTTCTTCCGAGTTTTTGGGATTGTTTCTCTGCTTATGAACTTTCTGGGTGCATCTGGGAAGTGCCTTAATTGTTAAAAGGCTCTTACCTTTGGTTTGGGAATTTTTTCCTTTGGCTTACTTGTTTTTTGCGCTCAGCGCGTTTTAAATCCGAACAGTCGCGCTGACATCGCGCCCCTGTTCCTTTGATTTTCTTGTCATCGCGCCTGTACGTCTAACAGTCGCGCTGACCTCGTTCTCCAAGGTCAGCGCCCTTTATTCCTATACTTCCGCGCTGATATCGCGCCCCCGCTTCTTTGTGGTTTTTGTCATCGCGTCTGTTTGAATTTTTTCCGCGCTGACCTCGACAGCGCGCTTTATTCCTATACTTCCGCGCTGACGTCGCAAAGTTGCTACAGGCTACCCCCTGTCAGCGCCGAGTTGTTGAAGGCTACCCGCGCTGATCCTGTAAAATTCATTCTTGGCCAAATTAGCCTCATGAACCTCTTGCTGAGACTATCCCTTCTTCTCTCCACCTGTCTGATGACTTGTTTTTCATTGTTTGAACTTTGGATTGCTTGATTACGGAGCTTGGTTCCGTAGGGTTTCGTTTTGCTCGGTTTTCAAGTTTGCAAATACCTTCCCTTTTTCGTTTTCGCTGCTTGGTTCGTGTTTCCATCGTCACTGTTGCGATTACTAGATTGTGTTGTATCTCTAGTTGACTGGTTGGGACTCTAGTCCTCCGGGTGTTTGCTCTTTTCTATTGATTTCGCATCCTAGCCCTAGGACATCTAGTGGCCGTGTGTGTGTCAAGCCTACCGTAGGAAGCTTGTTTGCTTGTTCGACCAGTCGAGTTTAGATTCGCTCATGCACTTGTTTAGTGATTGTTGGAGTGTTTTGGTTTGTGTTTCCGAGTGCTTTCTTTTCACTTCCCCCTTACTTGCAATCCTTGCTTGTCTTGCAGAGCTTAGATTACATAGCTTCTGCAGAACTTTGTTTTCCTTTGATTTGGAAACTTTGGTTGAGTGTTTCAGGAACTTTGTGTGTTTTCATTAAGTACTATACTTGGTGTTCCGGTTCCTCCAAATTCATTTAGGTGCTTTGTGTCATTGAAAAGAAATCAAACTAGTAGCTTTGCTTTGAAAATCGAAAAGGAAAAGAACATTTCATTGATTTACATTTTCAAAAGAAAAGTTTCCTTTCCTCGCTTTAGATGCATTAAGGTGCTTGTTTGCTTGTATTTGTTTTGTTTGATTAAAAGATTCATTGCCCTCTCGTAGCTAGAATTCATCGAACAAAACGGAATTCTTTGGCATATAGATTGCATCTAGGTAATTGTGAGCGAACATACGATAGAACTTGAAATCGAAACTTAATCTCAAGATCAACTGTAAAATGAACCAAATGAATCTAAAAACGCATTGGAACTAAACGCAAATATCTAGAGGTCTAGGTTAGAGACGTGTTCCGGCGTCTTTAAACATAGTCACTGTTGTTTCACATTGGGTTGGGTGATTCCTCCTTCTGTGACTCGATAGTGGTCTAACACGGACTGTGCTCCCATGTACCGTCGCGTATATAGGGAGACCCCACTAGGCTTTTATCCTTGATCCATAGGAAGCCGAGTCTGCCGCCTTATGATTCGCAATGCAGTGAACACAGCATTCACGAAGATTGACCACCCGTACCCTAAAAAATATTCTGTGGTTTTGCGAAAAGTCTGGCACACCTTTTACCTAGAGTCTCCAGAGCAGTCACTTTTGATCCTTTTCGGACTCCCTAAACGAAAAGGTGCCTGTGAGCGTCTTCTCACTTCGTGCTCATTAAACATTCGAAGGTGACTGGAGTCATCTTTTGTCCTTTTCTCGACTCTTGAAACATGAAAAGGTCAAGTCTAATTCCAATGTCTTAAAATTTATTTGGCCACGATAACATCACCCATTTTAGATCTTGAGCGCGATAGTTTTGAGTAGGGTTTTTATCGTTAGTTTCCTTTAGGTTTCCTAAGGGGTCCGGTCATCCTGGCTGACCCATCAACTCCCGGCTTGAATGATCAAGGTTCTCCGTCCTCTGTTGCTCCAGAGGTACCAGTTGTAAGCGGTACTCTTCCCATTATCCCGAGTATCCAGCCTATCAACGTACGTGCCCCAGGCGACGAAGATTACATAGAGGATTGGAATCCTATCTGGGAGCCCGATCATACACCCCGTACCCCTCGTACCCCTCTCGGTATGTCGACTCCGATGTCTTATTCCCACATGGAAGAAACAGCTTCTAGCACCGGTGAGACGCCCGTGGTTACAGACATCGAGACCCCAATCCCGACTTCCTCTCCCCTCCCTCCACGATATCAATCAGTGAGGGACAGGTATGCCGCTAGAACAACTTCTACAACTATATGGGATCCTAGTCTTGTTGCCTCCACTGGGCCTTTTGTTTCGCAACCCCTTAGTACACCCCTTACGACAGGGCTTAACACGCCCGTCACCTCAGTTCCCACTCAACCTACTGTTTGTGTCGCACATTCGACTCCGGTCGTTAGTGCTGCGCCGGTTTCCTCATCTGAAAACCCTCAAGATGGTTCCTTTGTTGGTGGAATTCCCGGATCAGGACCGTATGATGCTTATGGGGAACCCATAACGGACCCAGATTACGAAGGTCCCTTCTTTTATTATGATGAAAACGGCGAGTTCCTTGAGAGCATCTCAGGTCTTCCTCATCATCCTTTCGAAGAAAACGAGGAACCCTTGAATGTCACGTACGATCACGCTACTCATATGTTCAAAGGGAACCGGGATCCTCCCGGGCAGCCCTTAGGACCACCCAACCAAGGCCAGCCATTTTACGTGCAAACCCCCCAGGGGCAACCACTTTATGGCCCGCCTGACCCAGGACAATCTGGGGGCCCACAAGGTCAACCTTACCAGGAACAACCCATGGGCATTGGAGGTCCACCATATACGTATCAAAACCAACCTACTGGACAACCAGAGCAACCTTCTTTCCAACAAGGTCAACTCGGTTTCCAGCAAGGGTACCCCTCTGGACAAACTGGCTCAGTTTACAACCCTCCAAATCAACCAGTGGTCCAGCAAGGGTATCCTCTTGGGCAGGCTGGACAACCCTATGAACAACATGGCCAACCTTACGCCCAGTCTAGTCAATTCCCTGGGCCGGGTGGACAACCCTATGTTCAACAGGGCCAACCTACCCCTCAAATCACGAATCCCTCTGGGAAAGGGGGCAACCTACCATGCAGCAAGGTCAACCTTCTGCCCAGCCCATATACCAAGGAGGGCAGCCTGCTATACAGCAAGCCCAACCCTCTTCTAAATCTATTCACATTAGGGGACAAACGGGTCAACCGTCTATACAGCCAAATCAACCCGGTGTCCACCCTTATCGTCAGACTGGACAAGCTGGCCAACCTCGGCGTCAACCAGCTATCCAGCCGATTCGACCACCCGTTCCGCAAAGGCGACCCTTGGCGGCACACGGACAACCTGGTGCCCAGCAAGGTTACCCTGCTGGCCAACCAGGTCCGTCTCGAATCCGACCAAGTCAACCTTCGGGCCAAATCGCCTCAGCTCAACCGATTCAAGGACAATATGCTGGGCCCCAAACTCAAACGGGTTATCAAACGCAAGGCGGGCCTCAACCCCAACCTTCCTACCCAGCGCAGCCTCCTTACCAGGCTCAGTCTGGCACCCAGCAAGCATATGGCTACCAGCAACCCCAGGGGCAAAATCAATTTTCCCCTTACCAAAATTATCAACAACCACAGGCCACCCCTTATCAAAATTATCAATACGGTGCGCCTGCGGGCCAAGTTGCTAATACATGGGGTGCTGGGGGGCAGTATCAGGGTCAATCGTCTGCATATGGACAAAATCCGTATGGACAGAACCCTTCTGGACAAGGTCCTTATGCACCCGGCCCTTTTGGGCCGGGTCCGTCAGGACAAAGTTCTTATGCTCCAGGCCCTTTTGGGCCAGGTCCATCGGGACAAGGTTCTTGGGGACAATCATCATCCGGTTGGAACCCTAATACTGCCTCGAACCCTCAGCCGCGGATGTCCTTTAACCCTCAGCTGCCGTTTTTAGCGACATTGGAACTTCCGGACGTGTCCAAGTTAACAAATGATCCTATTTTGCATAATTCGTATTGGCCGCCAGTTCCAACTAAAATACCGGGTGATTGTCCAAAGTTTGACGGCAAGGCAGGAGAAGATCCTCAAGCACATGTTATGACTTATCATCTGTGGTGTTCATCGAATTCATGGCTTGATGACTCTATCCGGCTTCGCCTCTTTCAGAGAACTCTCACCGGTGCAGCTGCCAAATGGTATATTGAGCTGAGTCGCGGCATGTTTCAAGACTTCAACTCGTTAGCTATGGCGTTCTTAACCCATTTTCAGTTACCCATTCGGTACGAGACTGGGACTAACCTCCTCACGTCTCTAAAACAGGATACGACTACTCACATCTCTGATCATATATATGAATGGAGAAGGCGTCGTCGGTTGATCAAATTCTGGATTCCTGATCAACTCCTGACCGACTGGTTTACAACTTCCTTTGTGCCCAAAATTGCGAAAGATATTGCCATGGGAGCTTGTGTAACTGAAGAGCAAGCGATCGCGCGAGCTCAGTACCTAGACTTAGTCTATTCTCAGTCAGGTACTCTATATGAGTATTTGCCAGATGCTCCGAGGCCCGGGCAGACCAAGGCTCCACCGAAACCATCAGTAGATGGAGTCATTGGCTCTGTCAACTCGTCGTCGAAGAAATCTTCCGCAAACCCTGGAAAGCAAAAGCAAAATGCTGCCCATGAAAATGCTTCTCAGGGCCCAACAAATTCTGTTAGTACCTCAGAGTTTAACGTCGTTCAGTCCACCGCGGCGAATAACTCCTCGAAAGGGAAAGGGAAGGGAAAAGGGAAACCGAAAAATGGAAATAAACAACCCAAGCAGGAGTCCTCTAAGAATTCATCAGAAGATGGAGCCAAACGAAAACCTAAGTATCCATGCCTCATTTGCGAGGAGGATCACTACACCAAAGACTGCCCTAGGGGGTCTGAGGTTAGTCGGTTATTGAAAGGTGCTCCTGGACCTCCTGCCGTGTTGAAAGAACCTTTTCCTTCCCAACAGATGCATCAGGTGGCCGACCCCTCTCAGCCCTCTTCCTCGTTCGGCTCTCAGGTGTTCATGGCTGGCATCATTCCCGTCCATGTTTCAACTCGAGCAAAAGATTATCCTTCTTCAGCCGGGAAGGAGCCAGAGATTCCATCCAGCACTCCTCCGTCCAGTTCTGGTCCCCTTCACATCGAACGGCCCAGCACCGAGACGATCCCCCGACCCCCTCCCAAAGGTGTACTCAGGAAGTCATCCTATAACCCCAATGCTCGTGCCACCCAGCACTATAGCATTGTCGAGGACTTAGCTCAGGCTCCGTCTGCTATGTCCGCATTAGAGGTCCTCCAAAGCTGCCCCTCACAGAGGAAGTCTCTGCTATCAGCCATTGGTGGCATCGACCCGACAGATTCGGATTTAATTACTTTTGATCTCGAGGGTTTTTCCCAGAGACTGCCTCACCAAGTAGGATTCCTTATCCAGGTCATCATTAATAGCAAGACGATTCATCGTACTGTTATTGATGAAGGTGCCTCAACTTGTATCATGTCAGTTGCTTGCTGGAAAGCTATTGGGTCTCCTGCTCTGAGTCAGTCTCCTACGACCCTGGAAGCGTTCGACGGAAGAGAATCTCGCCCTTACGGTATTCTCCAACGTTTACCCATTTCCCTAGAAGGTAAGACAGTCGAAGTAGAGGTGGAGGTCGTTGACGCAAATCTCACATACAACCTCCTCCTCGGCCGCAGCTGGACATATGCCATGCAAGCCGTAGCGTCCTCTTTATTCCATGTCATTCGTTTCCCCCACCAAGGAAAGATAATCACGGTGGACCAGCTCTCTTTCTTCGCCTCTTCCTCCGAAGGCAATGTGCCATTCGTAGAGCATACCTCCAAGTCCTTAGAAAGTATGGGAGCCGGACTTTTTAAAGATCCTGCTTTGATGGGAGTTTTTCCCCTCCCACCTCCCAATGTCGCCTCTGTTAATATGATTTCTGTATGGTCAGATCCATGGGTTCTTCCTCCCCCGGATCAGGAAGACTCTTGGGGCGATATGATGCCATTGAGTCCTGCCGAGCTCAATTACATCGAGATTGTTGCTGCATCGGCTCCACCCCCTGAACCTGCTCCGTCAAGTAGTGTTCCCGATTCATACGATCATTTCCCATGGTTAGGAGAAGAGCCTACTTCAGACCCATTGAAAGAGATTTTCCCGTCCGATGAGGCCATTATAGAGGCTATGTCTCTAGAAGAGCTCCCTTGGTTAGATCACCACCATCGCTCTTCGTTCCTCCCTCCCCATCCGGAAATGGCCGCATGCCTCGAGTGGTTTGCCTCATGCGTCCCATCTCCGCCTCTCCAAACACCTATCCAGCTATATCAAGTGTCGTTCGAGGGCAATTTGGGAAATATTACGCAAACTCAACCAATCGACATCTCTGTCAAACCAGGGATTGTCGAGCATATTCATATTGGAGTCACTTGTACTCCAGATGAAGTTCAACTTTATACTGCTTTATTTCGTGAATTCCGGGATGTGTTCGCATGGTCTTACGAAGAAATGCCCGGCATCGACCCTAGCATAGTGGTGCATGAGATACCCACGTATCCAGGAGCCAAGCCTGTTCGTCAGCGCTTACGTCCTGTGCACCCCCGAAAGGCAGCAGCCATCAAGGCCGAGGTTGAGAAGCTCCTTAGAGCTGGTTTCATTTATGCCATTCCTCTCACGGAATGGGTGTCTAACATAGTCCCTGTGAATAAAAAACAGGGCACTATTCGGGTCTGTGTAGACTACCGCGACATAAATCGTGCCTGTCCCAAAGATAACTTTCCTACGCCTTTTATTGATCAGCTAATCGATGACTACGCAGGAAGTGAGATTTACTCCTTCATGGACGGCTTCTCTGGTTATAACCAGATCAACATAGCCCCCGCAGACCAGCAAAAGACAGCTTTCATTTGTCCTTGGGGTACCTTCGCTTACAAGAAGCTCCCTTTCGGTCTCAAAAACGCCGGTGCTACTTTCCAGCGTGCGATGTCGTACGCTTTTCATGATATCCGACACATCGTGCAGCCTTACCTGGATGACCTTCCAGCTCATTCAGCTAAGCGTCAAGACCATCCATCCCATTTACGTGAAATCTTCCTCCGATGTCGACACTACCGCATTCGACTCAATCCTCACAAGTGTGTCTTCTGCGTGGAAGCTGGCCGACTACTCGGGTTCATCGTCTCCCGAGAAGGCATTCGTCTGGATCCCCTCAAAGTCGAGGCCATCTTGAACCTTCCTCCCCTGCCTCTTTGCAGCAATTGCAGAGCCTGCAGGGGAAAGCCAATTTTCTCAGACGTTTTATCCCGAATTATGCCGAGGTGGCTAAAGGCTTCACGCGGTTATTAAAGCGAGGCACACCCTTTCGTTGGGATGTCATCGCCCAGGAGTCTTTCGAGCGTCTTAAAGACCTTCTCGTCTCAGCCCCACTCTTAAGACCTCCGAACTACCACCGCGACTACATTCTTTACTTAGCTGCCGCCGACACCACCATCGGTATGGTTCTGGTGCAAGACGATGATGCAGGCACCGAGCATGTTGTTTATTATCTTAGCCGCAACCTTCTGGATACAGAATCTCGTTACGCTTATATCGAGAAGTTGGCATTGGTAGCTGTATGTGCCGTCCAACGTTTCCGACATTATATCCTGTTGTGCACAACGACCGTGATCTCTGATTGCAACCCCATGACCTACATCTTGTCACGTCAGCTGCTGGGGGGCAAATACTCGAAGTGGATTGTAATCCTCCAAGAGTTCGACTTGGAATTCACTGCCGCCAAGTCTAAGAAATCTCTGGTCTTCGCTGAACTGCTCTGTTCCTTACCATCTCACTCTGCACCATCCCGCTCCGAGGAGCATATTCCAGATGAGACGTTGTTTCTCATCAGCACCCTCGACCCATGGTACGGGGACATTATCGTATACTTGCAAACGTCTTCGTTCCGTCCCAACGTATCGAAAGATGCTCGACGACGAATTCGTCACCAACCTCAACCATATCGTATCTTGGGCGATACCCTGTACCGCCTCGGCATCGATTCAGTCCTTCGCCGATGCCTAACTCTCGAGGAAGCTGAGCGAGTCTTGAATGACTGCCACTCCGGCGCTTGTGGCGGCCATATGTCTGGATATGCTACCGCCCAGAAGATCCTCCGTGCTAGCTATTTCTGGCCTTCTATCTTCAAGGATTGCATCCTTGCTATACGTGCATGTCACGAGTGCCAGGTCTACCACCGGAAGATGCGGGCACCTGTTGCACCACTGCACCCTATAGTAACCGTAGGACCATTTGCTAAATGAGCAATCGATTATACGTCCTGTAACCCTCGTTCGGCCGGGGGGCATGGGTACATTATCGTTGCTGTGGATTATTTCACCAAATGGGCCGAAGCGATGCCTACATTAAAAGAAGACGGTTACACCGCGGCGCAATTTTTATTCAATCACGTTATCACTCACTTCGGAGTCCCTCAGGCTATTGTTACAGATCACGGAAAGCATTTCCGAAATCATATGATGACGGAGCTAACGACCCAACTAGGCTTGCGCCAGGATAGTTCGACACCATACTATCCACAATCTAACGGTCAAGTCGAAGCCGTGAACAAAGTTTTGATCACCATGCTTCAACGCACCGTTAATACGCACAAGTCTAACTAGCACCTTATGCTTTTCCCGGCCTTGTGGGCCTACCGAACTTCGGTAAAGGATGCTACCGGTTTCACCCCGTTCCAGTTGGTTTATGGACGTGAGGCTACCCTTCCCGTCGAATGCGAGATTCCTTCATTAAAATTAGCTGTCGAGTTGCTTCCCAACACCACCCCGGTGGAGGAACGAATTCTTTACTTAGAACGGCTAGACGAGACTCGTCGTTTGGCCTCTCTAGCTATCGAAGCACAGAAGAAGAGAGTCAAGGCTCACTTCGACCAGAATATTCATCCCCGTTCCTTTGTTGAAGGAGATTTAGTACTGCTCTACGATCAAGCCAAAGACAAGCTGGGGGCAGGGAAACTCGAATCTATGTGGCTAGGGCCCTACATTTTGAAAAGAGTTTTACAAAAGGGCGCATATGAGTTGATTGATTATGAAGGAAATCCTTTGGACAAGCCCCGCAACGGGCTGTATCTGAAGAAATATTATGCATAGCTTCGCACACTCACTTTGTATATACGTGTGTTTTGTGTGTTTGAGTATGATTTCGTTTTTGCTTTGGTGTGAAGGCGTGTTTGCCTCTTATTATGTTTTCTTTTTCCTGTGCAGATGTCTAGTACACCTTATGTTGGTTTCGCTGATGGTGCCTGCCGCAGCACTTGCAATTTGTCTTCTGCGGCGTGGGTGATCTACGATCCTCACGGAGAATTGTTAGACCTACAGGGTGTCTGCCTAGGTCGTATCACTAACAACGTTGCCGAGTACAGCGCTGTAATTGAATTACTTGCCGAAGCAGTCGACCTCGGCATCCGAGAACTAGTAGTGAACCTGGACTCCCAGCTGGTCGTCCATCAACTCAACAGGCGATATTCCGTTAGAGATCAGCGCATATTAAGGTTGTACCTGCGTGTAAAGTTGTTGGAACGGAATTTTGATTACATTACTTACCAACACATTCCAAGACGATTAAATACGTTAACTGATGCATTGGAAAATCATGTGTTAGATAGACATCTGCGTAACAGATAAATGTCACACAGGAAAACATAGATAGCATAATAAGACCATAGGCATATGTAAATAAACCATTTCAAGCATAGCTTGCATTAAAAAACATATAAAATATATGGGTCACGTGGCATGCAAATTCATACATAAGATCACAATTGTACTGAATAAACGCATAACATAACGAAACATCATCACATGTAATAATGATCCATCCAAAAACGATATGTATATATATATATATGTCATGTGGCGCACTAAGGCGCTCAAAAATATAAGTATATGTCCAAAAATCAGTACACCCGAGTCATGTGTCTAAACAACAGTGGAAATAAAAGCCCTAGGTAAACTAAGGAGCCGGATGATGCTCTCTGTAGTACACAGCTGCTCGTGCTACCCGCCTCAGAAGGCGGTGCACCCTGGGTTGCACCCCCACTGTGTGGATCTGGTGCTCTATGGGCACCTCCTCGACCCCCTGGTAATCAAGCACCCCCTCCAGCAACCCCTCAAGGTTGCGAGCTACGGTCTCGGACGTGTTAACTCCTGGAGCAACCAATGCAAGGATATCAGCTCCTTGCCCCTCCCTCCGTGCCTCTGGAGCCAAACCAATAGGCCTGGCAGGTCCCACATCTGCATAACATGACATTTATTAAGACATATACGTAAAAACTCAAAAAAACATTGCAAAGTTTAAATGAGATCAAGTGTTATACCTGCATCGTCCCACTGTTCCCCTGGGGGCAGCACTAGATCTGGGTCGTGGCGGAAGTCTGTACCCGCGTATGGCCAGTCCTCCACGTAGATGATCTGCTGGTCCAGCCAGTCTCGGAAAAATGCTCCCCAGGCATGTGGCCGGCCACCACCCCCGCGTGGCATGATGCGGGCCCATCGTGTGGCCCTCGTCTCCCGAGGATCCCTGGGAGCATCCACGGCCAATGACTGTAGCCGCATGGCTGGCACCCACTCCAGAATAAGCGGAACCAGGATAGACCCATAACCGAACTGTTTCGTCTCCCCGCGACGACAGTTGCTCAGCTGCCTTTTCATGTTATTGGTCACCGCAGTGGCCCAATCAAACACTCTAGGCTCAAGGCAGTCATGAGCTAGCATAAGATGAGTCTTCGAGGCCTTGTGGTTGGCCATGCTGCCTGCTGCCCGGGTCACCATAAACAGGATGGTGCGAAGGACTATGTTTCCCACCGTGGGAATGGATACTTTCCCACTCCGCGACTTCTCGGCCTCTGGACAGACTCGTGCCATGAGGTCGTCTAGGGTACCACCGCCAGGTCGCTGTCCCTCTATAATGGGCCTCTCACCTCGGCGTGACAGCCCAGTCAGGAAAAATATGTCCATGGGGTCAAATGTGATATCTTGGCCTCGGATGGTGAATTTCCCATCCACCGGGTTCCATGCCCTGATCACAAGCTCAAGGAGATCATGCTGAGCCTGTAGACGCGGTGTAAGGAAGAATTTCATAAAGCCGCAAGCCCGCATGGCATTGCAGCAATTCACATCTGCCCAAGCAGCCACATCTTCCACATCGTGAGCTCTCTCTTGCCATTGGAAAGCCATGATGTCCTGCACAAGCCCATAGAAATCAGTTAGAAGCGCTGGCATTAAACATTTCACGTTCATTTTCAAACAAACAAAAAATTCCGCGCCAGCGCGGCTGTTTTAAAAACAGCTGCGCTGGCCATGGCAGCCCTTTGTTAAATTTCGAGGTCAGCGCGGAAGAACACGACTTTTCCGCGCTGACCCGAAGTTGGCCACGTTTTGTTCTAATTCGGTCAGCGCGGACCTGCGCGGGATATCCGCGCTGACCGAGGGCGCATTCATGCACCAAAAATTCACCCAATTGGGCGAATTTAACCGTTAAATTCCTACTAAAAACAACCAAAATGCAGGGTAAGGGAACGA
Source organism: Pinus tabuliformis (assembly GCA_031772625.1). NCBI lineage: Eukaryota > Viridiplantae > Streptophyta > Pinopsida > Pinales > Pinaceae > Pinus > Pinus tabuliformis. The sequence goes on along the minus strand of CM062808.1, from coordinate 146,782,583 downwards.
GAACCTACCTGGAGGAAGCGGTTCGAGAAACGGTGTCCATATGGGCTGGAAATCACTCCGTCAACTTTCTGGCTTCTTCACGTCCTTCACGTCCCAAAATGGTAAAATGGTAAAAATGACTTATTACTTCTTTCTATTTATAGTAAAAGCTCATATATTGCCATATTTTTGGGTTTTTGTCATTTTTAACCATGACTTTAGCCCTGAATTCGTTAAAAGCTTGTTTTGAATATGTTTTTCACACATATCGAATGGATTTATGCGGGTAGTGCTCTTGTGCAGGTTCAGATAACGCGACTTGGTCATGATGGTCCTCCATTCATATGATCCCCAAATATGTCGTCTCTAAGCTCTTTTCCGACATTAAACAAGAGAAGATGGCCGAGCTTCCTTTCAGCTCGTTAAAAGGAATGAAAGGCGGTCATTTTAAGCTCTTTTTCGACCGTTGCTCTAAAAAGATTGTCGGGCGTTTGTCGTTTCGCGCTCGATATCGGCTCTAGAACGATGTGTTTTCGACCGCTTTTTTACTTTTTCGGGTTGAAGGCACTATCCACGAAAAGTACTCCTCAGTCGTAATGATCGGGCGGTTCTTTCGAGCATGGTTTTATACTTTTTCGGGCTCGAGAGACACAACTGAACGAAAAAGGACCCCCCTGGAGCCTTCTTTTTCGCAATCTTTTCAGACTCTCTAAACAAGAAAAGATGCCGAGTTTTTCCTTTGTCAGGCTCGTTAAATACTAAATGACATCGGGCATTGTCGAAATGACGCTGTTCAAGCATATGCTATCCCCGTCAAGCTTGTCATCCAAAAATAATCGGGGTACCTGCCTGTAAAGGTGGGGAAAATGGAACTACGATTACAGTCGTGTCGGCAGTATGTCGCTCTTGAACATGGCACTCCGCTGTTTCGTGTCTGGGTGGGGTCATCTCATCTCGTTTTCACTAGCCTCCATGGGTTGGGTTATCCTATTTGGCCTCTCATTCGCTCATTGCCATCATCACCGTACCCTCTGCTCATCTGATGTCAAATACTGCCAACCCCGCTACAGTGCCGCCGATGTGTTCAAGAGAAGTTGGCCTTTGCAAGAATACAACCTCATCTGCTGTCTCACACAAACTATTTTATCTCTGTCTCGTGGCGATGATGTGGGAAAAATTATGGCCCACCTTCGTTCGAGGTCCTTTCCCGTCGACTCCAACTCATTATCCGGGAAGGTGACTTAGAGACTCCCTTCGGGTGCCTTGGAGCCTGCATGCCTCAATGGCAGGTTCTTCGTGTTCGACGTGAGGTTTGCATCATTGGCCTCCGATCGAATGATTCCGTGGGTGTTCGACACCAGCTCATTGATTCACACGCCACGGATTGTACCTCTAGTACCTTGAGGGCCATTGTCATTATTGGTGGTACCTCTCGCGTCTGTTAACAATTTTCATCATTGACTGGTAATCAGACGATGTCCACACATGTTCGACTTCAACTCATGTATTCACATGTCTAGACTTGTACTTTGTTTGGGTCGAGATGGAGCGCAAGACCCTGGGTCCCTGTCTGTTATGGTCCAGGTTGCGATTTGTGGACGATCATTACATGACTCATTGATGGATGCCTGCACCCATACCTGAGTCTTCATGGATGGCTGCGACCATACCTTGTCCTTATTTTGGTCTCTTCAGCTGGGTGGCTGCGTCCATTCCACAGACCTTTTCGCATGTCTTTTGGATGGTTGTGCCCATGCCTAGACTGCATGTACTTGATTATCAGAGATTGCTCGGTCCTTCCTGGTGGTGTTCCAGTTCGGCATGTGTTGTAAAGCATTTCACCCCTCCCACTCTCTCGGTCTTCATGCTTTAGGGGGCATCTGTTACACAGTAATTTGTCACTGCCTTCCTGTCAGTCACCCTGCTGTGCCCAGAATTCACAATCACTGAGTTCATGCTTCCTGAACTGGCCTAAAAACCCATTTTTCCAAAGTTTTGTTCATCAGCGCGTCTGTTTATAAAATATCCGCGATGACCGGCGCCCTGCAGTGTATTTAATGCGCTGCCAGCGCGGAAGGAAATCACTTTCCCATGTTGGTAGACATCGCGCCTTTCCCGTGTGCTTCCGCGCTGACATGACTGTCCCAGTTATTGAGACGCGACGACAGCGCGACAGTTTCCTAATAATCCACGCTGATCCAGTTTGGGCGAATTTGTTCAAACAGCCAGCCTTCCAGATGACTCCAGGCTTGGTTGTTAGTCTTGTGAATGTCGCCTCCCTTCTATGGCATGTCTGTTCGACCCTTTGCAACCACTCCCCTTGAAGATAAGCTCATCCTTCCACCTTTCTAGGAGGCCCCTCCTCCTATATAAACTCCCACCATTACCATGAGCAGCTAGTTAGCAGTTGGAATAGTTAGACATAGCTTGGATTGTACAGAGCTTGCTGTTGTAGGTTTGGTGTGCTAGGTGTGGAAGTGATTGATTGCTTAGGGAAGGTTGTTTTGTGACTTATGTGTGAGAGAGTTGCTTGGCTTGGGAGAGTCATCCTCAAAGGTGAATGCTTGAGACATATGCTGACTGGCCCCTCCTGAGAAGGTTACCGACGTCAGAACATTTGGTTGTACTCTTCTCTATTCTGATTAATGATAGATGACTGCCGCTATTGTTCCATTCTCGTTTGTCTATGTGATGGTTAAATGTGAATTACATCTTTTCTGACCGATGTATAGTTGCTTTTATTAGATTTCACGCTTGTGTTTGTTTCCCTCTCGTGTGTGCAGGTGTCTGTCCGCAGAGATCGCGAAGGATCGTGACCAGCTGAAGCGAGGGAGCGAAGACGACATCTCTTCGTCAAACAATAGCGTTGGAATCCAAGTAGGTGCTCTTGACCTCTTGTTTAATTGTAACTAGGAACATGCACGACAGCATTGATTGATTGTTGCTAGACCCCTGCTGGGCTAGTAGGGATCGCCTCTATCCGTAGAGGGGATTTACCTCTCCAACACTCACCTTCCCTGATTTTTCAACAAATTCCTTTGTATTTTCCTTTTTTTCCTTCCCGACAATTTAACAAAGAAAATGCATTGTCCTGACTTATTTGACTCAATCGGCATTCACTGATCGTAAGTTTCCCAATGCTTGTCACTTATGAAAATGCCAAATTTTGATCACCGATATGATCTTGTCCTTCAACATGTGGTATTGCAAGTCGCTAATTGACAAATTACCTTACTTGTTGCGCTGCAACTTAGAACCTCCAAAATCCAATATGTGATATGTCGGGACCTCTGACATGCAAGATCGCTAGTCGCTAATCGATGAATTTCCTTTGGTGGTGTACTCACTAATCGTTACTGAGTAATTGGTGGTTCGCTTCCACTATGCACTGCATCTTAGATCCTCCGATCGCCAATTGTCAGGACCTTCAATATTGCAATATCACTAATCTCTAATCAGTGGTTCACTTCTATTCTACACCGCATCTTGGATCCTCCAATCGCCGATTTCTGATTGGACACGTGTCATAAGGACACCAAGTCATTTTCCTTTGCCTTCTCTTTTGGAGAGGAAGAAATTCAACTAGCTCTAAATTTTGATATAGAAGTCCATTCTAGGACTTCCACATACCATTCTAAATCTTATTCTAAGCACCATCCAATGGAGGGCATCTGATTGATCTTTGATCCTATATTCTACATAGAGGAGGGATCCAAAGTCTCTCCACAACTAAAATCACAACCACTAAGACATGAAGCCCAATCATCATGTTGAGCAGTGTTTGACATCAACGCCAACAATTACACATCCAGCCACCTACATACCATCAAATTTCCAACACAAATAACCAGGAAATAACCAACATATAAATCATGGCAACTCATCCATAATATCACCAACATAATCACTGCAAGTATTCATGAATCACAATAGAAGAATAACTCTTATTAATATATGAAAATACCAACCAAGTTAGGAACTTCCACGTACCACCAGACCATAGATTGGGTTGAACAAAATCTCTCTTTCATCCAATCACCCCCATGTCATATTCTAAGAATGAATGTGGGATCTCATGGAATAAACAGAAACAAAACCAAACCAGGGCTTCCAGAGGCCAAACCACCTCATTCAACCTACATAGTGATTCCACCTCTATGGTCTGGAAATCACTAACGCAGACCAAATCAGTCTCTACTCAAGTTGTCTAGGGCTTCAAGAACTAGTAACTCAACCCACAACCTTCCAGATCTCAAAAGCGTTTGTCTAACCAGGATTTAGGGACTAGTAACTCAACGCACCAAGGGCTCTAGATCGTTTGTCCTAACCTAGGCTCCAGGACTAGTAACTCAACCCAAGATGTTACAGGGCTTCCAAAGCATTTGTTCCAACCCACAAACATAAGGAACATGAGAACCAATTAGAAAAACAATCAAGTGGGAAAACCCACGACCCCGTGGCTATCTAGGAAATGAAAAGAAAATGCTAAACCCACTGTCACTCTAGACAGATCTCCATGCCAATGACAACACCTAACCAAAAAGTAACATGCATATACCATGCATCTATAAATAAACAAGGAAATCACACATCCAACCTCTTATCAGCAAAGCAATCTAATTGTATCTATTGATCCAATTGTTTCCTTGTTCTCCTTGCTTTCCTTTGTCTTCTTTCTCCAAATCCAAATGAATATTAGAGTGCTCCACGCATGCTCCAATAATTCTCTAAGTGTGCAAGAGTGTAAGAGAATGAGAGAATGAAATGAGAGCTCCAAAACTAGACTGACAAAAAGATGTGAACTAATCCTCAAAATCCTTTTTATCATTGAGACATATATTTTCTTCAATTTCCTTTATTTTCCTCTAATTTCCCTTCCATGCACATTTATGTCTATTCACCTTCCTTTTCTCCTATTTTTCTTTATTTTCATAGCTAAAATGTCAATTATTGTCTCTTTTCCTTTGCCAATTTCCATAGCTATTAATTAATCACAAGTGATGTCCATCATTATTTTTTGACCAACATTCAACTTGGAATACATGTCCCATGACCTTGGTTTTTATTTTACTTACATAGAAAATCAACCAGGGGTTGTTACAGAGGCTGGACTATAAACTTTCTATGATCATGACAAACACAAGGAGGGTAACTTGTTAATTATTCATCATTCTATATTTGTTTTAACTATACATTTATTCAACATTAAGAGAGGAGATATCTACATTTATTCAACAGTAGGAGAGGAGAGATCATTTTAGTTGCTTAATTATTCATAAGTATAAATTTATTTTAATTTTTGATTTATTAAATATTAAAAGGGATTATATTTTTCAAGGTGCATGTCACTTTTTAAATGTAAAATTTGAGAAAAAGTTTGCATCGCAAAAGATTTAATTCTTGTTTGTTAATTTAATTGTCTTAAATTGTTTACATAAATTATTGACCAGGGCTATTAGGTTGACGAAGTGTAAGTTCATTGTATGTGATAGGAGTCCTAGTTATCCAAATTGAATTAAATTGTCAATGCACATGATTGAATTATTTATTGAAACTAGTTATATGAAACATGATCACACTCTTATAAAAAATTGTATCTAATTATGAAATTCACACAACCAATAAAAATATCAAACTTATAAATCAATCTCACACTTGCAAAATGAAATTTAACTCATAAAACACACACACACACTGCAATATATTTGAAATATAACTTAAAGGAAACTCAATTTCTAAAAGAATCAACCCATCTATTAATATAACACACTCTTGCATGAAAAACCAAAATGAATTGAAACTATGTTCACACTTTCTCAAACTGATAAATCATTCATGCTTTGAAATATATCCTACAAACAAATCCTATGTTTTAAGAATTACAATTTCATTCTAAGTTCAAACTCTCACAGATGTTATCATTATTGTTAAAATCAATTCATGTTCTCCTAAATCAATAAAATAAATAAATAATGAGACAATCATACTGCTGCTATTTAGTTCAAAAATCGATAATAAAAAAAACATTCTATAGGATGCATCTATTTTAACAAGAAAGTAAGATTACGAAACGATAAGAGAACTCTACTTAAAACACATAAGAAAACCTTACTACCTGAGGGAGCCCTCCACAAGTAGGTGGTCACGAGATCCAATTGAACAATCAATGACACATCAAAATAAAAAGGATTCTTTGAATTAAAAACAGAGTTTTGAAATCTCACTATCGCATAAAAGTCAATGTGTTTTTGTTTGCTGCAAGGTCTTTTTATAAATCTTGCATAATTAAATGTTCAGAGCTCTATGCCTAGCCTTGCTAACAAAATGCTAAAATTAACTGTGAAAATATATCATAACAGAAATCACTCACAATTTTCTATCAACAAAGAAAATTGTGAGGCATATATATTATTCCTCGCTCACCTGTTATAGCTGACAAAATTGACTTTATCCATGACCACGCAACTGGAAGCTTTTCATATCAATATGGTTCATGAAGATAGGAGGGAATCATTGAGTACATTGATCACCATATATCCATATATTTCTCCCTTCAACTGGCATGTGGAAACCTATCAAACAATGGACTTGGCTGCAGAATCAAACATTAGTAGAAGAATCATCCCAATTCGGTAGCTAAAGAAAATATTAGACTAATAATAAAGAACATCATTAACTTATGAAATACAAGATTATTATATACCTGCCATGCCATAAATCCTATGATTTGATGCCCATTGAGTGATTATGATGGTCAAAGAGGAATAAAGTAGGTGAAAAAGAGGTGTAAAAAAGAAGTAACTATGAGGCTCAACATTCCCCCACACAAAGGCCATTGCATGTCCTCATGCAAAAATGCAAAATTGATAGCCTTTCTCTATCACTACACTCCTTCATAAACTTGAGCTAGAACATCCAAGTTTGTTTTCTTTACCTTCTTCTTAGCAATTTCCATCCTGGGCTTCTTCATCAACATTTTGTATTTTAAACTTATGACCTTCCTCTTGAGACACTTGTTATTTTCCTTTAACTTTCTATTATTTTCATACCACAAGCCTAGATGCAACATAATGTTATCATTTTTGGTCCTTTGAATTTCATTTTCTACCTTCAATTTATCATATTCTTGTTTCAAAATGTCTGTTCAGTGTCTCCAATTCAAAAATTTCTTGTTTCAAAGTATTCACAATTGGAGGTTCTTGTGGATTGTTATACTGAATTCCTTTTTCTTGAATTGAAGAAGAAGATGAATTTTTTGTAGCTCTTTTCTCTAGAGACTCAATATAGTCATATATCTCTTGCTGGACTGGGTCAATTTCTAGTGTTCTTCTTACCGGGCTAGAGATTGGTGTCAGAACATTTTGTGATGGAACCTCTGGTTCCTCTTCCTCTTCCAAATTAACAAACTCTGTGAATTGTTGAGTTGACTCCTTTATCATTTTGTTAAGTCTTGCACTTCTCCTTATGCTAGATAAGAGAGGAATTTGTTTTTTAGTTTTCTTATGTTCTGTGTTGGCCTTATTTGTTTCCTCCGTTTTCTTTTTGGGTGTATTTTCTTCTTTTTCATTGGCTTTCTTTCTTCTAACACTTTTCTTCCTTATGTTTTCTAAAACATTTACAAGAGGAATTTCATCTTCTGAATGTTGTTCTCGTTGTAGAAGTGGGTTATCAGTAAGGTTTTTAGACAATTTTCTTCTGCTTCTCTTTACCTTACTGCTACTAGGTTCTTCTTGCTCTATTTCCTTAAAATTATTCATGGTTATAAAACTCTCCCAATTATCTCCTAAATTTTCAAGATGGGCTTCAATAAGAATATTTACAAGACCATGATGATATAAAGTGTTTGCAATGGACTGTATTTTTCTTTGATTATTGCCAGGCATCTTCCTCAAGCTATTAAGTAGAAAATAGGGTAAATTGATTTCATTGCCTTCAAGAAAGTGCATCATTAAACGGACATGGTAGAAAAACATGCTACCAAATCTACCCTCACAAACAATGATCTTCTAAATAACTAACAATAAATTCCTCCATTTACTTTTGAGAGTCTTTCTCATAATACCCTTGCTAAAAACAATAGTATCCATATATGGTTTCTTTAGAAATGCCCTCCATTCATTCCCCTCAATTCCCCTATTTTTAAACCACCTCTCGCCAATCCTAGGTAGTGTAATCACCTCAGCCATGAAGGATTTTTTCACCACGATTTTGATGTCCATGATTTCTACTTCAGTTCCATCAAAGGCTCGAGTAAAAGACTTGGTTACCTCTCTGTCATAGCCATAAATTTTTTCTATAAAATCCAACCACTGCACTTGCTGTAGCATCTCCTTGACCTATGGGTATCCTTCCATAAACTTCTTTCCATTTGGCTCTATTCTAACAATGGCTCCCATGCTGGCGAAGTTTTACTTTACAATTTATTCTTTTTACAGTGTTTCAGAATGGCGTTAGGTTCAAAAATATGAGTATGGATGAGAGTGAAATGGAAAATGGGAATGAGTAAAATGACTCTTGAGAAAACAGGGTGTAATGGATATGAGTGAGCAGAATTATCAATGAAATAGGGTTTCAAAAATGAAGTGTCTGCATAATGATGAATGACAAATGGGCTTTCACGGCTAACTTCATTGATATGACATGATATTTATAACTCAATCTGAAGTTAGGATAGTAATCATTATTTTGAATGGTGGTACAACGTCTATATTATTTCATAATCCTAATGTTTTTTCCTTTATTATTAAATCCAATATTTACATGCCTTCAAACTCATGATTCTAATACTTGATTGTTCTTCTTGAATTGTCCTCAGGTGCTTCCAATTGTAGGTTTCATCATTCTCTTCTGCTAAAATCTTTGATCATTCCAGTTAGTGATTCCTGTCAATATCAGCTACAGAATTTCGTCAAAGCTACATATTCTCAGCAATTTTGTAGCTACTTATTCTGAAAAGAAAAAGAGGGACGTAAAGAAAATGGGGATTAGAATAGGATGGAAAAAAATGAAAATTTATGGTGTCAAGAATACTTGGTTTTCACTCTATATTTTTTGTATAAACATGCCAACGTTGTTGGTTTTCATGTTTATACAATTTTTTTTAGTTCATTTTTTTATTATTATTTTTTATCCCTTTAATTATATATATATATATATATATATATATATATATATATATATATTATTCCGAAAAGAAAAAGGCTTGAGAGTCAAGTTGGAGAAGGGAAATCCTTCTTAACCAACTTCAAATCAATATTGTCTTGTAAATATTTAACAAATTCCTCTTTTGTCAATGGCTTATGATAAATTCTTAATCGATATCCATTTACAAGGAAGGTGACTTTTTCTTCATCAATAGTTCTAATCCTAACTACACCATTATCAAAGACTTTTTCAATCTCATAAGGCCCAAGCCAATGAGTTCGAAATTTTCCCTGAAAATCTTTGAACCTTGAATCAAAAAGTAATGCCCAATCTCCTAGTTGAAATTTCCTTTCTTTTATGTATTTTTCATGCCACCTGGATCTTTGTTGTTGAAGTAAGTTGGTTCTTTGGATAACATCCTGTCTCATTTCATCAAGTTCATTTAGTTGCTCCATTCTTTGTTTTTGTGCTTCTGAAAGATCAAGACCCAATTTGACTGTTGTCTTCAAAGTTTTTACTTGAAATCCAATAGGAAACAAGACTTGCTTCCCATAAACAAGTTCATATGGAGTATGTCCTGTACTGTTTCTCCATGTGGTGTGGTATGCCCATAAAGCTTCTGGAAGCTTTTTTGCCCAGTCTTTTCTATGTAAATGCACAATATTGGTAAGAATTGCTTCAATTTCTTTATTAGTGGATTTCACTTGTCCATTAGCTTGTGGATGATAGGGAGTGGAATTTCGATGCTTGATTATGTATTCCTCCATTATCTTCTGTACCAACTTGGATATGAATTGAGTACCTTGATCTGTCACAATTTCCCTTGGGACACCAAAATGAGTAAAAATATCCTCGAAAAGAAATGAAACTACAACATTTTCAGTAGCAAAAGGAAGTGCTTTAGCTTCTACCCATTTGTAACATAATAAGTGTAAACAAGAATGTACCTTTTTTGTCTTGATGGTGGATTAACGAGGCCAACAAAATCCAAAGCCCATTTTTCAAAAGGCTCAATGAGTACCTAAGGTTATAGAGGCATTTCATCAGAGAGAACAGGTTTCCCCATTCTTTGACAAATATCACATCTCTTAACATATTATTTGGCATCCTTTAAAAGGGAAGGCCAATAATATCCTAAGAGAAGGACTTTGTAAGCGGTTATTTTATCAGTGAAGTGTCCTCCACATGGCTCATCATGGCAAACCTTTAGTATTTATGGTACATCATATTCTCTAACACACCTTCGAAAGATTAGATCCAGCCCTGTTTTATATAATTCTTCATTTATCCATGAGCAAGATGCACTAATTTAAATTATCTTTCTTTTTTCTCGAGGATACAAATATGATGGTAACTTCCCTATAGACAAATAATTAGCAATATCTACAAACCATGGAAATTTAATAGATACTACAAAAAGATATTCATCAAGAAATTTATCTTCTACATGTACATCATTGTTATCATTTTGAATCCTAGATAGAAAATCAACAACTGTATTTTGTTTTCCTGGTCGATCCAAAATAGTGATGTTAAATGCTTGTAACAAAAGTTACCATCTTATAATTCTGCCATTAGTGATTGGTTTATTCATTAAGTACCTAATTGCAGAATGATTTGTATGTATAAAGGTTTCATAATCGGTGATGTAATATCTAAATTTATTGATGGCATGGACAACAACTAAAAACTCATTTTCTGTTACAATGTAATTTAACTCTGCAGGAGTCAAATTTTTACTGGTATAATAAATGGCATAAAGTGTTAAATCCTTTTGTCCTAATATAGCTCCTAAAGTTATATAAGAAGCATAAGTTGAAATGTGAAAAGGTAATTTCCCGTTTGCTCCTCTGAGAATGGGTGCTTCAGAAATTTTCTCTTTTAATGTTTCAAAAGCTTTTTGGCAATCAGAATTCCAAATGAATTCACAATCTTTTGTGAGCAATTTGAAAAGTGGAGATGCATTTTTTGTAAATTTTTCTATGAATATTCTATAGTAACTAGTAAAACCAAGAAAACTTCTACATCTCGTTGACAAGTTGGAATTGATAATTTAGAAATAACTTCTACTTTAGATGTGTCCACTCTAATTCCATTTCCTGAAATATGGTGTCTTAAAACAATCCCCTCAGTAAACATCATAAAAAAAATCATGGATTAATAAGAGATTTTCTTCCTTACATATAATGAGAACTTTTTCCAAATTCTTAAGAGATTCTTCAAAAGAATTTCCATAAACCATAATATCATCCATATAAACTTCCACACAATCATGAATTAGATCAGAAAAAATGCCTAACATTGCCCTTTGGAATGTTATAGGTGCATTACATAATCCAAAAGGAAGTACTCGATAGGCATAAGTTCCCCATGGACAGGTAAAATTGGTTTTCTTGATCTTCTAGAGCTACTTGGATTCGGTTATATCCACTAAAACCATCCAAGAATGAGAAATATTTTTTTCCTGCCAAGGTATCTAAAACTTGATCTATGAAAGGAAGTCAAAAGTGATCCTTTAAAGTGGTTTTATTCAATCCCCAAAAGTCAATACATACTATCCATTTCCATTCTTTTTGGGAACAATTACTAAGGGTGAAACCCACTAACTGTCTAATATTGGATGGATGAAATTTACATTTAACAATTTTTGTAGTTCCTCCTTAACAATTTCCCTTAAATTTGGATTCATTCTTCTTTGAGGTTGTCGAATTGGTTTGGCATTTTCTTCAATGTAAATATGATCTATACAAGTACTAGGATCAATTCCCTTGATATCAATGTATTCCCATGCATAAGAAGAGGAATGTTCTTGTAACATATTCATTAATTCTTTCTTTTGAAATTATTCCAAATTATTATTGATATTCAAAGCTTTTCCTCTGAATATTTCTATTGTAGCATTGCCAAAGTTCTCCATGGAATGCAAATATAGTTGACGAGATGATAAATATTCAATATTACATTGTTCTTGAAAACTTTGATTAGATTCACAATATGAGGAAGACTCATTATTTTCCATTAAATTCAAAATTTGATCTTCTTCATCTATTTGTGAAGTAGAAAAGATTGGTCTTATATCCATATCATCATCTATCCATTCTTCATTTTCGACTTCTATTGTTGTTTTTGCAGGTGGATACAGTGTGAATTTTTTGTTGAACTTCCATCATAGATAAACATATCACCAGATCTACAACTTATAAAAGCAATAGCTGCAGCTAGCCATGGTCTTCCTAGAATCATTGGATGTCCTCCTAAGTTACTCTTGGGTGTTAGAATCATAAAGTCAATAGGGTATTCCCAAGAATCTAAGGATACATGTATATCTTCTAATACACCGTCAAGTTTGATCACAAATCTATCTGCTAATTGTAACATTGTAGGTGTATATTGAAGATTAGGAAGTTTTAATTGATTCATAGTTTGTTTACTCATGATGTTTATAACTTCTCCTAAATAAAGATATTTCTGAATTGTTGTTTTTCCCATCATGATATCTGCAATTTTTCCAACTAGTTGAATTCTTTTGACTTCTTTTCTTTTCCTTCCTGGTTTTTTAATGCTTAACAGCCTAATTGTCTTTGCAAAAATTGGTATTTCCTTAATGGCCTATAGCAAATGAACTTTTATGAAAACATTCTTCAGTTCATATAACATATTATAATCAGGCAATAAAATCTGTTTTTCTACGTGTTCATCAATTTTTAATCTCTCAGGAAAAGGTGGTTTTGAAACAAATACTGAAGGTTGTTCCATAATAGGAGTTGCGTTTATTGGAATATCATCAAAATGTGTAGGGTGACTTGTTTTGAAGCTTTTCTTTTTCATTGAGAGGTTCCTCTTCTTCAGAGGCATTTTCTTTTTCATATTCTTGAATAACAACTAATGGTGACTTGTTTTCCAATACTCTACCAGATCTAAGTTGAAAATTGTTTAGATCTAATGGAGTTATCATGTAAGTTTGGAAATTCTGTCCTTCCACATTGTAAACAAGTTGTGAATTTTTATTATTATTTAGTTTCGGAAGTGGTTGGGCAGGCAATTTATTTGATCTTTGAGAAAATGGTAATGAAAGTTGTGGATATGAATTTTTGGGTTGAGTTTGTTGAACAGGCTGAGGATAATATTGTGGTTGAAAAATATGATAGGGTTGTTGAAAATGAGGATATTGAGGATATTGAGGGTATTTTCTGTAAGGATTTTTCCATCCTTGTGACCAAGGTTCAAGCCAAGATTGTCAAGGCATGGCTGTAGTCCAATTACCTTTTGATGGTTGTGCAAATGTCTGAGCGTTAAAACCTTGAGTTGTATTTGTTTGTGAATTTTTCCATGGTCTTTTAGCAATAAAACAAAGAGGGTCTACTTGATTTGGTACTAGTTCTTCTTGATAAACAACTTTCAAACCTCCTATTGAGGGACATTATTTTCTATCATGATTTTCTGCACATATAACACAAGTTTCCACACTCTTCAAATCAAGAGGACATTATTTCAAGGCATGCTTCTTTCTACACTTAGGACAAAAAATGGATAATGCAACATTTTCAGCCTTCTGCTTGTTTTGTATTTTAAGGGTATCTATTTGTTCGCTAAGATTCCCTAAAATATCTATTTTAAAATTATCAAGCAAATTACCTTATTCAGCCCTACTTATTGTCCCAGCTACAGATTTATTAATCCTTGACAAAAGAGAGTCTCTTGGATTTTTCCCAGTTCTTGCTTTGCCTCTTGAAATATGTATACATAACTCACAAATTTCTTTGAATGTTAACTAAGAAATATCTCCCTTACCCATTATATTGATAATATTAATCCATTCATCTCTGATGGATTTTAATAAGAGAGCTTTCAAATTTTCTTCATCAAGATTATGCATTTTTTCCCTTTTTATATTATATGAAAATATTTCAATGAAATCTTCAAGATTCTCATCTTCCTTTTGCACCATTTAAAGACTTCATCCTTAATATTATGGGGCATATAATAGTCCTTATATTTCTCTAAGAATGTGGTTTTCATCTGTTCCCATGATCTTATAGAATTTATTCCTAAACCCATAAACCACTTTAATGCTACATCCTTGAGAATTGTTGGGAACAATTTCAACTTTTGAGCGTCATGTGAATAATAATATGATCTACACAAGACTTCAAACTCAAAGAGAAATGTTTCAGCATTTTCACTCCTTAGTCCATGAAAATTTGGGAGGATAGAGGGCGAAATATTTTTCATTGTAACTAGTGTATGCTCATCAAGCATAGGAAATCCAAAAGTTTTTGGATCTCCTCCCCCTCTTCCTCTTCCTCCACCTCTTCCACCTCCCCTATTTCCACCTCTTCCACCTCTAATCCTAGGTTGTTCACCATTCACATTATGTACCTCTCCTTCCCCTTCTCCAGCCATTGTATATTATTCAAAACTAATATAGGGTTTTGGTTCTAAATTTGGATTTTCGATTTTCTCTTATAGTTCCTCTGGTTCTTCTACCAATGGTATGTTAGAATAAGTTTATTCTTCCTCTTCTTCACTAGGGAGTTCTAGTTCTTAAGCTAGAAGTTGTTCTCCAGTTGAAGATAGGAAAATTACTCCTGTTGTTGGGGATATAGGATCTTATTCTTCTATTATGGCCTTAGTTGATGAGGTTGGTGAATCTCTAGGTTCGATTTCAGATCTTAATACCTCAGGAAGTATATGTTTTCTTGCTATGGATGGAATGTGAGTTTGGGTGGATGTTGTGGAACTACAAGGTCGTGGTGGGGTGAGTGATGTTGTTGGGATTAAACTTCTACCTCTACCTACAAATCTACCTCTAGAATCTCTTTCCCTATGCATATCATTTTTTTTAACTATCAAAATAAAAAAACACAGACTCCTATATACACTTCCCTGGAAACAACGCAAAAATGTTTGTTAATTTAATTGTCTTAAATTGTTTACATAAATTATCAACCAGGGCTAGTAGACTGACGAATTGTAAATGAACTATATGTGATAGGAGTCCTAGTTATCCAAATTGAATTAAATTGTCAATGAACATGATTGAATTATTTATTGAAACTAGTTTTATGAAAGATGATCACACCCTTATAAAAATTGTATCTAATTATGAAATCCACACAACCATTAAAAATCTCAAACTTATAAATCAATATCACACTTGTAAAATGAAATTTAACTCACACACTCACACACACCCTGCGATATATCATAAATATGCTTTAAATGAAACTCGATTTCTAAAAGAATCAACTCATCTATCAATATAACACACTCTTGCATGAAAAACCAAAATGAATTTAAACTATGTCCACACTTGCTCAAATTGATAAACAACTCATGCTTTGAAATATAACCTACAAACAAATCCTCTGTTTTAAGAATTACAATTTCATTCTAAATTCAAACTCTCACTACTGCTATCATTATTGTTAAACACAATTCATGTGCTCCTGAATCAATAAAAGAAATAAATAATGAGACAATCATATTGTTGCTATTTAGTTCAAAAGTCAATAAAAGAGAACATTCTACAGGATGCATCTATTTTAACCAGAAAGTGGGCTTACGAAATGATAAGAGAACTCTACTTAAAACACATAAGAATACCTTACTCCTTGAGGGGTCCTTCCATAAGCAGGTGGTCACGATATCCAATCAAAAAATCAACCACACATCGAAATAAAAAGGATTCTTTGAATTAAAAACAGAGTTTTGAAATCTCACTGTCACATAAAAGTCACTGTGTTTTTGTTTCGTGCAAGGTCTTTTTATAAAGCCCACATCATTAAATTTTCAGAGCTCTATGCCTAGCCTTGCTAACAAAATGCTAAAATTAACTATGAAAAGATATGATAACAGAAACTGCTCACGCTTTTCTATTAATAAAGCAAATCGTGAGGCGTATATATTGTTCCTCGCTCACATGTTATTGCTGACAGAGTTGACTTTATCCTTGACCACGCAACTGGAAGCTTCTCGTATCAATCTGGTTCATGAAGATAAGAGGGAATCATTGAGTACATTGATCGCCACATATCCATATATTTCTCCCTCCAACTGTCATATGGAAACCTATCAAACAATGGACTTGGTTGCAGAATCAAACATTAGGTATAGAATCATCCCAATTCAGTAGCTAAAGAAAATATTAGACTAATAACAAAGAACATTATTAACTTATGAAATACAATATTATTATATACCTGCCATGCCATAAATCCTATGATATGATGCCCATTGAGTGATTATGATGGTCAAAGAGGAGTAAAGTAGGTGAAAAAGAGGTGTCAAAAAGAAGAAACTATGAGGCTCAACAATTCCTCTTTACACTTTTTTATAATACTATTTATATTTTATATAAATTTCAGTATAAAATTATGAAATATTATAATTCAAAATAAGACTTATTATCATTTGAATTTATATAGTAAGATGAATCTATAATTTAATGTGTGTGTGTGTGTGTGAATAAAGCTTACTATGTATTAATTCTTTATATATAATTATTAATTAAAAGTGTAGTCGAAATAATTTTTTCATCATGCAAGAACTTGATTTTTTGTTGTTTAAAATATATTTTTGAAGTTTATAAATTAAACGCCTTAAACTCAAGTAATAATATCTTACAAATTTTGGTTAAAAAAATATTGTGAAAAATATTATTGTATAAATTAAACTACACGTTAATTAAATATAATGATATACATATAAATTATCATTATTTAAATTTGATTTAATGATGATGATGATGATTAATGTCCACTAAGACCAATGTGGTCTATTAGACCTCAAGAAAATAGAGAATAATTGTCATTCTTCAAAATCTTATTTCTGTGATCAAGGAGCAGGGAAAGAAGCATTCCAAGATCACTATAGTTGGGTTGGCTTAATAATTCAAGAAGATTGAAGGTGTGGTTGATGATATGGAATTGAGAGCATATGTGGGCAAGAGTCGGGCAGTCTATAAGGAAGTTCTTTTCATCTTCCACCTTTTTAGTATCACAAATATGACAAATCATATCGTCCCAGGGAGTCCTGGGAGTAGACCACCGCCCAGTCTCACTCCGAAGCTCATGAGAGTTAGTTATAATCCTAGCAATGTTCATTTTATTCTTAGTGATATTCAACATAGAGAGATAATTCTGGTTATCAAGGGTGGGGTTGATCACCTCCTTATAGTACCTTAGCTTCCTTTTACCCTCTAGCTCCTTAGCATCCCACATCTTGTCCATAAAACTAGAGATAATAGTATCTTTGCTATTTTCCTTTCTTCCCATGATGATCTCCTCCTTAATCCCCCAAAGGTTGAGCCAATACTGAGCATCATGATGTCACTCGCGCTTGAGGTGCAGGTGAGGGTTTTGACTAAAGTTAGAAGAAATTTTTGGGAGCCTCTTGGATTCCATATTGCAAAGCTTCTTCTTATATATCATATATCTAAAAATAGTTTCACTTTCAATGGAGGATAGACCAGCTTCGATCAAGAGGATAGGATATGGAGTATTTCCATTGATCTTGAGGTTATAGTTTATGAATTTATTTTGGATCATCTCAATCTTTCTCCATGACTCCCTAGATATAATGCACCCCCAAACTTCACATCCATATAAGATAATGATGAAAAGAGATTTTGGGGTATGGCCAAATCCCCTTTCCTTTACAATATTCGATCCTAAGGCCTATGGGTTATGGCCTACAAACCCTATCGGAAGTGTTATCGGCTTTAAACCTTTTAAACGTGACCATACAACATATCGGAGCCTACTACACTATCGGGAGCATTCATTTATGCGCTTACGCCATAAAAACCTGGGACAACAAATTATCGAAATACATAGGATAAACGGGAAATAATGCGCTTGAAACACTTAGCCGGATCTAAAAAAAATTCACCCAGACCTATATATCGTCAGGTCGGCACTCCGAAACCCCTGATCTCTGATCGCAGATCATCGCATATCGGCGATATCGCTTCATCGGCCCTCGGTCTATCGCAATATCGCATGTCGGCACATCGGCATTCCCACTGCCCTTCGCACTTGGCCTCTCTGATTTGTGATCAACGATTAGATCTGGATCGTCGATCCTAATCTCGATCCGACGGTCCGCACTTAATCACATGATCGTGATCATGTTGCTTCGAAGGCCCATTCCTTTGTAAAACAATCCACTGATGCGATATTTCGCTTTGCTCCTCAGCGACATCATCTGGACCATTGATCCATGTAATCAAACAGCTCCTGTACATTCTCTCATATATTCTTCCTTGGCTTGATTTCACTTGTGTTTGATGGTTTCTGTGTTTTAACACGGATCTACCATACTCTGTTAACACATGACATTCATATATAACAATATTTCATTTAACCTTTGATCACCATTGATCCTCGTAGTGATCGATGGTCGATCAATACTACAACACACATACTCAGACTATCTCTAATAATACACACAGGCGCACAAAATCAACACAAGGCACACTTTCTATTATATACAGATGATTACAAGCTAAGGCGTTTCATCCTTAGAACAAGCTCCCAATCGATTACGTTTTGAATACTCTATCCTTACACAGTTTCTGTCTATTCCTCTATATCCCTCTCACACACACAGACTTCACTTTTTATAAGGGATTACAACAGTCGTGGATCATTTAAGATGCATGATTTCTTCCCACAATCACTCAACAAACCCCTAGACTCGCATACATATGTGGCAGACTACAGTAATAAAGTCTTCGAGAGACTTATCCATTCCATCATTTACTCTGTTTTAACAACAGAATTGTCCCCTGTTTTGCTCGATGGTCCACATCTCCTCCTTCTCCACTTTGGATTCCTCCTTTAATTAAGGGTGCTAGATGCTCCTGCATCAGACTCCCAAGGTACAAAAATTTATGACCTCATGGTCATATGCTTCTCCTTTTCCATAGCAATTCTACCCACTTCTCAGTGGAACTGCCTTCATGATCTTCTGTGAGCTGCAACCAACCTTTGCAGTAACATTCTTCCTCTGCTACATGATACCTCACCAAGCTCTCCTCACTCAGTCTTTTGGCATCCTTCTGGTTCTCTTCTCTAGAACCAATTGAGCACTCATTGCTCTAGGTTGCTGCAAGTCTTCTCACCTTCCGCTGTCGTTCTCTGCACGATAGTAAGACCACAAACTCTCCAGCTTTAAACAACTATACCTCCTTCTCCTTCTGTTTGGACTCTTTCTTCCTTTTCACTTCTTCCTTCTCGTAGGAAAACTTTCCCTGCTCTGATACCACTTGATGAAAAGAGATTTTGGGGTAAGGCCAAATCCCCTTTCCTTTACAATATTCGATTCTAAGGCCTATGGGTTATGGCCCACAAACCCTACAGGAAGCGTTATCAGCTTTAAACCTTTTAAATGTGACCATACAACATATCAGAGCCTACTACACTATCGAGAGTGTTCATTTATGTGCTTAGGCCATAAAAACCCGAGACAACAAATTATCGAAATACACAGGATAAACGGGAAATAACGCACCAGAAACACTTAGCCAGATCTCAAAAACATTTCACCCGGACCTATATATCCTCGAGTCTACACTCCAAAACCCCCGATCTCTGATCACCGATCATCGCATATCGGCGATATCACTTCATCGGCCCTCGGTCTATCACAATATCGCATGTCGGCACATCGACATTCCCATTGTCCTTCGCGCTTGGCCTCTTCGATTTGCGATTAGCGATTAGATCTGGACCATCGATCCTAATCTCGATCCAATGGTCCACACTTAATCATGTGATCACGATCGCGCTGCTTCAAAGGCCCATTCCTTTGTAAAAAATCCGTCGATGCGATATTTCGCTTTGCTCCTCAATGACATCATCTGGACCATTGATCCATGTAATCAAACGGCCCCTGTACATTCTCTCATCTATTCTTCCTTGGCTTGATTTCTCTTGCGTTTGATGGATTCTGTGTTTTAACATGGACCTTCCATACTCTGTTAACACATGACATTCATATATAATAATATTTCATTTAAACTTTGATCGCTATCGATCCTCGTAGTGATCGACGGTCGATCAATACTACAACACGCATACTCAGACTATCTCTAATAATACACACAGGCACAGAAAAGCAACACAAGGCACACTTTCTATTATATACAGACAATTACAAGCTAAGGGATTTCAGCCTTAGAACAAGCTCCCAATTGATTACATTTTGAATACTCTATCCTTACACAGTTTATGTCTATCCCTCTATATCCCTCTCACACACACAGACTTCACTGTTTATAATGGATTACAACAGTCATGGATCATTTAAGATGCATGATTTCTTCCCAGAATCACTCAACAAACCCCTAGACTCACATACATATGTGGCAGATTACATTATTAAAGTCTTCAAGAGACTTATCCATTCCATCATTTACTCTATTTTAACAACAGAATTGTCCCCTGTTTTGCTCGATGGTCCACATCTCCTCCTTCTCCGCTTTGGATTCCTCCTTTAATTAAGGGTGCTAGATGCTCCTGCATCAAATAACAGGGGTGATGAGAGTCTCAAAGAGGAACCTTTTTTTACTCCAAATGTAAAGGTCGTCGAACTTACAATTATTTTCAAGCTCATAATATGCTTTCCAACCTCCAATAATTATTTTCTCGATGCTATAATTCCAGTTGAGATGATAAGGAAAGTCAATACCCAAATATTTATAAGAAGAAACCTTCTCAAGACAATGGTTATCATAGACCAAACTACCATGGGTGATATTTTTGGATTTAATGATCATGGCTTTAGTCTTTGTTTCCGGGAAAACTAGTGTCTATTCAAATATGCTAGTCCCACTAAGATGGGTAGCTATCTTAGAAACAAACAATTCAAAGTAACTTGTGTTTTCCTTTATGGGAGATAGATGAGAGAGAAGCAGAGAGCACCAACCTTAGTCTTTCGCTTGGCTCCTTGCTTGTTCCCTCTCTCCTTTGATAGAGCTTCGCCACTCCTTTCTCACTTGTCCCACTTCAAAGAATACCTATAGAGTCAAAGTAGCAAAATACCATCAAAGCATAAAGACCTATGATACCATAAACAATGTAGAATCAGATGTACATTAACCATACAAATGCATACACAAATACAAGATTCAGAAATAAGCAAGCATATGGAGGAAAACTCAAATAGCTTTATTGATAGTAGAAGTAGAAGAGAGGATTACAACCCAGCTGTCTGATCCAGCATCATCCTCCCAGCATGAAAGCCCTCTTCACCTCATGAAAAGCTAGATCACCCAACAATACAATGCTTCACAAATAAACCAACACTTCCTTACAAAATACAAAATTCTAGCCTCTGGATCTCTAGGATGAGGGATCCATATATAGATATTTGCAGAGGGATGAGTCAGCTTTTGGGCTTTTGATTAGTGTCATTTCATTGATAGTTCTTGGTTCCACTTGGAGATTTCATGATCTCTTACTCATCCCTGGGCAAATTCAGAGAGGCAAGTGTCATATGAGCAGTTTCTAGAAGATTCTCTGGGTTTCCACCTAGCACATTGCCTCTGCCATTTGTCTACTCTCACTCATCGCACCCTATAGAAGGGATTTTCAATATGCATCGCACCCTTTGCATGTAACAGGTGAGATGCATCACACCCTCAGCATGGAGTAGTCTGTATGGTCTAGTTTTGACCAGTTCTAAGTAATTTTTCAGGGAGAACTTCTGGGAAATGATGTAATCAGTTGACCTTGATCCTTTAGGGTTTGAAACAACAATTTTAGGGGTTTGAGAGCCCTTGGTTTATGGACATATGTGATTGGGGTTGCAGTGCCCAAATATGTCTATAACAGTTGCCCCCTAAAGCATGAGGTTGTAAATCTTCTGATGTCGGGTGAAATGCTTTATCATGAGGATCCGAGGTTTTTCGAACTAGAAGGTGACCTGTAATAAGATACAATACAATACATTATCTTCATAATATTTTCATGATCTAGCTGAGGCGAGCATTCCCATGCTCAGCTTTATAAATTCATTTTCATGTACATAGGACAGACAACCGTCTATGTGGCAGACTGATGATTCTGGTAGAGCCATCATCCCTTAGCTTGGATGATTATCTGTGCAGCTATGGAGTACATTTGATGTTTTTATTTTCCTGAATATATCGCAGCCCGGATGGATGAAACTAGATCCGAGGTCTTCAAACTCATTCAATCTTCGCCTGAAGTACAAGTCGATCCATGTGAAAAGATGTTCTGGTGTCAAACATGGAAAGACATCACTTGATTACCATACAATCATGTAAGTTGTTAACAGGTGCGAGAGGAATCGCCAATAATGATAATGACCCTCAAGGTATTGTAGTACAATTCACGTGGTGTGAATACATGAGTCGATGTCGAACACCATGTAAAATCTTTCGATCGAAGGCCATTGATGTAAACCTGTCACCGGAAGTGAGAAACTTGCCATTGAGGCATGCAAGCTTCAAAGTACTGAAAGGGTTGTTCCTAAGTCAACTTCTTGGATAATGATTTGATGTTGACAAGAAATGATCCATTGTAGGAGGGCCTTAATGAATCCCAAAACTACGACACGAAACAAAGCAAATGATTTTTTGGAGGTGAAAACGATCTGATGATACAAGGTTCAGGGTGATGGTCATGAAAAATGGAGCATGAAGGTATTGCAGTGGATGAGGCGTTAGCTGGGTTGGTGAATTCTCTGAGTGACTTCTCTTGAACATATCGGCGACACTAAAATGGATTGGTAGCGTTAACCCCAAAAATGGATGGTACGGAGGACCAATGGTGATATGACCGGTGAACGTAATAACCCAACCCAACTCAATCATGGCGATGGAGTGAAAGTGTCATGTTCAAGAGCGATCTACTACCAATGAAGTTCTTCAAGTTTTCTTCCCTTTTTCCCAGTCATTGCTGACCAGTACCTCTTTATTTTTGTCAAGCTTGAGGAGGATAACATATTCTTGTTCTATAATCTGCCCTTCGGGCAAACCTGTCTCTATGTTTTAGCGAGCCTAGCGATAGTGAAACTCGCTCTTGTCCATATGGACAAGTTTGTCGCTATTGTTTTAATGAGTTTAACGACAAAGATAACTTGGTCCTTTTCAATTTTAGAGAGTCTGAAAGGAGACGGAAAGGAAACTCCAATAGTCCTTTTTCGTAGTATAATCAATTAAGTCCAAAAAAGTATAAAATAATACAAAAGGGATGACTTTTCCAATCACTTTAGCGAGCTGAAAAAGACAAGCACTCGATATTTTTGTGT
This sequence comes from Pinus tabuliformis, assembly GCA_031772625.1. NCBI lineage: Eukaryota > Viridiplantae > Streptophyta > Pinopsida > Pinales > Pinaceae > Pinus > Pinus tabuliformis. The sequence continues at coordinate 146,759,180 of CM062808.1, read as the reverse complement.
AATGATCCCTCAGGTCCAAAAAGATTAAAATATAGAGGAGGGATGGCACTTCCAATCACTTTAAAGAGCTGGAGAGGCCAATTGCTCGGCAATCTTTTCATATTTTACGAGTCTAAAAAGAGCTTAAAAGAGACTCATTTTTTAGGAATGAGTGATGTTTTCGGGTAGCAACTGGTTCCAGGTAAGGTTTGGAACTTTTCAATCACGACAGTGTAAAGAAGGTGGCTAACAGAATCACTCATTGTAGCTATTCCTCAAAAGGGTAAACAATCGAGTGGAGGTGTATGATCGACTAAAAAGGTGGAGGTGATGGTAAGAACACGACCAAGGCTCAAAAGTTGATAGCAATGCGATCACAAAGGTTATTTACCGAGGGTGGATTTATTTTTTAATGAGCTTGAATCTTTGGGAACTATGCTCAGTGCTGGGTTTATTTTTTAACGAGCTTGAACTTTGCGGAAAAATTGCTCGTACCAGTCATCTTTAAGGATGTCTCTCATTAGTAGGTTCATTTTTTAATGAGCTTGCCCCACGCGAAACTTTGCTCATGAGCCTTTTGTATGCAGGCTAGGAATTACCAACTACAGAACTAACTACACTAGGGGTTAATGAACTACTGAGGTTAGGTAGGATAGTTTCGTACAAAATATTTCCTTTGCTTTGTCGTCGGCAAAGGTGAATGGTGGATCAGACCAATCACCTAACCTAAGGAGTTGAAGTTAGTAAAAACTATAGGGTTAGAGTTACACTGGTCGCTTTTCACTTGCGTAAAAAAGGTTTGCATGCCCCGGGTATAAATAAAATTAGAGTTTCCAGGTTATCATATGGAAGTCCTTGCATTAAAGCAAGATTGTTTCATCCACGTTGCAGTCAAAACACTTCCTTGGCTTTGTCCATCGAAATGGACAAAGGTGAATGGTATGAGTCCACTTCTAATCACATAACCTTCGACAAGGGAATCCTATTCCATACTGATCCCATATCCTAAACGGATGGGTGTGTCAGACTAGTCATATATCCTACGAGGAAACCTATCTTTTACCTGGGTTCTGCCAAAGCAGAGCAGGGTGCATGCCCCCTGGGTTTCGTCACATTCATCGAATCAGTTGCGATCATCAGGTGGATGGACTGGAGGTTGATGAGACATTCCTTGCACAAAGATACCATTTAGGGATGACATTTGACTAGAAGCCGTGTTTGAACTGGGGAATGAAAGTTGGTCAATAAGTTGTACCATGTTTCCTTCATACAGGAAACACATCACCGGAAAGAGTGAGGAAACAATAGCTCCCATGCTGTAAATGTAGTCACGCCCAAGGAGTAGATTGTAATCTAGTGGCCCTTGGACTACCATCACGTTCAAATGAATAGTTTTCCTTCTCAAAGTTATAGGAAAATTTGGAAGGATCCATAACGGTCGACTGGTTCCTTTATTGAAGCCTGACAGATTTCGAATCTTAGGCAAGAGCGATGGCGAACCAAGCGCTTTCCAAGTAGTTGAGGAAAGGATACTCACGGAAGCCCCTTCATCTATGATAGTGCCTGCCATGATCATTCTGTAAGCTTGTACTATGATTCGGAATGGCACATTAGATGGTAGGCGGGGTCTCGCTAGCAGATTCCAATCAAAGGAAACGATCAGATTGCTTGGGGAAGGGACCGAATAAACGGCCGGATGAATCTCTTGAAATGAGGAACTTCCCTCCTGTGGTAAAGGAATAGGTAGATTGCCCCCATGTTCATCAGACTCTGTGTTAACAAAAAGAATTTGAACGGTGTCGTTCTCATTCTCTTCAGAGACTGTATCAGTTGAAGGTGGACCTTCTAAAGAGAAGATTGGGTCGACTGCCATCTCGACCTATTGACTTTGGTTCGGCATGGACTCAGAGGGTTTATCTTCAATGATAGGCGTTTCGACCGACAACAGAGGTGTGTCAGTCAGATTTTCAACTAGCGATGGACTTGGCAAGAGTTTCTTGTATCCAAGTGGAAGTCGCTACGGCGAAGCAGGACGATTATCCAAGACTCTTTTAGCTTCATCCATGAATGGACAATAGTGGAGGGCATGATCGCCTTCACACAACCTACAAGGAAATTTAGATCTTCCTTTTTGTCCATTGACTTCATTTTCACTAGTTGATGGTGTACTCTAGACATGATCGGTAGAGGTTGAAGACACCGGATTGTGCAAGCGGGGAGACCAGTCTCTCAAGATCTGCGGGATGCAAGGAAAATCTCGATGATAGTGGTCTCCTCTACAAATGACACATGGAGATTTGGGTTTGGATGGTGCAATGTGTGGATTTTCACCAGACAATGCATGGTTTCCCTCTTTTGTTGTTGGCTTCTTCTTCTTCTCCTCCTTCTCTTTCTTCTTCTTCTCAATTACTTGGTTTTTTGGGGCAACAACTTCAGTATCATCTGGTTGCTGATTTGATTGTTGAGGAATTACGGTGTTTTGAATGACAGAGGTCGAGAATAGCCATACTAGCAGGCCAATTGTGAGTCTTGGAAGGGACAATGTAGCCATGTATGGAGCACCAATATCTCCCCAAGAAGAGAAAGGACTAGGATTTCCCCCAAGGGGAAATACTTGGTTGGTGGACTCCATTTTCTCAACCTAAGACCAACGAGGGAACAGTGATATTCCGAATAAAATAATTTTTATGATGCTTTGACACAACTTGCTTTTTCAATTTTTAAGAGTCGAGAAAAAGCTAAAGATGACTCTAGTCGCCTTCGATTTTTAATGAACCTAAAGTGACAAGTGCTCAGATGGACCTTTTCTTTTAAGGAGTCTAAAAAGGAACGAAAGTGACTTCTCTAGAAATCTAGACAGAGGGATTACCAAACCAATCGCAAAACTGCAATATACACCTCGGTGGTAAATTACAAAGAAATTACCGAGGACTTTACGTACAACAGTCAATCTTCCCGAATGTTGTGTTCAGTGCATTGCGATCGATAGGGCGGCAGACACGACTTCCTAAGGATAAAGGATATCAGCCTATTGTGGTCTCCCAATATATACTCAATGGTACGTGGGAGCACAAGTCCGTACTAGCACTTGTCGTACCAAAGAGGAGGAATCACCCAACCTACAATGAAAATGATAGTTACCAGGCTTTACGACGCCGTAATACGTCTCTAGCCTAGACTTCTAGATGTTGTGCGTTAGGTTCCAAAGAATTTTTATGTTCATTGAGGTTTATTTTATAGTTGATCTTTCTTAAGAAGTTTCCCTTTCAAGGTTCACCGCGTGATGTAGATGTACAATTCCTAAATATGAAATCTAAAATGATAAACAGTCATTTATTTTCTTTTAGCAATGAAAATCCTAGCTACTAAGGAAAGAAAAATAAGATTCTTTCAACAGAGAGAAGAGAGCACACACTAAATGCACTTTTCCTAAATCAATTTCCGCATGCAGTCTAAATGCAAATTCACATGCATGTATTTGTTTTTCATTTCCCTTAATGTGAGAATGAAAAAAAGAAAACTAAGTATAGATCTAAACTATCTTTCCTCAAAGCGACACTTTAGCAATTTCTTTTCAAAAAAGAAAGGAAGACTAAGACGACACTTTCAATTTCGGATGGAAAACTACTTTTGACACTAAAAAGAGTTGACAATTCAAATCAAATACAATGGCAAAAGTACAATCGACTATCTAAAGGAGGAAGACTTTACGACACTCTTTTTCTTGACTGAAAACGACAGTTGCAACACTTTCAAATCAAAAGACGGCAATTCGACTAAGCTACTTTTGGCAAAGGAGGACTATAAATGATGAAAAATACATAAAAAACATTCACAATCCCTTATCAATGGAGGCTGAATAATGTAAAGGAAGAAGGCTTCAACAGTGATATACTGATCATAGGCTGCAAAACTACTGAATAAAGCTAAAAACAATGAAGAAAAAACCAAAATCTGGAGAGAGAAACAGTCTCATTCAATCATCACACCTGTCCTTAAGGGAAACAGGGATGCATCTCACCTGCAGCACACGGGAGGTGTGATGCAAACAAACTACCAATGAGAGATAGTGCGATGGTCCAAGGATGAGACTAAGCTTGGTTTTCACCCACAGTTTGCAGCTAAGTTTAGGGATTTAGGCCGAGCTTATGATAGACAGTACACACAAAGTATAGAGGTATGATCTAATGAGGATATTGAGCTACCACTAGGGCACTTAGGATGTTTGCAAGTTAGATGTTCAGTTCATAAACCAACCCGAAGATTGATTGAAGCAGCGTTGATCTACTTTGCACTTGCATAGCAAATGCAGTTCGAAGGCTAGCTAGCTTAACTTCAAGCTCCGTCTGTAGTTTATAAAACAAACAATAGTAAAAAACAAACAAACTATTCGCTCCCCAATGGAGTCGCCATTTTATTTCCAGGAAAACTAGTGTCTATTCAGATCTGCTAGTCCCACTAAGACGGGTAGCTATCTTAGAAACAAACAATTCAAAGTAGCTTGTGTTTTCCTTTAAGGGAGATAGATGAGAGAGAAGTAGAGAGCACCAACCTTAGTCTTTCGCTTGGCTCCTTGCTTGTTTCCTTTCTCCTTTGATAGAGCTTCGCCACTCCTTTCTCACTTGTCCCACTTCAAAGAACACCTGTAGAGTCAAAGCAGCAAAATACCATCAAAGCATAGAGATCTATGATACCATAAACAATGTAGAATTAGATGTAAATTAACCATACAAATGCATACACAAACACAAGATTCAGAAATAAGCAAGCATATGGAGGAAAACTCAAATAGCTTTATTGATAGTAGAAGTAGAAGAGAGGATTACAACCCAGTTATCTAATCCAGCATCATCCTCCCAGCATGAAAGCCCTCTTCACCTCATGAAAAGCTAGATCACCCAACAATACAATGCTTCACAGAGAAACCAACAACACTTCCTTACAAAATACAAAATTCCAGTCTCTGGATCTCTAGGATGAGGGATCCATATATAGATATTTGCAGGGGGATGAGTCAACTTCTGGGATTTTGATTAGTGTCATTTCACTGATAGTTCTTGGTTCCACTTGGAGATTTCATGATCTCTTACTCATCCCTGGGCGAATTCAGAGAGGCAAGTGTCATATGAGTAGTTTCTAGAAGATTCTTTGGGTTTCCACCTAGCAAACTGCCTCTGCCATTTGTCTTCTCTCGCTCATCGCACCCTACAGAAGGGATTTTCAGTATGCATCACACTCTTTGCATGTAACAGGTGAGATGCATCGCACCCTCAGCATGGAGAAGTCTGTATGGTCCAGTTTTGCCCAGTTCTGAGTAATTTTTCAGGGAGAACTTCTGGGAAATGATGTAATCAGTTGACCTTGATGCTTTAGGGTTTGAAACAACACTTTTAGGGGTTTAAGAGCCCTTGGTTTATCGACATATGTGATTAGGGTTGCAATGCCCAAATATGTCTATAACAGTCTTGTCGGTATTAACTGTCATACCCATCTTGGAGCAATAGACATGAAGAGTCTTAAGCTTCTTTTCTAGGTCATCATGGCTCCTTGCAAGAAGAAAAATATCATTAGCATAAAGGAGAAGAGTAATGATAATACCAGTGAGCTCCGTCCCTTTGCAGCCCACAGTTTCCAGACGCTCGTCTAGTTTATCGGTGTAAATACCAAAAAGGGTAGGTGAAAGGGGACAACCTTTCTTAACCCAAATATTACATTTAATATCTTTAGACCACCCATCGTTGGGTTGAAAATAACAACAAGAAATGATAAAAATAGAGTCCAGAAATTCCAGTTTAATTTGTCCTTGAATTAAATTGTGAATTCAATTCAAATTCTATTCTTATAGCAACTTGTAAATAGTTAATTAAGTTTATTATACTTAATTATCTTAGGAATTTAGATTTGGAAGTATTTTTGTCGTCATGTGTATGTTCTCCCTACTTTGTAGTAGTCTAGTATGAGTTAATTGTGAGTTGTAAATAGATAACTCAGTTTACTAAGTTCAGTTCAGTTAAATTAGTTCTCAAAATGATTGAGGAACTAATAGTGAGTTAACAGTCAGTGGTGTCACTAATGAACTCCACCAATGCTACTCTAGTTAACTGAATATTTACTCATCAGAAACTCATGAATGCCGAATCAGAGAAAGTCTCAGTTGAGACTAGAGTGTAGGGACATTGTACTACTTGTTTTAGATTTTTCCGAGTTGTACTCACAGTGTATTCAGTCAAGAACTAACCCTTGAGAGATTGTGCAGTTTTGGAAGCCTTGATTTCCATTTAAATATGAGCTAATCATCCTTAGGAATTGCGCAAGGAAATAGGAACTTGGATAGTTGGTGAATTGGCTAAGCTTTGGCCTTGAGCTTGCTTATGAGTTGGAGATTTAATTTGTTGAGTGTTGGGATTGTTCTTAAGAGAACAAGAATTGTAATTTCATCTTTATTTTCCAGATTAATACAATATAGTAATGGGTTTTACGTTGCGTCTTTCCCCAAATATTTATTGTCTTATGTGCCCTTGATGTTCTTCCTCTTGTCGATTATTGTTTGCTCGATCTTTTTGTGCTTCCACTGTAAAGAGTAGAAGTAGATTCTTATCTCTCGCTTTAGCAAATTGCATTAGCTTGTGAATCTATAGGATTTTCTACATGGTATCAGAGTTGAGAACAGTATACTAGAGGAGATTTTGATGTTTTTATTTATGGGTTACAGGTGAATTTTGAATTTGCAATACATACTTCAGGATCGACAGATGGCGTTCTACAGTTTGCGGCTCGAGTATGCCCTAGATGGAAGATTGAATTATATAGCCTAGAAGGACATGATGGAGGTCGTGTTGGAGGATAATGGCTTGAAGGAATTCATTAATCAGGATATTCCTAAGCCGCCAACATCGGATGCTCAGAATCTAGAGAATGGAAGAAGCATGTGGAAAGGGCGAGGCAGATAATCCTTGAGGGAGTTCGAGACCAAATTTTCTAGAGTCTCCATGGGAAGGAAACTTTGCATGATATGTGGAAAGCATTGAAGGACCTTTTCCAGAATAGTAGTGACGAAAGGAAGTTGGCACTGAAAGATAAACTTTGAAAAATCAAGATGGAGGTGGGCTACTCAATTCCAAATTACTTGAGCAAGTTCATTCAATGTCGTGATAAACTTGGAAGTGTTGGAATCATTGTTGCCAACAAAGATGTGGTGAGCCTTACTCTTATTGGACTCCCAAAGAGTTGGCATAGTTATCAAGACTCTGTCAATGGTCGTGAGAAGCTGCCAAACTGGGAATGACTATGGTCAGATTTGATGCAAGATGAGATCAAGAGGAACACCAGAGATGGGACCTCTTCCAAGGAAGTGGAAGATGATTTTTCCTTAGTGAGTAAGGTAAAGTGGGCTAAGGGAAAGAAGTCCCAAGGTGATGAGGGCAGAAATAATATGGACTTAATGAAAGTCAAGTGTTTTCACTGTCACGGGCATTGGCACTATGCCAATAATTGCCCACAGAGGAAAGCAAGCAAGAAGGAGCTGATAGTAGTGGCAGCAGGTGAAGCTCTAGCTTCATAATTTGAACTTGATTTCTCTCTCATTGCATGCATGGTTGGCACTACCATGGGAGGCATGTGGTATCTTGATAGCAGTGCCTCATTCCATATGACGGGGAATAGAGATATCTTTAGCGATTTTGAGGAGAAATACCTCAAGCAGAGCATAGAATTTGGAGATGACGAGAGGTATAGAGCTACCAGGATCGGTACAGTTACCTTTCATAGGGATTTTTCCTCCCCTCTCAGGATCACAGATGTGATGTATGTTGCATGACTAAAGAATAATCTTGTTTCAGTCACGGTATTGGAAGATCATGGCTATGATGTGGTTTTTAGTAAGGGAAAGGTTTTCCTTAGACACATCACCATGGGAGAGGTGAAACAGATAGGTGCACAGGTGAAGAACCTGTATGCTCTTGAGGTTCAAGATGCATGCAAAGCCTTGAGGAGCAAGGAAAATGTTAGTGACTTGGTGGTTGAGAGGGAGAATAAATTACCTCTCAACATGCAGCCCCAAAAGAACCCTTAGAAGTAGCTTCAGGAAGTTGTGGAGTAGCCATAACTAGAGAAGTTGAGAGGAGACCGAGTGGAGGCATCTAGTCATGCAGAGACCTCCAGTAGGGGGAAATTTCAAGTGAGGTAGGCAGAGGGATCACATGCAGCGATACCTCCAGGTGTGAGGTGAAATGATGTAAAGTGATAGTCCCAAGAGGGCTGAAATTGGGCAGGGTCCATTGAGTGGTTTTATCTCATGGATCGTACCTTGCTATGGTAGCCAAAAGTACATAGTAGCGGGAGGAATTAGTGGGATTGATGCAGTCAGAGATCAAAGTAACAGAGGATAGAGCAGTCAGATACTAAAGAAGCATAGAGAAGGGTTGACAATAGTGCAGAAAATGTAGATTCAACAGAAGTGCATAGTTTTCAATCGACAGAGGCAATATCAGTCAAAGACTTTGATGATAGAGGCATCATTCTGATTCACGTTAGATGTTTTTTTGTTTCTGGAGTTGTTGGAACAATAACACTCGAGAGAGGGTGTTGCATGTATAACATTCAAAAGGTTTAGGATCAGGATCGAGCTTAATTCCTTTCTTGTTGAGAGGGAGTGTTGAAAATAGCAACAAGAAATGATAAAAATAGAATCCAGAAATTCTAGTTTAATGTGTCCTTGAATTAAATTGTGAATTAAATTCAAATTCTATTCTCATAGCAACTTGTAAATAGTTAATTAAGCTTATTAAACTTAATTAGCTTAGGAATTTTGAGTTGGAAGTATTTATGTCATCATGTGTATGTTCTCCCTACTTTGTAGGAGTCCAGTATGAGTTAATTGTGAGTTGTAAATAGACAACTCAGTTTACTGAGTCTAGTTTAGTTAAATTAGTTCTCAAACTGATTAAGGAACTAATAGTGAGTTAACAGTCAGTGGTGTCACTAATGAACTCCTCCAGTGCTACTCTAGTTAACTGAATATTTACTCATCAGAAACTCATGCATGTCGAATTAGAGAAAGACCCAGTTGAGACTAGAGTGCAGGGACAATGTACTATTTGTTTTAGACTTTTCTGAATTGCACTGGTAGTGCATGCATTCAAGAATTGACCCTTGAATGATTGTTTAGTTTTGGAAGCCTTGATTTCCATTTAAATACAGGCTAATCATCCTTAGGAATTGCTCAGTTTTCGAGGCCTTGATTTCAATTTAAATACAATCTAATCATCCTTAGGAATTGTGCAAGGAAATAAGGACTTGGAGAGCTAGTGAATTGGCTAAGCTTTGGCCTTGAGCTTGTTTATGAGTTGGAGATTGAATTTGCTCAGTGCTAGTATTGTTCTTGAGAGAACAAGCATTGTAATTTCATCTTGATTTTCTGGATTAATACAATATAGTAGTGGGGTTTTGAGTTGTGGCTTTCCCCGGATATTTATAGTGTTATGTGCCCTTGATGTTATTCCTCTTATCAATTATTGTTTGCTCGATCTTTATGTGCTTCTGCTCTAAAAAGTAGAAGTAGATTCTTGTCTCTTGCTTTAGTAAATTGAATTAGCTTGTGAATCTACATGATTTTCTACATGTTGGTCTTAAGCTTGGCAATGAAAGTCTTGTAGAGGCAGATCACAACAATCCTAAGTTCAGGAGGAACCATGATCTCTTCAAGCCTTTCCCAGAGCTTATCTCAGGGGACAATGTCGAAATCTTTTCTAAAGTCCACAAAACAACATAAGAGATCAATTTTACTTTTGCGACATTCCTCTATGATGATCCTAAGGGTGAAAAGGTTGTCGATGGTCAAGTGATGTCTCCTACAAACAGTTTTCACTTAAGCTCTTTTGCCTTGGTTCTCATGCTAAAGGCTAAGTTTTTATTCTAGAATGAGCCCATAAATCTTGGCTAGGATGTGGCTAATCATAATGAGCCTGTAGTTAGAGGGAACTCTTTTTTCCCTATTTTTTAAGATAGGAACTGTTGACACCTAATCATAGGGATTGGGTGAACAACTGTAAATAATGTAAATAAATAATAGAGAAAATGGAGGGTCATCGGGAGATGAAACTCAACAGTCACTCCCTCATGTATATAATAATGAACAACCTAAATGAATATACAATCTCATTTTTGAGGAGTTACCTCCTGGCCTGACATGGTATCAGAGCCAACTCTATTTTTAGTATTCCTAGCCTTGTAACTCCCTTTTCTACCTATTTGCCTGTTCTGCCCATATTGCAAAACTGACACCCCTGACATGGTACTGTGGTGCGATGAGTTCATATTTGGTGATATTGCATAAGCTAATGTTGCTCAAATTATTTCTCACCTGGTAGTGGCATTCCATTTCAGAGGGTGATTTTCGAAAAGCGTTCAAAACTAGACTGTTGTGTTCCCATACACAGCGCTTCGCTATTTCTCACCTGGTATTTGTTTGCAGCATGCTCCTTACATTATTGGCATATTGGCATCAATTTGGTGACTATGATACATCCCATATACCACCACTGTCTCATGCATTTTTTTTTAAATATGTAATGTTGTCCCATAACATATAACTGTGGTTACTGCTGCTTACCCCGCATACTACCGTCTCTGCATTTTTTTCTGAACGTTGTATACACCATGCATCCTCTCACTTGGCTTCCTCATGACCTCCATACACACAACCTTCCTCACGACATTTTTTGAATGCTACCACTACCATAAGCTGGACTTTGTCCATACATTGGTCCACTGACGTCCAGTTCACTTCCTCTGGGGTATTGACTCCTTCGATTTGAATTAGAGAAGTATTTGGGTACTAGTCTAATTTAGACCTTTTATAGCCTAGGATGATCCCTCGAACATACAACCTGATATGCTCTCCTTGGTGTTCCTTCACCGTGTTGATGGAAACAGCTCAAGACCCTGACGATGAACCACACTGGTTGGTTCGAAACACGTCGACAAATGGTATTTCATGTGATTTTCGCCGAAAAATCTCTCACAAGCTCAAGACCCTACCGCTCTTGCAAAAAAATGATCAAACAGCTCAGGCATATCCATTCTGGTTTTATGGGGTTTTGAACAGAACTGCCAAGCTACAGGAGTCCTTTAAATCCACAGAAGATGGAGTCCTTTAAATCCATGCTGGAAGATGATTGTTTTTTACCAGAACTGCATTTTTATCAGTAATGCATTTTTTACCAGAACTACATTCTTGATCAGAATTGCACTTTTTTCTCTTAAAGATATTGCTATTACAATGCAGAAGTGAAAATATTTTATATATTGGCAGCAGAAGTATATCTTTTTTACAGTTCACAATTTTTTAAAATGCACTCATTAATATCTATTGTGGGAGTGGTCCTCAATGGGAAGGAAAATTATCCTGAATGGTCTCGGAAAATCAAACATACTCTCATTTTTAATGAGTTGTGGAGAGGAGTGTGTGTTGGAGACGGAGACAAAGAGCTAGAATAGCCTACCTCAAACAAGGAATTCGCCATTTGGGAAAATAAGAACAACAATTCTTATGCATTGATTTCAGCATCAATAAATGAAGAGGTGAGTCACCATATTTTGCCATTTTCAAATGATGTCGAAGCCTTACAAAAACTGAAGGAACTCTATGACTCACACTCTGCAATTGAAGTTGTTCAACTCATGATTAAATTGTTCACCTTTGAATTACAAAATGATGATCCTCTTGCTCTTGCATCAGAAGTAAATTCTATTATGCATGATATCAAAGTCACTAATGTTGAACTAGACATTCCTCTGATAGCTTTTCTCAAGGCACTTTATCCCACTTACTCAAATTATCTTGAGTCATTACAAGTAAATGGAAACCTCAAAGTTATTACCTTTGACTCCCTTGTGAAAAAAATTGTTGAAAGAGAGAAAGCTTTTGGGAAGAAGGCAACTCCTCAGTCTTCTGAAGAGACTATGTGTCTTGCACATAGAGAGAATAATCTTGCTCAATATTCTTCCAGAGAAAGAGGTGGTCGAAGAGGAAGAGGAAGAAATTTCAGAGGCGGGGGGGAAGACACTCTCAAGGAGAAAAATCAGATTTGCATTGCATACACTGCAAAAGAGATGTATCACATGATACATCCACATGCAAGTTGCCTTGGGATAGAATTGAGCAGGAAAGAAACCAACTCAAAGGTAAAAATAATGACAAAGAGAAAGGTAAAGCACCTGAATCTTCTCACTATGTTGCGGCACACTGTAATATTGGAGTAAATGAAGACTTATTTAATGCTTCAATTGCTTCTTGGAAAAATGATTGGTTGCTTGATTAAGGAGCAACTTGCCACATGAATTTTAGAAGAGATTTTTTTGAAGAATTTACTGACAATGTTGATGGAGTAGTATACTTTGCAGACAAATAAAAACTCAAGCCATGAGGGCTTGGCACAATCACGCTTAAATTTCCTGGTCTTCCAGACTTTCTTCTGCATCATGTTTTATATCTCCCACAGCTGAGGAGAAACTTGCTATCCTTGTTCCACATCCTCCAGCAAGGACACTCCATTCATATGTTTGATGGAAAGGTTGCGGTGAGATAAGCATCAGACCACTCACTTGTCATGACAGGGATAGAAGAAGAAAGGCTTCTCAAGCTGCAGGGTACCTCTACTCGTGCACAAAATTTCTCATACAATTCTTGTTATGAAGAATGTACATTTCCATCTAGTTTATTATGGCATGCTAGATTTGGACACTTGAATTATGAAATCCCCTGCTTGTTGAAGAAAAATGGTGTTACTGGTTTGCCTACAATTCCTAGGAAACTTAAGCAATGTGATGCTTGCATTCTAGGAAAGCATAGCAAGCAGCCTTTTCATTATTCACATTCCAGAGCACATAGAAAACTTGAACTCATTCATTTAGATTTATGTGGTCTAATGCTTGTTCCTTCTGCAAATGGAAATAAATATATGATGACATTTATTGATGACTACACTAGAATGTGTTGGGTTTATTTATTGAAGAACAAATCTCATGCTTTTCAAACATTCAATAACTTTCATACATGGATTGAAAATGATGCACAATCCAATATTGGCTCTAGTATTTGCATTGATAATGAAAGGAATACACTTCAAATGAATTTGAAAACTATCTTCGCCAACATGGGATCAAACATCAAACAATTGTGCCTTATAATCCCCAACAAAACGGAGTATCTGAAATAATGAATAGGACAATCTTAAATATGGTGCGCTCCATGATGTTTCTCGAAAACATAAAATTGATGTTTTGGGTTGATGCAGTTCTATGTGCTGTATATGTAAAGAATAGATGTCCATCTAATGCTATTAGAAACAAGACTCCTTATGAAATGTGGTATGGGCACATCCCTTCGGTAAAGCATCTCAGGGTCTTTGGTTCTGCATGTTATGCCTTGATACCAAAAGTACATAGAAACAAACTTGGTGCAAGAAGTCATAAGTGTATATTCCTGGGGTATTCAAACACCTCCAAAGCATACCATCTCTATGATGAAGTTAATAAAAAGTTTGTTGTATCTAGAGATGTAATCTTTCTTGAATCATCAAAATTGACAATGTTGTTGAGCGCAACTTGATCGCTTGGATAGATTCACAAATGAAAAATCATTTCAATAATTTGATAATCAGATTCCACATCTTGAAGGGGGGATTCCTATACTATATCAACCTGTGGAATCTTCTTCTGAAGCACTCCCTCCCCTGCATGAAAATCCAAGAACGGATGATACTTTGAGCGATGTGATTGACAAAATTGGGAGACTCAATATTGATTCAGTCCCAACTCAATCAACGGAGTAGCCTGGACCAACTTAGAAAGGTCCCCCAAAGTGGCTAACAAATACACTTGAAAGTGTTCATCCTGATGAGGTTGGAAAGGCAGGAACTAGAAATTCAACCCGGAAAAATGGAGGTGATGTAGATGACTGTGATTCACCTGTTGATATGGATGTTTCTTATGATTGTGAATTGAATTTGTCTACAGATTTTGAACCAACTTCCTTTAAGGAATCTGCTTCTCATGATTAATGGAAAGAAGCAATGTAAAAGGAGTATGATGCCTTGATAAAGAATGACACATGGACGCTGGTTGAACCTCCATTGGGAACCAAACCAATTGGCTACAAGTGGATCTACAAGAACAAGTATAAAGTTGATGGCTCACTTCACAAGCACAAAGCCAAGCTTATGGAAAAATGTTTTTCACAGAAGGAAGGGGTCGATTATGAGGATACTTTCCCCCCATAGCAAAATGGGCTACCATCCAGACACTCTTTTCCCTAGCAGCTCAGAATGGTTGGAAAGTCCATCAAATGGATGTAAAAACTACTTTCTTGAATGGAGATCTAAAAGAAAATCTTTTTATGTCCTAGCCTAAAGGATTTGCTGTGAAAGGACATGAACATAAAGTATGCAAACTTGTGAAATCCTTGTATGGCCTCAAACAAGCATCACGAGCCTGGTATGGAAAACTAAATGAGCATCTTCTGAAACTCAATTTCAAACATTATGATCTTGATGATGCAACTTTGTTTGTCAAGAAAGTTGGCAAAACAGTTGTATATCTTGTGGTATATGTAGATGATCTTTTGATGACAGGGAACAATGAGAGCTACATTACATCCATAAAGAAGGAATTGAGGAAAGGTTTTGAAATGACTGATTTGGGTTATGTTCATTCCTATCTTGGTATTGAAGTAACTCAACATCCGAAGTCCATATTTCTTTCTCAAAAGAAGTACATTGGAGATCTGTTGAACAGGTTTGGCATGAGGAATAAGGATATATTTTCCCATTTTAAAGATCTCAGCTTGGTAACCTTCAATATCTTTGGTTTTACCAGTAGCGAGCTTATTAATCCCAGACTCAACGTCTTCCAGAGAAAAAATATCATCCTTAATAGGAGTGTTTAAGATGGTTCCCATGATCTCCGGAGAGTCATACAACCTCTTAAGATAGTTATCCCAATTTTCTAGGGGAATAGAATGATTATCTTTAGTTTTACGAACAAGCACATTTTGCCAAAACCTTTTGGGTGCAAATTTAGAAAGGTGGAGAAGATGCTCTTGTCTCTTATTAATATATGACCTCTTCTTCCTCTTAATGAGAGATTTGTATATATGTATATTATGGAGATTAATGCTTTCATTAGGCGCGTGTCTGATTGCTTTCCTAGCAATTTTACAGTCTTTGTCATACCAAGGATTAGAAGTTCTATTATTTTTCTTATACGAAGTCTTATTAGAGAATTTGCTAATGGTGGTAGAAAGGGTAGTAGTAAAATGGTAATACATTTGATCAATGTTGTTATTATAAGTCGGGGAACCTAAATCCCTTTCCAAATCCCTTAAGAAAAGGTCGACATTACTTCTATCGAAGTGAATGTGACTTTTTCTTTCAATGTTCTCCTACATGTGGGAGGTATGCATAACAATATTAAGGGATAAACACAAAGGTCTGTGGTCAGAGTTAGGCTCGTACTCGTTGACAAGCTCAAAGTTTGTAATATGGTTGAGGACATGGATGCCAGAAATCACATAATCCATGACGTTGCTACCTAGCCCATGGAAATAGGTCATCTAACCATTGAGAGGTCATTTATTAATACCATTATAAATGATTAGGTCCCAGGAACTACAAAGTTGGAGGAGCTCGGTGCCGAATAATTTCTCGATTATGGCTTCATATTTTCTCTTGAATCTATTAGCTAAGTTGCCATCCTCATCAACCCACAAGGGGTCAGGGTTAGAGTTGTTACTTAACATAATAGCTTGGTTAGTAGCAGTTCGAGAATTAAAGTCCCCAAGCAAAAGGATATTTCCTTCATTCCTTAGGTTGTAGATGTCTTTTTCTAAGGTATTGAAAGGACAATTCTTATCTAGGTTGTTTTTCTTATAGGATGTAGAGTTGATAGGGGTGAAATAGCATATTGCAAGAAAAATCCTATTGGTTGTAGAATCAAATATTTCGATCCAAATGTATTGATTGAAGAGATCAGTTTTATGAAGTAGGATGTGAGAGGAGACAATGTTCCTAATATAACAGACTATACCACCAAAACCTCTCTTGGTGGGTTTCTTATTCTAGGCAAACCAAAGAGTGAACCCGTCAAGGTGAGGGACACTAGATTTGTCATGCTCCCAAGTTTCAACTAAAATAATAAGATCTATATCACTTGAGATCCAACTTAACATAGGACCTTTACACCATGGAAAACCATGGAAATTCTAGAAGAGGATATGGAGTGATGGTATTCCCTATTTATCACTCGTGTTTAGGACTCTGTCTCTAATAATAACTTTTATATTCCTAATGATTGCCCATTGCCCTTATTTTTTTGCTTCCTTGACCATTTGTACTTCTTTCCTAGTTCAGCTTGAACTTCTCGAATGAGATCTTCATTTATAAAGATTCTCGTTCCTTTTAGGCTAGGGGATTTCCTGAGTATATCTAATTTATGGTCATTATAATTGACCTTGACACGGATTAGTCTATGTTTATGCTCAAGTATCTTTCCTACCTGATGAGCCCCAAAAATGGATAATTATATGGGCTCATTCAGCCTCCTAATTCGACTTAATCCACCATTCTCATTATTTTATTGCATGTTTTTTATTATATTTATGCTAATAGAGTGAATTGGGTTAGTCATTATGCCAACAAGTCTAATGGGTGCTTTGTGCAGTTTTTTGGTCAATTTTGAGACAAAATTAAAGGTTTTAATGAGCACTTGGCAGCCAAATTCGTGGAAGAACAAGGGAGAGGATTTGTAGGAAGGTTTCCCCCTCATTTATGGGCCCTTACCTCAAATTCTCCACCATCAGCTCGGAGTTCAAGGGCCACCACATCAATTATCACAAGGGCAGCCGAGCAAGGGCTAGTAAAGGTGTTGTTAACTACAAGTTTTGGCAGCCGAGTTCCTAAAGTTTAGGAGGGCTGTTGGGGTCCTCAATTTGTATAAATAAGAAGGCTTAGGGCCTCATTTTAGTTAGTCACTTTGTAGGCAGAAGTTAGCTAGTTTGTAGTTCGATTTTAGTCATTTTTTAGGCAGTAGGTTAGCTCTGCATTTCAACACATTTTCAAGCTTTTCCTTGTGGACAGTTTTTGGGATGTAGCTATTCTTTTGATCAATAAAGATGAATCCAGCTTTGCACCAGCTCTAATCTCTCTTAGGAGGTTGTAGCTCTTGGGGTTGGGCCCAACCCAAGTGCCCAGTACCTCCTTTGTTTACCTTTATGTGTTTTTGTTGCATTCTTAGAATAAAATCTGCTATTTAGATTTAAATCTTGTTTTGTTATTTAGGTTGCTTTTGATGATTAAAAAGGCTTTTCATGTTCAGATTGATTTGAAAGGTTAATAACAGAGAAGATCTTCAGAAAAAGGCTATCAAGCACCTCTGATCTCACCTCTCCCTCAGTAGGACCATGAGCTAGGACCAAGGTGTCCTTGCTGCCACCAAAAAACATTGTCTTTGCTTCATCATGCAATTATTAGAGTTAGATTCTCATTCACAGAAGTTGATACCAGTTGTGGTTACATGCTCAGGTTTATGATTGCTTAGTTTGCATAGCTATTTCACATGATTCCGTTGCAAATAAACTGTTGTTCATTTTCTTTGCTATTATTTAGATCAGATTAGGTTAAAGTAGCTAGGTCCTTGTTTTTCTGAGTCTTTGTTTGTTCAGTTTGAGAAATAACTTGCAGAGCACCTGTATTACCTCTCTATCTACCTTTCCTCCATCAGATAATCTGCTCCAACCCTTAATCCATGATTCCTACCCTTCATTTGCCATACTTTTCCCACCTTGCCCTAATTTCTACATTCTTGTGCATCATCGCTTCCTCCATTCTTGAACAAATCCAATCGCTCCTTAGCCCCTTTCACCAGGTCTTAGACCCCTTAAGATCATTATCCAACCTCCATTTCCACTTTCCCACCATTTTTCTTCCATCAACCCTCCAAAATCCTATTTTCGGAACATCCTGTAGAAATCACAGAACATCTTGTAGAACCCCTGTAGACTTCCTGTAGAAGCTCACGAAAGTGATTTCTTGAGATCCGATCACTGTGAAACTCTCTAGAAGGGTGCTAGGGACCCCTTAGGCCCTCTTCTAACCTTCCCAGCCTCCTGCAAGCATTTCCTTTTTCCAATCCACCTATGCACAGTAAAAAAAAATTAAAACACATGCATAATTATTCTGCCAACTTACTCAAAAAATACAAAAAGATGTTTCTTTTCAGATTTCACTTCAGAAGTAGCTTAGTCACATGCATTTTACCTTTCTAAGAGTCAATGGCATTCCTTTCTGTAGCTTTCATCATTTTTCTTGCACCCGTAGGGTTAGTCGGTAAAACTAGGGTTTTCTAGGGTTTGCATTTCCTTTCCGCTTTTCGCTTCTTTCTGCAAGTAGATTAGCCTCCTTTGAGTTAGCTTTCATCCATCAGTTAAAAAGCTTCTTCTAAGAGCTCTTAGAAGTTGGCTTAAGCTCCTAGCGGACTTGTGCCAGTTGACCAAGTGACAGCCGCGGCAAGAGCTAGTACTTGAGCATATAGCACCGTCGCTTCCAAGTTTGTTACGAAGTACCGGGTTGATAAAAGTAAAGAAGGGAGTCTGAGGAGTTGCAGCATTATTGTTGCAATACTAGGGCCCACCACTACCCTTATTGCTTCCGTAAAATAATTTGTTTGAATTTGAGATTTTATCTTTAATTGTTCTTTAACTAATTCTAAAGTGTCTTCATTATTTTGTTCTTCTATACCAGCAATTATAAGGTGTAAGGCTCTTTTGTGGCACTCATGATCGAGTACAATTAATTTATTAATTTCTTCTTTTATGAGTTTAATATCTAATTTATTCTATGTGTTATTTAGGGTTGAGTTATTATGGAATTGTTCTTTTAGATTTCTAATCTCACTTTTTCAAAATGTCATTATGTCATTTTCTACCTTATAAATTAAATTATTTGTGATTTTACCAATAAAAATAAAATTACAATAATAAATTGAATTTAATTGTTTTAACTCTTTTTATTACTGCAATATTCCATTCATTGTTGACTATTATAACATTTCCTCCATACTATGTAATGTGAATGGAGGGGATTCTCTTTTTTTTTTAATTTAGTATTAAATATAAGATCTTAATAATTTATTTGTTTGATTGTTTTTATTTAAGTGATTGGAAAAAGGATTGGCTTAGTTTGAATGGTTGGGAAAATCGTCTATTTTCTCTTTTATCCATGATAATTTTCATGAAGAATATGTTGACCCATTGAAGTTTTGAAGAGTAACCATAATTAGCCCAATCACATAAATTAAATGTTGGCAAGAAAAGATAGGCATCAATCCATAATAATTATCAAAGCACTTACTAACATTTACTACACAATACATCTCATGTTGTTAAAATTAGAAAAAACAATAAAAACTCACTAAATTATAGTTTTATATTATTATTATAATAACCCGCAAACTAGCAACCATATAAACTAAATATTGGTAAAAGTAGATAGGCATAAATTGATAATAACCATCAAAGCACTTACTAACATTTACTACTTAATATATCTCATGTTGTTAAAATTAGAAAAAACAATAAAAACTCACTAAATTATAGTTTTATATTATTATTATTATTATAACCCCCAAACCATACCCAACAGGGCTAGTGAGAGTTGCCTCTCATGCGTTCACGGGGTTTGAACCATACCCAAGAGGGCTAGTTAGAGTTGCCTCTCATGGGCTCACCCACTGGGTTTGAACCAATGACCTTTACAAATGAGTGCTTTAATATAATAGGCAATCACCAACAATCCTGCTCCAAATGGACTTAAATTATTATTATTATTATGATTAAACAATAACAAGAATTAATATATAAGTTAAATATATATACATTTTAATAAACACATAGAACAAGATTCTTAATTATGGAGATTCTTAATTTCTAAATAAGTTTTGTTACAATATTATGGATAATATCATGAATTATCAACACCACATGCCAAAAAAAACACCATAACTCAATTCATATATCATTTTGGATAATGAATCATTTTAATTAAAAAATAAAAAATAACATAACTATTTTGAAGATAAATCTCAACTTCTGATTTGTATATATTACTATGAATATTTTGAAATACACATTATACATCAACATAATAATTATTTACATGGAAACTTTATTTCAAAATAAACCTACCTTTCATTTAATTAAAAAAATACTATATTAATTATTCATAGTGGGCTGGATCTACGAACGAAGTAGTACAGTACTTGACCGCAATTCATCGCTGGATTCCATCGATATATTGTCATTTGAATGTCATAGTTGTTACGCTAGATTTCGTAGACTGTCATTTGAATGTCATAGTTGTTATAATCTTTGCAACTCAGGCCGACCTCGCTCATGTTATTGCAATATCATATTAATATCAATTCTACTTCCAACCATTTCAGGTGAAGCCCAAAGCAGGACTCTGGTTTTACCCTCGTTCATTTCTGTGTGTTCAAGAAGAGAAATGGCAACCAAACGCTCTTGTGGTTGTTGTTGTTTCCGCTTCTCCTGCTTTTCTTGTTTGCGCTTCTCCTGCTTTTCTTGTTTCCGCAAACCAGATCATCCCACTTCAGGCCCAGGTGCTCAGAGCTCGCCTCCTGCAACTGATATTCCAATAGGTACAGTTTTTTGATAGCACAAAAGGTCGAACGTTTTTATTTATGTTTCTGTATATTATTATGATACCGTCATTTCACAGAAGGCTCTTCCGCTTCTACAATGGCGGCCATCAACGCATGATTCTGCAAATGATAATACTGACGCTGCTGGCGATTGTGTTTGTGCAGAAACTCTCCCAGGAGCTCAAGCTCCAATCCCTGGACCTTTTAATGTTGTAACTCCACCGGAAAATGAGATAGAACATACCCATCCGGGCGGCAAAGCTCCAGTCTCCGAATCTCCGGGGAAATCTGAGGGAAAAAACGTGAATGTCAATCTCAATGTACCAGAAGCCCCCCAGTGCAATGAAGCTCCATCCTCTTCCACTTCCAGAGTTGCAACTAAATCAGCTGTCATTGACACCATAAAACATCAAGACATTGTTCAAACCGATGGGAAAAATGTGGATGTCAATCTCGATGACCTTATGAAGCACATATCTGACCTTTTGAAACTGAGAGAGGAGGTACATCACAATCTTTCATATCCATCCGAATTACAACATAATTAGATTGTGAACTATATCATTAGATAGTATTATAATTATTGTGTGATATCTGATTTGAATATGGTTTCATTTCTTGTTTCTTCTTAGGAAATGAGTCGAGGGGAAAAAGCATCAAATCCCAGCAGCAATTTCCCTTGGCCTAACTTTCCAGGTTTCAAGAAATTAAAGAACATATTGTCATCGGACGACTTCAAGAACTTAACGAACTTACTGCAATCAGGATTAGACGCTGCTTCTAAATTGGTGTGTATTAATCTCATTATAGAGAATTTCATCACTTGCAATTAAAACTGAAAGTCCAGTATAAATATATTAAATCTGAAAATTTCTCTTCTTTTTTATGTTGTTCAGAAAGATATTATATCTGGACCTGTTACAAAACTCTTGCAATTAAAACTGAAAGTCCAGTATAAATATATTAAATCTGAAATTTTCTCTTTTTTTTTTTTATGTTGTTCAGAAAGATATTATATCTGGACCTGTGACAGAACTCCTAAAGGGTCTAGGCCAGGCAAGCATTTTTACTGCAGGACTTCTGGTGGTCGCAAATACCTTGGAAACATTTCAAGATCTTTCCTCGAACCAACAACAGTGTTTGGATCTGTTAAAAGAAATGAGTTATTTTGCTACTATTGTTAAAAGATTCAGAGAAAGGCCCAGAGAAACGCAGAATGATGTAATCCAAGATGCAGTAACATTGATTGTTGAAGGGGCGATCTTGTGCTGTACTAATATGGAGCGTTCGGCCTGGAAAAGGTAAATACTCAACATTCTGTGGTTCATCTTATTTACCACGATGTGTATAAATAAAATACAAAGCTGTTTCATAGTGGTCAAATCCGCAGAAAGCCCATGCTTTATACCCAAACATAGAAAGAAGTGTTTTTCATGGAATTTCCTTGCTTGATTGCAGCTTCTTCTCAGCGTCCAAAGAGAAAGGCGATCTGAGTGGCATGAGACAGAAGTTAGATGTCAAATACAAGCAAATTGATATCGAAATCGGTCTTCGTCTTTCAACTGACGTTGATCGTGTTTCTGCTGACGTTGATCGTGTTTCTGCTGCCATTGAGGCGAAGAATTCCCCTCTGTCTAGAGAATATCCTGAACATGCTGGTAAAAATATTGTCAAATTAATTTATATTGAAATTTAAATTATTGTGAGTTTAATTTTATTGCTCACAACTTTAAATATGGATGTGGTGTTGAATATTGTTGCAACAGTCGGCATAGAGGAGTCAATTGAAGAGGTGATGAAGCTTTTGGAATGTGACAATGAAAAGAATGTTGTCATAGTTATCCTCCATGGTTTCGGAGGAATCGGTAAGACCACCCTCGCAGATGCGGTCTTTTCAAAAGTTGAGGGTTATAAATATTCTAAGGTTCAACTGTTTAAAGATATAGATTCTAAACCTGATATAATGAAGTTACAAAAAGACATATTAAAAGATTTGATGGAACCTGAAGAGTCTGTAGAGATTCGAAACTATGAGGATGGACAGAAAAAGCTGGGGAAAATATTAAAAGAAATGCAGGCCTTCATATACATTGATAACGTTTTAGATCGAGTTGAGCTTGAACATCTTTTGCCGGAAGATCTGCATGAAGCAAAGAAAGTAAGGTTTCTCCTTACTGCCCGTGACAAAAATGCGAAGCTAGCATTCCCAAGCTCTGCGTCTACCCAAATCTATCCTATGGAGGGCATTAAGGATCCACAAGCTGCACAGAGAATTTTAGAAAAGGAAAAATTGGAAGGATTAGATCCTGGTAAACTCGATCAAATAATAAAAAAATGTGATGGAATTCCCCTCATGTTGAAATTAGTAGCACGATTCATAGGTCATGAGGAAGATAAAGGGGCCGCTTATGATGAACTGATGAAAAAGAAGAAATATGGAACAATGAAGGTTTTAACGAGATGCGCTTCCGCTTTGCCTACGACGCTCTTCCTGAAAAATGCAAGGATAACAATGTAAACTTTGAAACGGGAACTGATACTGTTACCCGTTTCGTAGAGATAGCAAAAAAATGACTCGATTTTCAAAAGTGGTGATGCAGAATACACATGTTTTTTTTAGAACATGGTTTTTGGAACTTTAATTTTTTTTCATGTTCAAGAATGAAATCAAGTTTTAGAATGGTATTGATTTTCATGCTGATTTTAAAAGGTGAGTATTCTGCATCACACCCTTTTTTTAAAAGACCTATTTTTTGACTTTTAATTTTCTAGTGTGTGAAATGTAAAAAAATATTTTCGAAATTTGATAGTTTTTGAAGTCGTCATTTTATTCATATTTTCTTGTTCTCTATCTTAATTTTTTTTTTTTAGGGGGGTATTTATTGTTTTGCGTTTTTAAATTAGAAAGTCGATAGTTTGAATTTTAGATAATCTACATATTTATACATCCTTAATTAATTTTTCAATCCACATGAAATAATTGTTTCTAAAAAACAACATTTTTTAACAATGGACATAAAAATAACCATTTTTAACATAAATATAACAAAAAAACTAAACGTTTTGATAATTTTTTGTTAGAATTAACATTTCAAAATCACAATTTTTATACAAAAATATTAACTAAAAATGGTCAAATAATAGTTTTTTTTATGAATTTCATGTCAAAAAAATAATAATAACAACTTTTTTTTTCAAAAAAATAATAATTAACTTAAAAATCAATGCGAAAATCATAGTTGTGCTCTCTCTTTCTTTAACATACCAGACTCTTGATGGAAATTTCACCTCTTTTGAACTTTTCCAATCTGAGATTAGCTTCTTATCACTTAAAGCACTTGAAATATTTGTAGGCATGAGCTCAGGTGGAGTTCGTTCACCAATGTTTTTTGAAGATACACCTTTAAGACTCTTTGGTCCAGAAAGATTCAAAGAAATTTTCCTTGATGCCATTTTCCTAAAAAAAACCACATAAATTAGTAAATAAAAAAACATATTAACTTAAATTAACAACAAAAATATACCATAAATTTTTTATTTGTATAATCAGAATTGCCCAGCCACCTCTAACGGGCAGGCGGGTCGATGGGCGAGTGGGAGGTCAGGTGAGGGATAATGAGACTAAGTGCACAATTAGGCAAGTATGGGCGAGCCCCTACCCATGCGCCCCCCACAACCCCCTGACGACTACATTGAAGCCCCGGCCCCATTAACTTATTCCTCTCACGAGAGATCTCTTGTCTGGATTCACTACACATTAATAATTAAAGTAACACGCCTGATCCAATCTCCGAAAATGATGATGATGACAAATCCCTCGATATGATTACCAAGTTAATATACTCCCTGCATCCATCAAATCTGTGTTTTCTCTTTGTTTCGTTCGCCAACTCTGTATTTATTCGTGGTCCATCCTTTGCATGCCACGCTAGATGTTTGTTTTCAGCGGAATTTTCTGTTTGAACGAAGCTTCCTAAGCTTCCCCCCCTCCCGGCCCGCCCTCCCCTTCCCTCACCCTACCCCCTACCGTCCCCCCACACTCCCGCGCCCCAATCCCCCTACCTCCGCCCCCCATCCCCCCAACCCCTCCCCGCGGCTGCCCCTCGCCACTGCGCCCAGCCCCGCAACCCCCGCCCAACTGTACCCTTCACCAGCCCTCACCTACCCCTACCCCCGTGCCCTACCCCGCACCTCCACCCCACCCGTCGCCCCCTTACACCCTACCCGCGCCTTACCCTTACCCCCCCTACCCCCTACCCCCCCTCCCCACCTTACCCCCTACCCCCTACCCGCGCACCCCCCCCTACCCCTACACCCCCCAACCCCCTACCCCCCCCCCACCTTACCCCCTACCCGCGCACCCCCCCATCCCCTACCGCCTACCCCCCCCCCCCCTCCCCCCCCCGCGTCACCCCCGCACACCCCCTACCCCCCCTAGTCAAAGTGAAAATTGGCACTTCAAAGATCACATCCAATGTTCTTTCCAACCACCTTCAAGACTGCTCCAAACAATCCTACTTCTATTATCTCTTATTACTAAAGCATGGTTACAAGTGTTTTACTTGTTTTATGTGTATTTTAGTGCCTTTGGCCTCCTAAGTTATGGCCTGTATCTCTAACTACTTTTGATTCTCTATCATAAGTTGCTAGCAATTTCTTTATAATAAAGAATAGTGAACAAATCTGATCAAAGTGAATCTACTATTACTAAAACATGGTTACAAGTGTTTTATTTGTTTTGTGTGTATTTTAGTGCCTTTGGCCTCCTAAGTTATGGCCTGTATCTCTAACTACTTTTGATTCTTTATCATACATTGCTAGCAATTTCTTTATAATAAAGAATAGTGAACAAATCTGGTCAAAGTGAATCTACTTGTATTTCACAAATAGATGTACTTTTTTTTATGAATGAATAAAACTTTGGTTTAAAATAATTAAATATATATATATATATATATAAAATAAACATAATTAGTATTCAAAAAACAATCAAAATTTAATGTAAAAAACATAAAAATTTAATTAATACAGAAATTGTAAATTCTATATATATATATATGATTGAATGACTAAAACTCAAAATTTAATGATAAAAAATATAATCTTATTTTACAATATACTTTAATTAACATGAAAATTGTAAAATTTAAATAATTGGAACAAGACTCTTTAAATTTACACCTTTATTAGCAAAATTAACAAAATTGTTAAT
Source organism: Pinus tabuliformis (assembly GCA_031772625.1). Taxonomy (NCBI): domain Eukaryota; kingdom Viridiplantae; phylum Streptophyta; class Pinopsida; order Pinales; family Pinaceae; genus Pinus; species Pinus tabuliformis. The sequence continues at coordinate 146,733,277 of CM062808.1, read as the reverse complement.
TTACCGTAAAAATAAAACTAAAATTCTGTTCAAAAGCAAGCTAGTTCTCATGTTTTTCCAAAGAAAAGACATCCACATTATATAATATAAAACTATTTCACTTTAAAAATTTAAAATTGCCAACTATATGTAATATCGTTAAAAAATTGAAATAATTTTTTAGAAATATATTATTAAACATTTTATAATTTAATATTAAAAATTTTCAATATTTATAAACTTTTAAGATAATTTAAGTTTTTTCTTCAAAATTCTCACAAAATATGCTCCTGGGTCGATTCCGGGAATCGACCCAGGAGCATATTTTGTGAGAATTTTGTAGAAAAAACTTATATTATCTTAAAAGTTTATAAATATTGAAAATTTTTAATATTAAATTATAAAATGTTTAATAATATATTTCTAAACGTCGATTCCGGGAATCGACCCAGGAGCATATTTTATGAGAATTTTGAAGAAAAAACTTATATTATCTTAAAAGTTTATAAATATTGAAAAATTTTAATATTAAATTATAAAATGTTTAATAATATATTTCTAAAAAATTACTTCAATTTTTTAACGATATTACATATAGTTGGCAATTTTAAATTTTTAAAGTGAAATAGTTTTATATTATATAATGTGGATGTCTTTTGTTTGGAAAAACATGAGAAACTAGCTTGCTTTTGAACAAAATTTTATTTTTACGGTAAATTAACAATTTTGTTAATTTTGCTAATAAGGTGTAAATTTAAAGTCTTGTTCCAATTATTTAAATTTTACAATTTTCATGTTAATTAAAGTATATTTTAAAATAAGATTATATTTTTTATCATTAAATTTTGAGTTTTAGTCATTCAATCATATATATATATATATATATATAATTGTAACTACAGAATTTTTGTTTTATTTTTACGGTAAATTAACAATTTTGTTAATTTTGCTAATAAGGTGTAAATTTAAAGAGTCTTGTTCCAATTATTTAAATTTTACAATTTTCATGTTAATTAAAGTATATTTTAAAATAAGATTATATTTTTTATCATTAAATTTTGAGTTTTATTCATTCAATCATATATATATATATATATATATAATTTACAATTTCTGTATTAATTAAATTTTTATGTTTTTTACATTAAATTTTGATTGTTTTTTGAATACTAATTATGTTTATTTTATATATATATATATATATATATATATATATATATATATTTAATTCTTTTAAACCAAAGTTTTATTCATTCATAAAAAAAAGTACATCTATTTGTGAAATACAAGTAGATTCACTTTGACCAGATTTGTTCACTATTCTTTATTATAAAGAAATTGCTAGCAATGTATGATAAAGAATCAAAAGTAGTTAGAGATAAAGAAATTGCTAGCAACTTATGATAGAGAATCAAAAGTAGTTAGAGATACAGGCCATAACTTAGGAGGCCAAAGGCACTAAAATACACATAAAACAAGTAAAACACTTGTAACCATGCTTAGTCATGAGAGATAATGGAAGTAAGATTGTTTGGAGCAGTCTTGAAGGTGGTTGGAAAGAACATTGGATGTGATCTTTGAAGTGCCAATTTTCACTTTGACTAGGGGGGGTAGGGGGTAGGAGGTGGGCGAGGGTGGGGGGGTACGGGGTTGTTGGGGGGGGGTAGGGGGGCGGTTAAGGGTAGGGGGTTGGGAGGGGGGAGCGTAAGGTGGGGGTTAGGGTGTGGGCGAGGGGGGTGCGGGTAACGGTAGGGCGCGGGTAGGGTATAAGGAGTGGGGGTGGGGGTGGTAGGGGTAGGGGTGGATGGGGGCTGGGGAAGGGTACAGTTGGGTGGGGGTTAGGGGGGTGCGCGCAGTGTCAGTGATATAATTTGTTCATAATGTCATGTTTTTTTAGTTTTATAGTTGAAAAATTTTCAATTTCTTTTGTATCTAGCATGTTGTGGTTGAAAACATGTTAAATTTATACTTAGGAAAGAAAAATGATATTCTACCAGAAACATTAATGTGTTTTTTCCTTAAAATCTAACTTTGTTTGAGACATAAAAAATTGGTTTTATTAGCATTTTTTAAAAAGTTTGAAAATTGACCCTAAAAAAAAAATCATTATTCCAGTATCAACACTTTCGTTTTGAAGCTATATTTTGCACGAAAATTTCGTAGTAAATTTCGTAGTCACTACCATTTTTAAAACACGTTCAAAATTGACACCTAAAAAAAAAAACATCGTTCCAGTATACACACTTTTCGTTTTTAGCACTGTTTTTGATGTTTTTTTGGGGTTTTTTGGCCAGAGTTCCCGTTTTGAGTTTATAGTTCCCGTTTCAAAATTTACATTGTTGGATCCATTCCTAGACATCTGTTCGTATTTCAGAAGATGGGATTGGGACACAGTGGAAAATATTGTTGGAAAAGATGAACTGCAAAAGTTAGAAAACAGAGCACTGGTGACTAAAGACACATTTACTGGGGTTGTAAATGTGCATGATGTGATCTTAGAACTTGGTTTCCATATGTCAAAAGGAAACGAAGTGAGATTGACATTCAGCCGTGCAAGGCAACTGATGGCGTACCTGGAAGAGAAAAAGGAGGTAACAAATCTATGAACACAAAAAAAGGTTATATACATGTTTGTTTATAGAGTATCTGTTTTGATTTAATTATATTTTATAATGGCATGCAGGGTGCTGAAGGGATTAAGGGCATCTGGTTAAGTGGCAATAAGGATGTGCTGCAGATATCTGCATCAACACTCGACTCAATGCATAAGTCATTGAGAGTTCTTCATCTTGGAGATCTGCCAGCAGAGGTGGAGGGCGAGTGTAGTAAAATATTTGAAGAGTTGGTATTTTTTAAAGCGAAAGTTCGGCAGCTTCCGTTTTATGATATGTCAAAATTAAAGCAATTGAAATACCTCAGTTACACACCGAATGAGTTGAAGCTATCTAAGGCAAGTGATTCTATTTCTCCATTCAGTTTTCCCAAAAAAATTGGTTCTACGTAAGAAAATGTTTTACTACTTTTAATGGTTTCATATGATTGTGACGTACCAATTACATAACTTGCAGATGCCTTCAACTTTGAGACACATGGAATTTGATGGAAGTTCAGATTCCCATGCTTTTCAAATATCATCCAAGGATCTTCAAGACCATAAAGATTTGAGAATACTAAGATTGATCAACTTTTCAGAGTTGACCAATCTGCCTAAAGAGTTTGGCGACCAAGTAACTTGTTTGCAGGAACTTTCTCTTTCAAATTGCCAATCCATAGAGAAACTGCCCGATTCAATTTCAAAGCTTCGGTATTTACGGAAACTGGAAATGGATAATTGCTCAAATTTGACTGAGTTGCCGGTCGACTTCGGATCGTTGAGTTCTCTGCAAGAACTCAATCTGGCTCACTGCATGGAATTAAAAGCACTTCCAGATAGTATCGATAAACTTTCATCATTGAAAGTATTGAATTTATCAGATTGCAACGAGCTTTTAAATCTCCCCAGTGGGTTAGGAAAGTTAACTTGCCTTGTTGAATTAAATATAGATTCTTGCGAGAGCCTAGAAAATATCCCAGAAAGCATTGGACAGTTGAAACAATTGCGGGTCTTGCATATGGAATATTGTGACAGTCTAAAAGAACTACCTGATGGCTTACACATCTTTCATTTAAAGGTTGTGATAGCCTGGAGAAGCTTCCAGATAGGTTTGGTCAATTAAAAAGTTTAAAAGTGCTGGACATGAGAGGCTGTAGAACACTAGAGAAGCTTCCGGAAGGTTTTGGTCAACTGAAAAATTTGGAGAGGTTGGATCTTGAAGATTGCAGCCAGCTTAGAGAGTTGTGCAATGACTTCCACTGCCTTTCCTCGTTGCAACAATTAGATTTGACAGACTGCGAGAGATTAGAGAAACTTCCCGAAGACTTCCACTGTCTTTCCTCGTTGCAACAATTGACACGCTGCGACAGCTTAGAGAAACTTCCCGAAGACTTCCATTTCCTAACCTCGTTGCAGCAACTATTTTTGGTTGGATGCAAGAGATTAGAGAAACTCCCTGAATATTTCCATTGCCTAAACTCATTGCAAATCCTAGGTTTGGACAACTGCCCCAAGCTAGAAGGGAAATCAATGGACCATGTGACAAAGATGAACACATTACAAGTTGTGACCATCATAGGAAGCGATGAGTTGGTGCAGAGATGGGGAGAAATTCAAAGGGATTGCCATGGATCATCGTATCCGTCAGTTATTATTTCAGAGGTAAGCATATCGTCTATTCACATTTAGGATTTAAAAAATGTTATTGTTTTTATTATTTATAATTATTTTTTAAAAGTAAATTTGAGATTTAAAATGGATTTAAAAATATAATTTTTTAAAATAATAAAATAGGAAAAAAATTAAGTAATAAAATATTAAATACAAAGGTTTTTTAAATGTTTTATTATTTATTCAAATTTTTACATTATTAATTTTTGAAAATTTTATAAATATATTTTTTCATATATTTTCAAAAAAAAATATTAAAATATGTAAAATAAATGATTATTGAATCACAATTCAATATTACATCCAAAATATATAAATTTAAAATTGAAAACTAAATACATCTATATAAAAATAACTTCAAGATATAACTAAAACATAAAATTCCCTTATTTTATAAAAATATTTATTCTTATAATTAATATTAATATTTTGAATTCTATTATTTTTCTATAATTAATATTATTAATTTTTAATGTTATTATGTAATTTACACATATAAATCTTTGTTTTTTTCAAATATTGTTTTCCAACAAACCATTATTTTACAGGAAGAGTCAATATCAGAGAATAATAAAGAGAATATGAAAAACAGTGTTTTATCGGAACTGGATCGCCTGCTTACAAATGGACGAGGAGAGGCAGTCCATCTATCTGATCTTCTACCAAACACCTCCGCCCTTCTCATATTTGAGTTCAATCCAGATAAGGACCGATTCCTGTGGCCCTTAATTGAGGAGACGGTCGATGATGGAATGCAAATAAAAATAATATATATTGGTCCACACTTTGAACAGTTGCCCACGAAAGTTAAGGATACTATCTTTGTGGTCCATGAGTCGGGAAATCGTCTAAGAGATATTTTCCTGAATGTGGAACTGACAAGAGAAGGAGATGTTGATGATGATGATGGTTGTTATCTTCAAATGGATGCGAAGATGGTGGGGGATGGCAACAGCGATAACTATGCTCCTTGTTTTAGTTGGAGATTTTTGACAGAAGGTGAAGTGGAGGAATTTGTGGTGTGTAACTCTGGGAGATACCTACGGTTGAAGCAGCTTCAAGCAGAAACGGATGAAGAGAGTAGTAATATAGAGATGTTGAGAGAGTTGTTTGCACCTGACGGGGACGAAACTACTCCCGTCTTTCAAAAGAATGAGTCATCACAAAAGGTACGAATACCCCAAAGGCTTTAGCCTTCCTTATACAGTTCCGCACATTCAGCCGTTAACTTTGGTCACCCTTTGAATGTCTCGAACTTACAATCTATTTAATTTGATTTTTTAATTAATTCTACTCACGTCTACTGAACAAAGCAATTTTTAACTTCAAACCGAATAACGCAATTTTTTACTTCGGTTAACAATTTTCAACTTTACTTAATTCATTGCGCCCGTTTATTTTGTTGGTGTGACTATTGTAGGATCCAACTGGAAAATTAGTTACTACTGGTCTATCTATCCAAAGCAATAATATCTTTTACTTCACTTAAAAATTGATCAAACTTCATTTTACTTATTGTGCTTGTTATACTATTGGCGTTGTGCTCGTTTGTTTTGTTGGCGTGACTTTTGTAGGATCCAACGGAAAATTCAGAACGGAAAACTACTTGTGGCGTTGACAAATTGGAAGGGAAAACTATTCTTGTAGAAATGTGGCCTTCCAATTCATGGAGATGTGAAATTAACCATCCGTTTTGGAAGGAAATGTATTTTATGGAGAAAGAGAAAGTTGACCTTGAAATTATATCAATTCCTATTGTGCACCCAGAGGAATGTGATGTAATCGATGTGTATAAGCAGTTTTCAAGACAAGTTCCTTGGCTTGTACTCCAAAATTCATGGACAGTAATAACAAGAGCAGTCAAGTTCTTTTTTGAGAAACACTGTGGGTGGGAAGAGCCTGATGAATGTGAAAAATGGTATCCAACTATAAATTGGATCATAGATCCAAACGGGAGAATTAGTGTGTATAGACCTTATATATTCCTTAAAGAAGAATGGGAACAACCAAAGAATATGTCGACTTTAGAGTTCCTTTTCAACCACTCGGAAAGTGTCTCAGCCCAGGTTAATAACTTTATTTAATTTTTTATTATATATTTTAACATAAAAAAATGATGATGAATAAATAACTGGTCATTTTTTTTAATTATATTCTTCTTGTTGTTTTTGGCTAGGTGCAAAAGTTAATGCTTCCAGGAAAATTGATATGCTTATATAGAGGAGGGGATGATGAGCAGGTCATATATTCCATGTGGAATGCATTGGAGCAGCAGCAGCGGGACCGCATTCACATTATTCATTTGGGATGTAGAAGAATGGAAAGATTTAAATTCACTAACAATATTAAGAAGGATTATTATTATCCTTTGAAAAATACAGCTGAGATCGAGGGGATGTCTTCGCTGAATTTATCGGAGAATGAAATTCTGAGATTTTCACTACGTCTATGCCATTTGGAAGAAGAAATTAATAGAATGGAGGATAGTGAACTGAAATTTCTGTTACATTCTTTTCAAGATGACGAGGACGAGCACTGCATGTACGGATCCATAGCCTTCATGGACGGGGCTGGGAAAGTGGTTGCAGCTTTAGGAGGAAAAAATCTGGAGTCAATATCCGACGGGAAATATGTTGCACAGCGCTTCATAAAGTCAATAATGAATGATATCGAAGGAGGAGGAAAAGAAATGCATGATGAGGACCCCGGCGTCTTCGACAGCCTTATTCAGAACCTGCAAACAACGGCCGCTGCAGCCGTTGAGCAACAAAATGTGGATGCCTATTTCGAGAGCTTGCGAGAGTACATATCTGAGTTATGGGGAATGGAACTTTCTCAGGCTTTTAGATTCAACAAGGTTGATCGCTTTCTTTAGTACCTATCCTAAATTTTCTGAATCATATTATTTTTTATTCACATAATGATTTTTCCATTTCTTATTTTCTAATAGGAGGGGAAAAAGCGGTCTTTGCCAAGTGTGACTTGGCCAACTTCAAGAGGCTTCTGTAGGTTAAAGAATTTCCTATCAGAGGGAATAAGCGACGATTGGGTTGTGCGTATTAAGCCTCTCCATTTTTGCGACAACCATTAATTACTTTTTTGGTTCGAACATGAAATTCATTGTTGGATCATGTCCAACTTCTATGTCAAATATTTGATCTAAATTCTGTTTTTATGGTTTTCAGAAAGAAATCATTTCTCGTCATCCTGAAAAAGAAGATAAGCCTGCGATCGTCATTCACGGTTTGCTGAAGGATATAGAGGAGGCACAATGGGCTGTTGCAGGTCTTCTTGCGGTGGCGGATATTTTGGAGAGATTCCAAACTATTTCTGCCAACCGAATGGAGTGTATGTTTCTCTTATGGGAGATGTTTAGCGTGGCGCAATATATTAAGCAGTTTGATCAAAAGCCTGGGTTGTGGAGAGGGGTGAAGCGTTTAGCAACAGCAATAATAGTGGCATACTCCTTCCACTGCTGTTCTCAAATTGATCAGTCCAAATTTGCCTTGTGAGTACTTGACACTTTAATGTTAACTAACAATAGTGATGCTTAAAAAATAAAATTATGTCATAGGTGGCTTGTCAAACGCTTACTTTTAGATAGAAAAGCTTATGAATTATGACTGTGTGCGGAGGCGGGCCTTCTATACAATCAAATAAATGTTTAGATCAAAGAAGCCTACGCGTTGATTTGTTTTGAAGGTAGAGCCGGGTGAAAATAAATTTCGAAAACTATGATTACTAAGTGGACTTTAAAAACAAATCTTAATGCAAGTTTTTACCATTGGCAGGTTCAGCAATAGCTGGGATTACGATGAAAAGCGGATAACGAAAATTCGCGACATAATGGCCAAGGCAATCACGGAAGGTCCTAGTAATGAAAGTGGGTCCCCCTTAGAGGAAATGTGCGACTGCGTCCCTGGTTTCCGCTTCTTCCTGGAAAGTGGAAATGAAGGTGGGCCATCTTGTGAAGGTGAAAGCGGCGTCTCTGCCGTCGAGGCTGGTTCCACAGGTATAGATGAAGGTGGGCCATCTTGTGAAGGTGAAAGCGACGTCTCTGCCGTCGAGGCTGGTTCCACAGCTACACCCAGAGAAGAAGAATAAAACGGAACATCATCTACTTCTTGTGTGGTAGCTTTCTTAACTCCAAAAGCCAGACATGACTGACGAATTTGCTTCCTTAGCCTCTTTTTATGTGGGGATAACAAAAAATTTCAAAAACTTATTTTTGAAGTATTTTTAGTAAAATAAGTATAACTAGCATTTGCATCAAATGTTGCAAAGGAAACGCCGTAAGGCATAAATTGAATTACGCAAATACAACAAAAAAATACTTTGATAAAGAATAAAAATATATTGAATGCTCACATCAATGTCCCATTAACTGGAACCACTTAGTAGACATATCTATCAACATTAGGATTACACAGAATGATCAGGAAATTTCTCATATACAAACAACACCTTCCACAACAAGTAGACATATCTATCAACATTAGGATTACACACCATGATCAGGGAATTTCCCATATACAAACAACACCTTCCACAACAACCTTTTCTCACATCCACATTTTAAAATTTGCCTTGGAACGTGATTGGAATATCCCATATTGCCTTTTCCATTATGTAGATCAATCTTCCATATTACTATTTTCATCATGAAGATTGTTATTTCATTGTTGTAAAGTGTTAGTGTGTTAAATTCAATACTGTTCAACAAGTGAAAAACATTCTTTAATTAACATAATATGCATTTTTCTCTCACTGTGTATTTTTCAATAATTCATTACAAAACTTCCATCAAAGAACACAAGTAACAGATTAACATGTATTTTTTCTTCATTATTTTCATCACGGAGCCAAGAAACATGAAATCCTAGAGTGGGTGTTCTTTATATCCGAATTGTTGCAATGGATGTGACCTGCCATCAAAAACAGCATTCCCATCCTCAGATGAACCTCATTCTTCTTCAGTTGACCACTTGATTTTATTCAATTCCCATCATTTTTTCTCCATTCATTTGCCCCATCTTGTTGTCTATCAAAGGAAGGCCCTTGTCCTTCGAAGCATTACCACTAGTAACAAGGAGATCATCGGAAAACACACTTTACAACTTTGAATAGCGCTGAGGCATATCACATACAAGAGTCTTCAAGCTGCAATATTTTGTTCAAATAATGAATTCTAAGATCATTTTTCTTAAATTTCAATTTATAATAAGTCGTATTTTAATATTTAAAACAATTATTTTTAAAATATGTACTAAACTATTATTTTTAAAATATGTAGTAAACTAACAAAAAAAAGTATGCAATAATGTGCCAAATTATATAGAGTAAGTTATGTATGAGTGGGTACTATGAGATATTCTCATAACTTTGGAAATTATAATAATTGTTATTTTATTTTTTAATTATTAATAATTATAATACATTTAATATAGATGAAATATTATTAATTAGACAGAAATCTAAATAAACAACTTCTAAAAACACCATTTTGCACTTTCAATTATATTTTAAATTATCCCACATGGATGTCAACGATATGTCATGTACTTGTTCACTATTTTTTATTGATATCGTTAATAAACAACTTTTAAAAACACCATTTAGCACTTTCAATTATATTTTAAATTATCCCACATAGATGTCAATGATATCTCATGTACTTGTTTTGTTTTATTAATGATAATGACCATAAAAGTACATCGAAGCATATTCAACGCACCTTAGTTGCAACTTGCAAATTGTGATAGTTGTCTAGACTTCAAAGATACAGAATATACAGATATACGGAATGTAATGCAGGGAATCTTGTCACGCTTGGACAATATTTAACCAATGCTCGCTTTTATTACGCTCATTTTAACATACTGTTCGCATACGTAATTGGGAAAACTTGACAAACAAGATGCCAAGATAAGATTATCGCATACACAGTTCTGGTATTGAAATAAACTACTCCCATGAATACCATTGCTCTCTGCCAGCATGACCTCTCCCCGCATCAATTGTGATGTAATACAAGACCACGTGTATCTTGAAAGTCATTAAATTATTCCTTACGTCTGCTGCTATCCCAAAATTGCTAACGAATTTGATTAGTGTTGACCCACTCTAAAATATAACCTCCAACTCCTCTTTTCTTCTTTCCGTTTTTATCGAACTGATTGATGCACACATTTATGCCAGAATTACATGCATCCAATAGAATGGATCCGCACCAGTTGCTAAATGTATTCCATATAGAGGCAACTGACTGCATATGAGAAAGATTAAAAGGGAGATTACAGTTTAAAGAACCTTCTCCCTAAAGGGTACTTTTCATTCGGTTGTCTAGACTTATGGTAAGATTGAAAGAAATGGTCTCACAAGATGCAGCACACGAAACCCACCACTTGGCATTTTTCCTTCTCCAAAGAACTGTTGTCATGTAATAACATAGTTTCATCATTTGAATATACATTTTCTATTTCAAATATAAATGGTTAATGTCAATATACATTTTGTGGCAACTTCAAAAATTTGAAATTTAAACTTTACAATTTTTTATTTTTTTTCTAAATAAGATTAATCTATTAACATAAAGGGAGTAAAATTACAATGTGACCGAAGTCAAAAATATTGCCCTAAAGAGAGGCAAGTTATCAAGATAAGCATGGAATGAGACTACCCCATTTCAGGGAGCTCAATCTTGAACCGTTTCCTGAGTTTACAAAAATTCAAAGAAGAACTGAGATTCCATATAACAGTCTCAACAAAAACTTGCCCAATAGTATGGGCTGCATGGTGTACTATCATGAAAATAGAGAGCAAGCTAAACATCTGGTGGTTCTTCAACAATCCGGCACCAACCTATATCAGGCATGTCCCCTTCAAGAGCGGCTGTAGAGTTGGAAGGACCAGGGTCAGCCGGCGCCATTGCCACATTCTGAGCGTTGCAGACTTGAGCATCTGGTATCTGCAAAGACACGCTGCCAATCCCCATCTGGACGTTCGAAGCCGGAACAGAAACAGAGCCCGGGCCCTCCTGAAAAGAACTAGACTCTCCCTCTTGGGCTTCCTCATGGAAAACCACCGAGATGTGAGCGGTGATCCTAGGGCAGTTTAGAGAGCTGCAGAAGGTGAAGAGCACAGAGCCATACGTGGGACACCCTCTCCCACTTCGAGTGCGCGGATAGTGCCCAACGGAGAAATCGCTTGAAAGGCAGGGTGACTTGGAGGAAGGGCTGGAAGGCACCCACCTAGGCAGACCTCGACGAGACCTCATTTTGTGGCAATGGAGAGGCATTGGGTAGACCGAGGCAACGGGAGGAGAGCGTGGTGGGGCAGCAACAATAATCATGCCAGAGGAGATCAGGAAAATGACAAGGCGTAGGCCAGATGCCCAGGATAAGAAGCAAAAGGAGGATGGAGGCAACTCAACTGAAAGACTAGATCCAGGTTTTAGAGCAGCCTCCCCGTTCAATCTACCAGAGACATCAGAAAGGATGAGACCCACATGATAAATACAGAAAACAGTGCTGCATCCAGACTTTAGATAATTCTGCAGAAGAATCGACGGACTTTGCTCCCCCGCCAGCTCATAACTGAGCTTTAAAGCTTCAACCTCCTTTCGGCTTCGAGATACATCCGTCATAACTGCAGCAATGAATGGAGCCAAGGACTGAGATGAGCCGGAGCATGCGAGAGCATAAACCAGGGTGCCGGACAGGGTGGGATAATCAGAGCCACTTAACATCAAGAAAATGAACTCTGCACAATTCAAATTCCAAGAGCCTCCATTCATAAACCTTTTAATTATGCTGTACTAGGTGGGCAGGTGTCATCCCTCCTCGCGCCACCCCTGTCCCATCCTAATTGAAACTTGTTTAAGCACCTGCATCTGGGGTGAACTTTACAAAATTGAACTATATCATGGATTATAATTTCAAGATGGGTTCATTTCTAAAATTGCTTTCTCTAAGCCCACAGGGGTTTGGTCTCATGGTCAGCGAATGGTCTACTAAGTGGTTCGTGCCGCTGTGCAGGTCACGTGTTCAAGTATCGTCTTATCCTGAGGGGCCATTCCTTGTGGGTTGGGTGGCTCCTCCTAGCCGTTATAGTGGTAGCCAGTTGGATTCGACCCCGTGTAACACGAGTACGATACCACTGTCATTACCGATTCAGCTAGACATAAAAAATAATAATAATAATAATAATAATTCAAATAATGGAACAAAATTATAGTAGAAGTTAACATGTTAAAACCATATATGTAACAAGGTTAGCATCACCCAACCAAAATCAAAGTTGTGCATTCTATATCTCAATAAATTACCAGACAAAAAACCCCACCAAGCTCAAATGCCTGAGCATTTTGGCACCACCATTGTTTTACAACCAGGCCGAGTCAACTCGGAAACGACCGGGTCAAACCGAGCCATTAAAAAAATTTGCGGCCAGGCCAGCAAACCGGCTCGGTTGACCGAGTCAACTATGACTCGGCCTAGTCATAGTTGACTCGGTCAACCAGGCCGAGTCCGTATTGACCAGGCTGAGTCAATGAAAACCGGCTGGGCAGCGTAAATCATGATTTTTTTTCACTTTTTTTTTGGATTTGTGGTAAAGTTAAAATCAGTTTATGGATTCCAAAGGGTTTAGGTAAATTGTTAAGTGCTTTTGGGGTCCATTTCCCCCTCCCAAACCCTATTTAAGACAACCAAATGCTCTCATTCACTCACAACAGTCTTATGCATTGAGTGAGAGTCTTCTTTGAGAATTAGTGAGCAGTTCTTGAGCTTGTTTTGGAGCAGCAGTGAGGAGTCTTGGAGGAGCATTGTAGCTGGAGTGAGGAGCTTCTTGGGCAGCCATTTGGAGCAGCATTGAGGAGCTGATTTTTGGAGCAAGCTTGAGGAGGCAGTTTGTGCCTGGAGGTATTTTTTTCCACCCTTACAAATCTGTTTTTGCTTAGTAAATTTTAGGTGCATATCAAGAAAGCTTAGAGAGTGTTTTTTGTCAAATAAATGAACATTGAATCAAATTTTTTTTTTTCATTTTCAGATTGTTTTCCTAGTCAAAAAATGGCACCTAGAGCAAAAGATCCTGCTTGGGCATATGTTGAAATGGTTGATAGTCAGATGTGTTGCAAGTTTTTCCATAAGAAAATTAAGGCAGGCCTTGGGGGGATTCATAGGCTGAAACAACACTTGGCAGGGATTAAAGGCCAAATTACTGCATGTCCCTCTGATGAAATTGGGGAGATTAGAAAGAATTTGGTGGAAAGCTTTGAAAAATTTAAAGAAGATAAGGCTAGGCAAAAAGAGATACAGGATGAAATTGGGAGGAAGAGGGAGATACAAAGAATGATGGCTACCAACCCCCACTATGATTTTGAGGGTTCTTCCTCTATCCCTCAAACTGAGGCATCCAACCCTTTCCGTTATGTTCCTCCCTCTTTTGGTTCTGTTCAAGATAAGGGAAAGGGTAGAATGAAGGGTGATGTGACTATCAAAAATTATTTCACTACCTCCTCTCCATCAGATGCACATGGTCCTGAAGTTAGTAAAGGTCATATTCAGCCCACTTTAGATGACCATTGGAAGAAAGAATTGAGGGAGACTGCTTGTGACTACATAGCTAGATGGTGGTATGATGCTGATATCCCCTTTAATGCTGCTTGTTCACCATATTATGAGCCTATGTTTGATGCCATACATGCTGCTGGAAAAGGCTTCAAAGGCCCTAATATGCAAGAGCTAAGGGGGTTTCGTTTGCAGAAAGAAATTCAATCCATTAATGAGTATTTGCAAGAGTTTAGGGACTCATGGGCAAGAACAGGGTGTACCATCATGTCAGATGGATGGACTGATCAAAGAAACCGTACCATCATAAACTTTCTTGTCTTCTGCCCACAGGGAACCATGTTTTTAAAATCAGTTGATGCATCTGATAAGGTAAAAGATGGCCACTTGTTGTTTCAACTATTGGATGAGGTTATTGAGGATGTGGGGGTGGCTAATGTTGTTCAAATCATCACAGACAATGCCTCTAACTATGTTCTTGCTGGTAAACTGTTAGAGGAAAAACACAAGACCATCTTTTGGACCCCATGCGCTGCACATTGCATTGACCTCATGCTTGAGGATATTGGAAAATTAGATTGGGTCAGAAACACTGTAGATAATGCCAAAAGCATAACAAAATTTATCTACAATCATACACTGGTTTTGAGTCTCATGAGGAAACACACTGGAGGCAAGGATATTATTAGGCCTGCCATCACTAGATTTGCTACACATTTTTTGACATTGCAATCTATGCTTTTCCAACATAGAAAATTGCAAAAGATGTTTTCCAGTGATGAATGGAATCAAACCAATTGGTCTAACAAACCAGAAGGCAGAGAATTGAAAAGGAAAGTTCATGATGAAACTTTTTGGAGAAAGGCAGCAGAGATTGTGAAGCTTGCTGAGCCACTGGTTAAGGTGTTGCGGTTGGTGGATGGGGAAAGGTTGGCTATGGGCTTCATTTATGAGGCTATGGATCAAGCAAAGGAGCAAATAAAGACAGCATACAAGGATAGAGTGGCAAAGTATGGGCCCATTTGGGCAATCATTGATGAAAGATGGAACAATCAACTCCATCGCCCTATACATGCAGCTGGGTATTTTTTGAACCCACGGTATCATTATAGAGCTAAGGAGTCAGGAGCTTTGAGGGGGGAGGTCAGAGATGGACTGGTTGATTGCATTGAACGCATGATCCCATCGGAGTCTGATCAGCTGCAGATACATCAATAGGTCACATCCTTCAGCAATGCAACAAGTACCTTTGGGAAGAACCTAGCAAAGATTGCAAGAGAAGCAGATGAGCCAGGTAAACAAAAATTTCAATTTTCAATTTCTTAATGGTTTTACAGTTTTACTTTTTTTATTAAAGACTAAAGTTTGTTAAATCATTTATAATTTGAAAGTTAGATATAATTTGTAATTTTGTTGAGCTTCAGCCTTCATCTAACTCATAATTCATTACACTCCTATGTTTTTTGCAGCACAATGGTGGGAGGCCTTTGGTGGCCAGTGCCCTCAATTGCAAAAGTTTGCAATTCGTATTTTGAGTCAAACTTGCAGTGCATCTGGGTGTGATCGCAATTGGTCTGTCTTTGAGAGGATTCACACAAAGAAGAGAAACCGTTTGGAGAAAAAATGGTTGAATGATCTAGTTTTTGTCCAATACAACCTTCGGCTCAGACGGAACCAATTGCTGAACAAAAGACCTGATTCAGATCCCATTGTGTTGGAAGACATTGATCCAACATCATATTTGGTAGTGGAGAGTTGTGCACCAGAGTTTGATCCTGATGAGGATCTTGATGAACTTGAACTGGAACATCCACTTCAGCTTGTTCAGTTGAATGCAGATCCCGATCCACCAGCCTCAGTCTCACAGCCAACAAGGACTCCGAGGAGTAGGACTCCAGTTGTAGGTGCTTCTTCTGCTCAACCACGACAGACGCGCAGCCGCATATCTACTCTATCTCAGCTTGCATCTGCTAGTGGTACTGGCACCACTTCTACAGTTGCAGTTGGAGACGATGATGATGAGGAGGAGGCATGGGGCCCCTTGTCTGACTCTAATGATGATGATGAGTCTGATCCAGAGATTGGTCGAGATGATCTTGGCTCCTTTGGCAGTAGCCAGTAGTACTAGTATTGGAGTCTGGTCAGCATCACTGTTTACTTTTGTTGTAGAGGCCATTTCTAGCCTCCTTGGTTATTTGTATTTTGTTTTGAGTCTTTCACTTTGATCATGTATGACAGTTGACTATGTAGCCATTGGGTACCATTTTGATATAATGGATTGGTTCATGAGCCTACTTTGATCATATGTTGTCTTCCATCTATATTATAATGCTATGTGTTTGGAAACATGAATGAAAATATTTAAAATTATGTTTAAAATATTTAAAATTATGTTTTTTTTATAAAAAAAATAAATATTTAATGTATTTTTTACAACGACCGAGTCATTGAAATCGACTAGGCTGAGTCATTACCGAGTCGGAGTCGATCCTCGGCCGAGTCGGAGTCCGAGTCGGAGTCGTAAAACACTGGGCACCACTTGCTATAATAGCCAAACATAAACCATCTACTATTGTAAAACTAAGATCCAAAATTTTCATATTAGTACAGAGACTCATTGTAGAGAAGGGATGTATAGTGAAGGAAATAGGAAAGAGAGCAGTAGGAAAGATTGGCGATATGAAGAAGAAACCACCTTATCCCATGCTCCCACTCCTCCAAATTTTAATCCACATAATACCTGCCTTGTCTTCTCAAAGCAAACTAGGAAAAGAGGCCTCTCCAGTGAAACATGATAAGCTGGTGGCATATGGAAGAAGAACATAGATGAAGAGAGATGTGATATGTTATATGATGTAGATGTTGTCTAGTTTGGAACTGTTCCTTTGCAACATAAATTATTGCATAAAAAAATAGGTAATAAACTAATTTAACTTTACAAGAGGCTTACCTAGGCCTACATGAATGGAGACCCTCAATTTCATGAGGTATGTGCCCTGTGAGCATATTATATGATAGGGCTAGTTGTAGTAAACATTTCCCAAGAGTTGCATTTATACTACTCGATAATTGGTTCAGAGCATGATTTAATTTTTCTAGTTGTTGGAGGTGGCCAATGGATTTCAAGATTATTCCAAAGAGATTATAATTATTATGTTTAAATATTTATTATTTTTCTGATGAAATTGAGATTGATATGTTTAATTTAGAAGGGATTGTATAATTAGGCATTTCTGATCTGGAGAAATCTATGCTCTCAGTTGTGCTTAGTGGTTCACCTCTCACACCTCTCCAAGCACTTATAATGTTTAACTTTGAAGGAAGCACATCAAAACAAATGCTAAGTATTAATTGCTAAAACTAAATTGCAAAGAGTTTTTTCTAGTGACAAACCTCTCAAGGGCCATTTTGCCGACATAAGGAAGCAATGTGTAGTGGCTAACCTTCTAGGCCAGTTATAATGTTGTCTAACATATTACAAAAAGCAACTTTAAAAGGATACATAGTATTAATTTCCTAGCTAAACAGTATAAGAGTTGGTAAATTTATGTTTGTAAAAGTTGACATACATTGCAAACCCAAGACAGATTAGTTTGTGTTAATGCCAAATGTAAAATCTACTTGCAAGTGCAAAGGCTACAAATGAATTCTACCAAATAATTTATTCTAACAAAAAAATATTATATTGTCAATTATGTTTAATATTCCTTATTCTAGTTGTGCTCCCTAATTGATGAAGACATCAACTTCCTTATTTAGGTTTCTCTTGACATGGAAGAATTCAATATGATCACATTTGTCTGTAGCTAGCATTATTCGATGTAGATCTGTGTGGAGTAACTGCTCATTATTTCCTTGAAGTTTAATCACTTGTTGGATGACTATCATAGAGTCTCCAAAAAGTGACAATTGGTGAAGACTTCTAGAGGAAGCCATTTTCAAAACCCTCCAAAGCACAAGAAATTCAACTTGATTGTTTGTTGAGATTTTTAGCGCCTAGAAAAATTGAATCACTCTTTCTTCTTCAGGGCCAAATGATATGGATAATGTTACATGATATGTATATGAGGTAAATATATAGGGTATAGTGTGCATTATCAAACTCATTAATATATATGGTCATGCCACATAGTGTGACAAATGAGAAGAAAATGATCCTTTGGGAACTAATAAGGATGTTGGCAACCAAAGAGAGGTTGAAGTTTAACAACAACTAAGGTGAAGAGACATTAAATTATAATTCCATATTTAAAATATAATTTGAATGCTATATTTGCTAACAAACTAAATTGCATGATAATTAATAATAAACTATATTCAAATGTATGTAGAGATGGATGGTATGAAAGATCTTTCAAAGAAATTTGAATATTATAGGTTTAACTATGTGCATAATTTATGTTATAAGATAATTGTATAAGTGTAAGAAAAATAAAGAAATAAATAAAAACAATATCAAATAGTATTAGATAAAGTATTAGATAAAGGGAATAAATTGTAAGTTTTCTATGAACAATTTAATTGGTAATAGTCATGTTATAGTAGTAGTGGTAGAAATCAACTTTGCATTAAAAAATAACAATAGAATTGCAACTACAATGGAAAAAATGAATATTTATTCTCTAAATAAAATCTTACAATATTGTATAATAGCATACCTGAAGCTACCTACCACAAGGCTCACGTGTCTCATTTGTTTGCACGGAACCATATCTATTGGCTATAAGGGCACGTTGACGAACAAACTCTACCACATTTGATGTTAATGGTTCCAACAGCAAAATGGCCTCACTTAATTATGTGTCTATACGATAGACCCACAACCAAGGCGCCTCCATATCTGACATGTGGATTATATGACTCAGATAGTAAAGAAACTATTCATGTGGTCTCTTAAATTTGAGGAGTTTGATTTAGCACCATCATAAAGGAGCAAAAGAGCATATATTGCCCCCCTTGTTACTATTCTTACAATTTTGAGCCAAATGCTCCACCAAGTTGTAGTTTAAAATTCATAACAAATCAAGTCTAAAATTGATTTAATAATAAAAACATGGTACACTGTAAGATAGCACATAAACCTTTGCAGGTTCAGAGTATAAAACAAATCCAAGTGCTAGCACCGTAGTTCTTCTCACATCATCACTAACATCAAAAACAACGAAGTGCAATAGATGATGAATGGATTTGTTATTGGATGTGCCCTTGTATGGGAGGGCAAGAGCATAAATCACACCATATCATAGAATTGGATACTAATCACGAGTCATTTGTTTTATAAGTATATCTACCTATTCTCCTCTTCCAATACAGTTAATGATATTTCAAGCACCAGATCCTTGTACAGAATTGTTTACAAATGAACATATTAAAATCTGGTGGAAAGTTTCAAATTGAGTTGAATTAGATAAGGAAAAATAAATCTTTGAATAATATTTTCAAATGAAATATTTTTCAAATTTCAGACATAAGTAACCACCAATACCTAATAATCATTCCATGTTGAGTACCATGTGCATATGCAAGTGTCTCACTGCCCTTTTCACTCGTAGTTCCAACTATAAGCAAGGCCATACTTATGCCAAAATCCTCTCTAGAAATTGCACTATCTAAGTAAAGAGTGTTTAGGTGTGCTGAATGTATGCACCTCATTCTTAATCTTGATCTAGTTGTGTCTCATTTCCTTCTTCACCCCTTTGTCTTTCATCACCTTTATAATATTGGCTTTATCATCTCATCTACCAGCGGCAACACAGATGTTGGACAACTGCACATATGGTCCACTTCAATGTGGTTCCAACTTTGCATGTTTTTCTAGCTCCAACAAACCTTCAAGGAATTAATTTAATGTGCACATATCTACTCCCTTAAAAAAATTCAATATACTTTTCTTGCACTGGAGCAACTCAAGCAAGAGTTGAGAGATTTTCACAAAATGGCTCGGCTTGAGCTTTCCTTTCAGATGTAATATCCACCTACAAAAATGAAATTAACTTGAATAAGCATAGAGGAAGAGTGGGTTATGTAGACAACCAAATTGAGAAGAAGCCCAAGATCATAAAATGAAGGAGCAATAAACTTTAAATAACAATGTTAAATTGACCCTGATTTTCTCAATACAACTATGACCATAAACAACACTGGTGTGATACACTCCATTCCTAGATCTAAACTACAATATTTTGTACAGAACCTTTGTGCCCATTTTCACTAAAGAGAAAACCATTACATATAATAAGGTGACAATAAGACAAAGATAACATAGATATGAAATGGCAAATAACAAATAAGTGGTGACAAGACTAAAATAGCTATGATATTAAATTTAACAAATAACCTTCCAACTATAATAACAGTTCAAGGAATGGTAAAGGAGCTCTACAAAATCTAGAAAAAGATGTTGACTTCCGAATTTCCATTTAATAAAAATATCCCATTTAATAAAAATATCCCATTTACGTTAAGAACTTGTAAAAGTATGGAATCAAGTTGCAGGTGGGAATTACCTACATTTCTTCCCCCTCCTTATCACTAGATTTTGGGCCTCTCATGGGTCTTGCTTCATCAGAAATGTTTTCCTCATCCATAGCAGTTTTTTGATATGTTTCTTTCTTTGTTCTCACTTTAGCCTTTGCTAATAGATACAAAACAACAGTTGGCAATTTTACTGTAGAATTTTATGTTGGAGGTGTTGTGGGATGAGGATACTCATATAATGAGGGCTTCGCATGTGAAATAAACTTAAATTTTGGCTACAGAAACTTTGTGCCCATTTTCACTGAAGAGAAAACCATTACATACAATAAGGTGGAAATAATACAAAGATATCATAGATATGAAAAGGGAAATGACCAATAAACGGTGAGAAGACTAAAATAGCTATGATATGAAATTTGACAAATAACCTTGTAACTATAATAACATGTCAATGAATGGTAAAGGAGCTCTACAAAATCTAGAAAGAGATGTTGACTTATGCACTTCCATTTAATAAAAATATCCCATTTATGTTGAGAACTTGTAAAAGTATG
Source organism: Pinus tabuliformis (assembly GCA_031772625.1). NCBI lineage: Eukaryota > Viridiplantae > Streptophyta > Pinopsida > Pinales > Pinaceae > Pinus > Pinus tabuliformis. The sequence goes on along the minus strand of CM062808.1, from coordinate 146,712,434 downwards.
GAATCAAGTTATAGGTGGAAATTACCTGCATTTCTTTCCCCTCCTTATCACTAGATTTTGGGTTTTTCATGGGTCCTTCTTCACCAGAAATGTTTCCCTCATCCATAGCTCAAAAAAATATAGAAGTGGATACCAATACCAAAATTGAGTAAATACTGCCAAAACAACATCAACAGTAATTTTGTCATGCTTAGTCCTAAATGACAACTTAATTGAGACATTCCAACCACTTGCATCTAAAATACCACAAGCTAAAATTTCACCCATCTTGCTCATGGTGTCTTCATTCTTGTCAAGAATGATCTTCTCAAGTTGACGCCTGAAATAAGAAATAAAAATAATGTCAGGGTGATTTATTGCGGAAAAACCTGGGGTTTGAATGTAATAAAATAGCACCACCATTCTTGCAACTATAATGGAAACAATCAACATTTGTTTGCTAAATACAAACTTTTGAATGTAATAAAATAGCACCACCATTCTTGCAACTATAATGGAAACAATCAACATTTGTTTGCTAAATACAAACTTACAACATTGTATAATAGCATAACTGAAGCTACCTACACAAGTTTCATGTGCCTCATTTGTTTACACAAGAACCTTAGCCATGGCTACGAGAGAACCTTGACGAACAAAATCTATGACTATAAATGTATTATTAAATATATCATTAAGTTTTAAAAAACCATAACATGAAATTTAAATTACCTTATTATTTTTCTTTCTCCATTTTTTGATAATAAAATATTCTACAAAACATTTACATAATGCTATGAATATTATTATATTTTTATTTTCCCTTTTATTTATATTTTGTTCTCTATTTTGTTGATGATTTTTGAATGTTTCAATTTTATAACTATTTTTATTTTGTTTATACTTTTTTATATAAATATATAGTCAAAATCATATGTTCCTAAAATTTGGATGATGAAATTAAATTATTTAAATGTGTTATAGTTCAACTCTATTAGAAGTACTAATTACGTTTATAGATGTATATATTTTACAATAGGTTTTCCAGGTTACAATTTAATTATCAATAATTATTAGATGATGGGTAAGGATTTAATCTCCATAGAATGTTTTAAAATACTCTTAGTAATAGTTATAGAGCAAAAGTTGTGATTTATTTCAAAAGTAGTTATGTGCTTTTGATTAAATTGATTAATTGCAAAAAATGTCAAATGAACATGTGTCATATCAATATATGTTATGGTTTATGCATATCTCGTATTAGGAAGCCATGGTATTGACCTATAGTATTATAACAAAGTCTCTTTATAGATTAAGATTTTCCAAAATAAAATAGAGGTGAATATTCATAGTTAAAAATCTTATTACATGTTTTTTAAATATCTATATATTTGACTAGTATCTTAATTTTTTTTACAATTAATAACAATAATTTAAAATAAAATTATAATTATTTTTTTTTTTGTTTTTTTATTTTAATTAAAATTTCTTCTTACATTTAAATACTTTACTGGATAATATTATAATACACAATGTACACATTAATATAAAATATACTTGAAAATAAAAATGATGTATGTGAATATTATATTATAAGTTTATAAAATATTGACCGTTGTTATAAAATTTACATGGTAAATATCATATAATTAACATTATTTTTATATTATTTTGAATAAACTTTTAATTTCCATGGTAATTCTGCCAACATTCACATTTTCTTTCGTTCGCTCCCAAAGGGTGAATGCCTAAGATGTCAATAAAATTCATAATACTATGTTATATATATTTTGAAATTTGGAAAATAATGCGGTGAATGCGGGATTAAACATGTAAATTGTGTTTACGATTTGTTATCATGTAGGGTCACGACAATAGGGCGTTATAAAATAGAACATGAAATGGTTACAATCCTTCTCATTACCGTAACACATTAAAATGTATGAACCTCGAAACTCTTGGTAAAATTATGAGGTTCGGTAAATATCACTTACGCCTAAAATTAAAACACGCTCTTACGACGGAGTCAAAACTTTGTATTGATTAGCCAATATTTGAATAGGGCCTTATTGTAATATTAAATGAGGTATGTATAAAAACCTCAAAAACATATGCTTTTAACACACAAACATATTTCTAAGAAACCAATTTTTCGCTAACTTGTTCACGTTATAAACATTACTTGTTACCACTTAGAATGTGACATCATGGACTGATGCGATAAGCGTTGGTTTGTGTCATTTCTTGCCACCAAAATCAACGCTGCACCACTGACTATCCTTCGCCATTTCATGCAAAATATGCAATGGATTAAAATCAAAATTAGCATTGTTGTTCATAGATCAAAATATTATTAATATCAGCGTAAATCAAAACTTACAATGCAAGAAATTAACAAAAGAAGCATACCTGAAAATATGAAGAAAAAACTTATACGTTAAGACGGTTGACGGTTCGTATGGAAGATAGTTGACAGTTATTGCAGGATCCAACAACCGAGTAACAACCGTCGCGCCTGGCATTTCTCAATTCAAATCAATGGCTAATGATTACCCAATTGTCTAACAACAAAATCGAATGGCCATTTCATGCAAAATATGCAATGAATTAAAATCAAAATTAGCATTGTTGTTATTATTGGCAGTGGCATTGTTAAGATTTTGAACGGAGGGATCTCCATATCCCTGCATGCATTCACGGATTGGTAAGAGGATCCTCCTGGGTCGAGTACTCAGGCATGGGATATACGCAGATTCTTCAATGTTCTTTAACGCCCTGATGGACATAGAATCTATCGAAAACCTGGTTACGAAATGCAAAACATATCATAAACATATAAATAAAAAGTTTGAAACAAGACTGAATAATGGCACAAAAACATACTAATAACACCACTAAAACCATTCGGTTGTTGTCATCGAATCGTAACCTGGTTGCTCCACTGCTCAAATCTAGACCAGAGCCAGTAAAGCTACCTCGTTGCTCCACTGCTCCGATATCACGCAAAATTAGTGAAGCTACTTCGCTGCTCCATCGCTCATACCTAGGCCATAAAATCTGACCTACTCAAATTGTGTCGCAAAAAATGCGCAACATATTGGGAAGGGAAATCAGTGTTATTTCAATGTCATTTCATGGTAAAAACTAATATTACCTTTCTCACAGTAGCGCGGCGCGGTGTGGAGAAATGATCCCTTGACCATGAAACGATCAACCACCCAGCTCATCAGCCGGATAATGGAAACGACGTTGATTAATTGAAGACATAATGGAAGCAACCCCATCATCTAACAACCTAAATGAAGAAGTAGAGTACCCGATGAATTGTTTGGTAATCCCTGCCACTACAATCAAGAAACTGGTAATTTGATACGTCACATCTGGATGTTAAGACGGTTGACGGTTCGTATGAAAGATAGTTCACAGTTATTGCGGGGTCCAATGACCGAGTAACAATCATCGCGCCTGGCATTTCTCAATTCAAATCAACGGGTGATCATTATCCAATCGTCTAACAACAAAATCGAATGGCACATATTTTGACAGGACAACAATTGGGGAGTTTATTTCAGAGGGAACGCCTTACGGCGTAATTAGTTTCGACGTTGTCCTTTTTTTTTTTTCAGAACAATTTCACTAAATTTTTTCTGGATCCCTAGCTGGGTTATTGTGTTTTCACAGTCGATTATAGTATTTAAGCTACTACATGTACAGGTTTATCCACAAATTTATGAGCAGATTTAATGAGTGGAGCTGGAGCAGATCAATGAGGACTGAACTTTAGTAGCTATTATATGATGTTAAATTTACTTAAAATTGTTATCATTATTTTTATTTAATCATTACATCTTAATTTTTGTTTTTATGGAAAAATAGCATAGTATGATATTGAAGATAATATTTTATATCATGGATATAATATGATCCGAGAGATCAATTTTTTTGGTGCAAATTTTAAAAATGCAAAATATAATGTGTTATTTTTCATTGTTTAAATTGTATTTTTGAATACTAAATAAAATATATATAAAACCAAATAAAATTTTTAACCATATTTTTTATAATTTTTTTAATAAATATGAAGTTGAATTAGTTAACATAGATCTTTAAATAGTTTATTTAAATCTCTTGTTAAAATATTTTTGAAAACTATTTTACTTTTATTTATTTTACAACATATTCATGTTTTTTTTTATTGCAGTGGACATTAATTTTCTATTTATAACATATTTTTTATTTTTTATTTTTATTTTAAAAGGACATGGACCAACAAATTTACATATCCCTTCATAAAATATGACCCAATGTAACTTGTCTTCACATAGTTCTTGAATTTCTATAAAGCCATTGGATCATTGGGGTTTTATCTATCTTGTATTTTTCTTGAGAAATTGGCATAGCTAGTTCCACTTTGATCCCCAATCCGTGGGTGTTATTTTGTCTCGTGGAATCAACGAGGGTCCACGATTGTGCTTCACTACATTTGTCTTCTCTTAGCATTGAGATTTATTGTATGAGCATGTAACATTTACAAATATTAATATAAATAAAGATGGCATTTTCATATATGTTATGTTTTCAGTTTTTTTATTGCAAAATTTTTAAAACATCTAAAGTGTACCAGATCTATTAGAATTTTTGGTATTTAGGATATTACATATTACTTGAAAATTAAAAGTTATAACATAAAACATACCCGATTGAAAATTAAAAGTTATAACATAAAACATACCCGATTTAACCCGTCTTCATATGGTTGGTTCTTGAATTTCTATGCAGGTCATAAGTGAGTTTACTTTGAAATAATTAACTAGAAATTAAAAGTTATTACATTTTAAAATAGTTAAAAATCAACAAAGAGTTTTAGGAAACCCACCCAGAGTTTCATCATAGTTGTGCAAAACTCAAGGGTATTGTTTGGATTTAGTACCTAATATTTTTACAAATTGGAAATTCATTATAATTTGGTTGTCAAATTATTTTTTTACAAAGTCAAAGTTTATTATAATTTAGTTGTTAAATCAGTGGTGGAATAGTAATGCAGGTTCACTTATCATTTTTATTTAAGAAGAATTATGCCACTAGGAATTATCTCACTGGTAATTCTTAAAAGGCAAGCTTTCACTCATGTAAGATATATTTGAGTCATAAGCCATTAACCTATTTCCCAAAGTACAAAAAACACAAAATTTTAGCCCAATACTTTTTTTTTAACAAACTTATAATTTTTTTTTAACACACCACAAATAAATTCCTTAAACCATAGTGCAAAGACATTTAGATTATTAAATAGTTTTGTAAAAACTATTAAATTTAATTATTTCTATTTTATATTATTAAAAAAATGAAAATAAATCATATATATATAGAGAGAGAGAGACAGAGAGAGAGAGAGAATTTAAAGTTTCACATTTGTATAACACAATCTCAAAACTCTTTTCCTAACCATTAATGATGATGATGATGATGATGCTTAACGTCCGCTGAGACCAAACTTTGGTCTATCGAACCTAAAAAAACAAATTATTTAGTTTGATTTAAGATTTTATGCCTATGCTTAAAAAGATTGGAGAGAAGCCTCCCAACCTCACTATAATTTTGACATCATAACAGGCTAGGAAGGTCCGTATTGCGACAAAGATTATGAAACTGAGATCTAATGTGGTTGTACGCGAGGCACTCTAAGAGGAAGTGGTTTTCATCCTCGATGTTCCTATTCTCACATAGATGTTAGATCCTTTCCATCCATGGTGTTTTAGGAACTGCCCAACGACCTGTTTCACTATGAAGCTCATGAAAATTCATTCTAATATTTGCTATATTAATTTTCTTCTTTGAGCTAATTAAAATGGAGAGATACTTTTGATCTTCTAGGGTGAGTTGATGACCTTCTTATGATAACTTAATTTTCTTTTAGCCGCTAAATCTTTCTCACACCGCATTTTTCCTTTGAACTTAGAAGTAACAATAGTTTTAATGTTATTAATGTTTTGCAAAGCATCATTCTCGTTGATCTCCCAATAGTTTAACCAGGCCCTTGTGTCTTTATACCACCCCTGTTTGAGCCTTAGGTGGTTTTGGTTGGAATTTTAAGCTAGCTTAGGAAGTTTATGATCTCCTATGTTATTGAGTTTGTGCTTGTACAACAGAAGCCTAATCATAGCTAGGCTCTCGATAAGAGAAAGACCTACTTCTATAAGGAGAATAGGATAGGGTGTATTACTTTTAATTTTCAGGTTATACATTATAAAATGCTTCTGGATTCGCTCAATATTTCTCCAAGATTCTCTAGAGATGCTGCAACCCCAAACCTCACATCCATATAAGATAACAAGAGTGACTAAAGTTTCAAAGAGGAACTTATTTTTATCCCATATTACGGGGTTTGCCATTTTACAATTATTTTCAAGATCAAAATAAGCTTTCCACCCCCCATTAATCCTTTTCTCAATGCTATAGTTCCAATTGAGCTTGTGATGAATATCAATTCCTAGGTACTTGTAAGAATACACTTCCTCCAAGTTATTATTGTCATACATAAAATTAGGGTACGTGTCCTTCTTGGATTTGATAACCATAACTTTTGTTTTGTCAATGTTAATAGTCATACCCATGGTAGAGCAGAAATCCTTAAGAAGCCTGAGTTGCTTATCAAGATTAGATGGGCACCTTGCGAGAAGAACAATATCATCAGCATAGAGAAGAAGGATGACGACTATCCTAGCTAAGATCGTGCCAGCACATCATGCTTCCTCTAAATAGCCTTCGAGCTTGTCGATGTAAATGCCAAATAGGGTAGGGGAGAGGGGGCAACCTTGTTTAACTCCGATATTACACTTAATATCTTTCGACCACCCCTCATTTCTCTTTAGCTTGGCAATTACCATCTCTTATAACCTTATAGCGGTAGCTCTCAACTCGAAAGGAACCGTTAGCTCTTCTAATCTATTCCAAAGGTTGTTTCTAGGAACCGTATCAAAAGCCTTTCTAAAGTTCAGAAAGCAACAAAAGAGATTGGATTTATCATTACGACATTCCTCCACAATGATCCTAAGCGTAATGAGGTGGTCTGTTGTTGAGTGATGCCTTCTGAAACCCACTTGGCCTTTAGCCTGCTTACCTTCACTTTCAAGCCGTATGCTCAACTTCTTTTCCAAAATACTACCATATAACTTGGCTAAGAGAGGGCTGATCATAATTGTTCGATAATTAGAGGGGTTATTTGTATCCCCACTTTTAAAAACAGGGATAATGAGGCTCTCAATATAAGCTTTAGGGAACCCTTGCTTGACTGCTTGATTGAAAAGCTTGTGGATGTGGGAGATGAGGACAGGACCTCCAATTTTTAAGATTTCTGCCTAGTAACCTTCAATGTCCTTAGCTTTCCCATTAGCCAGGTGATTAACCCCAAACTCAATGTCTTCTAAAGAGAAAACTTCTTTCGTTGTGAGCAGGGTTTCCAAGTTATCCATGACATTTGGAGATTCATAAAGCTTTTTAAGATAGGAATTCCAATCGTGTAGAGCAATTTTATTATTATCTTTAGTTTTCCTAGTCAGAATCTGCCTCCAAAATTTCTTAGGAGCTACCTTAGAGAGGTGTAAGAGATTCTCTTGTCTTTGACAAATGTACTGCCTCCTTTTCCTTTTAGTTAGGGCTTTGTATATTTTTATCTTGCCCATTTTAAGAGATTCATCAATAGCTTCCTTAATTTCTCTCCTCGCACTTTTGTAATCTTTGTCATACCATGGGTTGGTTTTGCTATTTCTTTTATTATTTGAAACTTCAATTGAGAACTTGTTAATAGAATATGAGAGGGTTGTAGTAAAATTATGATAGAGGTCTTCTATGTTGTCTATACTAGATAAAGGAAGCAAATTAGTTTTTAATTCATTTAGAAAGAGATCATTTTTATTTCTATCAAATATTAAGCTCTTTTGACTATAAGGATTATTTTCTATGGGATCTCTATGCATGAAAAAATTGAGAGTTATAAGTAAAGGCCTATGATTAGAGTCAAGCTCGTGGTCGTTTAAGATGTCAAAATTTATTATTTCGTTGTATAATGGGAGATAAAAAATAACATAGTCTACCACGCTGCTACCAAGTCCATGGATGCAGGTCATCTTGCTGGAATTCGGCCACTTCTTTAGATCGTTGCAAACTATGAGATCCTGAGCATTACAAAGCTTGACTAGCTCCGACCCAAACAAATTTTTCTTGAGGTCTTCAGAGCTCCTTTTGTACCTACTAGCCAGAGTAGGGTCTTCGTCTAACCAAAGAGGATTAGGGTTGGAATGATTGCTTAGAATAATAGCATGATTGCTTTAAGTTCGAGCATTAAAGTCACCTATTAAAAAGATATTAACTTCATTCCTTAGGCTAGGAATATCATTATCTAAACCATTGTAAGGGCTATGTTTATCTAGATTCTTCTTCTTATAGAAGTTAGAATTAATGGGGGAAAATAACATATTGCTATGTAGGTCTTTTTATTATTAATGTCACTGATCTCTATCCAACTATATTGGTTGTAAGGGTCGTTTTTATAAATCCTAGCATGGGGGGAGATGTTCTTCTTAATGTAACAATCTATTCCCCCAATGCCTCTACGGGAGGTTCGCTTGTTCCATAGCGTAAAGCCATCTATGTTAGGGACCTTAGATTCTTCATGCTCCCAAGTTTCAACAAGAAAAATAATATCAACATCATTTGAGATCCAACTTAGCTTGGGGCCTTTGTTCCATGGAAAATCCCGACAGTTCCAAGAAAGGATCCGGAGCATGTTGAATTGCTATTTATTACTATCTTTTTGGTTTCTATCTCGAATAAAGGCTTTTCTATTTCTGATTATTGCCCATTTTCCTTCCTTTCTAGTTTCTTCTACCTTTTGAACCTCCTTTCAAACTGTGGATTCTCCGATCACTAATTCGAAAGGCTTTTCTATTTCTGATTATTGCTCATTTTCCTTCCTTTCTAGTTTCTTCTACCTTTTGAACCTCCTTTCTTAATTCTGCTTGATCTTCTGGAATGAGATCTTCATTTATAAATATTCTCGTTCCTTTTAGACTTGAGGTTTTACTAAGTATGTCGTACTTATGATCAGTAGAGCTCACCTTTATTCAGATTAGTCTTCCTTTATTCTCGGTTAATTTCCCCAACCTTGTTGCTTCTGTGAGACACGTTGTTTCAATTTTTAATCTATTATGTAATTCTATCTGGGTTATGGCTAAAGTATCCTCATCTACTTCCTCTTTTAAACTGAATATTATAAGGTTCAAGGCCCTTTTGTTATGCTCGTGGTCTAATTCTATTAATTTTTTCATTTCATCTTTAATTGGTTTGATATCTAATTTATCTACCACATTATTTAGGGTAAGGCGACTATTAACTTTTTCTTCTAGTTATTTAATCATGTCTTTCATTTTAAGACTCTCTAAAGTATCAACATATCCTTGCTGGGATGTTTGGTTAGTATCTTGGTTTTGCTTTTCTATAACCTACAACCTAGTCTCCATTGCCTCCATTTTATTCTCCAATAGTTCTATTTTATTTTCTATTTGTTTTTGGATCGTGTCCTCAAGAGATGCAAATTTATTTTCCAGCATGGCTTCTAACTCGGTTTGTAGCTTGGCTTCTCTTTCTTCTCTACGTTTATCTAAAGACTCTATATACTCATAAAGGCCTTGTAGAGTGACTGTGCTAGGTTTGCCTTTGGTAATCTTTGGTAGCTGTGGTGAAATATTCATACTTGAAAATATACGAGAAAATATGTATTAGAAAAGGAATGTTTGCACCTGATATCAACAAACCTGGCTGCAGATCGCCCGTGCCCACCGCAGCCTGCAGACCTGATTGGATTGGGAGCAATATTCTCGAGAACAATGGTTGTTGCAATTTTCTGGAATACTGCGAGCCTCAGAATGTATACCTGCGAGCCTCAATGAATATATACCATGCTCTGCGAATATATGCATATAGAATGCGAGCCTTTGCGATTATATAAGTGCAAGCCTCAGAATGCATATATATATATATATATATATATATATTGAATAGGCGAGCCTCTCAACCATATTTTATATAAAATAGCAGAGTCATATAAATAAGATGTGTTTTTAAGCCTTGTATTTTAATAACATGTTTACAATATGATTAGTATCAAGCATTTTGGATGGAAAGCGCACATGTAAGCTATGATGAAAGGACACTCTAACCTTCCAATTTGTCAAGTAATTAATAAGTTCATTATAATGAATTTATGTTATAAATATTTTAATTGAAAACCAGGTCATCTCTTTAAAACCAGGTCATCTCTTTTTATGCCCGCTAATAACAATAATCGAAAAACCAAAGAAAGGATTCTTTGCAAATTGCAATCCTAGTAGTAATAGATAAACGAACTAAAAAACATGCAAGGCCGCATTTATCTTTGCAATGTCTCCATCCAGCGAATAATATGCAAATTTTTTTTCCTAAATTTTTTTCCCATAAATGAATATTTAAAAAATTTATAAAAAAAATAAAAAACAATTTAAAATGAAATTTTTTCCAAAAGGTGAAAAAAAAATCATAAGTTTTTATAAATATAATTATAATTTTTTTATTTATATTGATCCGCAAACATGAATTTATTTTTTAATCAACCTTTCATGATAAGGAAATGTGGAAAGCATTGTTTAACTGTTCATGGCATGAGTTCAATATAACAAATAAATAAGGGAATTTAAAAAGCATCTTTTAACTTTTCAGGCCATTAGTTTAGCTGGTATTTATATAATTAAAGCCTCTAAATGAAGAAAAGCACAAGCCATAAAACTGAGCATAATTAACACATTCCAGAGCGACATAATTAATAGTATAGGTTTGGCTATCTCTTGACTCGGTAATTATGTTAATTTTTTTTTTCAAATGAGCATACTATTTATTATTGCTTATTATTATTAGATGTTTTAAGTACTAATCTAGATTCATTTTAATTCTAGATTTACCAAAGGAGAGATCAAATCTCTTTTCACTGTAAAAAAGAATTTGCATATCAAGAGATTTGATCCTCTCCACGCTTAATAGATCTAGAATTAAAATGGATCTAGACTAGTTTAATTTCTCCCTTTAAATAGACTACATTCCACATGAATACCATAAATTCTCAATACCATAAGTAAATACCATCAACCAATTTTATTTTTATTTTTATAAGATTATTTTTATTTTAATAAAATTAAAATATTTACCTTAAAATACATTAATCTTTATATATATATATATATAATTTTATATTTTATATATTTTAATTTATTTAATTTTTAATTTTATATAATTTGATTTACTCATCATATTAAACATTATATTACAACATAATTAATTAATATATATATATATATATATATATATATATATATATATATATATATATATATATATAATATTAATAAATTTAAATATAAATAATGTAGATTTATTTTAAAATAATACATGCATAGTAAATTCTAGATTTTTTTTTGCCTTAGACACCTTTCTTTATTCTAAAAATGGTATATAAGAGAAATTGTAGAATCTTCCAAGATAAATAAAAGTTTAAAGTAATTGTAACATACTGCATCAACTAAGTCTTAAATCTTAAAGAAGTTATAATTTAATAGATGGAACATGTACTTATTTAAAATAATGACTCTTTTTTTTATCAATTTTGTTAACATAAAAATAATATACAAGGATGGCAGGAAGATTCTTAATTCAAACAATATATTCTCTCCCAAAATTTTCCATTCAAATACAATCATAAAATTTGTTTGGAAACCTAATGCGGGTAACATTGTTATGTCAAATGCCTACACTAAAGTCTTATTCGTCCCTGCCATCTGGCAATGGCCAGGGACTATAGTAATCGAAAACGATGCCATTAGCATTACTTGAGCTGTTTTGACCTGTTTCTTACTCCCCGCTCTTAATTTATAATCAAAGTTTTTTAAGATGGATGGATTTACCATCTTATTTAGTCTCTTCCCGAGGTGGGGAGGCAAAAAGCATAAGTTATAATATATTTGTTTGTTCATATTTTCAAAGCTGTAAATGCTACTAAACTAATGCTAGCATTAATAGAGGGCATTAAATAACAACCTCAGCCTATTGTCTCACATCAGCGTATTTAACTCTTTTTCAGTTACATGGTTGCCAAACACATGGCCGCATCTGTACAGTTACATGGTTGCCAAACACATGGCCGCATGACTTACAGATGGCTCTTAGATGCATGGGAGTAACATCTAGAACATCCAGCTATCAGTTCACACCTTAGAATATATAATATCGCTACAACTTGTTGTGCCGCTTCATCAAGGCAACCGAAACAGTCAAAACAAACCTCTTCATGCCCCAGGAAGAACAACCCTCTGCAACAGTCAGAACAGACCTCTTCACGCCCTAGGAAGAACAACCCTCTTCATGCCCCAGGAAGAAAGGAAAACGAGAGTTTTTTGCGGCAATATCATCACCTGAGACTATATAGGAGTGTTGGATAAGGACATGTAAGTAGGGATCTGCATATGAAAGGGAAAACATATCATTTATCTAAGCAACAACAAGTATGGCATCTTTCTATGCTCAATATGCCATAAAAAGTCTTGAAACTGACCACTAGATCCTTCTTCAACTCACTCGATCCGGTCAGGTATTTTGCATTCGCTCTGCAATTCAGACTTCAAAGCTGGTTTCCAACTGAATTAGTATGAAAATGAATTTTAACAGCGGTAGCATAATTGTTTTTCTACAGAATTAAACAAAAAAACTTTAAACTAAAAAATTAATTTTAATTTATTTTTTCTTACTCATCTAAATTAAATCATAAATGAAATTGATTTTTTTACAGTTTTATCGCTCTTTAATATTTTGAGTTACTAAAATTTGAACGGAAACGATATGCAAAATCTGATTATGCCAAACAAATTTCTCTCAGCATTGGTAACTTTTTACTACATGATTAGCTTCCTTGCTTTTATTCCGATAAAGACTATTGCTTCTAAGTTATGTCTGGCAACTTTTTGAAAGCATTCGGCTCTGCTCTGAGGCTGTAAAGCCGGTATTCCTCAGCTGCTGGCCATTTTAGTTGCAGAGAGGCGCAGGCTTTTTTAATTTGAAAAGATGGTTTCTTGACTACATAGACCGCTTATTTTTAATAGTGAGGCCAAGGAAGCTTTTGTACATGGAAATTGGTAATTATCATTCTTCATGACTATATATAAAATCAAGAAGTCGTGAGGGCGGTGAGAATACCTGAACTGGATGCGAATAACGGAAACAAAAATAGAACCAGAAAGCAGCCGAGGTTGCATGCTTAAGCAGCCCCTTATTAATGTTGCTTCTGTAAGGTCAAGATAATAGCCAAACGAATTCTCTCATATCTCTAGCGCTGATAGAAAAGGAGAGTGAGCCGACTCACTATCCGTCTGTAGTGAGGGAGAGGGACCTGGGGACACCGCCCAACAAAACCTGAATTTAACTCTGTTATAGCGTTTATTGTGTATGTCTTGTACAGTGGGTTGTAGAATGCCCCTGTCAACACAAATATCATTCTCCCATTCTCTATTCACCAAAATGCAATGCAGATAAAATTAGCAAGCCAAATATCCGTATGTCACTCTCTATCCACCAGAATGCAATGCAGACAAAATCAACTGGCAGACAGTATACTGAAATTTTTTAGCCAATTCAGTTAGCCCCAATTATTACAGAATATCATTATTGTTTCAGTACATAGCATCTTTATGCAACTAATTAGTCTGACAACGAGCATTTATTAGAAATTGAAAGATAAAAGAAGTATACTAACCTCTGTATTGACCAGAAATGGTACCAGTGCCACTACTCCAGTAAGAGCACTCACCTGAGGTAATGGAGTATTTCTGTCTTTCTTGTCCATTAAGTTCTCCCAGTTCCTGCATGGGAGATAAATGAAACGGACCTGAACGATTACGAGTAGGAAAGAAAACGTGTAACCTGACTGAATGATAGGAAATAATACGTTTAACGTTACTAAATGACATCTGTCAAAATGCATGTCTAAATGACATCTGTCAAAATGCATGTCTAAATATTGCCGTAAAATGCATGTCGAAATATTGTCGTAGATTGAATGTACTTTATTTAGTCGCATTCCTTACCCTTTATGTTGCAAGCATTTGTTCTTTTTTTGTCTGTTGCTCTAAAGCTTAGTGGGTCCCCATCTGAGCAGTAAGGCCATCCGAAGGCAATTTCTAAAAATATCTTCAGTAGTAACCTTAAAGCTGCCTGTAGCAGCCTCTATCTCCTCCATGTACTCTTTCAAGCCTAAAATCTGCTTTTGAATCCTTAACACAGACCTTCGGAGGCCCTCCACAGCTCAACATAGATCCATCCGGCTGCCTTATCAGCGTTGTTTACCGCCCTTCGTTTTCTTGCTCGCCTAGAATCTTTAGAGAGCAGACAAGTGGAAATGACACAATGCAGCGGAGCTAGAGCGTTCCACACCTTTGGGGTGAACTCCCATGTCAGTGGCAGGAATTCGAACCTGCAAGGGAACTTCTACAGCAAGTTTAAAATTCAACGCCAGAGAAAATACTCGCATGTTAGTGGCAGGAATTCGAACCTGCAAGGGAAATTCTACTGTATTGTAACTATAGCAACGAGGGCAAGCCCAAACTGGCTCTTTCTTTGGCAGAAAGAAGGCGGCCATGAATGACAATCTACAACAGAGGCACCCGTTTGGGGTGCTATATCAATCTCTCTCCTCTAATTCCATCGGTCCACACATATAGCAGGCCATCATTACAGTTATGGCAACCATTTTTGAGAAATTTAAGAGTCGCAGTTGAAAAGCTTGAGGATGTTCGTGAAAATATATGTGAATAAACAACATGTTCGTGAAAATATGTGAATAAACCTGCATCTATCAGTTGACAACATGCGGAGTCCATGCAAAATAAAACGTGGATCTCTTTCCAAGGATACTTTCCCACTAATGACAAGTGTGATTCCACCCACTCATCTATATTACATGAAAATTAAAAAACAAATTCATACTTTCCATTTATTTGTAATTTTATTTACACAGTTAAAAACACTGTAGCAACAATTCTACACAAAAAGAAATTGTTGTTGCTCCATTTTCAATAAAAAAATAAAAAAGAAATTTTTGTTGCTCCATTTTCAATAAAAATATCGAAGTTCAAGAGCTGTGAATTTTACTTGTTTCTCCATGGGCATTGCAAACTGCGTCGTTGATTGCGGAGGAGTATGTGGAGAGCATATTATATTTCAATCAACGAGCTATAGTTCAGCCTAGACAACTTTTCATATGTGTGGGAGCATTAGCCAAATAGAGAGTTATTTCTAAAAGGTATGTTGTGTTGGGGCGAGACCAAACAGGTTGGGCCAAGGCAAGCGAAGTCTGATAAAAGCCATGTAAAATAAAATAAAAACTTGCATATTTAACTTAAATGATAATAAAAAAATTAACGAGACCGAATAATATAATATCTGTGAACTTTCATCCAAACTTCAGAGCATTTTGAGTTTATATGCCCTGTTATGAGAAGGCTAGAATATGCTATTATTTTACTGTGTTTGATTGTTATTAGTGCTTCAACTGATGATGGCGGGATTGTTGAAGGTGCTTCTTTTTCTCTTCCATCCATCTTTGCTTCTGCAAGCTTGGAGGCTAGGAAAGAATCTAGAACAGGCCATACCCTTTTTCTCTGCACCTGCCTTTGCAGAATCAACTTTCATTCAGTATATTGACACATGATCTATATCTCCCAACTACCTATATCACCCAACCACTGGGACTGGTGACTAAGCAACTGGATCAATGGATTCTGGGTCGACAACCGGTTCAACGGATGCAACTCTTAGGTGAACTTCAATGGCATTTCAACGGGTTCTACTTCAATTGCTTTGCTACTTCAATTGCTTTAGGTCATTGAATTTGAAGTAATTTAAGTATTTTTTTTAGGGAACTGAATTTATACATATATATTTGTCTTTTCATGTCCTGAATACATGTAGATTCAATATTTGTGTTTTTTGCTTTAGGTCATTGAATTTGAAGTAATTCAACTATTTTCTTTTTCAGGGAACTGAATTTATAGAAATATATCTGTCTTTTTATAATTTCAACTTAGTTAACACTCTCTGAATCATTTTTCAAAACATGGCATTTGGTACTGCAGGACAGTGGCTCTCATAAAACTCTTGACTATGTCTCATCCATGAAATCCATTGATGGAACCTATGATGCTGCTGGGCAACTTATCTGTACAAATTCTATCTTTGAGAACTCATGTCTGGAATGTTTGGCATAGGTGGTTTGAAGACTAAAATCACGCACAACAGCTCTAACTTCAAAGTCAATCTATGCAGTTCTCAACCACCCGCTGAAGGCATGGACTACCCGCTCCCTGTTTCTCCCACTTAACGCAGGGACTAGTTGCCGTGCAACTCTCCTTGTTAATCAACAATCTATTGCAAAATTTTTATTAATCAACCATTCATTGCTTTAATCAACAATCTATTGCAAAAGTTTTATTAATAAACCATTCATTGCAAAACATTATTATAACATTATTATAGTATTTATTTTTTACAATTTAATGTGAAAGGGATGTGTAAATATGTTTGTGTTTAATTTGAAGTTGATATGTGTCCTTCTTAAAATAAAAAAAAAAAAAATTCCTAAAAAAAAAAAATTATACTATGCATGTTTAATTAGTTGTCTATATAACCTAATATAGTTTCATGTAAAATTAGTTAAAAGTAAAAAAATATGTGAGTAAGATGTTTAAACCTTACACTTAATTTTTTTTTTTTAATACATGATTTAAATAAACTATTTGAAAACCTATGTTAACTAATCTATGTTGATATCAACTTCATATATATATATAGAAAACATTGTTAAAAGAAATTATTTGAATGTTGTATATAATAACATATCTAATGTGAGCTATGAATAAAATATTTTAATATGAATTAATATTGATGTATACTTAAAAATATATTAATGCCAAAAAAACCATTTTAATGTGCACTAATAAAATCGCTAGATGCACATGTTATGTAAAATAATGTATATATCATATAAAGCTATTGAAAAACATAATTTTTTATGGTTAGTGTTTTACATTTTAATACTTTTTTAAGGATATCTTTTTTTTGTCGAAATCCAACAAGGTATTTTGGAATTACAAGTTTAAGCAATGTAATCTCTACAAGTTTAAGCAATGTAATCTCTACAAGTTTAAGTTGAATTTTAAACAATGAAAAATTACACTGTTTTTTGCACTATATTTAAAGAGTTTGCACATGAAGAAATTTGATCCCTCTTGGCTCATGTTAGATCCATGCTTAAGATGGATATTTGTTGGTTATTTATAATGGTCATCTTATAGTCCCTTGCACTTCCTTCTCCTACACATCAAAGTATTATTTTAGATGGAATGGAAAAAAGAGTAGCAAGCTTGCTTATCTTGAGTAAGAATCACTAGGTTCTAACCAATCAATTGTCCACAAACTTCAATGTCAGTAATTAATTTATTATCTACATTTCATATGGTAGACAAGATTTTCCTGCAATTATCTTATATATTAATGACCCTTACGTCTTATCTCTTGGGATATATGTTTATAGGTGACTCACCTAGACTCCTTTAGTTAAGCACTTGTTGATGCAGATGTTGACATGCCTATGTCAACAAAGGAGAAACGACTCAGACCAAGGCTCTTCAATAACCCCAGTTGTTTGGGATGATCGTTCTTAACAGGTTTAAAGGCTTTGTTGGCCTTTTGTCTCTTCCTCTCGCAAAACGAAAAGACAAGGAAATCCTACAATTATCCCAAATATCCTATATGAATGAAATAATATATGAATAATGAAATGCAATTATTAATAAGTACAAGTAAACATTACATGCAACTACTACAACTCATACATATGTACATTTTATACAAAATGAAAATGGCCAAAAACGCATGTAACTAGCAAGGTCTAGGCATGCATGTTCTGTTTTATATAAAGAATAAAGAATAATAAAGATGTTAGGCTGAGACCAAATCAAGTCAAATTTGTTAGTGTCCATGGTATTCACAACCCATGGTATTGGGACCATGGTATTATAATGAAATATTTGTACATATAAGGGTGTGAGTAAAAAAAAGGAAATGTATGGGTGAGAAAGAATGAAGTGAGTGAAATGTATACATATTTTCATTGTGACAATAAAAATATACTAAACCCTTTCCCCATGGTTTTTCCCCAAAATGGGGTTTTCCACGTAAATATGGTGTTTTGTGTTTGAGTTAATTTTATAGGTTATTTCTTGTTTCAATGCATGAAATTTGTTTATTTTTTGGTTAAATAATTTTTCTGTTGTCGTTTATTAACAATTGGTATCAAAGCGAGGTGGTTCTATATTTTTTTTTGGTGTATGCCAAGTTATTGTTGGGAAGAATTATGAGCATGGAGATCGCCATATTAAGAGATGTGGAGAAATTAAATGGGACTAATTTTTCCCTATGGAAGGTGCAGATGGAGGACATATTGATTTTAAAGGATCAGTATTTGTCGATTGAGGGAGTAGCGAAGAATACCTCATCAATGATAGATGAAGAATGGAATAAGCTGGATAGAAAGACCATCGCCACAATTCATCAATATTTGGAAAAGAATGTATATTTTAATGTCATTAGAGAAAAGACAACATAAGGGTTGTGGAAAAAGTTGCATGATTTATATGAGAAGAACAAGGCATCGAACAAAGTCTTCTTGATGAAGAAGTTCTGTAGTCTCAAGATGAAGAAAGTTGCTTCACTGGCAGAGCATTTGAACGAGTTTATTGTAATAACAAGTCACCTTGCCTCTATTTTGGATGGAGATATTAGAGCCATATTATTATTGTGCTCTATGTCAGATAGATGAGAGAATTTGATAGTAGCTATTAGCACTTCAACACCTGCAGGGACCCTGAAGTTTGATGACGTCAGTAGTAGTTTAATGAACGAGGAGTTTCATCATAAATCAATTGTGGAAAACCAAGGAGGAGAAGCTCTAGTCTTAGTTGATTGTGGAAAGAAAATTGAACATGTTAGTCAGGGGCATTCAAAATCAAGAGGTAGATCGAAATCAAGAACTAGAAGACTCACTTGTTTCCATAGTGGAAGAGCAGGATATAAGAGAAAGGATGTTGGTTTTGGAAGAAGGAACAAAAGGAGAATTAATAACAAAAATCAATCAACACAAATAAAAAATATAACAACATAAAGGAAGGTGGGACTACTTTTGTAGCTTTTGAATGTGATGTTTTGCTTACTGTTTCAGTAGAATAAGCATTGTAGTAGTAGCATTGATTTGTTACTCAACTCAAGGGCATCTCACCATGTGACCCCATGTTAAAATAATTTTGTTACATATGAAGATGTTGATCATGGTAAAGTACATTTAGGAAATAATCATTTTTGTAATATTGTTGGAGTGGGGGATGTCTAAATCAAGACACAGGATGGACAAGGTATCTTGCTAAAATAGGTTAGGCATGTCCCAGAGATACGTATGATTTTAATCTCTATGAGACGATTCGATGATAAAGGTTGCTCCATAACCTTTGGGAAATGTGGCTGGGAAATTACTAAAGGGTCACTGGTGTTGGCTAAAGGATCCATGACAAGAACCTTGAATAGAATGAAGGCAACAACAAAGATATCAGATACACTTTCTATTGCAAAAGAAGAAAACTCAGTGGAGTTATGGCATAAGTGCTTGGGCAAGATGAGTGAAAAGGGGCTAATATTTTTGTTGTTAAAAATCTACTTCTAGATTTGAAATCTTATGAACTTGATCTTTGAGAACATTGTATTTGTGGTAAGCAAAGAAGGGCTTCTTTTATCAGAGGTGGTCATGAAAGGAAAATAAATTTGTTAGAATTAATACACTCTAATGTGTTTGGACCACTGAATATTAAGTCTTTAGGAGGAGCTTCATATTTTGTTACATTCATAGTTGATGCATATAGGAAAGTTTAGACCTACCCTATGAAAAATAAAGGTGAGGCATTTGAGATATTTCAAAATTTTCATGTTGTTTTCAAAAGAGAGATTGATAAATTGCTCAAGTTTTTGAGAACAGATAATGGTGGGGAGTATTTCTCTAATGCATTCAAGGATTATTGTAATAAGTTTGACATTAAACATGAGAAGATTGTGCATGGTACTCCACAATAAATGGTGCTATAGAAAGGATGAAATGCACTATTACGGAGAAGGTGAGGAGTTCATTATAAAATTCTGAATTGGAAAATAATTTTTGGGCAGAAGCTGTAAGGACAACTTGTTACCTCATCAATCACTCACCTTCTACAGTCTTAGATGGTGGTATTCCTAAAGAAGTTTGGACCGGTAAAAAGGTAAATTATTCTCACCAAATTTTTTTGGAAGTGAAGCATTTATGCATGTTCCCAAAGAGCATAGAAGCAAATTAGAGGATAAATCAAGAAAGTGGATTTTTCTGGAATATGCAGATGGTGAGTTTGGTTACTGTCTATGGGATCCAATTAATCACAAAAATTTTAGAAGCGGGGATGTAATATTTAATGAATCTAAGATGTATAAAAGGCTTGTAAGTGAAACAAAGGTCAAGAAAATTGTTGACAGGTTTATAGAACAACAAGAAAATATCCCACCATTGGTAGAATCTGAGCAACAAACTCAAGAATAGGATGTACAACAAGGAGAAGAAAACTTGCCGCAACCATTATAAGAGATTCAAGTGGAAAACACACCACCATAGTTGGTTTGCTAGTCTATTATGCCTCAAAAGCAATCACAAAGGTATCCATCCTCAGATTTTATTTTTCTAACTGATGAAGGTGAGCCTAATTGTTTTCAAGAAGCTTGTGAAGTGGAAAGTACTGAAAATTGGAAGAAAGAAATGGAGGAAGAAATGGACTCTTTGTTGAAAAATAAAACTTGGGATCTACTGAAGCTTCCAAAAGGAAGAAATACCCTACAAAATAAATGGGTATACATGATTAAACATGACAGTGAGGAGAATAATGAAAGATACAAATCAAGGCTAATGGTGAAGGGATTTGCATAAAAAGAAGGTATTGAATTTACAAAAAAAAACCACCTGTTGTTAAAATATCTTCCATAAGAGTTATTCTTGGTCTTACTGCTACTTTAGACTTGGAATGTGAACAATTAGATGTGAAGACAACTCCTTTTCATGGAGAATTGAAGGAATAAATTTATATGGAGCAGCCGGAAGGATTCAAGGTAAAAGGTAAACAAGACCTTGTATGCAGATTGAAAAGGAGCCTTTATGGGTTGAAACAAGCACCTAGCCAATGGTGTAAGAAATTTGATTCATTTATGTTCGAGCATGGCTTCAAAAGACTAGAGTTTGATTATTGTGTCTACATAAAGAGGTATGACAAAGAAAGGTATATTATACTATTGTTGTATGTGGATGATAAGCTAGTTCTTGGACATGATAAGAACATGATTAATAAGTTGAAGAAGCATTTCAGTATTAAATTTGCAATGAAATATTTAGGTCTAGCATAACAAATATTGGGCATGAGGATGATACATGATAGAAAGAAGAAAAATTTGTGGTTGTCACAATAAAAATATATTAAAAAGGTGTTATATAGGTTCAATATGAAGGATGCCTAACAAGTTGGTACACCCCTAGCATCAAACTTCAAACTTAGTGTTGATTTGTGCTCTTATGATGACAATAATAAATAGGAAATGAATAAAATCACTTATTCTTTAGCCACTGGCAGCTTGATGTATTTCATGGTATATACTCATCCAAATATTGCACATTTAGTGGGAGTAGTGAGCAGGTTCCTTGAAAATCCAAACCAACAACATTGGCAAGAAGTAAAGTGGATTTTGAGGTATCTCAAGGGTACTAGTACTAATTATTATTTATTTTTGGGTAATAACAATGTCGTTCTTGAAGGTTACATAGATTCAAACATGGCTGGAGATGTGAATACAAGAAAGCCCACCACTGGTTATTTATGTACTTTTGCAGGAGCAACAATATCCTAGATGTCCAGATTGCAGAAAGTAGTGGCCCTCTCCACAACATAAGAAGAATACATCGCTTCCACATAACCTTGCAAAGAGATGTTGTGGATGAAATTATTTTTAGGAGAGTTGGGAATAAAACAAGATAAATATTTTTTGTATTGTGATAGTTAGAGTGTTATTCATTTAGAAAAAAACCTAGCATGTCATTTTAAGACAAAACACATTGATGTTTGATATCATTAGATTCATGAAGTGTTAAATGATGGGCTACTACAATTGGATAAAATACACACTACATAAAATCCAACTGATATGTTAACGAATACTTTGCCAAGGGATAAACAAAATCTTTGTAGAACCTTGGCTGGAGTAATGTAAACGTGATAAAAATGCATCTTGGGAAAGGGTTTGTAGTGAGAAGAGAAATCAATGTCAAAAACATTCACTGAAGCTTCTATTTCGTCTTAAGTGGGAGATTGTTAGGCGTGAGACCAAATCAAGTCAAAGTTGTTAGTGCCCATGGTATTGGGTTGATCCAGGTAGATATTGGTGGCCACCCACCTATTCCACTTGGACCCCCACCATTGTTTCTTTGTATTTTTCAGTTTCCTTATTTGTAGTACAATTTACTATTTTTGGCAGTTTTTTCAGGTCCAGAACTTCTAGAGCCATTTTGAGGCCCTAAATGACATTTTTTTAGGAAAACCAGGACCAAAAAAAGTTGTATTCCTCAGATAGATATTTCTAACAAGGTATTGTGCGCATCAAACGAAGATCGTATGCCAAAGTTATGACCCCGAGAAGTTGATGTACCAATTTACCAAAACGGGACCCATAGTTTGGTGCTTCATCTCCTAGGGTTAGATTTTTGGATGTTTATGGTTTTCCATTGTTTATAAATAATAAATAGGCCTTTGAGCCTCATTGTAACACAGTTCAGAGGCACGTAGCCGCCACATCTCTTCTCAAAGACAAGCTACCATCGCCTGAGCTAGTCTTATTTCCATTCTGTTTGTAAGCATATTTCAGTACTTGATATTAATGAAATGAAGTGTTATTTTTGTTGCATCTCTGTATTTATG
Source organism: Pinus tabuliformis (assembly GCA_031772625.1). Lineage (NCBI taxonomy): Eukaryota > Viridiplantae > Streptophyta > Pinopsida > Pinales > Pinaceae > Pinus > Pinus tabuliformis. The sequence continues at coordinate 146,689,302 of CM062808.1, read as the reverse complement.
GTTATATCTGTAATTTGTTGCGTTCTTGTTTAAATCTGTATCAGTGGTTTAAGAGCGGGTCTACTCTTTCTCTATTTTTCTTTGCATGTCCCCATCAAGGTTGGGATATAAGGAGTTAAGGCTAGATCTAGTTAAACCTTTGCAAGATCAACCTCACAAACCTTGACAAACGCTCATGGGGGAAGAAAAGAAAGATGAGGGAGCAGGATATCCTATGAAAATATTGCTTGAGGAGGCCCTCGAGAAACAAAGGAATGCGATGATGGATAACTTTGCCCAGATCCTTCAATGGTTACCCACCAACGATACATCCACATCCAACAACCACTCTGGGGGCTCCACTCCTTTTAAGGTACAAGTAAACTTTGACATTCCCATATTTGAGGGCCAAATAGATGCAGATGCCGTAGATAAATGGTTAAATCTGCTAGAAGGATATTTTTTGTTCATGATTTTTCCAGCCAGGAAAATATTACTTTTTCTCTTCTCAAAGTTTCCCCCCACGTCAAGGAGTGGTGGGAAACCTACTGTGAGAAGAAGGATGAAAGTACAACCTCACTGTTTTCAGTCACACCCACTTGGAATTCATTTCGGGACACCATCAAGGAGTAGTACTACCCTGTCGGGAGCTATGAGGATAATTGTATAAAGTGGACCATATTGCGGCAGGGAAGGGACCAAGATGTGTCGTAGTTTACCAATGTTTTTCATACCCTTCACATGAAGTTGGGTATCAAGGATTCTGAGAAATATTTGGTACTCAAGTATTGTGGCTACCTACACAGGTACATCTAGGATGAGATGGAGTTCTTGGACATCTCCTCGTTCAGCACGACATACTAATACAATATCAAGATCGAGCAGAAGTTTTAACAGAAGAAGTGAGACTTTGGATTTACGAATCTGAAGCAAGGGAAAGGTGCCTCCAAACCGCAGAAAAAAGTACAAAGCCAAGGCGCGCTAGACCGGGACAACCTGACAAAGCCACAAGCAAAGAACAACACCGCGAAGCTGAAGAAGGACATGGGAGGGTGGTGTGAGTTCCATAAGAGCTACACTCACAACACAAGTGAGTGTCAGGCTAAGCAGTCACTGGTGGCCGAGCTGAAGGCTTCAGAATTAGATAAATGTTCCGACTCTGAGTCAAAACCCAACAAGGGGGATGACAAAGGGAAGCATATTATCAATGCAGAGTCCAACACCACCGTTGCCACCATGAATATCCAGAAGGAGGAACCTGAAGATCCAAAGGAGGAGGAGTGCCTCTTTCACTCCCAGATGTGGGTAAAGGGTTCCCCGCTACAGTTCATTGCTGACAGCGGGAGCCAAAAGAACCTCATTTCAACAGAGGTCATGAAGCGGCTGGGTTTACTGACCACAACACACCCACAAATTTACACCATTGGGTGGCTTCACCAAGGATGGGATCTTCACGTGAGCCAATAGTGTCACCTTCCATACAACATCAAGCCCTTCACAGATGAGGTATTATGTGACGTTGTTCCCTTTGATGTTTGTGATGTATTATTAGGCCAACCATACTTGTGGAAGTGACATGATGTGTATGAGTGAAGACCTCTCTCTATTATTGTTACCTTGGGAAATAAGTTGTACAGGATACCAGAGGTAGCATCGCGTACCGCCATCTCTTTGGTTACTACAAAACAATGTGGTAAGTTCATTTCCAAAACCAGGAAATTTATTTTCTTGATGATACGCCCTCAGGGAAAAAATAAGACAGTGGCCACGACCTCTTGACAGGGCCCCTCCGCATGAAAAAAACAGAGGACATGGTCGTGGAGGATTACATCTTCACGTCCCCCGCAGGGGTGACTCTGCACTGTTAGGTCAAGCACTCCATCAATATGACCCCTGGTGCATTGTTTCCCAATGGACCAATCTATCGATGCTTTGTTTTGGAGAACAACACAATCAAGAGGCAGATTCAAAGGATGTTGTAGAAAGGTCACATCCGACTGATTTCATTGCCCAATGGGAGCCCTATCGTGTTTGTACAGAAGAAGGATGGGACTTGGAGACTCTGTATTGACTATTAGGTGCTAAACAAGATCACTGTTTGGAATAGGTACCCGATCTCACAGATTGATGACCTTCTGGATCAACTCAAGGGGGGAAAATATTTCAGCAAGATCGACATGATGTTTGGATATCTCTAGGTGCCAATCGAACCCTCCAATGTGTGGAAGACTGCCTTCAAAGCCAAGGAGGGTTTTTTCAAATGGTTAGTTATGCTTTTCGGGTTGACGAATGCTCCTACAACCTTCATGAGGCTAATGGATGACATCTTGCGACCATTCACTAACTCATTTGTAGTGGTATACTTGGATGACATCCTACTTTTCAGTGAGAGTTTGGAATAGCTCTTCCACCACATCCAACAGGTTCTCCAAACACTACGGCAACACAAGATATGTACTAATTTGGAGAAATGCACTTTTGGCATGACCCATGTTCAATATCTGGGATACATTATTGATGAACGAGGGGTGCATGTGAATCCAGCCAAGATCCAAGTCATTCAGGATTGGCCAGCCCTAACCACTCTGAAAGAGCTCCGTAACTTTCTAGGTCTTGCCAATTTCTACCATAGGTTCATGTTGGGGTTCTATCATATCACTTAGCCCTTGAGTCAAGTCACCAAGGGGGGAGCGAAAGAAAAAATATTTTGGTATGAATCTCAACAGAAGGCATTAGCAGAGTTGAAACACCACCTCTGCAATGCACCAGTACTCACATTATCAGACTTGCAACAGCCATTTGAGATCGAGATAGATGCATTTGACTATGTTATTGTGGCAGTCCTTACTCAACTAGGGCATCCAATGGCATATTACAGTGAGACACTTTCATACACAGCTCGGAAGTATCCCACTTATGACAAAGAGATGTATTCCATTATGTAGGCCTGTCGATATGTTGACAGTGTTGGACCCACCAACATGTAAGGGTATCTCCCCGGTAAGAAGTCCCCTCAGACCGTTTGGTGTAGGAGTCCTAGGAGTGGGTCATACAGTAATGCCTTGAATGCGATTTCACACAGAGGCAAGTAAGATGTCCCTGTTGGTAGAAAGGGTGTGAAAGTTGCAATAAGTCAAGGAAGGTGCGTGAGAGGTTCTAACACACTGAGGGTGAAGTGAGTGTGCCCCTTGGAAGCCTGTAATAGTACATGTCTTGAAAGGGAATGTTATAGACATTTTTGTGCCTTACAGCTCTAAGCATGAAATTTCCATAAACCAAGGGCTCCTAAGTCCCTAAAAGTGTTGTTCTAACTCCTAAAGGAACAAGGTCAACAAATTACATCTTCTCCCAGAAGTTCTCCACCAGAAACTGCTCAGAATAAGTCAAATCAGGATCATTTCAGCTGCTCCACTAGCCAAGTGCATTGCATAGCACCTAAGTCCACTAGCTAGGTGCATTGCAACGCACCTAAATGCACTACCAGGGTGCGTTGAGTGGGAAATAACAAGTGGCAGAGTCATTCCACGAGGTGGAGAGACAATGGAAGATTCCAGAATCTTCTCCAATGACACTTGCCTCACTGAATTCGACCAAGGATGAGTAAGAGGCTCTTAGTCTCCAAGTGGAAGCAAGAACTGACAGAGAGAAGCCACTAATCAATTCATGAGCTGACTCATCCTCCTTGCATACATCTATATATGGATCCCTCATCCCAGAGATCCAGAGGCTGGAATTTTGCACATTGTAAGGAATTGATGTTGGTTTTGAGATACATATCAGAGAATTGGGTGATCTATGCTTTGTTGGGGTTGAAGAAGGGATTTCTTTGCTGGGAGGTTGATGCTGGGTCAGGAATCATCGGTTGTAACTCCTCCTGGATCTTCTTGTATATCAATAAATCTATTTGAGTTTCTTCTCGATGCTTGTGTTTCATTGATGCTTGTTACATTTGTATGGTTAACTTAAATCTGATCCTAAGTTATTTGTGAATATAAACCCATGTCTTTGTATAGTTTCCTTCTTCTGTGATCTTACAGGTACTTGGTGAAGCTGGGCAAGTGAGAGAGCAGGTAGCTGGAAGCTGTCAAAGAGGAGAGAGATTGGATCAAAGGACTAGCGCAAGACACAGGTTGGTTCATCCTATTCCTCTTTGTTTATAGTTCATAAAGAAGAATACAAAAGTAGTTTTCTCTGTTTGTTTCTAAGGTCGCTGTCACACCTTAGTGGGATAGAGCAGATCTAGATAGACACTTTTCCCGATAACAAAATGGCGACTCCGCTGGGGATCGTGTCTAGTTAGTTAGTTTGTGTTTCTCTTGTTGTTTGTTTCATAAACTTAGAAGTAGAAATCGAACTGCATTTGCCATTAACAAATGCAAAGTAGACATCTGTTGCTTCAATCCACTCACTGGATTTGTTTATGATTTGAACAGCTGATTCATAAACTAATTGATTACCCTTGTGATATCTCTTGAACCCCCCTTAGATCTACCTCTGATTGTGTATTACTGATTGCTTTTACTCGGCCAAAAACCAAAGATTAAACTGCAAACCGTGACCCAGAACCCGGATAGAACTCTTGTTTCTGCCCCAACGCAGGCTCTGTGAAGAGGTTCTACATTTCAACGCACTTCCCGAGAGGGCTACCTGCGCTGCAATGCAGTTTCTCTGTGTAACAGGTGTGATGATCAGCCTATCCTTGTCCAGCTGAGGTTCTTTGCTTCATTTTTTCCAGTTTTGTCTTTGATTTTTGCAGCCTGTGATCAGTATTTCACTGTTTCAAACCCCTTTTCCTTACTGATATTCCGCCTCAGTTGTACAAAAGAAACTGTAGATGTTTTTATGTGTTTGTTGCGTCGTTTACAGTTTTCCATTGCAAAAGTATAATAGTCGTACTGCCGTCCTTTGATTTAGATCTGTCGCAAGTGTCGATTTTGATCATACGAGAAAGTTTATTTGTTGTTGATAGTCGATTATGCTTTTACTTTTGCCTTTGGCTTGAATTTGTGACTTTCTAGTGTCGAAACAAGTATTTATTTCAAAATCATAAAGTGTCATAATCATCTCTACCTTTTGATTTCGAAAAGAAGCTTGTTTGTGTTTGTCACTTGAAAGCAAATTCAGATTTGTACATCAACTTTCTTTTTAGGCATCAATATTAAGAAAGTGAAAAAAAAAACACATGCATGTGCATTTGCATATTGGCAGTCCGTTTGGCTTGATTTAGGAAATGTGCATTTACAGTGTGCTCTTTGCTCTTTGCGAAAAGATTGTGTCTTTCTTTTCCCCGAGTAGCTAGGATTTTCATTGCTGAAAAGAGATAAAAGTTTGTTTATCATCTTTAGATTGCATTTTAGGAATTACATTTACATCTCGTGGTGATCCCAAAAGGAAAACTTCATAAGAAAGATCAACCTAAAATAAATTCAATGAACTTAACAACGCTTTGGAACTTAACGCACAACATTTAGAGGTCTAGGCCAGAGACGTATTCCGGCGTCGCAAAGCCTGGTAACTGTTGTCCTCACTGATGGTTGGGTGATTCCTCCACTTTGAGACGATAAGTGCTAGTACGGACTCGAGCTCCCACGTACCGTCGAGTATATATTGGGAGACCCCTATAGGCTTAAAACCTTTATCCATAGGAAGCCGTTTCGGCCGCCCTACTGATCGCAATGCACCGAACACAGCATTCGGGAAGATTGACTGCCTTACCGTAAAAAGTATTTTGCAGTTTTGCGACTGGTTTGGTACTCCCTCTACCTAGACCTCCAGAGCAGTCCCTTTCGTTCCTTTTCAAACTCCTTAACGGAAAAGGTCCATCTGAGCACTTGTCACTTCAGGCTCATTAAAAATCGAAGGAGACTAGAGTCATCTTTTTTTTTCTCGACTCTTAAAAACTGAAAAAACAAGTTGTGTCAAAGCGTGTTAAAATTTATTTTAAACGGAATATTCATACCCTTTTCCTACGTTGATCTTGGGTTGAGAAAATGGAGCCTACCAACCAAGGAATTCCCCTTGGTGGAAATCCTAGTCCCTTCTCCTCTTGGGGAGATGTTGGTGCGCCCCATATGGCCAGATTGTCGCTTCCAAGACTGAAAATTGGCTTGCCAGTATGGCTCTTCTCAACCAATGTCGTTCAGAACACCACTATTCCTGAACAATCGAATCAGCAATTAGATGAGTCCAGAGTTGCCCACCAGCCTTCTGCTTCCTCTAATTATTCCTCTCCTCCTTCCTCTTCGCTTGAGGGAACTGGTAAAGCTAAAAGCCAAGTTCCTAAGGAGAAGAAGGAAAAGAAGAAGAAAGAGAAGAAGAAGAAGGAGCCAAAGGCGAATGGGGGAAAACAAGTGTCGTTTAACGAAAATCCACACACTGCACCGACCAGGTCTAAATCGCCACGTGTCATTTGAAAAGGAGACCACCTTCACAGAGATTGTCCTTGCATCCCCCAGATACTAAGGGACTGGTCTCCTCGTTTGCACAATCCAGTGTCATCAACCTCTGATGATCATGTTGAAAGCACACCATCAACTAGTGAAAGTGAAGCCCCAGGACAAAAAGGGAAAGCTAGATTTCCTTGTAAACTGTGCGAAGGCAACCATGCCGTCCACCGTTGTCCCTTCTTAGACGAAGCTAAAAGAGTTTTGGATGATCGTCCGGTTTCACCATTACGACTTCCTCCTGGATATAAGAAACTCTTGCTGAGTCCGTCACTAGTTGAGAATCCAGCTGGCCCGCTCAGGTGGTCGGCTGAAGCACCTATTATTGAAGATAAACCAACTGACTCCATACCAGACGAAAGTCAAAAGGTCGAGGCGGCAGTTGACCCAGTCTTGCCTTCAGAGGTTTTATCTTCGGATGATACAGTCACTGAAGAGAACAAGGATGACACCGTCCAAATTCTCTTCATCAACACAGACTCCGACGAACATGGGGGCAATCTACCCATTCCTTTACCGCAGGAAGGAAGTTCGTCAGAGCCATACCCGGCCGTCTACTCGGTCCCACCTCCAAGCAACCTAGTTGTCTCCTTCGACTGGAATCAACCAGGCAGACCCCATTTACCAGCAAGCATACCATTCCGAATTATCGTTCAAATATATAGAATGGTCATGGCTGGTATCATCATAGATGAGGGGGCTTCTGTGAGTATCCTTTCCTCTACTGCTTGGAAAGCGCTTGGTTCGCCATCGCTTTTGCCTGAGATGAGAAATCAGACAGCCTTTGATAAAGGAACCAGTCGACCTTTAGGGATCCTTCCCGATGTGCCCATAACATTGAGAGGGAAGACAGTTCGCATGAACGTAATGGTAGTTCAAGGACCCTTGGATTATAACCTACTCCTTGGACGAGACTATATTTATTGCATGGGAGCCATCGTCTCCTCACTCTTTAGAGTAATGTGTTTTCTGCACGAAGGAAGAGTGGTCAAGCTCATTGACCAGCTTTCATTTCCCAGATCACGCATAGCAAATAGTCATATACCATCCCTAAATGGTCTTTTCACGCAAGAAATTTCTCAATCCCCAGTCCTTCCTCCCGATAAGCGCGAGTAATTCGGAGGGATATGACTAAAACCCAGGGGGCATGCGTCGTGGTCTTCTTCGGCAGGAAAACTTCAGGTATAGGGTAGGTTTCCGCGAGAGAATATGACTAGTCTGTACCCCGTTCATAAGTGGAAGAGGGGTTATTCTAGAATAAGATTCTCTTGTCAAAGTTATGTGAGTTGGCGGGCATTGTCGCTCACCTTTGTTTATCTCGGTAGACATCGCCGAAGAAGTGTTTTTTTTGCTGTGTGAATAGAACAATCTTTGGGTAACCTGTAAGAGGTAGGCCTCTCTCGGTAAAACAAATGTTTTGGGGGAAGAGAAGTAGAGGTAACTTCGAAGCTCTGTTTTATACCTGGGGGCATGCAAACCTTTTGGAGTGCAAGCGATGGGAAACTATTTATTTTTTAAAATTTTTAGGACCTCTAACCCTTTAAACTCGTAGGATTAGTCGTCACCTAACTTGCATAAAGAAAGGATGTGGGGAAAAAATCTAAAAGTTTATGTTTTTATATGAGACATTCTTATCATATGACTGGATTAATCGAGAAGTTTTAGCGCATAGTTCAAGCTCATTAAAAAATAAACATAAGACATGAGAAAATGTTTCCACCCACTTTTAAGCTCATTAAAAAATGAACTATTCCCTGGTAAATAATCACCATGAATGTAGCATTTCAGCCATTAAAGCCTTGGTCGTGTTTGCACCGTCACCTCCACTTTTCCATTGGCCGATCATTAACCTCCATTTGATTGTTTACCCATTTTGAGGAACAGCTGCGAAGAGTGATTTCAATAGCCATCCTTGTGACACTGCCATGATTGGAAAATTCCAAACCTTACCTGGAATCAACTACTACCCATTTTATCACTCGTTCCTCAAAAGATGAGTCTTCTTTAAGCTCTTTTCAACTGACTCATAAAATATGAAAATATTTCCGAGTTTTGGCCTTCCAGCTCGTTAAAGCGACAGGAAGTGCTATCCCTCCTCTAGATTTTAATCTTTTTGGACCTGAGGGATTATTGCACAAAAAGATCGAGCGCTTGTTTTGTTCGGCTCGTTAAAGCTAATCGAAAATTCATCCCTTCTGTATTGTTTTATACTTTTTCAGACTTAAGGGATTAGATGATGAAAAAGGAATTTTGGAGTTACCTTTACGTACCTTTTCAGACTCTCTAAAAATGAAAAGGACCAAGTTATCTTTGTCGTTAGACTCGTTAAAAAGATTAATAGCGACAAACTTGTCTTTAGACGAGAATTAGTTTCACTATTGCTAGGCTCGTTAAAACATAGCGATGGGTTTGCCCGAAGGGAAAATTATAGAACAAGCATATGTTATCCTCCTCAAGCTTGACAAAAATAAAGAGGTACTGGTCAGCAATGACTGGGGAAAAATTGGGAAGAAAACTCAAAGAATCTTTATTGGTAGCAAGTCGCTCTTGAACATGACACTTCCACTCCGTGCCCGAGTCGGGTTGGGTTGTTTCATTCACCGGTCACGTTGCCATGGTCTCGCCATACCATCCACATTTGGGGTTAATGCTACCAATCCATCACATAAGTGTTGCCGACATGTTCAAGAGAAGTCATCCAGAAAGGCCACCTGTGTCCCGCCCACTACCATACATTATACTCCATTCTTTCATGACCACCACCCTGAACCATATATCATCAGATCGTTTTAACCTCCATCAAAATCATTTGCTCCGTTCCGTGTCATTGATGTGGGATTCATTAAGGCCCTCCTATGACGGATCACTTCTTGTCGACATCCGCTCATTATCCAAGAAGTTGATCTAGGAACACCCCATTCAGTACTTTGAAGCTTGCATGCCTCAATGGCAAGTTTCTCACTTCCGGCGACAGGTATACATCAATGACCTTCAACCGAAAGATTTTACATGGTGTTCGACGCCAAGTCCTTTATTCACACCACGTGAATTGTACTGCAGTACCTTGAGGGTCATTATCATTATCGGTGATTCCTCTCGCGCTTGTTAACAGTTTACATCATTGACTGGTAATCAAGCGATGTCTTTCCATGTTCGACTTCAAAACATTTCTCACATGGATCGACTTGTACTTCGAGTGAAGATCGGACGAGATTGAAGACCCCGGATCTAGTTTCATCCATCCGGGCTGCGATATATATTCAGGAAAATAAAGGCATTGAAATGTACAGCATTGCAGCACAGATAATCATCCTACCAAAAGGATGATGGCTCTATCAGAATCATCAGTCTACCATCAGACGATTGTCTGTCCTATGTACATGAAAATGAATTTATAAAGCTGATCATGGGAATGCCCACCTCAGCTAGATCATGAAAACAGTATGAAGATAATGTATTGTATTTTATCTTATTACAGGTCTCCTCCCAACATTGAAAGAACTTCGGATCCTCCTAATAAAGCATTTCACCCGATAAACGGCCTCATACTTTAGGGGGCAACTGTTATAGACATTTTTGTGCCTTACAACTCTAAGCATGAAATGTCCATAAACCAAGGGCTCCTAAGTCCCTAAAAGTGTTGTTCTAACTCCTAAAGGAACAAGGTCAACAAATTATAGCTTCTCCCAGAAGTTCTCCACCAGAAACTGCTCAAAATAAGTCAAATCAGGATCATTTCAGCTGCTCCACTAGCCAAGTGCGTTGCATAGCACCTAAGTCCACTAGCTAGGTGCGTTGCAATGCACCTAAATGCACTAACAGGGTGCGTTGAGCGGGAAATAACAAGTGGCAGAGTCATTCCACGAGGTGGAGAGACAATGGAAGCTTCCAGAATCTTCTCCAATGACACTTGCCTCACTGAATTCGACCAAGGATGAGTAAGAGGCTCTCAGTCTCCAAGTGGAAGCAAGAACTGACAGAGAGAAGCCACTAATCAATTCATGAGCTGACTCATCCTCCTTGCATACATCTATATATGGATCCCTCATCCCAAAGATCCAGAGGCTAGAATTTTGCACATTGTAAGGAATTGCTGTTGGTTTTGAGATACATATCAGAGAATTGGGTGATCTATGATTTGTTGGGGTTGAAGAAGGGATTTCTTTGCTGGGAGGTTGATGCTGGGTTAGGAATCATCGGTTTTAACTCCTCCTGGATCTTCTTGTATATCAATAAAACTATTTGAGTTTCTTCTCCATGCTTGTGTTTCATTGATGCTTGTTACATTTGTATGGTTAACTTAAATCTGATCCTAAGTTATTTGTGAATATAAACCCATGTCTTTGTATAGTTTCCTTCTTCTGTGATCTTACAGGTACTTGGTGAAGCTGGGCAAGTGAGAGAGCAGGTAGCTGGAAGTTGTCAAAGAGGAGAGAGATTGGATCAAAGGACTAGCGCAAGACACAGGTTGGTTCATCCTATTCCTCTTTGTTTATAGTTCATAAAGAAGAATACAAAAGTAGTTTTCTCTGTTTGTTTCTAAGGTCGCTGTCACACCTTAGTGGGATAGAGCAGATCTAGATAGACACTTTTCCCGATAACAGGGAACTGATGCAGGAGCATTCAGCCCAAGGAAAATCATTGTAATTAAGTAGACATAGAGGGGTCATGTATTTTTAGGAAATAGTTTTCCTAAGTCTCAAATTAATGTAATATCTAGGCCTTTAAGTGATTTAATTAGATATGTGAGAGGAAATTGTAAGTACCCTCGAATAAATGAGGACATGAGTGGCAATAATAACAAAAGAGCCTAAAGTCAATTAGGACTCTTAGAATAGTTCATGATTCTAGGAGCGAGAGAGAGTTTTTAGGCATTAAATGGAGAATAGACGTGGACCATTGAGCTGAATAAGGGGACTTTTCTGTTTTAAAATAGAGCAAATGATGGAATGGATAAGTCTCTCGAAGACTTGTTATAAAATGTAATACTGCCACATATGTATTCTATAACGAGATTTAGGGCTTTAGTTGAGTGATTCAAGGAAAGGATGTGATCGGATCCTTCACAGTGATCCGATCCAATGTTTCCATATAAATATATGTGTGATGGACCTACGCGTCCAATAGGAGATATAGAGGGACAGATAGAATATATTTAAGCCTACAGGCAATGTCAAAAGGAGAGGTCATTGATAGCAGAAGATCCAACCTATGTGAGACCGAGGAGTCTCGCATGTAATCTTGTGTTTCTATATATATATATATACAGAGTTTTATCCTGACTGTGTTAGTATGTGTTGAAGAGTATTTCATAAATTAATTACTAGTGAATTCATAGGCTCTGTACAGGTACAGGTAGAATTCCGAAGGACGCATAGGAATGGAGTTGATTTAGAGGAATCATAGAAGGATCCTTGAATCAAATTGAGGAAAAGAGTGGAGGACTCTAAGAGAAGGAACACAAAGGAGGTTGTGTGGATTCCTATTGAAGAATCAAGGAATCAAGAGGAGAATTGGTTTTGTATACCAGTGGAGAAATTGAGTACTGTTCGAACAAAACAACGAAGGGAAATGGGCCAAAACATAACCCAAGTGGAAGCAGAAGGCGGAGTTGAAGAGCTTTGCAAGGACAGAGATCAAAGAAGAGTGAGGAGTTTAAGCTCAGAAGGAAGAGCGAGCTGTGAATGGGCTGAAGGCCAAAACCTTTAAAGAAGCCAAACCACAGAAGAACTGATGACTTAGCGTAAAAACTAAGTAAAGGGATGAACAGAGAAGCGTGAAGTGTTAGCGCTCAGTAGTCGTTGGATCTGGGTGATCAACGACTATGATTAAAATCACAATCACATTTCGGAGGTGCCAAGGGACGGTGACAACTGAAATAGTGAACTCCGACGAGTGATGTGGCGATATCACTGATAGACCGATCGACGATTGCGCAATCGGAGGTTTAGAGCGAAAGAAGCCAGGCGCAGTTGGAGAAGCGATATCCGATAGCGATAATCGGAGTATCAGAGCTCGTACCTATTGGAGTTCAGAGGAGCGGAAGTGTGGAGTGATTAGAGACTAGACCCGATGATAATCATAGTTGCGGGTCTATAATATTTGAAATTTGTGTATGCAGTTTGGAGAGGACTTTCCTTTGTATTTTATATTTCCAATGTTTTCCAAAAGGAACGAAGGACATGTTATTAAGCGCTCTTGATAAATTTTGAGCCAACTGTGCGATCGCACATTGGAGTCGGAGGGAGACAAAGGCTTGTATGTGTTAATGACTTGAGGAGGAGCAAAACCCAATTTGCGATAAAGGCAAATCTCGGTAAGTGTGCAGAGGCCGTATAAAGGCCCAAAGGTATGTTATGCGTGTTAATCCTTTTATAAAGGATTAAGTGCCGATAGTGAAGTGTGATAGTGTTATTCCATTTCTCATGGAATAAAATCCCACTGATAATGTATTTGTGTTAACACATTCCTTTGAGAAAAGTGTCGATAATGTATTATGTGATCCCTATGGAAAAGAGTTCCAATAAGTGGTTTACAAGTGGGGTGATTAAGTTCTGATAACAAAGGAGCTGCTTATAAAGGGGCCTTGACCATTTACGGTTTGAAGATTTGACTCCATTATAGAGGCAAATACCTGGGATAGTTGTGTTATGCAGATTCTTGCATACTGTGGGTATGTGCGGGTATTTTACCTTGCACCATTAGTGGTATTAGAGCAGATTTGTAATCTGTAAGAGGGAACTTTGAAGTTCTTGGAAGACTGTAGCAGTTCCAGCAGAGGCTTGGAGTAAACAAGAATAGAGGATTCCTTGAAGGAAAGAGAAAGCAAGATTGCTTAATGAAAGTTCTGAAGGAAAGAGGACTTGGAAACCAACCAGAGGATAAGCCATTCAAAGTGCAGAAGAATGGGAGAGCAAGATCATGCATAGATCTTGGAGGTAAGACAGTGTATTTTATCTCAAAGTTAAATTGAATATTGTTGGTTGCAGATGAAGCATCTCAACAAAGGAAAGCAAGAGAAGCTGTGAGAGGAGAACTAGATGTGTTCTTGAAGGAAAAGTAAGGAAAATACTCTAAAGGAGAAGTGGTAGTGAAACTGAAGAATCCAACAAGTGATTGGACAAAGAGGACAATTGAAGTGTTCTCAAGAGAGAGTGGGAGATCGGAGAAGCCTAGAAGGAGCAAAGGTGTTGCTCAAAAGGAGGTTCTAGGTAGAGGACCATGCTTACCAAAAGACTGAGTGAGGAGAGCTTAGTGAGGTAAGATTACAGTGAGGAGGACTAGCTGTTGCAGAGGCTTGTTGCAAAGGGGCTCATGAAGAAAGAAGAGAAGAAGATGACTACTGATAGTCATAGCAGAGGTTCAAAAAGAAGCCACAATAGAAGAAAGATGAAGAAAGGGGATGCCAAAGTAGATGGCAAGAAGATGAGTCAAGAGGAGATTGACAAAGAGATTGCAGAGTTAAAAGAACAACTCGATGCATTGAGGAGAATGCTTGAGGAAAGCCAGAGACTAGGTTGGGCCTTGAGGAAGAAGCCAGTGAAATGGCATGAGATGTAGAGAAGGCTACAACAAAAGCAAGTGAAGTGGCTGATGGAAAAACTCAAGGAAGCTGAGTTGGAAATGGAAATGGAAGAGTACATTTGTGAACCAGAACAAGGAGAAATTCTGGGAGAGACTGAAGATGAAAACTTGAAGATTGAAACTTCAAGTGAGGCCAAAGGGTCACATGGGTTTAAAACTGACAATTTGTGTATGTATGCAGGTGAAACATGTAAAGAAGGACAATTGGCTGATATTGTCATGAAGAAGGAAGAAGACCAGTAGAATCTAAATTATGTTCTGGAAAAAGATGAGATAGATAGATCTCATATACAGCTGGAGGAAGATATCAAGCAACCAAGTGAAGGGCTTGAAGAGATTGAAGAAGAGACCATCGAAGAATTTCTGAATCATATGAAGGATTTAGAACAACAAGGAGATATGATGGCTGAACCATCAAGTGGGACCATAGGGTCTTATGTTTTTAAAACTGATAGTTTGTGTATGATGGCAGATATTGCAGGAGAAAGGTAGCCTTTTGAAGATATCTTTAGAGGAGATGAAGATATGGAAATGAAAGGTGACAAAGAAAAATTTTTAGAAGAGGAGGAATTTGACTGCATACAGAAGGAAAAATCTATGGATGAGTCTATAGAAGCTGTCATGGAGGAGAATGTTAATGAAGATGAGACCGGGATAACTCTGGGAGAAGAGTTACAGAGGGACAGAAAGGCAAAATGTACTGAAGAAGAAGAAACTATGTTAGTTGAAAACATAGTAAAGGATCATAAATTCACCATGATGATAGGCACAGTGGAAATAGCCATGAAAGTTTTTGAGACAGTCAGTGGAGAAGAAGAACATCTACTGAAAGATGTTAAGGAAGAAGAAGTCTATGGGAAAGACTTAGCAAAGGGAGAAAGGACATCTAATGATCTATCCATAACAAAGGAAGGTATGGAGAAATATGTAAAATTTCCAAAATCTACTCCAATTGAAATTGTTGAGTTATATAGAAAATTCAATTTTCAAAGAAGGGAGTTGGAAAAATAGAGAATGGATGTTCAAAACAGACTGTTGAAAAGGGAAGACAAAGGAATTGTCATGAATGACAACCACAAGAGAAAGGAGGTGATAATGAGAATTCAGCAGATTGACACTGCAAAAGAAGGAGTTCACTACAATGGACAAAAGCAGAGAGATATGATTGAAGAATATGGTATTGAAGAGAGACTAGTTTTCAGTCTCAGGAATTATTTTGAGAGTTCAAATCAACATACTAATGTGCTGAAAGAAGAGGAAGAAACAGTGCAACAAAATGAAGTGTTGCCAACAGAAAATAAGGCACAACAACCTTGTATTTTTAATTTTAACAAGTGTTTTGAGTGTGCAGGTTTTGTTGCAAGTGTTGGAGGATATTTGGCACAAGTGAACAACCAAATAAAGATGAGAGAAGAAGAGAATTCTATGGAAGAACTAAATCCATGGAATAGATAAGTTAAATTGCTGGAGAAAGTGTTGAATAGTCATGATTAAATCATGAAAGAGGTTAAGGATGATAGGGAGGCAACAAGTAAAAGAGAAGTCAACATAGGAGTCACAGCAAGCGTTGAAGTAAGAGCAATCAAACCAAAAGTTGGAGGAAGCAAAGAAAAAGTTAGCATAGAAGATAATAACAACAACCTGAAACAAAGAGAAGGAGGCAGAAATATGAAGCAGAAGATGGACCAGTCCAAAGATGTACTGGAGACAGAGATTGAAGAAATGTGGGAGCTGATGATGAAGCAATCCAAATGGAGGAAAATGGTAGCAACAACAAGCAAGATCAATCAGAAGTTAAACCTGATTGATAAGAAGAAGAAAATGGAGCAAAAGACAGCAAAAGTGCAGTAGCAACAAGGGAACAAAGCATGTGGACAGTTACAGAACAAAGTGTGGGATCCAGGAAGACAAAGATCAGAAGACACATGATCAGGAGATCATGAATATTTTCTACTTTGGGAGTCTGATACAAGAGAATTCAACCCAAGGAAAATTATTGTAATTAAGTAGACATAGAGGGGTCATGTATTTTTAGGAAATAGTTTTCCCAAGTCTCAAATTAATGTTATACGTAGGCCTTTAAGTGATTTAATTAGATATGTGAGAGGAAATTGTAAGTACCCTCGAATAAATGAGGACATGAGTGGCAATAATAACAAAAGAGCCTAAAGTCAATTAGGGGTCTTAAAACAGTTCATGATTCTAGGAGTGAGAGAGAGTTTTTAGGCACTAAATGGAGAATAGATGTGGACCATTGAGTTGAATAAGGGGAATTTTCTATTTTAAAATAGAGCAAATTATGGAATGGATAAGTCTCTCGAAGACTTGTTATAAAATGTAATACTGCCACGTATGTATTCTGTAGCGATCTTTAGGGCTTTAGTTGAGTGATTCAAGGAAAGGATGTGATCGGATCCTTCACAGTGATCTGATCCAATGTTTCCATATAAATATATGTGTGATGGACCTGCGCATCCAATAGGAGATATAGAGGGACATCTAGAATATATGTATGCCTATGGGCAGTGTCAAAAGGAGAGGCCACTGATAGTAGAAGATTCGGCCTATGTGAGATCGAGGAGTCTCGAATGTAATCTTGTGTTTATATATATATCTATATATATACAAAGTTTTATCCTAACTGTGTCAGTGTGTGTTGAAGTGTATTTCCTAAATGAATTACTTGTGAATTTGTAGGCTCTGTACAGGTACAGGAAAAATTCTGAAGGACGCAGAGGAACGAAGTTGATTCAGAGGAATCGTAGAAGGATCCTTGAATCAAATTGAGGAAAAGAGTGGAGGACTCTGAGAGAAGGAACATAGAGGAGGCTGTGTGGATTCCTATTGAAGAATCGAGGAATCAAGAGGAGAATTGGTTCACTATACCAGTGGAGAAATTGAGTACTGTTCGAACAGAACAACGAAGGGAAATTGGGCCAAAACAAAACCCAAGTGGAAGTAGAAGGCAGAGTTGAAGAGCTCTGTAAGGACATAGATCGAAGGAGAGTGAGGAGTTTAAGCTCAGAAGGAAGAGAAAGTTGCGAATGGGCTGAAGGCCGAAACCTTTAAAGAAGCCAAACCATGGAAGAACTGATGACTTAGCGTAAAAACTAAGTAAAGGGATGAATAGAGAAGCGTGAAGTGTTAGCGCTCAATAGCCATTGGATTTGGGTGATCAACGACTACAATTGAAATCACAATCACATTTCGGAGGTGCCAAGGGATGGCGACAACCGAAATAGCAAACTTCGATGAGCAATGTGGTGATATCACCGATAGACCGATCAGCGATTGTGCAATTAGAGGTTTAGAGCAGAAAGCTAAGCGCAGTTGGAGAAGCGATATTCAATAGCAATAATCGGAGTATCGGAGCTCGGACCTATCGGAGTTCGGAGGAGCTAAAGCATGGAGTGATTAGAGACTGGACTCGACGATAATCATAGTCGCGGGTCTATAATATTTGAAATCCGTGTATGTGGTTAGGAGTGGAGTTTCCTTTGTATTTTCCGTTTCCAATGTTTTCTGAAAGGAATGAAGGATGAGATATTAAGCGCTCCCAATAAATTTTGAGCCGACTGTGCGATCGCACATCGGATTCAGAGGGAGACAAAGGCATGTATGTGTTAATGACCCGAGGAGGAGTGAAACCCAATTTGCGATAAAGGAAAATCTTGGTAAGTGGGCAGAGGTCGTACAAAGGCCCAAAGGTATGTTATTTGTGTTAATCCTTTTATAAAGGATTAAGTACCAATAGTGAAGTACGATTGTGTTATTCCATTTCTCATGGAATAAAACCCTGCCGATAGTGTATTTGCGTTAACACATACCTTTGAGAAAAGCGCCAATAATGTATTATGTGATCCCTATGGAAAAGAGTTCTGATAGGTGGTTTACAGCGGGGTGATTAAGTTCCCATAACAAAGGAACTACTTATAAAGGGGCCTTGACCATTTATGGTCTGAAGATTTGACTCCATTGTAGACTCAAATACCTGGGACAGTTGTGTTATGCATATTCTTGCATACTGTGGGTATGTGCGGGTATTTTACCCTGCACCAGGAACACACGAACGAAGATGCATCAAAAGATGGAAAGAAATTTAGCGAGCAATCCAAAGTGATGGTTAAACCAACAACACATTTCAGAAAGATTCATACAAATTCATACAGAATAGTCCATACATGCATGTGTAAGCAAAAAAATACATATATCATTTAGAGTAAACCAAATAGCATAGAATACAATACAACATATGCATGAAATGTGATGGCTCTATTATATTAAGAAGTGTGAGTTCCAGTCATACAATAAATCCATGTCCAACCACTAGTTCCAATAGCGGAACGTTACAACCACAACCACCTGCTCCTCCAAAGAGATGTACTAGCTCTGCGCAATGGAGAAGCCAAGGCTCATTACAATACTGTCCAAACTTTCTCTAAGATAGTCCTATCGGAATCTTGGTTGACCAAAATCCTTTACAATGAGTTATGAGGTTCTATTTATAGCAAAGGGTGGGGTGACCCTTGACATTCACCTTTGTGACAGTTCATCTACCCTCATGACTCTTCATCTACTCTATGACTATTACATCCAACTATCGACACTTGAACTTCCACTTGACAAGATGTTACATTACAATGCACATGTGCCCATGTGAGACAAAATGACTTGAGAAAGCCATGCAAGATATCACTGACACTCGGTCCATTGTGGTGAGACCAACTCTTTGACATGCTTGTGATGGTGAAGGTGGTGAGATGATGTCAATCTTGGTCGTCCGTGATGGTGTGCATGCGCTCCATGGTGACATCTTGCTGAAGTGAACTCTTTCCTCCGTTGCATCTGGGTGCATTGGTGTGGCTCCTCCATCCAACTTGTATGCTAGCATGCACATGGTCTTCTTGGGTGCGGATGAACCGGAAACACATTGATGCATAATGTTCGTGTTGATCTTCCAGTGTGTGCTAGTGGTCATGAGCATCAACTGTCAACTTCATGTTCAACTCCTGTCGGACTTGCTTCTTGTCTTTGCCTCGGTGAGTGTGTCGAATGGGTGGGATTGCATGTGTGCGCACGATGACATGCATGCTGCTGAATTCCCTTGCATGCGATCAACAACACTGCTCACCATGTCTACTCTATGCCAATTGCTGGGATGGATCTATAACTTGAATGGGCGCAGTTTCATCCATGAGTGCATGTTGCACCGACTGTTGTACCTATTCCTACTGCAACTCATTCTCTCGTCTATGCAACTCTTGTTCTTCCTTGAGTTGCTGCTTCAGCACATGCAACTCCTTCTCTGTTCTGTTCTCTGTCTTCGCTTGATCTTTATTGTCACGTCGTCACCTTATAGCCTAAGTCTCCAGTTGATTTCATCGCAAGTATATCTGCTTGAGCTTGTAACTTTGTTCTGCCTCTGTGTTGTCAACAACCTTCCTCTTGCTTTCATTGTATCTGGTGTGCTGCCTTAAATTGTTGTTCATGGTGCTGCAGCTATGATGTTGTTGTTGTCATATCTTGATTTCCTTGTCTACGAAGAACTTGATGTCTTCATGGGTAGGCAAGTTTATAGACACTTGATTGACTACATCCCCAAGTGTGCTCTAAATGGTGTCTTCAACTCTGCTCTCATGGAAACCATTGTACCTGTGCTACTGAGAGGCAGATGAATGCCTGTGATACCTAGATACATGGAAACACTCATGCAAGCAATCTGTTAGTGGAAAACCAAAACGAACTTGAGAACTGACTTGCAACATACCTGTGTGACTGATCATGAAGGTCGCACAATTTTCGCTAAGAGGTCGAGAGACTGACTGCCAAAACTATGCAAGGCATAGTCTGACTATCAGGAGGCTGACTGACTGCTGGAACTACGCAATTCACAGTCTAGCCTAGCTTGCTGAGGACTGAAACTGCGCAATGTGCAATTTCTGTCAACAGTGACATGCAACCAGTGAACTGCATTGCATAGTTTCTGGGGCCAATAGGGAACTACCTCTAAGAATTGTGCAATGAAAGCCTGGAGGTTAGTGACTAGCTAGTTTTGTGCAATTTTTGGAGGGAAGGCAGTGTCTTCTCTTCCAAAAATGCGTAGTGGTAGCCAAGCAAGGCACAGTCCAGGCCAAGGAAGCCCAGTTTGGCTGACGGGTGATTGAAAACATGAGTAGTGTGAATGCATCATGAGATGAGTGCAAACAAGAGTGAATGGTCATTCATGCAAACAACAAGTGTAGGATTCTGGAAATGGGAAGGCATGCATGTGTTTGAAGCGAGTTGCCACAACGACGACTGTCCGTGCAAAAATAGTTTCATGCATGCGACAACAGTGAGATGTTAACAAAAACTGAAACGATGCTAGTAGAAGCTAGTATGTATCAAAATGACAACAAGCGCTCACTGAAATCAAGCAGACATCATTCATACAAAGAAAAACACAAAAATATGCTAGAAACACAGTGCGAGACATGAAAAGCGAGCTTACCCCAAAACAACTGAGCTGAATGTGCTGACAACTCCTAGATGTAATGTGGGATGTTAGAGATACAAAATCAATGTGAGGAATGAGCTCTTCAGTGTCCGGTTGATGAGTTTTGATAAAATCGAGGTTACGACGCGCATTCCACAAATATAGGGAAAGCGACACTTGGTGGGAGTTTTTTGAAATGATCTTTGCATGTAACCTCCAGCTACTAAAAATAGATCCCTGAAACAAGGGATGCCTTTGTATGTTGCCTTTGGAGGAGTAGCCCATGCATGCAAAATAGTTTTTCTCGGTCCTGGAGGGAACCGATCAACTCAACTACACATGCAACAGTCTGCTCAGCTGGGAGGAAAAATTGCACATTTCTGGGAGGGAGCTGGGCTAGCTTCCTAGAGGATTGTGCAATTTTTGGGTAGAGTAGCTGAATGCTGCCCAGGATTGTACAATTCTGGGCTGATAAGTCCTGCTGGGAGGAATTGCACAATTTTTCCAGTCAATAGTGACAGGAAGATTTGCGCAATTCTGGAGCCCAACAGGCTGCCATACAAAATTGCCCAATTTATGGAGGGAAGGCTAGTTTCCCTCCAGAATTGCGCAATTTCTTGAGGAAGCTGCTCAGCCTGCAGCTGGACCAAGTTCGATGAAACAACCTATAAGGGGGATGCAACAAGATTTGATGGATAGGCTGTCATTTTGCAAGAAAATCACTAAAGCTTATGTACTTGACAAGAAAAGACATGCTGGTATGAAAGGTTGGTAGGGAGGCTCCAAAATGAAGCTAAGGCAAAATTTTGGAGGGTGGTTGTAGATGCTACAACATGATAATGGAAGAATTACATTTTTGGGAAGGAAATGGTCATCCACACAGACCACCAACCGCTGCAGTTCATACAGACGTAAGGGAAGTTGCAGAATGATTGCCATCAAAAGTGGTCTACATACCTGCAACAGTTCTATTTGAATATCAAGTACAAGAAGGGAAGCACAAATAATGTTGTAGACTGCCTTAGCCAACCACCAATCATGGTGTTAACCACCGTGCTCAATTCTTGTGGCCACGAGACTTCTGATTGGCCACTCCCCTACAAAAGTGACCCAGAATTAGACCACACATATCAAACGCTCTTGGAGGGTCGTGTTGACATGGTGAATTTTCGCTATACCAACAAAGGGAGCTAACCCGATCAGAGACCCCAATTAGATCTTCTTTCATTTGGGGTGGCTAGCTCCAATGAGTTTTAAAGGACCTCGTTAAATGTTAAAGGTGTTGAGAGATAGCTTCCTGGAGGAAGGCTTCAATTAAATCAACAAAAGGAAACAACTAACCTATATGTATCAAATCCTATCTAAACTACTTAATCTAGTCCTAACTATCCTAATCTATCCTGCAGGAGCAAAACAAAAGGAGGTTAAACATCATATATAAATCCCAAGTCCAAATGAATCAATTACTGGTCCACATAAGAACAAGGCTGTCTTAAATCCCAATTGCAATCCAATTACTTATACGGGAATATACATTCCTTTCCATAAAAATAACTCTTGCAACTGATGTTTAACAAAGTCTCGAATCAGCAACCTTTCATGAATTATCAATGCTATTGAATTACATTCAAATAACCAAGAATAACCATGAACTGCTAGTTGTCTATATGCACAAAGCAAATCACATTTATCTTTATAACATCAACAACACACTAATTCTAAACGCATGAGAGAAAAGGGAAATAAGTTTGAAATAACATGCTCCTTCTTGAACCAAACAGTCTTCTTTATTCACAATAAATCAAAGTTGTTCTCTTCAAACAAAAAGCCCTCCTCTCATCTTCAGAGGTGATACTTATGCAACTAGGAATGACTCTCAGTCTTCCCCCTGTTATTTTGAATATATAGGTCAAAATACACAAATGTAGAATAATCAGTGTAACTGCTGACATGTAGAAGGCATTTTCTATCACTGGAGTGCTTCATTTCCTGGGGAAATGAATAGGTGTTGATTAGAAGAGGATGACTGTGTGTCATCTCTTCATGATGAAACCTGGGACAGTTTCACTTTTGGAATACATAGCAACGTGTGGATCTCGCCTGAAAATGCCTAAGGCCGCCTCTTTAAATGGCACATCCGCATATATGGATTTGCCATATCCGCTTATGAATATTTTACTCCTCGCCCGCAGAGAAAATTCGTATTTAGCTATGATTATGGGAAATATGCCAAACATGCTTCTAAACAAACCTTGCATTTAGCCACCATTTCTATTAATCTCACAATGCAGACAATCATGATTATTAAGCCATTGAACCTATTATAACCTCTATTCCCATTGCCCATAATATTCATTATTATTCAAGAATCCTTTGACAACGCTTCCGTAGGTAGACCATTCACTTTATCTAATTTTCTTTTAAAAATAAGGACCACAACATTTCATCGAATGCACAGGAAAACACAGGAAAACCCTCGGCTGGGCCATAAGGCCGGACTTCAAAATTTATGGACACAGGTGTATAATTATCACCAGGTCCACCATATCACTCCTTTGCATATTGCATAACCCCTAGGCTTTTCCGATTGCGATAAGCAATTGGGGAAAGCGGACCCGAAATATATATATGTATATATATGTTAATACTGCTGATGGGTCTGTCATATCACATCGTAATGTTTCAATAGCGGGTGAATGGGACTTGGGTTTCATTGGAGCCCAATTGTGATATGCGATGGGGTTTCGGACCCGAAATATATACATGCTGCACTTAATAGTCCCGACAAGTCCGCAATGTATGACTTCCCTTTGAAAAACACGGATCCCAGTGTATTATAGAAAAACATGGGAAAACACGGGAAACCCTGTGGCTTAGGCATAGGGTTGGACTTGAAAAATTATGCACCTGAATTGATAGTTATCGGCGGGTCCACCGTATCGCAAATCGCTTTATGTATAAACAATGAAATCTGCCGATTGTGACAAGCGATTGGGGCAGGGGGAGCGGACACGAAATATATGCATTATGCTTAATGATCCCGGCGGATCCACAATGTAAGAATTCCCTTTGAAAAACCCTGACCTCAATACTTTTCGAAAAACCCAAGAATATACCAGAAAACCCGCATCCGGCCATAAGGCCAGACTTGAAATGTTATATACCTGGTTTCATAATTGTCGGCGGGTCTAAAATATCACAGCGCGCCTTATATATAGCTCTTGGGGCTCCAAATCCAATCATATATATATATATATATAGGGTTAATAATGTCATTAGGTCAGGAGTATAGCGGTGAACCTCATGCCTTAGTGTTGATTGCAATATGTGAAAAGGGGTGATTTATGCATGTTTGTGAAGGACTTCCATTGTAAAGAGTTATAATGGAGATAAAGGTTTGATGGAAGGTTTTTGAGGGTTGAAAAGGTGTTGATGGAGGTGAAGGGCTATAAAGGGTTATAAATGGATCATGCAACAGATATTTGAAGAGGGGGGCTTAACCATTAGGAATTGAAGATTTGACTCGGCAACAAGTTAAAGTCTTTGGGATAAAACAGATCATTCGGAGAGCTGAAAGATCAACTTTTAGGGGACCCATTCAAAATTGCTACCAAGGCAGGTTTTAATAGGGTGGTGGTTGTGGCCACAACAAATGGCGAACTGTTGGGCGAACCAATTATCTCTGTTTCCAAATAAACCTTGGATCAATAGAACATCAGGGTGTTAAGATAAACTTGAAATGCAAACTGTATAGATGAACAGGCATGGGTTCCACTTCAACATTAATTGCTTCAGGTGGGATAAAGACAAATAGCTTCTACTTACTGATAGGGTTTTGACAAGCATTCTCTAATGGTAGTATTATGTGATTTATTGACCCTCCTTTACCTGTTTTCTACCTTCAAGAATCCTTTCAGGGCCATCACTGTTCTGTCAATATATGTTTAGGTGCATACCTCAGCTTTTTATTGCTCATCAAACTTGATGTAGATATGTTTATCTGCACTTTATATAAGAATTTCAGTGCTATATTTTCATATGATTGAATGGGGCGCAATCATGGATCATGCCATATTTTTAAACCGCTTAAGAAAGGTTTGGCTTGCTATATTAGCTGGTACTCTGAGCCCAGCAAAAATCCCTACTCTAACGGCTTCCCAAACAATCTGTCCTTCCAGATTGGCACAAGGACTTGATATTTCATTTTATTTTAAATAAGTCTTTCCATTTTCAAGCACAAGGACAAGAGCACAATTGGATTTGCCAACAAAGTATATGAAAGTGAGCTTAGCCCATGAAAGGAGGTATACTTGTAGGTGACAGGTATTGGCGAATTTAGTGTGGTGGATGGGACCAATGGAGAATAACTCCAAACCTTACAAGCAAGTATAGGCTAGGTCTGAGTGGGATTTATTCAAAATGCAACAGTCCTCCATGCCAATCCAGCTGTAGTTACTCATTTTTTGTTTTATAAAGATGCCCCTATATGCTCCAGGTATCCATGTTATCAACAGATCTCACCTAGTTCCCAACAGATGCTAATGAGTGGCTTCAGTTTGACTTCCACCTCTGATTTCCAGTTCTCATGGGCTCATTGAAAATTTGTTTGATTTGCAAGGTAAATATGGATTTAGGATCAG
Organism: Pinus tabuliformis; assembly: GCA_031772625.1. NCBI lineage: Eukaryota > Viridiplantae > Streptophyta > Pinopsida > Pinales > Pinaceae > Pinus > Pinus tabuliformis. The sequence continues at coordinate 146,664,181 of CM062808.1, read as the reverse complement.
CAGACTCATCAGCAGGTTAATGAAGGAGGCAAAAGCTGAAGGAGGTGAATGGGGGCAATCTGAAAAAGGTAAAACGAGACTAGGGGACCGAAATTAGTCGGCTGAAAAGGACTTCATTTCAAAACAGAAGGAAAATAAACTTTGAAGAAAAACGAGAAAGGAAAAGACGAAAATGTAACTAAACTAACAACAAAAATAAAATGAATTCTAACCTACTCAGGAAGTAACCACCGTGTGGTGGCTACTGGAAGTGTCTCTTAAGAGGTTGGTCATTAACAGGGAGTTTCTCAGTGTCTCCCTGTAAGTTTTTTGATCTGTAAGTTCCCTGACCAATTTCTTCCTCAACTTGGAATGGCCCCAGCCATAAGTGTTGAAGTTTCGCATGCTTACCCTTTGGGGTGACCCTATCAGCCCAGAGAGTATTTGTTAGAGCATTATGCCACTTCCTCTGGTCGTTGGTGACAAATGGATGGATTATGCGGATGAGGTTTTTATTTGAGGACTTTGCAACTCCATTTTCTTGGGGGTAATAGCTTGATGCATGCCTTATGCGAATTGATTTATCAATAGAGAATTCAGTCAACTTTAGTGATGAAAAATAAGAAACGTTATCAAACATGAGAATGTCAGGGATGCCAAACCTGTTAACACTAAATTTCTCCATGAAAGATATTACCTCGTCTTCACTCTCATTCACAAGCCTGTCATGCTCTTTTTCATCAATGAGTGCATTTTTGAATGTCCTCTCGCAATGCAAGAGCTTAAGGATCTGCTCGTCACCTTCGAATGCCTACCAATTTGAGATGTTATCAGGTACGGAAGGTCTGAAAATCAATTCAACATAACATTTATTCTTCTTTAATCTAAAATCAGGCAAAATTTTTGCAGCCATACCAGCCATCAGGTCGGCATCTTGGTTTTTCTCTCGAGGTATGTATGTGATATTAAAAGAATCAAAATTGTCAATTAAGCTCCATACCTCATGTTGGTACCTTACCAGGTGTGGCGCATTGCAGTGTATCCTTTTCCTTACTTGGTCCACAATTATCTGTGAATCACCAAAAACTTTAAGATTTTTTACCTTCAGATCAATGGCTTTTTTCAGGCCCTGTAGCTAGCCTTCATATTCTGCTATGTTGTTGGTGCACACGAGCTCAAACCAGCTGGCCATCAGATGTTAGTTTCCATGTGGGTCAATAAGAATTCTTCCAGCACCTGCACCTTCAAGGCAATTAGAGCCATCAAAATAGAGTGTCCAAAATATAGAATCTAATGTTACATCAATTGAATTTCTTCCTACGAAACTAGTTCTATCATCTACTATATTACAGGGTGGTTTGCAGTTGGACTACGGGGGAGAGCTTCCAACCATGTGTTTATTGCAGTTCCTTCAATTGTTTCTGCACAGAATTCTCCAAAACAGGTTTTCGTGGCACAAACATTGAAACTATAATTCCCAAGGATAGATTTGGTAAACATTACAAGTTCACTGGGGTCGTTTAATTCCGTCACCACATACTTCATGTATCTTTCACGATCAACTATCAGAGTATCACCCTTTCCCTTCTGAGGTAGCAAGAGATGGGATCAATCAGTTGAGAAATATCCATTGAGTTTTTCTAACCAGTCCATACTAAGCTGCATTCCATAAGCCTCGGGTATATCAACTACCACTATATCAATGACTTGTGTGTATTGTGGTTTAGCAGCCATCCGAATCAACACATCTTTCAATTTTCCAATTACTTTCACATTTTTCTTGTCCAATTGTATAATTCGAGTCCCAGTTTTCTCAGGTATCGCATGCAGTCTTTTAGCAACAACATAAGGCATCACAGTGGACGAGGCACCAGAATATACTAAGAAATTGTGTACGCTCATATTGAGGATTCCAAATGTGATAAAGAAAGGTGGAGTCATGGATTTTGATTTTCTTCCTATCATGGCTACATTGACATCTTGGGGGTTTCGATTCATTTTGGACAAAGTGGCTTCCATAGATGATGGCATTTGGGCTGTAATGGATGTGTTGACAGGTCTGTACATTTACTTATTGGTTTGGTTGCTTGGGATGGTGGGAATTTTGCAGTTCCGCTCATTCATAGCTTTTAGGAGCAGATCTCTTTGCTGCATTAATTTTAGCGAATCAAAGTATGTGATATTAGCCCTAGATTTTTTAACATCATCCACAATATTGTAATCAATGTTATAAACCGGATAGGGTAGAGTAAACATACTAGTTTTGTTGTTCTTAGGTGGGAGTTTATCATTTTGAGTTGCCTTCGTTGTAGTGGGGGATGTATTATCTTTCTCTGGATGGTTTGCAACTGGGCTATTCTTGGGTTGACCACTAGGCTTACCCTTCTCAACAGGAACTTTGGGAGTGGGTGCCTTCAAAAGGTGAGCGTCTTTATTTGTTTGGTCTACAGGCTTCATCACACCTACAAGTGGCCCCTTACTTCGTGTATGGATTTCATTAGTGTGGATTTTTTCCATACTACATCCTTCGTCATCATCATTCTCATTTGTATAGAAATCCCATAGTACATTGATTTGAGATTCTTCATCCAAGGGCTCTTCTACTTGACGTTCTTCCTCATTTTCTTGTTCTGGCTCCAGCTCCACTATAGGTTCTTCTTTGTTAAGGAGCGATCCAATAAGATCCATCTCTTCCATATTTAAATTCCCTTTGTTGGGTGGAGCTAGTAATGCAAGTTGACCTTGACCACCTTCTGTCTTCTTATGATAGAAAGGTTTGAAGGGTTTTCTATTGTAATAATCTCCATTCCCACTAGTACTCTCTCCAGAATTCCCTTTCATATCGATGACTTTGTTTGTCAGTTTCTTAATGATCTGATGCAAACCTTCCGCATCTGTGGTGCCCCTCTCTTTTCCCTTAGCCACTTTGTTATCACTCCCATTATTCTTCTTGGATGATTGAGAGGATTTCTTCCCTTCGGTTGTATGATGACATGTTGTGAGACTGATCATTTCATTCTCGACTTTTATTGTTTCATCGATAACACCTTGTAAGGTTTGTGCATTACTTCTCTTGACCCACATCACAGTAGGGACAGGGAGAGCGGTGATGTATAATTCCATGAGCACCTCATCAATAGGTCTAGTGTTAGCCGGGATTCTATTGAACAAAGTGTTGAACTAAATGTTGAAATCCTTGACATTTTCTTTGGCTTCCATCTTTAAACGGGATAGTTCTAAAACTAAGCCGCGGGTGTTTTGTCATCGCCAAACTTGTCTAAGAAGGCCTGCTGAAAAGCAGCCCATGAGGTGATCGATCCTATTCTCAAGATAAAGTACCATGTGGAGGCCACACCAATCAGAGTGAAAGGGAATAAGTGACATACCACATCCTCATCGGCTACCCATAACATGCGCACGACTAGGAAGAAAGAGTGAATATGGTTATCAGTAGTGTCTCACTGCTCAAGGTCGAATTTAGGCAATACTCTTTCTACATTCTTGGGTAAGGCATGCTGCCACCCAGGTACCGCTACGACATCCTGTGAAAACCAAGGAGGGAGTGCTCTTGGAGGAGGTGGGGGTTGATTCCCACCTGGAGGAGGTGGTGGAGGTTGATTCCCACCCAAAGGGGGAAGTAGAGGTTGATTCCCACCTGGAGGAGGAACGTTAGCCATGTTATGGATATGGAGGTTCTGGTTGAGGGTTTCTTCGAGGCATTCTTTGCTAGGATTTACCAAATCGAACCAAGGATTACCTTCAAAGGGGGAATCCTCAGGAATTTCTTCCCAAGGAGTGTTGATACTTTGCAAAGAGTCTAGCACAATATCTGCAAGAGAAGAGGCTACAGATGTCTCTTCGCTTATGGGAAGGATCCTTGGCTTTCTTTTAGCTGTCAGAGGTAAGGAATGGAAGATGGGAAGCTAAGATAGGGAGTGAGCATAGGCATGAGTAAGCACTCTGACTGGTTGTTCCTGAGTGACAGGATACTCCCACAGTCTATCTTCTTTGGGTTACCCAGACACGAGACTAAGATTTCCTTCCTATGCTTCTTTGAAATGAGGCTTTTCCAAATGGGAGGAGGGATCTATTAGACCTTTACGACCCATGCATTAATCTTTTTGAATCCATGCATGTCATTTATAGATGAAATCTTGAAAGCTGTGGATGGTGGTTGATGAGCCCCAAAAATGGATGATTATTTGGGCTCATTCAACCACCTAATTCGAATTAATCCACCATTCTCATTAGTTTATTGCATGTTTTTGATTATATTTATGCTAATAGAGTGAATTGGGTTAGTCATTATGCCAACAAGTCTAATGTGTGCTTTGTGTAGCCTTTTTGGTCAATTTGGAGACAAAGTCAATGGTTGAAATGAGCACTTGGCAGCCAAATTCGTGGGAGAACAAGGGAGAGGATTTGTAGGAAGGTGTCCCCTTCATTTATGGGCTCTTACCTCTAATTCTCCACCATCAGCTCGAAGTTCAAGGGCCACCAAATCAATCAGCACAAGGGCAGCCAAGCAAGTCAAGTAGGACAGCTATTAACTGCAAGTTTTGGGCAGCCGAGTCCCTAATGTTTAGGAGGACTGTTGGGGTCCTCAATTTGTATAAATAAGAGGGCTTAGGGCCTTATTTTAGTTAGTCATTTTGGTTAGCTAGTGGTTAGTCATTTTCTCAGCCAGTAATTAGTCATTTTGTATTCATTTTGTAGTTCGATTTTTAGGCTGTAGATTAGCTTTGCTTTCAGCACATTTTCAAGTTTTCCATTGTGGACAGTTTTGATGTAACTCTTCTTTTCTTGCTCAATAAAGATGAATCCAGATTTGCACCAGATCTAAATCCCTCTTAGGAGGTTGTAGCTCTTGGGGTTGGGCCCATCTCAAGCGCCCAATACCTCCTTTGTTTACTTTCATGTGTCTTTGCTGCATTCTTAGAGTAAAATCTGTTATTTAGATTTAAAACTTGTTGTGTTATTTAGGTTGCTTTTGATGATTAAAGTATATTTTCATGTTCAGATTGATTTGGATAGATTAATAACATAAAGGATCCTTGGAAAAAGGGGCTCAAGAACCTCTGATCTTACCTCTCCCTCAATGGGATCGTGAGTTGGGACAAAGGTGACCTTGCTGCCCACAGAAACGCTGTTTTGCTTCACCATGCAAGTACTAGTGTTGGATTCTTAGTTTTCAAACTTGATATCAGTTTTGACTGCATGCTTAGGGTTATGATTGCTTAGTTGCATAGTTAGTTCATCTGATTTTGTGCAAATAAACTTCTGTTCCATTTCTTTTGCTATTATCTAGGTCAGATTAGGTCAAGGTAATTAGGTTCTTTATTTTCCAAGTCTTCATTTGTTAAATTCGAAAAATAACTTGCAGAGCACCTGTTATCCTTCTCTATCTACCCATAATCCATCAGATAATCTGCTCCAACCCTTAGTCCATGATTCGTACCCTTCATTTGCCATACTTTCCCCACCTTGCCCTAATTCCTACATTCTTGTGCATCATCGCTTCCTCCATCCTTGAACAAATCCAATCGCTCCTTAGCCTCATCCACCAAGTCCTAGACCTCTTCACACCCATATTTCACCTCCATACTCATTCCTCCATCTTTTTCCCTCCATCCATGCTCCAAAATCCCATTTCGAAACATCCTGTAAAAATTGATCTCTGAAATCTTCAGCCATTTTCCATTTTTCTCGAAATATGTGCCTCCATTGATCACGATTTAGCTATGGGAGGTGCATCATGATAATAGGAACATGCTCAGAAATTTTCAGATCGATCCGGTTTACCGTTTGGGAGCAATGGCGAAAACAAGTTCTGGTCCTGTGAAAATTCAGCAGCAGCAGCTTGAAGGTGCAGATCTCAACGTGGAAATGAACTCCTGCAGCATGCATCTGGCCAGAGGACACCTGCACAAGGAAAACAACCAAAAATCATCAGCCAAGCCCTCATGCAACCAAAGGATCCAGGCATGCAGCAGCAGAATATGAGCATGCAGCAGCAAAAAGCACCTCACAACAACCATCTGACTTCAGGTACGTGACTAAATCTTGTTCCTCTATTGCATGAATCTAATCTAAGCACTACATGAACGAATGAGATGGGGGGATTCAGCCAGGAAGCTAGCCATATTCGATTGCACTCATCCAAGAAAAAATCACGCAGCATGCATGGGTAAGTCATTCACGTGGAAGTTGAAAAACACAGTTAGTGGTAGATCTGTTGAACTCCAGTGCACAGGACGTCAAATAATTAACAGATAGAGGAGAACATACAGTTTATAACATCACTGCAGTTCGAATAAAGACAGCACGCATTTTTTCCAGCTCACCACAAATCACGCTGCAGTTAAACGACGCTCGGCTGAAACTCTCACCACTCTTTGTTCAACTACGGTCAACTAAAGCACATGTCCACCACTTCCAGATCAGTTAACCAATGGTCCTCTACAAGTTTTCTTCCTGATTTCTTAGATTTCTGCCGTTTTTAAAAAAATCTCCCACCTATCACACTCTACAGGCGTTTCTACAGGAAGCTGTGCTACAAGAAACCTAACATACGAAGAAGCTTGGACTGTTCACGTCGAGGGTGGAAATTCTCAGTGAGGTTGGCCTGAACATAACTTTCCCATGCAAATAATTCAAAAGGTGGTGAATTCGATGTGTTGAGGGGGTAAGGAAAATGTGAATGGAAGTCTGTCTATGAATTCAAAAGTTGTTTTATTATCGCTGCCTGGAATTGTCTTTATGGTCTGCATGTGAGATTTTCTTCGGGGTCTTGAATTAAAATCCCTCATGTAGAAAAATTGAGACACTGTCAAGGCTCACCGGTGAAAAATTGTGAATTTTATATGATTGTGTGCATAACAGAGACGTAGCTCTGCACTCTGTGTAGAGAAATCCCGAATTCCTCCTTCTATAACCTCGGGAAAAACACTAAAGAAAGAATAGAAAGGAACACAAGAAAAAGGCCAAGCTGCCAAAACAGGGGGTGGTAAAATTACACCAACACCCAGGGAGAAAAGACTAAAGAGAAGGGTAGAAAGGACTGAGAAAGTCCAAGCCAATGAGGGCACCCCTAAGGCAGCCTCAACCAAGCTAAAGGAAAAAGCACTATTGACCAAGCAGGCTAAAGCAGTTCCATCTTCTTCTACAGGAACCCGGAAGGATGTTTCTACAGGAAGATTAAAAATGGTTTCTACAGGAAGCCAGAAACCAGCCACTACAGGGATTTCTACAGGAAGTCCATACTCATTCCTCCATCTTTTTCCCTCCATCCATGCTCCAAAATCCCATTTCGAAACATCCTGTAGAAAAATTACAGAACATCCTGTAGAACCCCTGCAGACTTCTTGTAGAAGCTCATAAACACGGTTTCTTGGCAGGCAAACTTTGTGAGACTCTCTGGAAGGGTGTTAGGGACCCCTTAGACCCTCTCTGAACCTTCCCAACCTTTCCCAAGCATTTCTCCTCCTTCATCCACCTCTGCACAGTCTAAAATAGTTAGAAGCACATGCATGATAATTCCAACAACTTAAACAAAAATACAAAAAGATGTTTTCTTCAGATAGAGGTAGTCTAGACACATGTATTTTACCTTCATAGAAGTAATGGCATCTCTTTTAGTAGTTTGCATGCTCTCCTTTGCATCAGTAGGACTAGCTGGTAGAATTAGGGTTTGCTAGGGTTTGCGTTTCTTTTTGGCTTTCAGTTTCTTTCCACAAGTAGATTAGCTTCCTTTGAGTTAGCTTTCATCCATCAGTTAAAAATATTCTTCTAAGAGCTCATAGAAGTTGGCTTAATCCCCTAGCGGACTTGTGCCAACTGACCAAGTGACAGCTGCGGCAAGAGCTAGTACTTGTGCATACAACACTGTCGCTTCCAAGTTTGTTACGAACTACCGGGTTGATAAAATTAAAGAAGGGAGTTCCAGGAGTTGCAACATTATTGTTGCAATACTGGGGCCCACCAGTGGTTCAGGCCCTCCTTCTAGCGCCAATTTGTTAACATGGTGGATTTTCGCTATATCAACAACGGGAACTAACTCGATCACAGACCCCAACTAGATCTGCTTTCGTTTGGGGTGGCTAGGTCCAACAGGTTTTAAAGGACCCCGTTAACTGTTAAAGGTGTTGAGAGATAGCTTTCTAGAGGAAGGCTTCAATTAAATCAACAAAAGGAAACAACTAACCTATATGTATCAAATCCCATCTAAACTACTTAAGCTAGTCCTAACTATCATAATCTATCCAACAGGAGCAAAATAAAAGGATGTTAAACATCATATATAAATCCCAAGTCCAAATGAATCAATTACTGGTCCACATAAGAACAAGGTTGTATTAAATTCTAATTGCAATCCAATTAATTATATGGGAATATGTATTCCTTTCCATACAAATAACACTTGCAACTGCTGTTTAACAAAGTCTCGAATCAACAACCTTTTGGTGGGCTCCAGTATTGTAGCAATAATGCTACAACTCCTGGGGCTTCCTATCTCTAATTTTATCAACCCGGTAGTTTGTACAAACTTGGAAGCGACGGTGCTGTATGCACAAGTACTAGCTCTTGTCGCAGCTGTCACTTGGTCAGCTGGCACAAGTCTTCTAGGGCTCAAGCCAACTTCTATATGTTCTCAGAAGAAGCTTTCTAAATGATGGATGAAGGCTATCTCAACGGAGAGTAATCTACTTTGCAAAAATGAACTGAAAGCCAACCAAAACATGGAAACCCTAGTAAACCCTAATCTGACTAGTTTAACCTCTATGATGCAATAGTGAGGGTGCAAATGTCTAAAAATGATGCCATTACTTCTAGTGATGTGAAATGCATGAACTCAAACTACTTCCATTAGAAAGAACATTGTTTTTGTATTTTTGCTTAAGTGGTTGGAGTGATTATGGTTTTGTTTCTTATTAGGGTTTGGCTGTGCAGAGGTGGTGCGAAGGGAGAGAAAGCTTGGGAAAGGTCAAGAGGGCTAGGAGAGGTCCCAGAGGATCCCTAGCATCAGTCCACAGAAGTCCACAACGTTCAGGTGCTCGGCAACCGAGTTTGCAGGCTTCTACAGGATGTCTGCAGGGGATCCTACAGGAAACTCAAGAATTCTACAGGAAGCCTGCTAACTTCTACAGGATGTTCTACCATGGGAGTTTTGGGTGATGGTGAAGTGATGGAGCGGTATGAGTGGATGGGTAAGGTGAAGGAGGAGTTTGTGGTGGCTCAGGGACAGAGATCTGAGGTGAGGAAAGAGTGAGTACAGTTGGTTGGTGAATAGAAGGGTGGAAGCAAGGAAAAGTTAAAAACGATGGAGCTACGTGAGAAGTAGAAGGGTTGGAAGGCTAACGAGCTGAACAGAGGTCGAGCAGGTGGCTTTAGGCGTGGTTGAGAAGAAGAAGAACACGATAACGTGATGCTATGCAGTGTAAAATAAACAAATCCTCTATCTCTTGCACAAAACCGAGAATTCCATCAACCTATTCTAACTGTGTTATTAAACCAATGAACAACAATATACAGTGTGGAGAAAAATCGTGCATGGTGTTGGAACGAAGCAGTAGTGCTCAAGAGAAAAATGCATGGATGGATCTACAATTGCAATGACTGTGTGGCAGCTTGCATGAAAGCATAAGACTGCGTTTTTGGTGGTTGGTACAGCCCACACCCCCAATCTCTAAACAGAGATGGCAGCGAGTGCACTATCAACCTTTTTTGGAGCTCTAATGAATTACAATCCTCCTACTCTAATCTAAGCAACTGAAAGCACTTGAACTGTAAACTAATCCTACTCAATCACATAAAAGAAATCAAATCAGCAGACTGTAAATTCTAAATGCATGTCAAAACAGAGGAAATAAAGTGCTGCAAGGAAACAAGTAACAATACAAGGAAGAGGAGGTCTATTGCTCTCAGGTTGGGCCCTAACCTAAGAGCTATAGCTCCCTTAAAAACTCAGAATTGAATCCAAAGCTTCCTGCCTTTATTAAATAATCATGAGTCTAACATCATGCCAAAACTGGCTTACAAAGAGCAAAACCCCAAATTGACTAACTAGCTAACCAAATTGACTAACCACTAGCTACAAAAATGACTACCAACTAGCTAACCCAAATGAGGCCCTAAGCCTTCTTATTTATACAATTTGAGGACCCAACAGTCCTCCTAAAATTTAGGGACTCGGCTGCCCAAGACTTGGAGTTAACAACAATCCTACTTGACTTGCTTGGCTGCCCTTGTGCTGATTGATTCGGTGGCCCTTGAACTCCGAGCTGATGGTGGAGAATTCGAGGTAAGGGCCCATAAATGAAGGGGACACCTTCCTACAAATCCTCTAGCTTATTCTCCCACGAATTTGGCTGCCAAGTGCTCATTAAGACCTTCAATTTTGTCTCCAAGTTGACCAAAAAGGCTACACAAAGCACCCATTAGACTTGTTGGCATAATGACTAACCAAATTCACTCTATTAACATAAATATAATCAAAAACATGCAATAAACTTATGAGAATGGTGGATTAAGTCAAATTAGGAGGTTGAATGAGCCCAAATAATTATCCATTTTTGGGGCTCATCATCACCCCCCTACTGAAAGTGTTGCTCATCCTTTGAGCAACCAATCTCTCTCCTCATCTTTGATGGCCCTGGTGGCCTCCTTTTCATGCCAAGCTTCTGAATTGATGTCCTCTTTTCTGTCATGAAACCATGCTTCTTTGCTTCTTCCCATTGCATGTTCCTTTTCCTAGTGAATTCTCAGCCTTGGTATCATTGTGCAAGTATATTCAATCTGATGGCGGCAATGGTGGTGAAAGGATATGAAACCAGTGGAGGATGGAAGAAAAGAGTGGTTGCATGCCTCCTCAACAGACTTCAAGCTTCCAATCCCTCTCCATAATTGATTCTGGCCTGCCCAAAGGCTTCTACAAGATGTTTCTGTTAAAAATACAGAACTTCCTGTAGAAAGTCCTGTAGCTTCCTGTAGAACTGTCTCAGCTTCCTGTAGAATTGTCTTTGAGTCCATCATCTTGATTTGCTCTCTTTAGGTGAAGGCTTTTAGCTTCCTCATTCATAGATGATGGATCTCTTTGAAGGAGACTATTTCTTTTGTTTAGCTTGTGTGTCCTCAATGACAATTTGCTTCTTTGACTGTGGTTTGGGGTCTGCCAATTCTTATCTGCATGCCCTTTCTTGTCTTAAAAATAGTGGAAGCTCCCTCTTTTACTTCTCCTTCAGCTTGGGAGAGGTACTTAGGGTGGCCAGCACAGCTGCTGCCTCCCTAGCTAGGATGTCCGCCTTCTTCTCCTTGGGTTTCACCTTTTTAGGGCTTCCTGTAGAAGACCCTGTTTTAGCCAATTTCGGGCTTCCTGTAGAAGCCCCTGTTTTGGTAATTTTCAGGCTTCCTGTAGAAGCTCCTTTTTCAATGATTTTCGGGCTTCCTGTAGAAGACCCTTTTACTGTTTTCGGGCTTCCTGTAGAAGCCTGTTTCTGCTTTCCTGTAGACACAGGTGTCGCCACCTTGGCTTGCTTTGCTGCATGGGTTTTGCTTTTTGGTTGGGTTGCGGGTGCTGATGAGGTACTTGGGCTGATGTGGACCACCTCAGCTTTGTCCGTTCTGCTTTGCAACCTCTTTTCTCTTGCTGACAAGATGGGTGTGTCACCTTTTTCTTTGTCATCCTTTTTCTCATGCTTCTTCTTTTGTTCTTTCTTCTGCACTGTGGTCGGGGTCTTCTGGCCTGTTTCCTTCTTTCCCTCGGCCACTGATTCTTTTTCCTCACTGTTGGAGGAAGTGTAAGTTCACATGACAACCATGGATAATGCAGAATCATGAATCCCCCTGGCATGGTAAGAGTGCTCCCTTTTTCTTATTCTTTTTTCAAAAATAGAAATGTTGTTTATAGTTTCCCCTTGGACTCAAGGAAGAATTCCTCAGTTGTTTGATATCAATGAACAACAATTCCCTCATTTCAAGACTTTTGCTGCCCAAATACTCGACTGTCAGAAGGGAATTAGGCTCCCACAGGCAAAGTGTAGAGCTTAATTTTCATCCCCAACATGCATACAACCACATAAATTTCACATCCTTCATGCAAATTTTAGTCCTCACAGTGCTTTAACTTTTGTACAGGAGAAATTTGTTAATAGGACCTGTGGAGGGGAATCTGATGCATAACCAACTGAAAAATTTCGTGTATCACACAGGAAAACTACCATTCTTGACCCACAGACAGATTTCTTTCATACTTTCTTATTCAAAAATAGTTTTAATTCACCACCTTTCAGATGTATCATGCATGGAAGAGTGTTTTTTCAAGCCTACCACTTTCGGGACTCCCAATTTGTCGAAGAAAAATCCAAGCTTTTCTGCTCTAGAAGGCTCTGTTGTACTTTCCTGTAGAACGTCTTCCTGTAGAAACGCCTGTAGAGTGCGACAGGCGGGAATTTTTTAAGGAACTGTAGAGATCTCGAGAAAAAAAAGGCAGAAATCTTGTAGAGCACCATCGGTTAACTGATCTGGAAATGGTGGACATGCGCTTCAGTTGACTGCAGTTGAATGGTGAGAGTTTCAGCCGAGCGTCGTTTAACTGCAGCGTGATTTGTGGTGAGCTGGAAAGAACATGTGCGCTGGCTTTTCGAACTGAAGTGATGTTATGAACTGCATGTCTTCTTTTATTTGTTAATCAACTGATGCCTTGTTCACTGGAGTTCAACACATCTACCATTGCCGGTGTTTTTCAACTTCCACGTGAATGACTATCCACGCATGCTACGTGATTTTTTCATGTGCTAGAGAACTGGATGTCGGGTTAAACTTGTTCTATTCGTGGCTTAATTCCACCATTCCATCAATTCATGCAGTTTTCAAATTAAATTTATGCAATAGAAGAATGAGTTTGTCACATACCTCGAAGTTGAATGGCTGCCGTGAGCTGCTGTGGCCTATCATTGCTGCATGCATTGGTTTTTTTGATTGCATGTGGCTTGGCTGCTAATATTTGATTGCTTTTCCTTGTGCAGGTGTCCTCTGGCCGGATCTGACCTGCATGCAATCGTTTCCACGTCCACATTTGCACCTTCAAGCTGCTGCTACTGCATGGTCACAAAACCAGAACTTGTTTTCGCCATTGCTCTCAAACAGTAAACCGGATTGATCTGAAACTCGGTGAGCATGTTCCCAGCATCATTATGCATCTCCCATAGAAAAATCGTGATCAATGGATGCACGGATTTCGAGAAAAATGGAAAATTGCTAAAGATTTCAGAGCTCGATTTCTCGGAAACCATGCATTGGAATCAATTGAAACTGCTTGGGTAGGCTACTATCACCCATATGCATATCCCCATGAAACAGGTTTTGAAACGGATGTACAGATATGGAGAAAATGAAAAAATGGCTGATGGTGATGGAGGATGATTTCTTGGAAACCGTACACCGGAATTGCATGAAACTGCTCAGGCATGTTGTCATCAACCTTGTACAATTCCCCATAAAACGGTTTGTCAAATGGATGCATGGTTTTCAAGTTATGACAAAAACAAATTTTGTTCTAGGTATTTTGTTTCAAGGCCTTTTTCAAGTGTTTGCATGGAAGGAAAAGCTGAGCTTGGGCTGTGATGCAGGTATGGAGATGATGGAGGAGGAGTTGGAAGATTTCATGAGGACTTCTGAACCCTTGAGGAAGCTACCATGTTCGCCAAACCACTTTTTGAAATGTATGCCTAGTTTCCCACAATTTCTACAGGAAGTTCCTGTAGAAGCACAATGAGAAGCACAAGAAGGGAAAAAATGATGGATAAAGGAAAGGGATGGACACACAAGTGCTTGTAGGGCTAATCAACAGATTCCCACCATTAGATTCACTTTTGAAATTGGATTTGGCTCGTCCAAAGGTTCTACAGGATGTTTCCTGTAGAAATACAGAGCTTCCTGTAGAAGGCAAGAAAATTCCTTTGACCTTGATTTGAGTGCTCCTGCTGTCATGAAATGTCCTTCTTGCAACCTGCAATGTCACTGCTGCAACATGAAATTATTCAATGGAGATTAGCTTTATTTTTCTTTTTCTTTTTCTCTTTTTTTTTTTTTTTTCTGAAAAACAACTAGGGCGCCTCATGGAGGTTTTCACCCTAATTGCCTGCCCTGGGCGCCTCCAAGGGAGGTTTTCACCCAGAGATCTTATTCTCTTTTTTCCTTTTTTCCAACCCATTGACCGCCTCATGGAGGTTTTCAATCAACGAGCCAATCTAAGGCGCCTCCGAGGAGGTTTTCACCTTAGATTTCTATTTTCCTCTTTTTTTCATTTTTTTTTCTTTTTCTTTTTTCTCTTTTTTTTCTTTTTTCTTTTTTTCTACCCTACCCTACTTGAAAAAAAACAAAATCATTTTCAAGTATAAGAATACTTCCAATGGAGCCATGTGCACATCAAGATTAGAGACAAAATGATGTGAAGGCTCGGAATGCATGCTTTGACAACTATCCAAATTTCAGAGACAAAATGATCTGACTTTGAAAGTACAAAACATAGCTGAGGAAGAGAGTACTGCTGCAACTTAGTGACTGTCTGGAACCATGTCTCAATATAGCTTTGATATCCTTGGTCCTTTTTCTGATCTGGATCATTCTTAATGTCACCTTCTATCATGACTTTCTCATCTTCCTCCTTTTGCTGATCTTTCTCTTGAGTACATGGAGGATTTGATGGTAACCATGAGGAGGCTTTCTCGATCTCTGATTCTGATCTCTTCTCTTCATCAAGTGCAGCCATGGTTCTTTGATCTCCTCTTTTGAATCTTGTTTTTCCGGATGTGGTCCTTCAATGCTTTCAAGATAATCTCTTTTTTGCAAGGCTCTTCTTGAGCTTTGGTGAACATCATTGAGCTCAAAAGGAGTCATTTGCACATGTTGTGCCTCAGCTTTGCAATTTGGTTGAGCTGCTCCGTTGCATGGTTTTGGAAATGGTGCTACGGGTAGCTAAGTGGAGGGGTGTAATTGAGATGGAGATGGATGGCATTGTGGTTGGGTAGGCATTTGGGGTTGCCTTGGTGGAGGAGGAGGCGATGGATGTGGATGAGCAGGTGGTGGAGGCAAATGAGCAGGATGAGAGTTGTACTGGGGCCTCCACTCCTGATAAGGTGCATTCCACTGAGGCTGTGGTTGAGCATAAGAGTGAAATGAATGAGAAACTGGTAGGGCATAATATGGATCTGTGAAGGAACAAGGAGGATATGACCAAGGAGGAGGTGTAGACCAGGAAGGATGAGCAGGGGGACCCCAAGAAGGCGTGAAAGTGGCTTGATAAGGGTCATAATAGGTCTCGAGTGTCCCTTGCGGTTCCTGCTGGTAAGATCTAGGTCCATGCGGCCAACTTTGGTTCATGTAATAGAGTGATTCAGTGGCTCCTTTGGCTCTCTGATATGCAGCTTTGAATCTGGGTAAGGAAGGGCACTGATCTGTAGGATGGTATTCTTTACAGACAAAACACATTTCTATGGAGTACAATGGATATTCGTTCCTAGGATGCTTTCTAGTGCACCTAGGACAGAAAATGGCCAAAGCCCTCTTGGCTTCTTCTTGCTTCTTTTGGATCCGCAAGGTATCCAGTTGCATGGCAAGAAATTGCCTCATATCACTCTTGAAATCTTCCAGCTGATTTTCAAATTCATCTTTGGACAAGATGTTGCTCCCAACATTTCTGCTTGTAGCCATTCGCTTAGAGGAATGTTTTCTTCTTCTTCTCCCCTAGAGGTTCTTTAAATATGCCTTGATGTCCACCCAGGGGTTCTTCAATCACAACCATCGAAGAAGAGAGAATCTTGGCTATGTGAAGCAGTGGGGGTGTTGTGTAATCATTTTTCTAACTTATCTCTACTCCTACAAGACATGAAATGAAATCTTTTTGATTGATTTTTGTTTTCTTTTTCTCTTTTTACTTCTACTTGAAAAAATTAAATAGATTGAACTATCTTGCGAAATTGAAATGAAAGCAGGAAAGGACTAATCTATTTTTCTCAAATGAAATTGCAGGAATGAAATGCTAGGCTACACTTGCGGAATTGAAATGCTAATCTACGCTTGCAGAATTGAAATTTTGGAATTGAAATGCTAATCTATGAAAGCGGGAAATGCTAATCTATGAAAGCGGGAAATACTAATCTTGAAAGCAGGAAATGCTAATCTATGAAAGCAGGAAATGCTAATCTATGAAAGCAGGAAATGTCTATGCTACTTTTGCAGAATGGAAATGAAATAAACTACTTAGCAGAAGGCAAGAGTAAGAAAATAGAAGAAAAGCAACAATTACTAATACTCTGACGCTTCCCCGGAAACGGCGCCAAAAAGATGGTGGGCCCCAGTATTGTAGCAATAATGCTACAACTCCTGGGGCTTCCTATCTCTAATTTTATCAACTCGGTAGTTCGTACAAACTTGGAAGCGACGGTGCTGTATGCACAAGTACTAGCTCTTGTCGTAGCTGTCACTTGGTCAGCTGGCACAAGTCCGCTAGGGCTCAAGCCAACTTCTATATGTTCTCAGAAGAAGCTTTCTAAATGATGGACGAAGGCTATCTCAACGGAAAGTAATCTACTTTGCAAAAATGAACTGAAAGCCAACCAAAGCATGGAAACCCTAGTAAACCCTAATATGACTAGTTTAACCTCTATGGTGCAATAGTGAGAGTGCAAATGTCTACAAATGATTCCATTACTTCTAATGATGTGAAATGCATGAACTCAAACTACTTCTATGAAAAAGAACATTGTTTTTGTATTTTTGCTTAAGTGGATGGAGTGATTATGAATTTGTTTCTTATTAGGGTTTGGCTGTGCAGAGGTGGTGCGAAGGGAGAGAAAGCTTGGGAAAGGTTAGGAGGGCTAGGAGAGGTCCTAGAGGGTCCCTAGCATTAGTCCATAGAGGTCTACAACGTTCGGATGCTCGGCAACCAAGTTTGCAGGCTTCTACAGGATGTTTATAGGGGATCCTACATGAAACTAAAGAATTCTACAGGAAGTCTGCTAACTTCTATAGGATGTGCTGTAAGTGGAAGTTTTGGGTGATGGTGAAGTGATGGAACGGTATGGGTGAATAGGTGAGATGGATATGGAGCTTGTGATGACTCAGGGGCAGAGAAACAGGATGGAGAAAGCGTGCACGGAGTTGGTTGGTGGATAGAAGGATGGCAGCAACGAAAGGTCAAGAAGATGAAGCTACGTGGCAATGGATGAGTTGGAAGGTAAACAAGCTGAACAGAGGTCGAGTAGGTGGCTTGAGGAGAGGTTAAGAAGAAGAAGAAGGAAGTAGAGTGATATGGAGCAGTGTAAATAAAACAAATGACTTATGTCTTGCACCAAAAACGAGAATTCATTAACTAGTGCTACCTGTGCTATTAAATCAATAAACAGTGATGTAAATCATGAAGAAAAGTCGTGCATGGAATTGCAATGACGAAGTATGTCTCAAGAGCAAAAGTGCATGGAAGGATCCACGATTAAACCGACTGTGTTGCAGCTTGCATGAAAGTAGAAAAGACTGCGTTTTTTTGGTGGTTGGTATAGACTGCACTCCAATCCCTAAACAGAGATGGCAGTGGAGGCACTAACAACCTTTTCTTGGAGCTCCAGTGGATTACAAACCTCCTATCCTAATCTAAGCAGCTGAAAGTAATTTAACCATAAGCTAATCCTACTCAATCTTATTAAAGAAATCAAATCAGCAACCTGTGTTCTTTGACATGCATATCAAGACAAGGAAACAAAATGTTGGAAAGAAAGGTAAATAACACTACAAGAAGAGGAGATCTATTGCTCTCAGGTTGGGCCCTAACCTGAGAGCTATAGCTCCCTTAAAAGCTCAGAATTAGATCCAAATATGCTTGCCTTTATTCATAATCAAAAGTCTAATGTCATGCCAAAACTAGCTTACAAAAACAAACACCGAGCTATGCTCAAGAATTACAATATTAGTCCCAAAAGTTCAAAAAGCTCCTAACAAAGGCTACGACCTTCATATTTATATAAAATGAAGATCAAGCTGGCTTCCTCCATTCGTGGAGCTTGGCTGTCCAACTGAAAGTCAAACTGCTGATCCTGTAGAACGTGTTGGCTGCCTTTAAGCTCGGTGGGGAGAGCTGTTAGAGCTCGGAGTTAAGGTGAAAATCACGAGGAGGGTCATCAAGACTGTGGACAACCTCCCTATGAACCCGTAATGTCACCTTTTCTGTCTCCTTGTCTCCTTTTGCGTGGTCTTTTGCTCTCTTTAATGCCAAGAACCAGAAATCATCATGTATTAGTCACATAGGTATAATGCCTGCCCTTCTTCCTACAAACAACATGAATATACTAAGAAATGAATGCATAAGTGGTAAAAGATGAATGGTTGAGCAAGGTAAGTAGGCCAATATGAGCCCAAATTATACCAAAAATTGGGGCTCATCACCTTTCATGAATTATCAATGCTATTGAATTACATTCAAATAAATAGGAATAACCATGAATTGCTAGCTGTCAATATGCAAAAAGAAAAACACATTTTTCTTTATACCAGCAACAACACACTAATTCTAAACATATGAGAGAAAGGGGAAATAAGTTTGAAACAACAGGCTCCTTCTTGAACCAAACATTCTTCTTTATTCACAATAAATCAAAGCTATTCTCTTCAAACAAAAAGCCCTCCTCTCATCTTCGGAGGTAATACTTATGCATCCAAGAATGACTCTAAATCTGCCCCTTGTTCTTTTCAATAAATATATCAGAATACACAAATGTAGAACAATCGATGTCACTGCTAACACATAGAAGGAATTTCCTATCACTGGAGCACTTCATTTCCTGGGGAAATGAATAGATGTTGATTAGAAGAGGATGACTATGTGTCATCTCTTCATGATGAAACTTGGGGCAATTTCACTTTCGGAATACACAGGCAACACGTGGATCTCGACCGAAAACACCTAAGGTTGCCTCTTTAAACGACACATCTGCATATATGGATTCGTTGGATCTGCTTATGCGTCTTTTACTCCTCGCCTATAGAGAAAATTCATGTTTAGCTATGATTATGGGAAATATTCCAAACATGGTTCTAAAGAATCCTTGCATTCATCCACCATTTCTATTAATCTCACAATGCAGAGCAATCATGATTATTAAGCCATTGAACCTGTTATAACCTCTATTCCCATTGCCCATAATATTCATTATTATTCAAGAATCCATTACCAACACTTCCACAGGCAGACCATTCACTTTACCTGATTTTCTTTTAAAAATCAAGACCACAACATTTCATCGAATACACAGGACAAAACGGGAAAATCCCCCACTGGGCCATAACGCTGAACTTCAAAATTTATGGACGCGGGTGTATAATTATCATTGGGTCTGCCATATCGCTCCTTTGCATATTGCATAACCCCCGAGCTCCGCCGATTGCAATAAGCGATTGGGGAAAGCGGACCCGAAATATATCGAATACACAGGACAACACGAGAAAACCCCCTACTAGGCCGTAAGGCCGGACTTCAAAATTTATGGACACGGGTGTATAATTATCTCTGGGTTTGCCATATCACTCCTTTGCATATTGCATAACCCCCGAGCTTCGCCAATTGCGATAAGAGATTGGGGAAATCGGACCCGATATATATATATATATATATATATATATATATATATATATATATATATATATATATATATATATATGTTAATATTGTCGGTAGGTCCACTGTATCGCATCGCAGTGTTTCGTTAGTGGGTGAATGGGCCTTGGGTTTCATTGGAGCCTGATTGCGATATGCGATGGGGATCCAGACCCGAAATATATACATGTTGCACTTAATAGTCCCGGTGGGTCCACATTGTAAGACTTCCGTTTGAAAAACCATAACCTCAATACTTTTCGAAAAACCCTAGAATATACGGGAAAACTCGCGTCTGACCATAAGGCCAAACTTGAAATATTAGATACCCAGATTCATAGTTGTCGGTGGGTCTGAAATATCACAGTGCACCTTATATATAGCCTTGGAATCCCACCGATTACGATATGCCATATGGTTCTGGACCCGGTATATATATAAAATATGGTTAATAATGTCATCGGGTCTAGAGTATAGCGGTGAACCTCATGCCTTAGTGTTGATTGCGATATGCGAAAAGGGGTGATTTATGCATGTTTGTGAAGGATTTCCATTGTAAAGAGTTATAATGGAGAAAAAGGTGCAATGGAAAGTTTTTGAGGGTTGAAAAGTTGTCGATGGAGGATATGAATGAAGGGCTATAAAGGGTTATAAATGGATCATGCGACAGATATTTAAAGAGGGGGGCTTAACCATTAGGAATTGAAGATTTGACTTGGCAACGAGTTAAAGTCTCTGGGATAAAATAGATCATTCAGAGAGCTGAAATATCAACTTTTAGGGGACCCATTCAATATTGCTACCAAGGCTGGTTTTAATAGGGTGGTGGTTGTGGCCACAACAGGTCAGTATGTTCCATATTTTCACCTCCAAGATGCCCTGTTATGCCACCTGGGACACTTATGTGTTCTTCAAGTGAGCATACCAAGATGATTTGGGAAGCACACTACAGTCGGGCCGCTGGGCATTTTGGGGTCGAGAAAACGGTGGTAGTACTGTAGAAGTATTTTTATTGGCCGGATATTTGACAGGATGTCGGGAAGTACATCAAATCCTACACTACCTGCGTCATTGCCAAACCAACCATTAAGAAGCAAGGCCTCTATACTTTGTTGCCTACCCCTAGTCGACCTTGGGAATCCATCTCCATGGATTACATATAGGACCTTCCTTCTACTAAGCATGGAAATGACCGTGTTTTTGTTGTCGTCCAAAAATTCTTGAATATGTCCATTATGGCAGCTTGCAAGAAGAATATCACAATAGAAGCCACTACTAAACTCTTCTTTGAATAAGTGTGGTTACACTTTGGGATCCCACAGTCTATCATCTCATATCAGGATATCAGTTTCCTCAGTACATTTTGGTCTAGTCTCTAGTTGATGCTAGACACCAAGATCACTAGGTCCACAACGTTCCATCCCAAAACTGATGGTCAGACAGAGGTCATCAACAGGATGATTATACACATTCTGCACATGCACAACTCAAAGAATCCACACACATGGGATGAGAGCCTCCCCTATGTCTAGCACAACTATAATTGGGCTCTCCACAGCTCGACTGGCCACAACCCTTTTTAGGTGGGATTGGGATTCCAGCCACTACGTTGTATTTATGTGGCCATACCATTTGCAGCTACTCAGGAAGATTCAACTCATGTCTAGTCTGAAGCCGATAAGGCAAACAACTTCATTTAGAACATCCAACACGTCTTCCTGTAGGTTGATGAAATTATGGAGAAATCAAATGCCAAGTACAAGTAGCAACATGATCAACATCGGGTTCCACACAAGTTTCAGGTGCGCGATAAAGTCTAGTTGCGTTTGTAGAAAGAACGCCTATCGAATACTCAAACCACTCCAATATGGTCCCGTTTTTACCATCAACAACCCCTCTTTTTCATTAGTATTAGCAATAAGACTAATGAATGGGGACCCTCCTAAAAAATCGAATCTTAGAATTTAAGATTTCCTTTTTGTTTTCAATAAAACATGATATCAAAGCAAAACTCCCAAAAATTTGAATTCCTACCTTTTCATGCTTCATGCGCATAAAAAAATTACAAATTTTGAGCCTCCTTACGAAAAGCGCCATATAACCACAAAAGCTAGGAAAACCCTTGTAAACGGAAAGTATCGAGTACTAAGCAAAGCTTTAATAAACCCACTTTTTAATGATAGCATCGCATCGCAAAAGTGATCTGATAATCACCCTATGAGTGACCTTAGTTAAAGATTTATTGGTTAAAGGTATTACAGACTCATATGTTGGTGTGTCTAAGTTATTGAAGCAACAGATCGATCAGATTGCCAATACATAGACACTTAAAAATGGAGAACAGTAGATAATCACAGTAAGCAAATACAAGAACAAAAGAATTTAATAAGGATTTCACCCTATCCTCTAGGGCTACATCTTCGGTCCAACCCTCAGTGGTGGCCCTCTTTTATTGTGTCTTGAAGTAGAGAATTACAATGAAGGAGCTCAATGTGAGTCTCCTAAAATAGAATTTGCTTGGCAGGGTGGTTCCTGGATGCCCCAAGCCACTAGAGTACACAGACTCTTTTCCTTGCCAGCTCTGTGATCTTCTGGTCTATAATGGAGAGAGCCCAATGTGTTGCTCAGTCCAGATAGATCCTCTCTGGGATGCCTTGAATCCCTCAAGCTCTCTGGTGCTCGATGCTGCCTTCGGTTAGCTCGACCCTCTGTCTTTCGTTCTACTGTTGCTTCACTGTCTTTCTTTTCTCTGTTCTTCCTTTCTGTGTTCTGTCCTCCTCTCGGGGTTCTGGTCCTCTTTCTTATTTTCCTGTGCATGGTTTTAAGGCCATTCGTACCCATGGTTGTTCAATTCCTCTTCCACTTCCTGTTGGATCGCCTACTACAGCTTCACTTGGAGTTCCCTGTTCGGTGTCATCATCAAGCTCACAGGGAGTGGCCACATGTCCTCCTGCAGTTGCACCAATTCGCTTCGTCAGTTCGGTTTTTTCATTACGTCATGGAATGAGTCTTCTGCCACCTTGGCAGTCAAATTGGACGTCAAATCTTTACAAACTATGGCTTAATCCCCCATCGATTTTGCTTTCCCATCGGGCACGATCTCATCTGTTAGATCTGTGGCCTCCAGATCCGACGCCATACGTACATTTTGCGTAGTTGACTTGCTTGACTATTAGCATGCAATCAGCGATGGTTTTCGCTCTCCTCTGCTTGCCACGCGTCGACTGCTAAGTGGAAATGCTCCATTTTTTCCAATTCCACTTACCGTTTGAGGGTGACCCCGATCAATACCACTGGTTTTCAGAGCGGGTCCCGCCTTTAGCTCTTTAGCCTTTTTCCCATGGTTTTCCGGCTCCCCACGCGATCGAGTGCTTGGGGCTTCCCCATTTTGAGGGTTTTTGCCAGCGATGTGCAATTAATCGTGCATCAAAAACCTCCTCTGTTTCTCGATCTGGGCCTCCTAGGGGCTAAATTCACCTCCCGCGCAGTCTCCGTGGGCCTCGGTCAGCGCGCTTTGACCGAGGTCCTCGTCGTTCCACACTGGCTGCTATTGCCACTAGTTTAGAGGTGTTTTTGATCGTTGTTATAAATTCTTTGAAGTCTATCCTGACTTGGTACAACCATGACTCTGTTAATTATTCTTTATGGATCCAATTCGGATCACAGCCTTCCCACTGAAAAAGCTTTTGGACCACCAAAATTTGGTTTTCTTTCAAGCATCGACTAAGTGAGGGTACTCCTGTCTCACTTGCCTAATCTCAATCCAATTTGCACTACTCGGCTTCGAACCTTTGAGTCCAATTCTGAGGTACTCAACATCTCCCCTGCGTGTTGTCCTCGCCTTCCTGTCCAAGACTGTGTCTTCTTGAAATTCATTCAGATATTCAGGAGCAAGTCATCAATAGAAGGCAATTAACTTTGCTCTTTGAGATCCTCAATCATTGAAGGTTCAAACAATCTCAAGAAATCTGCATTTATGACTGAGTAAATGTGCATGTAAGCTTGTAGATCAAGGCGAAAAGCATTATCACCAATCTTCTCAAGTATCCTAAAAGGTCCATACTTGATAGGCTTTAGCTTTTTACCTTCACCTAGCATCCTGTTCTTGCTGATATACAGCGAGACCTGGTCTCCAACTTGAAAACTATGCTCCATCTGATGCTTGTCATGCCTTACCTTGTATTTGGCTTGGCTCTTTTCCAGTTGTCCCTGTACTGCCTGGTGGATCTCCTGGATCTGTTCAATGAACATAGTTGTCTTGTCCACATCACTGTGTCCATCAACTGTTGTATCTTTACCAAAGACAAAATCCAAGGGATACCTTGGTATGAAACCAAAATAGGTCTCAAAAGGAGATCTCTGTGTAGAAGAGTGTTTTTCTCTATTGTAAGCATGCTGCACATAACATAAGTGTTCATCCCAAAGCTTAGGATGTTTGCTGCAATATCTTCTGAGTAACTGGATCACTGTCCTGTTGACTACTTCTATCTGGCCATTGGTTTGTGGATGAAAAGCTGTGATTTTCTTCAGTTGAGTGTCCATCATCTCCCATAGACTTGACCAAAACTTCCCCACAAATCAGGTGTCTTGATCAGATACAATAGAAGTGGGTAATCCAAAATGAACCCATACATGTTCAAAGAATAGTTTTGCAGTTTGTTCAACTGTAATTTGTTTATTACAAGGTATCAAAATACACATTTTGCTGAACCTATCCACAATCACATACAAATAATCATGACCTTTCCTAGACTTGGGCATTCCTCCAACAAAATCCATGGAAACACTTTCTCAAGGGTGAGAAGGAACTGGTAATGGAGTGTACAAGCCTAGTTTCCTATTGTTGGGCTTGCTTTTAGCACACATAGTACACCCTTTTACATATCTAGAATTTGTCTCATTCATTTTCAGCCAATAACATAATCTTTGTAGCTGTGCAACTGTTTTACTTACCCCAAAGTGACCTGATATCAGAGAAGTGTGTGCCTCTCTAATTATCTTTACTCTCTCTATTCGTGGAATGCAAAGTTTCCCACAATGATACAAGAGTCGGTCCTTCACATGATAATCCAATTCTTCTACCTTTTTGCCTCGATTCAAAGTTTCATATACATCTTTAAAGTCTATATCTTGAGCATATTGTTCAATGTAGCTTTCATGTAGTACAGAATTATGCTTAAGTATAGTAGATGCATTTATAATAGGTCTAGATAACATGTCTGCAACTTTGTTGTGTATGCCCTTTTTATATCTGATCACCAAATGAAATTGTTGCAGAAAACCCATCCACTTGTAATGTCTTGATTGCTGCAACTTAGTTTGGGAGTGTAGATATTAAAGTGGTTGATGATCAATATGTATTACTGTCTCTGTGCCCATTAAATAATGTTTCCACTTTTTCACACTCTGAACTAATGCATACAATTCTTTATCATATGTAGGATAGTTAACTATTGCAGGATTAAAAGTCTCAGAATGATAACATATGGGTTTACCGTGCTGTGTCAACACTGCTCCCATGGCATAGTCACTGGCATCTGTTTGGATCTCAAATGGTCTTTGTAGATCAGGCAATGCTAGTACAGGTGTTGTACTAATCTTTTCTTTCAAGGTGTCGAAGGCTTTTTGATGTTTGCCTCCCCACTGAAACACCTTGTTCAATCCTGTCAAAGCATGTAAGGGAGCTGCAATTGAGGAAAAGTTAGAGATGATCTTTCTCCAATATTGTGCTGCTCCTAAGAAGCTTCTCACTTCTGTAGCATAATTGGGTTTAGGCCAGTTTACAATAACTACCACTTTAGAGGTGTTATTGGGAAATCTAGTGTCTATGCAGAGCTGCTAGTCCCACTAAGACTGGTAGCTATCTTAGAAACAAACAAACTAAAACTACTGTCGTTTTCCTTTGTGAGAAGTAGATAAGAGGGGAACAAAGGAGACCAACCTCTGCCTTGCACTTGGTTCCTTGCTTGATTCCTCTCCCTTCTGATAGATCTTTGCCACTCGCTTCCTCGTCTACCCAGCTTCAAAGAGCACTTGTGGAATCAAAGTAGCATAACACTATCCAAGAACAGAGATCTACTATCATAAACAATATAGGACCAGATATATATTGACCACACAAATGCATATATCATCAATCATACAAGAATGTGGAGGAAAACTTGAATAGCTTTATTAATATCAAGAATAACAAAGAGGATTAAAACCAATTGTTCTGACCCAGCGTCATCCTCTCAGCAAGAAATCCCTTCTTCACCTCATGAAAAGCTTAGATCACCCAACACTATGATGTTACACCAAGAAACTAGCAGCACTACCTTACAAGATACAAAATTCTATCCCCTGGATCTCTGGGATGAGGGATCCATATATAGATGTTTGAAAGGGGGGAGAGTCATGTCAGGCCATGCAGTAACTCCACAAAACAAACAACTGATTCGTCTATTATTCCATAGGTAGGTCATTGTTATATACAATAGGAGTGATTGTTCAGTTCATCTCCCGATGAGTGTTCACATTCCTAATTTATTTATTTACACAAAATTCCCCCAATCATGAAGATTAGGTGTCAACATTCCCCCCCTTAATCTGAAGGGATGTTGGTGAGTCCAAGCATCATTCTGAATCGTTCAAGCTTTTCCCTTCCAAGTGCTTTGGTGAAGATGTTTGCAATTTGCTCATTTGTGGAACAATGACAGAGATGGATTGTTTTGGCCTCAACATGATGTCGAATCAGATGATATTTAGTATTGATATGCTTTGTTCGATCATGGAACTTTGGGTTCTTGGCCAAATTTATTGCAGAGGTGTTGTCAATCATGAGTGGAGTTGGTTGTACTTATTTTACCTGCAAATCTTCAAGAATTTTCTTGAGCCACACAATTTCTTTCGTTGCTTCAGCTGCTGCCACGTATTTTGATTTTGTTGTGGAATCTGCTGAAACTGATTGTTTGCGTGATCTCCAGGAGACAACTCCTGATCCAAGACTCATAGCATATCCTGAAGTAGATACCCCAGTTTCTTTGTCTCCATCAAAGTCTGAATCATAGTATCCAATCAAGCTGAAGTCGTCCACCTGTGTATACTTGATTCCAAGGTCTTGAGTTCCCTTCAAGTACCTTAGAACTCTTTTTGCAGCAGACCAATGTCCCTCACAAGGCTTTTGCATAAACCTGGAGAGGATTCCAACAACAAATGAAATGTCTGGTCTGGTAGTAGTGAGGTAGATGAGACTTCCTACAAGCTGTCTATACTTTGTTGCATCCTCAAATTCCTTTCCTTCAATAGATGTGAGCTTTAAGTTTTGTTCCATTGGAGTAGAAAGAGGATTGCACTCTGTCATGCCAAATCTGTTTAACAAATCTCCAATGTATTTATTTTGAGAAAGAAATATGGATTTTGGATGTTGGGTTACTTCAATGCCAAGATAGTAATGAACATAACCCAAATCAGTCATTTCAAAACTTTTCCCCAATTCCTTCTTTATGGATGCAATGTAGCTTTCATTGTTCCCTGTCATTAAAAGATCATCTACATATACCACAAGATATACAACTGTTTTGCCAACTTTCTTGGCAAATAAAGTTGCATCATCAAGATCAAAATGATTGAAGTTGAGTTTCAGAAGATGCTCAGTTAGTTTTTCATACCAGGCTCGCGGTGCTTGTTTGAGGCCATACAAGGACTTCACAAGTTTGCATACTTTATGTTCATGTCCTTTCACAGCAAATCCTTCAGGCTGGGACATGAAAATAAAGCTGCTAGTGCAAAGAGTGTCCGGATGGTGGCCCATTTTGCTGTGGATGCAAAAGTTTCCTCATAATCGACCCCTTCCTTTTGTGCAAAACCTTTTGCCACAAGCCTAGCTTTGTGCTTGTCAAGTGAGCCATCAGCTTTGTACTTGTTCTTGTAGACCCACTTGCAGCCAATTGGTTTGGTTCCAAATGGAGGGTCAACCAGCTTCCAAGTGTCGTTCTTTATGAGGGCATCATACTCCTTTTGCATCGCTTCTTTCCATTCATCATGAGAAGCAGCTTCTTTTAAGGAAGTTGGTTCAAAATATGTAGACAAGTTCAATTCACAATCATAAGTAACATCCATATCAACAGGTGAATTAGAGTCATCTACATCACCTCCATTTTGTTGGGTTGAGTTTCTGGTTCCTGTTTTTCCAATTTCATCAGGATAAACACTTTCAAGTGTCTTTGTCAGCCACTTTGGGGGACCTTTCTAAGATGGTCCAGGCTGCTCTGTTGATTGAGTTGGGATTGAATCAAGATTGAGTCTCCCAATTCTATCAATTACATCACTTAAAGCATTATCCGTTGTTGGAGCTTCATGCAGGGGAGATTTTTCTTCAGAAGAAGATTCCACATGTTGATCTAGTATAGGAATCCCCCTTCAAGATGTGGAATTTGATTATCAAATTCTTGAAATGATTTCATTTTTGCAAATCTATCCAGGTGATCAAGTTGCCACTCAACAACATTGTTAGATTTGGATGTTTCAAGAAAAATTACATCTCTAGATACAACAAACTTTTTATTTACTTCATCATAGAGGCGGTATGCTTTGGAGGTGTTTGAATACCCCAGGAAGATACACTTACGAATTCTAGCACCAAGTTTGTTTCTATGTACCTTTGGCATCAAAGCATAACAGGTGGAACCAAAGATCCTGAGATGTTTTACCGAAGGAACATGTCCACACCACAATTCATAAGGAGTCTTGTTTCTTATAGCATTAGATGGGCATCTATTCTTTATATATGCAGTACATAGAACAGCATCAACCCAAAACATTATCTTCACATTTTTGAAGAAAAGCATGGATCGTACCATATTCAAGATTGTTCTATTCATTCTTTCAGCTACACCATTCTGTTGGGGATTATAAGGCACAATTGTTTGATGTTTGATCCCATGTTGGTGAAGATAGTTTTCAAATTCATTTGATGTGTATTCTTTTCCATTATCAGTGTGAATAGACCCAATATGAGATTGTGCATCATTTTCAATCCATTTATGAAAATTCTTGAATGTTTGAAAAGAATTAGATTTGTTCTTCAATAAATAAACCCAGCACATTCTGGTGTAGTCATCAATAAATGTCATGATATATTTATTTCCATTTGCAGAAGGAACTGGCATTGGACCACATAAATCTGAATGAATGAGTTCAAGTTTCCTATGTGCTCTTGAATGTGAATCATGAAAATACTGTTTGCTATGCTTTCCTAGAATGCAAGCATCACATTGCTTATGTTTCCTAGGAATTGTAGGCAAACCATCAACACCATTTTTATTCAATAAGCGGAGACTGTCATAGTTTAAATGTCCAAATCTAGCATGCCATAATAAACTTGATGGAAGTGTACCTTCTTCATGATGAGAAATATATGAGAAATGTTGTGCATGAGCATAGGTTCCTTGCAGTTTGAGAAGCCTTTCTTCTTCTATTCCCCTCATGACAAGTGAGTGGTCAGAAGCTTTTCTTCCCTCAAGCTTGCCATCAAACATATGAATGGAGTGACCTTGCTGGCGGATGTGGACCAAGGACAACAAGTTTCTCTTGAGCTGTGGGAGATATAGAACATGATCCAGAAGAAAGTCTGGAAGACCAGACAGTTTAAGCCTGATTGTGCCAAGCCCTGATGGCTTGATTTTTGACCGATCTGCAAAGTATACTGCTCCATTAACATTATCAGTGAAATCTTCAAAAAAATCTTTTCTATGAGTCATGTGACAGGTTGCTCCTGAATCAAGCAACCAATCATTTTTCAAAGAAGCAAGTGAAGCATTAAACAAATCTTCATTTACTCCAATGTTACATCGTGCCTCAATATAGTGAGCGGATTCAAGTGCTTTACCTTTGTCTGTATCATCAGTTTTACCTTTCTGTTGGTTTCTTTTTTGCTCAATTTTGTCCCATGGTAGCTTGCATGTAGAGGCATCATGTGATCCATTTCTTTTGCAGCGAATGCAGTGTAAGTTTGCCTTTTCTTCTTGAGGGTGTCTGCCCCCCCTGCCTCTGAAATATCTTCCTCTTTCTCTTGAATGCATACTATAACAAAAAATATTTCTGCTGATATACAGTGAAATTGTACTCAAAAGGGCAAAATTGTACAGTGAAATTGTATTCTTATGCACTATGTTTTCTTCAAATGTCTCCAAAATTTATAAAATATCCTCATATAATATTTCCATATCACCTCCCCTTTTATTTTCTTTTAAACAAGAGCTCCATGCACAAATGAAAACCATTCAATATATATATATCATAGACCATTCGCTGAACCGATTCAAATGCAGTTCATAGGTGGTGTATATCACTTAATAAAGCCGCAATTTAAATACTATTTCAACCGCACAGTGCTGAACTATTCAAATAGCGTTCATACCACAGTTCAAAATACTCAAAACGCTCTGTCATTCAACATATATATTGACCAGACTTTTAAAAGAAAGAAGTATGGCAAGTAGAGACAGAAATTAAAATACATCGGGCACGGTTAATAGAACATCCACAGAGCATTATGTTTGCAATACCACGGAGTGCAACACGAATATGCTGCGACCGGGCCCCTCTCACAACACGAATATTACGCTGCCGCTGCGCAGAGCAACCACACCAATACACAAAAGGTCTCCGGTTCATATCCAGCAGGGTATTGTGCAACTGGACAACTAAGGAAGCGATGGATCATTCAACGTTCAATGAAAAAAGGCGCCAGAAATTGTATTGAAAGCAATGGGACAAGAAATAAGCAAGACTGTAGCTACCGCAGAGATTATAAAACCGAAGGTTCTTGGACTGTATCTGAATACATAGCTCAGCTCGACAAGCATAACTGATTCTTGGGACTATTGCCTCTGGAAACTACTCGACATGTCTCTATGATTGCAATTACTCTTTCAACAACGCCACTGGATGAAAATACAACTGGCTATCAGGATCCATTGAGCGGTCGATACCATCAAAGCTCACTGATTACGGAGCCAACAACATAGCACCAGGAAGCATGACACACAAGGTGCCAAACCAAGGGAGGAGCACAACGCGTTACCATCATTCAACGTTTCAATAGTGAGTTTGCAGCAGAGGCAGCGCTGGAAAGGCAGCGCGTTATGGACAGAGATGAGTTTGCAGAGAATATGAAACGGTTTTGGAGTCTGAGCGCATTCAAATGAACAGGGCGCAAAAAAATCATAAATAGAATATGTCAGGGCAGCGCAGGTGTGGCAGACAGAACGTAGGTATGGCAGATAGAATTATAGAGAGAGCAATGGAGCAGATCAGGAGTTACAAAGACATAAAGGGTAAACAGGGAGCTGGCTCTGATACCATGTCAGGCCAGGCAGTAACTCCACAAAACAAACAACTGATTCGTCTATTATTCCATAGGTAGGTCATTGTTATATACAATAGGAGTGATTGTTCAGTTCATCTCCCGATGACTGTTCACATTCCTAATTTATTTATTTACACAAAATTCCCCCAATCATGAAGATTAGGTGTCAACAAGTCAGCTTCTGAGATTTTATTAGTGTCCTCTCTCTGATAGTTCTTGATTCCACTTGGAGATTGATGATCTCTTACTCATCCCTGGGCGAATGCAGAGAGGCAAGTGTCACAGGAGAAGTTTCTGGAAGATTCCATGATCCTCCACCTCGCAAATTGACTCTGCCATTTGTCCACTCTCGCCCATCACACCCCATAGAAGGGATTTTCAGTATGCATTGCACCTCCCATGTGCATTTAGGTGGGATGCAGCGCACTTTGACCATGGAGCAGGTGAGATGGTTCAGTTTTGACCAGTTCTGAGTAGTTTTTCATGGAGAACTTCTGGGAGATGATGTAATAAGTTGACCTTGTTCTTTTAGGGGTTGGAACTGTTATCACTTAGGTTGTCCTTAAAGCTCCTTAAATGATACAGCCGAGGTAACCACAAACCAATCTTTGGACTGTAGGTCCTAGCCTACCTGCAATCAGAGAGGGCTCTCTCTTTATAATTTAGCTTTGTTTTGGGTTGATTTTAGGCTAGTTATGATTTTCTTGGGTTTTGTTTTGATTTTGGTGGGATGGAGGATTCTTTCAAACAGAGTTGGGATGCATAGTGTGAGAAGTTCAAACCATTGGGCATGGAGTCGTGGATTAGGCTTGCTGTTGCGTTTTCTTGGTCACAAGAGGAATACAGAGCAGGATAGCTACACATAAAACAATATCTAGCTAGAATAAAGATGGAACGAAGGTCAATGAATGAAAGGCAACTAAGTAGCTCTCATTATGCTAACAGAGGGAAGGTGAATGAACATTTATATAGGAGCAATCAAGGATTCCTAAACAACATTCATATATGAAGGAACTAGTGTAAATATGAGCAAATCAGTATTCATATTTAGGACTAATTCAGAGGAAAACATAGATAAATCACAGAAATTGAGAACAGAATACAACTAAGTGAGCTCTGAACTATTCTTTCTTTCTGCTATTTAGATAGTGAAACCATGATGGCATAAAACATATAAACTGTAAACAGAGATAAGAAACACTTATTGGGCTATGTAGAAGCGTTAGGATTCCGTAGTCACTCTTCAGACATTAAAACACAACAGTCAGTTCATCCCCCAAACATTCCAACGATCTTTGATTATAGAGACTCTCAGAAAAACAATGCAAGTCTAGAGGAAGTTATCGACCAACCAACCCTTAAAACAGTGCAGAGGGTGGTTTAAATAGAAAATATTTACAAACATCAGATCTGGGATAGATCTCCTCAAATAAATGCCTTTAACCTAATTTGTACAGAAGTAAATAGCAGAAATATCTATCTAACAGTTGCGCTGGGGTAACTGGCATCTCAAAATATCTATTACAGCAGATCTTAGGCAGATCTGAGGAAAATGAGTGCTTTAATCTATTTTATCTTGAAGTAAATGCTTAAAACATTTATCTAAGTGTTGCGCTGGGGCAGCTGCCTCAAAAATGGATCAAAAGAGTTCCTTAAGCCACGCGCTATCCTCTGTGTGATAACTGTGCATTTAAGGAAGCAGCGCTGCTCCAAAAATACGATTGGGAACAATGTCTCTGCAATAACTCTGCCTTGAAAGACTTCATCTATGCCTTTAGGTGGCTTTAAAGCAACAAAAGAAATGTTGGTGAGCCTTAATGGCCGAATGATGCTTTGTTGACTTTGTTGGGCTTGCTTTGCTTTCATCTTCTTTGAAAAACTGGACTGATACTCTTTGCCGCATCCTGATACACTTTGGCACTGAATCTGGGCCTTTTCTCACCACTGATACTCTTTAGACTGTCCCATCGCCCCCTTTCTCCCTTTTAATGCAAAAATAACTGCTGCTAATGTCCTCCGTGGCCTTTGGGTTCAATCGGCGCTTGGCCGATCAAAACTAGCCTTAAACTTTTTGAAAAATGGCACAAACAGGAGGAAAAAGTGTTGCCAACTGTGCCGAGGCCGAGACTGGCTATCTGAAGCAAAACTGGGCCTTGGAGCGATCTCAGAAAGCTTAGGGATGCATGAATTGCGCTATCAGGAGTCGGGCGCGGGCATATATGTGAAAATATGAACAAATGCCGCCTTTTCTTTTACACAGAAAAAAGACCAATTTCTATGTAAAAATTCGTGAAAAACATAGGCAGGAGCGGCACTGTAGTGGAGATTAAATCCTGGCTGTTGGATCGCGCGAAGGCAGATCCAACAGCTGGCGCTAACTCGCATCGGGGCGGACCATTGGTCCCAACACATAAAACCTCCAAATAGCGATGAACCTGGCGGACCCGAAATGCTTATATGCCCTTTCTTTATGGAGATTGGGTCCAGTCCGTCGGCGATTTCATATCGGCAGATTTTAACAAAATCAATATGCAGACCCGAAAACCTTTAAAACTGCCCTTTAATATTTTTTGGCTACTGGATATAGGAGCGCACAGCGCGGGCCCTTTCGGACCCTATATGCCTTTATGCCGCACTTTATTACTTTTCGGCTCCACTGGTCGGAGCCATCTAGGAGTGATGTGATTAAATATGGGCCGTTGATCTGTGGGCCTGAATGGACGACTGCGATTAACTTGGCAATTCGCTATCGGCGGGGTCATGGGGTTTCCACATAAAAACGCCGAAACCCATCAGACCCGATAAGTTATACAGGCCCTCTTTATTTTATTTCGGGTCCGACCCATCGGCGGAACCCAAATCGGCGGTTTTAACAGTGGAATGGGTCCACGGAGCCGAAATCCCTTAACACTGCATTTGATAACTCATCGGCTCTGCCAAATCGGAGCAATATATGGGGCGATGCGAAGTGGGGGGCCACGCGACAAGATCTAGACCGTCAGATCTGGGGCCCGATCCAACGGTCTTGGATCCGTCGGCGAATCGGCAGTCGGAGGGACCAGAGGGCGGCACATATGGAATCGCCGAACTGCGCGGACCCGATATACTTTTACCGGTCCAATTTATATGTTTTCGGGTCCAGCCCATCGGCACTATGCCCCATGCCATTTTCGCTTATCTATGCCACCGCCATCTCCTGATAGCGATATCGCATCGGAGGGGGATCAAACAAATCTTTGTCTCTTCAGAGCATGCATTTTATTACAATGCAAAGAAAAATGAATTCGGAGGGGTGGCCTTTATGCTTATGAATGGTTTGTGAGCCATCGGAAGCAGTCTGATGGCCCAAAAGGAAGGATTTTCTCATTTTTTGAAGGTTTTTAATGATTTTTGCATGGTTTTTTGGGAATTTTCATGCCTTGGAAGGAGTCCAAAGGCATTTAGGAGGAAAGTGATATGGTTTTGAGAGGGGTTTAGTGACCAAAGAGGGTTTCATGCCTTATAAAGGCAAACCAAGGCCAAAGAGATGATTTTTATACATATGAAGGGAAACTATGCAAAGGAATGAGTCCTTATGCATTTGGAAGATGGTTAGAGGGGTCAATGAGGGTTCTTGCTGAGTTTCAGATAAACTTAGCAATTCCCAAGGATGTATATGGTTATTTTTAAACCAAGGGGAGGGGATAAGTATATAGGGGAGTTATATACATAGTTTTAGTAGGGGAAGGGGAAATAGATAGGGAGTTACATAATAAAGTTAGTAGTTAATATGATAATGATGAGAAAAAGCACTAAGAATGATGTCTTAGGCTATCAATGTGGGAAAATGACTGATAGAAGAAGTGTGAACATTCCTTTAGTGAAGCAGATCTTCACCAAGGCAGATGATATGGAGAATGATGAAATTAAGAGGTATCAAGCAGATCTTGACCTCTTTGGGGGAAGTTAGTAAGTGATTTGAGAAAGAGGGAGAAGGGGAAGTTAGACATGCATTTCTTGAAGTCCTTCAAATGGAAAACTGCCTCAAACTTGTGATATGAATAGATATGACACTTGAAAATATGAAATGGATCACAAGTCATGATTCTGCAACCACAAAGCTACCTACCCAGCCTATTCACCTATCATTTTCTCTTATTTTTGGTTTGGGTGCACTTGAACTAGCATACCTAGCTTTTCATTCTTTTCTTCTTGCTGTCCTCCTATCTAAATCTACACTTATTGCATCCAGGGGCTCAGATTAGGCTGTTGAGCACCCTTGTTTCCCTACCTATCTACAAATCTGCCAAGATTAAGCTGTTTGGACAGATGTTCATTCTCTATATTCTACAACAGGAAATTGAAACCTAGGGAGACCAAGATTAAGCTGTTTGGACCTCCCTTAGCTGAAAACTCATCAAAATGGATCAATTCATCAAAAATGATACACAACAATGGCATTTAGACTAGCACACTCTCATGGATACTTCTCTGGTCATCTGTAGCAAATATGGAGCATTGCAGCATGCATGGTACGACATATTTGGCATGTAAAAATGTCGATCATGAAAGATGATTAACCTGCTGCAGCAGGAGGCTAATAGTGGCTCCACTTGGGGATGGATTTTCCTTGTGACAAGCCAAGAACAGCAGGTCAGAATGCCTTGATTCTCTGTAGTTGCTGTTAATTGAAAATTTCTTCTGTGCTAATTTCTGAATGACTAGAACTTTAACTTCTGAATGCATCACTCCTCCTTATCTGAAACACTATGAAAAATAAAGCATCGCCTACTTT
Source organism: Pinus tabuliformis (assembly GCA_031772625.1). Classification (NCBI taxonomy): domain Eukaryota; kingdom Viridiplantae; phylum Streptophyta; class Pinopsida; order Pinales; family Pinaceae; genus Pinus; species Pinus tabuliformis. Next base: position 146,628,436 of record CM062808.1, on the reverse strand, counting down.
CTTCTACGTGCTTGATATTGCATACACTTTTGCTTGAGCACTGCCTTGTGAAATAAACACAAAAAAGAGAATAAAACTGGAGCTCTTCTTTTCTTATCTTTGAAAGGGTGCTGAAATAAACTGCAAATCCTCCTTTCTTTTTGATACTGTTGACTTGAAGACTACAAGCTGCAAACAACTTCTCTTTAACATAAATCACTGTGATATGATAGCGCTGCTCTTGCTGTTTTGCTGAGATTACTGCAGAGACAGAGATTAAAAATAGAGGACTTGCATCGGTTGTGTCTTCACAAACTTTGTTGTTGCTCCTCTAACAATCAGACTGTTTATACAAAATAAAACAAAAGTGCTGATATATACAAATATCAATGTACAAAGAGATATTTACAAAGCTGCATTATGTTCAACAAAAGGGATCATGATAATGCTTCAGCATACGGCCATTTACAATGCCTTCTTCAGCAGCGCTGCCCTCTACAGATTTGAGGAAATATGTGCTATTTCCCTGAACAACAGAAATAACGAATGGCCCTCTCCAAAGGAAATCAAATTTTGCATGTTTTCCCTTGTCTTCTCTTCGTGAGTCCCACCTTAGAACTTTGTTGCCAACACAAAAATTCTCATCCTTAATCCTCTTATCAAACATCCTTTTGAGCTTCTCTTGCATAATTTGAGCTCTGTCATAGACTTGCTCTCTTGTCTGCTGCAAATGAATTGTTTGGTTTATCCTCCTTTCTATATCATTTGGCTCAGCTTGAATCTCTTGCAGTAGCTTGATAATAGGAATGCCCAGTGATGAAGGAAATCTGGCCTCCATGCCATATACGAGCTCATAAGGGCTCATCCCAATGGATTTCTTGGTTGACAATCTGTCTGACCATAGGGCATTTGTGAGCTTTCTATGCCAGTTCTTCTTGTTTTCTTCTAAGATCTTCTTGATAATACTGATCAGGCTCTTGTTAGATGACTCGGCTAAGCCATTACCTTGAGGGTAATAGGCCGTGGAATGGCCTAAAGTGATATGGAATTTATGGCAAAAATTGATCATCTTTTTGGATTTGAAAGCAGCGGCATTGTCAGTGATGATCTTCTCAGGGCAGCCAAATCTAGAAAGGATATTGCACTCAAGGAATTGGATAATGGTGGTGTCATTGGCCTGCCTGCATGGAATGGCTTCAATCCACTTGGTGAAATAGTCGGTGGCAGTTAGAATCCACTTATGCTGGCCTGAGGAAGAGGGATGGATTTCTCCAATGAAGTCAAGACCCCATTGTTGAAAAGGCTTTTTGGTTGAGATGGGTTTCAGAGGCAAGGGGAGCAGCTTTCTTTTGCCCTCAAAGATTTGGCATTTGTGACATGAGATAGAAAACTTCTTTACATCTGCAAACAAAGAGGGCCAATAGAAACCAGCCCTTAAAATTTTATCAGCAGTGGAATTCCAATATAGATGTCCTCCACAGTCCCCTGCATGGAATTGTTTCATGACATTATTAGTTTCATTCATGGTCAAACAATTAAGCAATATGCCTTCATGCTTCTTCCAAAATAAAGCACCATCTAAGACACAAAATTTCAAAGCCTTCATTCTTAAAAATCTCTTCTTGGTCCTGGACAATCCTGGGGGAGCACACGGGTTTAACAATACAAAGCAAATATCAGCATACCATGGGGATTGCAAAAAGGTGTCACTGATCCGTGGAGTCGCCAGCTCCTGTTCATTGTCCAGTTGGTTGATGTCTAAGGCTTGAAAGTTTGTTTCGGACATCAGTTTGGCTAAACCTTGTCCCTTTATTAGCTTGGTTGGTTTTATTTCTATGTCATACTCAAGAATGTTAGCAATCCACTTGCCTCTTTTGCCTTCTAATCCTTCTTGGGTTAATATGTCTTTTACAACAACATTTGGGACATAGGCAATCACGTGTGAATATAAAATGTAAATTCTGAAGTCTTTGATTGCTTTAACAAGGGAATAGGCCTGCTTCTCCATGATTTAATTCTTCAGGGGTGCATCTCTTAAGGCTCGGCTGAAAAAAGCAATTGGCTTTTCATTTCTTTGATCATCCTTTTGCAATAGTACAGCAGCTATGGCATTATCGGATGCAAATGAAAATATGATAAAGTCCCTATCAAATTGAGGACTTGTGAAGACTGGGGCTTGAGTTAAGGCAACTTTGATACTCTCAAATTCTTGCTTGGTTTCAGGAGACCATTTTACCTTGGCATCCTTCTTTAACATGTTTCTCAATAGTCTTATCAGCTCGGCTAGATTTGGGATAAATCTCCTTAGGAAATTGATCTTTCCTAGGAATGCTTGCAGCTCTTTTATGTTTCTTGGATACGGGATTTGGAGAATGGCTTGGATCCTTTTCGGATCAATTCTAATCCCGTATTTTGAAACGATATGTCCAAGTAATTTTCCTTCTTCAAGGCCAAATAAAGACCTCTTGGGGTTCAAGGAAATGCCATATTTCCTACATGTTAGGAACACTTGTCTCAAATGTCTTAGGTGCTCTTGATCAGATTTGGAGAAAGGGGTAAGATCATCAAGATAGACAACCAAGAAATCATGGATTTCGTTGGCAAATGCAATGTCCATGGCCCTTTGAAAGGTGGCACCTGCGTTCTTTAGGCCGAAAGGCATTTTAACATACTTAAATGTTCCCCACGGTGTGGTAAAGGTTGTCTTGTCTTGGTCATCCGGGTGAACCAGTATTTGATTAAAACCTGAAAAGTCATCTAGAAAAGAGATTCTAGATGACCCCACTACTCTTTGTAGGATGTGGTCCATTTTGGGCAATGGGTAGTGGTATTTAAGGGATACTTGGTTTAAGTTTCTCAAATCTACACAAAGCCTAATCTCACCTGTTTTCTTTCTTGTGGGAACAAGATTGGATACCCATTCAGAAAATCTAATGGGTGCTATGATACCTGCTTCAAACATTCTTTGCACTTCTGTCTCAATCAAAGGGAGAAGCACAGGATTGATTCTCCTTAGTTTCTGTTTGAAGGGCTTTTGATTTGGCTTTAAGGGAATGGTATGTTGAATAATTGAGGTGTCATAGGACTTCAAGTCCTCATAACTCCAAGAAAATACATCTTGGAATTCTTTGAACAAATCCACGTACTTTGGCTTTTGATCAGCTGGTAAACTTTTGGACAGTTTGATCATTTTCAGGTTCTCTGTTGTCCCAATGTTATGTTCTTCTATCTCAGTGTTTATGGGTTGCAATTCTGGTTTTCTGGGGACATCATTTGCATCAAACATGTCTTCTAGTGGAGTGAGGCCAACTGGGAGAAAATTGTCCTTTAGATCAATGATTTCGGCCTCTGTTTTGGCTATTTCCTCCGAATGCATCTGTTTCAGCTCTTCTATGTTTTCTTCATCAAAGGTGGTTGGCTGTAGCAATTTTCTAGCTGTTTCGGCTATTACTGTTTGCTGGATTTGGTTTATTGCTTGCAGTGGATCATCCATAGCATCCATATCAATGTTTAGGCCTGAAAACTCATGCTGTAAGGTAAGAAAATTGTTGATTTGAGCATCATCCTCAAACAATTGCCAATGTTTAACATTGTTAGGGACAACAGGCCTGTGCTTTATCTCAGCAATAAAGTGGTGATTGGACTCAAAATGAAGCTTGCAAGTGCTAGCAAAAGTAGCTAGGTTGTGAGCATGCATGTTATTGCTTCTAGAAATCTTAGCAAGTTTGGATTCAGTGAAGGTATCAAGTATTGCAGTGGCAGCAGTCCTATAAGCTCTTAGCCTTCTATCATTGTTAACAAAGTTGCCTTTCATTTGTTGGATTACTAGGTATGAGTCACCTAGAATGGAAACTTTGGCAGCTCCTAAAGCTTTGAGCAGCTTAAGGCCTAAGAGGAGTGCCTCATACTCAGCCATGTTGTTGGTACATCTGAAGTTAAGTCTGTAAGCATGACCCTCTGCATGGTTGTTATGTGTATTGTGAATCCATATTCCTGCCCCTGCTCCTAACTTGTTAACAGAGCCATCAAACTCTAAATACCATGTGATTTCTTGCTTGTGGTTAGTATTAAGAGTTTCAGTCATTTTAGGATTGGGCAGACCTAGGTTTTGTGCTTCATGTGGTTCTTCTTGTATGCTGGTTGCGCTGACTGTTTTGACAGTTTCCTGGGTATGAGCAATGTTGGAAATAATACTAAGAGGGGGGGTGAATCAGTATTATCAAATTCTTTTCAATATATCTTCCTTATTTATACTTTGGATAATTCTTCAAATATTGATCATTACTTTATATGTCAGAATCATAAAATAATGAGCAGGAACAAGAAAAGAAAATAGTCACACAAAAGAACACCAGATATAAGGTGGAAACCCAATGTGGGTGAAAACCACCTGCTGCAATATGTCTCTATCTTCTTTTAATAAGAAACTCCTTTTACAATGATTTTGTACTGGTGCAGTCCTTTACCAGTACGCAGGCTACAACCTGAAGAGAGCTACAACTCTCTCTCTCGTTTTCCAGTCTCTCCTGGAAGGGAGCTACAACCCCCTACTTTTCTTTCAAGGACCACTTTTCATTAATTTTCAGACTAGATCCAAGAACATCAAAAACCAATCAACTACACTTGCATCATCAATCTCTGATTTTACCAAAGCCAACCTGCATACAGATCTACAAATATTTCCTTATAACTTTGCAGTTGTTACATCAGACATACCCAGATCATAACATGTGTAAAATAAAACATGCATCAATAATTCAGACCCAGATTATTAGATTTATAGATCAAGCGTATGCCACATATCACAGATCAAAATCATATAGAGATACCACTATTCCAACCTTAAGATTTTGACCCATCAATAGAACTTATCCTTCTCCTTACGCTCAGGTTCCTTCTTCATTCAGATCCAGATCTGCACCATAACCCAATCACAATATTCCAGATCTAGCACTTTATCAGATATTCGATAATTCAGAAGATGCTTTGCCAAATGATCTCCTTCCTCTTTTATAGCCTTATTCCTTTCTCAATACCACGGTCCAAAACCATAATAGCACAATACCACGGACTCAATACTTGGGATCAACACTTTTGGATGCAATACCATGGACCAAAACCATAGGATCAAAAATTGTCGGACTAATACCATGAACCAACCATGAAAGTGCGTGAGATCAACACTTTTGGATGCAATACCATGGACCAAAACCATAGGATCAAAAATTGTCGGACTAATACCATGAACCAACCATAAAAGTGCATGAGATCAACACTTTTGACGAGGTACCATGGTCCAAAACCATATGTTCAAATACTAAGGACTAACTACCATGGACCAAAGGTAAGTTCTCCAACATATACGCGCTTTTCCTTGCATGAAAGTGCGTGAACTTTTTACCATGGTCCAAAACCATAGGTTCAAATACCAAGGACTAACTACCATGGACCAAAGGTAAGTTCTCCAACATATACGTGCTTTTCCTTGCATGAAAGTGCGTGAACTTTTTACCATGGTCCAAAACCATAGGTTCAAATACAAAGGACTAACTACCATGGACCAAAGGTAAGTTCTCCAACATATACACGCTTTTCCTTGCATGAAAGTGCGTGCTACATGAAATAAACTTTTCTCTGCATAAAAGTGCGTGAACTTTTCTCTACTTGAAATAAACTTTTCTCTGCATAAAAGTGCGTGAACTTTTCTCTACATGAAATAAAATTTTCTCTACATATAAGTGCGTGAAATTTTCTCTACACTATAATTTATTATCTGAGATGAGTGGGTTGCCATCAAGTACAACATATGTACCATAATTCCAACAATCTCCCCCTTTGGACTTGATGGCAACAACAACCAATCACTCTCCCCCTTTGACATCAAGGGAAAAGGGTTATGCTCCCCCTAAGAACATGCTCCCCCTGACTATAAACCAGATATGCAAAGAAGAACCATAATCCATGACCATGAAAGAGATAGAGACGTATTGCAACAATATTCAGACCAACATCCATGATCTCCTTCTGTACTTCCTCCATAATGCCAACAATGCATGATATGCTCCCCCTGAACCTGTGCCATTCGATCTTTGACCAATCCGCAACCCAGCACATGTACGCATATACTTCAGATGAGCCTTGCGTACAACCAACTATCAGAAGAGATTCAACAACAAGATGATGCATCAACAACCCCAAGCTTTTGCCTAAGGTATTCAAAGGTCTCCCTAGGCAATGGTTTGGTGAGTATATCAGCAACCTGTTCCTTAGAAGGAACATACTCCAACTTGACCTTTTGTTCAAGCACTTGTTCCCGGAGAAAGTGATACTTGATTGGTATGTGCTTGGTTTTTGAATGCATGACTGGGTTCTTTGAAATGCTGATTGCACTTGCATTATCACATAAGATGGAGATGGGTGGTGTACAAGTGATTTGAAAATCCTGCAATGCATCATCCAAAGGAGTTGAGTGTAGCAAGATGCAACAGCAACATATTCTGCTTCAGCTGTAGACAAGGCAATCGATCTCTGTTTCTTGCTGAACCAAGATACTAATCTGGAACCCATAAAGAATGCACCACCACTTGTGCTTTTCCTGTCATCCACGCTTCCGACCCAATCTGCATCTGTATAAGCATGAAGTGTGAGATCTGTATCTCTAGGATACCATAAGCCATAGTTTTGAGTCCCTTGAAGATATTTGAAGATTCTCTTCACTGCCTAAAGATGAGTTTCCTTTGGATTTTCCTGAAATCTTCCAACTATTCCCACTGCATGCATGATGACTGGTCGGGTACCTGTCAAATAAAGTAGACTTCCAATCATAGATATGTAAGTTGGTTGATGCACTACTGCTGATTCATCATTTGCACTGAGGTTACATCCTGTGACCATGGGTGTACATACTGGTTTTGCTTCTTCCATACCATATTTCTTCAAAATTTGCTTGAGGTAATTGGTTTGAGACAAGAAGATCCCTCCTTCATTTTGTTGGATTTGCAAACCAAGAAAATATGTCAATTCTCCAAGCAAGGACATTTCGAATTCTTTCTGCATCACCAAGGCAAAGCTTTGACTCATAGATTCTTCATTGCTGCCAAAGATAATGTCATCTACATACACAACAAGTATTAGCAATTTGTCATTTTCAATTTTTATATAAAGATTTCTATCTGCTGATCCTTTTGAAAAACCTTGTTGATGAAGATATTTGTCCAAACGATAGTACCAAGCCCTTGGAGATTGTTTAAGACCATAGAGAGCCTTTTTCAATATGCATACAAGATTTGGATCATTTCCAAGAATGAAACCATCTGGCTGCTCAATTTATACTTCTTCTTCTAAGTCTCCATTCAGAAAGGCTGATTTCACGTCCATTTGAAATACTTTGAACTTTTGAAAGCTTGAGAGAGAAAGGAACATTCGGATGGCCTCAAGTCTTGCAACAGGAGCAAAGGTTTCCTCAAAATCTATTCCTTCTTGCTGCGCATACCCTTTACAGACAAGTCTTGCCGTGTTTCTAATTACTTCCCCATTTTCATTCAACTTATTTTTGAAGACCCATTTTGTCCCTATAACATTCTTATCCTTTGGTCTAGGAACCAACTCCCAAGTGTTGTTCTTTTCAATCTGCTCAAGTTCTTCATCCATTGCTTTGACCCAACATTCATCTTTGCATACCTCTTTTACATTTTGTGGTTCAGTGGAGGAGAGTAATGCCAAATATCTCGAATCTTCTGTAATTGTTCTTCTTGTTTGTACACCTGCTTCTTTCTGCCCCAAAATATGAGATTCTGGATGATTCTTCTGAACGTACCGGGATGGATTCTTCTCTTCTATTCTTATCTGCTCCTCTGGTGCTCCTTGAGGTTCTTCTTCTTCATCATTTTGTCTTTGAGGGTAGTCTTCATATTCTTCGATATTTTCATGATTTACTTGCCTAGGAATGTATCCCTTTTCATCAACCACTACATCAATGCTGTCAACAATTCTTCCAAGTCTTTTATTGTAGCACTTATATGCTTTGCTGTGTGGAGAATAACCAAGAAGAATGCCTTCATCTGCTCTAGGTTCAAGTTTGCCAAGTTGCTCATCAGTATTCTTAATATAGCATTTGCTCCCAAATATTTTGAAGTGCTTTACTGAAGGAGTCTCACCATACCAGAGCTCATGAGGGGTTTGAGTGTTGTTCACTCGGACATTTGTTTTGTTGAGAATAACAACTGTAGCATATGCGGCTTCACCCGAGAAAGTTGCAGGAGTTCCAGACTCATCCAGCATAGCACGAGCCATTTGTTGGACTGTTCTGTCCATCCTTTCCACCACTCCATCTTGCTGAGGAGTTATAGCTGTAGAGAATTCTCTTCTTATCCTATGTTCTTCACAGAAATCGAAAAATTCATTTGAAGTAAACTCCCCACCTCTGTCAGACCTGAGGCACTTAATTTTTTAACCTAATTCATTTTCAACCAAGGCTTTGAAGGATTTGAATTTCTCGAATGCTTCGTCTTTGTGCTTCATAAGTCCTAACCAAACAAACCTGGAGAAATCGTCAATGAATAATATCAAGTATTCTTCTCCCCGAGGTGTCCTTTTCCTAAATGGACCACATACATCTGTATGGACTAGCTCAAGAGGCATGCTAGCCAATCCTTCCTTCTATGGAAAGTTAGTTCTGGTTTGCTTTCCAAACTGACATGATTTGCATATGGTGTTGTCTGGAATTTTGATATCTGGAAGACCACGAACTGCCTGATATTTGCATGCTTTCCTTATTTGTCAAAAGCTTAGATGCCCCAACCTCCGGTGCCATAACCAGTGTTCATCATCCTTGCTCAAATAGCATTGTTGTTGTCCTTCTTCAAATATGTATAGATTATTTGAAGTTCTTATACATTTGATCACTATTTTCCCTGTATCAAGATCACGAACGCTACATCCATTTGATCGAAATATTACCTCGGTTCCTTGATCTTACATCTGACTGACACTCAGAAGGTTATGCTTGAAGCCATCAACATACAAAACATTTCCAGCTTTGACCTTTTCTTTTAACTGAGCTGTGCCTTTTCCTTTTATAGTTGTTGGAGTATCATTTCCAAAAGAAACTTTCTTTCCCTTTTCTAAAGCAGAATATGATTCAAGTTTTTCTTTATCACCTGTCATATGCTTCAAACATCCACTGTCAATGTACCATAGATTTTCCTGTCCCTCTGCATAAAAGGCTATCCCACATCTTTCTGTTTGTGGTTCCTTTATTATCCATGTTCTGGTGCTTGAGGATTGTTCCTTTGTCTGCTGAAACCTGCTCCTGCATTCAGAATCTTCATGACCAAAGTTATTGCAAATAGAACATTCAACTTCATTTTCAAGAGCCGAAAAGTTGTTATAGGTCCTTTTTGTAATCCCGATCATACTTCTTTGTTTTTTAGCTTCTCTAGTCATGATTGTTTTATATGCAACACATTGAGCTGCTTTGTGACCAAAGTTGTGGCAAGAGAAACATTGCCCATTGAAGAAACTTCTACGATTATCAAATCTACCGGTCAAATGATTGTAATTTCTATTGTCATCCATTCTTGAAGAAAATTGAGAAGATTTTACCTGTGGCTGGTTGTAGCTTTTGTTCATCCTTAAGACAGATTGCCCCTGGTTTACTTGATAGTATTTGTTCGTTCTTGATGTAATTCGTCCCTGCTTTACCTGGTGATCTCCATTGTGCTTTTGCTCATTCCTTCTTGCTGCATCAAGATAACTCTTTGAGGTGGATTCTTGAGATGTTTCTCCATTATACCCCAGACCTGTCTTGTTTAGCGGAGAACGCTGTACATTGATGATCTCATCCAGAGTTTCAGATCCTTTGACAAACTTAAGATTAATAGCCTTTTTTTTCTCAATTTCTTCTCTAAGGCCAACAATTTCACCTTCTAACTTTTCAAGATATTTTTCTTGTTCATCAATTTGAAATTGTAGAGTATCAATGATCATATTATTTTCTTCTATATATGTCTTAAGTCTAGAAATATCTTCATAAAAACTATACACATCTATAGCATCCATGTAATCATCATCTTCAAAGGCCATTAAAAGTTTATAGTCATTACCTCGTTCATCTTCATCACTATTTGATAGACCATCACTGTCTTCATGAGTGTAGTAGCTTTTCTTATTTGCATTTTGTTTCTTGTTCCATCTAATAGGTTCCTTTCCCTTGTCGATCTTATCCTTATGAGGACATTTGGCAGCATAGTGACCTACTCTTCCACAAGAAAAGCATTTGAAGGGTAACTTACCTCTGAACCGTCCAGCACCCCGTTGAAGATTTCTGACAAAATTTGATTCTTCTTCTTCTTTTGACCCATGTCCTGATTCATAGTACTCTCCTTTACCTGAAGCCTTGAAGGCAGCTTCTTTCCTGTCAGATGGACCTCCTTTTCTCATTTCATAAGCAGTTAGAATTCCATGTAGTTGTGACATTTTAAGATGTTGTAGATTCTCCTTTTCTTATATAGCAGAAACTTTAGATTCAAACCTAGGTGACAAAGATCTTAGAACTTTTTCAACCACAACACCTCTTTTATTTCTTCACCCAAATTTTTCATACAATTAACAATCTCATCCACACAAAGAAAATAGTTAGCCACACTTTCATCATTATACATTCTGAGATTCTCATACTGAATCCTGAGGGTTTGAAGTTTCGCACGTTTTACCTGTTCATCTCCTTCGTAGCTCAAAACAATCTTGTCCCATATTTCTTTTGCGGATTTATATTGCATAACCTTCACGAATTCAGATTGAGATAGACATCCTAGAAGAGTATTAACTGCCTTTGCATTTGTTTCATATTTCTTCTTCTCATCTGAATCTCTAGGAGTAGCTGATGGAAAAGTATACCCTGTTTCTATAATGTTGCATACTTCTGTACCCAAATATTGAAGATAGGCAGTAACTCTTACCTTCCAATATACGAAGTTTGTCCCATCAAAAATCGGTGGCCTGATTGATGCTTCCCTCTCGTAGTTGCTCATGATGTTAGATCTTCCTTCAAGCGATCAAGCTTCTTCAGAAGGACCTGATCTGATACCAATTGTTGGAAATAATACTAAGAGGGGGGGTGAATCAGTATATCAAATTCTTTTCAATATATCTTCCTTATTTATACTTTGAATAATTCTTCAAATATTGATTATTACTTTGTATGTCAAAATCATAAAATAATGAGCAGGAACAAGAAAAGAAAATAGTCACACAAAAGAACACCAGATATAAGGTGGAAACCCAATGTGGGTAAAAACCACCTGCTGCAATATGTCTCTATCTTCTTTTAATAAAAAAATCCTTTTACAATGATTTTGTACTGGTGCAGTCCTTTACCAGTACGCAGGCTACAACCTGCAGAGAGCTACAACTCTCTCTCTCATTTTCCAGTCTCTCCTGGAAGGGAGCTACAACCCCCTAATTTTCTTTCAAGGACCACTTTTCATTAATTTTCAGACTGGATCCAAGAACATCAAAAACCCATCAACTACACTTGCATCATCAATCTATGATTTTACCAAAGCCAACCTGCATACAGATCTGCAAATATTTCCTTATAACTTTGCAGTGGTTACATCAGACATACCCAGATCATAACATGTGTAAATTAAAACATGCATCAATAATTCAGACCCAGATTATTAGCTTTATAGATCAAGCGTATGCCACATATCACAGATAAAAATCATATAGAGATACCACTATTCCAGCCTTAAGATTTTGACCCATCAATAGAACTTATCCTTCTCCTTACGCTCAGGTTCCTTCTTCATTCAGATCCAGATCTGCACCATAACCCAATCACAATATTCAAGATCTAGCACTTTATCAGATATTCGATAATTCAGAAGATGCTTTGCCAAATGATCTCCTTCCTCTTTTATAGCCTTAGTCCTTTCTCAATACCACGGACTCAATACTTGGGATAAACACTTTTGGATGCAATACCATGGACCAAAACCATAGGATCAAAAACTGTCAGACTAGTACCATGAACCAACCATGAAAGTGCGTGAGATCAACACTTTTGGATGCAATACCACGGACCAAAACCATAGGATCAAAAACTGTCGGACTAATACCATGAACCAACCATAAAAGTGTGTGAGATCAACACTTTTGACGAGGTACCATGGTCCAAAACCATAGGTTCAAATACCAAGGACTAACTACCATGGACCAAAGGTAAGTTCTCCAACATATACGCGCTTTTCCTTGCATGAAAGTGCGTGAAATTTTTACCATGGTCCAAAACCATAGGTTCAAATACCAAGGACTAACTACCATGGACCAAAGGTAAGTTCTCCAACATATACATGCTTTTCCTTGCATGAAAGTGCGTGGACTTTTTACCATGGTCCAAAACCATAGGTTCAAATACCAAGGACTAACTACCATGGACCAAAGGTAAGTTCTCCAACATATACACGCTTTTCCTTGAATGAAAGTGCGTGAACTTTTTCTCTACATGAAATAAACTTTTCTCTGCATAAAAGTGCGTGAACTTTTCTCTACATGAAATAAACTTTTCTCTGCATATAAGTGCGTGAACTTTTCTCTACACTATAATTTATTATCTGAGATGAGTGGGTTTCCATCAAGTACAACATATGTATCATAATGCCAACAAGCAACTGATTCTTGATTGATGCATGTTTCTTGTTCTAAAGGCAAAGGCCTCTAATTAGTTGGAGGACTTGTTTCATCATTAAACAAAATAAAAGAATCCATATCAGAATGGATTGAATAGATAGGGAAATTCTGGGGCTTTTCCTCACTACTTACCACATACTTCATCAGTGTTTCTCTATACAGTCTCTTTGCTTGCCCAAAGACTGAAATAATGGCATAGGAGAGGTCTAATTGGAGAGATCCTTGGAGTTTTCCCCCCCAAGATCTTGACAACAGCATGCCATACTTTGGTGGAATGTCAGCAACCACCACGTCCATTAGGATTGTCTTGTTGGGAAATTGGACTAAGGAGACACATAAGTCTTTGATTAAGCCTAAACACTTGACCTGACTTGAGTCAAAGGAGAATAGATCTTTGTAGGGTCTTGTTGTTAGGATATTCCGACACATAGGAAATAGTTAAGTACAACTTGGTCTAGTGTAGAGTTAGGTATAGAGTTAGGTAAAGTGTGTTTCTTTACCGTTGTACATTTTTTAACTTACAATCCGACGGTCACGATATGTAGTGATCCGACGGTTCATTCTCTCCTTGGTATTACCGACACTTGATCCGTGGATTGACACCCGATTGGTCCATGAATTCTATTTAAAGCGCATGGAGGATCATTTGTAGGGTAATCCGTGCATGAGAGAAACATATGTAAATTTTCATTCTTTTTTTAATAAATTGCCTGAAGTGGCCGCATTGGCTCAGGTCGTGGACTGTTTCCCTCTTTGAGGGTTTTAACCACGTCAAAATACTGGTGTATTGATCTGCGATCTGGTTGTGAGCAGTGTCCTTTTGGTGTTCTGTCTGAGGAACTTACCCTGTAAATTACTACATGGTATCAGAGATATTTGAGGGCCGCATCCGTTGGTGATCCAAATCTGAAGCCGGTAGAACTGCATCCGTCTGCCGTTTCCTAGATCTGTTGTTTCTGACTGCTTTCGGGCCGAGAGGACTGCTCTGTTGTGTTGGGAGCATCTGTTCGAGTGAGGAACCCCTTTCCTTTCACGCGAAAAGGCTTCCGGTAGCCCTAGCTGCGTCATTTTTAAGATCTGGAGGTATACAGTGTTTATTTGCAGTTTACTGTTATTTTCTCTCTGTTTATCTCGGTTTCGGTTTATTTAGCCTTTTTATTACCGGATCTATACCTTTCATTTCAGCGTATGCTCTTTTCCCTGCGACTCTGTGCGATCTAGGCAAATCAGAAACAGAAAGGAAGGATTTTTCTCATGCGTATGCTCTTTTCCCTGCGCCTTAGGGTGATCTCGGAAAATCATAAACATTGAGAAAAATATTTAGTTTCCAGCCAAAGCTAACTTTGAGCCGCAAGGTTCATTTTTGAAAATATTTGGTTTTTCGGCTAAAGCTAACTTCGAGCCATAAGGTTCGTTTTCGTTGCATGTCCGTGTTGGGTTTTGTGTTTTTTGTTTTGTAGGGAAAAAGAGCTTTCTCAAAGCAAGCACGCAACCCAAAGTACCCCCCCCCCCCCCCCCCTCTCTCTCTCTCTCAAATTTTTTGTATAGATCAATTGGTTCAAAGCTATTTTAAGAGAGTAGAGGTCTTGCGTTCAAGTCTCCATTTTGTGGGGGCGGACTTTTTCATTTCCGCACATTCCCGCACTTCGTCGGCAACTTCAACAATTTTATTTCAAAAAGCCATAACTTCTTCATCCGGAAGCCGTTTTCAGAGCCGTTTTTTTAAACCAGACTAATTTTTCGAGATCTATCCATTGGAACACTTATTTTTAGCATCTTTAGCTTCAGTTTCCATTGAAATGGAAAGTCAATACCAAGTTACCCTTGACAGCACCAACTACTTCCAATGGTTGGCTTACATTGAGGATTTACTTAGAAGTAAAGGTCTCTACAGAATAGCCTTAGGCCAAGAAAAGAAACCGAAGGATGAAGATAAGGCTACTAAATGGGAAAATAGGCAAGATCAAGCACGTGGATTGATAGGGATGTCTATTTCTCCAGATCTTAGATTCCATATTGCAGAAATTGATACTCCTGATGAAGCAATGAAACAAATCAATAAAGTTTTTGGGATTAAAAATGAAATTAGAGCCCATCAACTTGAAAATGAGTTGCTTACATTGGACCCTAATAATTTTTCTTGCATTGAAGATTTCTTGTCCAAGTTCAAGACCCTTAGATATCTTTTGGAAGGTGTTAAAGTTAAGAAAGAAGATAGTAACCTTATCTATTCCATTCTTACAAAGTTGGGACCAGCCTACTCTGTGTTTGTTGCCACCTTCCATTCTACAAGAGAAGCCTTCATTTCTCAAGGAACAGACTACAAGTCCCCTTCCTTTGACTCTTTTTGTGATTCTTTAATAAGAGAACAAGAAAAACTCTTACACCTTGGTCTTCTTAATCTTGGAAACTCTTCCAAGAAAGCGTTAGCCGCCCAGCAGCAACCAAATTCAAAGAATCCTAAGAAGTCATATCCTAAAAAGAATGGTCCTAAACCAAACAAGGGTCCTAAGAAATTTCAGCCCCAAAATGAAAAATCATTTCAACAAAATGATAAGACAAATAAAAACAAAGGGAAGAAGACTGATAGACATTGCAATTTTTGTAATCGAGATGGCCACTTAGAATCAAAATGCTTTAAGAAGATGGAAGCCTTGGAAGCAGCAATGAAGAAGCATAACATCCATTTGGGGCAATCTTCAACTTCAACTTCATATTCAGGAATGGCACTTTCTGCATGTGGTTGTCAAGCATCTCGGTCTCGCTATGCATTAAATGTATCTTCTTCTTCTCATTCTCATGAGTGGCTCATTGATTATGGAGCTTCTTATCACATGGACAAAAACAAAGCCATGTTTTCTTCTTTAAATGATTGTAACACCAAAAATATATATGTTGGTGATGATAGATCTCTTAATGTTGTAGGGACTGGAACTGTTCATCTAGACAATGGTCAGTTTAATGATGTATTATGTGTTCCAACCTTATCCTGCAACCTTCTATCTGTATATTAGATAACTCATTCAGGTGAAGGTAAAATCGTTGAATTTTCACCTCATGATGTTGTAATCAAGGACTTAAGAGATCCTAAACAGATTTTGGCTACTAGCATTGCGGATGATTCTACAAGGTTGTATAAGTTTCACAACTTTGGGTCATCAAATCTTCCCTCAGTATTTGTTGCTCATAACGATGAAGTGAGCAAACTTTGGCATGAGCGATTTGGTCACTTAAACTATCGCTCCCTTCAGCATCTATGTAAAGAAAATATGGTGACAGGTCTTCCTATGGTATCTTGCAGAGATGGTGTTTGTTCCGGATGTGTACTCGGAAGACATCATCGGGACAGTTTTGAAAAACATGCCTCTTGGCACACCTCAGCCCCTTTACAGCTTGTGCATAGTGATTTATGTGGTCCACTTCCAGTTGTGTCATTCTCTGGCTGCAAGTATTTCTTAACTTTCATTGATGATTTCTCCAGATGCACTTGGGTATACTTCTTAAAACTCAAGAGTGAAGTATTTAACACTTTTTTGGCCTTCAAGGCCTTTGTTGAAAAACAATATGGACATCAAGTTCTTAAGTTAAGATCTGATAATGGCGGAGAATATGTTAAAACACATTCATCAACTGTTGCACTAAGAATGGAATTCAAATGAAACATACTGTTCCATATACTCCACAACAAAATGGTGTAGCTGAAAGGAAGAATCACACCTTAAAGGAAATGGCTAATTGTATGCTACAATCTAAAGGACTTGGCCTTAGTTTTTGGGCAGAAGCAATTAACTGTGAAAATTACATAATAAATCGCACTCCTACTAAGGCTTTAAAGAATATCACTCTAGAAGAAGCATGGAGCTCAATCAAACCAGATGTAAGTCACTTTCGTGTTTTTGGAAGTGAAGCGTGGGCCCATATTCCAGATGAAAAGCATAAAGCTTTAGAACCTAAGAGTGAAAAATGTACTTTTGTTGGATATTCTGAAGATGTCAAAGGCTATAGACTTATTCCATTTAAGTCCAAAAATGTTATCATTAGAAGAGATGTAAAATTTGATGAAAATATATCGGCCTGTGAGCCTAGTCCGGCGGATGTGCCACCTCTCCCTATCTCTTCTACCTTTGAAAAAATTTCTTCTTTAGATGATGAAAGTGAGGATGAAAATCCTCCCCCACCATCTTAGGATCCTCCTTCAGCTCCTGAGCTTCCAAAATGGGTTCGTGCTACTCGAGATGCAGCAGGTGATCTTGTCGGTGATCCTACAGATTAGCGATGTACACGTTCTCAGTTCGAGAGAGCCTCTTCTTTACTGGCTCAAGCTCCAGTAAATTATGATCCTGACACCTTTGCAGAAGCTTCAGGCCATCCAGATTGGGAAGCAGCTATGAATGAAGAATATCATTCATTGTTGGCAAATGATACATGGGATCTTGTTCCTCTACCAAAGGGACGAAAACTTGTTAGATGCAAATGGGTTTATAGAAACAAGTATGGACCAGATGGGAAAGTTGATAAACATAAAGCTCGTCTTGTTGCTAAGGGTTTTTCACAGGTTGAAGGCATTGACTACACTGAAACCTTCTCCCCTGTTGCCAAAATGAACTCTATCCGTCTTGTTCTTTCCCTTGCTGCCTCTTTCAAATGGGAAGTCCATCAGATGGATGTTAAATCT
Organism: Pinus tabuliformis; assembly: GCA_031772625.1. Classification (NCBI taxonomy): domain Eukaryota; kingdom Viridiplantae; phylum Streptophyta; class Pinopsida; order Pinales; family Pinaceae; genus Pinus; species Pinus tabuliformis. The sequence continues at coordinate 146,611,089 of CM062808.1, read as the reverse complement.
GCCTTCTTGCATGGAGATTTGCATGAAGAAATCTATATGGAACAACCCATTGGCTTCATACAAACAGACTCCACCCTTGTATGTTGACTTAAGAAATCCCTATATGGTCTCAAGCAAGCTCCTCGAGCTTGGTATGCCAAAATGGATAACTTTCTTTTAAAATCTGGATTTTCTAGGTGTCATTCTGACAATACTGTCTACACCAAGAAAGTGGGAAACTCTCTTATCGTCCTTGTTCTTTATGTTGATGATCTTATCCTTACTGGTAGTGATCCCAACCTTATAAACCATGTGAAGTCTAGCCTTAAAAGGAAATTTGAAATGACAGACTTAGGACACTTACACTATTTTCTCAGTCTTCAAGTCTTGCAATCCAAGGAGGGTATTTCCCTTTCCCAGTCCAAGTATGCTTGTGATATTCTACGTCATTTTCACATGGAAGACTGTAAGCCAGCCCCTTCTCCCTTTCAGTCTGGAGTCAAAATTTCAGTCACTTATAATTCTCCTGAAGTTGATGCTACCTTATACCGTCAACTTGTAGGAAAAAATTTGTATCTAACCCATACTCGTCCTAACCTTTCCTTTGTTGTTGGCCTTGTTGCTCGGTTCATGCAAAACCCCCGTGAAAGTCATTGGAAAGCAGCTAAAAGAATACTTCGTTATGTTCGAGGTACAGTTCAGTTAGGGATTCATTACAGTGCCGAAGCAGCTCCTCTATTGGTTGGTTTCACTGATTCCGATTGCGTTGGTGACCCTGATGATCGGAAGTCTACTGCCGGTTATGTGTTCACTCTTGGTTCAGGACCTATTACATGGGTTTGTAAGAAACATGCTGCCATTTCTCTTTCATCAATAGAAGCAGAGTATCGTGGTACCGTAGAAGCTAGTAAGGAAGCCTTGTGGCTTCGTCAGATCCTGTCAGAGTTTGGCTTTCAGCAGCAGCATCCGACTACAATTTGGTGTGATAATCAAAGTGCCATTCAGCTATGCAAAGATCCAGTCCAACATCAGCGCAGCAAAAACATTGAACTGCACATGCACTTCATCAGAAATCTCATTCATGACCATGTTCTTGAAGTGCAATATTGTTCAATAGATGATCAAGTGGCAGACATCTTTACAAAGGCTTTCACATAGGCGAAGTTCACTAAACTTCGATTTCTGGTTGGAGTTTAGGAAGTTGTCACTAAGGGGGGATAGGCTGTAGTGCCTCCTTCCTTCTCCTATTGTGTCATATTTGTAAATCCTTCAATCCTATCCCAAGTTGTTCTTAAGGGGGGATGTTAGGATATTCCGACACATAGGAAATAGTTAAGTACAACTTGGTCTAGTGTAGAGTTAGGTAAAGTGTGTTTCTTTACCGTTGTACATTTTGTAACTTACAATCCGACGGTCACGATATGTAGTGATCCGACGGTTCATTCTCTCCTCGGTATTACCGACACTTGATCCGTGGCTTGACACCCGATTGGTCCATGAATTCTATTTAAAGTGCATGGAGGGTCATTTGTAGGGTAATCCGTGCATGAGAGAAACATATGTAAATTTTCATTCTTTTATTAATAAATTGCCTGAAGTGGCCGCGTTGGCTCAGTCCGTGGATTGTTTCCCTCTTTGAGGGTTTTAACCACGTCAAAATACTGGTGTATTGATATGCAATCTGGTTGTGAGCAGTGTATCAACTTGTAGACCAAAAAGCAACTCAGGTGTATCATCTAAAACATTCACATCATCCCTGACCTCTGGCATTTGCAGTGATCTTTGGATTTGTTGCCTATACACATCATGCTTTGTAAGTTCAGATAAAGGGATGGAAATCTTAAGTTTGCTTATTTCTTCTTCTAAGTTGAATGGTTTCTCCAATGGAATCTTTGTGTTGGCAATAGCAGATTTCCCCTTTTCAAGTGTATTTTCTGCGTTTTCCTCTTGATTATCAGTGTTATGGTGAGTGATACCTTGCGGTATTTCTATTTTGGGAAGGCTTTTAGGAGTGTTGTTCAAGTTATCTTTCAAGGAAGAAGGTGGCAGAGGCTGATCAACAGAAGGCTGTATGTCTGTTGTGTCCTCTACAGTCACTTGGTGCAGGTTTGGGACAGTTATATCAGCTGTTTCTGTTATAATAGCCTTGCCTCTAATCTGGTTGGGCTGTTTGCCCTCCTTTGGTTTAACTTTTTCGGGCACATCTATGGTTCTTGTCCTCAGCTTATACTGTTTGTGGACTTCATAAATAGCTGAATCATAACCTTGTTTAAAGTCAAAAGACTCACCAGAGTTAGTCTGAAATTGATTTATCTCATGGTCATCTTGGTCTTGTTGAGTTAGGAAAATTTGTTGCTCACCCTTCAAATCCACCAAGTTCATGTGAGTTTCTTCTATGGGTTCATTAGAAGTGGATGCCTCTGCATAGTTTTCTTGAAAAGGAGGTCTTATATCATGGTCTGGGCTAGACCTACCAGCGTTTGGATTTTGATTTTTCCTGAAATTCGGGTTCCTGACAGTGTTAGCTTGCTGCCCATCCCATGATGATTTCCTCTCAACACTCTCTACTCTGTCTCCTAGCCTGTGCATGCCATTGATAATAGCATCTAGCTTTTGATCTAAGGATGAGGGCTCTTACTTGAAGGTGGTTCTTCTCTCAGTTATAACTCTGTTTCTTTTGGAAATTAAATTTGCCTCCACAGTGACAGCCACGTTTTGCATGTCTGCAAGTCTGTTAGGGGTTCTTTCTTTTAATTGGTAGGCCATAACTGGGTCGAATCCATCAGGGAATTTATATAAGGCAAGGTCAGGTGGGGGCCTTAATTTTTGTGGGATAGCATTATAAACACTATTGAACCTTGCACAATAGTCCAAGATTGTTTCTTGTGGACCTCTTTTGATTGTATCGTATTCAGCTAGTATGTGCAAGGGATCTTTCTTTTTCTCCCATATGTTGATAAATGAATGGTATAATGCTTCTAGGTTTGCTATGGAATTGGCTAGGAGTGCTCTAAACCAAGTCCTAACATCGCCTGTCAAACTTTGGACAAAAATCTTCATTCTCACACCATCATCGTCAATCTCATAGCTTTCAAAGTAATCCTGCATTTTCTTTGTATGCTGAAGGGTTGTGCAAGCACTTGTGCCATCAAAATATGTGATTTTAGTTTGGTAATCCTGAGGCATAGCCCCGGGATTTCCAAGCAGCTGTAAAGGTGCATATCTGTTAGCCATATTCACAGGGATAAGAGGGACAATAGGAACAACTGGGATAATAGGAGTAGCAGTGATAGTATGTGCAGTGAATAGAGGTGTGGAAGGAGTGCTTTCAGAGGTGGATGAAGAACAAGGGGAACTAGGGGTTGAATGAAATAAAAATTTGACAGGGGTTGGGCCACAACATGGGTGAACTGCTTCAGGACTATTATCAGCAAAATCCTCTCTTCGCTCTAGCTTCCTGAGGTTCCTTGGGATTATATTGGGATTTTCAAAAGCTGCTGGGGGATTTGCGTCTGGATTTGACCTTGTATAACGTGAATTCTTTTTGGGAGCCAGCTTCTATCTTGTTTTTTCGGGATTTTTGTAAGAATATAAGGGTTGGAAAGAAACTTTTGAAGGTCTGGTTCCTTCCCAGTGGAGCTTTCCACCTTGATTTGTGAGATTATCTAAGGATGTTCCCTAGTGGAGTCGCCATTATGTTATCACTCAAGTTGTCCTTAAAGCTCCTTAAAGGATACGGCCGAGGTAACCACAAACCAATCTTTGGACTGTAGGTCCTAGCCTACCTGCAATCAGAGAGGGATCTCTCTTTATAATTTAGCTTTGTTTTGGGTTGATTTTAGGCTAGTTATGATTTTCTTGGGTTTTGTTTTGATTTTGGTGGGATGGAGGATTCTTTCAAACAGAGTTGGGATGCATAGTGTGAGAAGTTCAAACCATTGGGCATGGATTCGTGGATTAGGCTTGCTGTTGTGTTTTCTTGGTCACAAGAGGAATACAGAGCAGGATAGCTACACATAAAACAATATCTAGCTAGAATAAAGATGGAACAAAGGTCAGTGAATGAAAGGCAACTAAGTAGCTCTCATTATGCTAACAGAGGGAAGGTGAATGAACATTTATATAGGAGCAATCAAGGATTCCTAAACAACATTCATATATGAAGGAACTAGTGTAAATATGAGAAAATCAGTATTCATATTCAGGACTAATTCAGAGGAAAACATAGATAAATCACATTAAATTGAGAACAGAATACAACTAAGTGAGCTCTGAACTATTCTTTCTTTCTGCTATTTAGATAGTGAAACCATGATGGCATAAAACATATAAACTGTAAACAGAGATAAGAAACACTTATTGGGCTATGTAGAAGCGTTAGGATTCCGTAGTCACTCTTCAGACATTAAAACACAACAATCAGTTCATCTCCCAAACATTCCAGCGATCTTTGATTATAGAGACTCTCAGAAAAACAATGCAAGTCTAGAGGAAGTTATCGACCAACCAACCCTTAAAACAGTGTAGAGGGTGGTTTAAATAGAAAATATTTACAAACATCAGATCTGGGATAGATCTCCTCAAATAAATTCCTTTAACCTAATTTGTACATAAGTAAATGGCAGAAATATCTATCTAACAGCTGCTTTGGGGTAACTAGCATCTCAAAATATCTATTACAGCAGATCTTAGGTAGATCTGAGGAAAATGAGTGCTTTAATCTATTTTATCTTGAAGTAAATGCTTAAAACATTTATCTAAGTGCTGCGCTGGGGCAGCTGCCTCAAAAATGGATCAAAAGAGTTCCTTGAGCCACGCGCTGTCCTCTGTGTGATAACTGTGCATTTAAGGAAGCAGCGCTGCTCCAAAAATACGACTAGGAACAATGTCTCTACAATAACTCTGCCTTGAAAGCCTTCATATATGCCTTTAGGTGGCTTTAAAGCAACAAAAGAAGTGTTGGTGAGCCTTAATGGCCGAATGATGCTTTGTTGACTTTGATGGGCTTGCTTTGCTTTCATCTGCTTTGAAAACTGGACTGATACTCTTTGCCGCATCCTGATACACTTTGGCACTAAATTTGGGCCTTTTCTCACCACTGATACTCTTTAGACTGTCCCATCGCCCCCTTTCTGCCTTTTAATGCAAAAATAACTGCTGCTAATGTCCTCCGTGGCCTTTGGGTGCAATCGGCGCTTGGCCGATCAAAACTAGCCTTAAACTTTTTGAAAAATGGTGCAAATAGGAGGAAAAAGTGTTGCCAACTGTGCCGAGGCCGAGACTGGCTATCTGAAGCAAAACTGGGCCTTGGAGCGATCTCAGAAAGCTTAGGGATGCATGAATTGTGCTATCGGGAGTCGGGCGCGGGCATATATGTGAAAATATGAACAAATGCCGCCTTTTCTTTTACACAGAAAAAAGACCAATTTCTATGTAAAATTCGTGAAAAACATAGGCGGGAGCGGCACTGTAGCGGAGATTAAATCCTGGCCGTTGGATCACGCGAAGGCAGATCCAACGGCTGGTGCTAACTCGCATCGCGCGAAGGCAGATCCAACGGCTGGCGCTAACTCGCATCGGGGCGGACCATTGGTCCCAACACATAAAACCTCCGAATACCGATGAACCTAGCGGACCCGAAATGCTTATATGCCCTTTCTTTATGGAGATCGGGTCCGGTCCGTCGGCGATTTCAGATCGGCGGATTTTAACAAAATCAATATATGGACGCGAAAACCTTTAAAACTACCCTTTAATATTTTTTGGCTCCGGGATATAGGAGCACACAGCGCGGACCCTTTCGGACCCGATATGCCTTTATGCCGCGCTTTATTACTTTTCGGCTCCGCTGGTCGGAGCCATATAGGAGTGATGCGATTAAATATGGGCCGTTGATCTGTGGGCCTGAATGGGCGACTGAGATTAACTCGGAAATTTGCTATCGGTGGGGTCATGGGGTTGCCACATAAAAACTCTGAAACCCATCGGACCCGATAAGTTATACAGGCCCTCTTTATTTTATTTCGGGTCCGACCCATCGGCGGAACCCAAATCGGCAGTTTTAATAGTGGAATGGGTCCGCGGACCGAAATCCCTTAACACTACATTTCATAACTCATCGGCTCCGCCAAATCGGAGCAGTATATGGGGCAATGCGAAGTGGGGGGCCACACGACAAGATCTGGACCGTCAGATTTGGGGCCCGATCCAACGGTCCTGGATCCGTCGGCGAATCGGCAATCGGAGGGACCAGAGGGCGGCACATATGGAATCGCCGAACTGCGCGGACCTGATATACTTTTACCGGTCCACTTTATATGTTTTCGGGTCCGGCCCATTGGCACTATGCCCCATGCCTTGAGACTTAGCCATTTTCGCTTATATATGCCACAGCCCCCTCCCGATAGCGATATCGCATCGGAGGGGGATAAAACAGATCTTTGTCTCTTCGGAGCATGCATTTTATTACAATGCAAAGAAAAATGAATTCTGAGGGGTGGCCTTTATGCTTATGAATGGTTTGTGAGCCATCGGAAGGAGTCCGATGGCCCAAAAGGAAGGATTTTCTCATTTTTTGAAGGTTTTTAATGATTTTTGCATGGTTTTTTTGGGAATTTTCATGCCTTGGAAGGAGTCCAAAGGCATTTAGGAGGAAAGTGAAATGGTTTTGAGAGGGGTTTAGTGACCAAAGAGGGTTTCATGCCTTATAAAGGCAAACCAAGGCCAAAGAGATGATTTGTATAGATATGAAGGGAAACTATGCAAAGGAATGAGTCCTTATGCATTTGGAAGATGGTCCGAGGGGTCAATGAGGGTTCTTGCTGAGTTTCAGATAAACTTAGCAATTCCCAAGGATGTATATGGTTATTTTTCAACCAAGGGGAGGGGATAAGTATATAGGGGAGTTATATACATAGTTTTAGTAGGGGAAGGGGAAATAGATAGGGAGTTACATAATAAAGTTAGTAGTTAATATGATAATGATGAGAAAAAGCGCTAAGAATGATGTCTTAGGCTATCAATGGGGGAAAATGACTGATAGAAGAAGTGTGAACATTCCTTTAGTGAAGCAGATCTTCAACAAGGCAGATGATACGGAGAATGATGAAATTAAGAGGTATCAAGCAGATCTTGACCTCTTTAGGGGAAGTTAGTGAGTGATTTGGGAAAGAGGGAGAAGGGGAAGTTAGACATGCATTTCTTGAAGTCCTTCAAATGGAAAACTGCCTCAAACTTGTGATATGAATAGATATGACACTTGAAAATCTGAAATGGATCACAAGTCATGATTCTGCAACCACAAAGCTACCTACCCGGCCTATTCACCTAACATTTTCTCTTCTTTTTGGTTTGGGTGCACTTGAACTAGCATACCCATCTTTTCATTCTTTTCTTCTTGCTGTCCTCCTATCTAAATCTACACTTATTGCATCCAGGGGCTCAGATTAGGCTATTGAGCACCCTTGTTTCTCTACCTATCTACAAATCTGCCAAGATTAAGCTGTTTGGACAGATGTTCATTCTCTATATTCTACAACAGGAAATTGAAACCTAGGGAGACCAAGATTAAGCTGTTTGGACCTCCCTTAGCTGAAAACTCATCAAAATGGATCAATTCATCAAAAATGATACACAGCAGTGGCATTTAGACTAGCACACTATCATGGATACTTCTCTGGTCATCTGTAGCAAATATGGAGCATTGCAGCATGCATGGTACGACATATTTGGCATGTAAAAATGTCGATCATGAAAGATGATTAACCTGCTGCAATAGGAGGCTAACAGGAACAACACCTTTAGGGACTTAGGAGCCCTCGGTTTATGGACATAATTGATTGGGGTTGCAGTGCCCAAAAATGTCTATAACAAGAGGGATCTATTTTCAATTCACTACCCCCTACTATATGACCCAAATAATTTAAAGATGTTTTTCCAAATTCACATTTTGAGATTTTAACGTAAAGTTTTTCTCTTTTCAAAACATCTAATATCTGCTTAACATGCTTTAAGTGTTCTTCTGACGTTTTACTAAAAATCAGAATGTCATCCAGATACACAATAACGAAATCATCAAGAAAAGGTCTCAGTACATCATTCATTAATCTCATGAAAGTAGTAGGGGCATTGGTAAAGCCAAAAGGCATAACCAGCCACTCATACAATCCTTTCTTTGTTTTGAAAGCAGTCTTCCATGCATCTTGCTCTGCAACTCTGACATGATGGTATCCACTATGCAAATCCAGCTTGGTGAAATAAACAACTTCCTTTAATTGATCTAAAAGATCATCTATGCAAGGAAGGGGATAACGATTTTTGATTGTTATCTTATTCAGTGCTCAGTAGTCAATGCACATTCTCCACGAGCCATCTTTCTTTCTCACCAAAATGATTGGTGACCCACATGGTGATGTGCTAGGCCTGATGAACCCTTTCTCGAGCAACTCCTGCACCTGCTTCTTGATTTCAGCATTCTCTAAAGCAGACAACCTGTACATTCCAATGTTAGGCAATGGAATATCTTGCTGCAAAATAATATCATGTACTATTTCCTTTTTTGGTGGCATACCTTTAGGTTCCTGAAACAATACATCATACTCTAAAACTATCTTTTCTATATTAGCTTGCTGCTTAGCATTACAACCCTCAAATACATTGGTTTTATCAAGTTTCTTTTCTTTTACAACCATTAGTAAGAATTGTTTGCATGAATTTATCATTCTTTTCATCTGCCCTGAATTTATGAGAGTATAATTGTTCTTGAGCTTATGATCTCTTACAAAGTATTTGATTCCATCTTTAACAAGTAGATACTTGTTCTTAGCTCTATAGAACATAGTTTTTCTATCATACAAGTAAGGACTTCATAAAACAATTCCACATATATCCAAAGGAATTATGTCTAACTCAACCTCATCTACAAATGCTGACCCAAAAGAAAACTTGAGTTTGCACTGTCTAGTCACTTGTAGTTGTGCTTTATCATTCAACCATCCTAATGGGTGTGGTTTCTTGTGAGGTGTAGTTGCTAATCCCAATTTCTTTATAATTGCTTCAGAAATCATATTTACTTGTGAGCCACTATCAAACAAAGTATCAATCTTTTGATGTTTGGAAATAACTGGAATATGGAAAAGCTCATGTCTTTTTCTCTCATGTTCTTCATCAATAACAGATTGAGCAGAATTACTAGTAAGTGCTTCAGAATTATTACCTTTTATACCTGCTGCTGCAATGATTGTTTCATCTCCCGAGTCTGACCCCAAATCTTTCTGAATAGCTGTAGCAGTCTTCTTCTTCTTGCCCTCAGAATTCTTAGGTCTTAGCTCTAGATGCATAATCCAACAGTGTTCATCATCATGCCCATCCTTTTTACAGTGATTGCATGAAGCTTTGCCTTTCTGTGCAGTGTTAGCCTTCCTTTCTTTCCATTTCTGCTTTCTTTTCTCCTTGCTCTTGCTTGCAGTGGGTTGTGATGGTCCCCCAACTTCTGGATTTCCATTCTTTCCTCTAGCCTCTAGATGAGTAGCTTGTACAGATACCTCATCTATATTAGTGGGATTAAACATGAGGATGGTATGCCTCATGTAGCTATGTAGACCACCAATTTAGTTCAAAAGAGTCTCTAGTGAGTCTAATGAGATCCCTAAAATCAATGCTCTCTTTCTAAATTCTTGAGTGTACCCTTGCACACTTTTCCCTTTCAACTTCCGAAGAGTTTGCCAACTCATCATGGCTTGTTGCATGTAGGCCAATGGATAGAACTGCTTCTTAATTGCAGAAACAAAGTCACTCCAGACAGAGATGGTCTTACCATGTCTTTTCATGTCAGCTTGGGTTCTACCTTCCCACCAAACCAAGGAAGTGCCTCCTAGGCGTAAACTTGCCAACTAAATTTTTCTCTTGTCTGAGTTGATGTTCTGCACTCTACAATACACATCAATTTGTCTAATCCAATTGTCCAACTTTTCAGCATTTAGCTCTCCATCATATATAGGAAAATCAAATTTAACATCTAGCTTAATCAAAGATGATTTCTTATTATGCACAGGGCTATTAGGAGGTGTGAGAAAGTTTTCCTCTTTCCATTTTCCTTTCGAGTGGTCATGGGAATGAGACTCATCTTCTTCTTTATCTTGTTTAGAACTTGATGAATCTTCATCCTTATGCTTTCTAAAGTCCCTATACATTTCTTCTACCATTGACTTTACAGCTAGGAAACTCTCTATGAATTGAGGGTCTTGCCCTACAGAACCTTCCTCTGACATTGTCTTCCGAGGATAGACTCTCCCATTTTCAGGATTAGTTTTGACCAACTCTCCTTCTCCTAATTTGAGCTTTGATCTAGTGAGCATTCAACAACTAAACCAACATAAGCTTGTCTAACCTTGCAGCCTAAAGCTCTGATACCACTTGATCTGATAATCACCCTATGAGTGACCTCAGTTAAAGATTTATTAGTTAAAGGTATTACAGACTCATATGTTGGTGTGTCTAAGTTATTTAAGCAACGGATCGATCAAATTTCCAATACATAGACACTTAAAAATGGAAAACAGAAGAGAATCACAGTAAGCAAATACAAGAACACAAGAATTTAATAAGGAGTTCACCCTATCCTCCAGGACTACATCTCCAGTCCAGATTTTAGTGGTGGCCCTGTTTTATTGTGTCTTGAAGCAGAGAATTTCAATGAAGAAGCTCAATGTGAGTCTCCTAAAACAGAATTTGCTTGGCAGGGTGGTTCCTGGATGCCCCAAGCCACTAGAGTACACAAACTCTTTTCCTTACCAGCTCTGTGACCTTCTAGTCTATAATGGAGAGAGCCCAATGTGGTGCTCAGTCCAGATAGATCGTCTTTGGGATGGCTTGAATCCCTAAAGCTCTCTGGTGCTTGATGCTGCTTTCAGTCAGCTCCGCTCTCTGTCTTCTATTTTTTTCTTGCTTCACTGTCTTTCTTCTCTTTGTTCTTCCTTTCTATGTTCCGTCCTCCTCTCGAGGTTCTCGTCCTCTTTCTTATTTTCCTGTGCATGGCTTTAAGGCCATTCGTACCCATGGCTGTTCAATTCCTCTTCCACTTCCTGTCGGATCGCCTGCTATAGCCTTGCTTGGAGTTCCCTGTTCGGAGTCATCATCAGGCTCACAAGGAGTGGCCACATGTCCTCCTGCAGCTGTGCCAATTCGCTTCGTTGGTTCGGTTTTTCTGTTACATCGTGGAATGAGTCTTTTGAAACCTTGGTAGTCAAATTGGACGTCAAATCTTTACAAACTGCGGCTTAATCCCCCGTTGATTCTGCTTTCCCATCAGGCGTGATCTCAGCCATTAGATCTTGGCCTCTAGATCCAACGTCATATGCACATTTCGCGCGGATGACTTGCTCGACCATTAGTGCGCTATCAACGATGGTTTTCGCTCTCCTCCACTTGCCACACGTCGACTGCTAAGTGGAATCGCTCCATTTTCGCCAATTCTGCTTACTGTTTGAGGGTGCCCCCGATCAATACCACTGGTTTTCAGAGCGGGTACCACCTTTAGCACTTTAGCCTTTTCCCCATGGTTTTTTGGCTCACCACGCGACTGAGTGCTTGCGGCTTCCCCATTTTGAGGGTTTTCACCCAGTGATGCACGATTAATTGCGCATCAAAAACCCCCTCTGTTTCCCGATCTGGGCCTCCGAGGGGCTAAATTCGCGTCCCGCACAGTCTCCATGGGCCTCTGTCAGCGCGCTTTGACCGAGGTCCTTGTTGTTCCACGTTGGCTGCCATGGCCACTGGTTTAGAGGTGTTTTTGATCACTGTTATAAATTCTTTAAAGTCTGTCCCAACCTGGTACAACCATGGCTCTGTTAATTATTCTTTATGGATCCAATTCGGATCAAAAAGGGTCATGGTGGGCATCCCTTATACAAGTAACTCTTCGAATGTGAGAATGAGAGAAATGCGAGAATGCGAGATCATAGACCTTACAACCTCATCGCATATCGCAGATTTCAAATTCCGCAGCGCCACTTAATGTAAAACGCCCAAATTTTGCGAAATGCGATAAGCTTCTCGCAAATCGCATATCGCAGCCACTCGATGAAACAATGGTTGTTAATGATAATAGGTTTTGCAATATCGCGATCTGCGATATTGCGAAGCAAATCGCAAAATCGCTTTATCGCAGATCTAAGGGCTCAGAGTTCAATGACAGTACTTTCCGTCGTTCGATGCAGAGTTATGAGCATTAAATTTTAGCTTAACGGTCCATTGATGGTTATTTATTAAAAACAATTCAGATCTGGTTTAAAGGACCATCTCACGCAAGGTGATATCTTTGATATGATTTTAAAAATTAAAATCTTTCCCGTCACCTTATTGTTGTTCATTATTCACCATCATCCTTATCGTATCTTTGTTCTTTGCTTACAATTTTCAGGAGCAGTATGTAGAGCAGCATGTAGAGCATAATGGGAAAGAAAGGCAAAGCTCCCGCATCTGAAAAATCAGAGATGACTCCGTTATTTAAAGACACCACTTGTACTAGGGAAGTAGGGATTTCTACCTGGGAAGCCATGTACTGACTGTTAGAAGAGGAAAAACCAAGAATTATGAAGGTTACAGTTACGGCAGATGGACATGGCTCATTTGAAGCATCACTAACAGAGCTTGCATGCTCGTTTCTACACCGTATTGCCACGAGGCCAAAGATACTCCCCTACATGGATATGGTGAAATGGGTTATAGACAACGTTGATATATTCGACAGGAAATTAAAGAGACAGAACCAGGAGGTCATGGGGTCATTTACCCCAAGTAATTTGAGGCGTATGTATCACTTGCTAGAACCCCAGGCCAGTTATAACAAACAGTTTGTGGAAAAATTCGCCAAAGAGAATGAGGATTTGGCAAACTGTAGAAAAAGCTAGTCCATGAAGGAGGAACCATTAAAGAAGGATAAAAGTGGTATGTACGCCACTGGCTCCCTCTCTTCTCCCTATTGTTTTGCTGCTGCAATGTTATGTAGACTATTCGGGAAGCAAGACATCAACAAGTTTTCATCAGAATCGTTTCCTTTATTGGATGCGGCCACCAATGCCACCATAATGGATTGGTCCCAAATTTTATCAGATAATTTAGCCTCTGCTATTTTAAGTTATCTAACTAAAAGAAGTTTTGCTCAGAGGTTTGTCGTGGCGGAAAAAGTCATTTGGGCTGACACAACTGACCTCCCTAGGAGTTTACACTCTCTAGCGACAAACAAGACAAAATGGAGTGATCTTTCTCTAAATATACCTTTTATAACATGAAAAGTGCAAGTGTTTAGGCTTACCTTATTCCAAAACGCTGTTGTTGTAGTTCGTCCTTGCCAATCCGGATGAGCTCCTCCTTCATGTCAATTCCTGCAACCACAAACAATCAAACAATTACCGAGCACTTGTATTTCATATAATAAAACATACATTCAACATGCAGACCAAGGAACACATGAAATAACTCATTAACACAAGCTATTGAGAAAAATAAACCAGTTTGTATTAATAACGAAACAAAGAAACTCTTACAACCTGGCCTTGGTGTTGTGCAAGTTCCTCCCAGGGTCCATCAAGTGTTTTCCTCTACTTTGACAAAGCTCAACCTCTTCCAATTAGAATCATGTAAAGACAATCTCTCCTCACAAAGGTTCTAATGAAAGACCTAAATCCTGCAGCATTTACCCAAAGAAAATGTATAGCTCCAACCTCTCCTCCTTCTGGCTCAATGCCTTCATTTATAGTGCTGTAAAGAGGTTATTCAGGTCCACTATCAATGGGATCATTCCCCTCTATGGGTGGGATAGCTCCCTTATTGATGGGATAAGTTCCCTCTTAATAGAGATACATGAACCAACTGGAGGCGTATCCATTCCATCAAACTGACCTCTAGAATGTTCTAGAAGTAACCACAAGTAACTTTCTCAAGATAAAACTTGCGCATTTTGCCTTTTACAGGAGGACGCACCTGTCCTTTAACATACAGAGCGTCCATGGACGCAGGTTTTGTGAACATGGCCTGCGTCCCCGCAGGTAAGGCTAGAGAGAACCTGCGACCCCAGAGATAAACATAGTTTTTACAAGACTTTCTCTCTTCTTTGAGTTTGAGATGGATAACAGAGGCATAAGACTTGCCTAAGAGGGTAGCATGACTGTTGATTTTGAGCCATACTAACTGTAAGAAGTCAAGGTGACATTTTTTAGTGTAACAGATTGCCCCCTAAAGTGCGAAGCCTGGAATAGATTGGTGTTTTATAATTTCTAGGAAGGGTGAAGCGCTTTATCATTTCAAGGATTGACTTGTGGATGCCCTGGTTGGAACCTGCAATTTTCAACACAAAATACATGTATAAGATTATATCATCACTGAGGTAGGCATTCCCATACTCAGATTCAAAACTTTAACTAATGGACTAACTATTCTGGTACAGGAATGATCTTGCAGTACATCATTTTTATAGACTTTTTGTAGACACAGTATGGACGCAGCCATCTGTTTATGATTAGTCTACATAGATAATGAATACAAAACTCCTCGCAGCCTGGATGAATACAAAACTAGATCCAGGGTCTTCACTTCTACTTCCCGAATTGGTACGATTCTAAACATGTGATTAAATGATTCGATGTCGAACATGTTAGAAACCACTTGATTACCAGTCGATGATGTAAACTGTTAACAAGCGTGAGAGAGACCACCAGTAATGTCAATGGTTCTCAAAGTACCAAGCACAGCCCGTGAAATGTGAATAGATGTTTTGATGTCGAACACTCCACGGAATCCTTTGATCGAAAGTCAATGATGTAAACTGTCGTCAAAGGCGAGAAACCTGCCATTGATGCATGCAGACTTCAAGGTACTGTCGATTCCTAAGTCATCTTTCTAGATAATGTGTCGATGTCGATAGAAAGCGACTCGTTGCAGGCAAGCTTGCAACACGAAATCATTGTTCAAGTTGAAGAAATGTTGCTGTAAGGACTGACTCAGGGATGGTCAAATGGATGACAAGTATTTTGCAGATGAAAGTTTTGCTTGCAGACCTCTTGAACACATAACGACACGACAGATGGCTTGGTAATGAATAACTCAAAGTTAATCCCCGGAACCCGGTTAAAGACTTTCGAAGTGGTTTGGTCAACTGTGAGGTAAAAGATTTCCCAACCCAGGTGAATGAAAAGTGTCGTGTTCAAGAGTGGTAATAAAGTTTCTTTTGAAATAAAGGTAGCAAATAGGCTCATTCTTCTCTCTTTTCCCCCACCATTTCTGGCAAGTACCTCTTTATTTTTAACAAGCTTGAGGAGGATAACATATGCTTGGTTATAAGCTCATCCTTCGGACGAGTCCCACCTAGTTTAAATTCGAACCCTAGGAAGGAGTGTTTCGTTCCCGTTTGTAATTGAACAGGTCCTTTACTGTAAAAGTTTAACGAGCCCAATATAGGAGAAACTCGGCGTTTTTCAATTTTAGAGAGTCTGAAAAACTTAAGGAAACTCCAAGTTGAACTTTTTCGTAAATTTGTGTCCCTCAAGCCCGAAAAAGTATAAAATAATACCTGGGGGAACCGCTTGATCTTGCGATCAAGGAGTACTTTCATGATAGTGTCGTCGACCTGAAAAGTAAAAAGCGATCAAGGACACGTCGTTTTATTTCCTTATCGAGTTTGAAACGACAAAAACCCGGCAATCTTTTCTTGATTTTACGGCCAGAAAAGAGCTAAAAGAGGACCGTCTTTTAATTCCGTTTTAACGAGTGAAAAAGAAACGCTCGGCGATCTTTTCATGTTTTAGGAGTCAGAAAAGGGCTTAAAAGATGACTCTAAGGTTTCACTTTTGCGTAAGTTTTAACGAGTTCGAAAAAATGACAAAAATGTACTCATGGTTTTCACTTTTTCGTAAGTTTTAACGAGTTGGAAAAAATGATAAAAATGTACTCATGTGGCCGACTTTCAATTTAATTTACGAGCAGGAAAAGATGGAAAGAACTCGGCATTTTCATTTGTTTTACGAGAATGAAAGATAGCAAAATAATCTCGGTATTTTCATGAGTTTAACGAGTCTTGAAAATAACTAAAATTGACTCGAGATAGGTTTCATTTTTACAAAAGCTTGAAACAGACAAAAACTATGCTTCAAAGTAGTTTCATTTTTACACAAGCTTGAAACAGAGAGAAAACTGTGCTTGATGCCCCCTAAGCGTAACTGCTAGAACGCATGCCCCCTAGCTTCATTTCATTCAACCAGTTGGATGAAATGAAGGTTCATGAACGAGATCATTTGAAAGACTTGACCTAAAACTATAAGAAAATTATGCAAAAACTGAAATAACTAACCTAAATACTTAACATTTATAAGGTCTCGTCAATCTCTCGACTCAAGTAGAGGAGGATTTGTTTCATTTTTTACACGAGCTTGACACAGGAAAAGAACTATGCTCGGATTGGTTTTATGTTTATGCAAGCTTGAAACGAAAAACTATGCTTGTTATAAGTTCACATGCCCCCAGCATAACGACGCAAATCAAGGTACATGCCCCCCAAGCTTCATTGCATTCAATGAGGTGGATGGAATGAAGCTTTACTTTCAAGATCTTGGAAAGATTCGACTTGAAAAGGGAGTTGTTTTATTTTTTAATGAGCTTGACACAAGACAAGGAACTATGCTCATAACTACTCTCTACAATCTACCTAACAAAAACTCTACTCTAAAAACCTTGATTCATTTTTTAACGAGCTTGACACAAGACAAGGAACTATGCTCATAAATCCTTGATTCATTTTTTAATGAGCTTGAGACAAGACAAGGAACTATGCTCATGACTCCTTGTTTCATTTTTTAACGAGCTTGACACAAGACAAGGAACTATGCTCTTAAATCCTTGATTCATTTTTTAATGAGCTTGACACAAGACAAGGAACTATGCTCTAAAAACCTTGATGCATTTTTTAATGAGCTTGACACAAGACAAGGAACTATGCTCTAAAATCCTTGTTTCATTTTTTAACGAGCTTGACACAAGACAAAGAACTATGCTCATGACTACTCTACAATTTACCTACTTAACCTACCCTTGTTTCATTTTTTTTTTAACGAGCTTGACACAAGACAAGGAACTATGCTCAAAACGTTCGCATGCCCCCAACAAAATGATGCAAAGCGAGGTACATGCCCCCCAGGCTTCATTGCATTCAACCGGCTGGATGAAATGAAGGTTTACTTTCAATATTTAACTTGAAAAGGGAGTTGTTTCATTTTTATGGAGGTTGACACAAGAAAATAACTATCCTCATACCTGATTCATTTTTTAAGGAGGTTGACTCAGTAACAGGAACTGTCCTCGCACACACTTACTTTCTACAATCTACCTACATATCCTAAAACCTAGCTGATTCATTTTTTAAGGAGGTTGACTCAGTAAAAGAACTATCCTCATACTAGCCTGATCATGTCAATGGACACACCTCGATCATGGCTTCCAAGAGATCTTCATCAGAAGGAAGAATATTTCTCTGGAAGGAACACATGTCAAGGGACTCAAAAGGGATAAGAACATCATGTTCAAGTAATCCCATAGAGTTTTCCATGTCAATTACCGGATCTACATCAACAGTGAGAGGCTCACTTACATCGGTAACTGAAAACATGGGACCAGTTGCCACATAATTAACCCGTGGCAGGGTAGATACCACTTTAGAATCAGGAACATTTAGGGGTGTCATATTATTGGTAGTTGAAAAAAAACTAGAGAACGAAAGCTGGTCTACAGTCACAATACTGCCATTGTGAGGGAAAGACATCACGCGAAAGAGTGTCGATACGACAGCTTTCATTGCATAAACATAGTCTCGCCCAAGGAGTAAATTGAAATCCAAGGGACCTCGAACTACCATAAGATCAACACAAACAGTTTTACCTTCCAAGGTAATAGAAAACTTAGGAAGGATCCCTAAAGGTTCACTAATTGTTCTGTTAAAATCTTTCAGATTCTGCGTAATAGGCGCAAGCTGAGGGGAACCCAAAGATTTCCAAACAGTTGAGGATAAAATACTAACAGAAGCACCTTCATCTACCTGTGTACGATGTATGTCCCTACCACCAGCCTTGACAATGATTTGGAAAGGGATGGAGGAAGGAAGACGAGGTTCTGTCAGTCTATTCCAATCAAAGGAAAAGACCTCAGTGCTTGGAGGGGGTTCTGTATGAACAGGTGAAATGTCCCCCGGCATAGGAGAATCCGATGTAACAAGAAGAACATCAGCGGTATGAAATTGACTCTCGAAAGGGAGAGTGTGATCGACCGAATGTGAAATTGAATCGACCACTCGATCAACTAATGGATCATCAACCTGAGTGACATGAGTTTCACTCTCCAATGGAAGAGTGTGATTGACTGTACTTGATATTAGATCAATCACTCTGTCAGTTGACGGTAGGTTGGGAGAATGTTTACGGTAACCAGTTGGAAATTCTTGCTGTGGAACAATAAGTTTTTCCAACAATGTTGAGGCTTCATCCATGTGAGGGCAAATGTGAGTTTGATGACTCCCTTTGCATAACTTACAAGGAAACCTAACTTTACCCTTTTTCCCAGGAACCTGACTATCACTGGTTGATGGATCAACGGAAAGTTGATGAGATTTTTCTGACCATACTTCCAAGACCTTTGGTATACCAGGACAATTGACAAGGAAGTGGTCACCCTTACAAAGCCTGCAAGGGTATTTGGGTTTACGGTGCATGTCGGAATTTTCCTCCACACAACTAACACTTACAGCCATGGTTGGTTGGTTGACTTCTTTCTTATCTTGCTTCTTCTTCTTCTTCTTCTTCTTCCCTTTCTTCTTCTTCTTAGCCTCCTGGTTACTAGCATCAAGGCTTTTACCAGGCGAAGAGGAAGAAATGGAGGAAGAAAAATTAGGCGAAGAAGGTAAAGGGTCAACAGAAGGTTGGTGATGTTGAGATGGTGAACTCTGTTGAGGTGAAGCATCCGGTTGAGGTGGAAAAATTGGAGTATTTTGGGCCAACGAAGTTGAAAATAACCATATCGGTAAACCTATTGTAAATCCAGGTAATGACAAAGTAGCCATATAAGGAGGACCAACATTCCCAAAGTAAGGAAAAGTACTAGGATTCTCATTAGGAGGGGTTCCTAGGTTGATAAATTCCGGAACATTTGCCATTATATCCAACTTCAGTGAATTTTATTAACAATTTTAAACTAAAATTAACAATTCACAATTTACACCTAACAATTAAAATTCACAATTCACACCTATGGTCTCTAAAAGTAAAAACAAACAAATTAACACGCGCTATCAAATCTAGGAGTCAAACCACACACAAACAGTATTCTTCCGGACCAAAAACGCTAGTTGGTGATGAAGCCCAACCTCGCTGGATTCAGTACAGAAATGGTGGGTGGAACAGTTACGCCGACAACCTGCTTAATG
Source organism: Pinus tabuliformis (assembly GCA_031772625.1). Taxonomy (NCBI): domain Eukaryota; kingdom Viridiplantae; phylum Streptophyta; class Pinopsida; order Pinales; family Pinaceae; genus Pinus; species Pinus tabuliformis. The sequence goes on along the minus strand of CM062808.1, from coordinate 146,591,651 downwards.
AATAGACTGGACCAAGTTCCTCCACTTTAACCGTCTCGAAGTGAAGCGAAGCCCCCAGAAAATCCAAGTGAGTATAGCCGACGTCTGCTCCAGGTACAGTGGGACCTTCCCTCCACCGTCACCTTGGGTAGAATCCTAGAGATTATGGTCACTAAGGTTACCAACGGCCACAAGTACACCTGGGGGAACAGTCTAAACTCCGACAGCACGCAAGGGCAGAGTAGCAAGCTCAATCCCCTTACCGGCTCCTTGACAGTAATCCAAGGTTTACCGATAAGTGACCCCTGGCTCCTCGACAATGGTTAATCCGAGGTTTACCGTTTGTAATACGTACTGTCTGGCGTCGTTCCCAACGAGGGGGGAATGATCCCCTCACTGGTTCGGACACGAGCTCGTGCTTCTCCTTTAAGAGGAGCTTTCCCAGAGTGTAAATGTAACAATTGGATTTGTTCTACTCAAGATAGACTAACTGTTTGGTTTTGTAGTCTTGGAGAGTTAAGTACTCACCTACTCCAAGACCCTAGCCTAAGCTATGTTGGTGCTTCAGAACCCTAGAAAATAAAAGTTACTAGATCAATTTTAATCTAAGCGTTACTTTTAAAGTTGTTCTTTAAGTCAAAAGGTGATGGAAGTGAAACTAGTGGTGTGTTGACTCGACTCGAAACCACTACAAAATGCACCTAGGATGATTTATCCACTACTTTTGCTTTTTCGATGAATTGTTTTAACTAAAAAGTTGAGAGAATGCAATCTGTATAAAAGCAACTTCTTAATTGAAGACAATCAAAGAAACTATTCGATTTTCTTTTCCAAGCATAAAAACATAACTTCTCTTTACATGCACGAAAAAACTCTTTTCTGCTTTGAAAAACAAAAAGCTACTTGAAACAAGACTTTCAAAGAAGATATTTTTGTATTTTTCTTTTAATAAAGCAAATAGAACTAATATAACCAAAAAGCAATCTTTGACAACTATCAAAATCTATGAAAATGAACTCATAAGCAAGCTAAAAATAAATTTATTCTAAGTAATCCTAACAAGGCCAAAACTAACAATGATTATTCTAAGGTGTTTTACTTGATTATAAATGAATCAAGGACTAGCTTATCGCAGAACCAAAAACTAGTCAAAACAAAATTCTAATCTTTTTGTTCTTTTTGAAAATGGAAATCAATACTTTAAAAACAAGCAATGCGAAATTTGACCCAAAACAACTCAAATGACAAGTTGCTCAAACAAGGAGACTTTACGATAGGCTCGACTTCTAAGAAGGTTGACTAACCAGAGATATCTAAGGCTGGACAACTTTCTAAGCTCAAAGTCACTACAGAACCTATTCAAAAATCAAACCCTAGGTCTAAACTTCGTTGAAATCCACTAAAACACTCAAAGCTCACAAAACCAGTTCAGGTGAGAATTCTTGACAGGGTACTAAAGGATCTGGGCAGAAAATACTAAGGAAAAACAAAATCTAAAAGCAATTTAAAGCAAAATGGAATTTTCTTAACTTTTACAGGAAGACGCAGGCCACCCGTTGTCACAGGTGCGGCCCCGCACTGTGCAGTCAACAACAATGCGTCCAAAGACGCACTGTGCAGCACACAGAGACTGCGTCCTTCTGGAAAAAGGAAGAAAAACTAAAGCCAACTAAATTTACAGCTAAACCACCCAAATACTATTTCTCACAGTCAAAAACCAGAAAATAAAAATGATTTTCACAAGGCAAAGTTCATATAAAGGAAAAGACTTATCCATTAATGGAGTCCCCAGTATGGTCGCCAATTTGTCGTGGCGGAAAAAGTCATTTGGGCTGACACAACTGACCTCCCTAGGAGTTTACACTCTCTAGCGACAAACAAGACAAAATGGAGTGATCTTTCTCTAAATATACCTTTTATAACATGAAAAGTGCAAGTGTTTAGGCTTACCTTATTCCAAAACGCTGTTGTTGTAGTTCGTCCTTGCCAATCCGGATGAGCTCCTCCTTCAAGTCAATTCCTGCAACCACAAACAATCAAACAATTACCGAGCACTTGTATTTCATATAATAAAACATACATTCAACATGCAGACCAAGGAACACATGAAATAACTCATTAACACAAGCTATTGAGAAAAATAAACCAGTTTGTATTAATAACGAAACAAAGAAACTCTTACAACCTGGCCTTGGTGTTGTGCAAGTTCCTCCCAGGGTCCATCAAGTGTTTTCCTCTACTTTGACAAAGCTCACCCTCTTCCAATTAGAATCATGTAAAGACAATCTCTCCTCACAAAGGTTCTAATGGAAGACCTAAATCCTGCAGCATTTACCCAAAGAAAATGTATAGCTCCAACCTCTCCTCCTTCTGGCTCAATGCCTTCATTTATAGTGCTGTAAAGAGGTTATTCAGGTCCACTATCAATGGGATCATTCCCCTCTATGGGTGGGATAGCTCCCTTATTGATGGGATAAGTTCCCTCTTAATAGAGATACATGAACCAACTGGAGGCGTATCCATTCCATCAAACCGACCTCTAGAATGTTCTAGAAGTAACCACAAGTAACTTTCTCAAGATAAAACTTGCGCATTTTGCCTTTTACAGGAGGACGCACCTGTCCTTTAACATACAGAGCGTCCATGGACGCAGGTTTTGTGAACATGGCCTGCGTCCCCGCAGGTAAGGCTAGAGAGAACCTGCGACCCCAGAGATAAACATAGTTTTTACAAGACTTTCTCTCTTCTTTGAGTTTGAGATGGATAACAGAGGCATAAGACTTGCCTAAGAGGGTAGCATGACTGTTGATTTTGAGCCATACTAACTGTAAGAAGTCAAGGTGACATTTTTTAGTGTAACAAGGTTTTACCCTCCATTCTTTTTAAGTGCCTATGTCATGGATGCCATTTGTTTTGTCTTTGATTTTCCCATCATGGGGTGGAAATGGACAATACGAAACCCTCTTCATATTTAGGTTTATCAAAAAGAACTGTGGGAATCCAATTTCATCCCACATTTCTACAAGATTTGTCATGGAGTGATGCTCCCTATTCATAAAATGCTATATAACAAAGACGCCCCAAGATTCTCCCTAGAAGCTGATATTGACATTCTCCCGGTGGGAAGGTGGTTCGAGGAAGAGTTATTCACATACATTAGGGTATTTGGGAGCATTACTTCACCTCACGTGCTTCCTTAGTATGTCCCCGACAAACTAATGGCCTAAGAAATAGCTTACCAGACCTATGGTGTTGGGGGAATGAGCAGAGAACTCAAGAATTCTAAGAAGGCCATATGGCCTCAACTCCCTGTAGTCTACGGGGCTTTCACATTATTTGATTTAGTTCATGCCTTTAAAGAGGTTAATAATATGCTATGTCTACATCTACCAAAGTTCCCAGGGAGGCAGTGCGATCCCTTTGATGTTATAAATAATTTTACAATGATGGTCAAGATAAATGTGTTTACTAAAGAAGACGATCTCTTTGATGATGTCTTTCTACAGAAGAGCACTCTCAGAGAGTGTACCTATTACGCCTCTACCTGCTGCTGTAATCTCACAAGCTACTCATGAAATGGGAAGACCTCCGACTGGTATGTCAAATAAAGTCGATCCAAATGACATTGCTTTAATTGGAGGAAGGTCAAAATCCCATACTCCTCCATTCCTCCTTACCTTTGAAGTTTTCAATAAAAATTTGCATAATTGTTTGGTAGACTCTGGTGCTTCATCTAATATTTTGCCTAAGATAGTTTGCGCAAAGTTAAATGTCCAACCTCAAAAGTCTACAGTACGCATAGTACAGCTGGATCGGTCTCAAGTCGAGGTTATCGGCGAGCTCAATCAAGTGACCATAAGGCTTTCATCGAATCCAAAGGTATGTCAAGTCATTGATATACTTGTTGCAGATATTCCTGAGTTTTATGGATTAATTCTTAGCAGGGATTGGTCAGAGAAGCTTCACGGTTACTTTGTAACCGACTAGTCACATATGTGGCTCCCTTACAATGGTAAACCAAATCAGATAAAGGTTGAGCGAGAAAGACACCAAAAGTACATAGTAATGGAGTTAGAAGGAGAAAATGAACCTATAGCATACAACAATAATATAATTGGAAACTATTCTGTTGATTCGTTCTTAGGGAATTTCAATGCTCATACTTCACCTTTTTTAGAAAATTCAGTTTTATCTCAGATAGAAATTTTTTCTCAAATAGATACTTCTAAATGCATTAATTTTGTAGATAGGCCTGTAAATAAATCTTTGTTTTGGAAATTATTTTTCGACAGTTCTAAGTCTAATGATGGAGCAGGAGTAGGTTGTATATTAATTAGTCCAAAAGGAGAGAAAACCATGCTAACCTATAGACTCGAATTTGATTGCACAAACAATATCGTGGAATATGAAGCTCTAGTTCAAGGGTTATATAAGGAAATCGGGCTTGATATCAAATATCTACAAGTCTTTTGGGATTCTGAGATTGTTATCAAGTAGGTAAGAAATACTATATATTTTCTATGAGGACACTTGAAGCGTTATCAATCATTAGTACAAGACCTAAATTCACACTTTATAGCACTCAATATTTCATCTATTCCCAGACTCCAAAATGCTAGTGCTGACATCCTTGCTAATATAGCTTCCAAGCTCATTCCCTCAGAAGACTTTAGTCCAGACAGATTCTCAATCGAATTAATTTTTAGACCCTCCATCTCGAATAATGTTACCAACTGGAGAGTTTTTAACGATGATCCTGATATTGTAAGTTTTCTGACTTCAGGAGGCTCTTACAATAATCAGATAATTGATGAAGACCAACATGACAAGCAACTAGAACAAGGAAACATGAATAAAGCTATACCTAAATCTGAAGTCAAGTTGGAAGACCTATATGATTTAAAAGATAGATTCAAAAGGTCCACCAATTCAAAACTTCAGAGTTCAACTCTAAGATATGAATTAGTGAATCTAGGAATTGACATAAAATCGTAGAATATCAACTTAGGTCTTTGTCTAGCTCCCGAGGAGAATTCAACCTTCATTCGACTGTTGAAACAGTATAAAAATGTCTTTGCTTGGAATTACTATGACCTTAAAACTTACGACACTTCAATCATACAACATATAATTCCTATGATCGCTGATGAAAAACTAGTCCAGCAGAAGCTAAGAAAAATCCATCCTGATTTGGAAAACTAGATAAATTCTGAGCTGAACAAATTATTGAAAGACAAAATTATTTTTCCTATTCGACATTCTAGATGGGTTTCCAACCTAGTACTAGTCAGAAAGAAAAACGGAGACATCCAGATTTGTATTGACTTTTGAAATCTCAATAAAGCCTGCCAAAAGGATAATTTTCCGCTACCGCCTATGGAACAGATATTACAAGTAGTTTCAGGGTCTGAACTGATGTCCTTTTTAGATGGATTCTCGGGCTATAACCAAGTTTTATTCCACCTGGATGATCAACTGAAGACGACATTTATAACTAAATGGGGCATGTATGCATATCAAAAGATATCATTTGGCCTGATCAATGTCGATGCCACATTCCAAAGGGCCATGAATATTGCATTTAAAGGATTAGTGAATAAGTCCGTGGTGATTTACTTAGATGACATAACAGTGTATTCTAAAAAATTTAGTAATCACCTCAGAGATTTAAAGAAGATCTTTCAACGATATCAAAAGTATGGGATCTCACTTAATCCAAAAAAGTCCTTTTTTGCATTAAGTGAAGGAAAGATTCTCGGATTCATAGTGCCTAAATTTGGAATCCATATTGATCCAGATAGGATTAAGGAGATTTATGAGGTACCCTTACCCCGTAACAAAAAAGCAATGCAATCCTTCCTTGGTCAAATCAATTTTGTTAAAAGATTTGTCCCTGACTTCTCAAGAATTGTATCACCTATCCAAGTAATGATTAAGAAAAACTCTCTCTTCAAATGGGGTCAAGCGGAACATGAAGCATTTGGCCTGATAAAACAAGCAATTATAAATGCCCCATCTCTAGCGACTCCAAACTTTTCTGATCCCTTAATTTTGTATACATTTGCCTTTGAGAAATCGTATGCTGCGATACTCACATAAGCCAACCAAGATAAAGCTGAAGCCCCAATTTCCTTTTTCAGTTCAAACTTGCAAGGAGCCGAATTAAATTACTCCGACATTGAGAAACAAGCTTATGCTGTATTCAAAGCAATCAAACACTTTAGACCCTTTCTTCTCAAGACTCATACAAAAATAATAGTACCATTTCCAGTGGTAAGAAATATTTTGGTACAGAAAGATGTGGGTGAAAAGAGAGCAAATTGGGTCGTAGTCTTGCAAGAATATGACGCTGAAATCAAGCCAGTAAATATTGTAAAAGGTCAAGGTTTTTGCAGGATGTTGGCTGGAGCATCACACATATCAGAAATACAGTCCCCAGATAGTGAGGTACAAATGTATGAGGTAAGCCTAAATGATATTGAATCAAGATATGCTGATATCATGTTTTACTTAAAGAATGGATATGCTCCTTCACATTTGAATCATACAAAGAAAAGAGCCCTAAGATTAAAAGCTAAGAAATATCAAATTGTAAATGATGTACTCTTTAGGATGAATTATGATTCTGTTCTTCTTAGATGCCTTGAGAAATCTAAAGCTGAAAAAGTATTACAGGAACTTCATGATGGACCAGCAGGTGGACATTACGTAGGAGATGCGACAGCACACAAAATCTTGCGCGCAGGCTACTACTAGCCAACATTATTTAAGGATGCACACAACTATGTAAGAAGATGTCAGATTTGTCAAACTATTGCGGGAAGACAGAGGAAGCCATCATTTCCATTACAGCCGGTCAACATCGATCAACCATTTCAACAATGGGGATTAGATATAATGGATGAGATCATTCCTCACTCTTCTAAGCAACATAAGTACATCCTTACAACTACCGATTACTTTACCAAATGGGTAGAAGTAGTTCCACTCAACTCAGCCAACTCTGAGAATATCATCAATTTTATAGATCAATTCATAATTACCAGGTTTATCTTACCTTCGGCTTTAATGTTTGATAATCCATCATATTTTTCTGGTAATGCTATAACTGAATTTGTGCTCAAAAGAGGCTTTAAAATTAAGTATTCTGCCAATTATTACCCGCAAGGGAATGGGTTGGCTGAATCAACAAACAAAAACCTTATCAGAATCATTAAACGGACTATTGATCAAAATCATAGAAATTGGCATAAGTCTTTGATGTACGCTCTTTGGGTAGATCGAATAACTCAGAAAACTTCTATTGGCACTTCTCATTTTAATTTAGTTTATGGGAAAGAAGTGGTTCTCCCAACACACCTAGTTATTCCTTCTTTAGCCTTAGTTCAGTTCATCGAAGAAAATCCTTCCTCATCCTTGCAGCTAAGACAATTGCCAATTCTTAAGCTAGAAGAGGAACAAGAAAAGGCTAGATTACCCATGCACATCATCAAAAATTAGTAAAGGCTTCTTTTGATTCAAACTTGGTATCTAGAAAAGATTTTCAGCTTGGAGATTTAGTATTGAAATGGGATAAAGCCCATGAAGAGAAAGGAAAGCATACTAAATTCCAACGGATGTGGCTTGGACCATTCCAAATTGTTGAAATCATAGGTCCATCGACTTTCATGTTACAAGACTTAGCAGGGAAAAGAGAGTCTTTACCTGTTAATGGGCAGATCCTTAAAAAATACTTTCCATAGAAGATGACCTCTTCTATTTTTGTAAATTATTATTTTTAGCTTATTTTTCTTTTTGATAATAAAACAGGTTGAAAATGTTTACCTTTGGTTTCCATGAAAAGAGTAGTGTCTCTTGTCAATTTTGTTTTTCGCTTGTATAAGTGGAAGTGGTTAGGAAAATTAATCTTTATTTTTGAAACATACGGTCAAGTGCTATAATTCTGAAGGTTTTTACTTGTTATTTTGTTTCAACTTTACAAGTTTTGATTAAAAACAACCTTAAGTAGAAGTTTGCTTCATATCAGTCATGAAAAGTATCAATAACAAGACAAAGATTCTCTATAGAAAAGCTACTTTTAAAACTCTACAATTGTCATCCAGAAGAACTCTTAAGGAACCAATGACTTCCTCCCCACTTTAGAAAATTGTAAGTTTCAAAGAATAATCCAGTTATGCACTTTAAACTTAAAGAATAAGAGGTCTCATCAAGAGTTGGCTTATCATGATCATAAAGATTATAACTAACTGACATTGCCAAACTGCATACCAAAACATGGTAATTACTCGATATTGTTTCAATCAAAAGACAAGGGGTCTCATCATGAGCCAGCTTGTTCAGTTAAGTTATAAATTAAGTGAATGGAACTGTCAAATTTGGCCACCAAACCAAGACATTGTTCTTTAAGAATTAAAAGAAAAGAAAAAGCAATAAGTGTAGATGAGGATTTATCTTTGAAAACTGCATACTTCTTAAGTAGGATACTAGATCATTGTTGGGTAACAGGTAACCCTGTCGAGGCTATGGACGCCTGCTAGCAACAGAGGCTCTACCCACGACAAATGAGTATACCTAAACTGATCTACAAAGATGTCTTTGTTTTTATCTTTATAAACCAAGTAATGTTTTTGTTAGCAAATAGCACTGTGTACCTTATATTTCTACAATAAAGATTGATTTTCCAAAAACATTTCTATTTTAAAAGTTTTAGAAAATTCAAAAAACTATTAGAGATAACTAGTTCTTTCAAGTGAATCGCCAATTGTTGTGACCATCAACAAACCCCCTTTTTCATTAGTATTAGCAATAAGACTAATGAATGGGGACCCTTCTAAAAAATCGAATCTTAGAATTTAAGATTTCCTTTTTGTTTTCAATAAAACATGATATCAAAGCAAAACTCCCAAAAATATGAATTCCTACCTTTTCATGCTTCATGCGCATAAAAACATTACAAATGTTGAGCCTCCTTACGAAAAGCACCATATAACCACAAAAGCTAGGAAAACCCTTGTAAACGGAAAGTCTCAAGTACTAAGAAAAACTTTAATAAACCCGCTTTTTAATGATAGCATCGCATCACAAAAGGGTCATGGCGGGCATCCCTTATACAAGTAACTCTTCGAATGCAAGAATGCGAGATCATAGGCCTTACAACCTCATTGCATATCGCAGATTTCAAATTCTGCAGTGCCACTTAATGTAAAACGCCCAAATTTTGCAAAATGTGATAAGCTTCTCACAAATCGTATATCGCAGCCACCCGATGAAACAATGGTTGTTAATGATAATAGGTTTTGTGATATCGTGATCTGCAATATTGCGAAGCAAATCGCAAAATCACTTTATCACAGATCTAAGGGCTTAGAGTTCAATGATAGTACTTTCCGTCGTTTGATGCAGAGTTATGAGCATTAAATTTTAGCTTAACAGTCCATTGATGGTTATTTATTAAAAATGATTCAGATCTGGTTTAAAGGACCATCTCATGCAAGGTGATATCTTTGATATGATTTTAAAAATTAAAAGCTTTCCTGTCACCTTATTGTTGTTCATTATTCACCATCATCCTTATCATATCGTTGTTCTTTGCTTACAATTTTCTGGAGTAGTATGTAGAGCAACACGTAGAGCATAATGGGAAAGAAAGGCAAAGCTCCCACATCTGAAAAATCAGAGATGACTCCGTTATTTATAGACACCACTTGTACTAGGGAAGCAGGGATATCTACCTAGGAAGCCATGTACCAACTATTCGAAGAGGAAAAATTGAGAATTATGTAGGTTACAATTACGGTAGATGGACGTGGCTCATCTAAAGCATCACTAACAGAGCTTGCATGCTCGTTTCTGCACTGTATTGCCGCAAGGCCAAAGATACTCCCCTACACGGATATGGTGCAATGGGTTATAGACCATGCTGATATATTCGACAGGAAATTCAAGACATAGAACCAGGAGGTCATGGGGTCATTTACCCCAAGTAATTTGAGGCGTATGTATCACCTGCCAGAACCCCAGGCCAGTTATAACAAACAGTTTGTGGAAAAATTCGCCAAAGAGAACAAGGATTTGGCAGACTACACAAAAAGATGGTCCACAAAGGAGGAACCATTAAAGAAGGATAAAAATGGTATGTACGCCACTGGCTCCCTCTCTTCTCCCTATTGTTTTGCTACTGCAATGTTATGTAGACTATTTGGGAAGCAAGACATCAACAAGTTTTCATCAGAATGGTTGCCTTTATTGGATGCGGCCACCAATGCCACCATAATGGATTGGGCCCAAATTTTATTAGATAATTTAGCCTCTGCTATTTTAAGTTATCGAACTAAAAGAAGTTTTGCTCAGAGGTTTTACCCTCCATTCTTTTTAAGTGCCTACGTCATGGATGCCATTTGTTTTGTCTCCGATTTTCCCATCATGGGGTGGAAATGGACAGTACAAAACCCTCTTCCTATTCAGGGTTATCACAAAGAACTGTTGTGTGTGGAGCATGATTGTTCAAAGGTCTTTGTTTCAGCCGGATGTATACCCCAGGAAGTTTGTACACCCCTCCACGCGGGGGGGACTTGTCCCCCCCGCGGGGGTCGAGGGGGACCGATCCTCCCCGACTGGGGGGTCCGGGGGCTAGCAGTCCCCCTGCGGGGGCTCGGGGGCAGCGCCCCCGAAGCTAAAAACAAATGTAAAATTGCCTTGTAAAAGTATAGTAATTTCTAGTCAATCTGGGCCGTTCATTAGGTAGATGATCTGACGGTAGAACTTATGTTTAGTTTAGGGTATTTTGCCCTAGAAGGCAACCCCTCTCTTTGTATGAGGGCATTGTATTGGAGGCTGAGATATAGAGGTGTATTCTGTGAGCGAGAAACTGAGAGGTGAGACTGTGAGAGAAGACAGAGGATATTACAGCGGATTTTCTGTAGGTTGTGTCTCTTCATTTTGCTGGATAATATAAAGGAAGGACTGGCTGTTCGGGGTGGACGTATCCCAAACTGGGTGAACCACGTATATCTGTGTCTCTCTTGTTTTGTGCGTTTTTTGTGTTTATATTTTTGCAATATTTTATGTGTTCCATTGCTCCGTAATATATAATTTTCTAACAACTGGTATCAGAGCCGAAGGTCTATTTGGATAATAAACTCGCAGGAATGAAGGGTTCCTGGTTCGAGTGGGAGCAATGGAAAAAGATGGTAAGTTTAGGGTTGAGAAAGTTAACAGCCAAAACTTCTCGCTGTGGAAGATGTAGATGGAAGATTATTTGTATCAGAAAGATCTATACCTACCATTGGGCGGAAAAACAAAGATGCCAACGGGTATGAAAGACGAAGAATGGAACCTTCTCGATAGAAAGGCACTCGGAACAATACGGTTGTGCCTTGCTGCATCAGTCACCTTCAACATTTCGAAGGAAACCACGACAGAAGGTTTGATGCAGACGTTGTCGAAACTATATGAAAAACCCTCGGCCTCAAACAAGGTATTTCTTATGAAACGGTTATTTAATATGAATATGTCGGAAGGTGGATCTGTTGCAAACCATTTAAATGATTTTAATACAGTTACAAGTCAGTTAAGTTCTGTAGGGGTAAACTTTGATGATGAAGTTAGAGCTCTGTTATTCTTGTGCTCATTACCAGAAAGTTGGAATGGTTTGGTAATGGCCATTAGTAACTCCGTTTTTGGATCTAGTACTTTAAAGTTTGGTGATGTTGTCGATGCTATACTTAGCGAGGAAATGCGACGGAAAAGCTCCGGTGAGACATCGGGAAATGCTTTGAGTGCAGAGTCTAGAGGAAGAAAAATGGAAAGAGGAAAGATCTCAGGATATCGCAGTAAATCAAGGAAAGGCAGATCCAAGTCCAGATCGGGGATAGTGTGCTGGAAATGTGGAAATAAAGGACACCTAAAGAAAGACTGTAGATCCCGGAAGGGAAAAGAAGGAGATGTACAGCAAGAAAACAATCATGAAGAAAATGTGACAGGTGAGGTGTTACAAGATGCTTTGATTCTTTCTTTCGAAAATATTACTGATTCCTGGGTGGTAGATTTAGGGGCTTCATTCCATGCCACACCTGATAAGAAATACTTTCATGACTATGTTCAAGGAGATTTTGGACAAGTTCGTCTGGGTGATGATAAACCCTGTAAAATCGTTGGAATGGGTAAGGTTCTTGTAAAACAGTAGAATGGAAACCAATGGCTATTAAAGGAGGTAAGGCATGTTCCAAATCTAAAGAAAAATCTGATTTCAACAGGGCAGTTAGGCGGTGAAGGTTGTGTGACAACTTTCACAGATAAAGCTTGGAAGGTCACCAAAGGAGCCCTGGTAATAGAAAAAGGCGAAAAGGTTGGTACATTGTATTAATGCAATGGTATTTCTAACTCTGTTAATGCTTTAACTTCGAAAGGAGCAAATGCAGCATTATGGCATCATAGGCTCGGACACATGAGTGAAAAGGGGATGAAGATTCTTCACTCAAGAAATTTGTTGCCAGGTTTGAAGAATGTTGATTTGGACTTCTGTGAGAATTGCATTTATGGAAAACAGAAGAGAGTCAGATTTCTCAGAGTTGGGAAAGAAAAGAAGAATGAAAATTAGAGCTTGTGCATACAGATGTATGGGGACCTACTCAGGTATCATCTCTCGGTGGCTCTCGTTATTATGTTACTTTTATTGATGATGCAACTAGAAAAACTTGGATTTATTGTATTAAGAATAAATATGATGTATTTGATACTTTCAAGAAATGGAAAGCTTTGGTTGAGATTGAGATAGGAAAGAAATTGAAGTGTCTTAGATCAGACAATGGAGGTGAATATTGCAGCAAAGAGTTTGATAGGTACTGTTCAGAGCATGGAATTTGCAGAGAGAAGATAGTTCCAAGAACACCACAAGAAAATGGTGTGTCAGAAAGGATGAACAGAACAATCATGGAGCATGCAAGGTGCATGAGATTGCATGCAGGATTGCCTTTACAGTTTTGGGTAGATGCTGTAGATACTGTTGTTTATCTAATAAACAGAGGGCCTTCAAGTTCCTTGGATGGTGGTGTTCCGGAGGAAGCATGGATAGGGAAAAAGGTAAACTACTCTTTTTTAAAGCCTTTTGGTTGTGAGGCCTTTGTCCATATTGATAAAGAAAATAGAACAAAGCTTGAGGCAAAGTCAAAGAAATGTACCTTTATTGGATATGGTGTTAATGATTTTGGTTATCGCTTATATGATTACGAAAATCACAAAATCATTAGGAGCAGAGATGTAATATTCAATGAAAAGGTCTTGTATAAGAATTAGTTGCAGGAAAAGAAACAGGAAAAAGAAAACAAGGAATACGCAGTTCTTGATGAAATCACTGAAAAGGTAAAGGTGCCTGAAAATAATAATAATCAATAAAAACAACCACCACTACAGCAACAAGCACCCCAAACACCTGAAAGTGGTGTTAGAAGATCTACCAGGATAAGTAGACCCCCTGAACGATACTCTCCTTCATTATATTATTTATTGTTGACTGATTCTGGTGAACCCGAATGTTATGAAGAAGCAATGCAGGTTGAAAGCAGGAAGAAGTTGGAGGTAGCCATGGAAGAAGAGATGGACTCCTTAATGCATAACCAGACTTGGGATTTAGTCAGGTTGTCTGCAGGAAAAACTACATTGAAGAATAAATGGGTTTACAGGCTGAAGGAAGAAGATGGAGGAAAACAAAGGTACAAAGCTAGACTTGTGGTGAAGGGGTTTGCACAGAAGAAAGGTATTTATTTTGATGAAATATTTTCTCCTGTTGCTAAAATGACTTCAATCAGAACTATTTTAAGTCTTGTAGCAGCCGAAGATTTGCATCTTGAGCAGTTAGATGTAAAGACAACCTTTCTCCATGGGTATTTGGAGGAAGAGATATATATATGCAGCAGCCACAAGGATATGAGGTGAAAGGGAAGGAGAAACTAGTGTGCAGGTTCAAGAAGAGCTTGTATGGCTTAAAACAGGATCCAAGGCAGTGGTATCTAAAATTTGACAAGTTTATGTTTGAACAAGGTTATACTAGATGTCACTCTGATCATTGTGTTTATCTGAAAAAGCAAAATGATGGTAGCTATATTATATTGTTATTGTATGTGGATGACATGCTTGTTGCAGGATCTAACATGCAGGAAATAAATGTACTCAAAAGAAAATTGGCAAATTCATTTGCAATGAAGGATTTGGGAGCTGCAAAACAAATCCTTGGTATGAGAATCACTAGAGACAGGAAAAATCGCAAATTAACATTGTCTCAGAATGAGTACATACAAAAGGTGTTGAAAATATTTAATATGCACAATGCAAAACCAGTTAGTACACCTTTTGCTAGCCATTTAAAACTTAGCAAGGATATGTGCCCAAGGACCCAAGAAGACATGGATTATATGTCTAAAGTTCCATATGCATCAGTAGTTGGAAGCTTAATGTGTGCAATGGTCTTCACAAGGCCTGATATTGCACATGCAGTGGGAGTTGTAAGTAGGTACATGAACAATCCAGGAAAGGAACATTGGATGGCAGTGAAATGGATTCTCAGATATTTGAAAGGTACCACAAATCAAGCATTATGCTTTGGTGGTGCAAACATTTCTCTACAGGGATACGTTGATGCAGATATGGCAGGTGACAGAGATAACAGGAGGAGCACTACAGGATATGTATTTACTGTTGGAGGAACAACTGTCAATTGGGTTTCAAAAATCCAAAGTGTTGTTGCACCTTCAACAACGGAAGCAGAGTATGTTGCTGCTACAGAGGCTAGTAAAGAAATGATTTGGTTACAAAGGTTTATGGGTGAATTGGGTAAGGAGCATGATAAGGGCACGTTATACAGTGATAGCCAAAGTGCCATTCATCTTGCAAAGAACTCAACATTTCATTCCAGGACTAAACACATACAGCTCAAGTACCATTTCATACGATCAATGTTGGAAGATGGAGAGTTGAAGCTGGAAAAGATACACACTAGCTAGAATCCAGCAGATATGCTAACAAAAGTTGTAACCAAGGAGAAACTGAGAATATGCTCAGTTTCAATTGGTCTTCAAGGATGACGATGAAGATGAGAAACAGCCAGGTCCAAAGAGGAGTCATTGTCCAGCAAATGAAGCAGCAGTGGAGTTTCTACAATCATTCTCCAAGTGGGAGATTGTTGTGTGTGGAGCATGATTGTTCAGAGGTCTTTGTTTCAGCCGGATGTATACCCTAGGAAGTTTGTACACCCCTCCATGCGGGGGGGTGCGGGGGGGACTTGTCCCCCCCGCGGGGGTCCGGGGGGCCGATCCTCCCGGCTGGGGGGTCCGGGGGCCAGTGGTCCCCCGGCGGGGGCTCGGGGGTAGCGCTCCCAAAGCTAAAAACAAATGTAAGATTTCCTTGTAAAAGTATAGTAATTTCTAGTCAATCTGGGCCATTCATTAGGCAGATGATCTGATGGTAGAACTTATGTTTAGTTTAGGGTTTTTTTCCCTAGAAGGCAACCCCTCTCTTTGTATGAGGGCATTGTATTGGAGGCTGAGATATAGAGATGTATTCTGTGAGCGAGAAACTGAGAGGTGAGACTGTGAGAGAAAACAGAGGATATTACAGTGGATTTGCTGTAGGTTTTGTCTCTTCATTTTGCTGGATAATAGAAAGGAAGGACTGGTTGTTCGGGGTGGACGTAGCCCAAACTAGGTGAACCACGTATATTTGTGTCTCTCTTGTTTTGTGCGTTTTCTGTGTTTATATTTCTGCAATATTTTATGTGTTCCATTGCTCCGTAATATATAATTTTTTAACAAGAACTGTGGGAATCCAATTTCATCCCACATTTCTACAAGATTTGTCATGGAGTGATGCTCCTTATTCATAAAATGCTATATAACAAAGACGCCCCAAGATTCTCCCTAGAAGCTAAAATTGACATTCTCCCTATGGGAAGGTGGTTTGGGGAGGAGTTATTCACATACATTAGGGTATTTGGGAGCATTGCTTCACCTCACATGCTTCCTTTGTATGTCCTCGAAAAACTAATGGCCCGAGAAATAGCTTACCAGACCTGTGGTGTTGGGGGAATGAGCAGAGAACTCAAGAATTCTAAGAAGGCCATCTGGCCTCAATTCCCTGTAGTCTGCGGGGCTTTTGCATTATTTGATTTAGGTCATGCTTTTAAAGAGGTTGATAATATGCTATGTCTACAGCTACCAAAGTTCCCAAGGAGGCAGTACGATCCCTTTGATGTTATAAAGAATTTTACAACGATGGTCAAAATAAAAGTGTTTACTAAAGAAGACGATCTCTTTGACAATGTCTTTCTGCAGAAGAGCACTCTCAGAGAGATTCTACATATGGCACAAATTCAGTTTGACCAAGGAAATTTCAAGATTTTAACCATTACACAGAACAGAGGTTGGAAAATGTCCCGTTGGACAAATTGCGCATTGAACCAATAAGGGAGCCCACTCCCAGTATTAGCATAAGTGGAAGTTTAGGACAAAAGAAGTCTAAATAAAAGAAAGTGAATCAGCTGAAAAATCTGGTAAGCAGTCAAAGAGTGAACACAACAGAAGTGAAGGGTCAATCAAAGATACAGCTCAGTCTATAGAAAAGCCTGACCAGCAGGTTTTGTCCCCAAAACAGGCCGAGACTCCTACTCCCCTCGCAAAGCCAACAAAGCCAATTGTAGTAGATCTAGAAAAGGAGTGGGATAATTTTAATGAGCTAATCAACACTGAGGAACAGAGTGCAGAGCCACTGATAAACCCAGGGGAGACAACCACAGAGATGATAATAGAAGGGGTTATTAATACTCAAGAGATAGAGCATATTCCTGTTGCTTTGTCATCTGAAATTGTACTGAAAATAGAGGAGATTCCTCCTCTGGATGTATTTTATAGCCCACAACATAAGGCTATTGTTAGGAGACAAAGGAAGAAACGAAAAATAGATATTGTGCTCTCTCCAGAGGCTGAACCTTTGGATGTTCTTTGGCAAGACCCAACTACAGATCCATCGGAAAACCTAACTAGGCTCTCTCAGATCGCAGGGGCATATGCTTCTGCAACAATTGATAAAGTGACAAAGTTCAAATGCTATTAAAAGAAAAGGAGGATAAAATTTTGTTTTTGGAACAGCAACTACAGCAGGCCAGCGTCAGCCGAGAAGCAGAGATACAATTGGAAAAGCTACAACAAGACTTCCAGCAAATGTAGTTGGATTATCAAAACAGTCTGGCCAATAAAGAAGAACAGTTACAGGCCACAATAGGACTACATAAGGACGACCCTAAAATTGAAGAATTCATCACAGAAGCCCTTGCCCTCAATGACCAACTCTTGCAACAGGAAGAAATACTCTGCCAAAGGATCTCAAAATGGAATTCCCATTGCGAAAAAAACAATAACATTACAAATGAAGTCGTAGATTTACGACTTGATTATGATTCAGTTTTTAAGAAAGTTTCTGACTTTTTGAATTGGCAAAAATCAGAGGAAGGAAAAACAACAAAATTTCCCAGGATCAATGAATCTCATAAAGAAATATTATTTGCGAAATGGGATGCACAACTCAAGGAAGCAGAGCAGATGATGGAGGAGGCAACAACAACAACAAACAATGTCATCGACTGCATCAACGAAAATATGCACAAAGCAAATTTAATATTAGAGACCACTCTAGGATTCCTCCCAAAGGCACAGCAGCTTCAAACAAAGTGGAAGCAAACGACAGAGGAAAAGGCAGAGTCAATTAAACAGATAAGCAAGTTAAACTGGGACACTTACTGGCAGTACCTGGTAAAGCCACATAGCTAATGGATGACTCTGAATGCCTCATAACGTCTGCTGAGAAGATAGCGCTAGCTCTTGCCAATTTCGTATTTGCAGGACAATTAAAATATGAGGTCGGCCAACTGACGCTCTTGAAGCCCATGCTGGATATTTGCAACTTAAAAGAACAAATGCATGATTTAGCATAGATACAGTTTTAGTTTATTTTTAGTTCATTTTTGCTTAAAATGAGGTTGGTCGTTTGAACCTCCTCATCTATTTTTGTAATAACTATTTTTAGATTTTAGATAGTAGTATTTTAACCCTTCTCATTGCATTGGAGAAGGGTCCAGAATTTTATCAAAAGAAATTCTTTGAGAATGTGTAGTTTTCCCCCATTAAGGAGGTTTTGATAAATGAATGGAACAAGATTTATTTATATCTGAGTTTGATGTCTGCTACTGAAATGAACTTTTGTACTCTTAGTGGATATTGAGTTATTTGAAGATAAATCTATATTGCTGAAGCTCATGAGTAGAACCTATTACCAATGGTACTTTTATCTCCTAATACTTTTTACTTATGTGCCAAGTGATAAATTATTTTCAGTTATTGATATATGAAATTCTGAATGTTTAGTTGTCATTATTGCACTTCTGTATGGTGATAACTATTCTTTTTATGCTGAGTATATGAATAACTCTTATGCGATATGGTTCTCATAATTGTTTTGACTAATTTCTTATACAAAACAATATTTTTTAATGGATTCCTTTCTTGTAGTGATTGAATGATTTTAATTATCGACTACTAATAGAAATTATTTTAGATCGCATAAGTAAAACATTACTCTCAGGATAGTTAAAGTTAGATGTTTTCTTTCATTAGAATAAATTGCATATGTTAGTTAAGAGATAGATTAAATTTAGAATAAAGCATTCACCCCACAAACCAGAAAAGAAAAACATCATCCTGTTAGTTCATCATCATAAACAGATTGGAAAACTGGTCCCATCATCCCCAGTCGGAGCCACTATTCCAAATGGAAAAGGAGCTGCTTTCAAGGTCTGGACCGGGTGGTTATCCCCCTTGTTGTAGACCTGATTTTTGGCCCTTCAACAAGTCCTTACACCATTACCAAGGTTGTGGGAGACAATGCATTTGAGCTCATCATTCCCTCATTCCTTGGCTTGCACCCAGTGTTCAATGTGGACCGCCTTCGACCATACTTCCCACCATTACTGGACACATTACACATTGAAGAACAATTCACACCTACAAAGTTAAATCCAGAATGCATGGAACAAGCCATAACTGATCAAATCATGGACATTGCAGATCAAGAAAAACCGACAATAATGTATCCAACTATATCGAGTTGTCAAAGCAGGCCAACTCCTTCACCAGGGGAAGTGGCTCACCAAGGACCAAGTTCAGCAGAAATTTCCTTGTATCATGGAGGAACTCAATGCAATGGGGGCCATTTCTTCCTAAGGGGTGATGAATGATCCATGTTGTTACCGGGAATAGTGTCTATGTAGAGCTGCTAATCCCACTAAGGCTGGTAGCTACCTTAGAAACAAACAAACTAAAACTACTTTCGTTTTCCTTTATGAAAAATAGATGAGAGAAGAATAAAGGAGACCAACCTCTGTCTTGCGCTTGGTTCCTTGCTCGATTCCTCTCCCTTATGATAGATCTTTTGCTACTCACTTCCTTGTCTACCCAGCTTCACAGGGCACCTATAGAATCAAAGCAGCATAATACTATCCAAGAACATAGATCTATTATCATAAACAATACAGGATCAGATGTAAATTGACCATACAAGTGCATAAAACATCAATCATACAAGAGTATGGAGGAAAAATTGAATAGCTTTATTGATAATCAAGAAAGAGCCAAGAGGATTACAACCAATTGTTCTGACCCAGCATCATCCTCTCAGCAAGAAGTCCTTCTTCACCTCATGAAAAGCTTAGATCACCCAACACTATGATATTGCACCAAGAAACCAGTAGCACTTCCTTACAAGATGCAAAATTCCAGCCTCTGGATCTCTGGGATGTGGGATCCATATATAGATGTTTGCAAGGGGAGTGAGTTAGCTTTTGAGATTTGATTAGTGTCCTCCCTTTGGTAGTTCTTGATTCCACTTGGAGATTGATGATCTCTTACTCATCCCTGGTCGAATGCAGAGAGGTAAGTGTCACAGGAGAAGTTTATGGAAGATTCCATGCTCCTCCACCTTGCGGATTGACCTTGCCATTTGTCCACTCTCACCCATCGCACCCCATAGAAGGGTTTTTCAACATGCATCACACCTACTGTGTTTATTCAGGTGGGATGCAACGCACTTTGCCTATGGAGCAGGTGAAATGGTCTAGTTTTGACCAGTTCTGAGTAGTTTTTCATGGAGAACTTCTGGGAGATGCTGTAATCAGTTGACCTTGTTCTTTTAGGGGTCAGAACAACACCTTTAGGGACTTAGGAGCCCTTGGTTTATGGACATTTATGATTGGGGTTGTAGTGCCCAAAAATGTCTATAACACAAGTGAATATTGGTGGCCACCCTCCTATTCCACTTGGACCCCCCACCATTGTTTTTTTCATTTTTTTAGTTTCCTTATTTGTAGCACAATTTACTATTTTTGGTAGTTTTTCGGGTCCTGAACTTTTGGAGCCATTTTTAGGCCCTATACGATGTTTTTTGGGAAAGCTAGGACCAACATGGGTCATACATTGATGTTGGTAATTCAAAAGTTGTATTCCTATGATAGATCTTTCTAATGAGGTATTGTGCACATCAAACAAAGATCGTATGCCAAAGTTACAATCCAGGGAAGTTGATATACCAATTTAACCAAACGGGGCCCATATTGGTGCTTCATCTCCTAGGGTTAGGCTTTTGGATGTTTAGGGTTTCCATTTTATCTCAATAATAAATATGCCTTTGAGCCTCATTATAACACAGTTCAAAGGCATGTAGCCACCACATCTCTTCTGAGAGATAAGCTATCATCGCCCGAGCTAGTCTTATTTCCATTTTGTTTGTAAGCATATTTCAGTATTTGATATTAATGAAATGAAGTGTTATTTCTACTGCATCTTTGTATTTATGGTTATATCTGTAATTTTTGCATTCCCGTTTAAATCCGGATCATGGTCCCATGGTATTATAATGAAATATTTGTATATATAGGGGTGTGAGTAAAAAAAAGGGAAATATATGGGTGAGAAAGAATGAAGTGAGTGAAATGTATAAATATTTTCATTGTGATAATAAAAATATACTAAACCCTTTCGTCATGGTTTTTCCCCAAAATGAGGTTTTCCACGTAAATCTAGTGTTCTGTGTTTGAGTAAATTTTCTAGGTTATTTCTTGTTTTAGTGCATGATTTTTTTTTTTTTTTTTTTTTTTTTTTTTTTTTTTTTTTTTTCAGTTAAATAATTTTTCTAATGTCTTTTATTAAGAAATGATTCTTTCTAAAGATGAAATAACTAGTCTAAAATGATAAAAATTCTTGACATTAAAGTGAAGATGAAAAAACCACAAAACTACAAACCTTCAACTTTTATAAACGAAACTAGATCAAACTAGAATAGTTTATGTTAGACATACTATATTGGAAACCAACTGAACTATATTAAGAATTGATGTCAAATAATGATATACACAATGTATGTATAAATACATAAAGAAATTGTTAATTTACTTTATGGTCTTCTTGGACTCTAATAACCACTCACCATAACACAAACCTAATCCCAAGCATTAGTTGTCTAACATTCTCCCCTTAATCCAAAGGGATGTATCAAAGTCCAAGAATGAGAGCTCAAAATGTAAAAAATGCATCTCAGCCAAGAGCTGGATGTCTCTTAGAAATGGTTTTTAAGGATGACAACAAACTAAGGATGGTGATTTTTAAGAGAAAACCACAAAGGATACCCACATCTAAAACCTTCATAACAGTTCTCAGATCAATAAAAAATGTAAACTCTAGAATCATCAATGTAGTTCCTCGAACAATTCTGAATTTGGAAGTGCTCGTTCACAAACAACTCATTCAAAGAAAACTAAAGTCTTTCTGGCTACAACTCGGACTCCTACTAGTACAGTTTGTGGCTCATGCTCACTTGTTGATCTTTGACTTAGGCAAACTACTGGATTCAGTTTCTAGGTTTCTTGAACTTTGATAACTAATCACCCTAATACACTAGAACCCAAATCAAAACTCGAGGATTAGG
This sequence comes from Pinus tabuliformis, assembly GCA_031772625.1. Classification (NCBI taxonomy): domain Eukaryota; kingdom Viridiplantae; phylum Streptophyta; class Pinopsida; order Pinales; family Pinaceae; genus Pinus; species Pinus tabuliformis. Next base: position 146,569,655 of record CM062808.1, on the reverse strand, counting down.
TGTCTAACAATTTATACTTTAATACATCAAGAAAAGTTGTGCAAATATTGTTAGCTTAGTTTAAGGGAAGGAGGACATCAATGACTCTTGAAGTTTGAAAGATACTCCATTGATGTATTAATGAATCAAATCAATCAATAAATCAGGAAGCAAGATAACACATCAAAAATAATCACAGTTAAATTGTCAACTCAAAAGAACGACATCCTTTATAATGAAAATCACGGAATAAAATCCCGAAGACTCTAATTTTAGTAATGCCCAAAATCTATATCATTGTTAGAATTCAAATTACTAAATAATGATACAATTGATATAAACCACGAGTTAACAAAATTTAAAGGAAATGCAGGATAATCTACTATTCGTCCATGGAATCAAATTACCGAACAAAAATAAACAACCATCACAAAACTTTAAGAGATAAAACTACAAAAAAACTTTGATAAGGGAACATTAAAATGATCATGAAAAAAAAATTATGAGTTTGCATTAATCGAGTAAAATAAAAAAACCACTTGCTTACAAATTGTCTCCATAATCATTCAAACACAACGTTTCCTTCCTCCTACATTAAATATTGATCCTCCTATTCTACAAATCACAAATTTGTTTCCTTATACTACCACCAATATTATTTCTAATGCTAACTCGTCCCCCTTTAGTTTATTTCCTTTATAAGCTTGGAAGAGTTTCTCTTCATGGTTTGGATTTGATTTTCCTCCATATCTTTAAGACCTCAAATCTTCCATTTTTACCTGCGAAACAAATCACAAGATATTATTAGCTAAAAAATATTTAAAAGATCAAACTTAACAATAATCTACATCTAATAAAATAACAAATTAAAATAATATTAATATAAATCTAATAAAAATAATATATCTATATATATATATATCTATATCTATATATATATATATATATATATATATATATATATATATATATATATATCTATATATATATATATATATATATATATATATATATATATATTATTAAAACTAAAATTGTTATATTTATACAAAACATAATTATATAGCAACTAACCAATATAACCTTAATTGTATCTTAAATAAAATAAAAAATTACAAGGTTTAAATTAAATAAAAATGTATCATTTAAAACTATAATTAAACCATAAAAATAAAAATAAAAATGATTTCAAAATAGTTATGTTGTAACAAGGAACGCATGTCCAAAAATGGATACCAAGGAACCACGAGGATCTCCCAATCGACACATCAAATCCTGAATTTTTTTCACACGGAAACTAATTGGGCCAATTGCCGAAAAGATCCATGTTCCATATTTTGGAGATTCGTCCTAGTTTGGCTAGGATCTGAGTTGGAAAATGATCATTTTTTACAATTTCACAACAATTCGTCCTATTGCTTGTCAAAAATTCAGTCAAAGATCATACCTGCAACAAGAAGAAAGGTAAATCAGTACCGAGGATCACGAATCAAACAAATAAAACAATTTGCAATAGTTTCAAGGTAGAAAATTTATGAAAACAACCATATTTTCCCTATTCTCACAACTTCAAGTTTTGCAACAACATTATAAATTTCATTAGTTTTCTAGAAAAATGGAAAAATGGTGACACACAATCTAATTCTAGATTGCCTCCAACTCAAGTACAATCACAAACCAAACCAAAATAGTCGAAAATGGCAGATCTAATCTTAAAGAATCCCATGGAAAGATCAATTTTGGATTTTCGGGAGTCACTGTTGTAAAACACATGAAACTGGAAACCAAATCAAATGTATATTAATTGATCTCAAACAATGATGTACAATGTGTACATATTAATACATACAGGAAACAGTTGAATTAGTTCCTAGGAGTTCTTGGACTCCAATAACTACCCAAATTGACCCAAGGTTAATCCCGAGGATTAGCTATCTAACAGTACCCCCTTAATCCGAAGGGATATACCAAAGTCTAAGAACGAGAGTTCAAAATGAAAAAATGCATCTCAGCCAAGAGCTGAATGTCTCTCAAGAAATGGTTTTTAAGGATAACCACAAACCAAGATGGGAGAACTCAAGGTCTCAAACAACACCAATTCTGGAACCTTCATAGTAGTTCTCAGAACAATAAAAAATGTGGTTTTAAAGTGACCACAAAATCTGGAACTATCATAACAGTTCCTCGAACAATTCCAAACATGGAAGTGTTCAATCAATTCAATCAACTCAAATATGACTCAGGCTCACTTGACATCTCGAACTCGAACCTGTAGCACACCATCAACAATTCCCCCCTTGTCAGATACAGGGTGAGAAGTACTCTTCATCACTGCACGACTGGTCATCACTCTAGAACGTATTCTTCGATATGACCTATAAATCTTCTTAGTTATTTTCGTCCAATACCAAGAAGCAATCCATCTGAAATTTACCTTCTCTCTTACAGTGGTCTTCTTTCTGGAACATCTATTTGTGTGATGATTTCGCTTTCCACAATGATCACATGGGTGAAGATCAAAACATCAATCTTCCACATGTCGAACTCTGTTATATAGTTGGCATCTATCAAATTGTTCTGAAAAACACCGTCCAAAAATCTAGCACTTCAGAATTCTATAGGTTTAGTGAAATCTGGAATGTGAAAAGATACATCCATAATATCTTCCCATGGTCTTATGAAAGTTTTGGGAATAACATGCTTCTCATAATAACTTTCAGTTGCATCCAGATTTTCTTTTGAAATCATTGCATTACTCTGATCATTTTCTGACTGGTGATCGAGCTCAAACAAACTGTTATTTTGAACAAGAAGAGGTTCAAAATTCTTCTTTTGCAGTTTTTCTCGCTGAAACTGGGACTCTAGCTCCAAGAATTCAAATTTTCTTTTTACATTTTCCAAATATCTTTGGATGTCAAAGAGTGTGTCTTTGTTGATTTGGAGACTCTTATGAACAATGGATGACATTAAACTCGTAATAACCGCAGCAAATCATCGACTTTGGCCATTTTCTTCAACAATCAACTTTGAAAAAGGGGTGTGAGCTACCACAAAAAATGCACCCAATACAAATAAATTTACGATAACTGGGTGGGTTCAACCAATCATGCACCCATCTAAAACATAACTTTAACTTCGAATCTTCAATTCAGACTTTGACTTTTCAACTTTAACAAATTTTGTGGTAAAAAAACAAAAGAAAAAATTATTTGTCAAATTCAACTTTCACTTTACAACTTTAAAATTTTTTGTGATAAAGTACAAAAACATTCTAAAATTATCTTGTCAAAAATTTGACCTTATGACTTTCAATCCACCAAATAACCATATAAATTTCAGCAACCACAACACCTTCTCTACAACTTCAATTTCAAACCCAAATATCCATATCCCAAATATTCACCACATATCCCAAATATCCATAAACTTCATATCGAGAAAATAACTATGCATAATAACTCTTATGCTTTCCACTCTTTGAAATTTCAAATTTATTTGGATTTTCTTAAGCTCTCAGGCAACATGTATTTGTGAGAAAGATTGGTCAACGTGTATTTGTGAGAAATATGAAGACGTGCCTTAAATCCTGCATGCCATGAAATATTCGAAACATAAATATCACATTGATAACAGATCCAACAAAGCATGTGCACGCTTATTCCAATGAATATTTTTTTTAGTTAGAAAGTATACCTCTTATGCTCTCAGGAAATTACAAGCCGGTGACGTTGGCATTACGGACTTCAACACACTTCCAGAAGGAATTCATACTCTAAAAACAACATTTCTCAGTCTTTATCACAGTGGCAAATCTTCCTTTTTGATGTTATTGTTCTTATACGCCACAGAAGATGTAAAAAATGAACTCTGAGACGCTTCACTGCCAGTCAATGAATTTCATCAAGGCTTCTCCAAAGTTTTGGACTCTCAATTATTTAAAGAATTGCAAACTTTTATTGACGAGTCAGTGACGTTGATCATTCACTCTTCGTTTTTGCAGTTACTATCCTTGAAAATATTTGACAAATCCACTGTTTATTGGTTCTTCTATGACAACATTGGTCTCTTTACATAAATATTACGGTGTTTCTATTATATATCTATGAGATAAGTTCTCACTCGGAAAGTTATGTTCTTCCTTCCTTTCTTCAACTAGATCTGCTCTCACACCAACATGATTAGAAGTTCAGGTAGTAATATCAATCAAAGTATGAAAACTCTATGATTTGCTACAGTGTGATTAATAACGAAAGAAACCAGGTCATATGAAAAAAATGAATAGAAAATTCCTCCAGGGAGACGTCGAGGCAACGACCCCCTTCAAATGTTAAATATTCAAATATATCTATAAGTACTTCTTACAAGCGCAACATGATGGAGGTCTTTTAACAAGCTTTATGTTATCCCAATAGACACACTACAAACCTCTGGTACATAAAATCCAATACTGATGGTCTCACCACGTTCGCCAGGCTCCAACACTCTTGGTGGGTTAGAGGATCTCCGTCAAGTTCATAACTCATCCACCATCTCTTTATCTCGGTTATAACAGTGCACATAACCATCACTCTCAGTAACATCTTCCTAAAAAAAAATACTAATTTACTTGCCAAATGATCTGATTCACTTGCCAGAAGATCTTTTGCATTGAGGTGGAACTTAGGTAAAATTCTCCTCTTAGGTAAACTTCTCCTCTTGCCCAATACTCTAGATGGCCACAAAACTAGTGGTTCACATTCAACAGAGCAGATCAACCATGCTCTGATACCACTTTAAAACACATGAAACTAGAAACCAAATCAAATGTATATTAATTGATCTCAAACAATAATGTACATATTAATACATACAGGAAACAATTGAATAAGTTCAGAGAGTTATTTGACTCCAATAACTACCGAAACTGACCCAAGGTTAATCCCAAGGATTAGCTATCTAATAACAATTAAATTAGTTCCAGAAGAACCGGGATTTTCTCCCAATTGGCCCAACAATTCGCTGAAATCTCACGAGTGAACCTAATTGGGGGCGTTGGGAAAAAAACTCGTGTTTCATATTCGTGAAATTCGCCCTCAATCGGCTGAGAACAAAGGCTGAAAATCAGGTGGTGTTTTTCAATTAGTTTTCTGGTTCATTCGTTAAAGAAAAAATATTTGCATGCTTGGGAATAAATCGCACATATAGTGCATGGAATAACTCAAAGTTATTTTTAGAAGTTGGTGGTTAGGCTTTAAATGAAGTAACATTGTGTTAACTATTGACCCTGAGACACAGAAATGGCGATATATTTGTTGGCTTAATGGCTTGGTTGATAAATTACAATGTAAATCAGATACAATATAAAACACTTTCAAAAATATTATAAATACAACATAATACACAAAAGTATATATATATATTTTCTCATTTATTTTATTAAATTTTATATTGACATAATATATATTGTTTCAAAGAAATATATACATATATATTACCTTACCAAACCAAAAAGTAAATTTTTTTTTTATAAAATACAACATAATACACAAAGGTAAAAATATTTTTTATAAATACAATATAATACACAGAAATATATATATATATATATATATATATATATATATAGATAGATATATATATAGATATATATATTACCAAGACAAGCCAAACCAAAAAAATAAATAGAAGAAGGAAATGGTTAAACCTCGAAAATGTCATAGTCTCATCAATCAAGAAAAGTCAACAAACCACCATGAGAAAAGCAATCAAAGCCAAAATTCCAATGATAAAAGAATTGCAAGAAATCATGACCAAAACTCGAAAGGGCAAAGTATAATAATCAATAATGAGGGGAAAACCGTGAATCACATTAGGACTCATAATTTGATCAAGGCATATGAATGATAGTGTTCATAAAGACCTTACGGTATGTGAAAGGTATCATAGAGGTCTACTACATAATGAAAGATTATGTAGCAGACCTTTACACTTTCAAATTCCCATTCACAAATTATTTACAATAACCCCAAGAAACATGACCATGATGATGCAATTGAATGAAAAATTGATGAATGGAATCAAGCAGCCACTTTAAGAAAATCGCTCAGATACCTTGAAGTCCATAATCCACCAATAAAACTTGTCCATTAAGCTCATTCTATTCAAATCCAAACAATTGGAAAAATAGTAAAAATTTCAAAGAGGGGCCCTTCATTTTTCTATAAAAGATCAAGGGAGTAGGCTGGTGTGCCAACAATACCTATGCCATAAAACCTTGCATTTCACTTCTCTAAAGAACATTCAAATCAACAATAAGAAGATTGGCATATATAGCATCCTCACCTTGGCAACATAACCATGACTTTTTTGTATTTTACAACATTCGTTTACTATGCAAGCCTAATTTTTTTTGTAAAATTAGTTGATCCAAGAAACATCATATGCATCATTTGTAAATCCTTTCAAAACTAGGATTGGTTGTTGGACGAGTTGAACTAAGGGTTCTCACCATTAGTTTCATTTTACACAATGATATGATAATATGGAAAGAATGTTGTGCCTTCAATTGTTTCTCAAACTCTCGATGAAGGTAAATCCTAGTCCTATCGGAAAGATCCAAGCAACGACTACTAGGAAATCCACTCACTTTCACCTCAGTGGCATTTCATCTCACTTCTAGGTTGATAGGAATATGTCCTAGAACTATGGCAGAAATCCATTAGAGAATTTTTGAGGTTTAAAATGGGCCTCCTAAGGAATATTATAAAATAATAGTGGAAACAATAAAATAAGATTAGATTACATCATCAAATTTTAGAGGGAAAAAAAGAAAAATACTTTTTGAACTCATATTTTCAACTTATCTCCCTACAATTTTACTCAAATTTTGAGCTGGAATGCTTGTTGGATGCAAAATTTAATTCTACACCCAAAGAGTACCCATGTTGCATACTTTCTATGGACCCTGCTACATGAAAAATGAGAAATACATGAGAAAACATGATTGCAATCACGTTTTTCATATATTTCTCATTTTTCATATAGAAAGGTCCATCAAAAGTATGCAACATGGGTACTCGGATGATGAATCAATTTTCGCATCCAAGGAGTGCACTTGCTCGAACTTTGAGTAAAACCATGGGGAGGTAAGTGGAAAATACGAGTTGAAAAAGTAGTTTTTTTTATTATTTTTTAATATTTTCACTTTTTTACTCTAAAAATGGTGAATCATCCCCATTGGTTGGCATCATCATATTTAATCCTACTGGTTCTTATAAAGTTGATTTTGGTTGTATATTTTTATTTGGGACCCGTATTTTACGTCAAAATTTCTCTAATAACTAAATAGTTAAACTAGGTCAAAGTCTCTTTGGAGACACAAAGGGAAATAGAGATTCATCTAGGCTTACAAACAACGAAGTTAATCCAAAACCCAAAGGCAAAGGAATATAGAGAGAAGGTGAGAAAGATAAACATGTTGCAAATATTTCTTATTCCACATAAATTATACTATAACAAGCCTAGATCCATCTAACACCAGACCTATCATGCGCCAACAAGGATCAAATCCCTGAGGTGAAAACTTTTTTTTTTATAGTGTAAAACTGTTGAAAAATGCAACAAGAAAATCCTAATTTAATTTTGTCCTTGAATTAAATTAGGAATTAAGTTGTAATTCTAATTCTCATAACAACTTGTAATAGTTAACTAAGTTAATTTTACTTAGTTGGCTCAGTTAATTCGAGTTGGGAGTCTATTTAGAGTCATGTAGATTGGTTCCTAAATTTTAGGGGCCCAAGTTGAGTTATTTTGAGTTGTAATTATTTAATTAAGTTTAATTGAGTTAAATTCAATTAAACTAGTTCCAACTGATGGAGGAATCAGTGGGAGCTCTAGTAGTGGGGTGCAACTAGCATTGCTCAACCAGAAAACTGAAGATTCACTCATAATTAACTCATGCATTCCATAACATAGAAATACCCAGTTGAGATTGGAGTTCAGGGATAGTGTACTATCTGTTGTAAAATCATATAAATTAAATTGATGGTGCATGCAATTAGAGGAAGGCCTATTGATGGATTGCATAGTTAAGGATGAGGAATTTCCCAATTAAAATATAGGCTAATTCCCTAGGAAATTACGCAAGGAAATAGGAGCTTGAAAGTTAACATATTTGGATAAGTATTGGCTAGAGCTTTTTTGTGAAGTAGTGAGATAGATTGAGATGGTGCAAATGTTGCTCGGGCTTGAGTAAAGAATTGTAATTTTCTTAGATTTTTTGATTATTGCAATATATAGATAGTAGGGGTTTTTAGTTGTGGCTTTCCCTAGAAAATTATTGTGTTATGTGTGACTAAATTATTTTGTTTTTATGCTTCGTGAGTTCATCAATCGTTTATTATTTCTGCTGATGAGCATAGTAGATTCAAGTCAAATGTTTTAGCATATTACAATCTGTAGTTTGAATCTACAAGGAAGTTATACATGGTATTAGAGCTGAAATCACTATAGAAGAGGAGAATACAAGCTTCTCTTTTGCAGGAGAAATCTAATTTGCAGTATCTATGAGGCTCCCTCCTAGGGTCCTCTAACATAACTAAATTCTCTAATTTCAAATACAATAAAATAGGAAATAATTTATTTTTAACTAAACATTTAAAATTTATTTCTTACAATTAAATAGTGAGCATTTCATTTCAATCACTTACATGAGTAATCTATAAATAGAGAAATACATGTCCCGATAGCTTGGTTGAGATGCCCCTAAGCTCCTAATCCTGGTGGAATGCTCCTCTTGACCACCGATTGGATTTACCTCTCATCCAAATAAGAAGTATTTCCTAATGCAGGAAACCTCCATAGGTTCCCTAGCCCTCCGAACCCAAGTCCAACCAGATGTAGTGTGTCCAAGATAAACAGTACTCTCCTTCTCTCCCTCCTCTCTTCCCCACCTTACTCTCAAACAAATCCTCCAAAACCACAACCAAACCAAAACCAAAAGCAAGACCAAGGATCCCCCCTCTCCACCCCTCATCCTTCCCCTTTTATGCCCCTTTCTCTTCTCCACCTCAACCACCTCTCATTAATATCATAACTACCCCCTCATCTTTACATTTGACTTATCTTTTCCCAAGTAAATTTTAGAGGACATTTTGGGGATGAGATATGAATATATAATTTGGTAATTAATCGGAGAGGACCATCTCTTCTCCCAAGTAAATATGAGAGGACATTTTGGGGATGAGATATGAATATATAATTTGGTAATTAATTGGAGAGGACCATGTCTTCTCCCAAGTAAGTTTGAGAGGACATTGTGGGGATGAGATATGAATATATAATTTGGTAATTAATTGGAGAGGACCATGTATTCTCCCAAGTAAATTTGAGAAGACATTTTGAGGATGTAGGTTTTAACCCCGTACAGAAATTACCTGCATACGAATTCTAAAACACAGAAAATAAACAATGCGAGAGCATAACACATAAAACACATATACATAAAGATTTCCCCTGGATCCCAAAACCGGGACTACCAGATTGATTTTTCATTATGTTCTTTTCAATGTTATAATACATATTTATACATGCCGAAACATCCAATACCATGGACCAAAAACCATCGCGTCCAAAAAACATGTGCGAAAATCATGCACAAAACCATAGGTGGGTCCGCCCAACCTAACATAGGGTCCAAAACAAAAATTTTCCGGGGCATTGCGGACCCCATAAAGTGGGTTTACGGGTACACCTCAAAACCCCTATGATCCCCCCCCGCTACACAATCAGCGCAATGAGGGGGGGATCCGCCCCCCCTTTAACTACGTGGGCTAGTCGTGGAAAGAATATAACACAACCTAACATTCTCCCACTTGTTGTTTTCTTTCCACAGGGGGCCACAAGAGAGCTTAGTCATTTTTCCAGCCCTGAAATGCCCATTGTCTCTCTACACCAAGAGAACTTCTTAGAGCTCACAAATTTTGTCAATGCATCTACAATATTCTTCAAAGTGTCCACCTTTACCAACAACACCTTTTTGTCATCTATCATATCCCTCAAAAAGTGATACTGAACATCAATGTGCTTTGTCTTTGAATGATATGCGGGGTTCTTTGCCAAGAAAATTGCACTTTGGTTGTCATAGTCTATCCTTATAGCTCCCTGTACTAACCCCATACTTGAACACAATCTCTGCAACCAAACTGCTTCCTTGCTTGCATGAGTGGCTGCCATGTATTCTGCCTCTATAGTTGATAGTGCCACTACATATTGTTTCTTACTCATCCAACTGATTGCACCTCCAAATAGGTTAAACACATACCCACTTGTAGATCTTCTCTAATCCAGATCTCCAACCCAGTCTGCATCAACAAAGCCACGAATATCTAACACTCTATCCAATCCTGGTCTTACTTGGTAGCACAAAACATAATCACTAGTGCCACGCAAATAGCTAAAAACCCACTTCACTATTGTCTAGTGCTCCTTCCCTAGTTTTGACATAAACCTGCTCAATACTCCCACTAGATGTGCAATGTCTGGTCCAGTACAAACCATTGCATAAATCAGACTACCGACTACACTTTCATATGGAACACGGGACATGTCCTCTTCCTCTTCTTGTGTCTTGGGACACTAATCAGCAGTTAACCTCACACTTATAGGAATAGGAACCTTCACCGGTTTACTATCCTGCATATTAAACCTCTACAGTATTGTCTCGACATACTTCCTCTAGTTTAACTAGAGATTCCTCTTTTCCCGATTTCTTTTAATTTCCATGCCCAAAATATAGTTTGTAGCATCGAGATCTTTCATGTCGAATTTAGAGGACAACCGGGTCTTCAAATCCTGGATAATTTCTTTTTCATTTTCAACTAGCAACATATCATCCACATACAAGACCAAATAAATAACACGGTCACCAATTAATTTAAAATACACATAGTGATCTGCTTTGCTTCTGGTGAAGCCAAGTCCCCGTATAAATGTATCAAATTTCTGATACCACATCCTTGGTGATTGTTTTAACCCATACATAGACTTCTTTAACTTGCATACCAATTCTTTCTTACCCTTCACCACAAAACCTTCAAGTTGCTTCATGTATATTTCCTCTTCCAGATCCTCGTGAAGAAACGATGTCTTCACATCCATCTGTTCTACCTCAAAATCAAAAGCAACAACAACAGATAAAAGTAATCTAATATAAGTTACCTTGGCAACAGGAGAAAAAATATCAATTCAATTCCCGACACTTGGGAATAACCTTTTGCTACCAACCAAGCTTTGTATTTCTCCACCTTTCCTTCTGCATTTGTCTTCTTCTAGAACACCCATTTGCTGCTAATGGGTTTCCTTTCAGCTGGCAACTCCACCAAATCCCAAGCCTCATTTTTGTGCAAAGATGCCATTTCATCAACCATGGCCTCTTTCCAGAGTTTTCCATCCTCTGAATCCACTGCTTCCTTCACAGTTCTGGGATCATCATCAGTAACAGACAAAGCAAAATTTGAACAGAAAGTAGATGGACTATACCTTTCTGGCTACCTTCTTTCTTGAACTGATCTTCTCATAGCTGGAGTTTGTGGCTCTTCATCTTATGATTCCTCCTCTCCTGTAGAGTCTACTTCTTCCTCCTTTAGCTCAAACTCTATCTTCTCAGGTTCCTTTGGTTGGATTTCATGTTTAATAACATCTTTTACCTCTCTGAACACCACATCTTGGCTTTACACAACCTTCCTTGTTACAGGGTTCCAAAGCTTATAACCCTTTAAACCATCCTTATACCCAATAAAGATGCACTTTTCAGATTTACTATCCAAATTGGTTCTTTTCTCCTTCGGAACATACACATATGCATCACATCCAAATACCCTCAGATGTGAAAGAGAGGGTTTCTTACTAGTCCATACCCCTTGTGGAGTCTTATCCTCCAACGCTGATGAAGGTGATCTGTTGACCAGGTAACATGCTGTCTCCACTGCCTCTACCCAAAATTCCTATCCTAACCTGGCACCACTGAGCATGCTTCTTGCCCTTTCCATCAATGTCTTGTTCATTCTTTCTGCAACTCCATTTTGCTGAGGTGTATATGGAGTAGTCTTCTGCCGTGCTATACCACACTTCTTACAAAATTCTTCAAATTCCTTACTACAAAACTCTCCACCGTTATCTGTCCTCAACCCCTTTATCTTCTTCTCTGTCTGGTTTTCCATCAGAGGCTTAAATTCTTTAAACCTGTCAAAGACTTCAGATTTCTTCTTAAGGAAATATATCCATGTGTTCCTTGAGAAGTCATCTATAAATGATACATAGTACACAGACTTATCCAGTGATGGAACCTTCACAGGTCCAAACACATCACTGTGCACAAGCTCTAATATCTGTTTTGCCCTCTTCCCACCAGAGGGGAAACTCAGCCGATTCTGCTTCCCATATACACAATTTTCACAGAAATCAAAGTCCAGAGAGCTATTACTCATACCTTCTACCATACCTTTACCATGAAGTATTCGAAGGTCATTCTCTCCAATATGTCCAAGCCTTTGATGCCACAACATGGTCTTCTCTCCAGAGACCACTAGATTTTCTGCTCCACTTTCAGGAACCACAGAACTATTGCACCCATCAATAACAGTGCTACCTTGTAGCTTGTACAAAGTTCCAATTCGAACTCCCCACATCAATACTAATGCTCCCCGAACCATTTTGTAGGTATCCTTCTCGAACACTGTTTTTACACCTGCATCATCCAACTTGCTTACATAAATCATATTTCTGGCCAATGCAGGAATATGCAGAACACCTGGAAGTGTTCTAACCCTTCCACCTTGCAGCTTCAACTTTACTTTTCTGTGACCAACAATTCTATCCTTCCTTTCATCCCTTAAGAAGACATCACCACCATCGTATTTCTCATAATCGCAGAACCACTCTCTATGGGGAGTGAAGTGAAAGGATGCACCTGAGTCAATTAACCATGCCTCATGATCTACTTGTGTACTTGAAGAAGTCATGTACACATCCCCACCTTCATCTGAGGTGGTTTTCGCCTCTGCAGAAGAAGCCTCATCAGATCTCTTTCCTTTGTCAGGAGCTTTAGATTTACAATCCCTTTTAAAGTGGCCTTCTTTTTCGCATTTCCAGCACACCACCTTTACAGGTTTTCCTGGAGATTTAGATCTCCCTCTATATTTAAATCTCCCACTCGATGACTTATTTTTGTTTCTGTTCAGGGACCTTCCTCATGCAGACAAGGCATCACCATTCTGGCTCTATTTTTTCGTCTCATCTCCTCTGTCAACAAGATTGAGACTATTTCATCAAACTGCAAGGCAGTTGCATTGCTACCTATTGCAATAACCAGACTATCCCACGAATCTGGTAGAGAACACAACAAACAGATGCACTTATATTCATCCGAAATTTTAATATCAACAGATGCTAACTGAATTACCATAGTATTAAATGTGTTCAGATGCTCTGTCACTAAGTCTCCATCTTTCATCCTCAGGTTATACAGTTTTTTCCACAGGAACAATCTATTCACCAGAGGCTTAGATTGGTTCAAAGTCCATAACTTGTCCCACAAAGCCTTCATGTTAGCTTCCCATGATACATTCAGCAATACTGAATCTGAGACACACAATCGTATTGTGCTCTTTGCCTTTCGATCCAACTTCTTCCATTCTTCATCGGACACTCCCGTTGGTTTAGTACCTGGATCTACCGCGATCCACTGCTCTTTATCCACCAACAGATCCTCCATCTTGAGTTTCCACAACTCAAAACTCTGACCATTAAATTTCTCGATCTCTATCTTACCACTGTTCGCCATCTTCTTTCACCACCAGAATCGATCTCGTAGATCTCCCACTGAACAGGGTCTACCACAGGCCCGAGCGAAACCCCTCAGCAACAAAGCCATCCCCTTGAAGCCAAAACAGCTCTGATACCAAATGTAGGTTTTAACCCCATACATAAATTACCTGCATACGAATTCTAAAACACAGAAAATAAACAATGCAAGAGCATAACACATAAAACACATATACACAAAGATATCCCTTGGATCCCAAAACTGAGACTACCAGATTGATTTTTCATTATGTTCCTTTCAATGTTATAATACATATTTATACATGCCGAAGCATCCAATACCATGGAACGAAAACCATCGCGTCAAAAAAACATGTGTGAAAATCATGCACAAAACCTTAGGTGGGTCCGCCCAACCTAACATAGGGTCCAAAACCAAAATTTTCTGAACCGCTGCAGACCCCATAAAGTGGGGTTACGGGTACATCTCAAACCCCCTGTGATCCCCCCCGATACACAATCAATGCAATGAAGGGGGGCTCCTTCCCCCCTTTAACCCCCCGGTTAACTACGTGGGCTAGTCGTGGAAAGAATATAACACAACCCAACAGAGGATGAGATATGAATATATAATTTGGTAATTAATTGGAGAGGACCATGTCTCCTCCCAAGTAAATTTGAGAGGACATTTTGGGGATGAGATATGAATATTTAAATTGGAATAAATGGAAGGAGACCATATCCTATCAAAATTCAAAGTTGAGGAGGTAAGTTGGGAATTGAATAATAACAAAATTTATTTTAGTAATAAATTTACAGTTTCACCAATGTAGGTATGTACCAATATTTCTTGATAATTATAAGTCAATATTCTAAGGTAATTTAAACACTAGTAAAATTTGCATGATAAGACTAATTAGGTTATTACATACTCTCCTACTTTAGAAAACTTCGTCCTGAAGTTAGAGTGTAAAATATACAAGGAGTTTAAAGAAGTTTGGCAATAAGGCATAACAAAATAGAGAGAGAGAGAGTTATAGTAGTAAAATTCGATAAGTTAGACAATGACATCACGTTCCATCAAGAGTCTCCAACTGATCTATATCCTCCTATCCTTCTTGACCTACTTCCGTTCCCACCCTATCCATCCTCTACTGCTATATATGGTGGCATCAGATATACCAATCTAACCACTGATAAAACCAATATGGCGGAAGCGTCGACTATATCGACCTAACTTCCCTAGTAGGCAACTAGCAATCGTCATCACATGTCTAGGGGAGCGTGTCCACCACTACCCTCCCACGATTCTAGGTTTGGAGGTTACACGGTGGGAAATACCTCCACCCCTCCTCACAACTAGGGTCAACACCCTAATATGGACCACACTACAATGTTGGTTGGATACTTGTCATCGAATAATTCAGTCAGGTAGTCTTGTCACCTATCATTCACATTTTACCCATGTCATAAGAGTGCATATCTAGTAGATACAAAATGTAATAGAACAATGTACATTATACCTTTCCTCATGAGATGTCTCAAACTTTCCCCAATGGAAGAGTAGATCTTGGCTATCATATAGTTCTTTCCAATCTGTGGGTTAGCTCTCATTCATGCAGTTATATAACAACAAGATATATATAGATAAGTGATCTTTAAACATCATGTTATTAAGTCTAGTATCCACGTGTCAATCTTGCAATTCATACTAGAAATAAATCATAATTTCACTAAGTCATTCATTAAATAAATCATATCCACTTGAGCAATACATGAAACAACAATAATTCTGATAAGTCACGCACTAGATAATTCATCACTAAGTGAGTCATACATTAGGCCATACATCAAAGATTTCCATTATCAATACCAAATCCATTAAATGATTTATACAAGTAGTTTCATGTGTCCAACTAAATGCATCAATATTACATAATGTTCATAAATAAATAACATGGAACTGCAAAATAGAACCTTAGCATAGGTAGTTGTCTAAGTAAAAAATGGGCATCACAAATGCTCAAAAAGTGAGGGGTAGTCACGACATATAGTTTCTGCATCCTCCCAAGTAGCATATCTTGGGCTATACTTGTCCCACTGGACCTTAACTTGGTACACCGTGCGACGTCTGAGCTGTCGAACCCTACGGTCCAATATGCGTAATGGTTCCACTGCTATGGTTCCCATGTATGAGACCTACAATTACCTCCAATACAATTTGTGAGATTCATCAGAAACATAATGTCGTAAAATAGATAAATGAAAAATATCATGAGTTTTATGCAAATGGGGTGGCAGTATAAGATTATAGGCAATTGGTCCAATCTTCCCCTTGATCCTAAAAGGCCCTACGAATCGAGGTGACAAATTCGTCCCCTTCCCAAACCAAATAGTGCTTTTGTTGGGTCGGATACAAATAAAAACTTAGTCCCCTACTTCATAACTGCGATCAATCCTATGTGAATCAGCATAACTCTTATCTCTATCTTGTACTTCCTTTAACCTTCGTCGAATCTGCTTTACCTGTTCCTCCATTTCTTGAACTAATTCTGGCCCAACTATTACTCGGTCCTCCAACTTTTCCCAACTCAACAATGTCCTACATGGCCTTCAATATGGAGCTTGATAAGGGGGCATCCCGATTGAACTGTGGTAATTGTTATTTTAGGCAAACTCTACCAATGGTAAGTGTTGGCATTATGATTCTGGTATGGCTCTATGATTCATGTGTTGTACTTGATGGCAACTCATACAGGTGGCAAAACTCTGATCAGGCTCTCAAAACGATAAAAATTAAGAGGTTCGCATGTGCTCAGTGAAAAGCGTGCATACCCGCAGGTACGCCGTGCAGGAGCTGCGGCCATACACACAGGTCACCCGTTCAGAAGGTGCGGACCCCCAGCTCACTTACTTCAAGGCAGAGAAACATGCTCACTAGGGGTTTCTTATGTTTTGGCCCGTGGTATTTAGCCTGCCGTTCTTGATCCTATGGTTTTGGCCCGTGGTATAGGATCTATTTTAGCCCCGGTTTGGATCCCTTGTATTGGTCATTGATGGTGTTGTCCCATGGTGTGAATAAGGGCTTGAATATACATAGGGAAGGAGATCACTTGGCTAAGGTATCTTTTGCAAATTGAATATCTTAAGATCTGAAATATTGGGTTATCGGTTTAAAAGCTTGATCTATATAAAAGAAAAGTTGAAAGTGAATCTATGAAGTGTGATCTCTCGAGCGCATGATCAGATCTGGGCATCTGACTATCTGTGGTACACTGGTGGACTACCAATTCGGCCCTAATCAAAGGTTCGCAGGTGATTAACAGTGCAAGTGCGGGGGTACGCACAGCAGAAGAAGACGTAGTGCATGGGTACGCACATCAGAAGAAGGCGCAGTGCGTGGGTACGCAGAGCAGAAGAAGGCACAGTGCGTGTGTATGCAGCGCAACAGAAGCCGCAGGTGTGGAGACACAGTGAAAGTACGCGGCGCGATAGAAGCAGTAACTGCGGAGGCACAATGAAAGTATGCGGCAAGATAGAAGCAGTGGGTGCGGGGGCACAGTATAGGTACGCGACGCATTTAAAGGAACAATGCGTGGATACGCAGTGCAGTTCAAGCCTCTCTGCGGGGATACGCAGAGGTGCAGAAGGTGAAGTGCATAGCAACGCATGCCAGATAAAGAAAAATTGTGGATCTGTATTAAGGCATTTATTTGACTGACTGATAAGGTGTTCTGGGTTTAGTTTACTGTTACTATTGATCTGGTTACTGCAGTTGACTGGGTGATTTACTTGTACTTGATGATCATTTGATGTTCATGGATCCAGTTTGAAAATTTATGAAAAGTGATCCTTGAAAGAAAAGAAGTAGGGGGTTGTAGCTCCCTTCCAGGAGAGACTGGAAAACGAGAGAGAGTTGTAGCTCTCTGCAGGTTGCAGCCTGCGTACTGGTAAAGGACTGCACCAGTACAAAATCATTGTAAAAGGAGTTTCTAATTTGAAAGAAGATAGAGACATATTGCAGCAGGTGGTTTTCACCCACATTGGGTTTCCACCTTATATCTGGTGTTCTTTGGTGTGACTATCTGTTTTTCTTGTTCATGCTCATACAAAAATAATTCAAAGAATAAATAAGGAAGATTGATTAAAAGAGCTTGATAATACTGATTCACCCCCCCTCTCAGTATTATTTCCAACAATTGGTATCAGAGCAGGTTCTTCAGAGAAGCTTGATCGCTTGAAGGAAGATCACTCATCATGAGCAACTACGAGAGGGAAGCATCAATCAGGCCACCAATTTTTGATGGGACAAACTTCAATTATTGGAAGGTAAGAGTTACTGCCTATCTTCAATCTCTTGGTACAGAAGTTTGGGATATCATAGATACAGGCTACACTTTTCCTTCAGCTACTCCTACAGATCCGGCCGAAAAGAAGAAATATGAAACAAATGCTAAAGCAGTCAATACTCTGCTGGGATGCTTATCTCAAACAGAATTCGTGAAGGTTATGCAATATAAATCCGCAAAAGAAATATGGGACAAGATTGTCTTGAGCTACGAAGGAGATGAACAGGTAAAGCGTGCTAAACTTCAAACCCTCAGGATTCAGTATGAGAATCTCAGAATGTATAATGATGAAAGTGTGGCTAACTATTTCCTTCGGGTAGACGAGATTGTTAATTGCATGAAAAACTTGGGTGAAGAAATAAAAGAAGCTATTGTGGTTGAAAAAGTTCTAAGATCATTGTCCCCCAAGTTTGAATCTAAAGTGTCTACAATAGAAGAAAAGGAAAATCTACGAACTCTTACTATGTCTCAGCTACACGGAATTCTAACTGCTTATGAAATGAGAAAGGTAGGTCCATCAGACAGGAGAGAAGCTGCTTTCAAGGCTTCAGGCAAAGGAGACTACTATGAAGCAAGTCATGTGCCAGAAGAAGAAGAAGAATCAAATTTTGTCAGAAATCTTCAACGGGGTACTGGAAGGTTCAAAGGTAAGTTACCTTTTAAATTTTTTTCTTGTGGAAGAGTAGGTCATTATGCTGCGAAATGTCCTCATAAGGATAAGATTGAGAAAGGAAAGGAACCTGCTAGATGGAACAAGAAACAAAATTCAAATAAGAAAAGCTACTACACTCATGAAAGTGATGGTCTATCAAATAGTGATGAAGATGAATGAGGTAATGACTATAAACTTTTAATGGCATTTGAAGATGATGATTACATGGATGCTATAGATGTGGATAACTTTTATGAAGAAATTTCTAGACTCAAGACATGTATAGAAGAAAAGAATATGATCATTGATACCCTACAATATCAAATTGATGAAAAAGAAAAATATCTTGAAAAATTAGAAGGTGAAATTGTTGGTCTTAGAAAAGAGATTGAGAAAACAAAGGCTATTAATATTAAGTTTGTCAAAGGATTTGAAACTCTGGATGAGATCATCAATGTACAGCGTTCTCCTCTAAACAAGACAGGTCTCGGCTATAATGGAGAAACTTCTCAACCATCCACCTCAAAGAGTTATCTTGATGCAGCAAGAAGGAATGAGCAAAAGCACAATGGAGATCACCAGGTAAAGCACGGACGAATTACATCAAGAGCAAACAAAGACTATCAGGTAAACCAGGGGCAATCTGTCCTAAGGATGAACAAAAGCTACAACCAGCCACAGGTAAAATCCTCTCAATTTGCTTCAAGAATGGATGACAATAGAAATTACAATCATTTGGCCGGAAGATTTGATAACCGCAGAAGTTTCTTCAGTGGACAATGCTTCTCTTGCCATAACTTTGGTCACAAAGCAGCTCAATGTGTTGCATATAAAACAATCATGACTAGAGAAGCTCAAAAACAAAGAAGTATGACCGGGATTACAAAAAGGACCTATAACAACATTTTGGCTCTTGAAGATGAAGTTGAATGTTCTATTTGCAATAACTTTGGTCATGAAGATTCTGAATGCAGGAGCAGGTTTCAGCAGACAAAGGAACAAGCCTCAAGCACCAAAACATGGAGAATAAAGGAACCACAAACAGAAAGATGTGGGATAGCATTTTATGCAGAGGGACAGGAAAATCTATGGTACATTGACAGTGGATGTTCGAAGCATATGACAGGTGATAAAGAAAAACTTGAATCATATTCTGCTTTAGAAAAGGGAAAGAAATTTTCTTTTGGAAATGATACTCCTGCAGCTATAAAAGGAAAAGGCACTTCTCAGTTAAAAGAAAAGGTAAAAGCTGGAAATGTTTTGTATGTTGATGGATTGAAGCATAATCTTCTGAGTGTCAGCCAGATGTGTGATCAAGGAACCGAGGTGATATTTAGATCAAATTGATGCCTTGTTCGTGATCTTGATACAGGTAAAACAGTGATCAAAGGTGAAAGAACTCCAAATAATCTATACATATTTGAAGAAGGACAACAACAATGCTATCTAAGCAAGGATGATGAACACTGGTTATGGCACTGAAGGTTGGGGCATCTAAGCTTTTCACAAATAAGGAAAGCATGCAAGTATCAGGCAGTTCGCGGTCTTCCAGATATCAAAATTCCAGAAAACACCATATGCAAATCATGTCAGTTTGGAAAGCAAACCAGAACTAACTTTCCAGAGAAGGAAGGATTTGCTAGCATGCCTCTTGAGCTAGTACATACAGATGTATGTGGTCCATTCAGGAAAAGGACACCTCGAGGAGAAGAATACTTGATATTATTCATTGACGATTTCTCCAGGTTTGTCTGGTTAGGACTTATGAAGCACAAAGATGAAGCATTCGAAAAATTCAAATCCTTTAAAGCCTTGGTTGAAAATGAATCCGGATACAAAATTAAGTGCCTCAGATCCGACAGAGGTGGGGAGTTTACCTCAAATGAATTTTTCGATTTATTTGAAGAATATGGGATAAGAAGAGAATTCGCTACAGCTAGAACTCCTCAGCAAAATGGAGTGGTGGAAAGAATTAACAGAACAGTCCAACAAATGGCTCGTGCTATGCTTGATGAGTCTGGAACTCCCGCAACTTTCTGGGGTGAAGCTGCATATGCTACGGTTGTTATTCTCAACAAAACAAATGTCCGGGTGAACAACACTCAAACCCCTCATGAGCTCTGGTATGGTGAGACTCCTTCGGTAAAGCACTTCAAAATATTTGGAAGCAAATGCTATATTAAGAATACTGATGAGAAACTTGGCAAACTTGAACCTAGAGCAGATGAAGGCATTCTTCTTGGTTATTCTCCACACAAAAAAGCATACAAGTGCTACAATAAAAGACTCGAAAGAATTGTTGACAGCATTGATGTAGTGGTTGATGAGAAGGGATACATTCCTAGGCAAGTAAATCATGAAGATATCGAAGAAGATGAAGACTACCCTCAAAGATAGAATGATGAAGAAGAAGAACCTCAAGAAGAACAAGAGGAGCAGATAAGGATAGAAGAGAAGACTCCATCCAGATATGTTCAGAAGAATCATCCAGAAACTCAGATTTTGGGGCAGAAAGAAGCAGGTGTACAAACAAGAAGGACAATTGCAGAAGCTTCAAGCTATTTGGCATTACTCTCTTCCACTGAACCAAAAAGTGTGAAAGAGGCATGCAAAGATGAATGTTGGGTCAAAGCAATGGATGAAGAACTTGAGCAGATCGAAAAGAACAACACTTGGGAGTTGGTTCCTAGACCAAAGGATAAGAATGTTATAGGGACAAAATGGGTCTTCAAAAATAAATTTAATGAAAATGGAGAAGTAATTAGAAGCAAGGCCAGACTTGTTTGTAAAGGGTATGGGCAGCAAGAAGGAATAGATTTTGAAGAAACTTTTGCTCCTGTTGCAAGACTTGAGGCCATCTAAATGTTCCTTGCTCTCTCAAGCTTTCAAAACTTCAAAGTATTTCAAATGGACGTGAAATCAACCTTTCTGAATGGAGACTTGGAAGAAGAAGTATACATTGAGCAGCCAGATGGATTCATTCTTGGAAATGATCCAAATCTTGTATGCAGATTGAAAAAGGCTCTCTATGGTCTCAAACAAGCTCCAAGGGCTTGGTACTATCGTTTGGACAAATATCTTCATCAACAAGGTTTTTCAAAAGGATCAGCAGATAGAAATCTTTATATAAAAGTTGAAAATGACAAATTGCTAATACTTGTTGTGTATGTAGATGACATTATCTTTGGCAGCAATGAAGAAGCTATGAGTCAAAGCTTTGCCTTGGTAATGCAGAAAGAATTCGAAATGTCCTTGCTGGGAGAACTGACATATTTTCTTGGTTTGCAAATCCAACAAAAAGAAGGAGGGATATTTTTGTCTCAAACCAAGTATCTCAAGCAGATTTTGAAGAAATATGGCATGGAAGATGCAAAACCAGTATGTACACCCATGGTCATAGGATGTAGCCTCAGTGCAAATGATGAATCAGCAGCAGTGTATCAACCAACCTACAGATATATGATTGGAAGTCTACTTTATTTGACAGGTACCCGGCCAGACATAATGCATGCAGTAGGAATAGTTGGAAGATTTCAGGCAAATTCAAAGGAAACTCATCTTCAGGAAGTAAAGAGAATCTTCAAATATCTCCAAGGAACTAAAAACTATGGCTTATGGTATCCTAGAGATACATATCTCACACTTCATGCTTATACAGATGTAGATTGGGCCGGAAGCGTGGATGACAGGAAGAGCACAAGTGGTGGTGCATTCTTTATGGGTTCCAGATTAGTATCTTGGTTCAGCAAGAAACAGAGTTCGATTGCCTTGTCTACAGCTGAAGCGGAATATGTTGCTGTTGCATCTTGCTGCACTCAACTCCTTTGGATGATGCAAACCTTGCAGGATTTTCAAATCACTTGTATACCACCCATCTCCATCTTATGTGATAATACAAGTGCAATCAGCATTTCAAAGAACCCAGTCATGCATTCAAAGACCAAGCACATACCGATCAAGTATCATTTTCTACGGGAACAAGTACTTGAACAAAAGGTCAAGTTGGAGTATGTTCCTTCTAAGGAACAAGTTGTTGATATACTCACCAAACCATTGCCCAGGGAGACCTTTGAATACCTCAGGCAAAAGCTGGGGGTTGTTGATGCATCATCTTGTTGTTGAATCCCTTTTGATGGTTGGTTGTACGCAAGGCTCATCTGGGGTATATGCGTACATGTGTTGGGTTGTGGATTGGTCGAAGATCGAATGGAACAGGTTCAGGGTGGAGAATATAATGCATTGTTGGCATTATGGAGGAAGTACAGAAGGAGATCATGGATGCTGGTTTGAATATTGCTGCAATATGTCTCTATATCTTTCATGGTCATTTATGGTGTTTGGTGGATTATGGTTCTTCTTTGCAGATCTGGTTTATAGTCAGGGGGAGCATGTTCTTAGGGGGAGTATAACCCTTTTCCCTTGATGTCAAAGGGGGAGAATGACTTTGAAGATATTGAGGTTGCCATCAAGTCCAAAGGGGGAGATTGTTGGCATTATGATTCTGGTATGGCTCTATGATTCATGTGTTGTACTTGATGGCAACTCATACAGGTAGCAAAACTTTGATCAGGCTCTCAAAATGATAAAAATTAAGAGGTCCGCATGTGCTCAGTGAAAAGCATGTGTACCCGCAGGTACGCCGTGCAGGAGCTGCGGCTATACACGCAGGTCACCCATTCAGAAGGTGCAGACCCCAACTGACTTACGTCAAGGCAGAGAAACGTGCTCAATAGGGGTTTCTTATGTTTTGGCCCGTGGTATTTAGCCCGCCGTTCTTGATCCTATGGTTTTGGCCCATGGTATAGGATCTATTTTAGCCCCGGTTTGGATCCCTTGTATTGGTCATTGATGGTTTTGTCCCATGGTGTGAATAAGGGCTTGACTATATATAGGGAAGGAGATCACTTGGCTAAGGTATCCTTTGCAACTTGAATATCTTAAGATCTGAAATATTGGGTTATCGGTTTAAAATCTTGATATATATAAAAGAGAAGTTGAAAGTGAATCTATGAAGTGTGATCTCTCGGGCGCATGATCAGATCTGGGCATCTGACTATCTGTGGCACATTGGTGGACTGCCAATTCGGCCCTAACCAGAGGTTCGCAGGTGATTAACAGTGCAAGTGCAGGGGTACGCATAGTAGAAGAAGACGCAGTGCGTGGGTACACACAGCAGAAGAAGGCGCAGTGCGTGGGTATGCAGAGCAGAAGAAGGCGCAGTGTGTGTGTATGCAGCGCGACAGAAGCCGCAGGTGCAGAGACACAGTGAAAGTACGCGGCGTGATAGAAGCAGTAACTGCAGAGGCACAGTGAAAGTACGCGGCGCGATAGAAGCAGTGGGTGTGGGGGCACAATATAGGTACGCGACGCATTTAAAGGAACAGTGCGTGGATATGCAGTGCAGTTCAAGCCTCTCTGTGGGGATACGCAGAGGTGCAGAAGGTGAAGTGCGTAGCAACGCATGCCAGATAAAGAAAAATTGCAGATCTGTATTAAGGCATTTATTTGACTGACTTTTCTCTGTTGATAAGGTGTTCTGGGTTTAGTTTACTGTTACTATTGATCTGGTTACTGCAGTTGACTGGGTGATTTACTTGTACTTGATGATCATTTGATGTTCATGGATCTAGTTTGAAAATTTATGAAAAGTGATCCTTGAAAGAAAAGAAGTAGGGGGTTGTAGCTCCCTTCCAGGAGAGACTAGAAAACGAGAGAGAGTTGTAGCTCTCTGCAGGTTGCAGCCTGCGTACTGGTAAAGGACTGCACCAGTATAAAATCATTGTAAAAGGAGTTTCTAATTTAAAAGAAGATAGAGACATATTGCAGTAGTTGGTTTTCACCCACATTGGGTTTCCACCTTATATCTGGTGTTCTTTGGTGTGACTATCTATTTTTCTTGTTCATGCTCATACAAAAATAATTCAAAGAATAAATAAGGAATATTTATTAAAAGAACTTGATAATACTGATTCACCCCCCCTCTCAGTATTATTTCCAACAGTAAGTACCTTTCCCACTGAGTCTAATTATCCATGAAGTACATCCTAAGCATGTCTTCCATAACCTAATTTACTATTTCAGTCTGCCCATTTGTTTCAAGATGATATGCAGTGCTCAGGTTCAACTGAGTCCCTAGTGCTGACTGCAAACTTATCCAAAACCTAGATGTAAATGGAGAGTCTCTATCATAAATGATCTTTGTGGGTAACCCGTGTAGTCGAATAACTTCACTTATAAACACTCATGCCACATTAGTAACATCATAAGTGTCTCTTACTGGAATGAAATGGGCACTTTTGTTCAATTTATCAACTATAACCAATATAGCAGTGTGCCTCTGTGAAGTGATTGGAAAACCCACAACAAAATCCATGGAAATTACCTCCCATTTAGACATAGGGATGTCATGAGGTTCTAGGAGTCCTGCTGGATGGCAATGATCAGCCTTCACTCATTGACATTCAAGACATTTGGTGACAAACTGGACTATGTCGTGCTTCATGCCTGCCCAAAACAAGAGTTTCTTCGTATCCGCGTACATCTTCTTTACTCCAGGATGTGCACAATATAGTTCTCTATGTGACTCTTCGAGGATGGTCCTTCTTATACCCCCTTCCTTAGGTATGTACATTCTCCCTTGAAATCTCAATAGCCCATCTGGTTCAAGGACATATCCCTCAAACTTTGGTTCTATCTGCTTCCAAATCTAGAGTGTTGAGATGACCTTTAGATAACAACTATCTTCAAATAGTTTCTCCAACACACCTTCCCTTAAATTTACCTTTAATGCTACTAGGGAGAAGGTTCGTGGTCTCCTGCTTAGTGCATCAGCCACCACATTCTCCTTTCCCTTGATGTATGAGATCTCAAAATCATACTCACTCATGAATTCGCTCCACTACCTTTGTCTAACATTCAAATCCCTTTGAGTGAAGAGATGCTTCAGGCTTTGATGATCTGTCCTTAACTCAAATGTTCTCCCAACGAGGTAGTGTCTCCACAGTTTTAAGGCTAACATCACTGCTGCTAATTCTAGGTCATGGGTAGCATACAACTCTTCATGTTTCTTCAATTTTCTAGATGTGTAAGCTATTACTCTGCCTTGTTGCATCAATACTGCACCCAATCCTTGCATCAAAGCATCGGTGTAGACAGTGAAATATTTTCCCATGTCCAGTACTCGAAGGATCGATGCACTAGTTAGTAACCTCTTTAGTTCTGTGAATGCAGTGTCACATTCATATGCCCATTCATACCTGACCCCCTTTCACTGTAATGTGGTGATGGGTTTTTCAATCCCTGAAAAACCTTCCACAAACATGCGATAATAACCGACTAGCCCCATAAAAGTATGTACCTCATAAGCATTTTTCAGTACTGGTCAATCCATTATGGCCTTCACATTTTCTGGGTCAACTGAAATCCCTTTCCTAAAATGATGTGCCCAAGTGATCCAAATGGAAAATGGCATCAACCCATGGTATTCATCCACCCTTGTTATTCATCCACCGATGGAATTTACCCATGGTATTGTAAGTGGCATCCACTCATCATATTTATTCACCCATAGTATTGTAAGTGACATCCATCCATGGTATTCATTCACCCATGGTATTTGCCCATGGTATTGTGACATCCACCTATGGTATTCATTCACCCATGGAATTGACCCATGGTATTGTGACATCCACCCATGGTATTGTGACATCCACCCAAGGTATTCATCCACCCATGGAATTGACCCATGGTATTGTAACCAAAAAATACTATAAGTAACAATTCACATTTTTTAAAAGGACAGTTTCTCCGCCACAATCTAGATTTTATGGTTGTTCTCTATTTTAATAATAAAAAATTATTTGTGGTTTTATTCATTGGGCATTCTCCTCTTTTTCTTCTGGTAATTCAAGTTTTTAGATCTTGGGGGTCTCTCCCCCCAAGATCCATTTCAATTTTTTAGATCTTGGGGACCTCCCCCCAAGATCCAGATCAGTGGTATCAGAGCAGGTTACGATTCCATGGGAATGAGGGTTTCATGCATATTTCAGTTTCAAAATTTTGCAACAATATTCAACAAACTTTAGGAATGCATCGCGACCTCCATAGAGAACTTTCTTGGGCCAAGCAGGAAGAATTTTTCTTTTTCATTTTTTTGCAGGAATGTTTTTTTGGGCGACGAGTTTTCAGATCAAATATAAACAATTTGGTACAATATTTACAAAAAGAAATAACATATCTAGGTTCCTTGTGAAAAAATACCAAAATTAAAAAAAAAAAAATCAGCCAAATCAGAGTTTGGATGAGAGAGATATCGCTGATTTAAAATCAGTTATGTTGTAGAATTTTTTTCTGACGACAACTAGTGGATGATGACTCTCCTATCATTTTTTGAAGTTTTTCTATAGAATTTCAGAAAAATGATTGTAGATTTGAGCTCCTCTTGAAAAATCACCCAATTTAAAAAAAATGGGTCTAATCCGACTTCGTATGTGGGAGATATCGCTCATTTAAAATCAACTATTTTTTCAAAACTTTTGTGACGATGGAAAACATTGCAGCATGCATCGAAGATTCTAGAGTGTCTAGATAAGGATTTCCAACACATGGGAAGATGAAAAATGGTCCTTATGCTTCCAAAAACAGGTTATAATAAATATTCTGAGTTATATTCACAGACTTATGTCCATTTTAATTCTACAGCAACATTCAAAGCGTGTTCCCATTGGAGACATAACCTCCTACGCCACTTTAGTAGGCACTTGCTTCACATTCATCAGTTTCAACATAGCAGTATTCGGCTTGCGTTATTTGGAGACGTGCCCTCCCACCCCAAGCTATGTAGGAACCTGCTACTTCATCAACAACCAACATCATGGTTATGGGTCAATTGCACAAAATCCTTGTCATCGAAATCCATTACTAGGCTGCACACTATTAGTATCACAGTTGGTCACAAGCATTATAGGGTATCTCTATCCTTGGATCTTCATTTTTCATGGTTATGGGTCATCCACAAACCCACACTTCATTGAAGTCCATTTGATAGGCCGCACACTGATCTGAAAATCACTCGTGAGTGATCTCAGTTAATTAATTAATAAATGAAGGTATTACAGACTCAATTTTTGGTGTGTGTCTATGTTATTTTAGGCAACGGATCGATCAGATTGCAAAATACACAGACACTTGAAAAATGGAAAATAGTAAGAGAAACACAATAAGCAAATACAAGAACATAAAAAATTAATAAGGAGTTCACTCTATCCTCCAGGGCTACGTCTCTGGTCCAGCTTTCAGTGGCAGCCTTCTTTTATTGTTTCTTTAAAGCAGAGATTTATAGTGAGGAGCTCAATTTGAGTCTCTTGAAACAGACAATGGTTGTCAGTGTGGTTCTTGGATTCCCCAAGCCACTAGAGTGCACAGACTCTTTCCTTACCAAATATTGACCTCTCTGGTCTTTAATGGGAGGAGCCCAATGTGGTACTCAATTTCCGACAGATCCTCACAAGGATTGCTTGAACCTCTCAAGCCTTCTGTCTGCTCGACGCTGCCTTAGGTCAGCTCGGCTCTCTATTTTCTACTTCTTGCTTCACTGTCTTTTCTTCGCTCTCGCTCCCTCTATCTTCGTGTTCTGTTCTCTGTCTGTTCATGGCTTAAAGCCAATTTGTCCTTGACTGTTCGCTTCCTCTTCCGTCCTTTCGGATTGCCTACTTCTATTCGCTTGGAGTTCCCTGCCTTTGCATTATCGCCAACGTCTCATAGGGAATGGCCACTTGTCCTCTCATGAACTAGGTTAGCTCATCCTCAATGGTTCGGTATTTCAGTTACACTGTGGAATGACTCATCTGCCAACTTAGCGGTCAAATCAAACTTCAAACTTTTATGTGCCGCGACTTAGTTCCCCCATCAAATTTGGTTTCCGATCGGGTGCAATCTCCGTCGTTAGATCTGGAGCCCCCAAATCCTACGATGTTTGCTCATTTCATGCGGTTGACTTGCTCTACCATTAGCCCGCGATGAGAGGTGGTTTTCTCTCTCATCTGCTGGACACACGTCATGCAATGTATGGAATTTCTTGTTTTCTACCAAAACCGCTTACCGCCCAAGGATGCCTCTGATATTCTGCCGGTTTTGGAGTGCGGGACCTGCCTTTCACCTTAGCACCTTCCCTATAGTTTCCCGGCTTCCCATGTGACCGAGCGCTTTGGGGCTTTTCCTTCTCGAGGGGTTTTTCCCAACGATGTGCGATTAGCGCTAAGAAATGGCCTCCGTTTCCCGATTCGGGCTTCCCAACTACTAGTTTTACCTCCTACGTAGTCTCCATGGGCCTCGATCAGCGCACTTTGATGAAGATCCTCGTCATTTCTTGCTGGCTAAAAATTGCCACTGTCCAGAGGTTTTCCTAATAGCTCTTTTTTAATAGATTTGAAGTTTGTCCTGATTTGATACAGTCATGGCTCTTTATTAATTTTCATGGATCCAATTCGGATCACACACTATCAGTATCACAATTGGTCACAAGCATTATAGGGTATCTCTATGCTTGGATCTTCGTTCATCATGGTTATGGGTCATCCACAAACCCAAAATTCATCGAAGTCCATTTTCTAGGCCGCACACTATTAGTATCACAGTTGGTCACAAGAATTATAGTGTATCTATATCCTCAGATCTTCGTTCATCATGGTTATGGTTAACTACATAAAACCCTTCTCTTTAGTGGCTCTTCATATTCAACAAAGGCTTTGCAGGAAGGAACTTCATGCAATGGGGACCATTGCCTCTTAAGGAGGGAGGAATGATCCAAATGGAAAATGGCATCAACCCATGGTATTCATCCCCTCATGTTATTCCTCCACCCATGGAATTTACCCATGGTATTGTAAGTGGCATCCACTCATGATATTTATCCATCCATGGTATTGTAAGTGACATCCACCCATGGTATTCATTCACCCATGGTATTTTCCCATGGTATTGTGACATCCACCTATGGTATTCATTCACCCATGGAATTGACCCATGGTATTGTGACATCCACCCATGGTATTCATTCACCCATGGTATTGTGACATCCACCCATGGTATTCATCCACCCATGGAATTGACCTATGATATTGTGACATCTACCTATGGTATTCATTCACCCATGGAATTGACCCATGGTATTGTAACTGAAAAATATTATAAGTAACAAGTCACATTTTTTAAAAGGCCAGATGGTCTGCCACAATGTAGCCTTTATAGTGATTATCGATTTTAATAAAAAATTTCTTTGTGGTTCTATTTACTGTGTGTTCTATCATTTTATTTCTAGCATTGAAATTATTCATATCTTAGGGGCCTCCCCCACAAGATCCATTTCAATCTTTTAGATCTTGGGGGCCTCCCCCTAAGATCCAAATGGAAAATGGCATCAACCCATGGTATTCATCCACCCATGTTATTCATCCACCCATGGAATTTACCCATGGTATTGTAAGTGGCATCCACTCATGGTATTTATCCGCCCATGGTATTGTAAGTGACATCCACCTATGGTATTCATTCACCCATGGTATTGTGACATCCACCTATGGTATTCATTCACCCATGGAATTGAGCCATGGTATTGTGACACCCACCCATGGTATTGTGACATCCACCCATGGTATTCATCCACCCATGGAATTGACCCGTGGTATTGTGACTTCCACCCATGGTATTCATTCACCCATGGAATTGACCCATGGTATTGTAACCAAAAAATACTATAAGTAACAAGTTGAATTTTGTAAAATGATAGATGGTCCACCACAATGTAGCCTTTATAGTTATTATCAGTTTTAATAAAAAGTTTCTTTGCGGTTTTATTTACTGTGTGTTCTGTCATTTTATTTCTAGCATTGCAATTCTAGAAAGAAAATGACAGAACACACAGTAAATAAAACCACAAAGAATTTTTTTATTAAAACCGATAATAACTATAAAGGCTACATTGTGGCAGCCATCTGTCCTTTTACAAAATGCGACTTGTTACTTATAGTATTTTTCGATTACAATACCACGGGTCAATTCCATGGGTGAATGAATACCATGGGTGGATGTCACAATACCACGGGTCAATTCCATGGGTGGATGAATACCATGGGTGGATGTCACAATACCATGGGTGAATGAATACCATGGGTGGATGTCATAATACCATGGGTCAATTCCATGGGTGAATGAATACCATAGGTGGATGTCACAATACCATGGGTGGATGTCACTTACAATACCATGGGTGGATAAATACCATGAGTGGATGCCACTTACAATACCATGGGTAAATTCCATGGGTGGATGAATAACATGGGTGGATGAATACCATGGGTTGATGCCATTTTCCATTTGGATCACCAAGGCAATGAACTTTCTTCTGAAATAAGGAACATTTTGACAATTTTCCATACAATTAATTTTCCCTTAAGAAAGTCAATACAACCCTTAGGTGCTTTTCATGCTCCTTTTCATTCTTGGAATACACAAGAATGTTGTCTACAAAGACTTGCACCAATTGGTCCAAATACTTCCTGAACACACCATTCATGAGGCTCATGAATACTGTTAGTGCATTGGTCAAACCAAATGGAACAAATACGAACTCATACTGACCAAACTGAGTTCGAAATGCAGTTTTTGAGATGTCCTCTTCCTTAATCCTCAATTGGTGGTATCCAGATCGTAGATTGATCTTTGAGAAAACCGCTGCTCTTTTCAAATAGGTCATCTATTCGAGGTATTGAATACCTATTCTTTATTGTGGCTCTATTCAAGCCCCTATAATCTATGCATATCTGCAAGGAACCATCCTTCTTCTTGACAAAAATCATTGGTGCACCC